>OZ007593.1:267915397-270427897 GCA_963931845.1 Maratus michaelseni
TATGCAGTAGTATTTCCTGCACCCCCGAGGGACTACGAGGTCCGACACATATTTAATGGAAGAAAAATTTGATGAGGCTACTGACCAAGGAAGGATGTTAATTCCATTCAGGCTGTTAAGTATTCGACGTGTGAAGTGACGTGTGGTCGTTTGTAGTCTTTCTGGAACAGTGTACTTAAGATGGCCAGAGACTGCAACACTTAGGTCGAATCACAGAAAAGAAGCAGGAACACCTACCTAGACATCGAACTGATTTCTCTATAGATAGGATAAATATCCATGGTAAAAGAGGAAGATTTCATCGACCACAAATAAATATTCACATTGTTACATGTTACAAATACAATAATGATACAATGCAAATATTCTGTTGTATTAATGCAGTAATGCATTAATACAACAGAATATAACAATCCAACAATACAACACATTAAAATAAACGTAATAATACAATACAGTGCACAATATTAATACAATGAATATAAAAATGACTTGCATGACGACGGCACAAGTTAAATCCGAAACAACGGCTGCAAACAAGTGCAGTCGTTGATGATGGCAGGTTGTTTCGGATATCACTTGCCTCTGATGTTTCCGCGTCCAGCATATCGCGCATTTCTGGATGGAATCCAATTCATTTCCAACAAGGAGGAAATTGTACACATCGGCAAATTCAGAATACGCTTCTTCTGAATACAGCCTCATTCTCCATCCGGTAACAGCTGACATGCTGCTCCTTGACGCTTTAAAGCACCGTTTAATAACTTTTCCGAAAGTCTGAGTGTTGTGAATTGTCACTGACAACATTTAAAAGACTAACCAAAAATGTTATATTTGTCTGCCTGTCTATTTTGTTTTATTTGTATGTCTCTAACTCTGTTAAAAATTAGCCATCGCCATGAAATTTGAATTTATTAAAGTACATAGTACTATTTTAAGTTATAAAAACAGTCATCTCGGTCGTATGGCAATTAAAGTCGTGGTAAACAGTCAATTGAAATCGGTTTGTTTTCTTTTTGAAAAAACTAGGGGAGCTCTGCCCTCTATGAGCTACGCTCGCCAAGACACCCGTCCAAACATTGCAGTTTCTAAAAACACGCTAATTTGCTCTGGTATAAAAATGATTACTCGGTTACGGAATATTTAATGATATTATCACCAGCAGTGGCAATCTTCTGTAATTAGGTTGCCATTCATTTACCTTTGACCGGGAGATTTTTCAGTTCCCAAGGTGGAATCCACCTATTTTCGCGATTGTTTAAATAAGATCCATTACACATTTGAAAATCAACTTGTGCAAAATGGTTAAGTAAAAAATGTCGCTTTTCAATTAAAAAATGTAATGTAAAAAATTAAATGCTCTTCGCACATAAAAATTTATTATTTTAATATGATATAATTACATATAATATATGTAAATATATTTTTCAAATGTAAAATGTTTGGAAATATTATTATTTGCGCTTTTTTACAATCTGGAAACGATAGGTAAAAAAAAATAATTTTTAAAATATGAAATTAATCTCTATTCAGATAATGAAATTTTGAATACGAAATTGAAAAAAACCTTAAAATTTTAATGGTTGGTTGGTTGGTTGTATTAGGTTTAATGGCACAAGGTCCCATTGGGGACAAGCTGCGCCAAAGTAAGAGTAAAAAAAAGTAATAAAATCCATAACAAAAACCAAAAAAGGAAACAAAGCTTAATGAGAAATTCATCTGGATGGGGTATCCCATCCAGATATAGTCATACAGTGTATAAAACAAATATTATGAATTCTTAAAAAAGTAAAGTATAAAAATAACACACTAAGAAATACAATCTGGAAACTACAATAAAAACACAATAAAAACTACAATAAAAACAAACAATAAAAACTATATCTCAAGATAAAAGCCAGCATGTTTTAAAAAGTGAAAGAATGCCCCATGAGGTGTTTTCCCAATGAGGTTTGTCAAGATTGGTGATGATGAATTAAAATATATTCTATACAAGTGCCGGAGGCCCGGACAGTCAGTTAAAACATTATAAATGGTCAGACAATCAAAATGACGATGTGGACACATGGGTGCATCCTCCCGACGTAAGACATGTTTATGAGTGATCCTTGAATGTCCAATTCTCAGACGATTCAGAAGAACATCTGTTATCCTTGGTAACTCGTAGGCCAGGTCTTGATTGCAGGTTTGATATGATGCAGATTATTATTGTATTCTAAATCCCAAATTTCTTGCCATTTATTATGAATAAAGTGTTTGCTAAGTAGGTTAACGTCTAAGAATGGAATTTTATGGCATAACGGATTAAGAGCAAGTTTTGCCACCTCATCTGCTTTTTCATTTCCAGGAATACCTATGTGTCCAAGTACCCAGTAGAATAAAATATTATAACCACGTCTAGTCAATTTATTATAAAAATCCAGGATACTGAGACATAAGGATGCTTTTTAAAAGATTTTATTGCGTCAATAGAACTATTTGAGTCAGTATATATGATGAAGGATGTGTTATGATCATGAGATATGTGTAACATGGCTCTCTGTATCGCAATCAACTCAGCTGTAAAGACAGAAATTGATGCGTGAAGCCGATATCTCAAACTACTCATCAATAAAAAACCCGCAACCAACAATATCCCCACTCTTGGAACCATCTGTATAAACATCAGTATAGTTATTAAATTTCGCACGATGTGCAGCAAATAATTGTTGGAAAATAGAAGGAGCCAAACTGTTTTGTCATAACCTTTAAAAGGATGGAGAGAAGTAATATTAGGAGGGTTCCATGGAGGGAACACATGCAAGGCCTTAAAATATTAAACAAATTTGAAAAATGATTGGACATTGCGCACCGCAATCTAATCCAGTATGTGCCTCCAAAACCTTTTTAACTGAACTATTTTGACCAATTTCAACTTCAAATAGCGCTTAAAATAATTATTCGATTAAAAAACTATCTGTTTCAGCATGTTTATTACACATCTCTGTATAAAACTAAGCAGTTTTCCTATTCTTATATATGCAATAGTTTTTTATAGATATAAACCGAGAAAGAGCCCCAGTCACAATAAATTCAATTACACCAGAAGCTGCATTAATTACTTTTTTAGAATAGACAGATTAGTTGTTTATTGTGAAAAAATAAAGTTGTTATAATTGCATGCTTATATTCTACGTTAAGCTTTTAAGTATACAACTAAACTAGTACAATGTAGTCTTGTGTATCCTTCTAATATATTATTTTAAATAGTGCAGTTACTCACCAACAATTATGAATATGAATACATTTATTTAAACTCCCCTTGAATCGAAAGAGGAACTTGTCGCCAGACTTTCGCCCGCTGCTGGTGAAATGTGCGATATGTCTGGTGTATTTCACAGCGTTCGCCAATCCTTTCTTCGCCGCTATTCTGCGTATATTACCGTCGGAGGTCGCTGTTTTGAGCAATAATTGTAATTATTTTTCATTAAACTTGTTTTTGTAGCTTTTATGTCATTCTTGTGTTTCGTCTTATCTCCTCGGTTTCACCATCATGCGAACTCTAGCGCCTTCGATTTTCATTTCCGACCAGGCATTATATGATGAAAATTGTTTGTTTTGGTGCGTGCCCCCACCTCTTAAAGCTTGCCCCATATTTTTATAACCACGCTGTAAGAAAGAAAACACAAGTTTTGCTCAGATGGTTCTGCTTCAAAATTATTGTTTCGGTTTTAATTTTCTTTTTTAAAGATAAATAAACAATAAAAGTAAAATACCTTAAAAAATATTCTTTTATAAGCATTCAATGTTTATCTTAAAACCCTCTGAGCGTTTTGGAAAAGGGTAAAATTGTAATGTTGTTTTCGCTGCATTTTGTTTTAAATGCTAAAAAAATATGATTCTTTCAGCATTATAAATCAAACTTAATTACAAATATGAATATAACCCGTGGGAGTATTAATCATTCTTCAATGTTTTGAAAATTCATTAAATCTATAGAATTATATTATCTTAAACATTGCATACATTGCAGTGAAACCTGGAGCTTAGTGAACGGAATATTACGTTCTACACGCTTAAAGGGTTAAAAATCAAACATAATTTCATAATTTCAATTAGTATAGTTCCAAACAATTTATGTTACAATATCTTAATTTGGCGAGGTCTCCGACTACTAAAAATTCGCCACTTTGATTTACGTTTGATAGAAAGAGCGAACTAGTGAGATTATTAATATATGTATATATATATATAACCATAAATGGAACATTATCATAACACCAACTGATACAATGAAATAATAATTAAGTATGTAATAATTAGATGACAATGAAAGATTCCCCAGCACACTGAATATGGAAACAAAAACATATCAAAAGAATACTAAATTAAATTAAAAATTGAATAAATGGAATTAAATGAATGAAATGAAATGCAATTTGTGGAATTTAGACAGAATTATCAAGTCCCAAATGCCTAAATACCACAAATAAAATGAAATGAGATGTTTCATCATCATATTAGCCATACATTGCTAAAGAATATGATTTTGGGACAACATCTCATAAACAATGAAGCAAACCTGTGATAAAATAAAAATAAAATACAATATTAAAAAGGAAAGAAGCCAAACTTAAAATATACAGAGAAATCATTAAATAGAGTCAGAAAGTATAAAATCCATAATGATTAAAAAAGATACCTGTGCTCCACAAGAACCAGCATGAAACACAACATAACTAGGGAATGAATTGCAAAAAAAAAATCATTACATGTTGCCAATTTTAGAAATATAAAATGCTTTACAATGTAGACATAAATATTATTAGAATAATATGAAAATTGCAAAGCAAACAGGAACATTAGTGCTGCCATCTATTGGAAAAGTGAATATAATCTGAATAGAAAGTATTGGATGGAAAATAATGTTTAATAATTAAACCAAATTACTATCTTAAATGATAGCAATTAGTTAAATAATAAATAAATGAAATTAACTAATAAATAGAATATCGAATTAAAATAAAGTAATGGATGTATTAATGAATAATTCTATGTTAAAAATAAGTAGTAAGATGGAAAAATGGAAAAATTAATAATTAAAGCAACATAAAAATATGTACCATTAAATGACAAAAACGATTAAATAATTGTGCAAAAATGCAACAACACATAAATTAAATTAAAATAAAATACTAAATATTTGAATTAAGATACAAAGAATTTAAATTAATATTAATTAAATATTGAAATGAATTAGTCACATACAATGTTTCTTCATACAAAGTTAAAAAAATTATAAACACTTAATATAAGTTGTAATGGTAGAACGTTTAATAAATATTAAAACATATTATATTAACACTGTAGAAAAGTATACATTATATTAGAAGTTAATATGATATTGTCCACCGTATGTATTAATCCAAATCATTACAACAAAAACATTCTTAATATTAATGAATATAAATTTATTTAAATAAATTAAATAATGAATATGTAAATTTAACTAAATTAATATACATATAAAAAAAACACATCGCAGTCCATTATAAAATGTGTAATATCAAACAATTGTGTAAATCAAAATGCCCCCCCCCTTTTTTTTTATTAATAGTATAAATTAACCATGCGTATTTTTCCATACAACTCCGCCACACACCTCCTCAATTATATATATATATATATATATGTATATATATATACGATACCATAATGTACACTATATTGCCAAAGGTGACCGGTCACTTGCGATTTTAGAAGTTTTGGTAACTATCTAGAAAAATACATGAGGAATTAACCTGAAACTGCAGGTGTGTAAACAGTATAGTATAGGTTATATATTTCCGCGAAGAGTTTTCCCGAAACTCCATAGGGGACTGTCAACAAATTGAAAAAAACGAATATCTTTCGGATAACCCTGTAAAAACTAATGTAGCAAAAGCGTTCAAACTCGAGATTATTAAGTGGCTTATTGTAATATACGGTGTTCATTTTTATGAGGATAGCATGTATACTCGTAGAGAAATTAAGGTTTTTATAAAAACAGTCCCAAATTTCGCCTAGTTTTTTTGTTACAATTTGCAGAGTTCCTAATATAAAAAAAAAGTTATTTTGAAAAAATATGTCAAACAACATTATACACAACACTCTGCAATCAGAATTAAAAAATAATAAAAATTGTATGAAAAATGAGCAGGTTTACTAAAAAATGTTTCACTGCGCATGCGCGAATGCAATCAAAATTTAATGAGCATAATGTATTAGCTAAGTATATAGAGCAACTTTTGTGAAAGTCTCAAAATCATAGCTTGAAAATTCGGAAAATTATCGTCGATAGAATAAGCTCGAAATCCGTTGTTCCCAAAAGGAAGCAAAAAGATAAGGGGTCGTATCCAAATATAGTAGTACGTGCAATATTGTGTACGCTATCTTGCACTAATCAACAGATATTTGATACAACACCTCATATCTTTGCTTCTTTTTGGAAACAACGGATTTCGAGCTTATTCTATCGAAGATAATTTTCAGAATTTTCAAGCTATGATTTTGAGACTTTTATAAAAGTTACTCTATATACTTAGCTAATACATTATGCACATTATATTTTGATTGCATTCGCGCATGCGCAGTGAAACATTTTTTTGTAAACCTGCTCATTTTTCATCCAATTTTTATTATTTTTTAATTCTGATTCCAGGGTGTTATGTACAATATTGTTTTTCATATTTTCTGAAAAGAACTTTTTTTTACATTAAGAACTCTGCAAATTATAAGCAAAAAACTTGGCGAAATTTGGGACTGTTTTTATAAAAACCTTAATTTCTCTACGAGTATACATGCTATCCTCATAAAAATGAACACACTATATTACAATAAGCCACTTATTAATAATTTCTAGTTTGAACGCTTTTGCTACATTAGTTTTTACAGGGTTATCCAAAAGATATTCGTTATTTTTCAATTTGTTGACAATCCCCTATGGGGTTTCGGGAAAAAAATCTTCACGGAAATATATAACCTATACTATACTGTTTACACACCTGCAGTTTCAGGTTAATTCCTCGTGTATTTTTCTAGATAGTTAACAAAACGTCTAAAATCGCAAGTGACCGGTCACCTTTGGAAATATAGTGTATAATAAAAAAGATCAAGATGAATTGTTGAAATTCAAAATGAAAAGATTACATATTCATTATTTAATTAATTTAAATGAATTTATATTCATTAATATTAAGAATGCTTTTGATCTAATGCATTTGGATTAATACCTACGGTGGACAATATCATATTAAATTCTAATATAATGTATACTTTTCTAACGTGTTAATATAATATATGTTTTAATTTTTATTAAACGTTCTACCCTTACCACTTATATTAAGTGTATATAATTTAACTTTGTATGAAGAAACATTATATGTTACTAATTAATTTCAATATTTAATTAATATTAATTTTAAATCCTTTGTATCTTAATTCAAATATTTAGTATTTTATTTTAATTTCATTTATGTGATGTTGCATTTTTGGCACAGCTATTTAATAGTTGCTATGTCATTTCATGTACATATATTTTTATGTTGCTTTAATTATTAATTTTTCCATCTTCCATCTTATTTTTAACATAGAATTATTCATTAATACATCCATTACTTTAATGTAATTGGATATTCTAATTATTAATTAATTTCATTTATTTATTATTTAACTAATTGCTATCATCTTTAGATAGTATATAGTTTAATTTTTAAATATTAATTTTCATTCAATACTATTTTTATTCAGCATATATTCACTTTTTACCATTATAGATGGCAGCACCAATGTTCCTGTTGCTTTACAATAATATCCATATTTTTCTAAAATCTTTTCTGGCAACATAGTAAATCATTTTCTAAATCTAAATTTGGCAACATGTAATGATTTTTTGCAATTTATTCCCTCGTTTTGGTTGTGTTCATGTGTGGTTCATGTGGTGCACAGGTATCTATTTTAATCCAAATGGATTATAGACTTTCTGACTTTATTTCATGTTTTATCTGTATATTATAGGTATGGCTTCTTCCCTTTTTAATATTGTATTTATTTTTTTATTTTTTCACAGGTTTGATTCAATGTTTATGAGTAGGTAATCCCAAAATCATATTCTTTAGCAATGTTATGGCTAATATGATGATGAAACCACTTATTTTATTTGTGGCATTCAGGCATTTGGAACTTGAAAATTCTGTCTAAATTCCACAAATTTCATTTCATTCATTCAATTTCATTTATTCAATTTTTAATTTAATTTCTTATTCTTTTAAATAAGTTTTTGGTATCCATATTCAGTGTATTGGGGAATACTTTCATTGACTACTAAATATTACATACCTTAATCATTATTTCATAGTTTAAGTTGGTGTTATGGTAATGTTTCATTTATGGTTATATATATATACAGGGTGATTCATAAAAGATGGGCAGAACTTTAAGGGGTTATAGTACACTTAAAGACAAATAATATTAAATAGGAGACTAAGGGTCCCAGACGTATTCCCAAGGAGATAGGGGGCATTAAAGTTTAGGGTCCGAAATTTCAAATGATTATAAAACATGGAAAAATTGGTCGATTCGTTTGCGGTTTTTGCAAAAAATTTTCTTTATGCCAGTATTTTCTTGAAATAAAATTTTAAAGTTCAATTTCAAAAAATGCCGATAGGGGGCGCTTTAGACTTTGGAGTAACAAACAACTATTTTTTAACGTTATTTTTTGTATTTCTTTAAATGATTTCGAAAGCTTAGACTTAAACTTAAATTTTGATCTAAAAATCTGAGTCCTAACGAGTAGTTAAGTAGCGTAAACTGAAATTTGCCAAAAAATAACCCAGGTGCGTCTGCGATATGTGTACTAATTTAATCAAAATTATTTTGGTTGCACCGCATATTGCAAAATTAATTAAATCCATGATTATTGTTTCTTTCTCAGATTAAAAATAAGAAAATTGGTACTTCTCTATTATCCTGTCGACAAACTTTTCATAACAAAAAACTATCGTCAAACTGTAACGCCAAATAAACGGGAGAACGTTGTCATTGAAATATCAAAATAAATAAATAAATAAAATACATGAATTTAAGGACACAATTTTTATTTTAATTAATGAAATAACTAATAATTCAGTAAAACATAAGGAAAATAGACGCAAATCTCGAATTAAAAACCACTTGATGACGTAACGAACACGTATATTGCTTCTGACATCAAGTAAATCGGACTGCATTTTTGACGTTTAATTTTACAGTTTGGCGATAGTTTTTTGTTATGAAAAGTGGTCGACCGGATAATAGAAAAGTACCAGAAAATTTAATGTTTAACGAAATTCAATTATTTGATCGATCGCAAATTTTGGTTCTTTTCCGTTATACCGACACCATGCCATACATGTAAATATATGCTTGGCGACAATGGTGTCCGTATAATGGAAAAGTACTCAATTTTTTCTTAGTTCGGGCTGTACCAAAAACAAACATTTTAAAGGTAACAAAAAAATCGCCGAAAAGGGCTGCTTCATCAGCTGTTATGACAGCAAAGTTGGATAAAATCTAATAACCTGAATTTTACAACGTTTATGCGAAACACCACAGAAAACACACGCTATTTTTATATAAGGAGGGTATATTTAAACGAATAAGAGAACTAACAACCTTCAATAATATAATGCATGAAAAAGTAAGCAAATAAGTGATTCAGCAAATCATAAAAATATGTATTTCTTAATATAACTATAAAATACAGAAAAATATTCTGGTACCATCAAAAATATTCATTATCCCGTCGTCCCATTAAGAAAAAAAACTATATGTAAATTAGGTTCTTTTCGGTTAGCCGGCGCCAGTAATATATATATACACATAATAATAAACTCCAATGGAAAATTACTTGCAGAATCATTATCACAAAAGCCAACCAAAATTTATAAACCACATAAATTCAATACTAGAAAAACAAAACTATACACATTATATATATTTGTATATATGTATGTATATACTATATATATATATATATATATATATATATATATATACTTCATTGGCGCCCAATAAACAAACGGAAGAATGTTGCCATTAAATCTAAAAAAAAAAGAATAATAATAATAATAAAAAAAATAGTTAAGAAAAGCCCCATTTACTAAAGTATCATTTATCAGTAACTTTTAACAATAAAATTTACAATATATTAATGAAAACAGAATCAAAAATAATCTTGGATATTTATTTATTTACATTATTTCTCTTAATTATGGAAAAGGAATAATCATCCTGATTATGTAAAGGAATGAAGAAACCATACAAATAAATTACACTTGAAAACATTAAAAATCTCCTTTATCTGTAGATTGATTTATTATTGTAAAAAAAATTCTTCATCTTTACATAAAAATTGATTAGCTTAAAACACTGTATGCGTTTCAGAAGATATGGATTTGAAACGAACAATGATTAAAGAAGACATTTTAAAAATTTTGATCAAAACATTTTAAAACTTTTTTTAACGTCGGATTTCGACGGTGCGTTTGGGCAGATGCAATGCACATGCGCATAGGAGCTCATTCGGTTGCATTATCACAGAGGGGGGATGTGTGCCTTATTTAATATGTTCTTTTATTGACTGAATATGAGATGAACGTAGGGATATGCTATTTGTATGATACTTCATAGGTTCAGGAAATTTTCTTTCTTGCCGTGGGGAATAGGGCGGTAATGTCAAACTGATTTCCATTTTGTTTACGGATTGTTTGTTTGGAGTTTGCATCGGAAATAATAACGTAATTCACTGGGGGAATTTTTTTTAAATAAAATATTTGAAAGATTATACTAAAAATATCAACGTTTGACACACAATAACATCGTGTAATAAACAGACGCACGTTTCATGAGTATCCTGGACTCATTTCCTCAGTGTAAATAAACTTAAACCCTATTGTATCCCCCCAAAGACATGAAAATGAATCTAAAAACCCAAATGAAAAACAACAACACACCGAGAAACTCCTCCAATCTGATTAAGTCGGTTGGTTGGTTGTAGAGGATTCACTATGACAAAGTAACTCAACCCAGAAAGGTGAGATGTACGGTACACTTGAAAAATCATTAACCAGGGAGTTACCAAATTTATGAATATAAACTGCCTCAAAGAAGTCTAAATCTAATGGAGTGTTACATTTCTTAATAATAGTGGCTGAGTCGAAGTTAAAATTATGTCCCTCACTCCAACAGTGACAGGCAATAGAGGACTTTTGTAATTCTTTTTTCTTAATGTAATTTCTGTGTTCATTGAGTCTGAAACGGAGTTGTCGTTTAGTCTGTCCTATATAGGACAAACCACATTGACATTGGATATTGTAAATGCCCCAAAAGTTTTGATGTGAAATTTTATCCTTTAACTGTGAAAAATTTAGTTTATTAACTGGCTTAAAAACAACCTTAAAATCATATTGCCTTAAAATATTAGCTATTTTATAGCTAATACTATTGTGAAATGGTAAAATAATGAGGTTAGAAAAAGATTCTGGGACATCAGAAGGAACAAGATTACTATTTTTATTTAGACAACGAAAAATTAAACGATTGATATAAGTCAAACTAAAACCACGATTAATAGCAACAGATCTAATATAATTCAATTCTGTACCAAGGGAAACATTATCAGAACAAATGGAAATTGCTCTATTAATAAAGAGATGAAAAGCCGAGGCTTTCTGAGAAGGGGGGTGACACGAATTAAAATGAGGGGGGAGTGAGACTGCAAAAGGTTTCCGGTATACACAGGTATCAAATGTATTAGGCTGACGTGTGACTAACACATCAAGAAAGGATAATTTATTTTCAACTTCAACTTCATATGTAAACTGAATAACAGGATCTATTGAGTTTAGAATAGTTAAGACGTTATCAATGGATGAAATAGACAGGTCCAAGAGTGCAAAAGAATCATCAACATATCTGCAATAAAATGGAAAATTTATAAAATTAAATAATTTATCCTCAAAATAATGCATATACAAATCTGCTAGGAAAGGACTTAAAGGATTACCCATCAGTTAGCTATGGAAGGAGTTAAAGAATTTATAGTATTTTCATCAATACATGGAGATCAATACACTTCATCAATACACTTCTCCATGTATTGATGAAAATACTATAAATTCTTTAACTCCTTCCATAGCTAACTGCAGTCGTTTTTATGCTCTTCCAAAAGTACACAAAATTGGTGTCCCCCTCCGTCCTATTGTATCAAATATTGGTACTGCTTCTTACCCACTCGCTAAATATTTGGTTAAACGGTTTTCTTTTCTTTCAGTTTCCAATTTATATACTATTCATAATTCAAGTGCTTTTGTGAACCGTATTAGGAACGTCCCCCCCTCCCCCTCATTACGCATGGTGTCCTTTGATGTTATTTCACTGTTTACCCATGTTCCTGTCCAAGGGGCACTTCAATGTCTCACTTTAAGATTAAAAGAATTCCATTACCCAGATTATGAGATAAACCACATTATTGAGTTATTCAGTATTTGTTTAACGCAAAATGCATTCCAGTTTTTAAATCAATTTTATTCTATGTCAGATGGTTTAGCGATGGGTAATCCTTTAAGTCCTTTCCTAGCAGATTTGTATATGCATTATTTTGAGGATAAATTATTTAATTTTATAAATTTTCCATTTTATTGCAGATATGTTGATGATTCTTTTGCACTCTTGGACCTGTCTATTTCATCCATTGATAACGTCTTAACTATTCTAAACTCAATAGATCCTGTTATTCAGTTTACATATGAAGTTGAAGTTGAAAATAAATTATCCTTTCTTGATGTGTTAGTCACACGTCAGCCTAATACATTTGATACCTGTGTATACCGGAAACCTTTTGCAGTCTCACTCCCCCCTCATTTTAATTCGTGTCACCCCCCTTCTCAGAAAGCCTCGGCTTTTCATTTCTTTATTAATAGAGCAATTTCCATTTGTTCTGATAATGTTTCCCTTGGTACAGAATTGAATTATATTAGATCTGTTGCTATTAATCGTGGTTTTAGTTTGACTTATATCAATCGTTTAATTTTTCGTTGTCTAAATAAAAATAGTAATCTTGTTCCTTCTGATGTCCCAGAATCTTTTTCTAACCTCATTATTTTACCATTTCACAATAGTATTAGCTATAAAATAGCTAATATTTTAAGGCAATATGATTTTAAGGTTGTTTTTAAGCCAGTTAATAAACTAAATTTTTCACAGTTAAAGGATAAAATTTCACATCAAAACTTTTGGGGCATTTACAATATCCAATGTCAATGTGGTTTGTCCTATATAGGACAGACTAAACGACAACTCCGTTTCAGACTCAATGAACACAGAAATTACATTAAGAAAAAAGAATTACAAAAGTCCTCTATTGCCTGTCACTGTTGGAGTGAGGGACATAATTTTAACTTCGACTCAGCCACTATTATTAAGAAATGTAACACTCCATTAGATTTAGACTTCTTTGAGGCAGTTTATATTCATAAATTTGGTAACTCCCTGGTTAATGATTTTTCAAGTGTACCGTACATCTCACCTTTCTGGGTTGAGTTACTTTGTCATAGTGAATCCTCTACAACCAACCAACCGACTTAATCAGATTGGAGGAGTTTCTCGGTGTGTTGTTGTTTTTCATTTGGGTTTTTAGATTCATTTTCATGTCTTTGGGGGGATACAATAGGGTTTAAGTTTATTTACACTGAGGAAATGAGTCCAGGATACTCATGAAACGTGCGTCTGTTTATTACACGATGTTATTGTGTGTCAAACGTTGATATTTTTAGTATATTTATCCACACAAGATTTTTTTTTTTTCATTATTTGAAAGATTGTTTCATAAGCACCCTCACTTATGTAATAAAGAAGCTTATTTTACTAATATTGTTATTGTAATTTTTTCCGTCAAGTTTTGACGGGTACCATCTAGTTTATAATAAATATCTAAGAATATTAATATGCTGTATCGTCATAAAAAACTAACATGTGGACATAATTTTAATAATTCTAGCATATCAGGATGTGAGTGAAAAAAGTATTGCAAAATTCCATCTTTACACACAAAAACCAAATTGAGTTGAATAAAAGAGTGTAAAAATATAAAATAAATGGTATACTAATTAATTGTGAAAGATTTTTATTATTTTTATTATAAATTTTTAAGTGAATTTTTAAGGCATCTTTCAAAGACCGTTCTTTTTTTTCAAATAAATGTAGTATGTATTAGTTTACTTTCTTGACTTTTTAAGAAAAGATTTAAAAAACATGAGAAAACTCAGTAAGATAAGAGTGTTTTAGTTAAGATATTGCCAGAATATTTTAGTTTCTCAAACATCCTTGACACATATTAAAGACATCCAGCTTGGCAATTTTTATCATGCTATTTAATGGAATACATATTAAAAATACCTTCATTCTTATGAAGATGAATATTTTTGTTTGCATCAAAATATTTCTTGTTATTTACCATAGTGAAAATAACAGTGTGAGAAGTAATATTTTCATCTGTTATTACACGTACTTTATGTATAGTTATACGAACGATGAATGTGACAAGAACTGGGCTCTTTACTGAAAAAAAAAGTTTAGTATAGTGTATTGATAATTACCAATGTATTGTTAAACAACAAAGTAAAACCATGCGTTAAGCATAGATTATGAAACGTTTTTCAACAGTAACAGAATATTATTAAGAAATTTTATCTTTTCCTACAATGTAATGAGATTTCTAAATAAGCACTTTAAAAAAAGACATAACGCATTAGAAGTCCATTTTCAGCAATTGCCGTCTATATGAGGTAATGTGTACGA
Organism: Maratus michaelseni; assembly: GCA_963931845.1. NCBI lineage: Eukaryota > Metazoa > Arthropoda > Arachnida > Araneae > Salticidae > Maratus > Maratus michaelseni. The sequence continues at coordinate 267,930,251 of OZ007593.1, forward strand.
ATTTTCTCGTGCAGCCCAGTATATGCTTTATAGAATGTATACGCACCATTCAATACACTTAAAATTAGATAAGTTTAAAAGTGCATATTACCAGTGGGAAACGCACTTCCAGTAATTATCAATCGCAGTTAGTCCTGTAACCGAATTCTTTTGTGCGTCTCTGTAAACAAACGATAAATACTATGCACTCCATAATCTATATAATATATGTTGTAATACATCTCAGTTATCTTTTTTAATTTCATTACGTTTGAAGTATCACAACACCATTAAAATGCAACGCAACTGATTTTTCCCCTATAGATCATAATGTAATGGGATTCTCCAGTGCGTCCCTGTAAACAATCTACTACTTATTCTATACTCTTGAAAAAGCATGTTTTAGTTTAGCTCGGTGATGCATATAAATCTCATCGTGTTTCAAATATATTAACATTAATAAAATGCAACGGTTTTTCCCCATAGATTATAATGTAAAGGAATTACTTTGTGTGTCCCTGTAAACGAATTATAAATGCTACAAATTTCATTTTTCTATACCTAACATTCGATACTAAACCTCAAAAATTACATGGCAATCCGAATATATTTATGAAAGTTAGTGTACAGCCGGACAGACAGAAACAATCGAATTCATAAACACTTTTCAATTTGTTGGAAAGTGTTAAGCATGACTTGAAAATTTTAAAGAAGAATAATTGCTACTGATTGACATTACCCTGTACATACTCTAAAAATTTTGACAAAAGACATATTCTTTTCGTTAAAAATGACCGAACAACTGCCATTTTTATTCCTGCATTTAGACTCAAATCACGTAAAGTTCTCCAAACAGAGCTAGAGATCATCAAAATTTATCCAATCTAAGCAACGTTTTTGTGAAATAATGTAAAATTTCAAGAAACTGGGCTGCGAATAGGTATGCCGTTTTTGGGGGGAAATTCTGATTTGTCTTCTTAAATTCAGACCCGGAAAAGTCTTCAGTCTAAGCTAAAATTGTCTCAAATTCTCCACTTGAATACCGAAAATTAAGCGAGATATCCGACAACTGTATCACAATAGTTTTCTGTTGTTGTTGTTGTTTTTAAAGAGCATTTGTTAGAGTGTATCTAAATTACAAAAGAATGCCTGAACTGTTAATTATGACATTAATATATACCAAGACTTAACTTGGAAAAAAAATAATATTCAATTAGTTTTTTTCCCAAATTAAATGCTACATTGAAATACAAATTTGAATAATACTTAATATAAACATATTTTCTCTCTTTGCTCTCGTATTTATTGGAAAATAACGAAATGCTTTCTGTTTCAAAATAACTAAATAACTAAATTTAAAAAAAAACGCTTTATAGCAAGGAATATATGTCTTGAAAACTAGTATTTTGCGGCCACCACAAAACTTTCTTCTATATCATTGTAATACATTAATTAATATTGCATTCTCACTCAACAACAATTATGGGTATGAAGTATAATGTATTTTTTTTAATTTAACATAGAACTACAGTGATTAGTAATTAACAATAGAAAAAAGACTCTTGTTAAATTGTATCAATTGATTGTGGACAAAATTAAGAACCTTTCCCCAAGTACAGGATACGAGCACCCCCTGTAGATTGACCAAAGTACAAAGTGAATCAACATCTATTGTTGATTCACAATCTATAAATTTAAAGCAAAAAGTGCATTCTGTCGAGTTCACATTCCCTTTTCCACACAAAAATCGTCTCATTGCGCATGCTTCAACCTTTTTTTGAAGGCTTCTCCCCTCAGTAACGGTAAACGTGTTTAGCCCTCACCTGTTTAGCCTAAGTGGATTGAAAAGGGCTGATTGAAAACGGATTGCGCAATATGGCCATTGTGTTGAAAGTTTTTTTTAAAGAACTCACGTTTTCACTACTAAATACTATACATATTTTTTCGCAAAATTTTAAAGAGAGCTTGGATACAGTTATATTTATAACCTATTGAAATTTCAGATAGTTCGGAAGATGCAAACAATTTGTTTTTTGTTGCTATGTTAAAGGAGCCAACGCGCAAACAAACAAACAAAGAAACAAAAAAGCGAGAAGAAAACATTTCTTTTACAACTAGATAACAATATTTTTTCACGCGATTTTTACACGGGCTGTAAAACTGTTTTATTTATAACCAATAAAGATTTGAAGAGTTCGGACAAAAAGAACTTTTTATTTTAAAACTATGAAACGACCCTACGTGAAAAAACAAGATAATGATCGCTTTTATCACTAAACATCAATATTTTTTCGCGAAATTTTCAGTTTAAAGTATAATTTGATACAAAATCGGGTTAAAGATATAAAATAATAAAAACTTGATGTTTTTTAAAATTTATTATCACGGGCCCGGGCAACGCCGGGCAGGCCAGCTAGTATGAAGATTAATGAAATTCTGTGTATTAGTTTTCGTGATATCGCCATCACAGAAATCGTGCAAAACACAGCATATCAGCGCCAACTGTTGAGTGGTACACAACCAAAGTCTATCAGCATCAATTTATCTAAAAGTCTAAAATAATATGATGTTTGATAAAATTGAGAGATAGCTATTTTGGAAATTGTGAAACATGCAGCATAGCAGCGACACCTATTTGACTATATACAGCAAAAACTAATCTCAGCACAAATTTATGTCAAGATCTAAATGAACCTTCAGTTTTATTAAATTCCGTGAACTAATTCAAAAATAAATAGAGGCCCACAAATTTTGTCTCACATACATACAGACAGACACACAGATATCCTCACGGACAGTCATTTTCTAAAAACAGTCAAATCGTGTTCAAAACCTTATAAAACGTATAAATCCGTCAAAAACGTGAAGTGAGAAATTTTCATGAATTTATACTTTATTCTTCTATATAGAAGAAACTAAACATATAAAGATAAAATAGGAAGATTCATGTTGTGTATAGAAAAAATAAACCTTTAAAAGAAAGCTTTCTTACCCTTTATATATAAAATTTAGCAGTTTTTATTAGCTTGTGACTTCTACAGAGAAATATAAAAACTGAAACAAGTAGAACAACATATTCTAAGCGTATTTGAATAATGATATTACATGCATATTTTAGTTTCTTAGACTTCCTGGACACATATTAAAGACGTTCAGCTTTTACATTTTTTATCATTTTATGTAATAAAATACACAGTAATAAGCTCTTCATTTCCATGGTACAGGATATTTTTGCTTACATCAGAATAATTCTTGTAATTTACTAGATACAAAAAGACAACCTGGCAGTTGAAACGACCATTTATAAAGTGAACTTTGTGCATTTATTTTATGCGCGAGAAATATCACTATAATCTGACTGTTTAGTAAAAAACATATTCAAATAAATCGCTATACAAATATATTCTATTAAAATATGTCATTTTAATAATAGTTTTAATGGAACATTATTTAAGATCTTTAAAACATACTTTTATATAAATATATATATATAGTCTTACTTGATTTATATTATGGGCAGATTAGTCTTAGAAATTCTTATTCATGTAACGAAAAACTGAATAAATAACCTCCTAAGTTATAATGCAACAAAATGTTTCTCTATATATCAAAATAAATTTTGTTATTTATCGAATGAAAATGAAAAACAGATAGTTAGACTAAGCTATTTTACGTATTTTATTTCCAAATAAATAACATGCCATTTCTTTTAGCTCAATGTTACGCATATGTTCATAAAATTCCACAGAGAAATTTTATTAAAGTCTATTGATTAAATTTTCATTTTAAGAATTAAACAAAAATATAAAAATATTGCAGATTAAGAAGAAACACATTGCAAAATGAATAGGGATTTAATTTATCACATATTGCATAAAAATAATTGACAGGCAGATGTAACAGTTTTTCGCAAGTTAAAATGTCTTCAGTTATTTTTAATTATCCTGCCAATATTTTTTCCCGAGTTGCGAGCAAAATCCTTTGCATCCACACATTTTTCTTTCCCTCATTTAGTCATGCACTTTGCATTTTACACAAGCTTCAGTCTACATCTGCATGCGGAAAGTTTTTCTTCTGACATTTTCTTTTTAGCATCTTGTTTTATGTAAATTTTTCAGCAAATGTGTGGCGTGGCATAATAAATGAACTGACTACATATATTGTGATTGAAATGGCATGTCGCGGCGGCGGTGGTGATGGCATTTTGCAAGCAGTTCTGTTTTATAAATCCAATGGTTTTTTCACCGTCTAATGTAGCATGTGGCTATTAACCCTCCAAGGCGTTTTGCCCGTATTTTTCCGTTTCCCAAAATCAACTTAAATCGGCTCTAGATACAAATATATTTTTTTAAATTTTACTTTAAGATATATGTAAAATAAAGAGATATGAAACATAATTTTAGAAACAAACGGGGAAAGAAAATTTAAATTATTTTAAGTTTTACAAATATTTTTATGAAAATGCAGGAAAGCCCTCAAGACGCTCAGAGGGTTAATCAAGATTATGAATATGATTATTATATTGTTTTCATTTTCAACGTTATATGTTTCAACATCAATTGACCTGATGGGATTTTAAATAAAACAAAGAAAAGCTACCGCTGCTTTTGAACTGTTTAATCGTAAACATACCATAAAGCCCCCCCCCCCCTACCCTATATGTCAGAGATGAAAATGCTCTAATTTTTAAAGTTGAAATTTCATTTTTTATATGTTTTATTTAAATTTTTATAAAACTACATTCTGGTGTTTTTATCAATTTAAGTTTTTTGGTCAATTGTACTTTTTGTGATTTAGAGAATCAGTTGTATACTTTTTGTGAATATGAGTTACAGATGTATAAAATACTCTGCATTTGGCCAAATTTTTACCATGTACTCGCCCAATACCGAATATAACCCTAAATAACAAATGGAGTCGCTAAATAAGCCAGACGGCAGATATATTTCCAGAAAAAAAGAACTGATCGTACTATAAATAGTTTCCATCTAGTACAATTTAGCAAACATAATAAGGTGAATCCAAATAATTCAACAAACCAGAATAAATAATGATAAAATGAAAAAATACCAAATATTTATTGTAATTCAAACTTCCAAAACAGCATCAACATGCAATACAGAATCGGTAGTGTGAACAAATAGTAAGAATCATCGCATAAAATCACTCTAATAATCTTACCTCCAAAATAATTTACAGAGCCAGTGTGTGTAAGTGGCAATGTGAAAAATAATGCGGATATTTGATAATCTGTCCGGAATTACTATAACCAAATTTGTCACACACTTGGGGGGGAGGGGGAGAGAAGAGAGAGATTGTAAATTTAGTAATTTGGTGGCACAAAAATTACGCGAAATTTACCAATCAGTCATGTGAAGAAAAATGGAAAATTCTTCAGTCGAATGTGGGAAAAAAAATTGCAAAATTCGACCAGCAGTAGCATAAAAAAAAGAAAAATACTTTTACCAGCAGGGACAATTCCAGAAACTTGCTGTGTCGCCAATTGTGTTTATATATAAAAAAAATAACAAAATTCATAGTTTAATCACAATAAAATTAGCGTGAAATATATTTATTGAGTGCGGAAAAATATCACGAAATTCAACAATCATTCGAGAAAATGTAACAAAAGTCTACTAATAACAAGAACCTCTAAACAAACCAGTTCAAAATATGCATTCATATGCATTAAATGCTTTACCATCTGTGCATTTACATATTAAAATGTGTACAGAATGATATAAAACAATTAAAAACTGAAAATTTACACTTACATTTTAATTGTAAGTTTCATTGTTTACATCAGAAACGATGTGCGGATTTTAAGAATTTGCGGATTTTAGGATGGTGGATTTGAGGGAGTCTACTGCATATATATGCACATATACTAAAATTATCTATCTAAATCTATTTGAATCATTGAAAGTTTTGGTAAGATTTGATCTTATTTCAATCTTTAGAAAGCTTTTACATTAACCGACACAATACCAATAAATCGTCATACTAAAGTTCTAAAGTTCCAAAACCTCTAAACAAATTGTCAACAATACAAAAAATTCCATGCAAAACACATTAATACGCACTATCATGACAAAATCATCAAAATGCATAGGTGGTAAAGCATCTAATGCATATAAATGCCTATTTTGAACTGGTTTGTTTAGAGGCTCCGCTGTTATTAGTAGAATTTTGTTACATTTTCCCAAACGATTGTTTAATTTCGCGATTTTTTCCCGCAACCAATCAATAAATTTCACGATATTTTATTGTGATTAAATTATGAATTTTGTTATTTTTTTATGTATAAACACAGCAAGTTTCTGGATTTGTCTATGCTAATGAAAGTCTTTTTTTTTGTGCAATTGCTGGTTGAATTTTGCAATTTTTTTCCCGCAGCCAACTCAAATTGTCTCGGTTAATAAATCGTGAAATTTGTCAATCAATTGCAGAAAAATCACGAAATTCTTACCATGACCGCAAAAAAAGAAAGATAATTTTGTCAAGGAATCGCGGAAATAAATAGCAGATTTTGTCAATCGATCGGGAAAAATATAGTGAATTTTGTGGTATTAGGACATTAACTGTAAACCGTCACGGTACACGAACATTAACTGTAACTTATTAATGGAACGCTAGCCGGTTTTATGTTGTGTTTTGTGATGTCGTGTTTTGTGTAACCTAAATAGTTATGTGTGAAATATAAAAATGCAAGTTAAATAATTGTGTCTTCATTGAAGCCTCTACGGTTCGCTACATTAACGTAAGACATAACAACACATGGTGGCAAGCGGTTAAAAAAGAATGTTGACTACAGTAGAATATTGAAACGAAACCAAAACTTCAAGTAAGAATATTTCTTTTCTTGCATAATTATACGACACATATATATTCATTTTGTTAAGAAGTATAATGTCTAAAAACATAGAATATAGATCTCAGGTTTCACCACCAGAAAAATTTACCTTTTCATCACCTTCATTTTGGGTGAAATGGAAGCAACGTTTCGAACGGTATCAATTCGCTTCCGGTTTAAAAAACCAAACAGAAGTAGAGCAGGTAAATTCTCTTATTTATCTCATGGGAGATAAAGCAGAAGACATTTTTACGTCTTTTAACTTGTCGGAAGACGATCAACAGAAATATGAAATTGTTCTCAAACGTTTTGATGATCATTTCATAGTAAAGAAAAACACAATTTTCGAGCGTGCACAATTTAACCAACGCATTCAAAATGAAGGGGAATCTGTTAAGGATTTTATAACTTCACTTTATTCCTTGGCTGAACATTGTGATTATGGAGTTCTTCATGATGAACTAATACGCGATAGAACAGTTGTCGGTATTAGAGATAAATCCTTAAGTGAGAAGTTACAATTGGATCCAGAACTTTCTTTAAGCAAAGCTATTGAAAAAGTTCGTTTATCGGAATCAATTAAAAAGCAACAAGAAATTCTAACTTCTAATAATAATGCTTCTGTCCAGATAGTTTCCAGTGTAAACAAATCAAAAGTGAATTTAAAAAAAGGGGTATCCAGTCAAAATCCGCCGTTTAAAGAAACTGATAAAAGGAACTATGGGAAAAAAGATAACCAAAAACCCTTTCAGCTTTACAAATGGTGTGGAAAATCTGCACATAATAGAAAATTATGTCCAGCAAAAGATGCTAAATGTTTAAAATGTTCGAAAATAGGACACTTTGATCGAGTTTGTAGGAAAAATGAAAATAAATCTGAAATTTCTTTCTTAGGAACAATCAGGCATACACACTCGAATAATAATAATAATGATATGTTATGGTCAGTACCTATTCAAATAAGAGGTAAAACCATTCGCTTCAAAATAGATAGTGGAGCAGATCACACTGTTATACCTGCTACATCGCCAATCTTGAAGGATTCAAAAGTCTTAAAACCAGACAAGCAGCTTTGTGGCCCGGATGGGAAAATTCTAAAACTCGCAGGAAAACTTATCGAAGAAATCCAATACGGGGAAAAGAAAATTACTGAAGATATCCATGTAATTGAAGGACTGCAAAGCTACTTATTGGGAAAACCATCTATACTAGCTTTTGGATTAGGACCAAACATTTCAGAAATTAGCGCAGTGAATCCTAAGCAAGATTTCCCTGAATTATTTAATGGCCTGGGGCTACTACAAGGGTGTTATACAATTAAGCTTAAACCGAACTCTGTCCCTTTTGCTATTTCAGCTCCACGAAGAATACCCATTCCACTCCTGAAGAAAACTGAACTGGAAATCAAAAAGATGATTGCCCAAAAAGTTATTATTCCTGTAACCAAGCCCACAGAATGGTGTTCACCGGTGGTTATCGTTCCTAAAAGTGATGGAACTGTTCGCTTATGTGTTGACCTAGTCCAGTTGAACAAGTCTGTAGAAAGGGAATTTCATCCATTACCTTCAGTGGAATATTCATTGAATCTTCTGACAGGGGCTAAGTTCTTTTCAAAGTTAGATGCTAATTCGGGGTTTTGTCAAATTCCACTTGATGAATCTTCGTCATATCTCACGACTTTCATCACTCCTTTCGGAAGATATAGATTCTTAAAATTACCTTTTGGAATCTCATCTGCTCCAGAACACTTCCAACGTAGAATGTCACAGCTGCTAGAAAATATCCCAGGTGCTATTTGTCACATGGACGACATCTTAGTGTGGGGAAGAAATCAGACTGAGCATGATCAAAGATTGAGAATCATTCTGAAAAAACTTAAAGAAGCAGGTATTACTCTAAATGACAAGAAATGTAAATTTTCAGTCAAGAGAATCAAATTCTTGGGACATATTATTGATGACAAAGGCATCCACCCTGATGAAGATAAAATTAGAGCGGTGAAAGAATATCCACCACCAAAGAACAAAACTGAGTTGAAGCAGATGTTAGGTATGGCAAATTTTCTCACCAGATTTGTTCCAAATTATGCAGAAATGTTTTTACCATTAACGTCTATGTTGGGTCAAAAGAATGATTTCGTCTGGGACGAACCTCAAAAACAAGCATTTCAGACTTGGAAGAATGTTTTAACATCTCAACCAGTTTTAAAGGTACATAATCCACAAAAAAACTTCAATTGTCACAACAGATGCTTCTTCTTATGGAATAGGAGCCACCTTGAGACAAGAGCAAGAGAACGGAGAAATTTCTGTTGTTGCATATGCATCCAGAACACTTACACCTACTGAAAAGAGGTATGCTCAAATAGAAAAAGAGGCACTTGCTCTAGCTTGGAGTTGTGAAAAATTTCGAGATTATCTAACTGGAACTCACTTTAGGTTAGAAACAGACCATAAACCTCTAATTCCAATCTTCACAAAGAAGAACCTTGAAGACTTATCTCCACGGTTGCAAAGGTTGAAGATGAGGATTATGAGATATTCTTATTCTATATTCCACATACCAGGAAAGAAACTTTATGCAGCAGACGCCTTGTCAAGAAAACCTCAAGAAACTAAAGAAAATGTTGAAGAATTGGAGGAAGAAATTGATTCTTATATTCGTATGATAGTTTCCTCATTACCAGCTTCATGTAACAGGTTAGAAGAGTTACGACAATCCCAAAAGTCTGATGCAACATGCAAAGATCTAGAAAATTTAATCCTTAACGGTTGGCCATCAAGAAAAAATTTAGAACCAAGTTGTCTACCCTATTGGAATCATCGATATGAAATATCAATCCAAGATGGACTCATAATGAAGTGCTGTCGAATCATCATTCCTACCAGTCAGCGAAAAAAGGTTCTGCAACAAATTCATGAGGGACATTTGGGAATTACAAAGTGTCGTGCGAGAGCAAGATCATCCGTCTTTTGGCCTGGAATAAATAAAGAAATCGAAGAAACGATAAAAAATTGCACATCATGTATCAAGGAGACCACTAATCGTCATCAACCTCTCATCCCTACCGAATTTCCTGAAAGACCATGGGAAACTGTTGGCATGGATCTTTTTAAGCTTAATGGATTTTGGTACTTACTCGTGACCGATTACTTTTTACGATATCCAGAAATCGCAAAACTGGAAAGATTCACCTCTGAGGAAGTAATTCTTCACTGCAAATCAATCTTTGCCAGATACGGGATTCCTAACGTGGTCAGATCTGACAATGGTCCCCAATTTGAGCCAATTAACTCGTCTGAATTTTCAAAATTCTCAAAGCTTTATGGATTTTCTCATAACACAGCAAGCCCTAGGTACCCGCAAAGTAATGGATTTATTGAATCTGCAGTGAAAACCATCAAGTTGCGACTGAAAAAAGCTGAAGATCCTTATCTTTCTTTAATGGTATATAGAGCAACACCATTAGAGAATGGCCTCAGTCCAGCTGAACTCCTTATGAATCGGCGTATTAGGACAACCCTACCAATTGCAAGATCACAACTGGAGCCGAGGATTGAGGATAGGGCTGAGCTTCAAAATAAGGAAGATAAGAGAATAGAACGGCAGAAAGATAACTATAACAAAAGACACGGAGTGAGAGATCTCGCTAATCTTGATGTTGGAGAGGGGGTATGGATCACAAATAATCGAGCTACTGATACAGTTCAACAGAGATTGGATTATCCACGTTCATATATAATCAAATCGGGGAAAAGGGTATATCGACGAAATAGAATGCATCTTATCCCATCAGCTAATTTCCAGCCGGACACTGATGATGTGGATGACCTTCAATCAGAGGTTTCCAGTAAGGAGTCTCCAACACCACAGAGAGTTTCTAGTCCACCCAAACCAAACCATCAGAATCTTCATTCATCCTGTAACGATGGTAAACATAATTTTGATATGTCTCCACATAAGCATCAGGATCAGTATACCACCAGATCTGGACGAGTTGTTCATCCTCCCCAGAGAATGGATCTTTGAAGGAAGGGAGATGTGGTATTAGGACATTAACTGTAAACCGTCACGGTACACGAACATTAACTGTAACTTATTAATGGAACGCTAGCCGGTTTTATGTTGTGTTTTGTGATGTCGTGTTTTGTGTAACCTAAATAGTTATGTGTGAAATATAAAAATGCAAGTTAAATAATTGTGTCTTCATTGAAGCCTCTACGGTTCTCTACATTAACGTAAGACATAACAACACAAATTTCACGAAATTATTGCGGGGAAAAAAATTAATTTCGTCAAACTGTCGTGAAAAAATTTGTCAAATAGTCTCAGGAAAAAAATCGCGAAATTTGTCTAAATGATCTCGGGGGGAAAAATCGCGAAATTCATCTAACAATCGCGGAACAGAATTGCAAAATTTGTCAAATGACAGCGGAAAAAAAAGTGCCCAGTTCGTCGAACATCAGCAAGAAAAAAATTGTACAATTCGTCAGCGGGGAAACAGGGGGTACAAAGTCAGCGGGGAAAAGTGCACAATTTGTCGAATGTTCATGGAAAAAATCGATAGTCGATAAATCGCAAAATTTGTCAATCGATAGCAGAAAAATTGCGAAATTCGTCAATCGATAGCGGAAAAATGGCGAAATTCATCAAATGGTCTCAGGTACAAAAAATTGCGAATATCGTCAAATGGTCTGAGGTACCAACTTAGTGACTTAAGCTCCCTTATGCAGTCTTGTAATTTCCTAGCATAAGGGAGCATAAGTCAGACATAGAAAAAGGAAAACCGTCTACTGCACTTTCTCAGTTAAATTTAAAAACAGAAATTGATATATATTTCAGTAAAGTAAAGAATATCGCGCAAATGAACGACTATACCACATGTATACTGAGGGAGTCAGTGGAAATCCTGACAAGTGGTGGGAAATCCTGTAATGATATGTTATCATGCAGTATACCAAAAATCTGGTATAATCTACTTGGTGTTGATGGTACATTTGGATTGGGATAACCCCCCTCGCTCAGTAGACTAGTCCATCCCCCTTCCCCCCTTTTCCATATGTGGTTTCGCCTTCTGCTATTTAAACAGCTTACATTCCGGAGGTTACAGAATTTTTTCTCATTTATACCCTTTGATGATGGACAGGTTCTGGTCGAAAGCGCTCGGGACTCCAATGAATGTTTTTAACATCTTAAAATGGCTTTAATGTTTTAGAACCTTTCTATTTTTACACCTATTTTAGTAATTACACAAATTGTGATGCATTTTAATGGTTTCATATTTTAATTGAATGCTGATTGGTTGTAAAATTTTACTTTATTTTTGTTTTAACCCCGCAAAACAAAGTACTACTCTTAGCGACAATGGTGTTGGTATAAGAGAAACATACCATAGTGCCCCCCCTTCCCCGTATGCCAGAGATTAAAATGCTCTAATTTTTAAAGTTGAAATTTCATTTTTTTAAATGTTTTATTTAATTTTTTTTAAACTATATTCTGGTGTTTTTATCAATTTAAGATTTTTGATCAATTGTACTTTTTGTGATTTAAAGAATCAGTTGTATACTTTTTGTGATTATGAATTACAGATGTATAAAATGCTTGGCATTGGCCAAATTTTGACAATGTACTCGCTCGATACCGAATATAACCCTAAATAAGAGAGAGACAGATTGTACACTATCATGACAAAATCATCAAAATGCACAGGTGGTAAAGCATTAATGCATATAAATGCATATTTTGAACTGGTTTGTTTAGTGGCTCCTGTTATTAGTAGAATTTTGTTACAGTTTCCCGAGTGATTGTTGAATCAATAAATTTCACGATATTTTATTGTGATTAAACTATGAATTTTGTTATTTTTTATATATAAACAGAATTGGTGACACAGCAAGTTTCTAAATTTGTCCATGCTAGTGAAAGTTTTTTTTTTCTTGCAACTGCTTGTCGAATTTTGCAATTTTTTTTCCAGCAGCCAACTGAAGAATTTTCCATTTCTCTTCACATGACCAATTATAAATTTCGCGTAATTTTCGTGCCACCAAATTTCTAAATTTACAATCTCTCTCTCTCTCTTATTTAGGGTTATATTCGGTATTGGGCGAGTACATGGTCAAAATTTGGCCAAATGCAGAGTATTTTATACATCTGTAATTCATATTCACAAAAAGTATACAACTGATTCTCTAAATCACAAAAAGTACAATTAATCAAAAAACTTAAATTGATAAAAACACCAGAATGTAGTTAGAAAAATTTAAATAAAACATTCAAAAAATGAAATTTCAACTTTAAAAATTAAAGCAGTTTCATCTCTGGCATTCGGTGGAGGGGGGGGGGACATTATGGTATGTTTCTGTTATACACCAACAACAATGTCGCCAAGTATAGTACTTTGTTTTGTGGGGTTAAAAAAAAATAAAGTAAAATTTTACAACCAGTCGGTATTCGTTGAGTACATAATTTGGCCCAATACAGGGTGTACTTCTGTAATTCATATTGCAACTTACATACTGGCTCTGTAAATTATTTTGGAAACTAGGATGCCGTACATTGGCAGTGATGCTGGGGGTTGCACTTACAGCACATCATTTAAGCAAAAATCAGTATCGTCTATCAATAAACAACAACAAAAAAGTATCACTCATCTTCAAACTTTTATATATAATCAAAACTTTTCAATATTTTATAGCCGAATGTAACTATTAAAACATCTTAAATATTATATTCAGAAAATGAAATTTCAGCTTTTCCAAGTGAAAATAAACCCCTTCAAAAAAACAAATCCTAATAAAACTCGACCATTACTTTTAGGTTTAAAAATTTTTAAGTATCAAAATACATACGACATAAAAAGAAAAAATATACACCAGAATGTATCTAAAGTACGTTTTACAATTATATTACGCGCACTAAATAATTTCACTAACATTATACGAAAAACCAAAACATATCCGAAGAACTCAATCATGAACACAGAAATATACATCTGTTTCCTTGTTCATGAACTCAATAAAACAAAATAAATAAAGATAAAAGCAAAAAATACGTAATAATACAGTAATCCAAACTTGAAACTTAAAAACCCCATCGAACGAACGAAATTCATCCTAAAGAATCATCGTTTCGTTTCTGACATTTCTGGAAAGGAAAAGCCTTATTGGTTGAATTGTAAAGGGCAAAATGTGTAGGCACTGAGTCCTACGGTGAATCGTTCACTTTATTAATATTGCACATCACGGAAGATTTTTTTGACGCATGCGTATTGGGCACGATTTTATATGGATTTGACAAAAAAAGCTTTTCATTTTAAATATATAGTTTATAATAGTTATAGCAAGTATCACTTCATATAAACCAGATTCTATATCTGAAAGGACAAATATTACCCACACTGTAAATAAAGACAAATGTTTCTTAATCTGCGAAAATATAATAATAACCCCGAATGAAAATATGCACTAACCTCTTCCGAGTTACCTACGATTCCAAAAAGTGTACTTTATCTTTAGAAACGTGAATAACCAATTCATTTTCGAGATTTAAAGAAGCATTTATAGAGTTTTCAAATGAAAAAAAGAAATACAGTTTATAGCAAGAAATATATATCTTAAAAAATATATAAAAATAAAGTAAAGAATCAGAGCTGCCAAGTCTCCGGCTATTTGAATACCAGTATTTTAGTACAGAAAATGTTGTTTTGTTCAATCGGAACATTCTGCGATTTAAAAGAACATTTTCTCTAAGAAAATACTGGTGTGCAAAAAGTCGGAGACTTAGCAAATCTAAAGAAGACTCATGCTGTTCAAAAAAATTAAACATTGTAAAATTACAAAACGTTCTAAATAAACTTTTATTGCTTTTTACAGTAAAATTAAGTAAATTTTATTAGCTTTATACTCCCAGAGAGAAATCTAAAAAACTGAAACAAGTAGAACAAAATATTCTAAGCGCATTTGAAAAAAGGATATTACATGCATATTTTACTTTCTTAGATTTCCTGGACACATATTAAAGACGTCCAACTTTTGCATTTTTTATCACTTCTTGTAAAGAAATAGATAGGATGAAACCCCCAGTAACTGACACTTTAAGGATTCTTTCTTGTTCAAATCACTAAATTTTAATCTGTTTTATACTTACCTTTGCTTTTGAAAGGATAGTTGAAATATATTAAAAAGTGATTCTTGGCAAAATTTTAAAAAATTATACATTTTATTATTAAAAATTAATTTTATTCATAAATATGGTCAAAAACTCCAGTAACTGACACCATCCTACTTTGGACTGACACAAAGTGAACCAGTGACTGACACTTTATTTTAAAAGATTAAAATGCTTTAAAAAAAGCTTTATTATTTAGCATAAAAACAAAATACACTAATATTTATTATAAAAAGTGGGATTTAGTAAGCTGTACTGCATTATTAGTAATGCAGAGTATATAGTAAGAGTATTTAGGAGTAATATTTAGTACTGCATTATTAGTAATGCAATAACTGACATTTATGAACCAGTAACTGACATCTGGTGTCAGACAGCGGTAAAACAACTTACATTTTAATGGTGTTTACTACAAGATTAATTTAATTTATTATTTTGCATTTTTAAACAGTGCAAATACTAGATTTTAACTTAATATAACCAATAACTAACATCTCTGTTAGACACTGGTGAAATGAAATTCTAGGTACCAATAACTGGCAACCGCCCTTCCATTAAGCTAAATTAAATAACTATAAAATCTAAATCATGGCCCTAATATATAATTTGCATCTTTAAACTAATTTCTACAAGTATAACTGTAAGAAAAAAAGTTTAGGATGGTTGCATTACAAATAGATCAGAAAAAAACTTCCTTAATTTTAAAAATAAGATGGTTGCTTCAAAATGGTACTTTTTGTATTCTCAAAAGTTTTTACCTCATTGAATATGCTCTTGACCCTCTAGGGGTGAATAAATTGACTCCAAAATAAAAATAAGTGTCTCATTTACCACCAGATGACATTACTTTGCAGAATTTCACAACGAAATGCTTATTTGAGTTAGATTTTTGCTCAAGTGCCAGTTACTGGTTAGGTGTCAATAACTGGGGGTTTCACCCTAGTTAAAAGTTCTTTATTTTAATGGTACAGAATATTTTTGCTTTCATCAGAATAATTCTTGTAAGTTGCTTACATTAAAAATGACAACCTGGCAGTTGAAATGACCATTTATAATGTGACATTTGTACATGTATTTTATGCATGAGAAATATCACTATAATTGGATTGTTTAGTGAAAATCATATTCAAATTAATAACTACACAAACATATTTTATTAAAATATGTCACCTTAATATTAATTGTAAGGAAACATTCGATTTAATACCTTTAAAAGATACTTTATATATAAAATCCAGTCAACACTGTGTTTTATATTGTATATTGTATATATAGTGTTTTATATTGTATATTGTATATATAGTGTTTTATATTGTATATTGTATATATATAGTGTTTTATATTGCATATTGTATATATAGTATTTTATATTAGCAATATTTTGACACATGAATATACAGTTTTATTTGATTCGCATTATCGTAATTTAAATAATAATATTAATAATTTAAATAATAATATTATCAGCTGATTAGTCTTAGTTATTCTTATTACTCTGATGATTGTAAGCGCGTAATGAAAATCTCTTAAGGATTTATACCTACCTAACTGCAAATTCGAAAGAATCTTGTATTTTTGGGAAAATTTTTTTTCAGGAAAATGGAAAAATATATTTGAAAAACTCCTTTTTGTAGTTTGTTTATTATACTTTAAAGAAAAGAAATCTATTTTTTGTAATGACGAATTAAAGTTGCATTTTCCCAGCAGACCCACTCCCCGGAGATGGTGTCGTTCTGGTAGCTGTCCACGGTGATCAACGTAACTTTGTCAAATGTTATCTGAAATTATAAAAAGCATAATGTCTTTTTTCTGAACATTTAAAGCAAAATATTAATCGTTAAGTTTTTGAAAAAAAAAAATATTTTGAAAAAAATGGTGGTCGTTCAAAATTAAGGTACCGATTTTCACAATTTTTTTTTTTTTTTTACTTTGATCATTTATAGGAAATAGAAAAATTCCTCATATCGTCAAAAAGAAAGATATCTAGATAATATTGTTGTTAAAAAATGGTCAAAATTGGGATAAGATTGGTTGAGATTAGCTAGATTGTCTTTAAAAACATAGTTCTGAGATAATCACGTTTAAAGATTCAAGTTATGATTTATGTATCATAGAAAAAAGTAAATTAAAGCGCCTTAACTTTCTTAATTTTTATCAGATCGACTAGAAAATGTAACTGAAGATTCTTTAGTAATTGTACTTTCAGAAATTGCAATAAAAAATGCATTTTTTGAAAATTTTCAAGTGGGTATAACCTCTTAATTTTAATGCAACAAAATATTTCTACTTACATCAAAATAGATCTTTAAGTTTACTTGAATGAAAATGAAAAACTGATAGTTACAATAAGCTACTTTACGTAGTTTACAAATAAAAAACACAACATTTATTCAGCTCTTTGCTTTGTATGTTCGTAAATGTCCACAGAGACATTTATCAAAGTCTATCTCGATTTAATTTTAATTTTAGTAATTAAACAAAAATTGCTAATATTTAAAATATTTAAAAACTGCAGATTGGGAATAAACATATTGCAGAATGGAAAAAGATTTCATTTATCACAAATTGATTGAAAAAAAAATAATAATAATAAAGAGCAGGGAGCGGCTCCAGGACACAACATTTTAATTTAAACATTTCTGGTATTATTTGTTAAAGCAAACATCACTTTACGTATTAAAATTTTTCTGTACTTTAATTTTTAAACGCATTCCATGGCATGATTCTGAATATAAAGTTCAACCATTGTTATTTTTTGTTCAACATTGCATCTCTGAATAGCAAAACTAAAAAGCGTCCAGAATCTTTCCAGTTATTATATCTGAAAGTAATACATATATAATAACTTTGAGTTGTTATCACCCCCTGACTGTACCTGACCCATAACCTACACTGTAAAAAATAAAGTCAAGTGTTTCTTAAACTACAAAAATATAATATAACCACGAACGAAAATATACAACAACCTCTTCCGTGTTACTCAAGATTCCGAAAAGCTTCTTTATCTTTAGAAAATTTAGAAACCAATATATTTTTCAGATTTAAAGAAGCACTTATAAAACAAGGGTTTTTTTGCTGCCAGTGATTTTCGGAAACGTTTCAGAGTAGATTTTATAGTGTATTAATCAGTTTTCTCAAACCAGAATATTGCGGTTTTTAGGCTACTATCAATTCTAAATTAAATATTGTCAGCTGCGTAATTGAATTGATGCATGCAAGAGTAACAAAATAATAATTATTTTTATATTAATATTAATTCTGTTAATTTATCATGTCTGTCTGTAAAACATATTTGTTGAACATGAAAATGTTTACTTGAGAATGGATACCATTTGAAAAACCTATATTCTGGGGTGAAAAAACTGGTAAATGCGCTATAAAAACTACTCGGAAACGTTTCCAAAAAATCAATGACAGCAAAAGAAACCTTGTTTTTATAAATGCTTCTTTAAATCTCGAAAATTTACTGATTTTTGTGGTTTCTAATGATAAAGAACGATTTTCGGAATCTTGAGTAACACGGAAGAGGTTATCATATTTTCTTGGTCGTGTTTATATTGTATTTTCCTAAATTAAGGAACATTTTATTTTTTACATTGTACTAAACATATTTAAAACTAGTGAAAATAGACAAAATCTACTTTATTTTAATTTATTTTGTCATGATTTTTTTTTTGTATTGAATTATTAAAGGGAAAAAAAACAGCATTACAAAGGATGTGAATTTTCTTTTCACTTTGCTTAACAGCGTACAACCAGCTTGAGTGAAAAATGTGTCCACACCGGAGATCGAACCCAGATACCTTGGTATAGCGCACCAAGTGCTTTACCAAAAGCCATCCGGACGACATCCAGTCTGGCACCTCTTTCACTAATATACGTTGGCAAGGCTGCAACACCGCAGCGCAAGATGGAATGTCAACATGAGAAAACTATCCGTGGCGTACATGAGACAATTCCCAGCATCGGATAATATATATTTAAATTTCCAATTAAATTTTCAGCAGGACTGAAACTACGCCTTAAAGGCGTTTAAAGCGGCCTTTAAGGCGTAGTTTCAGTCCTACTGAAAATTTAATTGGAAATTAAAAAAAATAATAAACATTTATTTTCGTTCAAATTACAAAATTCTGGAAACATCACTAGCTTACAATATTTTAAATGAAGGGTGAAGGGAAAACAATGATAATTCGCTTTTTTGTGATATTTGAGATAATATTCTTTTAGCTACTACCGCTCCGAGAATGAAGGTAATCTTTTGAGAAACACAGATGGAGATAGATATAAAGAGGAAATAACGATGAAAGTATTTTAAAAAACAGCTGAAGATTAGTAAAAAGGGGGAGAAACAATAAAAGTCGACTGTTTTGAAAGAAACAATAACGAATAACTATTTGCGACTATCACAATTCTCCCTCACTCCCCTCTGATCCTTCAATTTATTTCCGGTACAGAAGGAATAGCTTAAAACATTTGGACCAGCACAGATCAGTTCTTGCAAATAATTATGATCTGACTATGCTATTATTCATACATTGCATTTTACTAGGTGTACCGGTTAATTCCCGCTGTTTTACTTAATAGATGGCAGCAGCTATTAATGCAACGTTCAATCATTTGACATATAGTGTGTTTTGTTGTACTAACATAAGGCTTGAAAACCATAAATGTCAAAAGTTCTCAAAGTAATAACATCATATAAATATTCGTGCTCAAAAATGTCGAATTTCGTTCCTTCCATGAGCATTTGCGGACTGTGCTTTTGTTTCTGTTTTATTCCAAGAAATCGGCTGCTGAAAGTCATAGAACTCTTGTGAAAGTTCATGGTAACAGTGCATTATCAGAAACAACATGCAGAGATTGGTTTCGACGATTTAAAAGTGGTGATTACAGCGTTGAAGACAAAGAACGTCCAGGTCACCCAAAAAAGTTTGAAGATCCCGAATTGGAAGCTTTGCTCGACGAAGATCCGTCTCAAACACAAAAACAGTTGGCTGAGGGCTTAGAAGTTTCACAACAAACTATTTCCGATCGATTAAAAGCCGATTAAAATGGCCTTAATGGGCTAGAAGACATGGAAAAGTGATTTTGCAGCATGACAATGCTCCGGCTCATACCACAACTTTGGTCACGGACACCGTAAAAACACTGGGATGGGAACTGCTGCCTCACCCGCCGTACTCTCCAGACCCGGCCTCGTCCGACTACTATTTGTTTTCATCAATGTCGCACGCATTGGCAGAGCAACACTTCGATTCGTACGAAAATGTGAAAAAATGGCTCGATGACTGGTTTGGCTCAAAAAACGAACAATTTTTTTGGCGAGGCATCCACAAATTGCCAGAAAGATGGGAAAAATGTGTAGCTAGCGATGGCCGCTGGTTTGAATAATCCATTTTTATTATTTCCTATGTATTTTTAGCTTCAAAAATCAATAAAAAACAGCGGGAATTAACCGGTACACCTAGTATATACTATCTGATTGCAATTTTTTTAAATTTTACCTATACTTTAATTTTGAGATTTAATAGTAAAAATTCAAAATAAATTCATTTGAAATGTGTTAAAAAAATTCCACACATTTCTTAATAATACATACTTTTTGTTTGCACTCAATTGGGAAATTTTATATTTAAAAAATATATGAAATAATTGTTGCGAAAATGAAATGCTTAGCAGAGAATGGATTAACTAAAACCAACGTTATTAACTTATAAAATCCTCTGCCAACTTTTGATGCCACCCTGTATAAACAAAAATATTTTTAAAACATAAATTTACTAAATAACTAATTCTGAAAATTCCTAAGTATTTATTTTATACTTGCTTTTCTTAATGTCTCGTATTAACTAATATTTTTGAAAGCGAAAAATTTATTGAACTTTTTTTTTTCTCATTCGTAGCTATTTTAAATATTCTAAAAAATTGCATTTCACCTTTGCCGCTTATAAATAACTACATTTTTTTTGTTCAGATAAATTTTCAAAAGATAAATGGCCCCATTAATTTCATTACTGATAAACGACTTAAGTTTTATGTTCTGTATCGCTTAATAATAAAATTATATATATATATATATATATATATATATATACATACATACGTAAATGTTTTAGTATTTAAAAAAAAAAAATATGTTATTTATTTAGTTAACTGATTTTTATTTTGCTTTTTTCTGTTTTAAGTATGAAACGGATGCAACCAATGTGTGTTACTTTTAAGATGCCAGGAGGCTCTATCCCCTACGAGCTATGCTTGCCAACCCCCACCCCCACCCGAACCCCGCGGGCTCTAAAAACACTCCAATTTACTCTATTTTTAAAGATTACCCGATTACTGAAGATTAATTCATTATCACGACTATATGCGATCTTCTTTAACCTGGTTGCCATTCATTACCGTTGACTAGAGGTTTTTCGGTGCCCAAGGTCGCATCAACCATGGTCGCGACAGCTGACGGCAACTTTTGGGATTTATTAAGAAAGATCTGTTACTTCTGTTACACATTTGAAAATCGGCTTGTATAAATGGATAAGTAAAAAAATATCGCGACCCCCCGCACTTTTATAACGTTTAGAAAAAAAATCTCTTTTAGATGCTACAAGAAAATTGTTTTAAATATATGGTTTTAAATATGACGTAATTTTCATCATTAAATGGTTTTTGCATATAAGAATTTAATTATTTTAAAATTTTCTTTCTTTTTTACTATTCACGTGTAAATATATAATTCAATTAAAAATACAGTGTATGGAAACACTATACTAAAATAGTTTTACATATGACGTTTCAAATATATCGTTTTAAATATGACGTAATTTTTAATTTTAAATGCTTTTCGAATGTATTAGCTTAATTATTTTAAAGTTTTCTTTAATTTTTAAAACTCTCTTGTAAATATTTTTTTTTATTGAAAAGTGTTTTGCAAATGTCATTGTTTGAGCTTTTTAAAATATGGAAACAGCATGGAAAAAAAGGCTGTTTCAGACTATGAATTAAATCTCTACTCATATAATGAGACTTTGAATAAAAAATTGGAAAAGAATCTTAACAAATTAGACAAAATTAATGAATGATTGCACACTATAATCTAGTCATTTATGTTCCTGAAAAAGATGATTGAATTGCTATGCATAGTTTTGGATCCTAAAAAAAAATTTTTTATTGTATTATTTTGACCGATTTTAACAGTAATAGCGCTTAAAATAATTCTTCGATTTATAAATTGTCTTCTTCACCATATTTAACATATATCTTTTTTATAAAACTACCCGTTTTCATGCTTTTATATGTAATCTATATATTTAAAACGAAAAGCGCATTCTGTAAAATCCACATGAAAATCGTTTCTTTACGCATGCGTCAACTTTTTTTTTTTTTTTTTTCGAAGGCTTTTACCCTCAGAAACGGAAAACCTGATTGATTAGCCCAACCCTCACTTGTTTAGCAAGGGGATTGAAAAGGGTTGATTGAAAACGGATGAAGCCTTACCTTGCATTGAAAGCATAGACCTTCTAATTTATTTTTGCTCTGAGGTTGAAAGCTAAAGCTTTAAAAAAAAATCATGTTTTCACTACTAAATATGCATATTTTTTCGCAAAATTTTAAAGAAGGTTATATTTATAACCGATTAAATGTCAGAGAATTCGGAAGATGAGAACTATTTTTTTTATTGCTATGTTAAAGGAGCCGACGCGAAAACAAACAAACAAACAAAAAAGCGAAAAGAAAACATTTCTTTTACAACTATATAACACTATATTTTCACGAGCTGTAAAACCGTTTTATTTATCACCTATAAAAATTTCAAAGAGTTCGAACAAAAAGAACTTTTTATTTTAAAACTATAAAACGACCCTGGGTTAAAAAAAAAAAAAAAAAAAAAAAAAAAAAAAAAAAAAGAGAGCGTATTTATAACTAAATATCAATACTTTTTTCGTGAAATTTTTCATTAAAAAATATAATTTCATACGAAATCGGGTTAAAAATATAAAATAATAAAAACTTGATTTATTTTTTAATTTATTATCACGGGCCCGGGCAACGCCGGGCGGGAGTCAGCTAGTAGTTTATTATTATTATAAGCCGAGAAAATCAAAAGGTCACAATAAATTCAATTACGGCAGCAGCGGCGGCTACATTAATAACTTTAAAAAATAGTGAGATACTGTGTGCTTCAATTGATCTCACTAATATGTTAGTTGAATAACTCGCCAATAGATTAAAGTTAGTTTTCTCAAATTCTACGAACATCCGCAGCGGTCCAAATTAAACTTATATACAGTATCTGGTTGCTTCTGTCGATTTTATTGTATTTTTGCTCCAAAATGGAAGTATATTTATTACCGATCTTGTTCTTTTTAATGTTTTCCCACAAAGACACCCAGGCAGTTTTCAAGTGATCGTAAAAATAGGCAAAAACCTTTTTTACAACGAGATAGATTCCAACTATGGACGCTAAATCCAAGACGTATGATTTATGTAGGCTGGAAGAGTTTTTCTCACAGCATACGATATGTCCCAGACTTGCACAGAAGTCACTGTGATAATTGTGTCAGTACAAGAGGCATCTCGAATCATTTTGGTATAGGAATTGCTTGCTCATCCCCACTCTCTACAGCTCTGATATCAACGCCACCCTTAGCCGGCTACGTTAAAGATCAAATATACAGATATCGAACAAAAATCATCGAATAACTCAAAAATGCGATGCTTTGTAATTTTCGCAGACAGCTAATATTATCAGAAAATCCTCTTTTGATTTCCTTCGTTCTCATGTGTAAATCCTGAAATATTTAGACCAGAGACTTTCACCTTTTTTTTAAGTTAAAATAGTTTTCCTTTTTTTAACACTTTCCAACATAGTTGAAAAGCGCTTATGAATTCGGTCTGTCTCTCCATCTGTCCACCCGCGCTCTAACTCGCGTAAATACAGTCGGATTTTCATGTAATTGATATATGTAATTGAGGTTTACCATAGCATTTTCGGTATTTAAAATTAAGTCTGTATCATTTATGATTAAATTACAGGTGTAATAAAAAGTGTTCCGATACATTATGGTCAATGGGGAAAAATCATTTTCAGTGCATTTTAATAATGTTGCACTATTTCAATCATAACAAAATTGATATGCGTCACTGAGGTAGACTACAACATATTTTCTATAAAGTATAGAAAAAGTAGCAATTAGGATTTTTTTACAGGGACACTCAAATGTATTTTCTTACATTACGGTCAATGGGGAAAAATCATTTGCAGTACATTTTAATGATGTTACACTGTTTCAAACATAAGGGAATTCATATGCGTCACTGGCGTAACTGGTAACATGATTTATATAGAGTATAGAGTAAGTAACATTTATAGCTCGTTTACAGGAACGCACAAAATTATTCCATTGCATTAATATCTATGGGGAAAAAATCTTTTACGTACTTTAATGAAATTGATATACATTACTGAGGTGCACTAGAGCATGTTTTCTTTAGATTTATTGAGTGCGTAGAATATTTTGTTTATTTACAGAGACACTCAAAAGATTTCGGTTACAGAACTGACTATAAGTCATTAAAGCTGGATTTAAATTTTAAGCTGTGATATGCATTTAAAATGTTTATTTTTATAGTTTTATGAAGTGTGTATTTCATAAATAGGGTTGCACTACATAGAATTCGCACACATTACCGGCTATGGACAGCAATTCCTGAAAATGAATTTTCACTGCACTGTGGTTATTTTTTAAATGTTTATATAGATATCTCATTTCATTGTATGAACAAAAATGACATTTCTTAACAATATTTCGATAGTGTTGGAAAGTATTTCATAATCTATGCCATGGTGCATGATTTTTCTTTCTTATTTTTATTATTGAGACCTAGCTTTCATCGTGAAGCAACCAGTATACTGCTAGGAAACATGTTCTTCCTTATTTGATAATGTTACTGATTTTAGTTCAAGTAATTTTAGCCCAGTATCGAAACACCTCATGATTAAAAAATCCAAAATAGGAAATAGCCAGAACTTGGAATAAAAGGTATATTTTTTTCATAAATATTATTTTTAGTTTGTGAAATATGAATTTGACTTTCGTCTTTACAGTAAGTATACACACCATGGTATCTACTTCGGCTAAAATTATTTTAATCATAAAATTAATGAAAATCTTGCTCGTATTCAAGTTACCCCTAAAGCTAATCCATGAGAAGTACGATCAACTATACTGGAGAGTTCAGAAAAGATCTCGGGACGAATTTTCAGCAATTTCATAAACAGTTCCTACGATTTAGCTTTGCGTCATTCGCGTGAGTACGCTAAATGCACATTTATGCAATAAATGTATATATGATGCCAAACTTCTTTGAGTGTCTCATAATACATTTATGTAATCAGGACAAGAATGATTGCTTTGCGAGCATCTGTACAGTTTATGTTCATTCAGTACAAAAGATTAACATTGATGTGTATCTTTGGTTTTAGATTTTGTGTAATCTGTGCAAGGACTTTCGTTTTAATGACGTCTACATTGATTGTGTTGAATAAAAAAAACTTAACAGATCAAAGGGCATCTTTAGTGAGCATCAATGCAAGGATTCAAAGTGCTTCCCACTACACGTCGTCATTTTTTTAACAGCTAAAAAGGTGGAGGAGGGGTATATATACACTGTAAACAAAAGTGTTGATTTTACAGTATAATACTGGCATCCCAACTGCCAGTATTATACCGTAAAATTAACACTACTAAGCAGTAAAATAAGCAGTAATACGCTGCCGTACATGCGCGATTGTGTATTACTGCTTATTTTACTGTCATTATACTGTAAAATCAACACTTTTTTTGCAGTGTATATACAGGTTGATTAAAAAAACGTGGACAAAATGACATGGTAGATCAGTCATACAATAAGGATAAAAAATCGCATAGAAACAGATGATCGCAAACGCATGTAGAGGGCGCTAGAGCCACAAGAGGGCGTTGCGATACAAACACGAGCTGAACAAACGGAGATTGTCTTCATTCGAGCCGTGGATGCTTTGGGAGTAACATGGCTAGTTATACGTACCGCGAAATGGCTGACATACAATTAATTTGCGGCATGACCAACTGCAATGGACGAGAAGCCATCGAATGTATCGTGAGAAATATCCTGGTAGAAAGTTGCCTAGCCGCTCATTCTTTGCCACTCTGTATCGACGATTGCTTAAAATCGGCTCGTTTGACGTGCACAAGCCGGATGCTGGTCACCAACGAATGACTCAGATATTTGATGCTGAAGAAAGAGTTTTCCAATAACTCCAGAGTAATCCTTCAACAAGTACACGGGTTGTATCCCGAGGGACCCATATCCCCCAAGCTACCGTCTGGCGCATTGTACACGACGAAGGACTACATCCTTATCATTTACAGCGCATCTAGGCACTGGAGCCGAGAGATTAAAACAATCGTATGGCTTTTACGTGGTGGTTTTTGCAAGAAACTGCTGCAGACCAATACTTCGCAGCAAGTGTTCTCTTCACGGATGAGGCTTCGTTCTCATTAGAGGGTGTCATACACCTTTAAAAATACCCTCTTTCCTTCGAGTTTCTACTCGTTCACACTTCTTTTAAATTCACAGGCAAAATTTTATGAATACCATTTTTGTTCTTCTGCTTTCATAATACCACAGGAATGCAGCCATTTTCTCGATTAAACACAAGTTTATTTAACAGACGAAACATCACAGCAAAACATGAAGGACACACATAAATATATAAAGAGGAATATTTGTAGTAGCAGCAGTAGTTATAATAATCTTATCAGTTCTATCACCAACTATATTTTATTTCATAACATGCCCATCGCACGCATCGTCTTAACACCTTGGCCTCCCGCCAAACTCTACTACCTTCTCCGTCACTCCGCAGCAGAAGAGAGAAAAGAAAGGGTTGCCATAAACATGACGTCACCGGCATGACACCCCCCACCTAAGATTTCAAAAGGGGTATGCCACATTTACGATCTGAAATCCAGACTGGTGACGTCACTACACTTCATCCTCTAACAGTAAACTACTAATGAATATTAATAAACTACAATATATATTAAAAGAAATACAAAAAAAATACTTATAACCTCTCTGGAAAATTTCTGGAACTCCTGCTAGCTACTGCAATATAAATATACAATTAATGTTTCATAATATATAATACTAAATACAAATAACAAATGAGGAACAGAATGCAAATTAATATGAAATACAATTTCAGCTGCAGCATACACAAAGGTGAACTATCAAAAGTTTTTCTTAAAAGTCATTAATTGTTCATAAAAAGTTAACAGTCAATTTATTAGTCTGTTGTTTCCAATCTCGACAGTGCATCCGCATTCGTCAACTTTGCACCAGGACAATGTGAAATAATGATGTCATACTTCTGCAACGCCAGTGCCCATCGCTGCAGTTTGGAAGATTGGGGAGCATTTTTGGTGATAAAAGTCAATGGGTTGTGATCGGTGATAAGTTCCACGGGTGAACCAAAAATCCAAGTTTCGAACTTCTTTAGACTCCAGATAACTGCATAGGCCTCCCGTTCAATGGTCGGCCAAGCCTGTTGAGTTTTGGTGAGCTTTTGACTGGCATAACTGACTGGAAATAGTCTCTCATCTTTCTGTTGAGATAGACATGCACCGATGCCTATTGCAAATGCGTCACATTGAATGGTGAATGGTAACCCTATCACAGGTGTATAAAGACTAGGTGCTTCAACGAGACCCCTCTTTAGTTCGTTGAAAGCTTTATCATGTTCCTCCAACCAGCGCAATTTCTCAGGACTGTTCTTTTTAGTAAGTTCTGTCAGAGGGTATGCTGTTTCAGCATACTTAGGCAGGTAATCGCGGTAGTAATTGCACAATCCAAGGACACTCTTAAGTTGTTTTTTTGTTTGTGGGACGGCTAATTTTATGATGGCTTCCACTTTATCTGGGTCAGTTCGATGGCTGCCGGACCCGATGACATGTCCTAAATACTTAATCTGGTTTTTTGCAAAGGCGCACTTCTTCAGGTTCACTGAGAACCGTAATTCTTGAAGTTTGGAAAATATCGTGTCAAGATGCGTAATATGATCAGACCATGTGTCCAAAAAAACAGTTATATCATCTATATACGCTCTAGCAAATTTCCTGTATTTTGAAAGTGCTTTATTTATTTCTCTCTGAAAGGTCGCAGCTGCATTCCGGAGCCCAAAGGCCATCCCTTTGAAGCGATATTGAACCCTGTGAGTCTTAAAACATGCCAAACCCTGGATTTCTGCTTCCAGTGGTATGGCCCAATATCCTTTTAGCAAGTCGATTGTAGTTATTACATTGGCCCTGCCAATATTGAACAAAAGATCCGTTGCGTTTTCCATCGGAAAATCGTCAGTTTTAGTAACTGCATTTAAAGCTCTGAAATCTACGCACAGTCGGAGGGCCCCATCTTTCTTCATCACGCACACTACCGGGTGTGGCGCCTCCGCATCACTCTCTTCGATCAGTCCTAACTCTAGCATTTCTTCGATTTGTTTATATACTTGTGGCTTCAACGCCTCTGGGATTCGATAAACATATGGTTTTTTCATTTCTTCGCCGTTTAATCTAATTTTGTGCTCTCCTACCTTAGCTATTTGTACCTTTTTTGAAAATAAATCTTTATATTTGTATAGTAAGTCTAACATCTCTTTTCTTTCTGTATTTTCTAAATGCTTCAAATCTACTTCTTCATTGTCAAATAAATTTGAGTTATCTTTCACACTGGGGGTGGGATGGACTTCTCCTAATTCTTCTTCATTTTCGAAGATTACTCCCACCGCCCGTACCCTAGGAGTAAACTTTCTTATTTTATTTACATGGATATTCTTAGCATTCCCGTTTATTAATTTTACTTTGTAAGAATCGGGCTTACAGCGTGCTACAATTTCGGCTGGTCCCGTCCACCTAGCATAAAGTTTGTTCGTGGAATCCGGGATTAATAGATATACCTGGTCCCCTGGTCTAAATTCCTTGTAAATCGCTCTCCGATTAGCGTACTTCGCATATGAGCCTTGTTTAAATTCCGCTACTATTGCTGCTTGCTCCGCCGCCCTTTCTAAATTAATTTTTAACTCTTGAAGATATTCATTTGCGCTCTTTCCCAGATTTATGGGTAGTGGTATTTCTCCTGACCATGTAGATTTCAATACTGCTAATGGGCCCCTCGCCTACCTTCCGTACATTAATTTGAATGGCGATACTCCCGTGGTACTATTCGGAATTTCTCTATAGGCAAATAATAAATAAGGAATGTGTTTATCCCAATTTTTAGAATCGCTCCGAATTATATGGTGTAACATGCGTTTCAGAACCTGATTATATCGCTCCACTAATCCCGTGCTTTGCGGATGCCCTGGCGTCGCAAATCTAGGAGCCGTCCCTAGCCTAGCATGAAACTCCTGTATTAAACCTGAAACAAAATTCCTGCCCTGGTCACTCGCTATTACGCGCGGTATCCCTGTTCGCATAAATATTTCTAATAATGCATCGCACGTAGCTTTAGCCATAATTGTTCTTAACGGGACCGCCTCCGACCACCGCGAATGTTGATCCACTAAGGTAAGTACATATTGATGTCGACGCGCTGAAGGTGGTTCAATTTTCCCAATTATGTCAATATTTACAACGTCGAACGGAAGTTCCGGTCTCTCAATTGGGACAATGGGTATCTGATCGCTAGCCCTCTCTCTGCTCCGTAACTGACAGTCTTTACAAGATTTACAATAATCCTCTACATCCCGTGACATATTCGGCCAATAAAATGAATAACGAATTCTTTCTTTTGTTTTTTTCATGCCGAGATGATTTGCAAAAATCGATTCATGCGCGATTTTTAAAATTTCCCCTCTCCTTACCTTTGGTACAACTAATTGCGTAACACAATCCCCCGTGACTCTTTCTTTATGATAAAGCAAATTATCTACCATAACAAACCCGTTTTTAACTTTTTCCGCATCTTTGAAAGCACCCTGTAATGTTTCGCAACTCTTCTGTTGCTCCCTGTATATACTTGCATCTGATCGTTGACCTGCATTCAAATCTCCGCTATCATCTTTCATTTCAATACAACTAATCATTAATTATCTCTCCGCGTTTTGGATTTTCACCTCGCCAGCATAAATTTTCAATATTTATATCATCCCCCTCTGGTTGGTTGCCTTCCCCCTTTTTCCTTTCAATTTCATTTCGCTTTTCCGATCGCGTATCATTTACTGGCGCCAAAGAACATTTCTGTCTATCATCTTCCGAAGAACATTCCTTTCCCCCCTCGTTACTAACTAACTGTAAGATTTCATAAACTGTCGGTGTTATAATACATGTCCCATATAATTTATCTGTAACGGCAAACAGTACGTCTACATTGTTAAACATACAATTTGACTCTCCGGTTTTTAAAGCTACGGGTAATGCCTCAAGATTAGCAATTATTCTTTCTCCAAAAGCCGATATTAGCTGAATTTTAGAATTTTCATTATTTCTAAATGAATCCGGTAATTGATTAGAGTTTATTACAGGTATTTCTGCCGCACTATCAATAATACATTTAACTTCTTTCCCTTTTATCCACAAATGTTCAAATTGAAGTGGTTGCGTACTTATTGGCTAGTTTCCAAAACAGAGTGTTTCCACCTTGGCGACTATTTTATCATCCTGTTTATTTTTCCGACAAAAGAATCTTTTTTCGTTTGATTTTGCAAACTTCCAATTTTATCTTTTTCTCTATTATTGGGACAAAATCGCAAATGCGTCGTCTGTTTACAAAGTCTACACTCTTTTGGTGTGTTTAATTTTTTATCGCTACGAAAATTAAAATTATTTCTAACATGGGGTGGTATATATTTTCCATTATTGTAATTTACATATTCATCGTGACTGCGGGGTTTTACCGGTTTATCATATAATTCCGAAAATGTTCTGCCCTTTGACGTAAACCAATTATCACATACTTCCACGATTTGTCGTGGTTTTAACCAATTATCTAATTGTTTTATCCTCACATAGCTTCGCGTCTCCGAATCTAGTGAACTTAATAATCTGTCGCTGACAATTAACTCATTAAGCGTGTCAAAATCATTTACTTTTCTCAGTTCACAATAGAACTCCCAATTGGCTCTGAGCCTACTAGCGAATTGCATATGATTCTCATTTCTCGATCGTTTTGCAAAAAGAAAGTTTTCGAGGCAAGCCTCTGGTGTGGGTTGAAATTCTTTTAAGATTAACGCCTTAACCTTTTGGTAATCTTTCATTTCTTCCGTGTTTGTGTACACTAACAAATGCGCTGCTTTTTCACCCACCAAATTAAACAAAATCTCGACCTTTAATTCCTCTGCGACATTTTTAATTTCGAATGCTTTCTCGAGCGAAGTAAAAAATAAATTCCATGATTCAGGCCTGCTGGGGACTGCAATAGTCAAAGTTTTGACGCTTTTGATAAGTGCTTCTAACGAATTAGGCTTGGGTCCATCCACCCCCGTATCAGAATTTTTATACTCGTTCTGGATTTTAGCCATTTCTATCTGAGCTTTAACTAATTCTAGCTTAGTCCTTTCGATTTCTAATAACGTATTTTGTTCCGACTTCGACTTTTCTTTGTCGACTTTCACGACTTCTACTTCACGCTTTTCTCTTTCTATGCGGTCTGACACCGTTGTATTTAAAAATTCCTTTATAAATTCATTATCTTTAGAATACTGATCACTTCCCTCAATTAATGCTTTTAAATCAATTATCCTGTGCTCACTTTCCACTTTAATGACTAATTCTGTGGCTACAACAACTAGGTCTTCTTTCCTTAGCCCTTTAATATTAAACATTTTGCTTTTACTCTTAACACAATACTATAAATATACTCTATAAATATCTATATTATCTCGTTTCAAATAAAGCTCATAATATTACAATTAGCACATTGTTTTCAACATAAAATATTTCTCAATATGATTCTATTCAAGTTATTTTCTATTTAGACTTCAGGAATAAACAAACAGAAACATGCAACTTACTTCAATCATAAATCCAGCCACTGATTCTACGAAATAGAGCGTGTCATACACCTTTAATAATACCCTCTTTCCTTCGGGTTTCTACTCGTTCACACTTCTTTTAAATTCACAGGCAAAATTTTATGAATACCATTTTTGTTCTTCTGCTTTCATAATACCACAGGAATGCAGCCATTTTCTCGATTAAACACAAGTTTATTTAACAGACGAAACATCACAGCAAAACATGAAGGACACACATAAATATATAAAGAGGAATATTTGTAGTAGCAGCAGTAGTTATAATAATCTTATCAGTTCTATCACCAACTATATTTTATTTCATAACATGCCCATCGCACGCATCGTCTTAACACCTTGGCCTCCCGCCAAACTCTACTACCTTCTCCGTCACTCCGCAGATGGAGAGAGAAAAGAAAGGGTTGCCATAAACCTGATGTCACCGGCATGACAGAGGGTGTGATGAACTTTCACAAACTGCATACGTGGGCGGATGAAAATTCGCATGCTACACGTCCACACGGCGCACAACAAAAATGTTCCGATAACATGTGTACTGGCATTGTAGGAGACTGTTTACTTGATCCCTACATTCTCCCAGAAAGACTTAGCAGTTCCATTTATCTAACATTCTTGCAAAAGGTTCTGCCAGAAATGCTCAATGATGTTCCGATGCCTATTCGACGACGCATTCGATTTAAACACGACGGAGCTCCTGCGCATTTCAGCACAGACGTCAGAGCACATCTGCAGACTATTTTTCCTAGTGACTGGATTGGTCGCGGTGGACCAATCGCATGGCATCCACAATCACCAGACCTGTATCCCTTGGATTTTTTCTTGTGGGAATTTTTATAAGGACTTGTGTATGAAACACCTGTTGCAACGCCGGAAGACGGTAAGAAGAATCGTTGTGGCAGCAGGATGTGTTCCAGATACACCTGGTATCTTTGAGAAGGTGCGCCGTTCCATGCAACGTAGATGCCAGGCGTGTCTCGATACATCTGGCAAAAAATTTTAGCATCTGCTGTAGTCTCAACATTTGGCTTGTATTAGTCGCATGTGAGTGAGTAATTATCAATAAAATGATCTGTAATGGTTTTTTTTTCTTCTTTTGTGATATGTATTATTTTAGACGCCCTGTAGCGGCTCGTACCTGAGACCCTCTGTTCCTATGCGAATTTTTATCCTTATTGTATGACTGATCTTCCATGTCATTTTGTCAACGTTTTTTTGAATCACCCTGTATATTTTACATAAATATCACATTCATTTGTGTTATTTCTCGTAGACAGTGAAATTGATTTCTAACACGCACCGCCCGTGCCATGCCATAGATAGCTACAATAAAATAGAAGTCATGCATACTTAAACACGTTGAAACAATTTATCAATTAATCTGAATATTAATCAATGTATGTTGCTGAAGACTGCATGCCATTTATATAAAAATGAATTTCCATTCTAGTGTAAATTCTAGTTCATTTACTTTGTTTAAATATTTCACAGATATGTTTATTAAAATGAATACTTTTCCCTATTACTAGATTCATATTATGGAAATATTTGAAATATTTTTATCATAATTTGCGTAGTTTTGAAGTAATATTTCATATCTTAAAATAAAATATTCTGCGCTAAGATGTTTTAATGTTATTGACCGTTTATAATTAAAATGAAATAGCTTCTAAGGATAAATATACGTATTCCATACAGAAGATCTTGTACTGTTAAATAAAAATTTATTACTTCGGAAATTATTTTTAAATATAATTGAATGGAGTATAAGTTTAAGGACGTGGAGAGTAGAAGATACTGATATATAATACATTTATTTCCTTTGTCAATATTTTTAATATAAATCCCTTTTATTAATAAATTCCTTCAAATAAATACTTCATAACTGAGAATACAAATTGCCGTCTTAGTTACTTTAATACTTTTTCTGTTGTTGTTGCTGAAACTAAAGTAAAATTGCATCTAATAGTAAACAAATGTTTACTCTATGAAGCATTAAATACAAATTTATGTCTTTGGGGACAATTCAATTTTAAGAATAGCCATCTGGGATCTGTTTAATGGTTTGAAAATTAAAGAATAACGTTATACAATTGTCTTTGAATCCTTTCCACTGAAATATTTTTCAGAGTAATTGTAAATTTCTTAAGAACATTTTCTTTATGCATAATATTTCTGGAAATATTTCAACTTTTCAATATGATAAAAAAAAATTCATGGTTATTAACGGTTAATATTTTACTTACAATAAGCTATATTTGATAACTTTTATAACCAAATGGAAACTTTATATTTTTGATATATTATACAATTTTCTTTTAACTTATGCTATCAGATATTTTTTGATAAATAGTCATTTTATTTCAGTGGTAGCATGAAATTATTTCTTAAATAAGGTATAGAATTTAGTTTCCCACTCTTCTTATCATATATTGAATGTATTATATATTCCTTGTTATGTATAAAAGAATAGTTTCGTGTAATGTTTATTTTCGTAGTAAAGAATATAATTTTTTGATTCTAATGCTTACAGTTTCATCTATTTTGCATCATGCATTTTTCATTCATGAAGCTAGTTTTCTGTACAATGAATTAGCTCTAAATTCTGATTGTTGAAAGCATTAAATGTTTCTGTTTACTTCTATCAAACGTTGTAAACAAAGTGATAAAGGAGTGAAAAGGTCTTCATCATTTTTCAATAAAGGTTTGTGAAAAACTTCGTAAGAAAGGCACAACTTCTTATAATGAAGTTTCTGATGAGCTAGTTGCCGAGTTTTCAGATCTCCATCGACATTTGTGTCTTACAGATCAGGTATCGAACCATCTTTTGAGTTGTTGCTTTGTTTCTCCTTTTTTTTAAATTATTCAGATTTTGTGGTCAATGTAGCAGGGTGCATATAGATTCCATAGACTCCTTGGAAACTTCTTATAAATGAAAAAGTTTCCAAGGAGTACTTAGAACTCCTTAAATAAACAAAATACTTCTTAAAACTCCTTAAGTTATCACGAATCAAAATTTAGCTGGTGATTGATAGACGATGATTTTCAATTATTTAATAGACTTTTACATGAGTAGAAAATGAAGACTTGTATCTTACGCACAAATATACTTTTTTTTTTTTTCAAACTTCTGAATTACTAGTAATGGGGGAAAGGCAAAGACATCTTATCTCTATATTTGTATTCAAAATAAATTTATAATAATATTTTATATGAAGGAAATTAATAGTACAGTCAGAAAAGTATTTCAGAACTTTTTCTTGATATAGAAAAAATACTTAAAAACATTCAAATTTAAATCGCGATCAGGTGATTTAAATCACATAAGTCAGAAAGGATTTATCTTATCTTTAGACACCATTTGAAGAAGGATCATCCAGAAGCCTAAAAAATATTATTTCCAAATTGTATAAAAACATTTTTCAAATAAGAAAAATTTTGTTCTGCTCGTAAATTTCACAAAAGGCCTTTTTTTTTCATTAATTAAAAAATTATTTGGACTTCAAAAATCTCCAAAAAACTTGATTTCCGAAGAGTACGAGAACGTTTCTAAAATAAAAAGTCTTCCTTTATTGTCCATAAGTTTCCCAAAATTCGTTTTAAATTATTTGGGGTATTGACGGTTTCTGAAGTTTTTGATTGGTTTTTTCTTCCCTTAAAGGTTTCTGCACATAAGAGAACTGTTTCCAGAATGGCGTGTTACAACGCGGTTACATGGAATTTTCATAAACGTGTATTTTATATCAGAAAACATTTGTGCTCTGTAAAGTGATTTTTTAAGTTGCTGTAAAACCCGAGAATGTTTTGAACAATTAACGTTTGAGCCGATTTTAGCTAAAAATTTTTCGCGTACAAGAAGGGTTGCAATTGACGTTTCAAAAACTGCATTAAAAACATTTATTTGTTTCTATTTATCACTCTTTCGCGGTCGTAAATAAATCGCTGGATTACTGCTGTGCTCGATGCTTTCCGTTATTATTTGATAGGAATTTCTTTTCAAGTTTCTACAAGGATATAAATTATGTTTTGGATCTCATATTTGATTTTTTTCCCCTCTAAATGAGTCGATTGCTATACGTTCTTGGAAATGTTTTGATCGCATCATTTTTCTGCTAGACAATGAGAAAAGACTAGTCAAAACGAGTCTCTCTGACTGGGTTACCGGAGGAGAATTGACAGCACGAACAACTTCTTGTAAACTGCTGGGGAAAAGTTGCGCGTATTCTTGATCTCTGTTACACTCGGTATTGAGGCAATTTTTCCAATAGCATCCTTCCAAACAAAGGGGTCGGTTCAAAAATTGCAGAGAAGTTGTTGAATTTTATAGCAACTTTACAGAGCATATCTAATAACCTGCAATAATAAATATTAAAAGTTACACTTTCCAAGATTTTCATCGTACTGAATTATTAAATTCTAGTTTAAAACATACAGTAATTTATAATCAGTAATTATCACACGACGTTTGGAAAAAATAAATGTACGTAAGATGTACAATTGCAGTGATGCCAATTTCTACGCTTTTTTAAATCAAATATTCATGTATTGAACAAGAAAAGTTATTTAATAAAAGGTATGCTAGTTTTATTTATGGTATGTAGTATTACATACTTTATTTCATTTGTTGAGTGAAATTTCAGTTTAAAATATAATTATTTAATTTAGAAAAAAACATAGACGTTGCAGGCCATGCAATTCGGAAAGCAAATACTTAATAAAGTTTTTAATAATATCATCACAATTTATTTCGAATTCCAGCATATGTTCAAGGTGGAAACTTCGCGTTCGAAGTCGTTCGTGAAATGTTCGAATCCCAGGCAATTTTGATTTCAGTGAAAAAAAAACTGTTATTACAAGAATGTACAGGACGTAGGAGAAAATTAAGAAACAGGAAGGCATTGTAAATCTCGTTGGAGTGCAATAAAAATTGGAATTTTGAGAATTATGTATAATTAATTTTGACGTTAATCTGTATTCAAGATTAACGTCTTAATTTAAGTCTTAAGTCTTAAGTCTTTAAGTCTTAAGATTAGAGTCTTAAACAATTCGTTATTCTCAAATTGTTTAAGACACACTCGTCGGCATGACTCGTAATTTTCAATTTAAATATTCATCAATCGAGATTAAAGATCAGCAAAAACCATGTTTATTGAAAATCTAATAAGGTAGGTATATGGCGATATCAATTTAATTCATTCTTCTAAAATCTTGCACAAAACATGAGAGTCTTAGCTTAAGTAACGTAAAATATATTTCAACTTTTCAATGGCAAAATCAATACTTTCTGAAATCACCAATTAAATAAATATTCAATATTTAATATCTATAACTAATGAATTCCGTGAATCCGAAACCAGCATTTTGATATAGCAGTGGATCTTCTTTTATCAGCTCCAATTATTTTATTGAGTTTATAATGTAAACTCTTACCAATTAGAGAGCAAGGAGACCAATCAGAAGCGCTCCGCCACTATGGACTAGTTTAAGTACGGAGGGGAAAAGAGGGGAGGGGCAAGTAAAGATAATTAATTAAAGGAAAGGTAGCCAGACATTTGAAAAATTTGGTGTACTGGATGTTTCATTAACTAAGTTGCTTGAATTCTTCCATGTATGAAAAGTTTGCCAAAAATCAAGGTGGTAAATCGATGAGCACTTCTGAATTATTGAATCTTCTGAAGAATTATAACTGTGGTTGTTAGACCAGCAATGGTTAGCAATAGCGGAGCGGTTAATATCACAATTTTAAACATAGTTTTTATGTTCACCCAAGCGGACCTTAATAAGTCGCTTAGTTTGACCTATATACATTCTATCACACTCGCAAGATATCTTGTAAATTCCCCAATGTGAAAATCTGTCAATTTGATGTTTGAAATTTGTAAATTTGATTTTGTTATATGATGCATAAATTACATTAAAATCGAAAATTTTCAAAATTTTGCATATTTGATGACTAGTTCTCTGAAAATATGGAAGTATAATTAAATTTTCACTGCGCACATTTTTAACGTTGGAATGTGTACGTTCCAACGTTAATAATGTTCGCAACGAAAATTAAATTAAAATAAAAAAATAATTAAACAGCAGCTGCTAAATAAGTATAAAATAAAAATTTTGAAATTTGCATTAATGAATCTAAAGTAGTTTATCTTCCAAAGAATATGCTACAACTTTATCTGCAAAAGCATGAATATCTTATTTCCTTTCTATGATGACACTGTGTTATACTGTATAAGGCGCGTTAATCTAATTCCTTACCGGACTTGAAAACTGTCCCAATTGATCTTTAAAAAATAATAATAATAAAGTTTATCGTTTTTATACCTTTTCACACTTAACTTGCGTCTTACTTTTATGTTTAAAAAAGTCTATCAGAAAAAAACATGTCCGCGTGTAACGCTGACGTCGCGTCGTATACATGTACCTGGACAATCAATTTCATTTTATCGCAAATTGTTAACTTCTAAACATAGCACAATTTTAATTTTTACGTCGTTGAATAGAAGAAAAAGTATTTTCAAATGCAATTTCTTTGAAAACTGTATCTCAATTGACTGATATTGTATGATTTTTAAAATGTTTATCATGTATAAATCTATGTGAAATATGAGCATGAAACTC
This sequence comes from Maratus michaelseni, assembly GCA_963931845.1. NCBI lineage: Eukaryota > Metazoa > Arthropoda > Arachnida > Araneae > Salticidae > Maratus > Maratus michaelseni. The sequence continues at coordinate 267,968,935 of OZ007593.1, forward strand.
GATTACAAAAGATTAAGCCGTTTGCACTTAAAACAAAGTAAATAATTCATCATTTGATGTTTTCGTGTAATATTTCGTAACTAAATTACAAAACGAAATTTGAACTTCACAAATATATAAATGAATAATAAAAAAAAAACAGGAATTTAATAGACATATAATCGAACTACTCGCTTAGAAACCTACACTAGTCACACGAAGATACTCTCAAACTAATGTTAAACCTATGAGAGCGTTCTTTTCAAAATTTTTGTTTGAACTTAAATATTTTTAAATTATTTTTTTTTGTTTTTACGTTGGATAGTGGAAGTCGATCTTTAAACGGGATTTTTCTTTTTTACTTTTTCAATTTTGGTTGTGAATTTAGTTTTATGAGGTCACTTAATATTTCAAAACCGGTTCCGAAAGGAAAAGTATCCTCATGGAAAAAAAACTGCAACCAAAAACGAAAAAGTATAAAAGGGCTCGTTAAGAGTTCGACCTCAACTATCCCATGACGAAAGAAAAAAAATCAATTTAAAAATATTTAAATTCAAATGGGATATCTGAAAAGAACACTCCCATAGGTTTAAGATTAGCTTGAGAGTATCTTCGCGTGACCAGTGTAGATTTTGAAAAACTGAAACAATCAAAATAAAAAAAGTTGCTATAAATACAGAAATCTTTTTTGATAAACCGCTGCATGCGGCTAACACGAAAGTACCAAAAATGCATTCTGGTGCAGTTGGTGAGCAATGAAGAAAATATACTAAATATAAAAAATCTATTAGAGCTTTTAATTAAAAGAGATTTCCACCAACGTTCTATCACCGGGCAGTTTATTGCTTATCTTTAAATCGAGTAGCCCGGGTTGGATCGCCTTGTTATTTTAAAAGCATATGCCTTATACACTACAAAATTACTGCTTATTCTATTGTTTATTACTGTTAATTTTACGGTATAATACTGATAGCTGGGATGCCAGTATTATATCGTAAAATCAACTTTTTTAAATTTAAATTTTATTTATTTATTTTATTTATTTATTAATTTTTTTTGTAGTGTACGAATTAACAATAAAAATACCTCATGTTTGTTACTTCTTTTATTATTTTATGTCAAATTTTGGCAACCCATGCAAAGCTTTCAAGAGCAATAAAAATGTATTTTTACATTCTGTTCAAACCTGCCAAGATTCTGAATTTCGGTTGGCTTCATCTGTTGAAAGGAAATTACAAAGATCACATTTTCCATTTAAAGACTACAAAAAGTTCTATTGGTAGCGCGCCAAAACTTCTAAATTATCCTTTTAGATGGTAATTCACATTTAAATAAATCTTAAATCACTGTTAAAGTAATTTTTTAACTAACGTATTACGTGAAATAATATCTGCATTTATTATGTTTTTTTTTTTTGTTTTTTTTTTTTTGCATATAGGATAGTGGAAGTCGATCTTTAAGCAGTCCTTTTTTTTACTGTTTCGGTTTTGGTTGCAGATTTTGTTTAGAAATAGCAATAGAAAAACTAACAGACAGGGCAATTATTTGAGACAATAAAAATAATAAAATTTAAAATAAAAGTATTTAATAGTAAAATATTTTCGTTAAAATTTATTTGTTGTCAATAGAAGTATAATAACATAATATATATTAACAGTAATAGTATAATGGTATAATATTATTAGCAATTAATACAAATATATCTGGTGTTTCAAAATAGAGGTTTTGCGATTATATACAAATAAAGTACGGCTTTTAAAAACGTGTATTTAAGTTTTCAATGTCAGAAAACACTGAAAATCCATAAAATTTAAAGTATCGCAACTCGGTAAGTTTTGGATGTATGAAAATAATATTTACCGCTCCACACTTTAGTACATGAAGAAAATGCGACATGAGATACATTTGAATTTTTTTCAAATGCAAAAATTAATTAATTAATTAATTAAAATTAAAACCCTTATAAGCGATTACCAACAAAAAATGTTGACGTAACAAACAGCTACCTATATTTTTGGTAACATTGCTACTTTGATCATTGTCTGAAAAAAGTAACAATCTTCGGTTATAAAGATCTTAAAGCCTATTAAGAAGAATAAATTGTGTTTATCTATATATATATATTTGTTTTACGTGGCGCGGAAATAGGGCTGAATTTCTACCTTATCGTTGGCAACAACCGTACTTTCCAGACCTCAGACCAATGAACAGACAAGATTGTGTTAGACGTTGAGGAGGCAGAGGTAGAGAATGCTGTACGAAAAGCCCTGGAGTATGTGGTTCCTGAGGGGAGCATGACGAAAAGATTGTCTGTTAAGCTGAGAGAGCCACATATGGACCAAGGGGCCAAGGAAATACTTCAAGAAATATATGATAAATCTGGGTTGGATATTCGAATAATAAAGAAAATGAAAACAAAGAATAATAGATCTAACTGGTTGATTGATGTGGATAACAACTGTAAAGAATACTTGTTGCAGAATAAAAGAATCTGCATAGATTTTGATCGCTATCCAGTGGTGGAATTTGTTTTCATCACTCGATGTTACAAGTCCAGGCCCTTTGGCCACTTTGCAAACGAGTGTAAGGGTGAAGTTCATTGTACAAGGTGTTCTGGAGACCACGTCATCAAAGAGTGCAAATCGGAACAAGTGCGTTGTTATAACTGCTATTTTGAGAACTCGCAGGCCGATTGTGAACACAGGGCTGACTCTCCCGATTGCCCTACTTACAAGCAGGTTAGATTAAAGGCAATTCCCTCGCGGAGCTAAGGGCGCCGCTTCAAACGTGGTTCATTGTTTTGGTATTAATGTGTTGCAAATTAACCTCCATCATTGTAAAGAAGCAAACGATAATCTTGGTCAGTATGTTCTGGATGAGGGTGGCGATATAGTCCTTGCCCAGGATCCTTATTTTTTCAATGGCTCTGCCTCTGGCATTCCTCAGCATTGGCCCTCTTATTTTTCTATTAATAACTCTGCTGCTATATTTATTACTAACAGGGATTATACTGAATTGCAAAATTTAGTCCTAGATAATAGTGTCTTTGTTTCGATAAAAGTCTCTACAGGTGTGATTTTTATTGGGTCACAGTACTCGCCTCACTCCGGAGACATAGATAAAGACTTTCAGGATTGGATTAACGTTTTTCCGGATATGGGAAACGTAATCGTAGGTGGAGACTTCAACGTGCCTTTGCTTGACCGGGGTTATAGTCGAGAGAATGAACGAACTGAAGCTCTTCTAGAACATCTTGCAATTACGAATTTGAGTATATTAAATGATATTGATGCACCTCATACTTTTACTCAAGGTAGCTCGAAGGGAAGACCAGATTTAACTTTGGGGGGTCTTGAGATAATTCATCATGTAAGCAACTGGCATGTAGATGTTAACAAATTTTCTTTCAGCGATCACAAATACATCCATTTTAAATTAGATTTTGAACATGCAATTATTGAAAATACACGTTACAAAACTAAAAATAAGAGTTTTCGTAGATTTAATCATATTCTCGCAACGTATAAAAGAACTTGGATGAATGATCTTTTAAGACTTCGTAGTTCAAAGGAGCTCGATGATTGGATAGTGAGCTTTCAACAAATACTTACAGATACATTAGGCAGATGTTTTCACAAGGGGAATATTTCTTACAAGCCAAAGATTACTTGGTACACGTAAGACTTACGTGCTGAAAGGAATCGTGTTAATGCGCTATACAAACGTTGGACTCGTAACCTGGACGTGGTGGAATACAGAGATCTATATGTTCTTCGACGGAATAATTATAAAAAGATGGTAAGAAAAGCTAAAAAAGAATCTTGGCTGAGATACTGTGAAAGAACGAACGAGTCATTTGGTAACTTATACAAATATATATCAAAGAAATCCTTACGTCATACCGATTTGATATTCACCGTCTTGGAAGAGTCCGAAGTATTTCATACTTATGATAATGTTGCAGAGGAATTGATGAGGGAACATTTTGGTATGGACAGAGTTCCAGTGCAGATTCACGAATTTATATCGGATGTTGATATGGAAACTGATCACACATTCGTTAAAGTTTCTCACAGATAAATTAAATTCGCCATGGATAAATAATCAATAAATAAAGCTCCTGGACCCGACGGTATAGATGCGATAGTGACAAAGAATATCTTTAAATACTTCCCAGAGTTACTAAAGGCAATTTTTAATAAATGTCTGGCCCTTGGGCATTTTCCGAATATATGGAAGCGAGGCTACGTTGTATTCTTTAGAAAAAAGAACAAAGACCCATCGTCTCCTAGGGCCTATCGACCTATTACACCTTTGTCAATCCTGGGTAAAGTGCTTGAGCGAATTATTAAAATGCGAGTAACAATCCCTCTTGAGATAGAAAATTATTTTGACTCGGATCAACACGGATTCAGAGAGGGTCGTTCAACTATTACAGCTCTGCATAAATAAAAATCCATTGTTAATCAATTATTAAGTAATAAGAAATATTGTGCAATGACCTCGTTAGACATAGACGGTGCATTTGATAATGTTAGTTGGAGTACCATCTCAAATAAAATTGATAATTTGCCTATACCAATTTATTTAAAGAGCATTTTGAAAAATTATATTTCAAACCGTTATATTGGGTTTCGTTTCACTAATGGTGTTAGATGGTTTAGGCTGTTCCAGGGCTGCTCTCAAGGTTCATGCATTGGCCCCCTATTGTGGTTGATCATTGCAGATATTATCTTGAAAAGATATAAGAATAATGCAGATTATATTATCTCGTACGCCGATGATTTCGTCATTTTCGACGCAGCTGACACTCGTAGAGGATTGGAAGACAAAATGAATTATATTATAAATTTATTCGCAGGTATCTGTGATCTTTTGCAGTTATCTCTTAGTGCTCAAAATGTGTATCAATGATGTTCGGTCGTTTTTGTTTGGAAAGCAGAAGACCAATTTTCAAACTTAACAATAGGTCAATTCCGGTGGAAGATAATATCAAATATCTAGGATTTGTTCTGGATTCTAGGTTTAACTGGCTAACTCATTTAGATTATGTCAGAGATAATATAAGGAATTTTGTAATGGAAATAAAAAAAACTGGATGTCAAGATTGTGGATTGAATGCCTCTTTGCGGAGATATGGTATTATGCTGTACTTGAAAAAAGAATATGCTACGGTTGGGAAGTTTGGATCGGGGATTTGAAATCTCATGGATTGCGAAGACTAAGCTCCTGCCAAAGACTGGTCCTTTTCTCAATTGTAAGAGCATACAGAACCGTCTCAACGGATGCTTTATGCATTGTTACAGGAGTGCCACCACTTTACATAACACTACAACAAAATAGTAAAAAATACGATGTTATGAATGGTAATGGTCAAATGAAAATTGAAGATGTTGTAGTTGTAAATGCTGATATGATGAAAAATTTGAGGACATTGATTTCCCAAACTTTAACCAATTAAAAAATCTCCTCCTTGTTCCAGCTGTAACAAACATAGTCCCTGGATCTGCGAATATAATAATTTATACTGATGGTTCAGAGATGTTGGAGGGAGTTTCGGCTGCATTTACAGTGTCATTCAGGAATGACTTCATTTTTGACTTCAGTATACAGATACATCGGTTTAACTCAATATTTCAGGCCGAACTGTTGGCAATCCTGCACGCAATTAAATGGTACGTGAACTCAGATTATAAAGAAGCTATCCTGTATACAGACAGTCTGTCTTCTGTTTTAGTGCTGAATCGTGCTTTTCCAAAAATCAAATTATATGTGATATTTTTAATTTGTTATATGATAATGAGGATAAGATCCTACATTTGGGATGGATAAAAGCGCATGTCGGCCTTTACGGAAATGAAAGGGCAGATACATTATCCAAGAGTGTCATTACATCTGGCAATGCTGACCTTGTAGCAAGGATTCCATTCCCAATATCATTTCTCACTAGAGAGCTTAAACGTAACATATTATGCACGTGGCAGAAACATTGGCAAGATTCAGATACTGGACGCCTTACATATGATATTTTTAAAAAGGTTAATCCTGATTTTGTTTGTTCTAAACAAGTAATTTTGTATTTTATTACTGGCCACGGGAGCTTCCCCTCGTACCTTTATAAAATAAAAAAAGAGAAATAATGATCGATGGGAATGTGGCTCTTGCGGTGATGTCAAACATTATCTATTTGGCAGATGCCCCATAATGAAGTTCCATTTCAATTTTCAAAAAAATTATACTTTAAGTCAAAACATCATTAGAGTTCTTTTTTCACAAAATAATTACAGAAAACTTAGTGAAAATTATAATATATTAAATGAAAATTTCTCCTTCATTAGATACAGGTTCTAGAAGTTTAGAACTAGTTTATACAGCAACCAGTATGTTAATCATGGCTTTTGAATAGTAGACTTTTGGACTTTCCTGCATAATAGTGTCTAGCTGCTAATTTTTGTACCAAGGCATGTTGTACTTCTTCATGTTTGTTAAAGTGCTAAGAACGTTATTATGAGTTTGTGTATTTCGGATTAGTGTTATTTTATTAGTTACAGCATAGTTTTAAAGAGCTTGTGTATTTTAGGATTCAGTTTGTGTTTTTAGGATTTCAGTTAGTTTAATTCAGTATTTTGTTATATTTTAATTTTGCTGGCGATGCGGCCATTGTTTTTTTCCTTTTTTTTCTGTTTTTGAAATTTATTGTGAACGTATTCTGTATAAGTGATTGTTGTTCTTAGCCGATTTCGGCGGCTGGGTTTTGTTGTATAGAGGTGGGGGTTTTTCCACCTGGACATTAGTCCATATGCCCACCGGCTGGCGTCCGGGCAGGGTGTCCTAGCTCCGCTCCAATATGGCGGTCAGTGTCAGAGCAGTGAAACTCAAGCTAGTAATTATTCAACATAAAATAATATGAACGTAATCCAAAGCATCTGACATGATTCCTAATTTTAATTATGAGTAATATTGTTAATTTCAAATGAATTCTCAACTCTTATTTAGAATTTATTTACGAATTTCACTCACACAAAAAATCGGAGATAATAAAATATAAACTTTCTAGAGTTCCCCTGCTGCCATCTGTTGCTGTTTTATTGAAGTAAAAATAATTTCTTTTGCAGAAATCTATAATCAAATAGAACGAAATTTAAACAATCATTGATGATAAACTATCTTCCTACCACGTAGTGTTTTTTTTTTCTTTTTTTTTTGATGAATTTAAGCGGTTCTGTACAATATTATAGGTGCAATAAGTTTTAAACTAATTATGTTTCCAAGATCCTTTTTTCATAGTATTTAAATGATTTATTTGCCCATTTGTAGCATCAAATAAATGCATTTTTAGTTGTGTTTTCAATGGAGTTTTCAATTACTTTTTTACATTAAAAAAATTGTCAATTTCATATGTTCAAATGATTTATTGTAGTACTTATTCCGGCTAGAATTACTAGAAAAATAAAAAGGGGCAAGCGGTCTAAATGTGAATTGCTTTGTAATTCACGGGGGGTTGGCAAGCGTTAGCGAGTAGGCGGCTGAGCCCCCTAGTATATATATATATATATATATATATATATATATATATATATATATATATATATATATATATATATATATATATATATATATATATATATATATATATATATATATATATATATGTTCAATATATCTTCTTAAAGCTGTTTCCAAATCCTACCTTGTTATTCCCATAATTATGTCAGTATACGCATGGAATTTACAGATATTCATAAAAGGCGCTCTTTTTTACCGATCTTGGTGAGAAAATGAAAATTTTACCGAGCGTTTCTCGCAACACATAACAATATATATATATATATATATATATATATATATATATATATTCAATATTAACACTATTTAATATATCCTCAAAGAAACAATTTATCTCATATAAACTAGCAGAAGAAATTTATTTAATATTCAACAAGCAATAATTGCGAGAATCTGCTTTAGCGAAAACGGATTTAGTGAACTTTTTACTAGCATTTTTAACACTTTCCAACCTAGTTGAAAAGTGTTTATGACTTCGGTTTGTCTGGCCGTCTGGCCGCCTATCCGTGCTCTAACTCCCGTAAATATGTTCGGATTGCCCTGAAAATTTTTTATGTTATTGTCGTTTACTATAGCATGTTCCCTATTTCAAATGAGTAGCACTTATAGTTTTTTTACAGGGACAGTCAAAAGTATTTCGTTACATCAGTCAATGGGGAATAACCGGTTCAAGCGCATTTTGATGACGCTACGTCATTTGAAACATGCTGAAATTGATCTATAATTATGATGCGCATTAAAACATTCTTTTTTGCAGAATATGGGGTGCAAAGAATTTATTATTCATTTACAGGGTCAAACAAAATAATTCTGTTACACATGGTTCTATGGGAAAAAATCGCTTGCAGTGTAATTTAGTGATATTTAACTATTTCAAACATAATGAAAATTATATGCATTACTGAGGCGCACTATAAATTGTTCTCTTGTGTGCATTGCGTTCATTTACAGGGACACACAAAAATATTGGTTACAGTACATGTGCGATTTTTCCAGTCTATGTGTGATAAGTGTGTTTTCAACTTAGGTTCACGTTTTTAAGTTTAACTAAATTTTTTCTTAGTGCGTGTGTGTTTATGAACTCAGTTGATCATATACAGGGCTACACAAGGGAATTCGTATGTATTACAGACTATGGGAGTGAATTGTTTAAGGGTAATTTTTAATTGTGTTTACGCATTTTCCAGCTGCACTATATTTAGTGGACTAATAGAAGTTTGTGGAATATAAATAAATTCATATACAGGGCTACGCAATGAAAGAGATACGTTGTCGTTTATGGTTGGTAATTGCTGCGAGTGAGTTTTAAGTTGCCTTTTAGCTTAATATGTGGTGTGTACAAAAGTCTTCAGATAGTATACAGAGCTGTTCAAAAGATTTCGAGTGCATTTCAATCGACTGGCGAAAATTGCTAAATGGGAATATTCTAACTGAACTAAATTTTATTATACTATATATCCACATATATTGATCATATACAGGGCTGCACTAAATAATTCGACTGCTTTTTCGACACTGGAAGATAATTTCGAAAACTGTATTTTTCAAAGTGTTATATGTTTTGCAAACTGTTTACTATTACATATTCTCTTTCACCTTATTTAACGGTGAAGTTTCGTTACAGTTTTTTGGCTGTGTTGGAAACTGTGTCATAATCTATGCTTGACTCATGATTTTTCGTTCTTGTTTAATATTCAGTTTAAAATTTCATTTCCACAAGCAATTTCTCCAATATGTACACATTTCATTTATTTTTATACATACGGAAGCAATTCATTGTATCGATAAATAATCAATAACATAAATAATAAGTTCTCTGTTGTTTATAAATTGGACTAAAACCATATTTTTTAAATCCTGAATTGCTCAAAGGCCGCTATAAAAAAAGTATCATTTTTTTTTTAACTTTACCATTAAAGTAAATAATCTTATAATAGGAAAATGCAGTCCAAATATTCAGTTAGACCAATTTCCAATAACTGAAAATCACGAAAGTTAGATATTTTACCAGACGACTCTAGTAAGAAAAAGTTATATAATTTATGGGAAAATAAATAAATAAATAAATTAGATAATTGAATACACAAAGAATAAAAATGACTTCGTAATTGTGTTAGAAATATTCGGATTGTCAAATGGAGAAAATCTAAAATTTAACAACACACTTAATTCATCACATCATAAATATGACCGAATAATTGATATATTCCAAAAGTTTATAGACAAGCATTTTTTTTATTTAAGAGCTAACTAAACGATTAAGAAAGACGAAATAAATTATGCAAATATATAATGATGAAACAAAAATAATAAAATACTCAAACAACTTTTAACGTTCATAGATTTAATATAAAAAAAATGCTGTCCCAAAAATATATAAACAACTGGTGTTAAAAGCTGATTTAAGTACTGATATCCAAAATTTGAATTAAAAAAAAAGGGATTTGTCTATCAACTTTTGGGACAGTAAAATTTAACTTTTAATTTTTCTCACAAAGTCTGTGATTTTATTTTATTTATTTATTTATTTATTGTATAGTATTATTATTGTCTTGATATTATTTATAGTTATAAATTGTTTTGAAATTGTTACTCCTCTTTTTCAATTGTAAAATAAGAAAACCCCATTGTCTATAAACTTTTGAGACGTGCCTTTAATTGATATATAACGGCAGGTATTTTAAGAAATGATATTTTTGTTTTCGAAGTAATTTTTGTTTTGAAGTACTATCAACCGAGCTGGCTTTGTCTAATTTTTTGCCTCTTGTTGTCTTTAAAGCTCCCAAAATTGTTTAAAATTTTATTTTAACAAATTCTAATTCTTTTTTTCTAGTTTCAAGATATCAATTGTAAATTTTAAAATTCCCATTTAGTACTTTTAAAGAATAGTTTTTAAAAAAAGTATATATTTTTTAAAGTTGGGACAAAGTAACCCTTGGGGTTACTCTGTCTCATAACCAAAAAATCATTGAATAAGCCATAAAAACATTTCAACAGAATCCAATCCTACTATTATGATAAATAAAACATATTTTTTTTAAAAATACTCCCTTTTGTCATTAAAAAAACACAAATTTTATATGAAAATGAATAATAAAAGGACATTTTATTTAAAAATGACCATCATGCGAGACATATAAAATCAGTTAACAATTAAGGCATGGTAAGATTAATATTTTTCAGGAAAACAAAATTTTAGTTACATTCACTTATTTCTGGCACTGAAAAAAACATTTATTTTAGAAAAAATAGGTCTTGGATGGTTAATAATTTTAAGACCTTTTTAGCATCTTCTTTAAAATAGTGATCGGAATTATTTTTCAGCAGCTTTCCTTTGGCTTAATACATGTTTTTGAACAACATCCACTGCTTTCTGCAGCATTTCATCAGTATCATTTTTTTAAATTAAGACTACTTACAGTAGGTTTATACGAACGAGGCATTATTATACTAGCACCTGTACAAAAAAGATAGTATATATACTAGTACAACGTTTATATTCGTAGTAAATGTTTGCTTTTAAGTTTATATTTTCAGAAAAAGTAAATATAATAAATTAATTAAATTTGTCGAGACTTCGTCACGAGGCAATCTCGTCTCATATTGGCATTCAAGAATCATCGTTATGTATAAAGTCAATGTAAAATCTAAAATATGAAATTAATGTATATAAATCTCATTGATTTGTAAATAAAACATATTAAGAAATAAAAAAATTATTTACCATTTTGCAGCATGATGTATAAATAACTTTTCCCATCGATAGTTCCTCTCAGAAAAAACGTGCGTGAAACACTAAACAAAACAAGAACGGGAGTAAGGCCCAACTCAATTGTTAAATGCTTAATTAAATAATTTATGTCTAAGCTACTGCTGCATTCTATCAGTATTCGGCATTACTAATTACTTTTATGGTAACATTTTTTTATTTTTTATTACACATTTTGTCTTTATCCGCGTGGTGGGGAAAAGTCACCCCAGTTGACAATACTCTTCTTTAACACTCTTTTTGTTATCTTTTTGTTATTCCCGTGCTATTTTAATTTTATTGTGGGTGTTATATTTGCTATGTATAACAAATTTATAATTCCTTCATTATGCGTTCAGATTTCTCAAAAATGCTATGATAATTTGTTTTTCTTGAGTGATGTTTTGCCTTCAGTGTTATTTTAGTAGGCAACTTTTTAGAGTTCTAAAGTCAATGTGTGAGTGAACACATTTTCGTTATATTTACAAAAATTACTTATAGTAAAATGATTTTTTAATTCTGTCTAACAATCAATTTCCTCAATGAGAAAAAATAATATTAAGCGATACTGAACATATTCCCTTGTAAAAGAAATAATAAAAATATTAAAACAAATACGACCCCTAATGCTATACACCCTATTTAAGGATTATGATTGTGGTTTATATACTTTATGATACTTTTAATTACCAGAAAATAAAAATAATTTTGCTATTACAAATAGAACGTTGATTACAGTTTACCAAAATTTGTTTTTATTTTTTGGAGCAGGATTTTTTTTTTTTTTTTTTTTTTTTTTTTTTTTTGAGCTTTCTCGAGCAAAGTTTCGACATCTCATTTTAAATTATCAGTTTTGAAATAAAACAATGATTGTTTGCTTTAGAATTTTTCAAAAATAAATAAAAAGGCATCTTCCCACATTTTAAACTTAAAGCCATAAAAAATCTCTTATTATGTAATTTTTTATTATTTTTATAATTTTATATATAGTCCTCATGATTGCTAATTTAAGATGTTGGCGAAAACGATGTAGCTAGATATATAACAACGCATATTAAAAGTCCCAATATCGTTATTTAAATAAGAAAATATGAGCTAACTTTCCACACACAAAAAAAAAAAAAAAAAAAAAAAAAAAAAAAAAAAATCCAAAAAATATTATTGCTGTAAATGATTTTTTTTTAAAATATGCCCAAAAGTTTAATTAACAGCTTTTGCACTTTCCTAAGTATTGTAAATATAACATAAGTTTAAAATAGTTTTTTTCTGAAATATACCACTTAATCATCTCGGAAGCAATTTCTTTTTCAAACATTAAAATAACATGAACAGGCAAGCAAAAAGTGATTTGCAATGTAAAGCAAACATTCGTCAGAATCTTCGAAAATGAAATGAACAACTCTATTTTAGTATGCTAATGTAATTATCTTTTACTATTTAGCCCATTTTTCACCGGATGCATCAGCATGGTTATTTTATCCCTTGGAGAGGACAATGAAGAATCAATCGATTATACTTACATGAGTCGAGTAAAAAAAGTATATTAAATTTATTTATTTATTCATCCTATTACGCGTTTAAATGAAATGTATTTTTAAATTATTTATTCTTAAGTATTTATGAGAAATTTTTATTATTGAATTATTGAATACTTATATGCAGGCTGAAACAAATAAATGATGATTCTTAAATAAATTTTAAGGAAGGTAGAGAACACTACCAGAAACACATTTCATGTAAGAAACCTGGGTTAATTAGTGTTGCCAGGTTCACTGTCACGAAAAGCGAGACATCGGCTTCTAAATTGGGACATAAAAGTACACTAAAACCTATGAAAGCAGAACTTGTCTATAATGAAATCCTGTCTTAAGTGTATCAAATTCATGGTCCCTGCGAGAGGAATACCATACAATTATACTTGCTAAGACGAAATTTTGTCTAAAACGAAATCCTTTTTCGGTCACTTGAAATTCCATCTTAGCAGGTTTTACACTAAATAAACACAAAAATTAATCTTATACAGTAAAATCTGGGGAAGCGAAACCGCTAGGAATCGTAACACATTCAGTTTTGGAGAGATTTCTGATTGTACAGTTACAGTTGTGTGAAATTCCTTACGTAGAGACTGTAAAATTATTACATTTAAGGGGTTACGTTATTAAAAAAATCCGTTTTCACAGGTTTAACTAAACAAAGTTCAATAAAACCTGTAAAAACAGAATTGATAGAAACCATACAAATATTCTGTCTTAAGCAGTTTTTCGTCTTAGCAAGTAGATTTGTACAGTATTTATTTCGGCGGAATTACAAAAAATCCGTTATTCACAGGTTTTACTGTATTAAGTTCCACTCGATGCAGACTAATGGATAGCATGGTATGAAAAGAAATTTAAAAGAACTTGCGTATCATGAAAAATCAGGACTTTTGGCGTCCGCGTAGTGGTTACGTGGGACGCCAGTGGTCCCAATTTACGTCAAAATTACGGTAAATTTTGGTTACAAATTAGGACCCTTATTTCAAGTCCTTCGTAAATTGAGACATCTGGTAACACTAATTGTTATCGGTGATGGAAAATTCCCAGGTATTTATTTTTAAAAGTAAATACCTAGGGTAAGTACCCAGGTACACACCCATTTTGGGTATTTTCAGTCTTTATAGTTTAGCTACATATAATTGTGAAAAAACTTTATATTAGTATGAATTGTGATATATGAGTGTAAAAATAAAGGTAAATAATTCTGCATATATTGGTATGACAAAACGTCGCATCGTTGAGAGAATTAAAGAACACAAGAATGATTTGAAATACAATAAATTTTCCACTGCTTTATCAAGAACTTTTGCAAACGGACAGGTTAGGTTTATTGATTTTAACAACGTCAAAGTTATTTCCAGACAAAACAATCCCTTTAAAGCCCACATCCGTGAATCTATAGAAATTTCACTAAGAAAACAAGAAATTTGCAACGATATCCCATCATTTTCGGTTCCGGCCATATGGAAATGCATTTTAAAGTGAACTTTAATTTCCGTTGAACATTAGTTCCAGTTACATTGCTGGTTCATAGAGGGCGCCACCAGGCATATTTTGAATACCGTAATTTCCGGCGTATAAGCCGCAGCTCAAAGAGTCGTTTTTCGACCCAGAAATATTATTTTATAAAATGTAACTTAAAAGATCGCTGTAAATATTTAACTACAATTATTGAATAAAATTTCTGGGTCGAAAAACGACTCTTTGATCTGCGGCTTATACGCGGGGAATTACGGTATGTCGTTATAACTTCAGTTATTTGAGCGTCTTGGCAGATTGAATATTGTGACTCAATCATGTAACACACTTTAATCTTTGCTGTTCATATTTATGAAGGTTTTTTCTCCTGATGATGGTTATAAAGATTAACCGAAACGTCGAGGTCTGTTTTCTATATATGTAGTTAAAGTAACTCATATTTATTAAATCAAATTTACGTTGAAAGCAAGTGTTTGATGAGTATTTATATGTGCAACGTAAAGTCCTTATTAATTATGAATACGCCGATGCTGGGCAATATGGACTACATTAAAATTTTCAAGGAATATAAAACAGCTGTTTTGAAATTAGATCGTGAACTTTTGAGTGTTACATTTTTGAAATCCCGCAAAAGGCTTCAAGTTTCTCCTAATTTTCTACGTGTTAAAAATGGTTTTCTTAATAATTAGGAAAACCTCAAGCGGAAGTTCGAAGCAACTAGCCTGGATGTTTGTCTACGAAGTAAGTTTGCCAATATTAACTTTTTGTCTTCAAAAACTTTTGGTTTATATTTTAATTTGGTTAAAGCCACTTATAATACCCAATTTGACAAGTTGATTTATTCTGTTGAAGGACTCAGATTTATCCAGAATAAAGAAATTACAGAACGCCATAGACTTAAAATCAATAGATTATGTTTGAATTCAAATTTTCCCAGTAAACCAGTTGTAGCTCCTGTACCTTTTGTTAACCTCTCCAGCAAAATTTTCTCAGCAGAAGAAGAACAGTTGATATCACTTGGTTGTAAATATTCTTTTCAGGCTACATTAAATAAGAAAGAATTGTGTACAGACTTAGAATGTATTATTCAAGCTATTCCAGAATCAGAAAGAGAGATTGCTAGATTACAAACTTGTAATATTTGTAGAAATTTTATCAAGAACATTCCCGTTTCTAGGGTTCCAAAAGTAATTACTAAATTAAAACGCAATAAAGATATTTTCTTCATGAAAACAGATAAGTCAGGAAAAATCACTGTGGTGGATCAAGACCAATATTTTTTACAGATGGAGGAGTGTATCCAACAACTAACATGTTCAGTTCTGGTTAAAGATCCAAACCCTGCGATTCATCGTAAAACCCAAGAATTACTCAGGAACAGTGAATGGCCTCCAGAGATCAAAGATATAATTAAAATTAACCATACTGGGGTTATCCCCCGTATTTTTGCCCGTATTAAAGACCATAAGCCTGGCTTTCCTTTTCGTCCTATTGTTACCAGATGCCAAGGCACTTTGTATTTTATGAAGAAAGCGTTTGCTATTTTCCTTAAGAAGGTACTCCCAGAATCAAAGTTTTCTATTTCTTCTACTGATGAATTCATTTCCCGTATTAAAGATTTTGTTTTACCTGAAAATGCAATGTTAGCAAGTTTTGACATCGTTTCCTTGTTTCCCTCTATTGATGTCAATGAGGTTATTTGTTCAATTGGTTCCACTATCGATGGATTATCTTATCTGACAGACAAGATGAAAATTTCGATTAAGTCTGGGTTGCATTTAATTAATGAAAGTAATGTGTTTGTATTTAAAGAAATATTTTTTAAGCAAACTAAAGGGGCACCAATGGGATCACCTATTTCCAGTATTCTAGCTGAATTTAAATTAAGACCATTGGAAGAACATATTTTTGAGGTGTGTAATCCTAAGCCCACCTTATGGTTACGTTATGTTGATGACATTTTTGTGGTTTGAAATAAAGGTAGACAACCTTTAATCGAATTTTTTGATAGTATCAACCACATGGACAGTAATATTAAATTTACGGTGGAATTAGAGGATAATAATTCGCTTCCTTTCCTTGATGTTCTTCTCCTTAAAGAAAACAATAGTTTAAAACGAAAAATATTTCGGAAATCCATGAAATTAGATTGTGTTATCCCGGTCACCGCAGCCTCTCCTTGGAATTTCAAAATTGCAGCCTTTAGATCGTTTGTACGTCGGGCATTTTTGGTTTGTTCAGGAGAATTCTTAGCAGATGAACTTAATTATATTATTTGTGTAGGTATGAAACATGGATATAAACCGCACATTGTTCGCAAATTAATTGATAAACACAGGGTTACAGTAGTTTCTTCTCCTAAAGTTTGTCAGATTTATAGAAAAATTCCATATATCCCCATTCTGTTTGAAAGATTAAAGAGAGTTTTCAAGAAATATAATATACAACTGGTAGCATCCAATTCCAAAACGTTGTTTAATTTATTGAATAGAAGCATTGACCCATTATCAGCCACTTGTTTATCTGGGGTATATGAAATTCCATTTGAATTGACAGATGGTACAAATTCAGCATATATTGGTATGACAAAACGTCGCATCGTTGAGAGAATTAAAGAACACAAGAATGATTTGAAATACAATAAATTTTCCACTGCTTTATCAAGAACTTTTGCAAACGGACAGGTTAGGTTTATTGATTTTAACAACGTCAAAGTTATTTCCAGACAAAGCAATCCCTTTAAAGCCCACATCCGTGAATCTATAGAAATTTCACTAAGAAAACAAGAAATTTGCAACGATATCCCATCATTTTCGGTTCCGGCCATATGGAAATGCATTTTAAAGTGAACTTTAATTTCCGTTGAACATTAGTTCCAGTTACATTGCTGGTTCATAGAGGGCGCCACCAGGCGTATTTTGAATATGTCGTTATAACTTCAGTTATTTGAGCGTCTTGGCAGATTGAATATTGTGACTCAATCATGTAACACACTTTAATTTTTGCTGTTCATATTTATGAAGGTTTTTTCTCCTGATGATGGTTATAAAGATTAACCGAAAGAACGTCGAGAAGAGATTGAACGTCGAGGTTTGTTTTCTATATATGTAGTTAAAGTAACTCATATTTATTAAATCAAATTTACGTTGAAAGCAAGTGTTTGATGAGTATTTATATGTGCAACGTAAAGTCCTTATAATTTATTAATTAATGGTAAATAAGAATTTGGACATCTTATAAATCTCGTTTTAAAGAAACACATTTTACATTTAAGTAATGAATTTAAATCTTTTTTTTAAATAAAAATATAGAATGTAAAAAGTTAATGCATTTAACGAGAAGCAATTTATCAAAAAGTTCCAATTTTTATTAAATTTAAAATACAAAATATAGGATTGCGGTTTACAAAATACAAAATATACCTTTCTCAATTCGATAATTGTAGCTTAGATATTAAAGAAAAAAATTGATGTTAGTTTTGATATCAGTTATTTATATGATTTCAAAAACTATACATAAATATTCATTTCTAAACTATGTTCACTTGAAAGCAATCCTTCATTTTCTTGTTATTTACAATTTGGTAATTTTGGAATGTTCTCCTCTGTTTTTGTAGGTCTATTTTGTTGCTGTTGCTGTTGTTTACATTCTTCATAGTATAGCAGCATCCAATTTTATGATAAATATGTGATCTTAGAGCTATTTCAGATATCAAGTCGTTTCTTTTTTATTTTCTTCTATACAAAAAAGAAGAAAATATTGGACTCAGAAAATTTCTCAGCTTCCATTTTTGATATATTTGAAAGTTTTGGGGTGCCCGGTACTCGATTTAATTATTTTTGAAAAATGTTTGCCTGTCTGTCGGTGTGTTACACCAATTTAGTGGCCTCACTAACTCAAGAAAAAATGGACGGAAGTTCATAAAATTCCATATTCAGTTAGACATTGATATAAATTGGCACTGACTACATATTGGTGCATATCGCCAAACAAGTGGCATCGCTATGCTGTAATTTCAATGTTAACTATATCTCGGCATCTACGGAGTGCTTGTGCTAAGTTGAATATGCAAGATGCTTATTATGAAAAACCATGGCGATTTAATTTTCCCTTTGATCACTCAAAAAGGGGCGCTGTTATCCTATTATTGAGCAAAATCGTACGTTAACAATTGTATTTATATGATAATTGCATTCACTATTATTACGATAATATTTTCTTACATCATGACTAATGAATGTAACACTTTTTTTATCTAAAGGCGAAAAATTCAGTAAAGATATATATAATGATATATATGAATATAAGAAATGGATGAAATATGATTGTCAAACGACGTGGACATAAAATCTACGGTAGACATAAAATTAGTATTTGTGATACTTGCCAAAATTCCATCTATAACCGGTATTGGAAATTGGAGATACTGCTTAATAACATTTAACTTACGGTAATCACTTGCAAACATCCATGCCAGAGGAGCATGAAAAATTTTACCTTTTATTAAAAAAAAAAAAAAAAAAAACGATATTTTTGATGCAAAGATTGAATCAATAGGCATTATAATCTCATCGTCCAACATCTTCTTAATAAAATATTTTATGATACTCTGTGTAACCTGGCCATACTTATAATGTTCTGCATAAGATTTTCTCAAATGGTTTATGCTCTTGGATCTAAACAAAATAATGGTAAATATATGTTTTTTTTTTACATTCTCTTAAAGTATCCATAATTGAGATTATCACAAAAAACATTTATTAACCATTAATAACAATTTTTAGTGCTTTTAAACCACACATGAGGTCCGTTTCGTAATTTTGCAATAAATGTAATATTACTAAAAATTTCTACACTATTTGTTCTTATTAATCTATTTTAAATCTATTTTAAGAACAAAATAATTTTTAAAAAAAAACATTTATTAATCATTAATAATAATTGTTAAGTGCTTGTAAATTACACATGTGTTCCATTTCGTAAATATATAATAAATGGAAGATATCTAAAAACTCCACATTATTTGTTCTTAATAATCCATTTTAAATCTATTTTAAGACAAAATAATTTAAAGGACCCTTTAATAACCATTAATAATAATTGTTTAGTACTTGAAAATCACACATGAGTTCCATTTTGTACTTCTGTAATAAATGAATGATATCTAAAAATTCCACATTATTTATTCTAAATCTATTTTAAGAACGAAATAATTAAAAAAACATTTATTAATCATTAACAATCATTGTAAGGTGCTTGTAAATCACACATAAGTTCCATTTCGCAATTTTGTAATAAATGAAATATTTCTGGAAATTCCATATTATTTGTTCTTAATAATAGATTTAAAATGTATTTTAAGACCAGAATAATTTAAAAATCATTTATTAACCATTAATAATTATTATTTAGTGTGTTACAACTGTGTTCTTTGCGTAATTTTGTAATAAATGAAAGATTTGTGAAAATTCCACATTATTTCTCTTAATAATATATTTTAAATCTATTTTAATTGCAAAAATAGTAAGTTTTCTCAACCATTTAAAAATAATTCATGCATGATAGGGAATTATTTAGAAAGTGAATTTAAATACTGTAAAATATATTCAACAAATATTTTTACTATGACAATTTTTCAAATGTACGCCCAAAAATTTAATTAAAAGGTTTTACACATTTCTCAATGCTGCAAATGTAAAATAAGTTCAAAATAATTTATTTCTAAGATATATTTTTAACGTTTAATCTACTCGTAAATGAATTCTTTTCTTAAACACTAAAATAACATTAACTGCAGGCAAAAATTGACTCGCAATAAAGGATGAAAAGAAAGCATTCCGGGAAAAATAAAGATGAGAAATGCTTATTTTAGTTTGCTAATGTAATTAGTTCTAGCTAATTAGCATAATTTTCATATGATATATCAACAACATTATTTTATCCCTTGGTGATGAGAAAGGAGAATCAGTCGATTATACTACATGAGTGGTGTAAAAAAATCTATCTTAAATTAATTAAATTTTTCCCCATTTTGAAGTTATTTCTGGAAAAGTATAAGAAAATTTTATATTTAAATCAATAAAAATTTGTATCATGCACTGGGCCTCGGTTAATTTTTCGAGAATTCAAAATTGTCCAATCCCGCAGAGTTTATTTTCTAATTAAAATTACTTTTTTTTTCACAGAAACTACTTAGGTTAAAAATATGAAAATTAAAAGAGATGCAGTGTTTAATTCAGGGGGTGGCCCGGGTGAGACATTTCCCCCCAGAGCATTGAAATGTCCCCCTCCCCCCCGGAAGATTTGAAATTTTACCTTTTAATGGTTAAAAAGTACAATTCTTCCCCCCGCGGAACTTTATAGAGCCCCCCTCGCAGCCACAAAAATCCCTCCCGGAGAAAAGTGTTTGAATTCAACACTGAAGAGATTTGTTTTAGCTGTACTATTATATAAAAAGAGAACGCCTGACTGACTGACTCATCAACGCGCTTATCAGGTGACTCATCAGCTGAAACGACTAAAGTCAGGATCACGAAGTTTGGACAGTAGATTGCTGTTATGATCTAGACAAGCAATAAGAAAGATTATTGATAATTCCCACAGAGGGGGGTTAAAGGGGTTGTCGAAAGTTTTGGGTCATTTCGCCATATCTCAGCAGAAGTTTTAGGTAGGAACGTGAAATTCAGGAAATCAAATCCATTAAAAAATCGTTAAACACGTATTTCAACGATCTTAGAAATTCACTCCCTAAGAAGGTTAACTGGAGGGGGGGGGGGGGTGAGGGCGGGGGGTTGAAATTTTTTCGCCATATTTCAGCAGCAGTTTTAGGTTTAAAAAAAAAGAATGAATCTTGAAACAATACAGTTACAAAAATAAAGACGCAACAATAGTTACAACAATGACATTATAAGAAGGAAATTACAACAATGAAATACATAAAATACAGCTAAATCAATCTGCTAAAAAATAGTTAAACACGTATTTCAACTATTTCAGCGATTTCGTCGCCAACATCGACAATGAACGCAAATTTGGAAGATTTAGACGAATAAGACAGCTATTGCTTATTTTTTTATTAGATATTTTGTGTAAGACATTTTTTTAAAGAGGTCGACACATTGTCCATCCGAGCGGTCCGTGCCGGACTGCTAGTGAATCAATAAAGTGTGTTTGCGACTTGGATCTTAAGCACCCTACGCATTTCATTGAATACTGTCCGTAAATGTATGACTATCTGTATTAATAAACATAAAATCTGTGAGTCTGTCTGTCTGTGTAAACGTTCACACTGTGTGGATAAGGCTAGTGCTACAACATGGAGCATGGAATTATTCAAATGAGTTCCCGAGAATCTCTCAAAGAGATTTTTTCAAATTTCGATTTTGATTTTTTATTATTATTATCAAGTTTTAAGTGATTTTTTACTGGATTTTTGCATTAGGTATTTTCTTTCGTCATTCGCATCTTTCTTTCTAAGCATCCCATAATTTAAGTCTTTACAGCGGAGAATAGAAAACAAAATGCGCTTTCAGACAAAATTTGTTTAAAAATTGTAATGTAGTTTATGTATTTTTAATGTATTTTAAATTTTAAAAAAACTTTTTAATTAAAAAATCTTATGCGTATAATATTTTACTCTTAACTTCAATAAATGTCAAACTGCAAAGGGTTATTTTGTTTCTCTGTACAACGCTAAGGCACTAATAATGATACGTTGTTTTTAACACATACCAACATAGTTGTAAGGAATTTATGAATTCGGTTTGTCTGTCGGTCTGCTGTTCGTCTGTCCGTGCTCTAACTCGTGTAATAATACTCGGATTGACATGCAATTGATATATGTTATTGAGGTTTACTTTACCATGTTCGGAATTGAAAAAGAAGTATGTAGCATTTATAGTTCATTTACAGAGATACTCAAATTAATTGCGGTCTCTTACATTGCGATCTATGGGGAAGATTCGTTTGCTATATATTTTAATAATTTTATACTATTTCAAATATATTGGAATTGATATGTATAATTGATGTACACAACAAGATACTTACTTTTGAATATGGTGTGCATAGCATTTATCACTCATATACAGGGACACACAGAAGGGTTCGGTTACATTACTGTCTATGAGCGATTATTGCTATAAGTGCTTTTTCAATTGTATGCGTTTATAAATTTAACTAATTTTTTGCATATTACATGGTGTGCACAAAATATATAGATCCTATACACCGTTGTACAAAAGAATTCGAGTACATTTCCGTTTGTTGACGGAAATTCTTGAGAGGGAATTGTAAACGTTCCTTAATTGAACTAAATTTTACCATAATGTATAGTATATATACAAATCGATAAATCATAGTCAGGGCTGCGTAAAATGATTCGGATATTTTCCCGAATCTAAATGGTAATTTCCGAAGTTTGGTTTCAAATGCTCTAATTCGTTTTCCAAATTGTTTACTTAGATAAAATCTTTTCACATTATTAATGGTGAAGTTTATTACAGTATTCTGAATGCGTTGGAAAATGTTTCATAACCTATGCTTGGTACCCGATTTTTCTTTATTGTTTTTTTTTTTTTTTTTTTTTTTGGAAAGTAAAAATTTTAAACAATGCATGCACCATTTTTTCTTTTTTTAATCATTTTAGGATAAATTTAACTGGTTACTAAAAATTAATATACAAAATTACTGGATTTTAAAAACGACCAAAAATTAATTAAGCATAAAGACAATGTAAGTTAAAGCAAATAAATTAAAACGTGCTAATCATCAGATGTATTAATTCGCTTAATGCAAGCTTTCGTCAGATATCGCCAAGTTTGGCGGAATATCTTGCATTTTTTAATGAAATCGTTGTATTTTCTTGAATATATGTGCTATTCTTTCAGAAATGTACAATATCTGCAACATGTGCTGCAGCGACAGGTCATTTCATGTGTTGTATTTTACAGGGTAATCTTAAATTTTTTTTCTTCTATTTGTTGTTGGTCCACTACTTGACTTCGTGATCAAATCTTCGTTCAAAAATATGAGGTCAAACATGTTCCTTATATTTCCGAAGATCTAAAAGAATTCGTCAAGTTTTTCTATGGCTATTCGACAAAACGTCTAAAATCGAAATTGTCCGGTGATTTTCGGCTGTATAGTGTATATTACTCTTTCAATTCTTCCAAAGTTCTTGAAATAAATCTAAATAATTAAAAAAAAAATGTAATCTATCATTTTATTTTCCTCTCTTTATATAAAGAAAATTGGTAAAAAAAAACAACATCGAAATCGTCGAATTTGAATTAACTGTGTAGTTATTATGTTATAGTGTTTTTAACACGGCGAAAAAAAAGAAAAAGTAAAGAACATGCCCTTGTCTATCTTTCGCCTTCTTTTAAAACGCGAAATGATATTTCCAGAGTAAGTCCTCGCACATGCGCACAAACGATCGTCGGAAGAATAGCAAGCACCTTCATTAGCGAATCAAATTTCGGAAAATATTTTTTTTATATAGTAAATAGCATTAAAAAGATCAAGAGAGAAGGTGCCTTGAATAAATGAGTATTTATTTATTTATTTATTTTGTATTTCGTTGCTGGAAACGAGTATGGCAGTTTCAAAATGCAGAAAAAAACAGAACATTTTGTCCCTTCGTTTGCTTGAAAAAACAAGGATTCTCCGAACATACAAGAAGATACCTTAACGACGTCCAATTCTCGAAAATTAAAGGTCGTCCAGTTTAGAAAATGTAATAACGCAATGGCGTTCGCATCTTTTTCAAAAAACGTGGAAGGACATTCCATTTAAAAGTCCACATTGCTTTAAAATACACGGTCAAATTCATTGATACATTTCGTTTGCTTCGATGTTCGGTTGTAGAAACCGACCAGAGTAGCGGGCGAAGCCTGATAGTATATGCATAATAATATCTATATGCGAGGGTCGATCCAGAAATAAGGTTCCCATCCAATTTACAAATAGACAACATTGGAAGCCAACCCGCTGAGAAAGGGTTTCACCTCTTCTTTGACGTCATCGTCGCTCCGGAAGCGTTGGACACTCAAATGTTCCTTTATCTTGGGATTATCACAAGTGATAATCACTTGTTCCCCAAGATAAAGGAACCAAGGAACTTTTGGGTGTCCAACGCTTCCGGAGCGACGATGACGTCAAAGAAGAGGTAAAACGCTTCCTCAGCGGGTTGGCGGCGGAGTTCTACGACATTGGATACAGAAATTGGAGCACCGTCTACAAAAATGCGTAGAAAAAGATGGCGACTATGTAGAGAAATAGAGAAAACATTCATCTTTCCAACGATGTAAATTTCTATGAGAATAAACAATGTTGTCTATTTGTAAATTTGATGGGAACCTTATTTCTGGATCGACCCTCGTATATATATATATATATATATATATATATAGAGAGAGAGAGAGAGAGAGAGAGAGAGAGAGATAATATTGTACTATATTATATTATATTACGTTATATTACATTATATATATATATATATATATATATTGAAATAAGAAAATTATTTTTTTTATGGTTCTTTCTCTTTTTTTTTTTTTTTTTTTTTTTTTTTTTTGGTGGTTGCGTTTTTTAATTGGAATTTAAACAGTTTAAATATGTACTTTTTTCTCCATTCGGGTAACTAGCAAAATGCTAATGCTCAATAATAACATTTCTGGATAAATTCCAATCTTGAATTGTTCATTAATTTAAAAGTTCTAAAAAAAAAAAACAAAGAAAGAAAAAGAAACCCCTTAAAATTTGTCAAATGTTTATCATTTAACCATAAAATTTTCCAAAGACTTAAATCGGCGAAATATTTTTAAAAAGAGAAATAAAAGATTACTTTTCATTTAAAAATCCCAAACTGACAATATATATGAAATTTACGATTTATTGCAATTCCCATTATTCTAGAAATCAGTCAAAAACTTTATTTAATGTCCGAAAGTATAAAGTTTACCTATGCACAATTTATAATTTTGCTAGTCACCCTTCATGCACTGTCATGCATCAGTTATTTGAAAGAGTATAATTAATGGTCGGAAGTATAAAGTTTAGATTTATACAGTCTATAACCTTTACTAGTCATCATTCATCCACTGAAATACATCAGTTATATGAGATTGCGAAATTTAGCATCGTCATCGTGGATTAAGAGTGTGTTAAATGTATCCAAAACTGAACAGATCTGAGAAAATATCAGGTGCTATGTACCTTTAGTACCTTTTTAACTTCATTACTGTTAAAACATTATGTTAATACACACATTACTACTTATTCTGCTACTCACCTGCTCTCTCCCATAATCATTGCCATTTAATTAATACGAAATTTTAAAATTCTGAATATCTTATATGTTTTCAAATAGATAAATTTATGTGCAAAAATTTCTAGTTTCAAACGAGTAATTTGAATACTTTTAGGGTTCCGTACTTAAAAAGTTAAAACGGAACCATTATAAAATCACTTCTGTGTCTGTCTGTCAGAGGCCTTTTTTCGCGTAAACTATTGGACGTGGAGAGTTCAAACTTAGAAAAGTTATAAAGACTCTTTACCCACATATTTTTAGATTATTAACCATTCACAAATATGTTTAAAAAAATTTAGGTGCCTAATTAAGCTACTTGAAAAAAAAAGTTTTCTTTTTATATATCGTGTGGGATATCTTGTGAAAGATCTCGTAATACCGAACTCAAAAATACATTTATTTTAATTTTATGTTTTATATTTTCAGAGATAGCGTCGAAAATGCACTTTAAAAATACCCCCCTCCCCCCCCCTCTATTTCCGAATCTACTGAAAGTAAAATTATGAAAAAATTAGGGGTAGTAGGAGTTTATTTAAACCTTGCAGGAAAACTATAGCAATTTTCCTAGGTAACATAGTTTTTGAGAAAAACGCATTTTTCCGTTACACACAAACTTTACTTTTCGGGCGGTCAGCGGAGGAGTTGACCTCGAGGTATCTATCGACGCAGAATCATCCAAGAATATTTGATAATGATTTTCGAAACAAATTGTCGATAATTAGCCGAGATATTATTTAAGTTATTCTAAAAAAAATATTTTTATGTATCGTGTAAGGTATCGTTACAAGATCTTGTTACATCGAACTCAGAAATAAATATTTTTTTTTTAATTTTAGGTATTATATTTCCAGAGATATCGTCGAAAGTATCGTCTATTGAAACTAAAATTATGAAAAAATTAGGGGTAGTAGGAGTTTATTAATTAATAAATAGTAATTAATAAATTTAAAGTACGGGACCATTTGAGCGCGAGTTATACTCACACTTGATCGATTTATTTTAAAGATACGTATACCTGTTGAAAACCTGTGCTTTTGGATAATGAAAAAATCATGTTTAATACAATTTTCTAACTCTATGCATTACACATAAAGTGTTTGTTTTACGTATAATCTGAAAGTTTAGTTAGAATTATTAAAATTATTTACCTTCTGAAATTTCTGGGTTCAATTAAAACATTTTGTGAAGTTTTATTAATTTTTATAATTATATCGAGCCCTTTCCACCAAACTATTGTGACCGCCAAAAAATAAATTTTACAGTAGAAGATTTTTTATTATTATTATTGAATTTATTTTTTATCTGTTTTAACATGCCGTCATTACGCACAAAGCAACTATTTAATGCGCGTTAGGCACTAATGTGGTTTTTTAAAATATTCTATATATATATATATGCATAATTTGTCGCCGAGAAGATTTTTGTTTTTAAACTTAAGACATTAAATGAGGTTTACGATAAAGTTGAAATTCCCATTGAGTGAAATAAGAAAGCAATTATTTTAAATAATTTTATTTAAAACTAAAGCAAAAATTACTAAACAATGGTGTATTTCTTTTAAGTATTTTCTGTAAAAAAAGGGGGTTAGAGACTTAATTTCTGCCAAAACAATGTCATAATTTAAATTATTTAACAAAAAAATTATACTTGTTTTTATAGGAAATATTTTATCCTAGAAACTATAAATACCAGCAGGTATAAAGCTGCCATCGCCTGATATTTGTTTATTAAGTACATAAAAAAATTTTTAAGCGAATATATTTTACGTAATATCATTACAGACCTTTAAAATGTCATCGTTAGTTACTGTAACGGTGTACGGAACTATTCGGATTGTTTAATTAAAAGTTTTTATTTTTTAAGCCTTTATATTTACCGTAATCACTTTTATCATAGATATGTATTTATTTTAGGAAATTCCAATGTAGTTAAACATGCAGACATTAAAGATGAGAGTCATTATCTAAAAATTAAATATAATAAATTAGGTTGAACTGCGTTGATTGTTTATATAAACGACACGAAAGTTAACGAATGATGTATTTCTTTTCTCTTTTATTTTTCGTTTAAAATTAATCATAAAATGAATAATTTTGTTGATATGCCATTTTGATATTGCAACAATGTATAATTAAACGAATAAATTAAAATACGCTGAAACAAAACTGTTAAAAATTTAAATACATTAAATGGAAACAAAATATAATTTTTCTACTGATTTATTAAAAATCATTAAAATTCGCACAGTTATGTCGATTTCATATTAAAAATTCTAAGGTAAAATCTCCAAATCATTTTTTTTTTCGAAAAATCTAAAACAAAATAGTAATTAATCACCAACACATACTTTTCTTCCTACAAATTATATTATTTCCTTTCATTTTCCTAACAAATCGAATCTGACATAGAAATCTTGACTGTATTTTTATCCTCATTTCTTATAGTCTT
This sequence comes from Maratus michaelseni, assembly GCA_963931845.1. NCBI lineage: Eukaryota > Metazoa > Arthropoda > Arachnida > Araneae > Salticidae > Maratus > Maratus michaelseni. The sequence goes on from OZ007593.1 coordinate 267,997,001, forward strand.
GATTTTTCAAGTTTCTTTTCGCTGCGTTCTGACATTTTGCTTTCTGAGTTGAAATTTTTTTTAATACTGTTAGATCTATAACATTATTATTCTGTACACGTGGCAATGGGATGTTCTTTTGGAAATATAAAAAAATGAGAAAGGATATATTTTTCGCAGTTTGATGTTAGAGAATATAGCAGATAAAAAATATACTAGTGTCATATCTATAAATCTTCTCTTTTTTTCTGTTTTTTTTAAAGTCAAATAAACATACTTTGAACCAGAAATATTATTTCATAAATGCAATCAAATATGCACCACAAAGAAACAAAAACTTTTTACTGAATAAATTTTCTGGCTTAAAATAAGCATATTTGACTTGAGAAATACCGTAAGGTTTGGAGCTGTGCAGTTTTATGCGTGAAATAAATGTCATATTTAAGAATTGGAGAAAACTGTTTAATGAAATAGATTAACATTATTTCCTGAAAGAAAAGAGAACTTAAAATTTTGGTTAAATCATACATTTCATACAGCATTTAAAATTTGTAAAGAACTGTGCGTCGAATTTGTGAAGAGATAACATACATTTTGAAATGAAAGAAGGCTATATACAGGAATTCTTTTTTAAGAAAATGAATAAATATTAAAGAACTTTTATGAAACAGTACTTCTGTTACACGAATATTGAAGTATACAAAAATTATCAAGAATACTTAATAAAATAAAATAGCGCCATTAAGACTCATTATCAGCCAGACTGCAAATTCCCCTCTTCTATGTTAATGCTGAGCTTGGAATGTATTCATAGTTTTCAAATTTATCCTCGGAAAATAAAAATGTATAACTTCATTTTCCGTATACTCTTCTTAAACCTTTCAGGGTACTCCTGTTGTTAAAGTGTTGAAAGGATTGGATGACACCGGAATTTACAAACAAATTTATTTGAAAATAGGTAAAAGCTTTTCTTCGCGTACGCTATAAAAGCAAAATTTTCTTCCAAAATTCTGGTGTGAATGTAGCATTTGGGGATTAAAATTTACTGGTATATATAATATCTCACCATCTTTCAAGAGGTTAAAGGTAGTTTCTTTGCTTTTCGCTTGGAAAATTATTTCTAAAATATATACTTAATTTTAAATTCCAAATGTTAATATCTTAGTGAAACTGACGAGTTGTGAATAAAATTTTAATACTTAAGGCAAAATATTTCTAAAATATCTACTTAATTTTAAATTCCAAATGATAAAATCTTAGTGAAACTGTCGAGCTGTGAATAAGATTTTAATACTTAAAATAAAATTTTAATAGTTAAAATAAAATTTTAATACTTATTCATTTTAATACTTATTCATTTTAATACGTAAATTTTAATACTTTTTTAATACTTAAGGCAAAATATTTCTAAAATATCTACTTAATTTCAAATTCCAAATGATAAAATCTTAGTGAAGCTGTCGAGCTGTGAATAAGATTTTAATATTTAACATAAAATTAAGTACATATTTTAGAAATATTTTGCCAAGCGAAAAGCAAAAAAATTCTTTAAAAAGAGTATGCGTAAATTTTAATATTTTTTAAAAGGCAAAATATAATAGTATCATAAAGAACTCTGCATCGTGTCCTTACTTTCGACGAAAGCAATTCCGGAAAATTTCGATATATTTTCACCGATCATGACCCCCAGACCCCAAAACCACCCTCCGTTCAAATGTTGTTATATATATATATATATATATATATATATATGATCTATGTCATACGATAACGCTCGTATTTATAAATTAATTTGGATGAAACTACTAATTGTGTGTATTAAGCTCACCAATGTCTATATTTATTTTAGTGTCATAAAGAACTCTGCATCGTGTCCTTACTTTCGACGAAAGCAATTCCGGAAAATTTTGATATATTTTCACCGATCATGACCCCCAGACCCCAAAACCACCCTCCGTTCAAATGTTGATTTATATATATATATATATATATATATATATATATATATATATGATCTATGTCATACGATAACGCTCGTATTTATAAATTAATTTGGATGAAACTAATTGTGTGTATTAAGCTCATCAATGTCTATATTTATTTTAGTGTCAATTGTATTAACTCAATTGTACATTTATTTAGTTTTAAAATTTTCAGTGGCCGCCATCTTGAAACAAGATGGTATATATACAAGATGATAGACTATATATGTTATCTATATATATAAATCAACATTTGAACGGAGGGTGGTTTTTGGGTCTGGGAGTCATGATCGGTGGAAATATATCGAAATTTTCCGGAATTGCTTTCCTCCGAACGGCTGCAATAGGTAGCTTTATACTTTTTTGTATTGAAAGCTACCTAAAACCAACGATTAATTTATGAGTTTTAGTGAACGCGATTTCTCGCAAATTATTTTCTTTCGTTGTTGTAATCATTTTCCCAATCATACGCATAAAACTATATATTCATATCCATTAGCGCCAAATTCTCGTCAAACTTGGTGACATTTGGCGAAATATCACCAAATTTGGCGACCAAAATAAGCCTTCATAAAAGAAGTCAATTTGGCTATAGCTCAATAATTTGGCGAAGTTCTTATTCAAATTCAGTATTAACGAATCTCTTGTAAACGGTTTCTTTGCATTTTAGCTTGCTGTTTTCGAGTAACATTAGCTAAAATTTTAAAACGAAGATATAGGAAAGCTACCTTTTCCTCCCGGTACAGGCCGGAAGGACTTTTTAAAATTCAAATCAGTGTTCATGATTTTGTTAACAGATGATACTGAGCATTTTAAGAATTTAGCAACACACTTTGGGGATTTTCCTTTACCATTAAAATATCTTACCTTTGCAATAATCAAAACATTCCTTTTTGTTCTTGGGTACATATTTGGAACAATTTTTCTACTTAAAGCCAGACATTCACGTTTTTACCCTGTCTTATTGACAATTTTACCTACTGTGTGTTTAGATACTAGAAAACACATGCCTAATAATTCTATTCGGAAACTGTACAAATGTAGTCTTCCATCCATCGAATTTTTAAAATTGCCATTTTGCATGTAAACAAAAATTTCAGTTGCCAGATGAGATACTTTCAAAAACATATTAGCTGTGAAAAATAATTTATATATTCAGACGATTTTATTTTTATTTTTATTTTTATTTTTTTACACCAAAACAAATTTGTCTAAAAATTGTGCGAACAGCCTCTGTAGTATGGCTACAGCGCCTAGAATACATAGTGTGGAAAATGATTTTACCTTTTTTTAATTAAAATTTTTCGAATTCAAACCGAAAATTCTGAAACAAGAAATTTTACTTTAAAAAGTCACGCAATATCTGACATTAAGCGACGAAAAGAACATTATAAGGAATTTCTGGTATGAATGCGAAATTTCGGAATTTAATAAAAGCCAAACTACAGCGCCTAGAATACATAGTGTGGAAACCGGCTATCCTTGTAATGCTTTAAAAAGTGCTAAAAAGTTGTGGCCTATAAATGTGCAACGGTGCTCCTACGATAAGGTGATCATTCCAGCCGAAACATTCACAATGTTTCCGTTCACATACAATGTTTACGTTCAGAAGAGCTAGCAGATGGCACTGCGATCCCATCGTTATCTTTTCAGCAACGTTGTACATTTATTGGATTCAATTTTTTAGTACTACAATCCCTGGCCAAATTATTAGACGCACTCATGTTTTTTTTTTTGTTTTTTTTTTTGTTTTTTTTTTGCGTAAAATCATATTACTCGCTTCATAGAGATAATATTATTGTATAAACAATTAAAATTCAGAATAAAAATTTATGGTAGGGTAAGAATGAATAAAAAGCCCGCCAATGACTTTAAAATTATTTATTTTTGAAAGTCAAATTGAAATTATTGACCTTGAAAAACTTTTTACTTAAAATTCGAAAATATCAATATTTTGTGGAGCCTCCTATGGCGGCATTCAATGCCTCTATTCGTTGTGACATACTGTTAATGCAACATTGAACAGTTTCTTGCACGTGTGGGTGATGATTCCAGCCATGGATAAGCTTTACTATCAATTGGGTTTTGTTCGGTATGACCTCTTTTGCCAACTCCCTCTTCATCAGTTCCCAAACATTTTCAATGGGATTCATATCTCGTGAATTACCCGGCCACTCCAATACAGGGATTTTTCTTGTTGTAAAAAAGCTTTTACTGATCGTGTTGTGTGGCAAGGAGCTCCATCTTGCATAAATGTGAAAGATTCTCCATTTAGAAACCATTCTTTTAGTTGTGGAATTAACCGACTTTGTAACACCTCTTTGTATTGCTCTTGTTTCATAGTTCCTTTGACTATGTAAAGACGTCCAGTGCCTTTGCCTCTTATGACCCTTGTTGGGTGCTTGACAGTTGGCACGGCACAATCTTGATGAAACTTTTCGCCAGGACGACGACGCACAAACTGGGAAAACGCAAGCAAACCTGAAATAAATAATTTTTAACATGAAGAATTTATCTAATGGTTAAATACAGACATTGTTAAACGTTTTAAGTATTAATAAAATAAGGATAATTACCGATTTCCAGAACTCCAGTGTCTTGTGTTTATGCTCTCTAGCCCACTTCATTCGCTTAGCTTTCATTGCTTCGGTTAATTTTGATTTTTAAGCTGGTCTAATGGCTTTGAAATTCATAGCTGTTAGTTTTCTGCGTACAGATCGTCCTTACACAACAACATCAGACGCTTCGAGCTTCGATCTGATCTGTTTTGTAGTAGCAAATCGATTTCCCACGCAGATCTTCTTTAAGCGTCGGTCTATCTTTGGTGTAAACACAGATTTTCTTCCACATTTATTCTTTCTTTTTGGGCTCAATGTTTGTCCAGGCCCAAGTTTCGTCTTTACCCGCCTTACATTTGCTTCAGAAACATTCAATTTCTTGAAATTTCTCTATTCGAATATTTTTTAATTTTTAAAAGTGCTTTTTTTTTTGTCTTTCTTTTCTGTTGACAAATCTGTTTTTCTACCCATATTTTAATTACATAAAAATAGTATATTGACTATTAAAAATAATACATTCACAATTAAAAATAATCTATTCACAATAGAAATACAAATAAACATCTAACAACTAATTTTACAATGCCACAAACACCTCCGTGATCGTCGCACATAGCCACTTAATTGAAGCCTGTCATGACGTGTAATGTTCGGTTGACCTTGAGACAGTGTTATAATTCGACATGTCAACAAAAGCAGTTTCTCAATTTAGGAAAATATATGGTGTACATTATTTTAATGAATTAAAACTATATTACCACGCTGAATTAGTTTTAGGGTCATTACATACCAAATATTCTAATAAAAACAACTGCGTCTAATAATTTTTCCAGGGACTGTACATTGTAGCAGATTTCCACACTATGTATTCAAGACGCTGTAGCCAAACTGGTAATGCTTTAAAAAGTTCTAAAAAATTGTAGCCAATAAACATACAACGATGCGGTACAATAATAGAGCGATCGCAGCGGCATCTGCTTTAAAAATAGATTTACCTCTAGCAAAAGTACAGCGCTTAGAATACATAGTGTGGAAATCTGCTACAAAATACTACTAAAAAATTGAATCCAATAAATGTACAACATTGCTGAAAAGATAACGATGGGATCGCAGCGCCATCTGCTAGCTCTTGACATTGTATTAGAATGTTTTGGCTGGTGGTAAGTATATTAAATACTTAAATTATATCCTTTTCTTCTCTGACTTAGTGATTTTTATAAGCTTTTTCTTTAAATTATGAAAGCATGACTAAAAAACGTGATACGCATGTCTCTGATTGCAACATTATCGTAGGAGCACCGTTGCACATTTATAGACTACAACTTTTTAGCACTTTTTAAAGCATTACAAGGATAGCCGGTTTCCACACTATTTATTCTAGGCGCTGCAGCAAAAGTAACCGTTTCACTATTGACAACGTGAACATAATTTCTGTTAATAAAATCTTCTTGTAAGTGTATATTTCAGATATAACTGATTTTGAAGTTAGTTTTTTATCATGTCAGGGAATTAATCTTTTCCACTTTTCTAGCAGATATTCATCCTTTGGTATGCTAAATAGGGATAGTTTCTAGATTGCTGTCTTGTATGGAGTACTGCAAACAGGCACACAAGAATGCGTATCACTTTTTTTGGCCATGATCAATATCATTCATATTTTCAAAGCTTATGAAAATCACTATTCAAGTCAAAGGTCATAATTTAATTATTTAAAATATTTACCACCAGCTGAAACGTTTTCTCAGTTCGATTCTTAGACAATGTTTGCTTTGAAAAGAGCTAGCAGATAGTGGCGTAGCCAGAGAGGAGGGGTCCAAATGCTCTGGAAACCAGTAATATTATAAAGTCTTCTTCGTCTTCTATATCGCAGAAAATTCTCCGATTATATAAGGCAAAAATTTTTGTATAAAATTAGTGGTATCCAAACCATCTGGACCTCCACACTGTCTATGTCACTGCTAGAAGATATCTCTGCGATCGACCCGTTATCTTTTCAGCATCGTTCTACATGTATCGGTTTCAATTTTTTAATACTATTTTGTAGCCGTTTTCCACACTATGTACTCTAGGCGCTGTAGTATGGTCTTATAATTTCAGGTGGAATGATTAAAATTCGGCATAGCGGTTGACTCGGTTGGATACAGTATGTTCGCCAGGTATTTGTTGCATCACTAATTATCAGTCCTTTATTATCTATAAAAATTTATAAACATAGTGGAAGTAAGTAAAAAAACCAAAATTATTTAAATTTTTGTCTATAGAGCATAATATTTCGTAATCTAGACGACCCTATGTAGAAATTTCATTAATGTAACGCTGTCACACACTTCCTTTGCAAGTAAATTTTGGTTTCCAGTTCACTTTATTTTTCTCTGAAACATAAACAGACAATTTTATCACAACATCTTACGCAGGTAATTAAGCTTCCGGCACTTATTTTGAATATTTTTGCGAACACCCTGAAAATTAAAAAAATCATTTCTATACATATGAATTATTTTGACCTTCTTCTATCTTTACAAGAAGAAAGCATTGAATTCATGAAAATTTTCGACTTCCGGTTTTCGGCGGATTTCTATGTTTTAGAAGGTTATTGATGAAATGAACACCATTTCACTGTTTTTAGAAAATGTCTGTATGTGAGTCTGTCTGTCAGTGTCTCTGTGTGTGTGTGTCTGTTTTGTGAGATCTCTATCGCAAGAACTAATGCACGGAATTTTATAAAACTTTATATTCAGTTACACCTTCATACAACTTGGTGTGATTAGTTTTTGGCGTAGATCGACAAACAGGTGGCGCTTCTATGCTCCATTTTTCATGATTTCCAAAATAGCCATATCTCAAGAATTAATGCACGGATTATCATCACACTTCAGATTCAGTTAAAAGTTGACAGAAATTGTTGCCTATTAGGTTTTGATGTAAATATCTCAACTGCTATGCTGCATTTTTCAGGCTTTACACGATTGTTGTCGGATTTAGCGATAGTCATATCTAAAGAACTAATGCACGGAACTCAATAAAACTTTAGATTCAGATTAGACTTTGATATAATTTGGAGCTGATTTGTTTTTGGTGTAAATCGCCAAACAGGTGGCGCTGCTATGCTGCATTTTTGGATTCTAAAATGCATAATTAAAAAAAATGTGCTTCTTTAAATATTGACACGTTTGAAATAGAAGAATGTTTTGGGATTAGCACATCCGACTAGTTTAAGGTTGTAGTGAACAACTCTATATACTAAACAAGACATATAAAAGAGTAAACAAATTTTACAGTGTCATATAGAAAAATATTCAGAGAAATGAATTAATCCATTAATCAATATCAAATTGATTAATCAATACTAAATTAATCAATGAAAAATATAGAAAATACATGTTGTAAATTGAAAGATTGTTGCAAATTTAGATAAAAATAGCTTTAAAGTAAAAAAAGTGATCATTAAACATAAATTAAACTATTTAACTAACCATTTAGTTTTCCCACAAAAAAAAACTTTAGCGATATTTAACATTCTTTTAATTCTGTTAGCACATTTTTCTTATCCCAATGCTCTTTTTCATTCTAGGGCACAAAGGCAAGCCAGCAAAAATAAATTTATATATTTTATTTCTTCCGAAGACATTATATCAATTTACAGTTAGAAAGGAATTCTCGTAATACACAAACTGAAGTTTTTTGCGTTTTCTTCCATTAGCTTTTAATTCTGATAAATTGCTAAAAGGAAATTTTCACTGCTTAAATGAAAAATTGGTTTTAACTATTTTAGGAAACATTTTCTAGCTTTGTGAAGTAAGGTTTTGTTAAAGTTCAAAATAATATTAATTATGGTTACAAATGTACAATGAAGAATTCTGTAATTTGTCTACAAAAATTCGTGTTATAAGACCGTATATAGCTCATGAACTATAAAATCAAATTCAATTTTTAATTAAAATATAGTTTTTTTTTCGCGTATCAACGGTTCCAGAAAGAAAGAATATTAAATTGATGTTATATTGAAGTTTTCAAAATTATGCAGTCGCCGAATATACAAAAAATAAAACAGGAGCAAAATTCATAAAATGTCATAGATTCACTTTATGATGACACTGATAACGGTGGCAGTATCTATTAAATTACGTACTATCTTTCTAATACAAAAAAAGTCTTGTAGTAAATAAATTTGTATTATATTTTTAAAAATTTTACACTGAATACATTAACATTACATAAAGGTCAACTTGTGAAAATGGTAAAAAATCTTTCTATTATGATTATGATGATGTAATAATGACGTAAAATTTACAATGCAACGAATGAAGTTATATTTTTGATAATACAGAACCATTTTATCTATTGAAAGTACAATTTTATTACATTAATGTCAATAATTTTTATAAACTTAATTTTGTGCCGCTAGATTCAGAAAACCTTACACTGTGCGTCTGATGAAAACAGCATCAGTTACTTTTTTCATTGCTCATTGTCTTTTCACCATTGCTGGTTTGAGGTTGTCTTCAAAAATCCATACTTTGCTTTTTTTTTTACGTTTGGAACATAAAAAGAAATGGTGTATATGTTTCATCAACAAGTAGAATTTTAGAGCGCCCTCCTTCACCATAAAGTATTTTTAGGGTTTTTTTTTGTTTACTGAGTCTGACACGCTTCCGTATTTTGGTGTTTTGTTAAATTATTGGGGACCCAACAGCAAACTATTTTACATGTGCAATTCTTCATAGATATTTTTATGTATAGCTATGAGTCAAAAGTGAAGTTCCTTTCTGAATCATTTGGTAAGTACAAAGTACAAGGATTAACATTTGTCATACGGACGAAACATTATCTTGGACTACAACTGACAAAGTCCTCCCGTGTGTTCTTCATCCAGGGGATTGGTTTGACCTCTGAGAAATTCTGTAAAACATCTGAATTTGGTGAAAGGAGATAGAGCTTTATTTCCATAAGCTAATTATAAAGGTTTAAGGCATTCATCTTGATATAGCTCTACTTAGAAGAAAATCATATAGCGCAATGATGCTCTTACGTCAACTTCATTTTTCTTTTTTCTTTCTTTCTTTTTTTTTATTATTTTATTATTCTACTATAGCAAAATTTGAATTGTTGCCACGAAATACCGTCTGCGAAGGAATACAAATTTGCACATCAATGCAAAAAGCTTTTTTATTGCATATCGTCTGCCCTTGTCTCAACTCTTTCAGAGTGATCCTAGTAAAAGAAGACAGCTTCATTCAGATCTAAAGAGGCTATATTCAATAAGGAATGAATTCGCATAAGATTCTTAGAATGTTTTAAAATTATTAAACTTTTTAGAAGAAATAATACGGCTGACCGGTTTCCTAAAATGAACGAATGACTTTCTGCTTGCATTTCTCTTTCACACAATGGATAGGAATGACAAATCATGCAATCAACTGTTTCATTATTTAATCGATACTACAATTGATTCCAGTGATAGTTTAGTATTCAAATAAATACCCGAAGTATATACAAAATAAAGTACGCGATTCACAAACCTTACAAATTAACATTACACTTGAGTGTCTGTCCCATAATTTATTTCATTAAACCATTACAAAAGTAAAATCTTGGAATCAGTTTGTCTTTTTTCTTCTCTTTTGATTATATATATTCGTATATATATATATACAGTGTCTCACATAAGTGATGGGACACTTGTGCTTTACAAAAGGAAACTAATCAAATAAATTAAAAAAACATGTACACATTTTTTTTGTGGGTGTGTTTCATACTTAAATTTAGTAAAGATTATTACATAACATACATTTTGTCAAAATATTAAAATATTAATTTAATAAAAATACAAATGTTTAGAACGGAGCAAAAAATAGCTCACATAAGTGATGGGACACCATTATATATGCAACAAAAATCGCCTGAAATAAGCAATAAAAATATTTTTGGGGGTTTTATTTTTACTTAAAAGCAATTGGCAATAATTTATAAAATCGTCTGCAGTATTTCTCTCCAGTTTGTTTTGGAATTTTTGTGTTTTTTAGCTCTGTGTAGTCATGAATGCTAAACGAAAAGAAACTTCGCCTGAAATTCGAAAATTAGTTATTAATTTGCATATTGAACGTGGAAAATCTATTAGAAAAACTGCTGAAACAGTTAACTTGAGTCGTTCAACAGTTTTCAATATCATTAAACGATATAAAAATAATCATATGATTCAGGATAAAAGAAGACCTGGCTGACCATCAAAGCTATCCAATGGAATAAAGCGAATTATCGTTCGAAATATTAAAAAAAATCCAAGAATTAGTGCTTCAAAAGTTGCTGCTGATTTACAAGCATTATATGGAATAATTGTTAATCCTGAAACTATTAGAAGGGTAATTCGATCTGCTGGATATCACGGTAGAGTAGCCAGGAAAAAATTCTTCGTAAGTGAAAAGAATAGAAAACTCAGACTAGCTTTCGCAAAATCCAACATAAATAAGAATTCTGATTACTGGAATAAAGTTATATTTGCTGATGAGAGTAAATTTAATATATTTGGTTCTGACGGTAGAATCTTGGTGTGGAGAAAACCCAGGGAAGAACTTCGCAAACAGAACTTGGTACCAACAGTAAAACATGGTGGAGGAGGAGTTATGGTATGGGGGTGTATGTCGTCCGCTGGAGTTGGTAATCTTGTTTTTATTGACAGTATAATGGATCAGTACAAGTATATTGATATTTTAAAGCAAAATTTGAAATCTTCAGCACGAAAATTGAACCTTCATAACGATTTTAAATTCTACCAGGACAATGACCCCAAGCACACTGCTCTGAACGTTAGACTCTGGCTGCTATATAACTGTCCTGAAATAATAAAAACACCACCACAATCTCCAGACTTAAATACCATAGAGAATATTTGGCAAGAATTGGAATCAAGAATTCGCAAACACACCATTTCTTCAAAACAACAACTAAAATCGGTGCTTCAAGAAGAATGGGGTAAAATCACTCCAGAAATCACAAAAAAAATAGTCGAATCCATCCCAAAAAGATTAAATCATGTTTTAAAAGTAAAAGGAAATCCAACAAAATATTAAAACCTTTTAAAAAGTAAAATTTTTGGATAAATATTTGATGGAAAAGTAAGTGTCCCATCACTTATGTGAGCCATTTTTTGCTCCGTTCTGAACAATTGTATTTTTACTAAATTAATATTTTAATATTTTGACAAAATGTATGTTATGTAATAATTGTTACTAACTTTAAATATGAAACACACCCAAAAAATTTTTGCACATGTTTGTTTATTTATTTTATTGCAGTTTCTTTTTATAAAGCACAAGTGTCCCATCACTTTTGTGAGACACTGTATATATTTATTTATTTATGCATCACGTAAGTTTTTTAATTTATTGTTCAGATTATCATCATACACTTTTCAGGAGATTTGTTAAACAAAATGGAAGAAAAGGGTTTAGTTTAAACAAAATATCGCGTTACTTTATAAATGAAACTTGAGTTTGTTAATAAGTCAATTTTTACATTAATTTTACTAAAGTGTTTGGAATAGAAATAGTTTGGTATTTTCAAAACACTGATTTTTAAAATGTTATTTTAAAATAATACTTGTTTATAACCTTAAAATCACCTTATTTTTACTTCACTCTGTAAAAATAATTTTTAAGTTTTTGAAATGAAATATTTTCAACAATTATCTTTTTTATTGCAATGAATAAAAGAAGGAATTTTAAAATAGAAAGAAAACAAACTTTTAAGTTTACGAAATGTATAAAAACACTTTCTTCAATTTGCATTCAAAATATTTTATCATTTAATATCTTTTTTTAATATTTTTTTTTACTTCTTAGTTGTCTAACATTGAATTTAAGTCACAAAATATAAATAAAGTAACACGCAATTCATTTTCTTCCTCTTTTATGTTTTGTAACGTTTTCTAAAGCAATTATTTGTAGCGATAATAAAATATGTGTGTTACCTCGAGAAAGAAATGGGAACACTAACTGGATACAAAACCATTTCGTGGTACGAATATCATAGATCATTCAAGTTAAGTGGTTCTGTTATAACAGATGGATGCCTTTCTGACAGCAAAGCTTTCAAAGTAAATCATCTACAAGATTTTACTCTTGAAAATTAGCGGTATATTTCCTCGCAAAAATATCCGTAAATACAGGCACAACAATATTATTTTCCAATAATGTTTAACTTGGTAACATAAAACAAGAACGAAAAATCATGCATCCAGCATAGATTATAAAACAGTTTCCAACACTAACAGAATATTATTAAGAAATTTCATTTTTTCCTACAATGAAATAAGATAATAATCTAAATAAACATTTAAAAAAAATGTCAGTAAAAATCCAATTTCAGCAATTTGCTGCCCATATCCGGTAATGCGTGCGAATTCTTTCGTATAGCCCTATATGTGAATCTATACACAACACCTGATACTTTCAAAATTAGATAAGTTTTAAAATGCATACCAAAGCGGAAAACGCACTTCCAGCAATCATGGATCTTTGTTAGTCCTAAAACCAAATTATTTTGTATGTCTCTGTAAATCAGTGGTTCCCAAACTTTTATTGGCCACGCCCCAGCAAAACATCTGTAAAACCGCCATCCCCCCCCCCTACCCCACTCCGTAATATATTTCTATTATTTCAAAAAGTGAGCTCTGATCATATGGGAGAACCCCAACAGAGCCTTAACAATAACTATTCACTTCTCAATTTTTAACTTGTCAAGTGGTGAATTTTTTGCCACAAATGTGTTTTTAATATAACTCTATAAATTCAATGAGACTACGCATCTATATAGCATCTATACGCAACCTATAAAAAGTTGGTGGTAAATCTTTGTGCACACTGTTTTTTTTTTTTTTTTTTTTTTTTTTTTCTATGGATAACACAATCCACAAGAAGCATTTCAAGATAAACACATTTCTCTTTTTTCCCTTTCCCATTAACGTTAATTGACCACCTTGTATTATCTGAATTTAAATTTGAAAATATTATGTCATGATATATATTTATTTGATGTGTAAGAGCCCTGCACTAGAGTTATGGATATTTTCTATTTACCCGTGTCTTTTCGAATGCTATTTAAGATTTATAAATTTTATAAAGATGGTAGTACCTCGTCTATAAATTTCTAATATATTTTAGGTTAAATATGCTCAAGACAATCAGATTTAGATTTACCTTTAAGTAATTTCACATGTAAAAGTTTCTTCATGTGACATATAGCACAATGAATAGAAATATAAGATTCTTTCAATAAATAATCAAAAGAGTTGCGAAAAATTCTAAAAGAGAGTATTAACCAGAAAAATTATAGAAATGTTCAAACTTTAAACATGGAGAGAAAAAGGTGTCAAAATATTTTTAAAGATTATTCATATAATTTTTCTGGATTTGATTCTATTTTGAACATTTCATTGAAAATTATTTAAAAAAAAAAAAAAAAAGAAAAAATTGAAAAAATCTTTCTATGCATTACTTTTATTTTTAGTGTGAAACGTTACTTTTCCAAAATAGAAAAAGCTGACAGCGAAAGGGTTGCGACCCACTGCTGTAAATGAATGATAAATGCCATGCACTCCAGAATCTATAGAACACATGCTGCAGTGAACTTCAGTAATTTCATTATGTTTGAAGAATCATAACATGATTAAAATGCAACACAAACAATTTTTCCAATAGATCATAATTCAATGGAATTCTTTTGTGCATCCCCGTAAAACATTCTCCTGAGCAAGCATCTTGTAGTCCATCTCGGTGATGCACATCATAATCTCATTCAGTACGTTTGAAATATCGTAACATGAATAAAATGCACCGCAAAAAAAAAATCTCATCCGACATGGCCCGGAAAGAAAAAAATATAGCCCCGGTCCATACCGGATCTAGAAAAAAATGTAAGGCCTGGACCTGTTCCGGAAAGAATAAAGTTCAGCCCCGGTCCAACTTAAAAAAAAAAAAAAAATTTATCTCGAGCCCGGTCCGAATCTTCGGTTAAAAATAAGCCCGAATCAAGTTTAATGAAAGAAAATTTCACTGAGCTCGGATTTCGGGACAGGCTCAGGCTCGTGTAGACTTCTAATATATATTACAAATTTGGCACCCCGTCGGACAAATTCTGGCTCCGACCCTGTTTGCTCATAGATCCGGTTACGGAATATTAGCTATCTGCTCCGAGCCAGTTTAATATAATAAATTGTCTTATTTCGCATGCATACCACATATTACTTGCAATATATTTTTTATTTCATTTTAATTTTTGGAATTTCTTGTACAATTTCATGTTTTCTGAAATGTTTTCCGCTTGTGCGAAGAGCGGGTATTGCATGCAAATGATTTTTCTTGGAGTTGATACCCTAACAAATCGATTTCTAGATCCAAAAACAACCTAATTCGTCGTTTTCATTTAAATCGTTAGAGCTGTTTTTGAGAACCCAAAAATATATAAATAAATAAATAAACAAGAATTGGTCGTGTAAAAGTATAAGATACACTGTTAAAACTACAGGTGACACTTGGCACCTCCTAGGGGTGAAAGCCTTGTCTGACAGGTGACACCCCTAGGGGAGCCAGAATGGCACCCTTAACTAGGGTGAAAGGATGGTACCCCTAATCCAGGGTGCTCCAGGGGTGAAATAATGATACCCTAGGGGTAGCAATGGCACCCTTACTCCAAGGTGCCCAGCGGCACCCCACAAGGGAAAGCATTCCAAATCCATTGTGCACACCCCCCCCCCCTTGTCTAGCAATGGTATTTATTGTTTTGAATCATGAAATACAAGGTTTTGATTCATTTTCACATTGAATTCAGTAAGATAAATGATAAAAAATTCAAGATCACATTGTAATTTAAGGCATTTGACCACGTTTGGTTCCTTTTTTTTTTTTTTTCATGGTAGATGCAATATCATATTTTTAAACACAGTTTAAGTAAAAATACCAGGTGTTCAAGAAAAGTGGTAACATGGTTTATTTCTGTATACTGTATTCGAATTATCTACCTTCTTAAGAAATTTTTTCAATGTACATTATTTATATATCTCTTATAGTTATCTCTTTGTCAATTTCAAAAATTACTTATTAAGAAGTAGCTGTGCTGACTGCCTATGCACATTGAAAAAATAAATGCCAACTCTGATGTTGATGTTTACATTTGTTCAAAAAATTTTACATATTTATTTTTTAGGTATTTGTGTAATTTTTATAATGTATCAAACTGATAAAACTGCTATTTTTATTTGTGTTACACAACTTCATTTTATATTAATTTTAATCAACTTATTCAAATAAATGGAAACATTGTGCAAAAAGCGTGCTATTTTGCAATAATGAGAAGAATTTTATAGCATTAAATTTTATGATATACTTATTAGTTTCTTAATTTGTGTCTTTTTCAGCCTAATTAGCTTAAAATGCTCCGAGCTTTAAACAAACTGATTATGTGAGGGGATAGGTAGAAAATCATTTCTGATACTTAAAAAAAAAAAAAAAGGGCCCCTTTACAAAAAATTCTTTTTGATAAAACAGACTTTTTTATAAAATTCCATTCCATAAAAACATACTCTCCATTAATTATTTTTATTTTGTTAGGTTTTAAAATGTGTAATTTGCAATGAAAACAAATTCACCAGGAAGGAAAACTTTAACAGAAGGATTTAAAGAAGTTATTATTATTAAATGCTTGGTTTGAAATTGAGTAGCTGGATTTCATCTTTTGTAATAAAATGTTATTTTTCACAAAAATATAATAAATTTCACAAAAACATGATAAATTTCTCAAAAATAACTTTTACTTTTCACAAAATAGGCCCAAGAAAATAAAAAAAGCTGCATCGACCTCTGATATAACTCATATGCAATGTTTAACTTAGCTGCAATAAACTAATCAATAATTCATTCTCTTT
This sequence comes from Maratus michaelseni, assembly GCA_963931845.1. Classification (NCBI taxonomy): domain Eukaryota; kingdom Metazoa; phylum Arthropoda; class Arachnida; order Araneae; family Salticidae; genus Maratus; species Maratus michaelseni. The sequence continues at coordinate 268,013,437 of OZ007593.1, forward strand.
TTTGAAATTTATACAAAGTTGGAATTTGATCATATCATATGTAGGTTAATATATATGAGATACACCAGGTGTTAAAAAATAGTCAATAGACACCAGATAAATAAATGCCAATTAAGATGTTAGGTTTTGTTTAATGTTTAGAAGTCATTTTACTTACAACTAAATTTTTTAATAAACGTTTTTAACTTTAACTCCCAGCCTAAGATGTAAATAGATATTTTTAGCTTGAAAACAATCACCTTCAAACTCGTTAGTATTTATTACAATTTTTTCTATTATTTTTATTTTTATTAAATGTAGTGCAGAGATATTTATTTATCATTATTATTTTAAGATGCAAAAAAAAAAAACTTTTTTTTTGAGCAATGCTAGTTAAATATATTTACAAAATTCAATCATCTAAAATATTCTTATATCATACACTCATTCAGTCACACTTTGAAATGTTTCAGTGTTTTATTATTATTATTATTATTATTATATTACAATACAGGAGACTCACAAAACATTTTTCAAGGTAAGACACATTTATAAATCTCAAAATATCAATTCAGGAATTGCGATTTATTTATTTTGTTAATAATTCATAATATGTAATTAGGCATATTTTTTATTTCTTCATTTCATGATCAAACACAAATTCTAAACAGGAAATCTCGATAATAAAAAGTATTTGATTAATAAAAATAAATTTAACAACTTATGTTTCAGCTTTTTTTTATTATTATAATGCATCATTAAATCTATTTCTGGATGATTAGTAATAAAAACTGATGCGATAAAATTCATTAGATAAAGATATTAATAATACGAAATTATTTTAAGCTGTAATAAGCTAAATCATAATTTAAAGAACAAGTAAACAAGTGCTGCGACATTATTTCACTTTCACGAGATAAAAATCTCAACTTTCGACATCAAGATTCTAATGTTTTAAAATGCCTTACTTGAAAATAATGTATTGAGCCATTTATGATAATATAAAACATATCTAAATTATATATAACAATAATGAAACATAATATACAAAAACACTGAAACATTTCAAATACCTGTATTTAAAGTGAGTGATATTTCCGAGTACTTGTTAATGTTGCAATTGTTGTTAATGTTGTATCATATCACGCGGCACGTGTTTGTGTACGCTGCGATTCTCAAAGGCAGCCATTGCTTTTCTCTACTTATTGCGATCTAGTTGACGCCGCCGAGAAGAAGGGGGAACCCGTCACATGCGCATGCGCGAGCGCCAGGCTCCCTGTCGGGTACCAATACGAAGTGCAAGGCACCTTAATTCGCTTCAAACACACAGTGAGAGGTGATTTGGCATCCCAAACACATTTTCAAGACTCGATGGCACTTTAAGGTACCAACTGGCTCCGTAAAATCACCTCGAGGTCCAAAATGGCACCGGTTTGTCACCTCCAGTTTTAACAGTGTACCAAGTGAATACTGACAGCTATTGAAGGTATTCTTGTAAAAGTGTTAGTGAGGTCAAGAATTTCTTTTATGCGCTTCATTGTTTTAGTTACAGAGGTACTTCCTGTTATAGCGACCCCCCGAGAATTAATCGCCAAGCGACCAAGACGTATCACCAGATTATGACATACTTGACATTATAGTACTGCATATAGTTCATATATGACGTATATATGAAATGTGTATAAAACGTATATGACGTATATATAACATATAAGACGCAAATACTACGTATATATTGACATATCTAGCACATATATGAGGGTTTGAATTATACATTTACGTATATTATGATGCATATATAAACTTTGCGATGATCTTGGCGAAATCGGTAACTGCTACATTGTCATAATCGCAATTGTGGGGCCGCTATAACAAATAAGTATCGTTATAAATATCAGCAATAGATCGCATTGCACTGCCTAAAACTGTTATAATACTCAAAATAACTTTGGAGTTTCAAAACGCAAACTCTTTTGGCTATTTAACAGCTAAACAGAATGAAAGATTAATAAAAAATCTAAAAAAAATACAGTCGGTTCATTTTAGGACACCCTGTATTTCATTATACATTTTTTACATTCATTTATTTAACTGAACTCCCTTACCTGATACACAAAAAAACCAAACCATATGTCCACGGGAATGTATCTGATGACAAAACAACATTTTAATATATTTTTAGAACTTAATTATAAATTAGTAATATATAATGAAGCTTAACTTAACCTTAACTACCCTAAGCCTTAAACATTTTAACAATTTAACCGTGATGCAAGCAACCTTCCTTGCACTAGCATAATGTACAGCACAACTCCGAAAGGTCATCCTGGCCTGTTGAGGCTGGAATAGATAGCCTCCCTATTTCTTAATTTTTGTTTATTTTTTCGCTAATTTTACTAGAAAACACGAAGGTAAAATGAGTGGAACCCGATTACAGAAGATTCATTCTCAGTTCTGATCAATATTGAATTTGAATGAGAATGTCGCCAAATTACTCATTTTTTGCCAAGTTGGCTTCCTTTATAACAACCTATTTTTATCGCCAAATTTGGTGATATTTCGCCAAATATTGCAAAATTGGCGATATTTAGTGAAATATAGCCAAACTTGGCGAGGCTTTGACGCTGGCGAATATGAATACATAGTGTTAAACATATGAGCTAAAATGATGGTTACAACAATGAAAGAAAATTTGCGAGAAAGTTCACTAAAACTCAAAAATTAAACCCCTTTATGGAGGAATCCTGCTGTCTTGTTTCAAAATGTCAGCTACCCTAAAATTTCAAACTGCGATATCTCAGCCATTTTTTAAGATAGAGGCAAAATAAAAATTGCTCTGGAATCCTTGGATCAAGGCAGAACATTTAACGAAAAAATTTTTAGGATATCTTATTTTTTGTATATTTTTTCGAATTTGAAATTTTTTAATGGCTATAACAGCGCTGCCATCACACAGAATATCCCCAAATTCCACTGGGATCTCCAGGCAATGGTCAAAACATATACAAAAAGTTTTGCTCGATTGTCTGCATAACTTCATACACTTTTCGATGATACAATGATGAAAATGGAACAAAAATCGCTATCACAGCATCACCTTTCGTCGGAATATCCCCACATTCAAGTGGAACCTGCTGTCCATAGCCAAAAACCTATAACTGAAATTTGGTTCAATTCTAAGCATAACTTCATACACTTTTCGATGATACAAAGAGGTCATACGCGCGGACAGATAGACATTTTGTAAAAACATGTTTTTTTTGGAATCTCTGACCCCCAAAATGTGTAAATTCGTCGAAAAAAATTTCGATTACAGTACTTTCTTCTATTATAGATAGAAGAAAGTAAAAATAGAAAAAATAAAAAGATAAAATAAAATAAAAGTGTAATATATTTTTAAAAAAAAATACGGTTTTATTACAATCTTAAAATTTCTTAAAAAGAAATTTTTGAATTAATAAATATTTCACTCTTAATAAGTAAAATATTCTTTAATGCTTCAAACATTATTTAAGCAGTGACGTTATTCCCTGTTATCGCGTAATCCCTTAAATAATTAAAATATATTGTGACATTTTGGGCTTATCTATAATTTACGGTTCTTTTCGACTCTTCATTTATTCCTTGTCTGTAGATACGGTCGTATGTATAAAAAACTTTCATTTTATATCCGAGTTGAAATAAATGTAAATGGCAAAAACTGTTTTTTAAGGATTTTAAAAACCATTCAATGTCTATAGTTAACATATGTGTTTTGAGATATTCTTCATGGCTCACATTATATGTCGACACGTTGTTTTCTGACTCTTCAAAGTTTTTTTAATTCAAACTGGAAAAAAAGAAAGATCGGAAAATAAAGATAGGAAAAGGTCTATTTTTACTTCCTTCTATTTTTACAAGAAGAAAGTATTGGACTCAGGAAAAATTTCGACTTTCGGTTTTCGACGAATTTATGCATCTTAGAAGGTCGTAAACACGATATTTTTAGAAAATGTCTGTCCGTGAGTCTGCCTGTCTGTAGGTATGTGACACAAATTTTGTGGCCGCTCTATCTCAAGAACCAATGCACGAAATTCCATCAAACTTCACATTCTGTTAGAACTAGACATAACTTGGTGCTGATTACGTTTGTGTGTAAATCACCCAACAGATAGCGCTGCTATACTGAATTTTTCACAATTACTGCGATAGCTGTATCTCAGGAACTAATGCATGGAATTTCACCAAATTTCATATTCTGTTAGACCTTGACATAAAAAGACGTTGCTTAGGTTTTGGTATAAATTACCCAACAGGTCGCGCTGCTATGCTGTATTTTTCACAATTCCTGCGACAGCTGTATCTCAGGAACTAATACACAGAATTCCACCAAACTTCATATTCTGTTAGACCTTGACATAAAAAGACGTTGCTTAGGTTTTGGTATAAATTACCCAACAGGTCGCGCTGCTATGCTGTATTTTTCACAATTCCTGTGACAGCTGTATCTCAGGAACTAATACACAGAATTCCACCAAACTTCATATTCTGTTAGACCTTGACATAAAAAGACGTTGCTTAGGTTTCGGTGTAAATTACCCAACAGGTCGCGCTGCTATGCTGTATTTTTCACAATTCCTGCGACAGCTGTATCTCAGGAACTAATACACAGAATTCCACCAAACTTCATATTCTGTTAGACCTTGACATAAAAAGACGTTGCTTAGGTTTTGGTATAAATTACCCAACAGGTCGCGCTGCTATGCTGTATTTTTCACAATTCCTGCGACAGCTGTATCTCAGGAACTAATACACAGAATTCCACCAAACTTCATATTCTGTTAGACCTTGACATAAAAAGACGTTGCTTAGGTTTCGGTGTAAATTACCCAACAGGTCGCGCTGCTATGCTGTATTTTTCACAATTCCTGCGACAGCTGTATCTCAGGAACTAATACACAGAATTCCACCAAACTTCATATTCTGTTAGACCTTGACATAAAAAGACGTTGCTTAGGTTTTGGTATAAATTACCCAACAGGTCGCGCTGCTATGCTGTATTTTTCACAATTCCTGCGACAGCTGTATCTCAGGAACTAATACACAGAATTCCACCAAACTTCATATTCTGTTAGACCTTGACATAAAAAGACGTTGCTTAGGTTTTGGTATAAATTACCCAACAGGTCGCGCTGCTATGCTGTATTTTTCACAATTCCTGCGACAGCTGTATCTCAGGAACTAACACAGAATTCCACCAAACTTCATATTCTGTTAGACCTTGACATAAAAAGACGTTGCTTAGGTTTCGGTGTAAATTACCCAACAGGTCGCGCTGCTATGCTGCATTTTTCACAATTCCTGCGATAGCTATATCTCAAGAACTAAAGCACGGAATTTCACCAAGCTTCATATTCTGTTAGACCTTGAAATAAAAAGACGTAGCTTAGGTTTTGGTGTAAATTACCCAACAGGTCGCTCTGCTATACTGATTTTTTCACAATTTCTGCGATAGCTGTATCTCAGGAACTAATGCACGGAATTTCACCAAACTTCAAATTCTGTTAGACCTTGACATAAAAGGACGTTGCTTAGGTTTTGATGTAAATCACCCAACGGGTCGCGCTTCTATGCTGTATTTTTCACAATTCCTGCGACAGCTGTATCTCAGGAACTAATGCATGGAATTTCACCAAATTTCATATTCTGTTAGACCTTGACATAAAAAGACGTTGCTTAGGTTTTGGTATAAATTACCCAACAGGTCGCGCTGCTATGCTGTATTTTTCACAATTCCTGCGACAGCTGTATCTCAGGAACTAATACACAGAATTCCACCAAACTTCATATTCTGTTAGACCTTGACATAAAAAGACGTTGCTTAGGTTTTGGTATAAATTACCCAACAGGTCGCGCTGCTATGCTGTATTTTTCACAATTCCTGCGACAGCTGTATCTCAGGAACTAATACACAGAATTCCACCAAACTTCATATTCTGTTAGACCTTGACATAAAAAGACGTTGCTTAGGTTTCGGTGTAAATTACCCAACAGGTCGCGCTGCTATGCTGTATTTTTCACAATTCCTGCGACAGCTGTATCTCAGGAACTAATACACAGAATTCCACCAAACTTCATATTCTGTTAGACCTTGACATAAAAAGACGTTGCTTAGGTTTTGGTATAAATTACCCAACAGGTCGCGCTGCTATGCTGTATTTTTCACAATTCCTGCGACAGCTGTATCTCAGGAACTAATACACAGAATTCCACCAAACTTCATATTCTGTTAGACCTTGACATAAAAAGACGTTGCTTAGGTTTTGGTATAAATTACCCAATAGGTCGCGCTGCTATGCTGTATTTTTCACAATTCCTGCGACAGCTGTATCTCAGGAACTAACACAGAATTCCACCAAACTTCATATTCTGTTAGACCTTGACATAAAAAGACGTTGCTTAGGTTTCGGTGTAAATTACCCAACAGGTCGCGCTGCTATGCTGCATTTTTCACAATTCCTGCGATAGCTATATCTCAAGAACTAAAGCACGGAATTTCACCAAGCTTCATATTCTGTTAGACCTTGAAATAAAAAGACGTAGCTTAGGTTTTGGTGTAAATTACCCAACAGGTCGCTCTGCTATACTGATTTTTTCACAATTTCTGCGATAGCTGTATCTCAGGAACTAATGCACGGAATTTCACCAAACTTCAAATTCAGTTAGACCTTGACATAAAAGGACGTTGCTTAGGTTTTGATGTAAATCACCCAACGGGTCGCGCTTCTATGCTGTATTTTTCACAATTCCTGCGACAGCTGTATCTCAGGAACTAATGCACGGAATTTCACCAAACTTCAAATTCTGTTAGACCTTGACATAAAAAGACGTTGCTTAGGTTTTGGTATAAATCACCCAACGGGTCGCGCTTCTATGCTGTATTTTTCACAATTCCTGCGACAGCTGTATCTCAGGAACTAATGCATGGAATTTCACCAAATTTCATATTCTGTTAGACCTTGACATAAAAAGACGTTGCTTAGGTTTTGGTATAAATTACCCAACAGGTCGCGCTGCTATGCTGTATTTTTCACAATTCCTGCGACAGCTGTATCTCAGGAACTAATACACAGAATTCCACCAAACTTCATATTCTGTTAGACCTTGACATAAAAAGACGTTGCTTAGGTTTCGGTGTAAATTACCCAACAGGTCGCGCTGCTATGCTGCATTTTTCACAATTCCTGCGATAGCTATATCTCAAGAACTAAAGCACGGAATTTCACCAAGCTTCATATTCTGTTAGACCTTGAAATAAAAAGACGTAGCTTAGGTTTTGGTGTAAATTACCCAACAGGTCGCTCTGCTATACTGATTTTTTCACAATTTCTGCGATAGCTGTATCTCAGGAACTAATGCACGGAATTTCACCAAACTTCAAATTCTGTTAGACCTTGACATAAAAAGACGTTGCTTAGGTTTTGGTATAAATTACCCAACAGGTCGCGCTGCTATGCTGTATTTTTCACAATTCCTGCGACAGCTGTATCTCAGGAACTAATACACAGAATTCCACCAAACTTCATATTCTGTTAGACCTTGACATAAAAAGACGTTGCTTAGGTTTCGGTGTAAATTACCCAACAGGTCGCGCTGCTATGCTGTATTTTTCACAATTCCTGCGACAGCTGTATCTCAGGAACTAATACACAGAATTCCACCAAACTTCATATTCTGTTAGACCTTGACATAAAAAGACGTTGCTTAGGTTTTGGTATAAATTACCCAACAGGTCGCGCTGCTATGCTGTATTTTTCACAATTCCTGCGACAGCTGTATCTCAGGAACTAATACACAGAATTCCACCAAACTTCATATTCTGTTAGACCTTGACATAAAAAGACGTTGCTTAGGTTTTGGTATAAATTACCCAACAGGTCGCGCTGCTATGCTGTATTTTTCACAATTCCTGCGACAGCTGTATCTCAGGAACTAACACAGAATTCCACCAAACTTCATATTCTGTTAGACCTTGACATAAAAAGACGTTGCTTAGGTTTCGGTGTAAATTACCCAACAGGTCGCGCTGCTATGCTGCATTTTTCACAATTCCTGCGATAGCTATATCTCAAGAACTAAAGCACGGAATTTCACCAAGCTTCATATTCTGTTAGACCTTGAAATAAAAAGACGTAGCTTAGGTTTTGGTGTAAATTACCCAACAGGTCGCTCTGCTATACTGATTTTTTCACAATTTCTGCGATAGCTGTATCTCAGGAACTAATGCACGGAATTTCACCAAACTTCAAATTCTGTTAGACCTTGACATAAAAGGACGTTGCTTAGGTTTTGATGTAAATCACCCAACGGGTCGCGCTTCTATGCTGTATTTTTCACAATTCCTGCGACAGCTGTATCTCAGGAACTAATGCATGGAATTTCACCAAATTTCATATTCTGTTAGACCTTGACATAAAAAGACGTTGCTTAGGTTTTGGTATAAATTACCCAACAGGTCGCGCTGCTATGCTGTATTTTTCACAATTCCTGCGACAGCTGTATCTCAGGAACTAATACACAGAATTCCACCAAACTTCATATTCTGTTAGACCTTGACATAAAAAGACGTTGCTTAGGTTTTGGTATAAATTACCCAACAGGTCGCGCTGCTATGCTGTATTTTTCACAATTCCTGCGACAGCTGTATCTCAGGAACTAATACACAGAATTCCACCAAACTTCATATTCTGTTAGACCTTGACATAAAAAGACGTTGCTTAGGTTTCGGTGTAAATTACCCAACAGGTCGCGCTGCTATGCTGTATTTTTCACAATTCCTGCGACAGCTGTATCTCAGGAACTAATACACAGAATTCCACCAAACTTCATATTCTGTTAGACCTTGACATAAAAAGACGTTGCTTAGGTTTTGGTATAAATTACCCAACAGGTCGCGCTGCTATGCTGTATTTTTCACAATTCCTGCGACAGCTGTATCTCAGGAACTAATACACAGAATTCCACCAAACTTCATATTCTGTTAGACCTTGACATAAAAAGACGTTGCTTAGGTTTTGGTATAAATTACCCAATAGGTCGCGCTGCTATGCTGTATTTTTCACAATTCCTGCGACAGCTGTATCTCAGGAACTAACACAGAATTCCACCAAACTTCATATTCTGTTAGACCTTGACATAAAAAGACGTTGCTTAGGTTTCGGTGTAAATTACCCAACAGGTCGCGCTGCTATGCTGCATTTTTCACAATTCCTGCGATAGCTATATCTCAAGAACTAAAGCACGGAATTTCACCAAGCTTCATATTCTGTTAGACCTTGAAATAAAAAGACGTAGCTTAGGTTTTGGTGTAAATTACCCAACAGGTCGCTCTGCTATACTGATTTTTTCACAATTTCTGCGATAGCTGTATCTCAGGAACTAATGCACGGAATTTCACCAAACTTCAAATTCAGTTAGACCTTGACATAAAAGGACGTTGCTTAGGTTTTGATGTAAATCACCCAACGGGTCGCGCTTCTATGCTGTATTTTTCACAATTCCTGCGACAGCTGTATCTCAGGAACTAATGCACGGAATTTCACCAAACTTCAAATTCTGTTAGACCTTGACATAAAAAGACGTTGCTTAGGTTTTGGTATAAATCACCCAACGGGTCGCGCTTCTATGCTGTATTTTTCACAATTCCTGCGACAGCTGTATCTCAGGAACTAATGCATGGAATTTCACCAAATTTCATATTCTGTTAGACCTTGACATAAAAAGACGTTGCTTAGGTTTTGGTATAAATTACCCAACAGGTCGCGCTGCTATGCTATATTTTTCACAATTCCTGCGACAGCTGTATCTCAGGAACTAATACACAGAATTCCACCAAACTTCATATTCTGTTAGACCTTGACATAAAAAGACGTTGCTTAGGTTTCGGTGTAAATTACCCAACAGGTCGCGCTGCTATGCTGCATTTTTCACAATTCCTGCGATAGCTATATCTCAAGAACTAAAGCACGGAATTTCACCAAGCTTCATATTCTGTTAGACCTTGAAATAAAAAGACGTAGCTTAGGTTTTGGTGTAAATTACCCAACAGGTCGCTCTGCTATACTGATTTTTTCACAATTTCTGCGATAGCTGTATCTCAGGAACTAATGCACGGAATTTCACCAAACTTCAAATTCTGTTAGACCTTGACATAAAAGGACGTTGCTTAGGTTTTGATGTAAATCACCCAACGGGTCGCGCTTCTATGCTGTATTTTTCACAATTCCTGCGACAGCTGTATCTCAGGAACTAATGCATGGAATTTCACCAAATTTCATATTCTGTTAGACCTTGACATAAAAAGACGTTGCTTAGGTTTTGGTATAAATTACCCAACAGGTCGCGCTGCTATGCTGTATTTTTCACAATTCCTGCGACAGCTGTATCTCAGGAACTAATACACAGAATTCCACCAAACTTCATATTCTGTTAGACCTTGACATAAAAAGACGTTGCTTAGGTTTCGGTGTAAATTACCCAACAGGTCGCGCTGCTATGCTGCATTTTGCACAATTCCTGCGATAGCTATATCTCAAGAACTAAAGCACGGAATTTCACCAAGCTTCATATTCTGTTAGACCTTGAAATAAAAAGACGTAGCTTAGGTTTTGGTGTAAATTACGCAACAGGTCGCTCTGCTATACTGATTTTTTCACAATTTCTGCGATAGCTGTATCTCAGGAACTAATGCACGGAATTTCACCAAACTTCAAATTCTGTTAGACCTTGACATAAAAGGACGTTGCTTAGGTTTTGATGTAAATCACCCAACGGGTCGCGCTTCTATGCTGTATTTTTCACAATTCCTGCGACAGCTGTATCTCAGGAACTAATGCATGGAATTTCACCAAATTTCATATTCTGTTAGACCTTGACATAAAAAGACGTTGCTTAGGTTTTGGTATAAATTACCCAACAGGTCGCGCTGCTATGCTGTATTTTTCACAATCCCTGCGATAGCTATACACTGTTAAAAATATCCCTGTAAAACTACAGGCAGAAGCCGGCAGCAGAAATTCCAGTCATACCCCGTAAAAAAAAAAAAAAAAAAAAAAAAAAAAAAAAAAAAATCCACGACCATCATTTTGTGCAGCCCGTAATTTTACGGGGCAAAGTAATACAGCATTATAATGCACAGAATATAATGCACTTTAAAACACAATAACACTTTACTTACTCTTCCGTAGCACGTAGCACGTTAGATAATCATCACAGAATCGCTTTTTTGGCGGGTTAAAAAATATGTTACGGTCGCGGTTAAGTTACATTATTTTTCTAAGCACGACTAAAATGAAGGGTTACACCCTAGTGGGGGGAAATGTATGGGGTCGTACTGTATTTCTGCTAACAGATGGGCTAGAACTGTAAGAATATGTGAATTGCCCTTAATTTTCTAAGTATCTAAGGGATAAGGGCACTTATTTAGTGGATCAGACCGTTTTTCATCGAATAAGGCTGTTGCCCGTGAACACTGAAGGGCAAACGCTCATAAATTTACAGTTTTTTCTGAGAGTGTACCTCAAGAACTAATGCACGGTATTTCCCCAAACTTCATATTCTGTTAAACCTTGACATAAATAGATTCTTATGGGGTTTGAGCGTATATCACTCAACAGATATCGCTTCTATGCTCTGTTTTGTATAATTTTCGAGATACTATTTCTCGAGAACGAATAGATTGTCATTTAATTTTGGTTTCAGAGGATTTGATTAATATAGAAGAAAATTTTGTGATGAACACAACATACTAGTTTTCTTTTTCGCTTTTCCCCCTTAAGCCACACCCTGGTTATTCAAATGCGATTTACAGCTGCTTTAAAATAAATTTATATAGTAAAGGTGTCGTTTAAATGAGTGCCGGATAATCGAGATTCTACTATAATTGAGTTTGGTTCATTTTCCGTAGAGTATTTTTTAAGAAGTTTTTTCTAGGACATATCTATTGAAAAAAAGATCTTGAAAAAGGAAAAATGAATAGTAAATAAAGCTTAGTTTTCTTAGGAATATTCTATTACAGGGTATCCAAAACTTCGTTGAAGATTTTTTAAATTCCGTAACAACAAAGCGGTGACAGATATAGAAGTGATTCGTGCAGCGATTGTAATGAATGAAGTCATAAATTCCTTCACTATGTTGCATTTGACAGAAAGAGAAGGACTTCTTAGTCGCGGAGAACAAGTCTGTAGAGCATATATGTCCTTCCCGGCACCTTTTATTGAGATCTTGAAAATTCTTATTATTTTCAGAAATTTCTCATTATTTTCAGAAAAAAACAAAAAAAAAGGTTTTGGTTAACTTGACAACCATATCATAATATTTAATGATAACCCCAGAATATTCCCGCAGAAAAAAGTTTAGCTGCTGTTTTGGTTTGAGGGAGCACGAAAAGTTACTGGGCCTTAGGCCCCATTCAATCATTATCCGGCTCTGACTTTAATAGCTGTCACTGTTTACTATTATTGAATTTTAAAAAACCGTCCATTTTAAACGTTCTGTATTTAGTTATGTGTTCTTTTAATACTTCAAGTCTCTTAATGAGGAATTTTTGAATTATTTAATAAATTAATCGTACTTTTCAAAGTAAAATTTTTTTTAATATATCAAACTTCCTTTAAACCGTGACGTTATTCCCTCTTATCATGAGTAAGTGAAATACATTGTGACATTTCAGGCTTATCAAATTTAAATATCTTTTCTTCTAAATTTGTTTTTTGAGTGTGGACGCGACAGCATGAATAAACTGTTTTATTTTAAATTTATGTTGAAATAAATGTAAATGGCAAAAAAAAATATGCTTAAAGGCAGAAAGTCTAAAAGAAATTATTTTTAGTTTTTGTGCGTATTCAAATTTTATTTAAATTGCCTTTCTTGTGCTTTAACATTTTGAAATGTCCCATCAAGAAACGAGTATCGTTTCTTCCATCTCTTTTATTTCTAAATGTGTTCATTTTCTCATAATCAACTGGAATATTCTCTAAAAAGACTATATTACAGTAATACATGAGATTTATTTAAAATGTTTTTTTCTTTTCAGGAGAAATTTGTGATTGATACACTGCAAAAAAAAAAGTGTTCATTTTACAGTATAATACTGACACCCCAGCTGCCAGTACCGCGCATGCGCGTCAGCGTATTACTGTTTATTTTACTGTTTATTACTGTTAATTTTACTGTATAATACTGGCAGCTGGGATGCCATTATTATACAGTAAACTCAACACTTTTTTTGCAGTGTATAAAATATATTGGGCAGTTTTATGATAGAGAAATCCCCAAAAATGAAGAAAGATTTGACAATGAATAGTGTAGTGAAGCATTTAGAATATTTTTGGGAAATCACTTTTCAAAAAAACTAAATTGTAATTAGCCTCCTGGTTAAAAGATTAAGGTTATTCATTTATTCATTAGTACGTGGCTTGCGCGTACATGTGGGCTTCAGCGATAAATATAGCAGAAATTATTTAGCTTTTGAAATAACAGATAAAATTTTCAAATGTCATAGTTTTCTGGAAAAATAGAGTATCTTGCTTTTCAGCTTTTCTTGAAAAAAAAAAATTAATTTGGTTCATCAATCGAATTAATATAACAAAAGCCCATTTCTATCCCTCTATTTCTCTGTCTGAAACAGTACCTGTTCGATCAAAAAACCTTTCCTGTATATCCGCAATTTTTTTTAAGTTTATGGGAGGAAAATTGCACAAACGTTATATTTTTAAACAGACTGTTTAAAAATATTAATGTTATATGCATATACTTACTACGTAAATGTAATATTTTTTGAGAAATCGCCAATCAAAAATCTCAGCGTAACAACAATCTAAATAAATTAAATGTAAAAAAAAAAAGGTTAAACATGCTTTTATTAAAATTCACAAAAAAGTCAACTTATATTATAAAGCACAACTGTGTGCGTCGCTCAATCCTGACGTCATATGATGCCAGCAACAATGTGGTTAAAATGGATGAATGTTGCAACAATGGAGTTATTTTTTTAATTAAGATTAAACAACAATTTAACGTAATTTCTATGGGGAAAATGGAAGTTTTGGGAAGACGTTGCACCCCCCTCCCCCATCCTTAGGGATCGAATTTCAGAAAATCAATGTCCAATTCATGTATTGCCCTCAGGAATACATATATGTTACAAATTTCATTGATTAATAGAATCGACCGCTTTTATAAATCAAATGAGAAAGAATTATAAGCATATCGTAATGTTACTTTTTTGAGCGTACGAATCAGCCTCTAACTGAATCAAAGTACGTGAAACAAATATGTTTCCATTAAGGAATATTTCGTAGATTGTAATCTTTTTTAAGCTAAATTTAGTCTTATCAAGAAATTATCTGTAAACTTATATCCAAAACCATGAATTTTGGCTCAATGATGCCATACTAAGTATTCGACAATTCGAAACTTTCTGACCAAATAAGGTGTAGTGTAAATATAAGTTCAGAGCAAACGTCATTTTGGGAGAGGGTGAAATAAAATAAAAAAATTATTAATGCACTATAAAATTTTCAGCTAACAAATTTTTCTGTACTTATAGAGAGTTTTTCCTGAAATCACAGACCTGCTTCACTTTAAATATACTTAGATATTTAACTCCATCGTAAGAAATGATTAAAAAGCTTTTGATAGCCATTTTAAAATGTTTTGTTACTTTAAATAAGTTTTAACTATTTAGTCATGGTTACTAACATATGAAATGCTTTTGCAAAAATTCATTCACAAAATCGCTAGGCAATTTCACCGCAAAAAGCAATTTCATCCAAGAAAGTGCTAAATAATGAAAATCCATGTTTTATCAGTAAATTTATTTACCCAAATATTGATAGTTTTTAACTTACAAGACTTTATAATGTCCCTTAAGGATAGCTTCCATTTGTTTTCCTACCACTATTTTTTAACAGAAAAATTTTTGTCTTATTTAATCGTCGGCAATTTTTCTGTTCAAAAATAGTGGTAGAAAAAAAAGAGTAAAATTTGACCTTAAGTATTCTAACGAATTTCATGAACTGACTCACATTCTTTTACTGCTCGTGATACTAGTATGTGATAACATAAAATTTAAATATTTCCCACCTGTTTTCTTTTTCTTGATTTGTTTAAAAGATTAAAAGAAAATTGCAGAATGTTAAATATTTAATATTTGTTTAAAGAATAATTTAGGTGCAAGGTTAATATTTACTTATTCAATTTTCTTTATATAATGAACGGAATGTTTTAAATTTATAATTAACCTTATTTGTATTGGGGTTTTTTCTATTAGGAATTACTCAGGATTTACTTATAATGTTGCAGTTATAATATATATATATATGAATATTTATCTCGTAAACCATTCATAAGTAAACAAGTTAGTTTTGTATTTTGAAAGCCCTTATGTCGCAATTATCTTCTGCTATTAATTGTAATAGTGTTTGCCTAATATGTAATTGTATCGTATTGTAATTTTGTCTGTTACACTGCAAAAAATAATTGTTGATTTTACAGTATAAAACTGGCAGCTGGGATGCCAGTTTTATACTGTAAAATCAACAATTATTTTTTGCAGTGTATAAGATAAAATCCTTTTCAGACCTTGGTGCTTTGTTCCTATAAACACTCGGGTTATGAGTCCGGGTTAATGAGATGGTCGGTGCTCTGTTTTACTTTCTTATAAGACGACGGACGGGGGTGGGGAGCTATTTAAATGCTAATTCAAAATATGTTTATGCTAATTCAAAATTAAATTTAGCAAATGTGTTAATTAAATTAGCCGAATTAAAATAATTATAATGGTGCTTTAAAAATGAACGCATACCTCCTAAATTGCGTTTACCTATACAATTGAATGACATTTCAAATCATTTTATATTACTTCGCGCAATTCTCGTTTGAAGTTTATAATAATAAAGTTACACATGAGTTTTTAGGTGCATTAAATGTTAATAACTTTTTACTTAGATATATTATTTCATTTTAAATCAAGATAAGTTTTACAATGCAGAGATATACTGTCGAGCAAAAAGTATAGACCATTTCTTCGAAATAAACATTCGATCATAGCAACTCAATCAGAATATTGTAAAACAGTTTTTCTGCGTTTAGAGAAAGGGTATAGGTTAGTAAAATTAGAATAAACTCTGTTCATTGTTGAAAAATGTTTAATCAAATTTCAAAAAACTCAAATTTATTGTAAAAACCGTAAAAATAGTTCGAACTCACTTTCATTTAATAAACATTCGATCATAGCAACTCAATCAGAATGTTGTAAAACAGTTTTTCTACGTTTAAAGAAAGGGTATAGGTTAGTAAAATTAGAATAAACTCGGTTCATTGTTGAAAAGTGTTTAATCAAACTTCAAAAAACTCAAATTTATTGTAAAAACCGTAAAAATAGTTCGAACTCACTTTCATATATATAAGCATTCGAACATAGCAACTCAATCAGAATGTTGTAAAACAGTTTTTCTACGTTTAGAGAAAGGGTAGGTTAGTAAAATTAGAATAAACTCCGTTCATTGTTGAAAGAGTTTAATCAAACTTCAAAAAACTCAAATTTATTGTAAAAACCGTAAAAATAGTTCGAACTCACTTTCATATATATAAGCATTCGATCATAGCAACTCAATCAGAATGTTGTAAAACAGTTTTTCTACGTTTAGAGAAAGGGTAGGTTAGTAAAATTAGAATAAACTCCGTTCATTGTTGAAAGAGTTTAATCAAACTTCAAAAAACTCAAATTTATTGTAAAAACGGTAAAAATAGTTCGAACTCACTTTCATATATATAAGCATTCGATCATAGCAACTCATTCAGAATGTTGTAAAACAGTTTTTCTACGTTTAGAGAAAGGGTAGGTTAGTAAAATTAGAATAAACTCCGTTCATTGTTGAAAGAGTTTAATCAAACTTCAAAAAACTCAAATTTATTGTAAAAACCATAAAAATAGTTCGAACTCACTTTCATATATATAAGCATTCGATCATAGCAACTCAATCAGAATGTTGTAAAACAGTTTTTCTACGTTTAGAGAAAGGGTAGGTTAGTAAAATTAGAATAAACTCCGTTCATTGTTGAAAGAGTTTAATCAAACTTCAAAAAACTCAAATTTATTGTAAAAACCGTAAAAATAGTTCGAACTCACTTTCATATATATAAGCATTCGATCATAACAACTCAATCAGAATGTTGTAAAACAGTTTTTCTACGTTTAGAGAAAGGGTAGGTTAGTAAAATTAGAATAAACTCCGTTCATTGTTGAAAGAGTTTAATCAAACTTCAAAAAACTCAAATTTATTGTAAAAACCGTAAAAATAGTTCGAACTCACTTTCATATATATAAGCATTCGATCATAACAACTCAATCAGAATGTTGTAAAACAGTTTTTCTACGTTTAGAGAAAGGGTAGGTTAGTAAAATTAGAATAAACTCCGTTCATTGTTGAAAGAGTTTAATCAAACTTCAAAAAACTCAAATTTATTGTAAAAACCGTAAAAGTAGTTCGAACTCACTTTCATATATATAAGCATTCGATCATAGCAACTCATTCAGAATGTTGTAAAACAGTTTTTCTACGTTTAGAGAAAGGGTAGGTTAGTAAAATTAGAATAAACTCCGTTCATTGTTGAAAGAGTTTAATCAAACTTCAAAAAACTCAAATTTATTGTAAAAACCGTAAAAATAGTTCGAACTCACTTTCATATATATAAGCATTCGATCATAGCAACTCAATCAGAATGTTGTAAAACAGTTTTTCTACGTTTAGAGAAAGGGTAGGTTAGTAAAATTAGAATAAACTCCGTTCATTGTTGAAAGAGTTTAATCAAACTTCAAAAAACTCAAATTTATTGTAAAAACCGTAAAAGTAGTTCGAACTCACTTTCATATATATAAGCATTCGATCATAGCAACTCATTCAGAATGTTGTAAAACAGTTTTTCTACGTTTAGAGAAAGGGTAGGTTAGTAAAATTAGAATAAACTCCGTTCATTGTTGAAAGAGTTTAATCAAACTTCAAAAAACTCAAATTTATTGTAAAAACCGTAAAAATAGTTCGAACTCACTTTCATATATATAAGCATTCGATCATAGCAACTCAATCAGAATGTTGTAAAACAGTTTTTCTACGTTTAGAGAAAGGGTAGGTTAGTAAAATTAGAATAAACTCCGTTCATTGTTGAAAGAGTTTAATCAAACTTCAAAAAACTCAAATTTATTGTAAAAACCGCAAAAATAGTTCGAACTCACTTTCATATATATAAGCATTCGATCATAGCAACTCAATCAGAATGTTGTAAAACAGTTTTTCTACGTTTAGAAAAAGGGTAGGTTAGTAAAATTAGAATAAACTCCGTTCATTGTTGAAAGAGTTTAATCAAACTTCAAAAAACTCAAATTTATTGTAAAAACCGTAAAAATAGTTCGAACTCACTTTCATATATATAAGCATTCGATCATAGCAACTCATTCAGAATGTTGTAAAACAGTTTTTCTACGTTTAGAGAAAGGGTAGGTTAGTAAAATTAGAATAAACTCCGTTCATTGTTGAAAGAGTTTAATCAAACTTCAAAAAACTCAAATTTATTGCAAAATCCGTAAAAGTAATTCGAACCCACTTTCATTTAATAAACATTCGATCATAGCAACTCAATCAAAATATTGTAAAACAGTTTTACTACGAAGAATAAGTTCGTGTTGATTTAGAAAATAAAGTTCTCCCTCTACTAGCTTTTGTTCAACCGTGTATCTCTGCATAATGGCATTACAAAGTGCCCCAATTCCAAAAATAAATAGAAATAGACAAAATTTAACTCAGTAAAAATTTGTTATTTTTTTAAATCACCAAGTAACTTTTTGGCCAGATTTTATAATATCAGTATATTTATAATATCTAACACTTAAAAAAAATACTTTAAATGAGACAAATTTTATAAAATACTTTTAATTTACGTAGCTTTTAGAGTAAGAACTTAACTCTAAAAGGACTTTATAATCAGACAGCGAGTTCAGATTTAACGTAATTACGCTTAAACAAAAACTGAGAAATTAATATAATAACATATAAAAAAAAATGTGGTTTTATTTCACGTGGCTTTTTGAACACTTTATATAATACGTTGCATTCAGGTAAGTCAAAAGTAACTGAAAAAATATGTAACGCAACATATATGAAATTTATTACATTAAAAATTTGCGACGTGAAAATGACTATAAGAAAATCAAATATAATAGCTTATATTTTTAGGGTTTCGTTCATTTCACGAAACCATACTACTCCCGCTCCGTTGTCTGTCCGTCACAGAGCCGTTCTCAGGACTATATAACTTACAGGCATGACAATTTGTGCACTTATAGCTAAATACCTACTATGAAGCTCAAAATATTAAAATTTGAAAAAATCGTATTATTTTAATATAGAGGAATAAAAAAACCAAAATTCCAACAGCCTTTTCCTATTAAATTTAAACATTTTTCGTTATAGCAGTTGCCAACAATTAAAAATCTGCAATAAAATTCTTTCTACAATATATAATTTTCTATTGAAAGATTTCCACTTAAAAAATGAAAATGAAAGAAAAAGTTTCACCAATTGAAAAAAAAAATTAATATGACGTCATATTGGTAATAAAACAGAAATTTTCAAACATTTCTCAAAAATACAAGGAGTATGAGTGTGTGTATGTACAGAAAGCAGATTATCACGTCATTAGAGAATTAAAAATAAAATTAATCTGACGTCATAGTGGAAGTTTAACGGATTTTTCAAATGTTTGAGAATAATACAAAGCGAGTATCAATATGAATAATAGAGAATAGTAAATATATGAGTTTGAGGAACGTATAGAATCATGATAAAAACCTGATTATTAAAATATTCGCATATTTAAACATTTTGAAAGTATACAACATGTTTAATTTTGAAATTAATTTTTTTTAAATATCGCATTTAGTCTACATGGCATATTATTATGACACAGTATAATAGCGGGCTTCGCCCGCTATCGGGCCTGTTCATATATTCGAAAAAACGGAGTTTGTTATAAAGAGAGTTACATATGTTTTTAATTATCGGGGTTAAACGTTTTCCTTAATTAATGCATTTTTTTTTTTTTTAATGTTACGTGAGCGACGTCACGGATAACAGATAGTAAAATATAAAATAACTAAACTTCCGTAATCTGTGGGCAAAATTTGCTCAAACATAGGCGTTTGCTAGCAACAATATAGTTTAAAATCAATATAGCTATACTTTTAAAGAACTGTCACAAAAAGTCTCACTTTCTAAAATACTCAATTTGGCAGTAGGACCTGGATTACAGGGGATTACGCAATAGGTTTAAATATCTATTTTATATAAACTATTATTTTTAAATATCGCATTTAGTCCACATCACAGATATTATTATGACAGAGTATAATAGCGGTTCAGATATTCGAAAAATCCAGAAAAATAGACCGGTAAATTTTTACTTTATAAAACACATGACCTTTTTTTTTTTTTTTGCTAAATGAAATTTATTTGGATTTATTAAAGAAAGGATAAAGTGTTTTGAAAGGTATATTAAACGAAACCCTTTGTGGGATCTTCGATCACACTTACCCACTTGTTTCCACTAACTTCTCATGCTAATAAATATACTACAAATGATGTTTCTTTTATATTCATTTGATTATTTTTTTCCTAGCCATTAATTCAGAAATGTAAAATTGCGAAAATAAAATTAAATGTTTAATGAGAATATTAGTCTACAAATTGAAAAAACAAAATCAAAACAAACACCGTAATAATTGAAATTAATATTTTTGTTGATGCTGAATCCTAAAATAAAATAAGTTTTCCTTCATTACGCATGACAATCTGCTTGAAGCTTGAGGTTAGAGAGCCATGTCCACAATGAAATTGTCACAAATTATTCAACTCAATTGTCACAAACTAATTTCAATATCAACAGCAATTTCGACATCACATTTGGGTCCTCCGGTAAATTTTACCTTTGAATACAACGAACGGTAAGTCTTTCGGTAGATTAGTTTAGCATATATGTAGATGTAAAATTTTGAACTCCTAAATAATTCTTTTTAACACTTTCCAGCCAAATTGAAAAGTGTTTATGACTTCGGTTTGTCTGCCGTCTGGCCGTCTGACCGTGCCCTAACTCGCGTAAATCTACTCAGATTGTCCTGAAATTTGTGTATGTTATTGTTGTTTACTATAGCATGTTCCCTATCTCAACTGAAGTGTGTAGCACTTATAGTTTTTTTACAGGAATAGTCAAAAGTATTCGGTTACATCACAGTCAATGGGAAATGATCGTTTCAAGTGCATTTTGATGATGCTACCTCATTTGAAACATGATGAAATTCATCTATAATTATGATGCGCATTAAAACATGCTTTTTGTAGAATATGAGGTGCAAAGCATTTATTATTCATTTACAAGGTCAAACAAAATAATTATGTTACGCATTGTTCTATGAGGGGAAATCGTTTGCAGTGTAATTTAGTGATATTTCACTATTTCAAACATAATGAAAATTATATGCATTACTGAGGTGCACTATAAAATGCTCTTTTGAAAGTGTGATGTGCTTTGCGTTTATTTATAGGGACACACAAAAGATATCGGTTACAGTACATGTGCGATATTTACAGTATATGTGTGATAAGTGCGTTTTCAACTTTGGTTTACGTTTTTAAGTTTAACTAAATTTTCTCATAGTACGTGTGTGTTTATAAACTCGGTTGTTCATATACAGGTACACAAGGGAATCCGTAAGTATTACAGACTATGGGAGTGAATTGCTAAAGGGTAGTTTTTAATTGTGCTATGAATTTTTCTGCTGAACTATATTTAGTAGACTAATAGAAGTTTGTGGAAAATAAATATTCATATACAATTCATATACAATTCATATACAGGGGCTACGCAAAGAAAAAAGATATATCGTCGTTTACGGTTGGTAATTGCTGCGAGTGAGTTTTAAGTTGCCTTTTATCTTAATATGTGACGTGTATAAAAGTCTTCAGATAATATACAGGGATGTACAAAAGATTTCGAGAGCATTTCTATCGACTGGCGAAAATTGGTAAATGTGAATATTCTAACTGAACTAATTTTTATCATGCTATATACCCACATCTTTTGATCATATACAGGGCTTCACAAAATAATTCGACTGCTTTTTTTTACACTGGAGTGTAATTTAGAAAACTGTATTTTTCAATGTGTTATATGTTTTCTAAACTGTTTACTCACATATCTTCTTTGCGATTTTACAAACCATCATTGCTAGCGCGATTAAGAGCAATGTCAAATGACGATTGGCTGAAACATGATTACGAAGCGTCTGGGGGAGGAGTTAAAAGGTGTATTGTCAGAAAACGTTGTTTTCGTATATATGGATTTTTTCTACATCGAATATGTAAAATGAATATTCGCCTCATTATTTTAATGGAAGTTTCCTTTCTGTGGTGTACGAATATGCTTTTTATTATTCGGGAATATTAAAAAGCAAAAATTTGCTTGTTTATTTATTTTATTTACACGCAACAATGTTTGTATTTTTTTATAATACTTCGAATAGTTTTACAACTTATATTTAACTACAGAGAAGTGGGAGGAAGGGCAGTTGTATTGTGTCCTTTTAGGAACCAATTTCGCATATAGAAAGTATGTAATAATATAAATTCCTTCTATTTTTAAAAAACAATATTGTTCATATGCATAAATAATAGTTATTTAAACATACTAAATATTATTTCTTATGTATCCGTATGCATGAATTCTTTAAAGCTATAGTTAAAAAAAAAGACATTTGTCGTTAAATATTAATTTGAATCATGAAGATTTTTGAAACAAAATTAAATTTTATAAAATAAAATAAATAATTTTTTATAAAATAAAATTTTATTCTGATATTTTCTTCTTTTTAAGTATTACTTCAATTTTGTGAATAAGTGATTAAATTAAGTTTATCATAATTTATTTTAAAAAATTATGTGTAATTTAATATTAAATAGTTAGGAGTTTATAGGAACTTGAAAATAGTTTACTATTTTATTTTGTCTTAATATAACAGAAACAAAAGGTCTTCTTGTGGCGGGGGGATTATTAGCTTTTTCTGGATATAGCTGTATGAAATACAACGAATACATTGTTATTGCTTCAATTTTGATAAGAAATTTCTAATGTAATATATTTTTAGAATTCCTATTTATTCTTAGTTCTGAATTTTGTTAATAAATGACGCTACCCATGCGGGAAAGGGTTTAATTATTGAATACTGGCTAGGTCATGCAATAAGATGCTTAAATTACTTCAAAACTGATTATAATTATATATTGTGTGTTGTATTTTTTTTTAAATAAAAGGATATTTTTTAATAATTTTTATAGCTAACTGAATTATTTAATTACCGAATAAGTTTTATTTCACTTATTTTTTCTGTGCATACATACAAAATTGCAATGTATTATTTGTTGTGAAACTAACAAATAATTATTGTAAAAAATAAATAATTTATATGAAATTTTTTTTATTTTATGCTCTTTTGATTTAAAGTGATGGTTTAAAAAAACTTTGGATTAACACACCGCCGGGCCCTCCCCACTAAAGATAAAAGGATAAAACTGCATTATTTATATACCAATTTAACCGTATGTCAGTTTCATGAAACACTTCAAAAGGTTAATAACAGCTTGGTAAATTTATCTTTACTTTTACTTCAGTTATAATTATAACAATAAACATTTATTTATTTTTGGGCCTTACTTAATTTAATCCTTGCGAAATACTAGTTCAGTATGTTGATTTAAGTTTAATCTTTTAGTTCCAGCTAGTTAGAGTAAATTCTATAAATAAAATTCAAAATAAGTGTTGCTTCTACAGAAAAAATTTAATTATGTAAATTTTATTTAAAATTTATTATTATGCAAAAAAAAAATTATTATTTTTTTTTTAACTTTATCAAAGTTTGTTATACATCACTAAATTTTCCTAAACTAATAGTTTTTTTTTCCTCCTTAAAAAATTACTCAAGCTGCTACAAATTTAAATTATTTTTCATTCACCATTTCAGTTAAAATATTAGTTTTCATTTTCATATTAAAAAGATAATGCAAGAGGCTATTCTGATGATTGCTAATTCGACCTGTTTCATGTTAAATTATGTTTGTATATAAAATGGATTGTTTTCTTTGAAATGGTTTAAGTTAATAATATTTACTTGTCACGTTTAATATGTCACAAGCATAATTAAAAATAAAACAAATGTGAATATGGAACCTTTCAGGCTTTTATGAATCGTCAACAAAATAAAAAATATCCTCTTCAAACGCGTTAAGCCCCCCCCCCCTACATTGTCTTAGGCAATCGACCAATCAACATCCGACATAGCTCTTAATCGCGCTCGCAATGATGGTTTGTAAAATCGCATCTTCTTTCACCTTACTTAACGGCGAAGTTTCGTTACAGTTTTCTGGCTGTGTTGGAAAGTGTTTCGTAATCTATGCTTAACGCACTATTTTTGTTGTTGTTTAATAATTTTAAAACAAATTGCAATGCAGGTAGTATTTTAAGCATAGCTTAAAAACTACTTGGTGCAATGATCTGCGTAATTTTGGATTCGCATATTTAAAGCTTCTAGAAATCGATTTCAGTGAAACTTCTTAACACTTTCCAACCTAGTTGAAAAGTGTTTATGACTTCGGTTTGTCTGCCGTATGGCCGTCTGGCCGTCTGCCGTCTGCCGTCTGCCGTCTGTCCGTGCTCTAACTCCCGTAAATATGCTCGGATTACCCAGCAATTTTTATATGTTATTGTCGTTATCTATAGCATGTTCCCTATTTCAACTGAAGTGTATAGCCCTAATAGTTTTTTTACAGGGTCACTCAAAAGAATTCCGTTACATTACGGTCTATGTGGAAAAATCTTTTGCGGGTTATTTTAATGATGTTACGCAAATTCAAAGACATTGTAATTGATATATATCACTAAGGTGCATTAAAAGAAGCTTAATATGGAATAGGGTGTGCATAGCACTTATAGTTACTTTACAGGGACAGTCAAAGGAATTCCGTTATATTACGTCTATGGGGAAAAATCGTTTGCGGTTTAATTAAATAATGTTTCACTATTTTAAACGCATTGAAATTTATATATATCACTAAGGTGCATTACAAGAGGCTTACTACAAAATAGTGTGTCTATAGCAGTCATCGTTCATTTACAGGGGCACACAAAAGAATTTTCTACTGTCTGTTAAAAATAATTCCTGGAAGTGCGTTTTGTTTTAAGTTTCTGAACGCGATTTTAAATTTAACTCACTTTTTGTCTATTACTTGGTGTGTATAAATTCTGTATTTCATATACAGGGCATCACAAAAGTTTCCGAACACATTTCCGTTTATTGACAGAAACTACAGAAGTAGAATTTTAAACTGCGCTACGCGTTTCCAAACTAAACTAATATTTAGCATCCTATGTAGTATATATACAAATCTATAGATCCTATACAGGGCTGAATAAAAGTATTAGGATAATTTTCCGAATATTGTATACGTTGGAAATTCCTGAAATTACGTTTTTAAATATGTTATGCGTTTTCCAAATGGTTTACTTAGATGTTATCTTTCAGCTTATTAAACGGTAATGATTTGTAAAATTATTTTGGAAGCGTTGGAAAGTGTTACATAATCTATGCTTGACGCATGATTTTTAGTTCTTGTTATAAGTTAGAAAACATTTTCTTGAATATTAATTTCATAATTTATATTTTAACACTATTTCTAACGGTGTCAAATGACACTTTTTTTTTACACCTTCATTTATGTTTATTTTACTTGCACTTTTTAAAGTTAATATATATATATAAATAAGTATTTAAGGCATTAAAATTGATTAGTGATTGTTTTAATCTAAAAATTACAAATAAAATAACCCTAAACCGAAATATTTTAAAAGGTTCGTTTGACTCAGGTAGAAATAGTGTTAAAGTTACATAATTAGAAAACGTGACGTGACAGCGCATTTTTTATTACATTTTCTGTTTCAGCATTAAAAACATTTTATTAAAAAAGTCGTTGACTTATCAATTCCAAAAGTCGTGTGCACTAGTGTATTTTGTAATTTTGTCTGATGCTGCTAATTTAGAAACGTAAAATTATAGAACAGTATTAATTTTATTTCATTATTTTAAATAACTTAAATAATTTTTAAATTGTTTCCTTATGTACATAGTAGCGGTTCTAGCACTTCGTTATCTCGAGAAATATGCTAATAATGAGTAAATATTTTAGATAATATTTTTGTTTTAATCAAGTTCGACTATTAAATAATATCTCCAATCATTTTCATAATTGAAATTCCTTGGCTTTCTTAATATTTCTTATAATATTGATTCGCAGCTGTAATGTCAACGTTTGGAACAGAAGAACTTTCCTAAATGCCCTGTATTTCCTAAAATATCTTTAAAATGACATGAGATTTTAAATTACGTTTTAAAAGAACATCTCTAATTTCTCCATTCTACATATACATAACTAAAATAAATTCAAACATAAAAAACACATAAAGCCACCCGTATAGCAAGCATGGTGGCAATAACGTCACTGCAATTCTCGTAAGTCACATCGCATCTGTGGCCAAAATGCCGATATTCTGTGACCAAAATGTGAACTTTTGGAAATCTTAAGAAACTTTTAAATAAATCTTTAAAACATCTGATACATAAAGATAAGTGTTTTTAATTTAAATAGTATTTTGAAAACAAATGTAATTTTGTAAAATTATAAGTTCCAACAAACTATTCTTATTAATCCAGATAAACAATCAAAACGTAAATAAAAGCTTAAGAAATATCAGTGTATTATTGATTCTGAATAAACCAAATTACTTAAAAGTTAATTTTACCACTGTGCACTTGAGATTTAAAGAACCCATAAACTTATTATTTTTTCAACAAACTTATTCTTATGATAAACGGAAAAGTCATTAAGTACCAGAATAATTTAAAATTCTTTGTTAAGAATACCCTGAAAATGGCACTTTGGTATTTTTTTAATAGATTATTGACAAAAGATTATTTGCTTTAAAAGGAATTTAACTCGAGTTTAAAAATTTGCTTTTGATTCGTATATAATGTATTTAATTTTATTAAAATAATATCACAATAGTAATAACTGTGAATACATTCTTGAAATCATAACATTATACTTCGGCTGTTAACTAATGATATTTTCAAAACACTTTTTTAAAGTATTTTCATTCACTAAATTATTATTCTCTGTGAAAATTTTTCTTTTACGAACATAACAATTTATTTCATTTCATTTAAACGAGACTATTTGAAATTGAAAAGATTTACTAATTATGAGTAAATTAATAGCTGTAAATGCTAAAAAGGAAAAAAAGAAAATTACAAATGATATAAATTGACATTTTATTACGCGAAATATTTCTAAAAGGGAGAATCTTGATTTCAAATTTGTAAAAAAGTGGGGAGTTGATCTGCTCTATGAAAGCACTTACAAAATAAAATGTATTAGTTAGCATACGAATTACAGTGAAACTCCATTTAACCGGACAAATGTGTTCTGAATCCAGGCGTGCTGAAATCTGGATAATTTGGACAATCATAAAAAAAAATGTTTTGTTATGAAATGAAAATTTCTCTAAAATAGTTTCTCACTAATAAAAATGTAGGTCTAAATTTTATTGTAAATATGACCACTTTTTCTACAAATAAGTAAATAAAAGCGTATATTTTATTTTTTAAAAATGTATTACACTCTTTATTTTTTATTTATGTTTGATTTTCTACTTTTTAATGCTTAATAAATTTCATTGTTGCAATTTCACAGCCAGTTGCCCTATTTTAGAGAGCATGGTTTGGCTCATCATGAATTCTATTGTTGTTGTAACTCTATGCATTTGTAACCCTAAAGAATATTTGGCGATTTGTCACCTGCGTTCGGCTAAAATGTCTTAAAATTACGTTGTTAATTTATAATTATGTTCTAAAAATACTAAAATGTTGTATTGTCATCGAAAACACACTTATGTGCATAATTTTTTATAATTCTGGCATATCAGGAAGTGAGTTAAAAATCGATTGCAAAATTCTATCTTTACATACAAAAATCAAGTTGCGTTAAATAAAAGAGTGTAAAAATAAAGAAAACATGCCTAAGAATAGCAAGTTATTTTTAAATAAAAAATGCCAAAGACTTCAAAAGTGACTGTTTCTAAATCCACGACATTCTTGAAATTGTGCAAAAACACTCATGTTATTGATATTGCCTAATATTTTAACGTGAGTGGTTTTCAAAAGAGAGTGGGTGTTTTGTGACATCCCTGTATACTTATCTACTTTCAATTTAATCTACATTGATGTGACTATTTATAAATATGAGAGTGGCGATATACGCACAAAACGCGTGATCAGATTGGAAGTTTTTATTCCAACCATAGCTACTTACATTCCAAAACTTGACAATACTCGCCTAGACAAATTTGATTAGACGGGTGAGACGTCAATAAACAGCTTGGGGCAGGGGTCGGAAACACTACATTGTTATTGTAGGGAACTACAACTACAACTACTTTATCGGAAACGTAGTTAACAACAACAACAACTACTTGTTTGAAATGTAGATACTACAAACTACTTTTCAAAAGTAGCCACTACTTCCCTACTTTCAGATTTTGTCAAAGGGTTCCATTTACACTAGAAATTGAAGACACGAATTAAATAATAAAGCAACCCCTCGTTATATCGCGTATTGGGATATAATTAAATGAATGTAACATAATCGAGGGCATTAAAAAAGATAACATACAAGAAAATGTTTTGTGTTTGTCTCCAAAATGTTAATTTATGCACACATGGAATTTCGTAGCAAAATTAAGAGAGATATTATAATCTAGAAAATTACAGAAAAAAACAACTCTAGATGCAAATAATAAATAAATTTGTAAATCAAGAAATTCCGAATAATAAGAAACCGGTGTTAAAACATGAAGACTTATTAATGAGTAAATAAACAAGTGTTGCCAGAAAGAAAATTAATTCATTTGGTAGATGAGTACTTGATTTTAACAGCAAGTGTCAATGGGAAAAGTCTATCACATCATGCCATACGTTGTTATACGCTGCAACTTAGATTTGTAGCTGACATTCGCAAATTGTTGAGCAGCACAAATTTTGCACAAAAGAAGCAAATTTCGACAACATGATTTGCAGAATGGTACATATCCTACCCCTGAAGTAGCGTTAAAAGTAACGTCGGTTCTCGCTACAAACTACAGTTGTTGTTTTTTTTGTATCGCGCTACTCGCTACACTACCTTATTCAAAATGTAACGCGCTACACTACAGAGTAAAGTACTACAGTAGTTTCGCTACTTGTAGTACGCTACTTCCGACCCCTGACATGGGACATTACCAACATTAGCATGGTGATAATGATAATCTCACCAAGTGCAAGATAATTGTTGATTCAACGAAGTTTTTGTCCAGAAGTCTTTCAATCAAGGGAATTTTATTACTCGTATGACACCATTCTTGTATTTATAAAAGCACTTTGGCTGTCTGCCTCGCTCATATTTAAGATGATATTTTTAGCTTAACGCCTTCACTGGCGTACCAGAATTAAAGTTTAAAAAGTTACATTTAAATCCGTTCAGAGGGTGTTAATAAAATGGCGGACATTCATACATACATGCATGCATGCACACACAAACAGTAAAAATCCCGATCAATTTATTTTTGCACTTCTAATGGAATTTTTTGCATGCGATCCTTTTGCATGCTATTCCTTCTTCCCTGCATTACTCATGTGCTCTAGGTTTTTCTTAACACTTTGTTGACAGTAATTTAATATGAAATCTGGGTTATGAAACTATAAAAACTCTCCCTTTTCTGTATATCTTTGATACGTTGGTTGATTGGATATCTTTTTCATGTTTATACATCAGTAAATATCTTACACTACATATATTTTAATACAGAATTTAATAGTGTAAAAAATATCCCTAAATATGTGGTATAGCATAAATTAACACACAAGAAAGGACAGTTACGGCAAAATCTGTAGTGGCAGCAATGGTAGCGTGACTAGTGATAAGGGGGGAAAACTAAAAAGGTTCCGAAATTTACCTATGCATATGAAATCTGTTGATGCTCTATGTTTTTAATATCTATACTTTTCTCTTCGACACAGACGATTCTCTCCAAACTGACCATTGGAGTTTCTTTTAAACAACTTCCTTTTTATTTTCTCTTTTATCATATATTCTAATACGAGCAAATCTTGTGTGTGGTTATATACATATATACATATGCAAATTTTATCTTAAAAACGGCTCTAATGATTTTGACGAAATTTTGTATCCTACCGTTTTGGGACACCAGAAAACCATTGGGCTAGGTCACATGTTCGAGAAAACTCGATTAGTGGGTCATTTTGGGTCATGGTCAAGCTAATTGTATCTAAAAAACAGTTCAAACGATTTTGACGAAATTTTATATCCGACCATTTTGGGGCACGAGAAGACTATTGGGCTGGGTCACATGTTCGAGAACTTACGATTAGTGGGTCATTTTTGGGTCAATGCGGGTCAAATTAATTTTATCTAAAAAACGGCTCTAACGATTTTGATTAAACTTTGTATCCTACGGGTTTCGGGCACGAGAAAATCATTGGGCTATGTCACATATTCGAGAAAATTCGATTAGTGGGTCATTTCTGGGTCACTGTGGGTCAAGCTAATTTATCTAAAAAGCGGCTCAATTTACACTAAATTTTGCATCATATGGTTTTCGGGCACTAGAAGACTGTTGGGCTAGGTCACATGTTCGAGAAAATTCAATTAGTGGGTCATTTTGGTCATGGGTCATTATGGGTCAAGCTATTTTATCTTAAAAACGGCTCAGACTATTTACACTAAATTTTGCATCCTATGGTTTTCGGGCACGAGAAGACTGTTGGGCTAGGTCACATGTTCGAGAAAATTCAATTAGTGGGTCATTTTGGTCATGGGTCATTATGGGTCAAGCTATTTTATCTTAAAAACTGCTCAGACTATTTACACTAAATT
This sequence comes from Maratus michaelseni, assembly GCA_963931845.1. Classification (NCBI taxonomy): domain Eukaryota; kingdom Metazoa; phylum Arthropoda; class Arachnida; order Araneae; family Salticidae; genus Maratus; species Maratus michaelseni. The sequence goes on from OZ007593.1 coordinate 268,044,540, forward strand.
TTGCATTCTATGGTTTTTGGACACGAGAAGACTGCTTGGCTAGGTCACATGTTCGAGAAAATTCAATTAGTGGGTTCATTTTGGTCATGGGTCATGATATTTGAACTCAAATTTAATTTTGACCGAACATAGCTCGGTCTTCCCTGCTCGTTATTATTGAAACAACATTTCTTTTCAAAACATTTTGTATTTCTAAACATGTTAAAATATATCAGGCAGAACCTTGCCTGCATACAAATCGGAATTCAAAGCTTTCGTTTTCGCTTTTTCTACAAAGTTGAAAATATAAACATGTCACATTTAAAAAATGAAAGATCATAACAAGATAGACGTTCAAAAGCAGAAACATTCCGTGTTTGAGAAGTTTCTTCCCCTACAGGCGTTACGATCGTCATCGCTTAACCATTACTCTCTATGGTAGTGTCCAACTTGTATGTTAGTCTACGGTGGTATAGATACATGTTCTATCTATAAACGTTTAAAAAAAATTTACAGGAGAAAAATTACACAGACGAAACTGAGTATTCAGGACAAGCCTTTATTCAATGACGTTGCTTTTAAAACACTGATATATTTGAAACCAGTCAACAAAAAGTTGAAACGTGTTCGATACCCCGTTCCCTTAAAAATTGTCTTGGTCAATGCTTAATATATTTTTTAATTATATTTTTAGAAATAGCAAACTTATCTAACTCAAATTAATTTACTTGTTTATTAGAAACTAATGAAAGCTAGTTTTTCACTACATAGAGCTTTTTCTTCTACCACCTATGTCATTTCAGCTGCAAATTTCTTTCCCCGTAACTTATAAAATGCTTCAAGGTTTACAAGTCAACTGATCTTGGTCAAGGTATACGCAAATAAGTGTTCTATTACTAAACTCATATTTTGTTTTCAAAGAAAAAAAAAGAACAAATTTATTATGAAAATTAGTAATATCATCTTTAGTAAACATCATTCTGTCTTTTTATGTATTGATATGTCCAAGACGGAATCCAAGCGACAGGTAAAATATTCGTTTTAAACACATACAGTCAGACCTCGTTATATGGTCACCCGTGGGGACCGTTGAAAAGTGACCATATATGCGATAAAAGAAAATTAAATGCTATTTTTAATCTTAAACATGTTTGTCAACATAAAAAAAGCTAAAAACATGAAGTTTTTAAAAAGAGAAGTGTACATAATATTAATTAATTATTTTGTTTTAATTTAAGTATGAAACTGAATGGGATAATACATACTACTATAATAGAAATTAATGCATTACTTACAGAATAGTTAGGAATGTACAGTACAGTGTTTGAAATACTCATTTATGCAGGATTGTCTTTGCTTCGGTTTCGCTGTCGTTAGCACTACCTTTTCAAGATTATTAACAGTTTTAAAACGTTCTTCTGAAGCTTCTGAATGCGCAAAAAAACACCTAACAACGTTCAGTGCCTTTCTGCCTGATTTACAGGCTGAATTTCCAATTCACCATCACTCTCTTCATCGTTGCTTCCGGAAGCATTTGAATTTAACACTTCGGAGACAATTCCAGTAATGGACACTTCAGAAGATGTAGCTAAATCATTATCAGTAGTTACGTAATGCATTTCATCAGGTACGGTGCATCCATAATTTTGAAGACACATCCTCATCTTCGTTGTCTGATAATTCATCATTTTCAGAGGGGCGAAAACCAGCATGTCTAAAACAATTTGAAATGGTTTTCTTTGATACCTTATTCCAAGCTTTGTCTATATAAAACAGCGCATCCAACACGGACACATAAAACTTCTCATTCTGATCAATTGCAGAAATCATGCCATTAAGGAGTAACTTCTGGTAGTTTACCTTAAAATTTTGAATAATCCCCTGATTTAGGGGTTGGGAAACACTAGTGCTGTTTGGAGGTAAGAAAACAAGTTCAATGGAATCTAATAGAGGAATGTCGCAATGGGCAGAGCAGTTGTCGATAACGAAAACGATTTCTTTTTTTCTTTGAGAAATATCTATCCATACGTCAGATTGTTTTCTCCCAGATGCTTGTTGTCATCCAAGATTTCTGGTTCGCATCGTAGAACACGGGCAAAGATTTTATGTTTTTCATGCAACGGGGTCTCAAAAATTTTCCTATAACCAATGGAGTTACTTTTTCTGAGCCATCCATATTTGCTGCTAATAAAATGGTTAATCTGTCTTTGCTTCTCTTGCCACCTATACATTTATCGCTCTTAAAAGAAAGAGTTTTATCTGGTAGAGCACGATAGAATAGTCCACAATCATCAGCATTGTAAATATCCGAAGGATTATAACGCTTGAGGACATCACTCAAAACAGATTCTCTCCATTCGTTTAGTTCACTGTCATTCACATCAGCAGCTTCACCGCATACTTTCTTGAAAGATAAATCTTTGAAGCCATCCGTTGCTAGCATTGAAATCGGATTCTCCTAATTCAGCTGCAATTTGTAAAGCCTTTTCTTTTAAGATGAAGGAAGATATTGGCATATTTTGAGATCTGGCATTTTTTATCCAGATCACAAGCGCTTGCTCAACCTTGTCGAATGGTGGAGCACGTTCCCGTTTTATCTTTCCATTTTTAAAATCTACAGTACATGATTTTGATAAAATATTGTTTACAGTTGTCCTTGGAATTCCATGCGTTTTCGCAAAAGCAGCTTTAGATAAATTTGATGTTTGAAAAGATTTTATCAGTTCTTTTTTTTTCTTTAAATGACAAATTTTTCGTTATGCAGCCATGTTTACTTGCAAGCATAAGCAGTTGAAAGTGAATCCTGAACAAAAAAGCAGTGACCAAAAACAGGTGAAACAATTTTAGAATTTTATTGGCGTGAAGGGGACACTTATTCCACACGTGTTCTTTTCCCTAAAGATTAGTGAACAAAGTTGGTTGCAATCCCGTTTTCTAAGAAATGAGAATGGCATGTGAAATTCTTTCAGTAGCAAAGTGAAGTGTGTGGGGGAGTGAAAGGAGAAAAGTCCTTTTGTAAGGGAGTCCCAGTCCCTTTTAAACGCTTTCCTCCTCAATAAATCATATTGACAGCATCCACTCAGCTATACTAAAATGGAAATGAAAGCGAACTTTTTCATTGATCGGAAGTATGGCTAATCGTTTCCTGGAAGAAAGATATTTTCACAAGTAAAGTGACCATATAAGCGGGTACAGGTATTCTGAAATAACCATATATGCGGAAACAAAATACACAGAATTCCTATTAAGTCAGCCGGGACTTTTCAAAAGTGACCATATATGCGGGATGACCATATAAGCGGATGACCATATAACGAGGTTTGACTGTATAAGGTACCACGTATAAATTCATGGCATTCTTTTCACCAGGACCATGGAAATTTTCCATTTAAGATCTATTTTCGCTATAGGCAGGTTCAACTTTCAAAGGTTTCATTGCACTTATGTCATGCTATATCCGCATACTTAGTAAGTGCTAACACAACTCTATCTGTAACATTGAATTTATTCGCTGATTTCATTTTTTGATTTCATTCACTGATTTCATTCTTTGATTTCATGGAAACTTATGGTAAGTTCTTAAGGGTTTTTTTTTTATGTTTGCGCAAAAAATACACACTTAAGAGATAGGTTTAACTCTCAGAGAACAGGGAACTCTCAGAGAGTTAACTCAGAGAGATTTAACTCTCTATTAAAAAAATGTAACTAACACTGCTGTCGCTTTCGTAATTAAATTTATCATGATCGGGGCTTTTTCTTGGTTTATATTAAGAAACTATTGCACATAAAAATATGAAAAAAGATAGCTTTACAGAAAAAATGTATAATAAACATGCTGAAGTAGACAATTTTTAAATCGAAGAATTATTTTAAGTGCTATTTAATATTGAAATCAGCCAAAATAGTTCAGTTTAAAAAGTTTTATAGGATCAAAAGCTATGCGTAGCAATTTAATCGTCTTTCGCAGGCACATACTTGAGGAGATTGCGGTGTGCAATGCCAAATCTTTTTTTTTTTTGTATTATTTTTTATAGTTTTATTTTTTATTTTTTGTTCAAATTTTCATTATCCGATTAGAGATTTATATCATATTTCGAAAAAGTCATTTTTTTACCGACTGTTACAGATTTAGAAAAAGCGCAAATAATGATATTTCCAAATATCTTTCAACTGAGAAATGTATTTACACGTGTATGACCTTTAAAATAATTAAATTATTATGTCCGAAAAGCATTTAATGAAGAAAATTACGTCATATTTAAAATGCCTAAATAATAATATTGTTAAACACTTTTCAATTCAAAATTTATTAACACGTGAATATTAAAACAGAAAAATAACTAAATTATTACGTGCGAAAAACTTTAAATGGGGGAAAATTACGTCATATTTAAAACGATTTTCTTCACTCTAAAAACGACACTTTCAAAACTGAGCAAAAAATATTTAAATCTGAGTATGTCGCACAGCCAAAATGTCTCCGAATCAAAATTACTCAAGTTTGAAACACCTATATACTCATTTCTGAAAACATGCGCATCTCAAGAATAAAACATCATGTGCTCATATTTGAATTTATCCATGTTTTAAAAATGAGTATGAACTGACTTCTATGGGTTCGTTTTTGAGTATGTCCATGTTTCAAAAATGAGTATGAACTGACTTCTGTGTGCTCATTTTTGAAATGTCCATGTTTCAAAAATAAGTTTGAACTGACCTGTATGTGGTCAGTTTTGAGTATGTTTATGTTTCAATATTCTGAGTATTCCTGGTATTTCAGAATTGAAAGCATTGGGTCGTCCTATTTGAAGCAAAAAGTTTCATAACAAAATGAAAACATCGATTTACTCCGATTTGAAAGAATCATTTTTCTCAGTGTTATAGCGTCTAAAAGAAAACTTTTTTTCTAGATTTTTTTTAAAGTCCGGGAGGCTGCGACTTTTTTTCTTAACCATTTTATACAATTTGATTTTCAATTGTGTTGTAGACCTTACCTTTTCAAATCCAAAATAAGTCGTCAGCTGTCAAGACAGCGATAGATGAAACCTTGGTAACCAAATAATACCAAAGTCAAATGGAAATGAATGACAACCCGATTACAAAAGTTCGCCACTGGTCATAATAATGTCATTCAATCTTACTTAATCTGGTAATCTTCTTAAACTGAGCAAATCAGCAAGTTTTTAGAGCCCGCGGAATCTGGACGAGAATTGGCCAGAGTAAAGCGTAGGGGCAGAGCCCCCTAGTAGAGTAAATACAGTAAAATAACTGCAATTATTGAATTTTATTTAGTGAATATTTTACTGTCTGTAACTTCAGCATGAAAATTATTCAAAAGATATGAAAATCAATTATTGTTCTCATCTTACACTAATATTATAACACCATTCAGTATTATATTAATACCATTAGATTACCTTAATTCAAATTAATCATTTAAGCATAAAACAGCCTTATGTAATACCAACGTAACGTTCATTAAATAACTAATATTCAAACTGAATATTGATTCATGCCCTTTTCGTCTCTGGCTTTCTAATTATAGTATTATATGTCATTCTCTCTTTGCAATTAAAATTGATATTATATGCATATAGTAATATATATCTGCATTTACTACTATCACTGCATTTATGTTTCAACATTTAGTGAATATATATATATATCACGGGTTTTATTGATCTTATGTTCTTTGTGAGTTCATGACACAGCCCTATATATACTCTATATATATAAAATCCTAATGAAATGATTTTATGAAACCGAAACGACTGATTAAGCCAGTGGTTCCCAACGGGGGCCGTAACGCCCCACAAGGGGGCACTTTGGAATTTCTGGGGGGTAATTCCAGATTTATTACTAAACCATTCCTTGTGTCACTTTACTAGAAATGCACCGAATAGTGATTTTGGCCGAAAACCGAATATTCGACCCACAGGTAAACCGAATACCGAATATTCAGCTAGACGAATAGTAACAGAGAGGCCGAATACCGAATATTCGACTGGCCGAATATTTTTATATTTCCGAGTTTAAAAGTATTAAAAGTTAAATTATAAAACAATTTTACGTAATATTTAACACAGATACTATCATTTTATGAACTAGACCTTTTTACAAGAAACCTTTACATACAACAAAAAAATCTGTGCTTTGAGTAATAACTTAAAAAGAGGATAGTCTTAAAACTTTTTAATAAAGGTTTAAACTTTGTAACTTCTTTGTGAATTAAAATAAATTTATAAAATGTTCTTATATTCTGAAACAAATACTTTAAAATCAAAGAAAAATTTTGAATGAATTAGACTAAACATTTTACAGTGATATGGTGTTTATTTGTCAGGAAGGGACTAAAGTAAAACAATACAATATATTAAAATGTTGGCAAATCAGCAAGAATAACTTTCCTGCTCCTTTTGATTTGGCAAGGACGTTTTTAAATGAACCAGAGAGCAGATGTCTGGAGTGAGCAATCATATTCAGAGATTGTAAACATACAGGGTGTTCATACATCTTGGAACAAACTTTCTACATGGATAATGTGATCAAGCCAAACATTTTTTGAGCAAGAAACATTATCTCAATCCACTTATTCCATCAAAAATACAATACATCCAATCAAAAACACAGGGTGTGTCACCGCAAGCTGAAACTAAATTTTCGATCACATCTTTAACAACAATCAAGATATTTTAGAGAGATTTGCATCGTATTAATTTTGCTTGTACCAAATATGATGTTATTAGAAGTGACTGAAGTTTGGCTAGTGACACAGTTATAAGTAGTACTGTCAGCTGCACTCTGAATAAAGGAATATCTAGCTCAGCATTGTTTAGATATGAATAAAAGCAATTTCCAGTACTTCTCGTGATTCACAGAAATCAAAGTACCTATGTTGAAAATATAGTTACAGTATCTTTAATATTATTAAAGTAACAACCGGAAATTATAATTTGACCTGGAGTGAGATGCACTTTATTTTTGATTGAATAAGTGTGTTGCGATCCTGGTTTCATGGACAAAAATTGTCTGTTTTGATGTCTATTATCACCTGTAAAAGTTTTTTTTTCACTTTGTTTAGAAGCATAATGTTTGCAAAAAAGCAAGAAACAGATTATTTACTAGACACTATTCAGGAACTTGCATTTATTTTTACATCATTAATTCCTATGAAGGTCATCATTATTGGTTAATTTTCTCAAGTGAAACTTTTTAAACAGAAAATAAATAATGTAAAAGCATTCTCTTTAATTGAAATATTATTCTATTTGTAATTATTTTGAATATCTTTATTAATTAACTGTTAAAACTAGAAATTGTGGGTTTTTAAAAATATTTTTAAAAAGTTCTTTTAAGTAGTCGGTTTGGCCGAATATTTCGATATTCGCAGGCCGAATAGTTTGATATTCGGCCTAACCAAATATTCGGTAATATGGCCGAATACCGAATAGATACCGAATATTCGGAGCATCCCTACACTTTACTTTTGTCTTTTTTGGATAACTAATGTTGTAGGTTAAAAACGAATACAATATCAGCAAATTTTTTAAATAAAATATATATATATATATATATATATATATATATATATTCAATTTTCAAAGTTTTTCCATGGAAAACTTTTAAAAGAATATTTATTCAGAATAGTTATGTAAAATATTTTAAATGTAATTAGTACTTTTTTCATATTTAAATTTTTTTTTAATTTTTCCGGTTTTCTTGTATTTTACATTATTTCCAAAAATTTTTCGACTAGCATTTATAGGATAAGACGTGTATTTTTATCCGCTCTGCAATATGTCAGTGCCATATGAAGACATTTTTACACATGTGTACTTAAAATTGATAAATATGACAATCCGGAAATGCTTCTTGTATATTGTGTTATTCAGAGAGAGATCTAATTGTTTAAAAATTTACCATCTATTCCTAATGAAATTTTTAAGTCATTTATAAAATGTACGAATACTTTCCAGTTTAATGCAAAACTTTGAGAGTTTCTTCAAGAAATGTTGTGAAAATAGAAAAGGAGACCATAAAACACTCTGTTTTCAAACTGAGGTAAAGTGACAAAAGAGAAAACTGTTTTGGGCATATATAAGATGTATGACTTCATTGAATTTATAGAATTATGTTCAAAACATATTCGAGAAAATATTTTACCTGTTTGGTAAGATAACAAATTGTGAAATGACTTGTCATTGTTAATGTTCTTTCAATCTTCGTCCATGTGAATAATAAAATTTCATTTTCTTAAATAAGAATTATATGTTACATAAGAACGGCAATGGGCTGGGGGGGGGGGGCATCAGGACTTTTGAGTTGCTTTGGTGGGGCGCGGCCGAAAAAAGGTGGGGAACCACTGGATTAAACGACTAAAACATATGATTAAACGAATATATGATAATTGCGGGATTAGTAGAACGCTAACGGTAATTCAATTTTGGTATGTTGCTTCCGTCACCTACAGCATGTTTTTCCTAAAAGAGGGTGTATATAGCATTAAAAGCATTTTACAGGACAGCACAAAATAATACGAATAAATGAAACAAATATATGTTAAATGCGGGATTTGTAGAATGCTGACGCTAATGTAATTTTAGTAATTTTTTACAGTGTCCTACAGCATGTTTTTTCTGGAAGAGGATGTATATATGCATTTAGATTTATTTTACAGGGTCACTTAAAATAATACGAATATATGAAACGAATATATGCTTAAAGCCCTTTTTGTTGAACGCTGACAGTGATGTATTTTTTGTACGTTGTTACAGTCAGACAGACCGGCCGTCAGAAAACAGTTAACAGACAGACAGGAAACAGACAGACAACAGGAAAATCTTTCACATAGAGAGCAGACAGACAAATAACAGTCAGACAGGTAGCCGCAAGAGTGTAGCCAATTAGCAGACAGAAATACAGCATATAGCAGGCAGACAGCAGATAGAAAACAGACAGAAATACTGCATACAGACAGCCGACAGAGTTTAGATAGACAGCAGATGGCAAGCAGGCAAACAGCAGATAGCAGACAGGCCGACAACATACAGACAGCCGACATAATATAGATAAACAGCAGATATCAGACAGACATACATCAGACTACAAATAGTTAGCAGGTAGGCAGCAGACAGACAAACAGCAGACAGAAAAAGCATTAACAGCAGACATACAAACATGCAGCAGACAGTATACAAACAAACAGCAGACAAAGAGCCGACAGCAGACAGGTATACAACAGACAAAGAGTAGACAGACAGACAGCAGGTAACATACAGACAGATAGCAGACAAACAGAAGACATACAGCATACAAGCAATCGACAAAGACAGGTGGAAGATGGTATATATATATGCAGAAGGCAGAAAGACATCAGATAGACCAGACACATTTACAGCTAACAGGCATACAGCAGATAGTAGACAGATATACAGCAGACATACAAACATTAGAGAGAGCAGGCAGACAGCAAACAGACAGCTGACAGACAGACAGCAGATAACAGACACAAGATAGACATCAGACAAACATCAGACATACAGATAGCATACAAACAGTCTACAAAGTAAATACAGACAGCAGATAGCAGGCAACAGACAGACAGAAGGCAGTTCATCGCAGACAGATAGACATCAGACAGACGACAAACATACAGCAGTCAGATTTACAGCAGATAGTAGACATACAGACATCATACAAGCATCCGACAGAGTGTAGACAGACAGCAGATTGCAGACAGGCAGATAGCAGACAGCAAGACGACAGAAATACAGCAGACAGACGTACATCAGATAGCAGACAAACAGACAGCCGGCAGCGTGTAGTCAGTCAGCAGATAGCAGACAGACATAGTTCAGATAGTTAGCAGGTAGACAGCAGAGAGTCATACAGTAAACAGACATATAGTAGACAGTCAGGCAGAAGTCTCTCTCTCTGTCGCTGTCTGATTGTTTGTATATCTCTCTAAGTTAATCTTTCTACCTCTCTTTATATGTCTATCTCTCTATCTCAGAGACTGAAAGCAGACATACAGACAAAAAAGTCCGGGGGTTGACGCACAAAGGGCGCAAAAGGCAAAGCCCCTGGTATATATATATATATATATATTGTAAACATACAGGTATACAAGGGGATTTGCCCTCTGCGTTCCTCGTGCGCCAACCCCCGGACTTTTTGTCTGTCTGTCTGCTTTCCAGCCTGCCTGTCCGTCTGTCTTTCTGCCTATTCCTTCTGTCTATAAATTTCCCTCTACTTTTTTTCTGCTATCTCTATCTATCTCCGTATGTCTATCTATCTCTCTATCTTCCTCTGTCTATCGCTATACCTCCCTCCATCTATCGATATACCTCCCTCTATACATTTATCTCTCCATCTCGCTCTATCTCACTTTATCTATTTATCTCCCTCTATTTCTCCATATCTATCTCCCGATGTCTGCCTATCTCAGCATTTTTTCGTATGTCTCTATTAGCCTCCATTTCTCTTTCTTCTCCTATTCACCTCTCTCTATATCTCTCTTATCTTCCTCCATCTATCTCTTATCCCCTATTTCCCACTCCCCTAGCCCTCTATCTATCTGTCGCCTTCTATCCCTCTATCTCTCTCAATCTCCCAATCTCCCTCTATTTTTCTCTATATCTTTTTCTCCCCCTACCTCTCCATATCTGCCTCTATCTCTATCATCGTATATCTCAATATCTCTCTATCTCATTATCTCCATCTATCTCCATATCACCCTCTGTTTCTCTATCTCCCTGTATCTCCCTCAATCTTTCTATCTCACTATCTCCCTCTATCTGTCTATCTCCATATCTCTCTATATTCTTCTATTTCTCTGTCTCCCTCTATTTCTCTATCTCTCTACCTCCCTCTATCATACTATATATATATATATATATATATATATATATATATCTAGCTCCCTCCATTCCTTACTATTTGTCTACCTTCCTCTATCTTCTTATCTCTCTCTTATATCTCTATCTCCCTCTATTATTCTCTATTTCTCTATCTCCTTCTATCTCGCTCTATCTCTTTATCTCTATCTCTCTATCTCCCCTACCTCTCTTTTTCTATATCTCCCCCTATCGGTAATTTGGCAGAAGAAACTGTTAGCTCGCGCGAGATTAACAGGAAGGAAAAATGATACGTCAAGCATAGATTATGTAACACTTTCCAACACTTCCAAAATAATTTTACAAACCATTTACCGTTTAATTAGGTGAAAGATGATATCTTAGTAAACAATTTGGAAAAACATAACTTATTTAAAAACCCAATTTCAGGAATTCCGAACAATATTCGGAAAAATATGCGAATTCTTTTGTGCAGCCATGTATAAGACTATAGATTTGTATATACATTACATAGAATGTTAAATTTTAGTTGAGTTAGGAAAAGCGTAGCACAGTCTAAAATTCCCCTTATGAAATTTCCGTCATTAAACATAAATGTACTCGACAATTTTTGTGCTGCCCTGTGTATGATCTGTAGAATATATACGCACCAAGTAATAGACAAAAAATGAGTTAAATTTAAAACCGCTTTCAGCGACTGAAAGCGCACATCCAGCAATTATTGTTAACGTACAGTACCAAATTCTTTTGCGTGTCCCTGAAAATGAACAATGAATGTTATACACAAAATATTCTATAGTAAGCCTCTTGTAATGTATCTTAGTCATATACTATATCAATTTCAATGTGTTTGAAATAGTGAAACATTATTAAAATAAACCACAAACTATTTTTCTCCATAGACTGTAATGTAACGGTATTCCTTTGAGTGTCCCTGTAAAAAAGCTATATACACCATATTCTATAGTAAGCCTCTTGTAGTGCACCTCAGTGATATATATCAATTTCAATATGTTTGAAATTGTGTAACAGCATTAAAATAAACCGCAAATTACTTTTCTCATAGACTGTAATGTAATGGAATCATTTTGAGAGTCCCTGTAAAAAAGCTATAAGTGTACGCACTTTATTTTCACTACCGAACATGCCATAGTAAACCTTAATAAAATATATCAATTGCATAACAATCCGAACGTATTTATGCGCGTTAGAGACGGGCAGACAGACAGACAGACAGACAAACCGAATTCATAAACACTTTTCATCTATGTTGGAAAGTGTTTAAAAAACGTTTGTTTTACGAAACAAATCTGTTTTTAACAATAAACTACCTCTTTTACGGTTACAAAAGATAATTTTCCGTCTACAAACTGTAAAAAAATTCACCGTTAGAAAACGATCATTTTACAATTTAACATTGTAGGAAACTGTCTTTTTTTTATCGTTATTTAACAATCTTAAGAAGCATTCTCGTTGGTCCAGATAGATATACAATTATGATTACTCTACCAGATTCATGAAAAACTGCTGAACAATCTATTTTTTTTTATCATTTCTCAAACTAAATCTTTATAAATTGATTTATAAACGTCAATTTATAAATTACAATATAAATTAATTACAATATAGATAAATTACAATAATAGATAACGTCAATTTATAAATTGACGTTATCAGGCGTTTTTACCATTTTCTAAATAAATGTTAAAGTGAGTGTGATATATAGTCAATGAATCTTTATTTTACGAAATTTTTAATAATGCAGCTGATTATATTTTTTTTCTGTGTACGCGTGTAACGTATTGATTTTAAATAATAGATCTAACTAATTTAATTTTACTTCCAAATGATTTTTAAATAGTAACTGTTAGTTTACATACAAATATGACATAATACACGTTTGAATTTAAAAATATATATTTTGCACGCGTTTACTAATTTTATAAATAGCCAGACATAGATTAAGCAATTACTGATTTCATTTTAATCCAATATTACAATATCACTCTCAATTATCCATAATGATATTACATTATTTAAATTTAATCAGCGTTATTTAATCTTAATTTTGCTACCTTCTTTATATATTCATGTTGAAATTATATAATAGGCTTACGTAATTTTAGCGTGACCTTCTTACATTTGAGGGGGTTAGAATGACAGTGGTGTAAGTCAATATTTAGTAATTTGAGAAATAAAGGGTTTTGTGAAACTCGTTGTATTGCCGTTGCTTTAAGTGGTCCAACTTGTTTTTCCCTGTAGCAACTCTCTATGTGAACTATGACTTATTTGACTGCCACACTGAATAGAAATTATGGTACTTTTCGATTAGCCGGGCGCCAGTGATAGATGTACACACACACACACACACACATATATATATATATATATATATATATGTATGTATGTATACATATATGTATATGTGTAGATATATGTGTATACATATATATATATATATATATATATATATATATATATATATATATATATATATATATATATATATATATATCACTGGCGCCCGGCTAACCAAAAAGTACCGAAATTAATGTACGTTCAGAGAAAATATGGTTAGCTAGATTTTTCAAATTTTTGACTTATTCCACTGTCATTCTAACCCCCTCATTTAATAGCTTTCTGGCTCAAATGAGGGGGTTAGAATGACCGTGAAGTAAGTCAAAAATTAAAAAAATCTGGAAAACCATATTTTTACTGAACGTATATTAATTTCTGTTCAGTGTGACATTCAAATAAGTCATAGTTCACTTAGAGAGTCTAGAGGACAAAACAAGTTGGACCACTTAATGCAACGGCGATACGACAAGTTTTACAAAACCCTTCATTTCTCAAATTATTAAATATTAAATTACCCCCACTGTCATTCTAACCCCCTCAAATTACTGTAAGGTATACCTTTATTGAATAAAATTTTGAAATTGTAAAAACGTAAGCATTATTATGCAGTAATTATATACCATTAAACTGATTTTCGAATACTTGCGTGTTCTTTTCGGTGTGGAACATAATTTAAAACATTCACAGCACGGAAATAAAATTTTTATTCAGAAATCAATAAATATTTATTAATAATCATTAAACGCATTAAAAGAATATAATGGGAAGAAGTGAGCGCATGAGTAAAGGAGCACTGGTTACCAATTAAAATTCCTGCTACTCATCTGGTTAATTATCTTTCATTTGTTTGCTTTGACAAAAGTACTGCTTAGAAGAATTCGTGATCGTCAATATACAAATCTCTTGTCGAGTTTTAAAAGGTTATAACTCATTAACATTAACCTAATTAAATTTAAGAATAGAATTAAAACGCTTTGTGGTTATTTACTAAGAAACCTCAACTTATGGGCCCTAAGATTAAAATAACCATTCCTAAAAAAACTACTCTAAATATGAGAATTCAGTAACTTAAGCCCTATTATTAAAGACTGAGACACATGTTGCAAGAAAATCAAATGCAAAATTTAAATTTAAATATTTACAAATTTATTTACATTAAGATATACAAAACATCAAACAATCGAAAATAGCAAAATGCTCTAGATCCTTTACCTCGGATCATGACAGAACAGTTAGTAATAACATTAATTGGTTTCGTTTAAAATATATATATATATATTAATTTCTTAAAGTCAGAAATTGGCTTAGCAGGGATGAGATTTCTCCTACTTTTTGCATACCAGTATAACTTAGAGAAAATGTTTTTTATTTAATCGGAACATTCTGCAATTTAACAGAACAACAATTTCTCTAAGATTATACTGGTATGCAAAAAGTCGGAGAAATCTTATCCCTATGTTAGAAACTGATTTTAGAACAATCATTTTAAAATACATTGAATTCATATTATTTACCTACATTTCATACACTCGAAGAGATAAAAGATATACTTGTAAATTACTCTTAATAAATTTATACTTATGCATTATTCTTAAAGCAATTTAGGAGATCCCCCTCCTTTGTGACACAGGTATGAAATCCCTTATAAAATTTTACAACACACATTTCTGAACAAAGTAATGACCAATAATTGGTTTCATGTATACGACCGTCGTATCCACTGGATTCTGACACTGCCGTTAATGTAAGACCTCCACTTGAGTACACTCATTTTTTATTTGCGGTGATACGCTGAGGGATTATTAGTCAAACTTGAAACTTAATTGACATAAGACAATTATGCATCAAAGAAATCTTAAGAGTTTTCTCATAACTTGAGATGCTGTTAGCATAGATTAATAAGAAGATGCAATTATTCTAAAACTAAAAGTTTTTAGTCATCGCGAAGACTAAAACCAATATTTCGTAAATCTAATATAAAAAAAAACTAAGACCATAACTCCGAAGGTCTACCAGCTATGTCATAAAGAGAGTCCTAAAGTTTGTAAATTTCCGAATGCTAAGACTAAAAAATCCTCATTCTAAAGGTAGAGCTGCACATTAATTTAATACGTTTTTACGGGGCTTTAAAGTTACTTCCCTCTTCTCTGATTGGAAAAAAACCATGAGGTTTTTAATTGGCACAGCTAATCTGCTCGCAAACATTGGTCAACTGGAAGCCACACCTCATACCTCGTGACACAATTATTGCGTCACCATCTGGACAGACCCTCCCTGGACAATATATTTGGGAGGAGAGATACCTGTCAATTTCTTTGTATTCTCAACTTTATTTTGGGACAGTCCGGAGCCTGCTCTGAAAAAATCTAGAAAAATAATTCTCTATTACACTGATTCCCTATGAGGAAGTAATAAAAAAATAGAAACATGTTTCTAAAATCATATCATTAATCTAAAATTTTACACATAGGTGAACTGACTTGTTTTTCATATTTGAATGTAAAAATTAAATGTCTGTGTTGAATAATTTTTTGTTATGAGTTCATAAACTTCCAATCCCGCAGGAATCTTGTTCAATAAGGTAAAGCCAGGAGAGCTGGTGCGGTCGGAGAGATTGCGCACATATACGTTCGGCGTGAAGGAGTAGAGTGAGCGCGCAGTGACTCCATGTAGTTGTACAACAGCAGTAGTGGAGTGTCTACTTGAAAGTGCACGTTGATTGTTTTGGGCGTCTAAGATAAAGCATTGCTATTTTGTTTTGTTTTCCCTAAGTAAGTGGTTGAATTTTCATAGCTATTCATCAGAATTTCTATACAATCTCAATAGTACAAAATATTTTAAACTTGAATGATTTCTCATAAGCTACTAATCTAGACTAACAATGTGAACATCAACGGTTCATTTTAGTAGCGGCCGTGTTTAAATAAAAGGCTGCGCAATCTCTCCTACCGAAATTGGAGAGTTTGCGCATCTGCTACTTAGGAGAGATGGATTCTTCCCATAATACAATAGGATTCTTCCCATTAGTTTCCAGGTTAGGAGAGATTACGCAGCTTATTGGTAAATTTGCATAAAAAAATGAAAAATGAAAATGGACTAATTTTAAATTAAACGTGTTATCAAGTAACTTAATGTTATTTTGTAATCTTATCTGGACTTGCTTTTTCTGATTCTTTAATTTTTTTTTCCTTTAATTAAAATTTTTTAATCGTTTTTAAAATTATTTCCTTTTTCTGATTCTTTAATCATTAGGTTGAAATTTTCACTTTTAATACAATAATATTTGTTCACAAAAACATTACAACAATGTCATTTAAGTGTAATCAATATTGTTAACAATTTAACATAAAAATCTCTCCTACCCATGTGCGCAATACCACCAACCCTGTAAGGACAGATTGCGCAAAATAACTTTCTTGGTTTTATTACAACTGTTCTATTAAATTGCAACATAACAACAAAACAGCAATGGAAATGAAGTAAAAATTATTCATGAATAGTTTAGCAAAAAATTATTATTTAGATTTTTTATTGTTATTCTTTTGAATTGTGCGCAGACTCTCCTAACTTTACCTTATATAAAACGTACAAGGATTTGGGGAAAATTTGGAAGTCGAATTCTGCACATCATATTCCTCCTCTAGTCAAAGAGAAAATAAGATCCTGTGGTGAAGTAAACTGTAACAGTTCCTGTCCCATACTGTACGTATAGTTAATTCCAAGAAGGGTCCTTTTACAAAAGTTTAGTATCCATCACTTTTTGCACCGTCCACACAATTTGTTATATAATCGCACTATTGAGCACTTATTTTTTATTTTTTATTTTTGTTACATTGAAGTTGTTTTAATAGTGTAGACGGTGATTCTTTGAGTCGATACACTGTTCAGCTGTACTTTGTCATATTCATTATGTTCAAAATATTACAATTTTGCCTAAACATTTTAAAAGCCAAATATCATCAAACCATAAGTTTTGAAAAAAAATAAAATAAAGCACCAAACATCTAATCCAATTTAAACTATGTGTTCGACTCTGGCATAATTCTTACATCAAGAATACATCTTTACAAAAATGTATAACAGTCACTATTATTCCCCTTTTCTCTCTTTCATCCACAACAATAAAGTAATTTGGTTGCCACCATTATCAAAATGTCATTAAAAATTAGGAAAATAAATATGTCGGTAACTAATTTAAATTTTAATGTTTCGAGGGTTATGACATCGTTCGGACTTTACTTATAACTGGTGTCCTTTTGAATTCTTCTTATTCTTGGAGAAGTGGATATGAAATACAAACACGCAGTCAGATTTTAATATAATTCATAATAATACTAATCAAAAACTCCTTAATTTTATTAAATTAATTCGCAGTAATGTGCTTCTTTAATCCTAAAGCAAGCGTATGTAATTTTAGCTCTCATTAATTCATGCATTTCATAGTTTTATAGTTTGAAATGCTGGGATATAAGAAAGCTTTGTTTAAGTTCGTGAAACGCAAGCATTATCACAAATGAATACATTAATTTTATGTGATTAAACGGAATTTCGATTACTTAAGTACTTATTTATGTATATGCGAATTCATATTTAATAATTTTCCCTTCTCTTAAACAAATCCTTTATTCAGAAAACAGTTAATTATTCATTAATAATCATTGAATGCACCAAATCAATAATTTATAATGTCCTTGCCCCCGCAAGAAATTGAATATTTTATTACTTTTGCATTATATGCAATAATTTTCAGAAAACTATTATACAGCCCGTCATGCTTTCAATGCTTAAATCTTCACTGAAGCTAATATCAAACACAAACACATTCCTGTCATATATTCTAATACGAGGAAAAATTGTGTGTGTGTATGTATATACAGGGTGTTTTTTTTTAAACTGACTCTATTCAGAGCCGCCGGTAGCTCCTTCTAATAACTGGATTGACACAAAATTTTATAAATGGACTAAGAAAACCATGGGAAAAACATTCCAACAAAAAAAATATTAGTTCCAATCACCACCGATAAGGGAAAATGTGGCGCTCTGGTAATTTATGCAACTGAGAATTAGCATAAAATACGGGCAATAAATGAAAATGCAAATTTTTACTTACGCAAGCGACAGTAGCGCCAATAGTTTAAGCTATAAATGCATGAGAAAAACTCAGAAAAACAATTTCAGCTCAGGTTGAAAATAAATCTCACGTTACCGCAGCGCGCGTACTTCTGAAGTTCTATTATTGTAACCAATGCAATGCACCAGCCGCTCTTCGTTTATTTAGAAAGCGCCATAAACTGCGCAAAGAACCTTTATCCGTTAATGCATTCAAAGCAATGATTTGAAATTCGAAGAAAAAGGCTCGCTAGCTCGGCCAGGCAGAGAACGTAAACCGGTGTCAGAAAAAGTGGTAATGGATGTTGCAATTGCGATCAACGATAGGTCACAGAGTACCTCTGCTGTTTGTAGTAGCATCGCACGGGATGTTGCGAGAGAGCTGGATTTAAATGTTTCGACAGTATGGAAAGTCTTGCGGCGAATTCTTCACTACTATCCATACAAGATCAGCTGCAACAACTACAACCCAATGATTACGATAAACGACTGACATTTGCTCTGACATTTCTTGCAAGAATGGAAGTCGATGATGCCTTCCGTGGAGAATTTTATGGGCAGATGAGGCCCATTTTCAGCTGAATGGGTCTGTTAATACTCATAACTGTAGAATTTGGGCCACTGAACAACCTCATACAGTTCTAGAAACTCCGTTACATTCACCAAAGCTCACTGTTTGGTGTGGCGTTACAGCTGAATTCATCCTTGGACCATTCTTTTTTGAGAACATTACTGCGACAGTACCAGTGACGTGTACCGTTAACGCAGAAAGATATGATAATATGCTGACTAGTTTTGTCGTTCCACAACTTCAACAGAGACAATGTCTGAATCAGATAATTTTTATGCAAGATGGTGCACCACCACATATTGGTGTAAAAGTACAGCAGGTGTTGCGCCATCACTTCACTGACCAAACAGTTATCAGTCGTTATTTTCAATATGTCTGGCCGCCCCGGTCTCCGGATATATTCCATGCGATTTTTGGCTCTGGGGTTATTTGAAATCGAAAGTCTATCTTGGGGAGTAACAAATCTGAGTATCTTAAAAGACAACATAATACATGCAGTAAGGGCTATTCCATGTGACATGCTACGCTCGGCCGTCGAAAATGTTGTACATAGAATGCAAGGTGTGCTGCAAGAGAACGGTGGTCACATTGAATGTGGTCGAATTCCTCGTCGGGAATGTGTATATGATGAATGGCATTTTATGCAATGACATTAAACATGGAATAAAACTAAAATTCAAATTAAAAATGGAATTAAATTAAAAATGGAATAAAACTAAAATTCAAATTAAAAATGGAATTAAATTAAAAATGGAATAAAACATGGCATTTTATGCAATTTATTAATTTTGTCTGTTTCTGATGTTTTCTTTCAATGTACAGCGCCAAATTTCCATCTATTGGTGGTGATTAGAACTAAATTTTCTTTTGTTGGAATATTTTTTCCCATGGTTTTCTTAGTCTATTTATAAAATTTTGTGTCAATCCAGTTATTAGAACGAGCTACCGGCGGCTCTGAATAGCGTCAGTTAAAAAAAAAAACACCCTGTATATATATATATATATATATATATAAGCAAATTTTATCTTAAAAACGGCTCTAATGATTTTGACGACATTTTGTATCCCACCGTTTTGGGGCACCAGAAAAACATTGGGCTAGGTCATATGTTCGAGAAAATCCGATGAGTCATTTTGAGTCACCATGGGTCAGGGTCAAGCTAATTGTATCTAAAAAACGGTTCAAACGATTTTGACTAAATTTTGTATTCTACCAATTTTCGGGTACGAGAAGACTATTGGGCTAGGTCACATGTTCGAGAACTTTCGATTAGTGGGTCATTTTTGGGTCAACGAGGGTCAATTTAATTTTATCTAAAAACGGCTCTAACGATTTTGATTAAATTATGTGTACTACGAGTTTCGGGCACGAGAAAATCATTGGGCTAGGTCACATGTCCAAGAAAATTTGATTAGTGGATCATTTTTGGGTCACTGTGGGTCAAGCTAATTTTATCTAAAAAACGACTCAGACTATTTACACTAAATTTTGCAGCTTATGGTTTTCGGGCACGAGAAGACTAATGGGCTAGGTCACATGTTCGAAAAATTTCTATTAGTGGGTCATTTTGGTCATGGGTCATTATGGGTCAAGTTATTTTTATCTTAAAAACGGCTCAGACCATTTGAACTAAATTTTGTATCCTGCGGTTTGGGGGCACGAGAAAATCATTGGGCTGGGTCACATGCTGGAGAAAATCCGATTAGTGGGTAATTTTTGGGTCACTGTGGGTCAAGCTAATTTTATCTAAAAAATGGCTCAGACTATTATGACTAAATTTAATATCCTACGGGTTTCGGGCACGAGAAGACAATTGGCCTTGGTCACATGTTATTAGTGGGCTATTTTGGCCATGGGTTAAATATTTAAACTCAAAGCTAATTTTGACCGAGCATAGATCGGTCTTCCGTGCTCGTTAAAATTATTCAAGCTAAAAGAAATTTAATCAACAATTAAATTTTTGATGACTTGATTTAAACTTCCCAATAAATCGGTTTACTTATATAGCAAATAAAATCATTATGATATCTATCTATATATATATATATATATATTTCTTTTACGTGGCGATGAAATAACGCTGAATTTCTAGCTTATCGCTTGGCAACAACCGTACTTTCCAGAGCTCAGCTTCTGCCTCCAATATGGCGGCCATTGTGAGAGCAGTTAAACTCAAACTAGCAATTATTAATAAAAATAAAATAACATGTACGTAATCCAAAGCGTTTGAGGTGATTCCTCATTTTAATTATGAGTAATATTCTTAATTCCCAATGAATTCTCAACTCTTATTTAGAATTTATTTATGAATTTAACTCACAAGAAAATCGCAGAGAATAAAAAAAATCCCTGACGGCTCGGCCTACAGGCACAGGTAGATTTCGAAGACGCAGACCGTGGGGCTCCTGTTTGTCGGGAATTGCGGAAGAAATGACCTTTTTACGATGATGCGGCAGTTGGAACCGCCTACTTCGAAACCTAACTTGTTTGCAGGCGGAGCCGGCAGGGTTTTTTTTTTTTTTTTTTTTTTTTTTTTTTTTGCTATAACGGTTGGTCCTATAAAAAACTTGTCAATATAAAAGTTTTAGATAATATTAAGAGGATTAATAATAAATTTAAGCGGATTTGAAATCTTGAGAATTGGCGAAGTTATGAATTTTTTTCTTATAGACCCCCTTCCCCCCCTTAACCCAATTTTTAATTAAATCAAAAATCTGTCATACATAAATTTTCGGCCCTTCTCCTAGAAGTAATAATAACTTCAAAAGGATTCGATACGTATCATAATTCAGAAATTATGGGGTTTTTTCTGTTTTCGCAAAAAGCCCCCCACCCCATCCCCCCCTGGTTCGATTTTGCCCATTAACGAACTTGACCGAGATTTTATGCCCCTTGATTTTATGTATCAATTTCGAAAAGCTGCGGAAGTTGGAACCGCCTACTTCGAAAAATAACTTGTTTGCAGGTGGAGCCGGCAGGGATTTTTTTTTGTTTTTAATTTTTTTTTTTTGCTATAACGGTTGGTCCTATAAAAAACTTGTCAATATAAAAGTTTTAGATAATATTAAGAGGATTAATAATAAATTTAGGCGGATTTGAAATCTTGACAATTGGCGAAGTTATGAATTTTTTTCTTCTAAACCCCCTTCCCCCCCCCCTTAACCCAATTTTTAATTATATCAAAAATCTGTCATACATAAATTTTCGGCCGTTCTCCTAGAAGTAATAATAACTTCAAACGGATTCGATACGTATCATAATTAAGAAATTATGAGGTTTTTTTCTGTTTTCGCAAAAAGCCCCCCCCCCCCATCCCCCCTCCCCTTGGTTCGATTTTGCCCATTAACGAACTTGACGGACATTTTATGCCCCTTGATTTTATGTATCAATTTCGAAAAGATGCGCGAGTTGGAACCGCCTACTTCGAAAAATAACTTGTTTGCAGGCGGAGCCGGCAGGGATTTTTTTTTTTTTTTTTTTTTTTTACTATAACGGTTGGTCCTATAAAAACTTGTCAATATAAAAGTTTTAGATAATATTAAGAGGATTTATAATAAATTTAAGCGGATTTAAAATCTTGGGAACTGACGAAGTTATGAATTTTTTTCTTCTAAAACCCCCCTCCCCCCCCCCCTTAAGGCAAATTTTAACTATATCAAAAATCTGTCATACATAAATTTTCGGCCCTTCTCCTAGAAGTAATAATAACTTCAAACGGATTCGATACGTATCATAATTAAGAAATTATGGGTTTTTTTCTGTTTTCGCAAAAATCCCCCCCCCCATCCCCCCCTGGTTCGATTTTGTTCATTAACGAACTTGACCGAGATTTTATGCCCCTTGATTTTATGTATCAGTTTCGAAAAGATACGGGAGTTGGAACCGCCTACTTCGAAAAATAACTTGTTTGCAGGCGGAGCCGGCAGGGATTTTTTTGTTTTTAATTTGTTTTTGCTATAACGGTTGGTCCTATAAAAAACTTGTCAATATAAAAGTTTTAGATAATATTAAGAAGATTAATAATAAATTCACGCGGATTTGATATCTTGTGAATTGTCGAAGCTATGATTTTTTTTCTTCTAAAAACCCCCCTTTTTCCCCCCCTTGGGGCCATTTTTAATTATATCAAAAATCTGGCATACCTAAATTTTCGGCCCTTTTCCTAGAAGTAATAATAACTTTAAACGAATTCGATACGTATAATAATTAAGAAATTATGGGGGATTTTCTGTTTTCACAAAAAGCCCCCCATTTCCCCCCCCCCCTTTGTTCGATTTTGCCCATTAACGAACTTGACCGAGGTTTTATGCCCCTTGATTTTATGTATCAGTTTGTAAAAGATTAATGCAGAATTTTTCCAGTTATCGTGGTCAGAAAAAAGTGACATAGATAGATAGATATATAAACTTTTGAACTGGGGGTGGTTTTGGGTTCTGGGAGTCATGATCGGCGTAGATCTGCAAAAATGTTTCAAAATTTCCAACTTAGGTGAGAATGTAATATGTAGTATTTCTTACGGAATCTACCTAATATCAACGGTCTAGATTGCACCTGCTGCCATGACTTGCTGTCTTAATGAAGTAAACAATTTCTTTTGCAAAAATCTTTAATCAATTAGAACAGTAAAATGTCGAACGAAATTTAAACAATGATTGATGACATATATAAACTATCTTCCTATCACGTAGTGTTTTTTAAATGAATTTAAGCCGTGCTGTACAATATTATAGGTGCAATGAGTTTTAAACTAATTATGTTTCCAATATCCTTTTTTAATAGTATTTAAATGATTTATGCCCATTGGTAGCACCAAAATAAATGCATTTTTAATTTTGTTTTAAACAAAGTTTTAAATTACTTTTTTTACATTAAAAAAATCGTCAATTTCATATGTTAAAATTATTTATGGTAGTACTCATTCCGGCTAGAACTTTTTGGTACTGCGTAGCGGTTTTAATGTGAATCGCTTCGCAATTCACGGGTGTTGGCGAGCGTTTGCGAATAGGGATCTAATCCCCCTAGTTTATTATATTGTAAGAGAAAAAAATTGTACATTTGACGAAAAAAAAAAACATTCATATCCGAGGTGGTGGTAAAATCTGTTTACTTTTCGAAAAATCTGCTCATTTCATAAATTTTCTGTTTTTTAACAGTCGACTTTTTACTGTCACTCCGGATGATTTTTTTTTTTTTTTTTTACATCAGATTTGTGATTATATTTTTATAGAGTGGATTAATTTTTATAGCACTAATGCATAATTTAATATATATTCTTCAAGTGATTTTGAAGGAATATCTATTATTTATGCTAAATATTATGTTAAATGCAAATACGATATACACTATATTGCCAAAGGTGACCGGTCACTTGCGATTTTAGACGTTTTGTTAACTATCTAGAAAAATACATGAGGAATCAACCTGCAACTGCTGGTTTGTAAACAGTATAGTATAGGTTATATATTTCAGCGAAGATTTTTTCCGGAAACCCCATAGGGGACTGTCAACAAATTGAAAAAGAAAGAATATCTTTTGGATTACCCTGTAAAAACTAATGTAGAAAAAGCGTTCAAACTCGAGATTATTAATAAGTGGCTTATTGTAATATACTGTGTTCATTTTTATGAGGATAGCATGTATACTCGAAGAGAAATTAAGGTTTTTATAAAAACAGTTCCAAATTTTACCAACTTTTTTGCTTATAATTTGCAGATTTCTTAATATAAAAAAAAATTCAGAAAATATGTCATACAACATTGTATATAACACTCTGCAATCGGAATTAAAAAATAATAAAAATTGTATGAAAAATGAGCAGGTTTACTAAAATATGTTTCACTGCGCATGCGCGAATGCAATCAAAATATAATATGCATAATGTATTAGCTAAGTATATAGAGCAACTTTTGTGAAAGTCTCAAAATCATAGCTTGAAAATTCTGAAAATTATCGGCGATAGAATAAGCTCGCAATCCGTTGTTCCCAAAAAGAAGCAAAAAGATGAGGGGTTGTATCAAATATCTGTTGATTAGTGCCAAGATAGCGTACACAATATTGCGCGTACTACTATATTCGAATACAACCCCTCATCTTTTTGCTTCCTTTTGGGAACAACGGATTTCGAGCTTATTCTGTCGACGATAATTTTCAGAATTTTCAAGTTATGATTTTGAGACTTTCACAAAAGTTGCTCTATATACTTAGCTATTACATTATGTACATTATATTTTGATTGCATTCGCGCATGCGAGTGAAACATTTTTTAGTAAACCTGCTCATTTTTCATCCATTTTTTATTATTTTTTAATTACAATTGCAGAGTATTATGTACAATGTTGTTTGACATATTTTCTCAAAATAACTTTCTTTTATATTAAGAACTCTGCAAATTATAAGGAAAAAACTTGGCGAAATTTGGGACTGTTTTTATAAAAACCTCAATTTTTCTTCGAGTATACATGCTATCCTCATAAAAATGAACACAGTATATTACAATAAGCCACTTATTAATAATCTCGAGTTTGAACGCTTTTGCTACATTAGTTTTTACAGGGTAATCCAAAAAATATTCGTTCTTTTTCAATTTGTTGACAGTCCCCTATGAGGTTTCGGGAAAAAAATCTTCGCGGAAATATATAACCTATACTATACTGTTTGCACACCTGCAGTTTCAGGTTAATTCCTCATGTATTTTTCTAGATAGTTAACAAAACGTCTAAAATCGCAAGTGACCGGTCACCTTTGGCAATATAGTGTACGTATTATACTTTTATAATCCGTAATTTGTTATGTTCTTTTCTATATAACATATACTTTCACTTCTCTTAAACAAATTCTTTACTCCCAAAACGGTTAATTATTCATTAATAATCATTAAATGCACCAAATTAATAATGTATAATGTCCTCGCACACGCAAGCAATTTAATATTCTATTACTATTATATTTTCTTTAAATTCAGTGATTTTCAGTAAACTGTGATAATGCTTAGCATCAATTCAATGATTAAATTATTATAGCTTACGGCTGCACAACCTTTATAAAGGAAGGGCCAGTTACAAATATGACTGGATTGTCGAGGGCCAACATCTGTAGTTTGGACAAAATTTTGTTTACGGAAGGAGGGATGTCAGTGTCCTGTAAGCTCATAAAAATGCTAATTTGAATGTGGTGTAGCTCCCTACACTCAACCATCTCCCTAGTCAGCATACCCAATTCAGTTGGCAAGACAATATCAATAGTTTAGTTTGTATATATAACATCGATATAGTTAGGGTTTTTTCAAGGAGTGAAAATGTTTCTTGACTTTATTTGAAATTGGGGAGGGGATATACTATTCTAAATTGTACTTTTTAACATATTCAACCACAAATTGTGGATATCAAGTTAAAAAAAAACAGAAAATGATAATTTTTAATAATACATATAATTGTTCACAGTATAAATATGAACCTCATAGTAAGCACCAAAATATCCCCCACCTTGCAATTTTTATAAGATGGGACAATCTACCGTAATGGAATTCTTTATGTAAGAAGTTAAAACAAATTTCTAATAAACATTGAAATTTGATTAGGAGTAAAAGCTCTTTTTTTCCTGACATTTGAAATTGTTGTTGGTGATGAAAATGTACAGAGTTCATTTAAAAATCTGAAAAAAAAATATATATATATATATATGTATATGTGTGTGTGTGTATATTTAAAAATGAGAACACATGTGAAAAACAAAGGATGAGATATTGTAAAAAGCAATGCAAAGGATACTTCAAGAATTATACTTAATAAAGTCAAAAATCAAAAATCAACCTATGATATATATATGATATATATGATGATATATATATATATCATCACCATCATCAATCGTTTTCAATCCACTGCTGGATGTATGTCTCCCCCAGATTTTCCCATTTTTTCCTGTCTAGTTCTTTAATCATAACACCGACCACTTTTCTGATTTTGTCACTCCATTACTTGAGGCCGTCTTCTTGGTCATATATATATATATATTAATTATGCAAAATTTTGTGTAAAAAACGCTTCTTGAAGAATACTGATTTTTGTTTATAAAAAAAATAAATAGAAATAGATAATTGTATACGAGGCTTCTGCATATCTATATGAATAACCATACAACACTTCATGAAGACTAGCTGTTCCTTCTTGATAAATGGAAAATTGTTAATGAAAAAAAGTATGTAAAATTTCTAAAAATTTGAACATTGTTCATAATTACAAACATTTTTATGAAGAATAACTTCATTTCCAAAAATAAATAACAAAGTATGATTGACTAATTATGCTATTTTTCCGCCTTGACCGATTGACAAAAATCTTATTTTTTTCCTTTCAACGACATTTTGCGAAAATTCACATGATTTCGTGAAATTCATGATTTTTATCGATAACTGTTTCATGAATTTTGCGATATTTTCCCGTGATGGTTTGAGAAAATTTGTAATTTTTCAAATAACCATTGATAAAATTCACGATGTTTTCCCCTTGACAAATGGATGAAATTCGCGATTTTGCCGAGCCCGATCAACGATATTCGCGATTTTCTCTGAAACCGATGGACTTATTTCGAAATTTTCTTCTGCGACCGTAGGACGAAATTTGCAAATTTTTCCAAAATCACGAGGGATTAAATAAAACCGAGATTTTTTTTCCAGAAGCGATTGACAAAATTCACGATTTTTTCCGTTAGTGATTGACGAAATTGGCAATTTTTTCCACGAGTAATTGACAAAAATCGTAATTTTTTTTTCGTGAATGATTGACGAAATTCTCTAATTAGTTACGAGTGATTGACGAAATTTGAGATTTTTGGCACACGATCTACGAAATTCGTGGTTTTTTCCTGCGACTGAAGGAAAATTTTTTCCATGCGCGATCGACGATATCTGCGTTTCTTCCCAGTGATTGACAAAATCGCGATTTTATTCCTTGAGTGATTGACAAAATTTACGAATTTTTTTCATATGAAGAAATTTGCAACTCTGCAATTTCCGAGTTTGGCATCTATGGTCCCCTTCGGTAGATTAAAGAAATTTGCGTTTTTTTTCCTCGCGACAAAATGAAGAAATTCGAGATTTTTACGCGCCTGTTCGACGAAATTTGCGACTTTTACGCACCCGATCCGCGAAATTCATCATCCCGCATAGCATCCCGCATAGCACAGTGACGTCATTGTGACGTCACTGTGAGTCACGTACGTCACGTCACATCTGTGACCAAAATGACACCACTTTGTAACGTCACACTGTGATCAAAATGTGAACGTCTTGAAGATCTAAAGAAAACTTAAAATAAACTTTAGAACATCTTATGGCATGAAGATAATTACTTTTTGACAGCTTTAAAAATTTTTGTGACGTTCAAATGACGTCACTGCAAGTCACATAAGTCACGTAAAACCTATGACCAAAATGCCAACACTCTGTGACTTCACGGTGTGATCGGAGAGAGAATTTGGAAAAAAACTCATAAAATATAGAATTGAATTATGTCATGTACCTAAATCATTAATAAAAACATTGTCACACATTATTTAAATATATTGTATTTCCAAAATAAAATAATAAATAAATATTTGTCTCAATATATATATCGCAGATATTTTTTTACAATTTTCATTGCCATTTTCATGAAATTTAACAAAATATTATTATATAATACACAGGTAAAAATCCTTAAATAGAAATTTAGTAACGTAGGAAAGTTTTGGCGGAAAGTAATTCAGAAATAGATCTCCCATTCTAATAAAACTGTTAGCGATTTAGAGATTTGTTAGCATTTTAAATACAAACATTTAATTTTTTTTCCTACCACCGCATAGAACTCATTTGCTAATTTTGTGATACTAAAAATATTTTAAAAATCTCCAATCTCTTATTATTTTGAGGGGCCAATCAACCCAATCATCAGCTTTCTGTTTAAAAAGTGAGGACACCATTTTTGCGAGTTCGACATCGGGGGTGCTCGGGGTGACCGTCGAACGCGTTTAAGATTTTTCTTGTACTGAATATTTAAGGTGGTTCTCAACTGACCTGCTCCACAACGCGAAGCTTTCTGACATAATTTCTGACTCATTTTTAAACGCAAAGGCATAAAATGGGCAGGACTGACTATGGAAGCAATTTGGAATCGAAATGAGTTTTCCATTTTTTGATAAATAAATTACTTATCGAGTTATAAGCAATTCGTGTCACGTGACGACTGGTTTTTCTCTTTTCTTTCCCTGTTACGTCGGTATTTGGTTCAAAACGCTGACTTTGACATTCTTTTCTGAAAGATCTTCTGATTTTACTAAAAAGTGGAAAACGTCTTTCAATTACAGAGTTTCTGAATAAAAACAAAAGCCAATTTCATGCGTTTCCGAACAAAAACGAATTAAAAATATATCATAAAGTATATGTCATTCCTATAGCAATTTATTCCAAAACTGGTCAGTGCTTAATAAGATATCACCTCTGTTAAATATATTGCTCTTTTCAATAGAGTGTAAAAAATGAAAAAATCGTATTTAGGAAATCTGATTGCAGAATAGTATTTATATTTATGTCGTAATTATTTTATAAAGACTATTAAATCCATTTTTATTTAAAATTTATGTTTACTTTGGACGCCTAAAACAAATGCAACTGATTAAAAAATATATAAAAATTTAAATTTTCACAGCTTATTTCCAAGAATATTAAACTCTCTCATATAAAAACAGAATATTATAGTTTTATTAGAAGTTATTTGTCAGCCATATAAATTATAAAGAATTTGAAATGTCTTTATTTAACTGTTTTCTTTCTATTCTTTTTCTGGAAACACCTGCTAGATGTTACTTTGTGGTAAACATTACTGCGCAGATCATGATCGCAGATGTTGAGGGCAGACGATTATTTTCATCGGCGGATTAGAGTGTGTGGTGTTCTTTTAAGTTTGTGGAAGTATATTGTGGAATTTATACCGTGAAAGTAAATTAACGTTTTAAAGTGAATCATCCATTTTAACCTATCCTTATGTCTAGCTGGGTGCGTTATTAAGGTCTGCGTGATATTTGATATCTCAGATCTATAAACACACCTAAGCTGGACACTTTGAAAATTAAAGCAGTGGATTTGAGTCTCATTTTTCAATGAAAAGGAAGCAGTCAACGACCATTAAAACTTAATTCCTAGAACTGGTGGTTTTACTTATAGATTAGCAGGTAACTTTTAATGTCTTCGCAGTTTTGTTAATAGTGCATATTTAGTAATGGTACATTAATAGTGCATTATTTAAATGTTAAGATGTTTAAATCTTTTTTTTTTAATCACTTGTATAAAATTTTATCTTTAATGTTTTAAATCGTTTTAAATAGAGAGTTTGGAAAAAAGCTTAAAGTATTTACTAACAATATATATTCTAAATGTAAAGTGTTATTTATAACGAGGAATGTATTCATATTTTGCGTTTCTCAGTTCAATTTTCATAGTTATTCATTGTAATTAAAAACATTGCAATTTTTAAAACTATTAATATTTGATTTACAATTTGAAAATTTCTTAGCTAGTGGAGGTTTTGAGAAATAATTTTCTGGTATATTTGAAATAATTGCGACAATTTAACTCATTACAAATTTAGTTGTCAAGATATGTCAATATTAGGTGCACAAAAATAATGAATATTGATGAAACAATAAAACAGCTATTCAGTTAAGGTAATTTTTCCAGTTATGTTATCGAATTTTTTCTATAGTAAAAATTGATATTTAAGCTCTGCATTTAGTATTCTATCAAAAACTATAAATAAAATAATTTCTAAAGAAAAAAAAATATTTTTTTTTCTTTGCGTTTATGATCCTAAGTTTTAAATTTCATTTGCTTCGAAAAATGTTTTATTGCTTGATACAATGTTTATTATTTAATAATATCGCACAATAGGTAGATCTATTATTTAAATGGATTCCTAATATAAATTTTTCACAATGCTTATTTAAAAATCTATACTTTTATTTTCATTAAATTTGTAATCAAATCCAAAATAACTAATTTCTGAATTCATTTTTATTCGGAAACACATGAAATTGGCAGGTGTTCTTATTCAGAATATATGTAATAGAATGGCATTTTCCATTTTTGACAAAAGATGTTTCAGAAAACACTATCAAAGTCGGTGTTTTGAACCGAATTTCCGACGCGCAGCGTCAGAAACGGAAAAAACGTGACCAAAATTGCTCTTAAGCATTTCATTTATCTAAAAATGGAAAACGCTATTCATTCCAAATCGCTTTAATAATCAGGCATGCAAGTGCCAAGCGTTTAAAAATTTGTTTATAAATGTGTCAGAAAGTTTCGTGATACTGAACGAGGGGAAATATGGCAAAATATACACATTTAAAAACTTCAATACTTAAAAGCAAAATAGCATAGTTTTAATTAGTCAATATTTTTGGTGGTTACATAAAACAAATGGAAGTCGAAGTTATTTTTAAAAGTGGTTATTTGCACAATAGAATTTCATATTATTAAAATATTTAACTTTATTATAATTTTTAATGGATTCATCTATTATTTTTATATTAGTATGCGTTTTTTACATTTATAATTTTCTTGTTTAACGGCTACATTAGCCGGTTTCCCAATCAGATGCAAAGTTTTAATTTGAATACGAGTTGCATAAAAAAAATGATTGCCGATCCAATCCTTATCGTCGATCTTATCCGTATTTGGTGAAATCTTGTTGTCCGAATCTATGCGAAATCATTTATCAGGTTCGGTCGGGTTGTGGGCCTACAGAATTTTTGTTGTTGTTGTTGTTGTTGAGTTAGGGTAAGATTACGGGTTGAATGTAAATATAGTTTCAGTCAATCATCATTCATGTTCAAGTAGACATTCAATCATGTTCAAGAAGTATATAACCGGATTCGTGCATGACTCTAGATCCGAGCCGACATCAGAAATTGTATCGTAACGCAATTTCTGATAAAATCTGGTTACTTGGTCGTATGCAAGATTCTATTCTGAACAAGACTTACAGTAAAAACATTATACCCGACTCGGGTCAGATCGGGTTCACGAAAATCAGGTCACACGACAACTAATCCAAATCTATTCTGTAGCCAAACAAATCTAAAAAGATCGATCCGAAGTTTCTGGATTGTATTCGGGTAAAATCTGGTCACCCGACCCGGTGCAGTGTCGTCACAAACGTCACAAACTTGAACCATAAAAAAATTTTGATCCGAACAATCCGTATAGGATTCGGGTAAAATCTGGTCACCCTATCCGATGCAGATTCGTCACATTTTTCACATTGAAGTCGCACGGTGACTTCACAAAGTAGTCACATTGTGAGGTCACAGAAAGCCTTGAAAACGGCCATAACGACCTCGCATTTACGTCACAGTGACTTCACATCGACGTCACTTGACGTCACGACGACTGTCACAAAGTCACAGTGTGACTTCACAGTGACGTCGCCGTGATGTCACCATGCCTTACGGGATGTTTTTCTGCAACCTATGGA
Source organism: Maratus michaelseni (assembly GCA_963931845.1). Lineage (NCBI taxonomy): Eukaryota > Metazoa > Arthropoda > Arachnida > Araneae > Salticidae > Maratus > Maratus michaelseni. The sequence continues at coordinate 268,076,919 of OZ007593.1, forward strand.
CAAAATTTGCAATTTTTTAGACGACTAATGGCAAAATGCATAGCAAAATTCGCAATTTCTGGAGATATTAATATATAGGGTCTATGCGGACCACCAGTTAACTCATCGCGGGCCACTTTTAGCCTGCGAGCCACAGGTTGCGCATCCCTATTATAGCTGATAGCAAAAACCAAAAACTTTTTTATTAAGATTGTACAAGCTATAAAAAATTTAATCAACAATTAAGTGTTTGATGACTTGATTTAAACGTTCCAATAAATCAATTTACTTATATAGCTATAAAAATCATTATAATATTTATTATAAGGCAAGAGAAAAATGTATACATTTGACGGGGGGGGGGGGGGGGAACCCTGTTAGAGGAGATGATGGCAAAATCCCTTTACTTGTCGAAAATATATGTTCATTCCATAAATTTTCTGTTTTTTAACAGTCAACTTTTTATTGTCATTTCAGGTTTTTTTACGTCAGATTTATGATTATATTTTTACAGTGTATATTAATTTTTATAGCACTTATGCATACTTTAAATATTTTTATCTTCAAATGTTTTTCAAAGAATATCTGTTACTTATTATATTAAACACAAATACGATATATACTATATTATACTTTCATGATTATGTAATTAGTTATGCTCTCTTCTATGTATGATATATTTACTTTCGCTTCTCTGAAACAAATTCTTTATTAAGAAAAGCGTTAAGTGTTCATTAATAATTATTAAGTAAATTATGTATAACATCATTATTGTTCGCGCAATAAATTTAATTGATTCTGTTAATTACTTTCGCTTTATATTCGATAATTGTCATGAAACTTTTATTATACCTAGTATGACTCCAATGCTTTAAATTTATTACAATTGATTAGCAAAAATTTAAGTATTTTAAATAAAATTACTTATTTGTTAATTGCGTAAAATGCATTAAATCGGAATTTCATTATTAAACTCTCGAGCACTTAAGATTGATTGTCTTTAGCATTCCTCAACTATTTATTTTTAGTCTGAAATTAATGCTAAGATCAGTTAGAAAGTTAAATCGTTAACGGATTGCTTCAGGCAATCATTAAATTGAAATCTAGGAAAATTACACTTAAATATTTAAAAATAAATTACTTTTAACAATTGACTACAGAAATATATTTTGTTTTTGCTCAACAAATTTGGTAATGATGATTTCATTAAAATTTTCACTTAAAGGGTTTAATTATGTGAATAAATATTTGTAAAATGTTTTAAATCTTTCTTTAATATGTTTGCTCAAATTATTTTTAAAAATATTTTCCAATGTTTTTAAATTTTTCTATTACGCATTTTATTAAAATCTTTAACACTTTCCATGGTATTTTTTTTCTCAATGTTTAATTTAAAAAAAAGACAAGTAGATACGAACCATTTAAATTCAATTGAATAAATAAAAATTTAAACTACTTAAAACAAGCAAAAATAAATTATGTTGTCTTCGTTTTATGCTACGAAAAGTAATTCTACATTTATTTTATTTATAATATGAACTAATCAAATTACAGGAAAGCATCAATTCTCTGCTGGAGTATAAATTTAATTTATTGTACTAAAACTTTATTACGTAAAATACTATTAAATTATGAGAATTTTAAGAAAACAAAATATATCTGAAATAACAGATGCTAATTTCAGATTTTAAAGCATTTTTTTATTTATTTAATTAATTTCATTGAATTTACATCTAATTAGAAACTCGTCAGTTTTATATGCAGTTTTATTTCCAAATAATAATAATAAAAATTGTGTCACACTTTGATTGAACTAATTATTTTGAAAATGAAAAATACAAGGAATTTCTTTTTAATAAAAATTGTTTGATGCGTTCTTTAAGTTTTCAAATCAGTTTATAAATGAAACCATTATATTGCTTATTATATGTTTAATTTCCACGATGTTTTTGCTTATGTATAAATTATTTAATGTTGTTTTTTTTTTTCAAATGACATTAAAGAAGTGTATTACTTTTTAATAAATCTGTGATATAATAACTTTTTTATTATTAATTACTAAATGATGATTGAAAATTTGATTATTAATTACTACTATATGCATTAGAGTCCTGCATAGTGTCGGGTTACCCAATTTTACATGACCTTGGACCCAACCGGTTTGTTTTGGGTCGGGTTGATTTTAAATGTTTCAGGTTCGGATTGGTTTCGTGTTGAGTTCTGTTTCTTTCAGGTCAGGTTCGAGTTGACCCGACTTTTCAAAAGAAACTCCTGAATATTTTTTTAAGGAAATCAACTGCATATATGAATAGTAATGAGTGTTAATTTTTTATAATATATTCATCTATACTAATAAAAGAAAGTTTCGCTCTGTATGTCCGTGTGTCTGTCGGCGATGGCTAGGAAAATCTAGTCCACCTAGAAATCTGAAAATTTAGGTGAGGATAGTCCAAAACCTGCCCTGGTGACCTGAGAATAAAATTTTTAATATTTTGAAAATTAGACTAAATATTAATTAAGAAGTCATTAAACATAGCAAAAATGCGATATTTTTATCTGAAAATGCACATCACTGAAAAAGTTCCTTTTTGACTGCATCTGAACCTTGATGCGAGGCTCACAACCGTCTAATGAGATCTTTTCTTACACTGGGACCCCGAAATTTTTATTTTCGAAGATCTAAGATAGCGGACAGGGCACTTTTCAGCCTAATTATTTTATTTTTTGAAATTTGCATTTATCGATATCAATTTTACGTATCTATGCGTATTTTTTAACGCTGAATCCAAATATCTAATTTTCATAAAGATCGGATAATTGCAACCGGAGATATTAATATTTGATTAAATTGATCGCATAAAAAATAGATTTTTTCACACCAGACATATTGTATTTTCATCTCTTGAATGGAGAGAGATAAAAGGAAGTATTAAAAATGGAGTGGCATTTTAATAGGCTATATAATTTTATTAAAATTATTGGATGTTTGTGGTAGGAAAATTATGCATTCCTTGTTTAAAATGGGCTGTGGATTAAAATTTTCTAAAAATTTTAAAAATCGGCCGGTAATTTTTCATTTTAGCAAAATGCTGATTTCTGTATAGAAAAAGAAAACAAAAGGCTAATAGGCAATGATATACTTAATAAAGAAACTTTATAAAATGCGAATAGGTATTATCAATGAAGAAGGGGAGATAACTAATTTTTATTAAATATCACATTTAGTCCGCATGCCAGTTATTATTATGATAAAGCAGAATAGCGGACCTCGCCCGCTATCCGGCCCCTAATTTACATCAAAGTTTTCATTTACAGTTTATTTGCTATATTTGCAGGAATGGGGAGGGGGCGGGTGGGTAAACGACGTTTTATAAAATATCGCATTTATCGTACATCATCGAGCTCCCCCTGGCGGCGTTTTTTCCGTTATTTGACAATCTTTTTTAATATATACATATCTGCTGCTCTGATTTCGACAGAACTAATTCCATTTAACAAATTTAACATTTTTAGCTTCATCCGTAGCGTTTAATTGCTGTTATGTATAGATAGTTATCACTACTTTCGAATAGTAACTTCTGCGATTCTTTTTCAGTTCCAAGCTTTTCTACGAGGCTCATTCGTTGAGCAAGTACTCCGGTAGTCTTAATTAGTTATTTGACAAAAACAACTGTCTCATCTCCCCCCTTCAAGGTTATTTCTCTTACTATGGCCCTTTTCCATAATTCAGCAACTATATTTCGGATTTCATCGAAACTTATTCCAAACATTATAATTAACTTAATACAACCCTCTATAACATTAAAGTAAATTTATGAGCTGTATATACCTTTCTTTTTGAATAATAACTTCAGACTTTTTAAATTTTCATTTCAAAGTATCTCAAGTTCTATGGGCCCGATTATGACGGGGTTTGACTCATTCAACTTGGTATCGACAGCTTAAGATGTTTTAGTTCCACTTTCCACCACTATGGGGCGCATGCAAAATGTTAATAAATTTTCAGTAATATTTTAATGGAATATAAATTATTAAAAAATAAATACATATTTTTGTAATATTATCAATGAGTAAGAATATGGATCATAATTACATTACTTTGTTCCAGAATAATTATTATTATTACTTATCGTGTATTGCATTATCGTTTTAAATGTCATTTAAAAAATAATTTTATACAAAATCATGTTAAAGATATAAAATCATGCAACTTCAGGTTTGTTTTAATTTATTATCATGGCCCGGGCAACGCCGGCCGGGCGGGTCAGCTAGTTTCATATAACATGGGGAACATATAATTTTTTCATATAATATGTTATTTTTTTATTCATGTTCATTTTTATATAAAAAATACAAAATTGATATTAGAGATATCATTGTGGACTATCTTTCCCTAATTGTATTAGAATATGGTTTAATTTTCTTTCACTTCGTATTTAGGTTTGAATATTTTGACTTTGGGTTGGTTTCGGATTGATATGTGTCGGGTTCGGGTCGGGTTTCAGGTTGACTTTGAGCAGAATTTTCGGGACCCAACCCATGCAGGAGCTAAGCCTGTATCACATAAATCATCTAAAACATGGAAACTAATTACTAACATATCGGCTGATAAGTTCCCGGTCTGGCATACAGATGGCGTTGCAATTGCCGAACCGATGCTTTTTTAAGTAAATACTAACCTTTAAAAGATAGCAGAAAAAAATGTCATGACGATTCACCGTGTGGATAAAACTTTAGAGTAGTTTTAGTTGAACGACTTTGTTGATAAACAAAAAAATGGATAAACAAGAATTTCAAGAATTGTTATTTGATAGGAAAAAACACCGATCAAACAAAAGCTTGGCTTGATAAGCGTTATCCGGACACTGCACCAGGTAAATCAACCATTATTGACTGGTTTGCTGAATTTAAACGTGGTCGTACGGACACCAGTGATGCATCACGCAAAAGAGGTGGTTACTCCAGAAAACATAAAAAAAGTCCACAAAATCGTTTTGGGGAACCATAAAGTGAAGTTGCAGGGGATAGCAGGAGATATGACTCTGAAGATATCCAAGAACGTGTAGGTTTTATTTTGAATGAACATTTGTCTATGAAAAAGCTGTTGTCAAAGTGGGTGCCGCACGAGTTTACTTTTGACCAAAAACAACAACGAGCTGATGATTCTGAGCACTGATTGTAGCTTTTTCTTTATAAAATTATGTTATTTATCATTAAATTATTATTATTATTTATTTATTAAATTTTTATTATTAAATTATTATTATTATTAAATTATTATTATTATTATTATTAAATTATCATTATTTATTATTAATGTTATGTTATTTATTAAAGTTATAAAGTTATAAAGTTAAAAAGTTATAAAGTTATGTTAAAAAGTTGTGTTTTCTTTATTATACCGGGAACTTATCAGCCCATGTGTTAGTTTCATTTTACTATTATATTAAATACCATTCGCTAATGCCATAATGTTATTAAATATTGTAAATTTCATTTACATTATAGCCTAAAACAGGCCTACTGAATTTCAGCGAGACTCTCGTTAACTCATGCATTTAATAGCTTTATATTACGAAATACTATGACATGAAATCTTTATTGATTCACATTCTAAAAACTCCTGAAACGCAAGCAATATCTCAAATGAATGCATCAATTATATGTGATTAATCAGATATTCGGCTGTTTGAATGTTCATTTCTGTATGTGACTTATTTAATAACTTTTCCGTATCTGAAAACAGATAATTACTCATTAATAATTATTGAGTGCGCCAAATGTGTAATTTATAATGTCGTTTTTCACGCAAAAAATTAAATATGATCCTATTAATTACTTTCAATATAAATTCAATAAATGCAATGAAACATTCATGCGATCCAATGTGTCTTCAATGCTTAACATTTATTATAATTACTAGCAAAATTTAAATTAAGTAAACTTAAGTCACTTAAGATTACTTAATTTATAATGAATTTTTAATTGCTTTAAAACCATTAAACATGAATTGCATTATTGAAATCGAAAATATACTAGCTTGTCTTTTGCATTCTTAAACTATTTATTGTGAATCTGAAATTACTGCTAAGATCATGTCGAAAGTAAAGTACTTAGACATTCTCCAGGCATGCCTTTATTTGAAATGATAATGAAAATTGTGTCTTGCTAGTTTTTAAATGGATTTCCTCTAACAAATAACTATACGAGAAATTTTGTTTAAATAAACAAATAAAAGTAGATGACATTCTTTTAATTTTTCAGTCACCGTAAAGGAAATCATTATATTACTTATTACACGTTTAAAATCCAAATTTCACAATCATGTGTTTGCTTATGTATAAATTGTTTAACATTGTTTTTTCATATGGTTTTAAAGAAATGCATTACTTTTTAATAAATCTGTGATTTAATAACTTTAACTCAATTAATTCTTTTGATTATTGATTATTAACTATTAAACTCATCTGTGTCTGCTACACATAAATCATCTAACACATGAGAACTAATTACTAGTTTCATTTTAATATTACATTATAATATTACTCACTAATGTCTTAATACTATTAATTGAGCTAAATTTAAACTGCATTGTTTAATCCTAATGCAGGCTTATATAATTTCAGTTAGACCCTCGTTAATTCATACAATTAATAGCTTTATATTTCGAAATACTGTGACATAAGAAGGCTTTGTTGAATCACAATCTAAATTTTCTGAAACACAAGCAATACCTCAAATGAATGCATTCATTATATGTGATCAAACAGAAATTCAGTTGTTTAAATGCTCATTTCTGTATGTGACTTATTTATTAACTTTTCCTATTCTGAAAACAGTTAATTATTCATTAATAATCATTGAGTGTGTCAAATGAATAATTTTCAATGTCGTTATTCACCCAAGAAATTGAATTGATCCTATTAATTACTTTCGATTTATATCCAATAAATGCAATGAAATTTAATGCTATCTAATGTGCCTTCCATGCTTTAACATTTATTGTAATTATTAGCAAAAATTAAAGTATTTTCAATAAGATTATTTAATCTAAATGTTAATTCCTCAAATACAATAAACATGAATTCCATTATTGAAATCTAGAATATCTTAGCTTGTCTTTTGCACACTTAAACCATTTATTGTGAATCTGAAATTAATGCTAAGATCATTCAGAAAGTTAAATTACTAGGTTTACTCTAAGCAAGCGTTTATTTGAAATAATAATGGAAATTGCGTCTTGCTAGTTCTAAAATGTATTTCATTTAACAATTAACTATACAAGAAATTTTATTTAAATAAACAAATTAGGTTCTGGCGACTTTTTCACTCAATCGCTTTAATTATTCTGCATTTAAATATTTTTGTCAACTTTAAAACCTTTAGTTTATTATTATTTTTTTTTTTATAAAAATTTTATATTTTGTAGTTTTAGCTCACAATTATTTTAAAAGAATAAGTTCCAAGTTTATAAACTCTAAGTGAATGGAAACCAATAAAATTCAAAGAAACCTAGGACAAATTAAATGGTCTTTAAAAAGCATGGTGTAATTTTCGTTTTCCATTACGATGAATATAAGAACTACATTTATCTTTCAAATGGGTTAAATAAAGTAATGGATAAGCATCAACTGTTTGTTGTAATTTAAATTTAATTGTCTGTGTTTGTTGTTTACTGTTTAAATAACTTTTAAGGCCAAGTTTAGTTAAAATTGTTTGGAAAACAGTTTAACTTTGGTATTTTTTTATTGTTTAAGACAATAGACAGGACCTACAAACATTATGTTTTTCACAATTGTTTATTAATAGTTTAGGAATTAAATAATAATATTTTTTGTAAAAAAAAAAGAAAGAAAGAAAGAAAAAGAAAATTAAGATGGTGTCCAATATGGCTGTCTAAAAATATCGGGTTTAAAAAACATGGCCGATCTGCGTAGGTTCCAGCTTATTCAAAACATGGTCTAAAAACAGAAAGGCATTTCTTTATATTAGTTAACATAATTTCTTATGGAATAAACCTAAAAGACATTGAAAAAGTTTTTAAAAATGACAAGATTGCGGACACTTTAATTTAATGTTGAGTTTTTTTACTTTTTTTTCTTTGCTTTTGAATTGCTGTAAAAATATTTAATATTGCTAATTTTAACGCATTACAAGTTCATTCCATGGGCAAAATCTTTACTTTGCTGTGATAATTTTTCAAGTCAATTAGTTCAACGGTTGAGTCGCTAGAACTTACACAGATTTTTTTAAATCTTGTTTCGACAAAAATGTGTTTAAGGTTTTCGTAAACTTTTTGACCCATAAAAATGTTGTTATTCTTCCGTTTTGTATTTTTTTTTGGGGGGGGGGGAGGAGGGGGGAGATGGATTGCCAAACACGAATTCGAGGTCAGATTTTCAAAATTTGAAAGGAACAATGATTATAAAAAATTTTAATATGTTAACACAATTCTGCACATCAGCGACTTGTTATTCGTCTCTAGTGATGAGAGCACTTTTTGCAGTGCTGGACATGAAATTCATCTGCATTGACGGCGTAACTCCTGGCTTAAATACCAAGAGAAATTCCAAAACGTATTTCTTAATAAAGAAAATCTTCCTTCATTAAATAAATTTGCAGCTATATGTGTAGCGATTTGCACAGTTTTATAACCTGGCGCTCCCTTTTTGACCGGAATGACAGAACGTTCGACAGGCAGTACCAACAAAATAATGAAAGGGTTCAAAAACCTTTTAGTAGAACATTCTACACACTTATACCTTTCAAAAAATAAATACAAACAAAAATCGATTTTTTCCAAAAAATTATAAGTAAACGGGGCTTTAAATTTTGAGACATTTAGGGGAACAAAATGTATTGGAATAAAAAATTTTCAGTACAGATTTTAATTTTTTTTATGAATTGTTGCATAAATTATATCGGGACAGACACCTAGCAGCTTATGTTAACAAACTAGACTTTTTACAAATTCATATATAGGGAACAAAATATTGTATATGGATCAACCCATGTGACGAAATTGGATTTTTTTTTTCGCAGCTCTAAAACCCGTTAGTTCAAACTTTTGTAACAGATAACACTGCTTCATTAAGTATTTACATGCAAATGTCATAATTTTTATAAAAACTCGGTCTGTTGCTCATGCTTTATTTTTTTATTGGTTGTGCATTTTTAAGAAGTGAGATTGATAAGGCATTTGAAATTGTACTACCCGAATGGAAAATCATTTCTCTATCAACAAAATTTTGAACTAACTTTATTTTATGTCGAAAATGTTTTGAATTCGTCACATGAATACCACATCCTGGGACGATAACAGATTCTTCACTTTTTAGAAGCATTATTATTTTAAAAAAAAAAAAAAAAAAAAAAAAAAAAAAAAAAAAAAACTTATGATTTTCGGTACATACTGTACCTATACACTGTTATGAGGAAAGCCTTTAGAGACAAAAAAATTTAAGAAGAAGAAGAAAAAGTGATTCCAGCCTGTACCGGGAGAAAAAGGTAGCTTTCCTATATCTTCGTTTTAAAATTTTAGCTAATGTTACTCAAAATAGCCAGCTAAAATGCAAAGAATCCGATTAAGATTCTTTAATACTGAATTCGAATAAGAAATTTGCCAAATTAGTCAACTAGAGCCAAATTGACTTCATTTATGAAGACTTATTTTGGTCGCCAAATTTGGCGATATTTTGCCAAGTGTCGCCAAGTTTGGCAAGAATTTTGCGCTAACGGATATGAACATATAGTTCTATGCGTGTGATTGGGAAAATGATTACAACAATGACAGATAATAATTTGCAAGAAATCGCGTTCAGTAAAACTCATAAATTAATCGTTGGTTTTTTGTAATGTGCTGTCCTGTTTCAAAATGTCAGCCACCCTAGAATTTCAAACTGCTCTATCTCAGCCATAAGATAGAGGTAAAATAAAAAATGCTCCGGAATCCTAATATCAAGGCATAACTCTTAAGTAAAAAATAAATTTTAATTTTTAACTTTTTTGTATATTTATTTTAATTTTAAATCTTTAAGTGGCCGCCATTTTGAAACAAGATAGCGGACCCAGCTGGCCAAGGAACTCGGTAGAGACATTTGTGAGCTCAATACATACAATTAGTTTCATCCAAATTGATTTATAAATACGAGTGTTATCGTATGACATAGATCATATATATATATATATATATATATATATCTTAACAGGAGGGTGGTCTGGGGGTCATGATCGGTGAAAATATATCGAAATTTTCCGGAATTGCTTTCCTCCGACCGGCTGCAATAGGTAGCTTTATACTTTTTTGTATTGAAAGCTACCTAAAACTAATACAGTAATACAATAATTTTCTGCATACACATTCCAGATCATTGATTATCATCTTTGATTCGATATCTAAATCAATGATTATTTAAGTACAGAAGTTGTTTTTGTGTTACATAAAGCCTAATCTAAATAAATATAATTTGTTAACCTAAATAAAATTTCTTGTATTGATAAATCATAAATAAAATTTATTTAAGTATAATGATACTTACTTTCCATCGTCATTTCTAATAAACGCACGGCTGAAGCAAACTCTAAGTAATTTAACTCTCTGAACTTTTTAAAACATATATTTATGAAGTCTGTATAAGCATTAACATTATTATTGAAGTATTCAATATATTCCACAAAAAGCTAGTTTTCACAGTTAAATATAATTATATTTGAACAATAGCAAAGTTAGGACAAAATATATTAATCATAACAAACGACAATATGCAACTTCAAAAATGAAATTTTAAGTAACGCTATTCATGTGAAAATATAAACTTTATCATTTAAATGATGCTAATCGTAAGAAAACTTTTTTTTCTTATTCGATTCTATACTGTAATAAACTTGCTAAAATCATTAGGAAGCAATCATTTAATAACTTTTATTTGAAACAACTCTGAAAATGACAGTTCTTTAAATTAGCTACAATTAAAAAAAAACATATAATACTTGAAATATTAATTACTTCATTCGGCAAATTAATTTTTTATGACTTTGTTTGGTATTTAAAACTTTCCTTTCAATGCTTTCAAAATTTGAATTCTTAAAAATAAGTTAATACTTTCAAAATGGTATTAATAATATTTATCTATTGTGGATACTTGGTATTCAATTTTAATTGTTTTTTGAATTTTTTACAAAAGAGGGATTTATTTTCAATCTATAAAATCTATCATTTTAATTTTTAAAAACATATCCTCGTATCCTTGTGTAGAAATTGAAACCAATTCACTTTGTGGGAATCTAAAACATGTTTTAGTACGTTAATGCTTCAATAAATGTGACATAATAATGCAAAGAAGTAAAATGAGAGAAAAAATGCACATCACACATAAAATATGATACTTTTTTCTTATGTTAGAAAAAAAGTTAGTAAAAAAGGCAGAATGTGGGAGCATTATAGACGTATAGCTTTATGTAACATATGCAAATGCAGACGCAAAAGCAGGTTTTCTAAAATAAGCATAAGTAAATACAGATTTTTATACAGCTATTTAAGAAAATGTGTTTACAAATTTATTTAACTCTTTTAGTGCGGGATTCGACTAATGTCGACATCTAGGAGTTGGGTGCTGTAGACTACTTTAAGCGCCGACAGAAGTCGCCTAGGCGTCCACGGCGTGTATTGTGCTCACTGTAGTGCGTCATGGACTTACCAGTGATGACGTATTGCGCCTGCGTATTGCAGTAATTTGGCTGTAACCAAAACCAGTAGCGTGCTTTTCGTATAACCATAAGATATGATTTTTAGTTTTGTATTGGGTCGTTCGGAAAGTCGTGTCCCTTTGGGAAAATGAATTCGTTTCGAAAAATTCTGCCCGGTAATCAGATAGATAATGTCGCTTTTTTGGTCAAAATATTCCGCACAGGGCATTAACCCCCTTCCCCCCCCCCAAAAAAAAACGTATTCCGAACTGAAAGGGTTAATTTTTACGGAAAATATATGCATTTGATTTCTAAAGAAGTAAAATATAAAAACTTGAAACATTTTGTTTACAAAGTTATTAAAAAATCAAAACTGATATATTCAAGTTATAAAAGTTACATTCAATGACTAATAATTCGGTTTCAGAAATAAAAATTCTATATTAAGATAAGTATTTTCATGCTTTTCTAGCAATCATTTTGCTAAACTCATAAATAAACTTTGAATTCCAAAAAAAAAAATAGCTCATTTGGCGAATTAACAGTAAGAGCAACAGAAATTTAGATGTGAAACCGGAATAATCTCATTACTTATTAACTTACTACAACAACAATAGATTAGTTCTAGAGATATTTTAATTTTGTCAATACAATAGTTACTCAACTGTAATTGTAAAGTTATTTCCCAGTTAAAATAAATAAATATGTATATTAACCTCTTTCCACCCTCACTAGTATCGAACATTGTACCGTTTGAATGTTAGGTTCTTCTAGTAAGGTTTTCGATAATTTCAGTTAATCAATAAGGTAATTTATATTGCCTGTCGACATTCGATATGATATATTTGTCAAATAGCAATTAGTTTGAATAGACCACAACGTACTACAACTTTAAACGAACTTGCACGTCGGAAGCTGAAAATAACGTACATTAGATCGGCATCGGTTATTAACGATTAGCACTGCATCAGTTCCTATCAGAAACTTCACAAGAAATAAAAATCGTACATCAAACATAGATTATGAAACACTTCCCAACACTTCCAGAATACTATAACGAAGCTTCATCATTTAAAAAGATGAAAGAAGATATTTTTCTTTGAAAACACATAACACATTTGAAAACTAGATTTCAACAATTACCGTTCCGTAGCCAGAAAACTACTCGAATTCATTTATGAATCCCTGTACATGATCTATAGATCTGTATACATTGTGTGGTAAAATTTAGCTTAGTTAAAAAACGCGTAACACACTCGAAAGCTCACCATCAGTTATTTCCACAAATAGATAGAAATGCACTCGAATAATTTTGTTCAACCCTATATATTATCTACATATTTTTATACAAGCCTCATATTAAAGAAAAATGTAAATCAAAAATAACAAAAGAAAAAAATGCATAACACAACTGAAAACGTATTTTCAAAAATTACATATACGCCAATGTAGCCAGTTCTTTGCACAGCCTTGTATATAGATTTATGTATAACCTATAAACATCCCTTAGTACAGTAAATGTATTAGTTCAACTGGAAAATGCATAACTCAATTAAAAAACAACCTAAAACAATTAACGCTCATAATACAATACTGCTTACGAATTATTTTGTGTAGACCCGTATATGATCTATAGCAGGGCACGAAATTTCCGGCAGCAATTTTTCCAAAAGCAGGTATAAATAGATGCAACTTGAAAGAGTTTTAATATTCGACCTGGATGATTTATCATCCCGTTTTTGCACTCAGCAGAGTAATATTTGTTTAGTGAATTAAAAAAAAACATTTATCGAGCGGTGTATTTTCTGCCTACTATGCGGAGGCAATGACAGGGATGAACAGGGATGACCACCTCGGGAACTCAGCTAACACTTTAGAGCAGGCATGTCAAACACGTGGCCCGCGGGCCACATCTGTCCCGCCGACAACTAATCTGTGGCCCGACAAGCCTTTAGCATTTCTGATTTAGATGTTTGAACATGAATGCACAAAACACAATTTGCACGAGCATACTAGAATTAACCATGAAGACGGTAAAATGTAAATACAATGGATTCTAGTATACGTAGTAGACACAATCGTATATCAGACTGATATAATCATATACTGGAGATTACTAGACTATAGTACCCATAGTAGAGACTAGCATACATAAATATATGTAATATAAATGTATAGTCTCAAAAGCAACTCAATTTTAATTTCATCTCCACAAAATATTGGATGCAATGGTAGTCAACGGTAACGCAAAGAACCGCGGATCTTGAATATAAAATGTATAGAGTTTTAAAATCTTTATAGTTTTTCTAATAAATTGTTATGTATTTTATCTTGAAACTAATATTTTAATTTATATTTTTTTTTCTATTTTACATCATGTTAATGCGTAATATTCATTATTCATTAAATACTAGCAAAATAGTCGAAAAATTACAGAAAATACAGCGCTAATTAAAAAAAGTTAAACATTTAAAAAAAGGAAAATTCCAAAAATAAAATTAATAGCTTTTAATAAATAGCTTTTAAATAAGTAGCTTTGAAAGTGATATGAGTTCTCGATTCCGTTCAAGAAAAAAGAAAACCTACGAAAATATTTTTGAAAACGAATATTTTGGATTTGAGCTCCTTCATTTTTGTTTTTCATAATTTAGATCAGTTAATATATGATTGTTAATTTAACCTGTGTGATCTTTCTTCCTTGAAGTTTATTTTTACTATATAGCAATACTCATATACATTTTGGAATTCATAAAAAAAACTGTTAAATCTCTTTATGAATAAATATGATTAATTGAACATAAACATAGATTAGATAGAATAATCTATTTACAGCGATGTTGCATTCAAAGTAAAAATGAAATTTTATGTTTGGTTTATCGAGATTCTGTTGGAGTTAACAAATGATGTTAAATTGAAAGGCATTAAGGTGAAAAAAAAATTTAAAAACCCCTCTCGAATAGATGGCCAAAGTTCGGAAAAATAAATTTTCAGAATAGATATTGATATTTCATAAATACCAAATTCCAAGCCAATTGAAGATAATAGAGCTGCTTTATTACGTTCAATCACAAGCAAGTCCAAATCATTCTTTTACATTAATTCGCAAATTTTTGGCTGTGAATATGAGGAATGCACCGAAACATATAATCTCAAATTTTTATGTATATTATTTTGTATTTCATTAAGTACAGATACAAGGAATACGTCATGCTATTCCGTGTATCTGTACTTATGGATTAGAGCTGATTGTTTTTATCTCAAATGTGATGTGAACTAAAAAACGAGAGAGAGAGAGATTCAGGAGCTTCTGGAAATTATTCCTGTACTCGGTATAATGACCTTAACTAATACTGGGTGTTTCACAAAGGACCCCTAACTTTAAAAATCAATAACCCGGAAACGGTGATAGATAGAAACATGAAACTAGTGGTATATTTATTTAAAAAAATCATAAGAATCTTATACATAAATCTCAAAATTTAGTTAAAAATAGCACCGATAGATGGTGCTGAGAGCGTTAAGAATCCTTTTAAAGCGAGTTCAGAAGCATAGAAAGACTAGCCGTAGAAGATTTCGCCATTGAAATCTGACCGCTATTAGCGTATAGTGAAAATAATTCCGAAAGTGATGTATACTGTGGTGGAATGTGTGTTTATTGTGTTGGAGTACCACCGATTAAATCAGAGTCCTACTGCCACAAGGAGAAGTTTTCAAACGCGATTTCAAGTCACAAAAGGCCCAGATGGGAAAATAATTCATGAGCTTTTCAAAAAAGTTCAACAGACAGGCAACGTGTCCCATGCGAATTATTTTTACTATACGCTAATAGCGGTCAGATTTCAATGGCGAAATCTTCGTAGGCTAGTCTTTCTATGCTTCTGAACTCTCTTTAGAAGGATTGTTAACGCTCTCAGCGCCATCTATCGGTGCTATTTTAAACTAAATTTTGAGATTTATGTATAAGATTCTTACGATTTTATTAATAAACATACCACTGGTTTCATGCTTCTATCAATCACCGTTTCCGGGTTATTGATTTTTAAAGTTAGGGGTCCTTTGTGAAACACCCTGTATGTTTCACACACACCCAGAAAAAAGTTTTGTTGAATCAACAAAAATTTGGTTGACCCAACAAAACTTTTTGTTTAAATATAGGTCAATGGAAATTTTGTTTAAATCAACAAAAAAAAAAAAAAAAAAATTTGGAATTCCAAAAAAATTTTTTGTATCGTCAGCAAAAAATGTTTTGTTAATTCAAGTAAAATGGTTCAATTTTACTTGAATTTTGCTAAAACAACCAAAATGTACTCAACAAAACATGTTTTGTAGTTTTAATCAATTCCTTTTTCTGGGTGCATACATAAACGCTTTGACTGAATACAGATTTTCATTTAAAAATTTTGTTTACATTGTAAATAATATAGCTTCTGCCATGACTTGTGCTATAAAGAGGGCAGTTTCAAAATTTAGAGAATATACAGAAAACTGGGTTAAACATTTTTGTCTCATTTTCATTGTCTATTCATCAGAAAAGGTTGTGATGTTGAAAATTGTTGTGAAAAATTTTAAATGTCAATGCTTAAAAATTCAACTAAAATTTTCAATTATATTCGTAATCCCGGGATTAATCAACGCTGATTTATTAAATATTTTGTAAATAAGGCTTATTAGTGACAAATTTACTTTATTACGCAGAAATGTGATGGCTTTCCACTCGTAAAGTCTCAAATATGTTAACTTTAAATTTTATTACATGCAATTACTTTAAATTATGAATGTGTTTATATCACCAATGAGTAAAGTACTTGGTATTTTCAGTTCATATTACAAATCACCTTAGTGAACTTAAAATTTAACACAAACTTCATAATGTTAGCTAGTTATTTTTTAGAATTAACGTATTGCTTTGGCAAAACAATTTTAAAAAAGATTTTTTTTCCACATTAGATGCTGTCAGGCATTATTACAAAAATCATCAGAGTTGAAATTTTTAGAATATGCTAATTAAAATTTGAAAAAGATTTCAAGGAATATTTTGAATTCCATTAATTCTGAAAATGAATTTCTTGTATTTATTCACCTCTTGAAATGATGATGAAATTTAAGTTTAAAATTTATTATTGCAATTAATTGAAATTCAGCATGATTTCATATTGGAATAAGAATATACGGATGTGGATTTTCCAAATTCCTGTAATTATTCATCAGACGACCAATTTCCAAAAGTATCTTGTTTATTAAACATACCTTAATACGACACCTTTGCTATTTTCAACTTTATAAGATAATAAATGTGCGGAAAGATCAAGTTTAACAGACCAGAATTAACCAATATTGAAAATCTTAACAAATTCAAGCAAATATTATAGTTTTTTTTCAGGAACAATATAAACAGTTTTTTTTTCGAAAAATAATGTAAAATAAATTCTGCATAAAATTATAACTTTTGATTTTTGATGAATTTTTTATTAACATGGTTGCATTTTGTTTATAGGAATTTTATTCTGTTCAGGTGGTAATAATATAAATTTGCGTTCTTTTTTTTATGAAGCCTGCTGACTTATGTATGGTCTTAATCTGGCCCTCAGTAGTAACCGAGTTTGACATGTCTGCTTTAGAGTGATAGTGCAATACCGAGAAACAGACCAAATCCACTAGCAGCTTGCATTCCTTGTTGACTTTTTCAATGTCAAATATACTACAATTTTACAATTTTACATTACAACATAAACATCTATGTTTGTTGAAGAATTAAACAGGTTTAAAGTCATTTCAGGTCACAATTGACTTATTATAGTACAGTACTTCATTAAACCATATTTATGAAGTTTATACTGAATTGACAATTATTTAAGTGTTCAGGCAATGTATAACCACAGAAAACACAATAATATAAATACAACATCAAATTACGATACTACAGCCTTATGTAACATGTTACCATACAATGATAATACACAAAAGCTAGAACAGATCTTTTATACAACTTAAACTACATAGTTTTTTGTAATAGCTCATATGATGAATTTTGTTTTTACAATGCTTTTCCAATTTTCTATTTACATATTTACAAGTTTGACAAAAACATTATATATACACTTTTATTGAGATACTGAAAACATTTTCAAAGTTATTACAACGGAAATAATTACTACGAGGATATAACCCCGTCACTACATCAGAGTAAAAGAGATTTTTACCAGATAGAATTTTGTGAGCAATGTAACAGACATTACTTAATTATATCATATTTTACATAATTTGTACTTCAGGAGAGACATCTAGTGACCAAGAAATGTGACGATTATTCAAAATAAATACTAGGAAGAACTGTCTGAGACTAAATCTGTGAAGGGGAAGATAGCTCAGTAAGAAACAGGGTGTATGAATATGAATTCATTTTTTTTTTCAATTTATTTCACACATTCGATAATTTTGTTCCACAGACTTGATCTCTCTAGAATGTACTGGAATGTACTAAATCTAGTTCGCTAATGACATAGTGGTTGGTTTTTTTACATGGTAGTATGAAGTGAATTTGCAGACTGTTTAAGCAAGTCGAGGGTGAGCGACAAACACAAAGTGGAGAATCTCTTTTCTTTATATTGTTTAGTTGTTGTTGCAAAGGTTCATGATTCGTTAAAAATAAGTATAGGTATCTGTTGTGTGTGAAGTGTTGGGTTGTGACCAAAGACAAAAACGTTTTTGTAAACCAGCCCTATGACAGCAATCTGTCATATATATAAATGCTTTCTTACATTTTATTTATTTAAATCAAACCCCTCTTAATTTTAAAAACTTTCCAAATTCTTCCATTCCCCTGTATATTAATAATTCTTTTTTTCCCTGTTTAAATTCATAAAATCTCAGCAGTAATCTAAATATTAAGTTATACGAATTCATTTCTGGATCAATAAATAATTCTTTTCATTTAAGCATTCTTTTTGCCGTTACAATAATTGAATAAATAAAAGATAAATAGTAGTTTCTACATCACAGTTAGATATCAAAATTTATTGCAAAAAGGAAATTAAGAATTTATTTATTATTTTAAATCTATTTTTTTATGATTATCCTTATTGTTCATAAAACAATCCACATGTAATTCATTTTCACCCTTTATTCATTTAACCTTGAATTGCATCTCTGGATGTAATCAAATTATAGCAAATGTATATAAAATAAATATGCCTATTTATAGCTTCTAAAATAAACATAATAGCAATTATTCTTTTGATCTCTCATAAATAATCCAAAAACAATTTAACTTCCATTTCAGAGTCATTAATCTGGCAAATGTTGACAGTTCAAATTATAGCAATATATTATATCAAATAAATATATCTTCATCTCATTTAAAATAACGTTTTCCTTTTCAATCTGTCAAATAGATTATCCTTAATATATGTTTTTTTTTTAATGTTTGCTTACTCAGAAAAATAACGGTTGTTCTTGCTTAATTCACAGTAGCATCTTCCAATCAAAATAATGGGTGATGATATCAATTGCTAAATTTAGATCAACATGTCCAAATATGGTAACGTTTCTGGTTCTGAGGCAAATAATTATTTTAATTTACTGGAAATTCCACACCCAGCCAAAAGTATCTTGTCTTTTCGAATTCTAACGCCAAAATAATGTATTGAGTAATGTGTTTTGGCACCAATTTTGTTCGCCAAGTAATGTAAATATCTGGCAATAATGTTATGTGACCACTCACTCTCTCTTTGAATACTCACTGTGTGAGTGGCCTCTTTTTGCTGGCTCCTGCTAAGAGACACCTCTCCTATATTATACTATATGATCATGGCAACAAAATTAATAAAAGCATTGAATGTCTATTTATGGAGTTTTTTTTTAATTGAAATTACGGAACCTGGAAAAAAATTCTATAATTTAAAAGACTCTCTTCGCCCACAACAATTCACCACGTCACAGAATTTGGTGAATGTGCCAGGATTTTTCTCCATAGTTATAAAAAAAAAAAAAAAAAAAAAAAAAAACCTCTCAACTTCAATAAATGGGAGAGGTGTCTCGCTTTCAAGCGGCTTCTTCTGTCTGGACATAAATCTTCAACCGGCTTCATCATGAAAGATTCTTCAAGTGCCTTCTTCTGCCTGTGTGAATGTCGACGGCCTGTTATCTTTGATGCTGCCACTTCTAAAAGTTCCCAGCTTGTCTGTTCGTAAATAGGAATTTTTCCAACTCATCAGTGCCTAGATTTTCCCAGCTAGTCTGCCTCTAAATAGGAATTTTTCCAACTCACCAGTGCCTAAATTCTCCCGGTCTGTCTGTGCCTTATCGGAATTTTTTCTCCAACTCATCAGTGCCTAAAGTTTTCCTGTTCGTCTGTGTGTATCTGTTCAACTGGCCCTATGTCAACCTGTGTGAAAATAGCCTTCAAGAAAAAGCTCTCTGAATGTTGTGAAATATTTTTCAGTTTTTTTCCGTCTGTTTCAAAACTATAGTGAATTAAGACAACATATACATGTTTACGAATTATTGCCCCGAAATTGTTTTCAAGTAAAAAAAATTGTGTGCATCCTTCTCAAAAGAGTTTTAAAAAATTATTTATTAATTTTCATCAAGTTGTGGAGATTATACGTGACAAATACTAGTTTTGACTGTTAAGTGTTACGCTATTTTAAAGTTTTCGGACTCGTCTCCAGTCTTCACAAAGGTAACTCAAAAAATTCATGTTTTCGCATGTGTCAAAAAAATGGTGCAAAAATAGGTTTCAACAGTGAAAACTTTTTTCGTTTTCAAAATTTCCAGTTTATTCATTTATTATTAAATTTCTCCCATTTATTAAATCACATTTAATATCCAATTTTTTTATATTTTATATTTTACCTGTTTATCTTTATTGATAAATTGTGATTTAGATATTATGCATATAAAATATATAAAATTTATTAATGACTTTTCATGTTTAAATTATAAAGCAAGTATGTAATTTTTCCTTGATTCCAGTTTTTTTTACCTTTTAAAATATTTTTAATTGAAGTGCTTTGAAACACTTATTAATTTTTCTCTCTCATGATATGCACTGAGTTTTAAAAGTTGTAGGCACTTATTGCAAATATATTCCTTATGCATTCCTTTTTGTGCACTTTGGTACATTTCCTATTGAGCCTAACGAGTAATAAATTTCACTGATGAATTTTAAATAGTCAAATATTCTAATCTTTTTCTCTCTATATATAATAAAAAAAAATACTAAGGTTAGATTTGTGTGAATTTTTTTCTGATTTCATTCAAAAATTTAAGAAAGAATAGTGTTATATTACTTTTTTCTGTCCTTAAAATAAGTTTAAATAGCATTTTTTTTAACCCCTTCTATTTTACATTTCATGTTTAAATTCACCTTTTTGGATAAAGTTAATAATAAAGTGATACCGTTTTAATTCACCTCTTCTTAAAATAAATAAATAATTAAAATTCAAAAGTTTTTTCCCCTTTATCTCTGTTTTTAAAAATTATTTGAGAAGATATTATTATTATTTTTTTTGTTTTTGTTTGATTAATTCCTCAAAAAGTTTAAATAATATATATAATAATACATGTATAAATATTATTTCCTTTTATTTTCAATATACACATATTTTATTTTAGTTACATTATGTGTTGTTATTTTATGCATTTTGTATTTTGTATGTTTCATATGCAGAATTTCAGTAGTTAATACCTGCGTTTACATTACTTAACTTACTGCAGTTATGGCTAATAAACACATACCCATAAATATCACTAACTTTGAAGGTGATCATGAACTTCTGCCTTTCTTTTTTGATCAAATCCGATCAGTGGCAGAAATAAACAAATATAACCAACAAACTACAATCTCGTTACTCAAAAGTAAACTAACAGGTCCTGCTCTCAAATTTTTCTGTCAAAACCCTGAATTGCTAAAAAGTAATGACTTGGACTTTATAGAAAAGGAATTTTCAGCTTTCTTTTCTCCCCCTAGCAAATGTGCAGCCAGTATAGAATTATCCGGCCTAACACTTTTACCAGCAGAGACCATAAAAAATTTTGCTCACAGACTTAATGTTTTAGCTGCTACTGTTTATGCAGATATTACTGACAAAAATGCACATGACAAAATAAAATTTATGAAATTTTTAGAAGTAATCCCTTCTAATCTTCGTATCAAAATACAGGAAGAAGGAATATATGACTATAAAACAGCAGTAGACAGAGCACAAGTCTTACATGAAATCCTGCATACAGAAAAAGTGTTACATGCATATCCATCTACAAGCAAATCTGATATAGGGTTAGCAGAACAATTAAGAGAAATTTCTGAAAAAATAAATGTACTATCGCTTAAGTCGGACAACAAACAAGCTGAAGAAAATGTAAATGTTCGCCCAGACTTCAAACAAAAATATCGTTTAGACGCTATGCGTCACAAAAACAATTTCAAATCTCGACGCAATTTCAAGCGCTTTTCTCCTCACAAATCCTTCAAAAGAAACATCACAACATGCCAGTTGTGTTTCAAAAAGGGCCATGAGGCCCATTCGTGCTTCAAGTGGAAGCGAATGAACACACAAAGACGCGAACAATTTAGAAATTTTTCAAACAATAACCAACAGAAATCTCAGGAAAACTAAACAAGAGATGCAATTTTGCTGATGGCATTGTATCTCACTTCAGCAATTCCACATCAGCAAACTTTTATGTTGACCCTAATATGCCTAAAATGTCTAAAGAAAGATTAGTAAAATCAGTTAGCTCACAAACTTGTGATGCCATTACAATTTCAAATCACATAGCAACACAAACAACTCAAAAAAATGATAATGACAACACTGTACATTTTATTTGTAATGTAAACAGAAATACCCCAACACTTCCTCTTGTAAAGGCTTCTTTTGCTAAAACAGATGTAACTTTTCTCATGGACACCGGCAGCAGCATTTCATTATTATCACAACATCTGTTTAATGAACTTAAATCTCAGTTAAAATATAAAAGACTCTCCACAAGCATTACTATTAAAACAGTTAATTCTGATGTTGATTTTTCCTGTTGTATTAGAACCTCAATTAAACTGCACCATAAATCATTTTCACACCATTTTTATATTGTTGATATCCCAGAATCTTCGAATTTTCAAGGAATTTTAGGATTTGACTTCATAAACAGATTTAACATTATCATAAATACATTCAAGAAAGTTATACACATAAATAACAGCTTCTCTGTTCCCTTAGAAACTACAAACAATACCTTAAATGTCGATGATAACAAACAATGTAATTCACATGTCATATCCATGACAAATCAGGATGTTCTATTAACACGAAAGATTGTTTTAGAACCAAAAGAACAAAAATGGGTTTCTGTGTACACCAACAATATTAATGATAGCAAAAATAATTTGTTTGAGTATATATCATCATTAAAAGACCTAATTGGTTTTGATGCCATTATTCAGTCAAATAAAAATTCTAAACATCAGAAGAAAATTCCTCAAAAATGTCACTTCTTTTATATATCTGTTAAAAATAACTCTGATACTTGCATTCATCTTCATAAAAAAACTAAAATTGGTCATTTATCTGAAATTGAGGATATTGTCGAGCACTCCCCAGATAACCCTGAGAATCCAAATAATGCAGAACAACATTTTATTAATTTTATTCAAGCATCAAAAGAAGTTCTAAATAAGAGAAAAGAAGATTTAACCTCTAGTGATTTTGATCTAAAACACTTGAATACATATGAAGCAGAAATATTAAATAGTTTATTGTTAAAATACTACAATGCTTTCTCAAAATCCTTAAACACTCTAGGTCATACGGATAAGATTGTGCCAGACTTAAAATTCATTAATGACTACCCTATTAAAACCTTACCCTTCCCAATCCCTCAATCATTACAAAAAGATGCACTCGAACAAATCAATCAATTGTTAGAAGCGGGAATTATTGAGAGAAGCTGTTCTGAATGGGCTTGTCCTATGTTACTGGTTAAAAAAAAATCTGATGGAACAGGTAAACAAAAATATAGACTTGCATTAGATCTTCGAATGGTAAACACAGTTATTCAAGGTTCATCGTATCCACTTCCAAAAATTCAAACAATTATTGCTAACCTATCATCATATAAATTTTTCACTTCCCTCGATTTTCATCAGGCGTATCATCAAATCGACATACCAGAAAAATTTCAAAACCAATTGACATTCACTACTATGTTTGGAACCCCTTCAGATATAAAAGACTTGTTTTTGGATTAAAGTCCAGCGCCTCAATTTTCCAAGCTTTAATGGACTCCTTGCTTGATGAACTACAATTAGAAGGTGTATTTACATATCAAGACGATTTCATCTTAGGCGCAAATTCCTTTCAAGAAATGTGTTCAAAACTTGAGAAAATTCTTAATCTCCTAACTAAATATAATTTAACACTTTCCTCCAACAAATGCAACTTCCACAAAACTGAAACTAACTACTTGGGATTCCACATTGAAAATCACTGTGTTTCACCAATTAAATCTAATATCGCTAAGATAACTTCTTTCCCAGTTCCAACAACTAAACGTCAATTAAAAAGACTCATAGGAGTAATAACATTCTACAAATCACTCATTCCATCATTTTCAAGCTTAGTGCAACCACTCATAAACCTAACTACTCCAAAATCTAAATTCAAATGGACAGATGAACATCAACACATTCTTAACACCATACAGAAAATTTTTTTCGACTCACCGATGGTTAGATTACCAGATTTGAATAAAACATTTTACCTTAACACAGACGCATCCAATGTTGCTATTTTAAGTGCTTTATTACAAAAACATAACGGACAATTGTTACCTATTGCATACTTTTCAAAATCTTTGAAATCTTCTGAAAAAAAATACCCCGCTCTGAAACTAGAACTCATGGCAATATACAAATCGGTAACAGCTTTCAAATACTATTTATACAATAGAGATTTTGTAATTCTTTCTGACAGTAAGCCTTTGGAAAAATACAAAAAAACCACAAACCCAGCTGACATAACCACACGTTGGTTAGTTGAACTTTCAGAATATTCCTACACTTTTGAACATATACCAGGATCATCTAATGTACTTGCAGATTATTTATCACGTTGTAAATTTGACAACCACCAAGAAACCTTACTAAACAATCCTAATCTTATTCATGAAACTCAAGCACTACCAATTGTTGATTATGAAACACCTAATAGCAACAACTTGTCTGCCAATGTCAATACCCAATATGTCAATTACCTAGTGTCAGGCAATCAAACAAAACGTGATCCATTATTAGAAATCTCAAATGAAACATTTTGCACTGAACAAAAAAATGACTCCACTTTAGGTAATATTTACAATGAAATATTAAATAATGGATCTTCTCAAAAATTTCCAAAATATTTCATCCACCCTGATTCCAAAGTTTTAATGATAAAAAAAGAAGATCTCATTAACAATACCTTCTCTTACCACATTGTAGTTCCTGACTCATTAAAGAGCAACGTTTTAACAATTTCACATCTTTCTCATTTTGGTCTAGCTAAGACTTATGATTTTCTTTCTGCTCGATATTTTTGGAAAGGCATGTATGTTGATACTCTGAATTTTGTGTCTTCATGCATCAAATGCCTCCAAGCTAAACATCATCGCACTGCTCCTGCACCTTTACAACCTACTTACACACCCAGATACCCTGGTCATACAATTAGTACAGATTTAGTTGGACCTTTTGCTAACGGAAAACATGTATTAACTATTACTGACCACTTCTCAAGACACATTGAACTCTATCCACTTACTGATATTTCTGCGCCTAAAGTTGTTAAATGTTTATTTAGTTACATTACTACGTTTGGGAGACCTGCAGTTATTTTATCAGACTTAGGACCCCAGTATACCTCCCATGTTTACGATATTTTCAATGATTCCCTTGGCATAAAAATACGTCACAGTTCCGTTTCACACCCTGCTAGCAACAGTATTTCTGAGCGTATAAATACCTCAATTAAATACTCTGTAACTACACTTCTACAAGAAGGACACTCGTTTGAAAATGCTTTACATATTCACAAGTCACTTTACAATGGTTCTAAACACTCCTCTACACTATTTTCTCCTAACCTACTACATTTTAGTAGAGAACTTTCATTAATTTTTGACACTTATGACCAGTGTAGTAATCAACCTTTCCTAGATAAACATATTGAAGTACATAAATTACTAGATGATCTAAATAAAATTTATGACAAGGCTTATGCCAACATCAAATCAGCTCAAGATAAAATATATCAAATATATGGTCGTAAAGCAAAATTAAGAAACATTTGTTTAAAAGATATAGTTTACTTAAAATCTGTTGATAAATTTAAACCTCGATATACCGGACCATATATTGTAACATATAAACTTTCTCCCGTTTCATTCTCAATTAAAAGATTGTATGCGCATGATGATACAGCATTTCGTGTGCATATTGATAGACTACTTATAGCACCACCTCGATATGGACATTTATTTGATCCTTCAAGTCATGCCATTAATAATAATAATACTCCTTTTCATTCTGAACCTCGTTATAATCTGAGAAAAAGATAATTTAGTTTCAACTTTCAATGATTTAGTAAATAATATGTAGATTGATACTTAGTGCTCAATGGTGTACAACATTGAGTGTATGTTGCGCATAACTGATCTTTAACAACATTGCGGCTGGTCCATGATTTTACTGTTTTCAAAGATCATTTGTGAACAATATTTTGTGTCTTTTTACATTTTGTTCATCTTATTTCCCTTTATTTTATAGCCATATCATAATTGTATCACACTTATCTACACATACAAGTTCATATAAATTTTAACATTCAAAATATAGGAACATGTAAATTTCACATGCAATATTTTATAGGATTTTTTTCCCTTTCGTTAATAACAAATAATAGCTTATAAAATGGACTTAAATTTTCAACATCACCCATGACTTGAATATATTTTACTCGATTATGTCATTTAGTCTCTCACCACTCTAGGATTGTCTACCCCTTTTTGATATATAAGATATATATCCAGTTTTTTAATTATTATTAATTATTGCCCTCAGAAGTTGTGGCCCGTTCAAAATTGTTGCCCTAAGCTCCCACACTTCATTGTGCTGAGAGACAACCCAGAATTGGTACGCCAATTTCTTCTTGTTACCAAAATAATGTTATATAATTTGTCGAAACGTGCTCCTGTTGAACACCAGTGCGGTCTTCATGGGGAGCAAGGGGTCCATGTTGTGGTCAAGAAGCTACATTATGGGCTCTCAACTCACTCCCTCTACACCTAGGACAAGGGTATTAAACTGGCGCCATAATACTTGTATTTGTTACAAGAATAAGGGCGGACACTTTTTGCGGGCGAGCAATTGCATCCCTTTTTTTTTTCCGTCCTGTGCTTCGGCACGAATCTTAACATTTTTTTTCACTGCATCTATACCACATACATTTCATTTTCATTTTTTTCATGTAACATCTTTGTTACATTATGTATTTAGTAACATTGTGTATGTGTATTTTTTTTTTGTTGCTTGCATTTGTGATTTATATAAATTTGCATAATCAGATAAAGATCCTATCTGGATCAAAAATGCTTGAAAATGAGAAATGTTTGCATACTTTCTCATATGTTTATCGTCATGACAAATAAATTAAGTACTGGTACCAGTCACACAAGAACTCGAACAATTTTATACTATTATACAAAAGGTCAAGCAATTTCAAAGCAGTCATGTAAATCCAATTCAATCAAGGCAAACAAACTTTTAGATGACTAATTAAACAGGACGTCCTGCAAAACAACAAAAAAAAGTAACAACTTGTGGACTGATGAATAGACTATTGAACACAAGTTATAAGGAATTGCTATGATAAAATAAGATTTAAAAAAAATCTCTGCTTTTATATCTTTTTCAATGTTTATGCTTTACTTATGAACTGAATATATGTGCTTAGGAAAAGACACGATACTTGTTTTTACAGCTGTACTGTTCCATTACAGCTGTTCTGGTTTGTGGGGTGATTATATATGACAGCAATCTGTCATATATATAAATGCTTTCTTACATTTTATTTATTTAAATCAAACCCCTCTTAATTTTAAAAACTTTCCAAATTCTTCCATTCCCCTGTATATTAATAATTCTTTTTTTCCCTGTTTAATTTCATAAAATCTCAGCAGTAATCTAAATATTAAGTTATACGAATTCATTTCTGGATCAATAAATAATTCTTTTCATTTAAGCATTCCTTTTGCCGTTACAATAACTGAATAAATAAAAGATAAATAGTAGTTTCTACATCACAGTTAGATATCAAGATTTATTGCAAAAAGGAAATTAAGAACTTTATTTATTACTTTTAAATCTATTTTTTTATAATTATCCTTATTGTTCATAAAACAATCCACATGTAATTCATTTTCACCCTTTATTCATTTAACCTTGAATTGCATCTCTGGATGTAATCAAATTATAGCAAATGTATATAAAATAAATATGCCTATTTATAGCTTCTAAAATAAACATAATAGCAATTATTCTTTTGATCTCTCATACATAATCCAAAAATAATTTAACTTCCATTTCAGAGTCATTAATCTGGCAAATGTTGACAGTTCAAATTATAGCAATATATTATATCAAATAAATATATCTTCATCTCATTTAAAATAACGTTTTCCTTTTCAATCTGTCAAATAGATTATCCTTAATATATGTTTTTTTTAATGTTTGCTTACTCAGAAAAATAACGGTTGTTCTTGCTTTATTCTCAGTAGCATCTTCCAATCAAAATAATGGGTGATGATATCAATTGCTAAATTTAGATCAACATGTCCAAATATGGTAAAGTTTCTGGCTCTGAGGCAAATAATTATTTTAAATTACTGGAAATTCCACACCCAACCAAAAGTATGTTGTCTTTTCGAATTCTAACGCCAAAATAATGTATTGAGTAATGTGTTTTGGCACCAATTTTGTTCGCCAAGTAATGTAAATCTCTGGCAATAATGTTATGTGACCACTCACTCTCTCTTTGAATACTCACTGTGTGAGTGGCCTCTTTTTGCTGGCTCCTGCTAAGAGACACCTCTCCTATATTATACTATATGATCAGGGCAACAAAATTAATAAAAGCATTGAATGTCTATTTATGGAGTTTTTTTTTAAATTGAAATTACGGAACCTGGAAAAAATTTCTATAATTTAAAAGTCTCTCTTCGCCCACAACAATTCACCACGTCACAAGCCCGTTTGAGAATCCGTCCAGCGTTGTTGCCAACGCTGAAGCAGATTTTGTTTTACTTCATATTTCAGTGAAGATGCTAAAAATGTTAGAAATGTTTTTTGTAATTGCGTACCTATTACGGCCGATTTCATGTCTTCGGGCAAGAATATACATCGTCTTTGATGCTATAGTAATAATGTTTTGAAATTTTCTCTTCCGAGTCATTTGGTACTGACGGAACATAAACAGTTTCTTTAATTAAAAAATACGGGGAGTTTTCCTTGCTCGATTTGGAATGAATTTGAATACGGATATGATGTTGTTCGTGTCCCTGACGGACGATATGTTGCTTTAGAGATATTCGTAAGTAAGTAAAATAAATATATATATATATCATCAGTGTGTCACAATAGTGAAAACGGCACAAAAATTGCTATTACAGGCCCCCTTCAGGCGGAATATCTCCAAATTCCAGAAGAACCTACATGGCTTAGTCACAACCCCCCCCCCCCCCAAAAAAAAAAATGGTTCAATTCTATGCATAACTTCATACAATTTTTATGCTACAATGAGGACAGACAGACATTTTGTATAAACATGTTTTTCGGGATTTCTGACTCCTAAAACGTGTACACCCGTCGAAAACCGGAAGTCGAAAACAATTTCGATTAAGATACTTTCTCCTATTATAGGACGAAGAAAGTAAAAAACATACAGAGAGAAAAGTGCAGCGCGATCGTTTTCCAGTTTTACTTTTATACAATGCAACCCTGATTGAGTATAAAACTGAAATTATTAAAAAAAACTTTATTAGTTTATATAAATTCACGATTGATCGTAATAAAAACAACGTGTGTAAATTAACCATAAAATTTAAAATATACAACATTTTCCAAAATAAATATTGTAATAAACAAATTCCTTTCTTTCCCGACCGATTATGAAAAAGAAATAAAGTTCAAAATCCTCAGAAAATCGATTACTCATCCTATGATAAACGTATGATTTATTTCCCTTTTGCTTTAAGACGGTATTTCACTGATATTAGAAAGCTAAATAAACACCGCTTGAACATAAATCATACATTTTCCCAATTTCTTTCAAAATTCAAACTTTATTAAATTACATTTTATATATTTATTGTAGCATTTAGTACTCTAATTTTTCATAGAAAATAAAATGATTCCTTAATTGATAAATTCCCTTTCTTTTCTTTTCTTTTTCTCTCATTTCCAGGTAGAATTGGCCAAAAAAAAAGAAAGAAAGAACATCTCATACATTTTAATCACTAAATTATCCCAGGAAATATTTTTTTTGAAATAGCCATTCAATTAGAAAATATGTCTTATTTCATTTTTTTAAAATAAGCTTAGTGGTTCCTCTTCATAATGAAATTGTGCCAAACACTAAATTTTTCAATAGGAACACACAAGTTTGACAGTATATTTTTCTCGGTAAATTTTACCTTAGGATACCAAACGGGAATTTATTCGGTGAAATAGCTTAGGAATTATGAAGGATTAAAATTTTGAACTCTTAATGTTAAATTCATTTGTAATCGTTGCAAAACAGATTGCAATGCGGTTAGTTTTTAAAGCATAACTCAAACTACTTGGCGGTATCAGCTTTAATTTTGAAATCACTTATTTAAAGCTTCTAGTAATCGATTTCTGTAAAAAAGAAATCAGAAGTCACAATTCACAAGTCACATTGAAATATTTCGAAAATTAATATTGAAAATATGCATATTTAGAAGTTCATTTTCGAAAAAATACATGAATTGTAACTTATGAAGTTTTTTTTAAAAAATCGATTTTCAGGAGCTTGAAATATCTGAATCCAAAATCACAGCTTTTTTCTGGAAAGCAGTTTTCGAGTTACATTTTAAAAACTACCCGCATTGCAATCTGTTTTGCAACGATTGAAAACGAATTTAACATTAAAAGTTCCAACTTGCATAAACCTTCCAACATTCTTAAACTATTTGACCAAATGACTTGGTAAAATAAAAGGTAAAATTCACCAAAAAAGACAAATATGCTGTCAAATTTGGATGTTCGTATTGAAAACTTTAGAGTTTGGTATAATTTAGGTGTGAAAATTCCTTCTAAGCTCATTTCTTTAACATAGATATTTTTTAAAACATAATTTCCAGTCGAATTTCTATTTCTATCTTTTTCTGGGAGAATTTGGTGATATGTAAGTGAGGGGGGGGGGGGGGGGTTCTCCCCTCTCTCTCTCTTTCTTCCCCTCTCTTTGGCCGACTGTGCATGCAACAGATTCAATAAAAATGAAACAAATTGGTCTCACTCCTTTTAAGTTCGCTATATTGGCGCGGAAAATAATTTACACGGAAATTTTAAATTTCACTTACCAAATGTAATTGAATGGATATGAGACATTATATCAGAATGTTTAAAATTTGTTGAAATCATAGTTTAAAAAATCACTACAGAATTATAATATATATCCGACGCTCAAACGAGTGCGTTCCCAAATCATTCAATAAATGCTGTCGAAAACTTATGTATGTCCCCCTGTGAACAAACTATGAGAGCTACATACTTGATTAACGATTTCATCGAAGACACTTGCAAGATTGATGCATTGTCACAATTAGGTTCGAATTGGTTCCGTTTCTCGGACGTTACCATGATGACAAACTTTGCATGATTTTTGCCTTTACGTGTTCCTGCAAACGAAATAAAAAATAAATAATTACTGGTTTGTCCTTTTCTAAAAGTATTATTATTTTCCACCGTTCTTGAAAAAGCAATGGTCTGAGTGCTTCTAACAATTGCACTGAGAAAAATGACACTTTCAAATCTGAGTAAATCGATGTTTTCATTTTGTTATGAAACTTTTTGTTTTTTAGTATGACGACCCAATGCTTTCAGTTCTGAAATACCAGAAATACTCAGAATATTGAAACATGGACATACTCAAAACTGAGCACATAGAGGTCAGTTCATACTCATTTTTGAAACATGGACATACTCAAAAATGATTAGAATAAGTTCAAACTCATTTTTGAAACATGGAAATACTCAAAAATGAGCACATGATGTTTTATTCTTGAGTGTGTACATGTTTTCAGAAATGAGTATATACTCATACTTGAGTAATTTTGATTCGGAGCCATTTTGACTATGCGACATACTCAGATTTGAGTATTTTTTGCTCAGTTTTGAAAATGCCGTTTTTCGAGTGTGGGTTTTAACTATTGCTTTGAGAAATATGTTTATGCCGCTTATATTTTTGGCTATTAGGTAATTTAAAAATAAGTTTCCCTAGTAGTGGTTCTCAAACTTTTATGTCTCGTGTTTTCATTTAATAATTACATGGTCTACGCACCTCCCCCCCCCCCCTCTCCGCTTGTTTCATTTTATGAAATCATGAATAGTAAAACAAGTAAACTTTATAAGTAAAACAAGCAATGCCACGTGTTTGCTTGTCTTTTTTTTGCATATTATATTAAATATTAAGGTTAATTTGTTGAAGTAGGACAGCAAATCATCTTCAACATTTAATGTTTTTTTATCTTTCGTTTTTAAATATTCACTGATGAAAAATCTTTTTCAGTAACTCGTTTAATTGCGCTATGTGTGTAAAATGTTCTTCTAATAATTTTAAAGATAGATATTAAAATAATTACGAATTCTGTGTAATTAAAAATTTTGCATTTATGTCATTTGCTGAAATCATTTAATATGACGTATTATCTCGTTTTAATAGTTGTTAAAATTGTATTTTTGATATTTGTATATCGAATCGCTTCGTGTTAGAATCTAAGGAAGGTTTATTTTATTTCTTAATTTATTCATTATTTTATTTATTTACCTATTAATTATTTAGTTAGTTATTATTTTAAAATCAAGTAAAATAACTGCAGGAAATCCATAATTTTTGAATAAGATCCGTTTAATATAATTTTAAATTCACATAAAAATAAGAGACATGCCATTAGAATAGTTTTACATCAGAATACAAGATTTTGAAAAATATTTTTGTTTGAATAGTAAGAGAATTTCAAATAAGCTAAAATTTTACTAACAATGATTCTTTTTAGGTGCGTTCGTAATTATATAAATACGTAGCACCTATAGTCGTCGTTTGGTCCGTCCGTCTGTCCGTCCGTCTGTCTGTCTGTCTGTCCGTCTATCTGTCCGCATATAACAACGCAAAAACTACCCAACCAAATAGTTTGCAATTTAAAATATATTATCTTTGCAGAATTTTGTCGAGACATTTCAAATTTTATTAAAATCGAATCAAAACTTTAGGAGATATTAATAAAAATATTTATTAAGAAATTTGAATTTTTTTTTTTTAAATCGGTGCTTTTTTGTTATAGGAGCTTCCGAAGTTTAATCGTCAAGCGACCGAGATACTTATTTTATGACAGAAATTAATCTGCAGACGATATAATTCATTTCACAGAATTAAAAATCATCAAGATCTGAATATTTATATAACTAGCTGATACATATATATCTGAATATTTATATAACTAGTTAAGATATTGGTATGAACAGTGTCATAAAATATATACTTAACTAGCTGTTTAACCCGTTCTACGCACGGGATATCATGAATTTAATTCTAAAACGTTAACGTTTGACGTACAATTTCCAACTTGTTTAATTTATTTTTCATCCGTTTACTTTTATCACTGTCTGAGTAAGTACATCATTTAGGAAAGTTTAGGAGTAGATTGATTGATCGTTTGAATCATTTTCACGGCTTCATTTTGGATAAAGATTGACTTCATTGTTAGAATTCTTTCTTGAACGGACTTTTTAAGCTTTAAGAGACAGTCATTTTGCCGAAAATGGTAACATAAATGTCCGATGGACAGAGTCTAAAGTAAGTTCATGATGTGAAAGTTCATGACAAGTTTAGGAGTGGGAAAGTTACCAAAGCAAAAGAAAATACTTTTTTAATTGGAAAGAGATAACAAGTAATAAGGCTTGCAAATGGGCCATTTTTCGAATGCCAGTATTTCCTAAGAAAGTTTTTAAGTTTAAGTTTTACGACATTCGCAACATAAATAAACATCGAGGTAGATTTATACAAAATTTGCATGAAAAATGTAAAAAAAAGATTTTTGTTAGGAAAAAATTAGTATCCAAAAGTCGGACAATCTGGGAGAAATAGGATTCTTTAGCGAGTTGACAATTCTACTTAAAAATATTTTTCATCACTGTTATTAAAAAATTATGAATTCTTTGTAACGAAAAATTTTATTATTAACCAAAAGAAGGATTACCGTTTGATTCTAACATAATAAAATGTGTCTTTTATGATATATTTTTCTTTGTTATTTATTTTAAATGTATACATATACAAATAATTTCTCGAAATGTCGTTTTTCCATTATTTGATATTATTTATTGATTTATTTATTACTCATTTTATTATTTATTTATTTATATATTTTATTTCTTAATTTACTTACTACGTTTCTTTTAACTCAAGTAAAACTATGTCGTTGGGCCACCGTAATTCTCACCCATCATGGATATGCATAATATAAAATATGAAAATAAAACATGCTTAAACTACTTATAAAATGTATTGCAATTCGAATAAAATCATGGCTTGATGACGTCATAAACTTTAAATGTTCTATTACTGAATTGCGTAAAAGAAACATCCTTATAACTCCAAAAATGTTAATCGTATCACCTATAGGTTTATTGCGTCGGATTAAGCGTTTCATTTCTAATTAAAATATATCTTTGAATTGAAATTTGGATGAAATACAGGGTCATGAAAAATCGAAGAGTGTTGAAAATAGGATTACAAATATCTCGGCAACTACTTATCCGATCGATTTCGTTCTTTATGCAAAATTTATATTTTTTTATTATCTGTTATATTCACTCCTTAAAATATACAATTTCCGAAAATTTTATATAGCTTCTATCAGAACGAATATTTCGAGAGTCCGAAAAAAATAGTTCCGGATAATCGAGGTTACTGAAATTCAATAAGCTTTTTCCATTATTACATACTATGTACATACCAAATTTCAAGTCTCTATCTCAATTTGTTCGGGAGACAGAGCGTTTACAGACACACACGCAGACAGACGGTCGGCAATTTTTTTCCCTAAAAATATGTTTTTCGGAATCTCCAGTGTCTGAAACGTGTAAATCCGTCAAAAAAAATTCGATTTTTAAAACGATTGCAAGACTTGCCCTATACTACGTATGATGGGTAAGTAATATTTATGAATCAGCAACATATAATAAGGTTAAATCATCATAAAAATAAGAGACGTTCCGTTAGAATTATATCAGAAAAAAAGATTCTGAAAAGTATTTTCAAAAATTTAAGAGAATTGCAAATAAGCTAAACTTTAACCGACTAACTACGATCCTTTTTCATCCATTTCTTCTTCCTCCGTATTCTTTTATTTATCACTGTCTGCATGGATCATTTAAGAAAGTTTAAAAGTAGATTGATTGATCGTTTGAATCATATTTCCTGTCTCATCTTGGATAAAACTTTACTTTATTGTTGAAATTCTTCCTTGGACGGTCTTTTTAAACTTTAATAAATAATAATTTTATTGAAAGTTGTAGCATAAATGGAAGATGAACAAAGTTTAAAGTAATTTCATGCCATAGAGATTTATAAAAAGCTTGAGGATGGGAAAGATCGCAAAGCGATATATATATATATATATATATATATATATATTGATTTATTTAATAGTAAATGGATAAAATATAATATAATAGTATTCATAAGAGATTAATAATCCAGTGTTAAAAAGCTGGCAATTCAATTTTATATAACTTTTTTTTTACCTTTCCCTTGAAATTATATATATATATATATATATATATATATATATATATATATAACGAAAAAATAAAGAATTTTCCCCTTCAACACTGAGAAAAATGACACATCCAAATCTGAGTAAATCGATGTTTTCATTTTGTTATGAAACTTTTTGTTTCAAATATGACGACCCAGGGCTTTCAACACTAAAATACCAGAAATATTCAGAATATTGAAACAGGGACATACTTAAAACCGAGCACCTAGAGGTCAGTTGATACTCATTTTTGAAACATGGACCTACTCAAAAATGATTAGAATCAGTTCAAACTCATTTCTGAAACAGGGACGTACTCAAAAATGAACACATGTCAGCACATGAGTCAGTTCATAGTCATTTTTGAAACGTGGACATACTCAAATATGAGCACTTTTTTTTATTATTCTTGAGTGTGTGCATGTTTTCAGTATATACATGTTTCAAACTTGAGTAATTTTGATTCGGAGCCATTTTGATTATGCGACATACTCAGATTTAAGTAATTTTTGTTCAGTTTTGAAAATGTCGTTTTAAGAGTAAATTTACCTTTTTTTTTTCCTTTTTGCAATATTTCTTTTATGATAACAATTTTTTATTTTATTTTATGACAGGGGATATTTGCTTTATTTATATTAATTTTATTATAGTTTAGCATTATTACAATTAGAAAATGCATGTGACATTGTTCTTCTTATTTTTCGAAGATTTCGATTTTCCAAATATACTCCTGATTTCGTGAGTGTTAGAAAATCGGGACTTTGCTTTACTTATTTACTTAATTTTTTACTTCATATATTTACTTATTTACTTTTTATTTTTAAATACCTGCAGGCACTGCATTCTTTCTGAATCAGGAACTTTCGAAACAAAATTCGAAATTATAAAAACATGAAAGGTAAGGAAATATTTGATCTGACCTTATTAATGCCTGGTTCATTTTCGATTTTGTGGAGTTTCAAAAATATTCTATGGTCTTCTTTTAAAAAGAAAAAAAAAGCAAGATTTTATTGCGGATACGGCGAAGCACATTTTTACAAAGATCGAACACACAACTATATGCAACGAAACAAAATTCGACGCGCTTAGCGCCATTTGCTGGCTTTGTTTATTTCGTAATAACAATGAACTAATGGCAGGGGCGTAGCGAGCGGGGAGGCAGGGGGGGGGGGGCAACTGCCCCCCCCCCCAATGTTTGGTAAAAGGATTCAGTCGGCTTATCAGCAGATTTAATTAGTGTCTCTGTAGTATGTCAGTAGGCCGATTAAAAAAAACAATTCGGAAAAATTCTGGTTGACAGGACTTTAAGTCTTCAGAATGCATTTCACTACACCCTTACAATCATATGGCAAAAGCTAGTCGGTCTGTCAATAGATAGGTTATGAGTAAAAAAAGTAATGGTTTCAATAGATCTATCTGGTCAGCCGGTATGAAAGTCACGGGTTCTGTCACATTTTCGAATCACACAAATAGCTAGTCGGCCTACGCACTGAAAAAAAAATTATCATGTATAAATCTTGTCTGCAGAGCCGGAAATGTTGGACATATACTATACCTTACCCATACATGGTAAAGCTAAGTCGGCCGTCGATACATAAGCCAATAGGGGAAAAATGAATCTAATCTATTGATTTGAAAATATCAGAAATTTGTCCTACAGTAACACTCGCAATTTACATAGATAAAAACTATCAATATATAAACTAGGTCGACCGAATGCGAAAGTCGCTTAAGAAAATTCAAGAAATTTTATACTTGATACATAGTAGGTTCTAGCAACGATATGATGTTTACGCCCTTTGGCACTGTTTTAGGAACGTTTGGAAAATAAAAACAAAGAATTTTTAAACTATTTAAAAAAAGAAAATGAATAAATTTAAAAAATATCCGTGCATTTAACATTTAATACCTAAAAACTTCTTACTTTTTTTTTTTTTTTTTTTTTTTTTTTTTTGATAAAACTAAAACTAAATTTATATGCTTGTGCCAACATAACATAATTTTCATTGATTTTTCACTTGTTATTATAAAAATTAGCATTGGAGCCTTTATTAATTACTTAATATTTATTGTATACCCTGATTACCGTAATTTCCGGCGTATAATCCGCGGATCAAACAATTATGTTTCGACCCAGAAGTTTTATTTTATATAACGGAACATACTAGATCGCTGTAAATATTTTACTTCAATTATTAAATAAAATTTCTGGGTCTAAACATAATTGTTTGATCCGCGGATGATATGCCGGAAATTACGATACATGTTAGCGATTACTTTTTTTAAAAACTAAATCATACGTAAGAGAAATTATTTTTTTAATAAAGAATTCCGAAAGTAGAGGATTTCAGGAAAAATTTAATTATTAAAAGTAATTTTATGGTAAAAAAAAAAAAAAAAAAAAAAAAAAAAAAAACTTGAAGCGATTGCGGAACATTAACACGTTTGCACTTAAAACAATATAAATAGTTCAGCGTTTCAGGCCCGTAACTACCGCCGGGTCTCCAAACTGATGGTTAAAAAATTATTGTATTTTAATATCTAATCTAACTTCCTATAAAATACCCAGCACCTAGCGAAAAGTTAATAAAAAAAATCCAGCAAAGTGCTAGAGTAAATGTTTTTGCGTGTCCGTTCAAATACTCCATACGCTTCGCATGCAAAAGCATCTCTAGAGCAGACAGCAGAATATCGAGTCGAATGTGTCATGTCGCGCCAGGTGCCTGCCGAGTGATGAGTCAAGTGCAGGCTAGGACGTGCAGTGAGCTAGTGCTATTCATGATGAGTCATTCGTTTACTAACTGCTCATCAATCTTGGACTGTCAGGTTAATCTTACTTTGCTTGTGTTGAGATAATAGTTTATATTATGAAACGAATTCGGCACCAGCCAAGTAGAAATAAAACAAGAACGAAAAATCATGCGTCAACCATAGATTATGTAACACTTTCCAACGCTTCCAAAATAATTTTACGAATCATACTCTTTAATAAGCTAAAAGATAACATCTAAGTAATCCGAATACTTTTATTCAACCCTGTATAGGATCTATAGATTTGTATATATACTACATAGGATGCTAAATTTTAGTTCAGTTAGGAAACACGTAGCACAGTTTAAAATTCTCCGTCTGGAGTTAAATAATACGGAAATGTGTTCCCGAACTTTTGTGCTTCCCTGTATAGGATCTACAGAATTTATACACACCACGTAATATACAAAAAGCGATTTAAAATTAAAATCGCTTTCAGTAACTTAAAACGCACTTCCAGGAATTATTGTTAACATACAGTAGAGAATTCTTTTGTGTGTCCCTGTAAATGAACGATGACTGCTATACACACACTATTCTGTAGTAAGTCTCTTGTAATGAACCTTATATAAATTTCAATGCGTTTAAAATAGGGAAACATTATTTAAATAAACCGCAGACGATTTTTCTCCATAGACGTAATGTAACGGAATTCTTTTGACTGTCCCTGTAAAGTAAGTAAGTATAAGTGCTATGCACACCCTATTCCATATTAAGCTTCTTCTAATGCACCTTAGTGATATATATAAATTTCAATGCGTTTAAAATAGTGAAACATTATTTAAATAAACCGCAAATGATTTTTCCCCATAGACCGCAATGTAACGGAATTCTTTTGAGTGTCCCTGTAAAAAAACTATAAGTGCTACACACTTCCGTTGAAATAGGGAACATGCTATAGATAACGATTATAACATATAAAAATTGCAGGGCAATCCGAGCATATTTACGGGAGTTAGAGCACGGACAGACGGCAGACGGCCAGACAAACCGAAGTCAGAAACACTTTTCAACTAGGTTGGAAAGTGTTAAAAAGACAGACTCTAAAAATAAGAAACTTGGAGGCTGCAAAAAGTTCGAAGAAGTTATCAACATGGCTGGATAGTGGAAACCACTCGACAGGGAATGGTGATAAGAAAGGCATGAATGGTTTGCTTTATTCAGTGTGATGTGTAATTCATGTAAAAATAGTACAGTCAAACTTGAATAATTCGAACGTGTATAATTCGAAATCGTGGATAATTCAAATGTTTCTGTCGGTCTCTTGACATTCCTATAAAACACAATCAGTGGTGGATTAAGCA
Organism: Maratus michaelseni; assembly: GCA_963931845.1. NCBI lineage: Eukaryota > Metazoa > Arthropoda > Arachnida > Araneae > Salticidae > Maratus > Maratus michaelseni. The sequence goes on from OZ007593.1 coordinate 268,116,791, forward strand.
CTCAAGAGGCCCCAGGCGCAATAAAATTTTGAGGCCCCTCCAAATATTTTCAGTACCCCTATAGTGTGCATTTTTTAGTTTTACAATTAGAATTACTGAAAGTGTATGTTGTTAATTCCATGCGATATTATCTCTAATTGGAATATAAAGTTAAAATTATTTTCTATCGCATGCTAATAAAATATTGAAAGTACTTCGCATTCATTACATTATCATATTTTTTAGAACTAAGAGATCACATTTTTATTTAGCTTTTATTTTGAAAATCACTACGATCTATTTACTAAACTATCACGTCATTCTATCATTCTAAACAAATGTGTTTTTCACAAATATAACTGTAGGATTTTTTCTTATCAATACATATTCTTTTTTTTTCCAGTAAAGTTCTTGGTAAATCTTTTAAATAATTACTGAGTAATATCAAAGAAACATTTTAGTAATACAAAATCATATATTTTATTTTTAACTATCAATTATAATTAATCAGTTAAAATTAATTGTAAAAACTATTATGAAAGTAACTATTATGAAGTTACATTATGAAATAATGTAACAGATTAACTATTTTACATTAGTCGGTGTTTTTGCGTTTCTGACTACACACACACACACACTGCTGGTTCTAAATAAAAAACACACAATAGACTGTAAAAGCGGTTTATTCACAAATAAAGAAAAGCGAGCCATCACACGGTTTATTCTATAACATCATTTTTCACATTCCAAAAACAAAAAGAAAACAGAACACTGAGTGTTGCCAAACGCGGAAAGTAAGAAAAAGAGACTTACATGAATTCGGAGCACATGAAACCAAGGAACATGCAGCCAAGGAACATTTTTAACACTTTCCAACCTAGTTGAAAATTGTTTATGACTTCGGTTTGTCTGGCCGTCTGCCGTATGGCCGTCTGTCCGTGCTCTAACTCCCGTAAATATGCTCGGATTGCCCTGCATTTTTTATATGTTATTGCCGTTATGTATAGAATGTTCCCTATTTCAACTGAAGTGTGTAGCAATTATAGTTTTTTTACAGGGATACTCAAAATAATTCCGTTATATAACGGTCTATGGGGGAAAAATCATTTGCGGTTCATTTTAATGATGTTACCCAATTTCAAATACATTGTAATTGATATGTATCACTAAGGTGCATTACAAGAAGCTTAATATGGAATAGGGTGTGCATAGCACTTATAGTTACTTTACAGGGACAGTCAAAAGAATTCCGTTACATTACGTCTATGGAGAAAAATCGTTTGCGGTTTAATTGTCTGAGTGCAACGAAGACTCATACACAGCGCAGTATTACTTTGTCCCATATATAGCTACGATGGATATTAAAACCTTTCGTCAAGCATAACTCAAAAAATATTTAATGGATTTCGTTCAAATTTTTACAGCAGGCACCTGTAAAGGTGACAACGACGTCTATATTTACCAAGAATAAATGTCAATCCGTTTGGAAATTATATTAAAAAAATAGATAAAAAAGCACAATTAAAGTACATACGTCACGAAATTTTTGTGCGTACGTCATTTTCACCGGCGGGGGATTTTCGTAGACAATCGGAATTGAAAAGTTCATGGAGTACATGGGGCAAAAAAATATGCACGCACTAATATTCAGCACAATAAAATATATTTCAATTTAGTAGAAATCGAAAAATTAATCAGGATTTTTTTTCTGTTTGAAAGAAAAAACCCGCAATAACTTGGTAGACTTGGTACTAGAGATTTGGCGCAAATCTCAGCAATAGCAGCTTTTTTTATTTCGCGTGTGTAAATAAAAAAAAAAAAAAATCTTTGGTGTGTAAATAAAAGGTTTCGATTTATGGCATTATTTCTTTTTTTTTCTCTTTTTAGCATTTTAAATGGGATTAATGAAAGGCATGTATTTTAAATTAAATGAGTGAAAGGTTTATACTTAAATGAAATGAATTCAATATGAAAATGTTATAGGAACAATATTTGGTGGTTTATCAACTGCGCCAGGATAACATAAAAGTACCAATATATCAAACGGTATGTAGTATGTGAAATGGAACAATTATATTTATAAACACCCATCGTACAAGAAAAAAAAACTAATATTCTGCATTCAGAAGGAAAAATCCATCTCCTGTGCCGTAAGATTTGGCGAGTTCTTTTTTGGTGATAAGTTTTTCGATGTGATTGTTGGGATCTGCAGGATTTGGCTTACTTTTTCTAAATCTTATTTTTTTGCAGATGTAGTATTATGTAAATATATTTTTTGCAGATATTTTTCTATTTTGTATATATATATATATATATATATATATATATATATATATATATATATATATATATATATATATATATTAAATTGTAATGGCATTTGGAAAAGAGATTTTTACCTTTTTATCTGTGCCTTCGGAAATATTAAAGAATAAAAAAAGATTTACATATATCAAGCGTAAAATGTTATGTTTTGCATTTTTATACGGACCACGTCCCCATTTTCAGATTTTAAATGCTATTTATTATTTTCTAGCCGTTTATTAATTGTATACAATTTACCCCCCCTGACAATAACAATTATTTATCACAAAAATGCCTCTTAGGTTTGTTAAATAAGTTTGTTTATGTATTTTCATTACTTATTAAAATATCGAATATGGCGATAAAATTTTATTTTGGCATCGTGCTTAAATTTTTAAGATGGTGCAAAAACATGCTTTAATAAACGTATGTTTGTAAATATTTGAAAAACATGTTTTACCGCTCTCTTGAAAAATTTTGTAAGATGCTAAAACTACCTTTTGGCACCATTTTAAATTTTTTTCGCCAACCGACATTGGATACGAAACTTTCCCCATTCAGATACACGGGCAAGGCTGGTCTCAAACAAGAGTAAAGCTAGCAACAATATTGTTTTAACTCTATAAGAGTTACAATAATGATATTAAATGCTCCGATTGGCTTTGGGCCCAATTACGAAAGTTTCTCCTAAAAAACTGTAGAAGAAGTCTTTTGCATTTGTTTCAAATGAAGCTCGGTCTACAAGGTATTAGTTAATAATACAAACAACACTAATGGCATGGAGGCAAAAGTTTTAATTTAAATGTATATATTTAAAACCCTCCCCCCCCCCCAAAAAAAAAAAGAAAAAAAAAGAAAGTTACAGTAATGAGTTTAAAATGGCGTTAAGCCACGCTTTCTGACATAAGCAATTGGCTGCAAACGCAATAACGAAACTTTCACTTAACTTAATAACATGTAGCTAATATAGCCCTCAGGGTACTTTGCAGTTATACAGACGTTGTGTTTTTTTTAAAAAGCTTGAGGTTTAAGAAGTTGAGATTTACTGTCAAATGATATAAACAGCTATGAACACAAAACTGATGAATTATTATTCAGGTTTATATATGTATTTAAAAAAAATTACATCTGATTACACTTATTAGATAAATTACTTCTGTTTGCATTTAATAACTGATAAACGGTTTCTATATATTAAATGAATTGTTTAAATATTGGGAAGAGGTGGCGAGAGGTCGAAAGACGAGTAAACAAACGGGTAGTGAGATGGGTAGAGAGACGAGTAGCGACATAGGCAGGCTGACGGGTAGCGAAACAAATAGATATACGGCTAGAGAGAAAAGCAAAAAGAGGGTTGACAGAGGGGTAGAGAGATGGGTCACGAGACGGGTAGCGACACCGGTAGACAGGAATGTAGCGAGAAAGATTGCGAGACGCGTAGAGTGGTAGATAAAGAGACGAGTAGAGAGGTGAGTACAGACACGAGTTGACTGACGGGTAATGAGATTGGTAGCGAGACGGGTAAAGAGTCGGGTAAAGAGTCGGGTACAAAAACAGACGGATAGTGAAACGGGTATACAGACGAGTAGAGCAGACAGTAGATGGGTACGGAGATGGGTAAGGAGATGGGTAGAGAGGTGTATAGCCAGATGGGTAGAGAGACAGATAGACAAGTTGTGAGACAGATATACAAATGGGTAGCGAAGTGGATAGAGACACGGCTAGACATACAAGTAGTTAGACGGTTAGAGAAATAGATTGGCGGGTAGAGAGACCGGTAGAAAATATAGAGACAGGTAGCGAGACGTTTAGGGAGATAGACAATTGGTTAGAGAGACGGGCAGAAGGTCGGATAGGGAAACAGACAGATTGCGGAGAGACAGGCAAAAGAAAAGTCTGTGGATTGGCGCAGTAAAGGCGCAGGAGGCAGAGCCTCCTAGAGAATAATCAAGAAGTATCTGTTAAGCTTAACTTTGAAATATATATAATTTTTCAATTTTGCCGATATGGAGATTTAATGTAAAAGTTATTTTACAGAAGTCGTCGAAAGATTTTTTGTATACTTTAATAGTATACTATAGTTTATATAGACTATAGTTTTGCAATTTGGTTTGTAGCAAAGCATGCTATCAATGTGGTTTGAAGTGTAAGAGTTTCTATAAACAGTTATACAAATAATAGATATATAATCAAGGAAGAAAAATTTTAAATTCACACACAAAAAAAGTGCAACAATGAAATTAAATTTGCGTTAAGCCACGCTTGATAGAATAATCTATTGGCTTCAAATCCAATTACGTAACTTTAAAAAGCTTGGCGTTTTAAAAAATCCGGCGTTTTTTTTTTTTTTTTTTTGTTTTTTTTTTCCAAGATTTGCGCAATACGCGCTTAAGAAAATGAGATTCTTTGCCACATGTTAAAAAAAAAAATATGACAACACATTTGATGAACGGTACTTCTTTTCTATTTTTTAACAGTGTATATGAATTTATATATGATATTTTGTAATTCTATCATTTAATTTGCTCTTTTTCTTTATATTGTAATTGTTAACCCTATGTTCTCAGCAATATCACTCAGACTAATCCCTTTGAGGGAAGTCCTAGTTAAATAATGTTTCACTATTTTAAACGCATTGAAATTTATATCTATCACTAAGGTGCGTTACAAGAGGCTTACTACAGAATATTGTGTGTATAGCAGTCATCGTTCATTTACAGGGACACACAAAATAATTCTCTACTGTCTGTTAACAATAACTCCTGGAAGTGGGTTTTAAGTTGCTGAACGCGATTTTAAATTTAACTCACTTTTTGTCTATTACTTGGTGTGTATAAATTCTGTATTTCATATACAGGGCAGCACAAAAATTCACGAACACATTTCCGTTTATTGTAAGAAACTCCAGAAAGAGAATTTTAAACTGTGCTACGCGTTTCCTAACTGAACTAAAATTTAGCATCCTATGTAGTATCTATACAAATCTATAGATCATATACAGGGCTAAATAAAAGTATTTGGATATATTTCCAAATATTGTATATGTTGGAAATATATGTTGGAAATTCCTGAAATTACGTTTTTAAATATGTTATGCGTTTTCCAAATTGTTTACTTAGATGTTATCTTTCAGCTTATTAAACGGTAACGATTTGTAAAATTATTTTGGAAGCGTTGAAAAGTGTTACATAATCTATGCTTGACGCATAATTTTTCGGTCTTGTTTAGTTTTACAATTAGAATTACTGAAAGTGTATGTTGTTCGTTCCACACGATATTATCTCTAATTGGAATATAAAGTTAAAATTATTTTCTATCGCAAGCTAATAAAATATTGAAAGTACTTCCCATTCATTATATTATCATAATTTTTAGAACTAAGAGATCACATTTTTATTTAGCTTTTATTTTGAAAATCACCACATTCTATTTACTAAATTAGCACTTCATTCTATCATTCTAAACAAATGTGTTTTTCACAAATATAACTGTAGGATTTTCTCTTATCAATACATATTTCCTTTTTTTTCTCCAGTAAAGTTTTTCGTAAATCTTTTAAATAATTACTGAGTTATATCTAAGAAACATTTTAAGAATACAAAATCATGTATTTTATTTTTAACTATCAATTATAATTAATCAGTTAAAATTAATTGTAAAAACTATTAATTAAGAAATAATGCGACGGATTGACTATTTTACATTAGTCGGATTTGAAACATTTTTGAGTCGGCCAATCTTGCCTTTTGCCCCCCCCCCCCCAAAAAAAAAAAAATTTTCTTTCGCTACGGCCCTGACTAATGAACAATCTTAAGTTTATGACTAAAAATTACACTTTAGGGATTAATTAGATAATTAATCTAGTTACTTTTATTATTCTTTCTGAATGGGGAGTGTATTTTGTATAATAATATTTTGTATATTTTAGGCCATATGATAGTTTTGCTAAACACTCCCGCACGTATAAGAAAAGCCACGGGTGAATTCGATTTACAAAATTAATAACACGCTATCGCATGCCTCATGAGGGCGACACCCACGGCTTAAAACAGTTTTATATCAGAAAAAATCTTTAAAAAAACTTTTGAAAAAGATAAGAAAATTCGAAGAGGCTGAACTTTTGCTAACTACGATCCCTTTTCATCCATTTTTTCTTCCTCTATTTATTTTTATCACTCCTGCATGTACCATTTAAGAAAGTTTAAAAATAGATTAATTGGTTGATCTAATAATTTTTCCGGTCTTTTTTTTTCTGATAATGATGGACTTTTGTGTTGGAATTCTTTCTTCGGGGGTATTTTTAAAATAATTAGATAATCTCTTTGAAAAAGTTAAGAAAATTTCTAAGAGACTAAAATTTTACTAACCACGATCATTTCTCATCCATGTTTTCTTCCTCCATTTACTTTTATCATTTAAGAAAGTATAAAAATAGATTGATTGATTGCTTTAATCTTTTTTTCTGTCCTTTTTTTTTTTTAATATAATGATGGACATTTGTGTTGGAATTCTTTCTTCCGATGTCTTTTTAAAAGCATTAGATAATCTCTTTATTGAAAATGGAAAAATAAATGCCTGAAGCTTGAAGCAACTTCATACTGTAAAAATGTCAGATGGAGAAAATTTAAATAAAGTTCGTACCGTAAAAGTTCATAGGAAGTTTGGGAATGGGAAAGTTAACTAAGCGAAAAAAAAATATTTATTTAATGAGAAATTGATAAAAGGTAAAATAGTATTATTTTTTAGAGAATTGACAGTTGAGTTTTAAAGTGCTCTTCTATAGTAATTTCGTAAAATTATAAATTTTGTATAATGGAAAAATTATTAATTATTATTCTGCATTTTCAAGATTAATTAATAAGTAAATAGTATATAACAAAATTGAGGTGGACGAATAAATTACTTTTGCAAGTTTAATAAACAGCACAGAACCAAGTACTTACACATGACACATAACAGAACTACATGTATATTGGCCAGGGTTGGCAAGTTTTTGACGCATGACGGTTTTTACCGGTTTTAACCATTGTTTTTACCGGTTTTAACCATGGTTTTTACCGTCATGTCAAAAACCTCCTTGTCAAAAATGTCAAAAACCCATTTTTCAGTAGTTTGTTTTTACATTTTTTTTCATTCTATCTTTAATATTAAGTTGTTTTACATAAAATATTCAATATCAAAAAGACTCTAAAGTATATTTATCCATCCAAGAAAAACAAAAAAGAATTACATTAGAATAATACGTGTACATCTCTGTTAGAAGATCTCTACAATATCTTAAGCTGTTTAGCAAAGTCTAAAAAAATTCGATTTTTTGAAGAAATCCTGTAACCTATAAGTATTAGATTAAACAACGTGTATAATTTCGGTACAATTTATTACATTGTTGAAAACAAAACTTTAAGATTCTACTTATTGAAGTGCAAATGAAAATCACCAAAATTGCATTTATGAATCATAAGATATGCATTTTAAAATATTATATCGAAGAATATTCAAATTTATTCACTGCCAGTCTATGCTTAATATCTATTGTTATACAATGTAACAGCATTTTTGCATGTCTAAAATAATTTTAGTGTACTTTATTAAAAATGTATATTGAATGTTATTTAATAATTATAATAACCTTTTATTATTACTTAATATTAATATTAATTGCAGTTAGTAGAATCTATATTAGTGAAGATTATGACAAATATTGTTCTTTTTCTTTTCTTTTAATCTTGTATTTTTAAATCTTTCCCATATTAGGAAATAATCTTCTTTTAAATAAATTTAACAAATTATTAATTGTAAATAATAATAATAACAAGAACAACAAGGTAAAATCAATCTAGAAATGTATTGTATGCTACCTTACACCATAAATTGGAAGACAATCGAGAATGATAGGTTTTTGACAGAATAAACCGGTAAAAACACGGTTTTTACCACTGTCATGTCAAAAACCAGTTTTTGACGTCAAAAACCCAACTTTGATATTGGCTAATCGCCGTAGAAACAGAACTTAAGAACATAGATGTCACTAGCGACCGGAGGCTTACAATTCTTATTTTTGTGGTGCGGCCATCTAGTACTTACTTTCTGAAATAAAACACTACACTCTCCCCCACTCAATATTTGAGCCAGTTAAGAGTTCTTCGAATTCTTGTGGAACGTTGTAATACCTGTGGGGAGAAAAAAAAGAAGAATTACTTTTTACAGCATCTGTAGCACCATCAATTAAACTATTTGGAACCATGGTTTTGAAATTGGAGGTATATCAGAGTCAACTGGTTCAGGACTTGGAGTATTTGGGAGAACAAAGTCCTAATAGGTAATAATAATTGTTTAGGATTTGAAGTATTTGGATCAACATAATCAGCTGGTCTAAGATTCGGAGTAGATGGAAGAACAAAGTCAGCTGGTAGAAGATCTGAGACACTAGGAGGCATTAGTTGAGAATCATCTTGATTAACAACTTTATTATCACTTCTGTGACTTTCTGTATCACTCTCTTCGGAATTTGAATCATTAATTAAATGTACCTTTGAACCGACATTAATTATCTGATCAACATGTCTTTTCCAAATATTTGAACCAACTTGAATTCTATAATGTAACAACTTGCCCTCTTATGCAATAATGCGACCAATTTTCCACTTGGCTTCAGGAGTATAATTTCTAACAGCCTCTTTCTGATTAATTTTAAATTCTTTTACTTTAGTACTGCAATATCTCTCATTTTGCTTATCATGAACAAAATTTGCAACGTTTGGAAGTATCAAATCTATTTTTGTTCTAATATGTCGCTTTAGAAATAGAGATGCAGGACTTTCCTCCCGTTGTAACATGAGGCATTTTTTATATTCTGCAAAAGAACGTTATTTAATTTCATTTGTAAAGTACCAGATTCTGAAGATAGAGCTTTTAATCCACATTTGGGAATTTGCACATATCTCTCGGCCTGACCATTTGTAGCTGGATGGTATGTAGCATTAAACAATGTGTTTAACCCCATGATTCTTTAAGAATGTCTCAAATGCTTCAAAAGTAAACTGTTTTGCATTATCAGATACAACAGATGTAAAATACTCGTATCTGGCAAAAAGAGAAGTAAGACAAGTAATCGTAAGTTCTGAAGTTCTATTAGGAACGACGAAAACTTCTGGTAATTTGCTATGAGCATCAACCACAAGGAAAAGCATTTTACCCATAACAGGACCAAAATAATCAATATGACTTCTTTGCAATAGACCGGTAGGGCATTCCCAATGATGAGTAACCAGAAACTTATAAACTTTATTTTAAAAATAACCTTGGGAGAATTATTTTTAAATTGACACAAGCAGTGCAATACCGTGCAAGATCTTCAATGTCTTGGACATTTCGTGATCACCATACAAAACTGCAAGGACTTCATTTTCAGCTAAGGACTTCATTTCCACTATACCGAAATGTCCAAAGTGTAAATCATTTAAAATTTGTTTTCTGCGAATTTCAGGAATAATTACTCTACATCCATTTAAAACACAACTATGTTAAAGAGTAAATTCTTCTTGCTTGCCTCCAAAAAGTAATTTTTTTTTAATTGGAGAACCAGAAATCAGATGATGAAAAATTGAACATAATAAAGAATCAGATTTCGTAGCTTCAGCAATTGTTGTGGCATTTGAAGGTAAAGTAGAAATTTGGTTAATTTGAAAAAATTCAGATTCATCAATTACATTACTTGAATTTAATTGCGGAGTTAAATCTTCACTACGTAATGGAAGTCTGGAAATAGCATCGACATTTCCATGTTCGGATTTTTTCTTATAACGAATATCATATTTAAACGCTTGTAAATATAATGCATATATTTTCATTCTAGCGCTGAAAGTACAGGAATACTCTTAGTAGGAGAAAAAATAGACACAAGTGGTTTACTATCCGTAAATAAAGTAAACCTGTTACCATATAAATATTGAAAAAATTTCTTTACACCAAAGATCCAACCTAGTGCTTCCTTATCCACCTGGCTATACTTTTTTCTGCATTAGTGAGAGTTCTGGACACAAAACCAATCGGTGTTTCCGTGTTATCTGGTATCACATGTGAACGAACTGCAGAGATACCATATGGAGAAGCATCTGTTGCTAACACTGAAGGTAATTTAGGGTTGAAATGTGTAAGAACGCTTTCTGAAAGAATTGTTAGAAATATTAACCCCATCCGTGAAATTAAATACAAAAAAATATAGTTCCATTTCCTCCCGCAGTAAAGAAAATAAAAAGAACTTGATGATCCAAAGAGAGGAAAAAACACCGAGTCATCAACTCATCCTTCATCGCGTAGTGAATAACAACTTATTAAGATTAATAGCCACTCCACGTCAAATAAGTGATAAAAAACTATTCTACAATAATAAACTGTTATTATGTGAAATATGTTGAAGATATAGGAACAATAATTATAACAGGAAATAAAGAACAGTAATAGACGGATTACATTCTTACGGAGAAACCTTGTGCAACATATGTATTTTCCACTGACGTAAGAATAACGTAAATAAAAACTCTGAACTATGAACTTATGAATTTTATTCTTTAGTCCTAAACAAAATGTAATCGCGAACATACGTGAGCCTGTGTGCTCAGATAAGATAAAATATATAATGCTTAATAATATAAGTTTAAATATAAATGTTTAACTGTAATTGTTTGCTGTGTAAAAGTCTTCAAATAATCAAGAATATATAATCGTCTATATAAGAAAGATCTCCAATTTATTTAGTGTCCCATTACTAATGAAATTATTTAGCTTTTCAGGTATGGTGATCATCAACAACTGTGGATATGGATACCTTTATAGATTATCATCAGTAGATCCCATGACAAGTATTAATATTGGATTAAAAGTCACTTTGGATATAATTAGCAGATGAAAGCACCTTCAGAAAAGGTAAGATAATTTTATCTTATCCTTTTTCAAGTAACTGATATTAGTGATGAATACAACAGGTAATTTAAAAAACTTTCGAGACATCGCGTTGCACGAACTCCTCCTTCAAGAATCTCATTTTTTATATTTTTAAATGCTTGTTCACAAACAGGAGACCATATAAATTTCATATTCTTTTTGAGCAATTGGTTTAAAGGATGAGCAATTGTAGATAAATTTGGTACAAACTTAGAATAATATGTAACAAAGCCTAGAAAAGCTTGTGACACATTTATTGATCTAGGACCATTAAAAAAAATAGCATCAACTTGTGTTTTATGATTACCTTCCTTATCAATTTTATAAACATAATTGTCTGAGTGCAACGAAGACTCATACACAGCGCAGTATTACTTTGCCCCATATATAGCTACGATGGATATTAAAATCTTTCGTCAAGCATAACTCAAAAAATATTTAACGGATTTCGTTCAAATTTTTACAGCAGGTACCTATAAAGGTGACAACGACGTCTATTTATTACCAGGAGTAAATGTCAAACCGTTTGGAAATTATATTAAAAAAATAGATAAAAAAGCACAATTAAAGTACATACGTCACGAAAATTTTGTGCGTACGTCATTTTCACCGGCGGGGGATTTTCGTAGACAATCGGATTTCAAAAGTTCATGGAGCATGGAGCAAAAAAATATGCACTCAATTCAGTACAATAAAAGGTACTTTTCGGTTAGCCGGGCGCCAGTGATCTATATACATGTTGTGTGTATAAGATACGCCAGTGATATATATACATACACACATATGTATATATACACACATATATATATATATACGCACACACACACATATATATATTATATATTATATACATATATGTATGTATGTATATACATATATATTTATCTATGTATTTGTTCATATATCACTGGCCCCCAGCTAACCGAAAAGTACCCAATAAAATATATTTCAATTAAAAAAAATGGAACGTAAAAGTACAAATATATCAAATAGTATGTAGTATGTGAAATGAAACAATTTTATTATAACCACCTACCGTACAATAAAAAAAGCTAATATTCTGCATTCAGAGGGAAAAGTTCCATATCCTGTGCCGGTAGATTTGGCGAGTTATTTTTTGGTGATAAGTGTTTCGATGTGGTTGTTGCGATCGTCTTTCGGTTACTTTTTCTAAAGTTATGTTTTGCAGATGTAATATTATGTAAACATATGTTTTGTAGATATATTTTTTTGTATACATGAGCTAATTGTAATGGCAGTTGGGAATGAGAATTTTACCTTTTTATCTATGCTTTCGAAAATATTAAAACATTAAAAAAATGATACAGCTGTCGCAGGCGCACCGGGGTATCTTTTTGGTACTAAAATGGCGATGTTATGTGTGGGCAACCTGGCGATTTTGTTGAGATTTTGCTTCGTGTAGCAAGTCGGTAGGTCAGATTCTGTGGTTTTATGTTAAATTAAATATTGTGTGTTTTATAATAATCACTGTGTGTGTTGTATAATAAAATGAGGTAAAGATGTCATATACGCACCACATTGACGCGATTGAAACAAAATGGCAATTTTATGCGAAACATGATAACCCGGTTATTTTGTTTATGTGTTAATAAGTGTTAATATTTATACGATTTATTGTGATATTTATATTTATATTATGTTTATTATTTATAACTGTTCATTTGTTATTGAATGCTTTTTGTAACGGTACTTCTCTATTATCCCGTCGACCACTTTTCATAACAAAAACTATCGCCAAACTGTAAGATTAAACGCCAAAAATGCAGTCCCATTTACTTGATGTCAAAAGCATTATACGTGATTGTTATGTCATCAAATAGTTCATAAAGTGGTCGACGGTATAATAGAGACGGGATAATAAATACCTTTGTAACTAATATTCAAAAACAAAGTTTTCGCCAAATTGACAGAGGAAAAAATCGCGCCACTGGGGTGCGTATATGACATCTGTGCCTAAAATAATTTATGTGTGCTTAAAATAAAAAATGTGTGTGTTTTATAACATAATAAAATCAAACTAGCATGCTGTTTTAGCAACCTTGGCGCAACAGGTTCTCAAAAACGGGGTTTTCTGGCCAAAATTGCGCAAACAAAAATCATGCCAATCGCAGTGCGCTAGCGACAGCTGTTCCAAAAATATTTAAATCAAGCGTATAATGTTTTGCATTTTTATAAGGAACACTTCTCCGGTGCGATCCAAGGGTTCACCACTGCTTGGCGCGTTTTCAAAAAATTGCCAAATTTGTGCGTTTCTGCCTGTTGTCTCTCGGAGTGGCAACCTCCAGAAGACAACAGGCAAAAGCGTGCAAATTGAAATGGCGATAATCAAAATAAAGCAAAAATACATATTTTAAAACATTTAAAAGCAAAATAATGTCAAAATAACGTTTTTAAAAACACAGATTTTTTGTTTTAACAAAAAAAAATCCACTTTTTGGAATGGCTAGGTAAGAATTAAACTCACCTGCTTTTGTGCGGAGTGTTCCGAAAACCACGCAAATTGAAATCGCGAGAATCAAAATAAAAGCAAAAATAATTAATCTAAACCTTTAAACAGCAAAATAATATCAAAATACACTTATGAAAAATAAAAGAGAACCGATGATCTCGACCTAATCCTTACTCAAGCCACCATTTAGCGCTTTTAAAAAATGATGCCACATTGGCGATTTCTAAATTGTTTACTTACATTTATCGTATTGTAACCCACAATAAGCAAGTGGTAAAATGCTGCCATTCTTAATTTTTAAATAGTTACACATAGGAAAAGTAATGGATTTAGCAATAAAAAGGTCCCTGAAAAATAGATTGCATTTATACGAGAGTAAAATTTTATTCGTTCAAAACAATTTGGACAAAAGACATAATTTAAATACAGAATTATTAAATTAAACCCTACAGAGTTGATTTTTTTAGATACTGCATTTATGAGTGAAATAAAATATTTTATTTGACAAATTTAATAAGATACATATAAAAAAGATAATACGAGCAGTAAAAAACAACGTTTTCATCGATATTACATAAAAGTTAACGATTAATGTGAAGTTGAAAAAACGAAAATACACGTAATTCCTTAATGCCGCAATCACTGTACCGCACGTATGATCGCTTCGCGAACATGAAACCGAAAAAAAAACATCACTGGATACAGCAACCTCGTCGTATCGGAATCCCACGAAATACACGAAATTCGTTAATGCCGCGATCACTGTACCGCACGTATGATCGCTTCGCGAACATGAAACCGAAAAAAAACATCACTGGATACAGCAACATCGTCGTATCGGAATCCCAAGAAAAACACGAAATTCGTTAATGCCGCGATCACTGTACCGCACGTATGATCGCTTCGCGAACATGAAACCGAAAAAAAACATCACTGGATACAGCAACCTCGTCGTATCGGAATCCCACGAAATACACGAAATTCGTTAATGCCGCGATCACTGTGCCGCACGTATGATCGCTTCGCGAACATGAAACCGAAAAAAAACATCACTGGATACAGCAACCTCGTCGTATCGGAATCCCAAGAAAAACACGAAATTCGTTAATGCCACGATCACTGTACCGCACGTATGATCGCTTCGCGAACATGAAACCGAAAAAAAACATCACTGGATGCAGCAACCTCGTCGTATCGTAATCCCAAAAAATACATGAAATTCGTTAATGTCGCGATCACTGTACCGCACGTATGATCGCTTGCGAACATGAAACCGAAAAATAAACATCTCTGGATGCAGCAACCTCGTGGTATAGAGATCACAAAAATACACGAAATTTGTAAATGCGGCGATCACTATACCGCATGTATGATCGCTTCGCGAACATGAGACTTCCATGAAAACTGCAATCAATTAATTCACACTGTTCTAAAGTAACAAGAGTAGCCACTCACATACATAAATTTAAAAAAAATAATAAAGATTTAAATAAAGAAGCAGATGATGAATATCATGACATAACCATTTAATGACATAAGTGTTATTTAACCCGTCGACCACTTTTTATAACAAAAAACTACCGCCAAACTGTAAGATTAAACGCCAAAAATGCAGTCCCATTTACTTGATGCCAGAATCATTATGCGGGTTTGTTACGTCATCTAGTGGTTTTACATTCGACATTTGCGTGTATTTTTCATTATGTTTTACTGGTTTATTAGTTATCTCATTAATTAAAATAACAATTGTGTCCTTAAATTCTTATATTTTATTTATTTATTTTGATATTCCAATGGCAACGTTCTCCCGTTTATTTGGCGATAGTTTTTTGTTATGAAAAGTGGTCGACGGGATAATAGAGAAGTACCATTTTTTATCAATATGTAATAGTTATTAGATGCAGGTTTAAACTTCTAAAGAAAAAGCAAGGCTAAAAATATCTGCAAACAACATTTAGTTGTTAGTCAAGCCAGAATATCATCTAATTTATTCCATCAAAGTTAGACTAAAAACTGATCCAAGATTTCTAAAGGCACGCGTGAGAAAAAAAATTAACAATCGTATTTTGACTGCATTAGAGGATGAC
The DNA here is from genome assembly GCA_963931845.1 of Maratus michaelseni. Classification (NCBI taxonomy): domain Eukaryota; kingdom Metazoa; phylum Arthropoda; class Arachnida; order Araneae; family Salticidae; genus Maratus; species Maratus michaelseni. The sequence goes on from OZ007593.1 coordinate 268,132,574, forward strand.
GTCATCCGCTTTGGGAAAACCATGGGACTTAGAAATATAAATCTAAACATTTCAATTTCAATTTCGCTTTTTAATCATAAGTATAAAATAAACCCGTGCGGTGTTTTTTATAATAATTGCGGAGCATCATATAATGTGGTATTTTATTTTTTTGGCAACAATAATTTCAGGAAAACCTTTCATTTCTTTTATGAAACCAATGCCGATTTAATTTTAAATTTTCAGCAAATTTTAATCAAAAACATGTTTTAACGAATTGTTAAGTGGGATATATCAGAAGCCGATTCAAAAACCTTTCATGTGGTATCTCATTCGTTGTTCTGCGTTTCATATTTTCTGAGAAAAAGGGATGTTGACAGGAGAAATAATATATAAGGATTAAATATCATTAAAATACAAATAAAAGTCGAATAATCATTTGATGACGTAACAAATACGTCATACGTAACAAACGCGTCATCACAAAAAATATCATTGCTCAGCCTTTCCAACAATAAAAGAGCTACATCTGGCTAACTATCGACGATTTGGCACGATTGAGAATTGATGAGGGTTGCAAGAGTCAGTCCGCTATCGCACGCGCGCTAGCACGCCAATACAAACGGACGCCAAGCAGGGGTGGACTCTTGGATTCACCCCACTTCTCCATTTAAAGAATTTAAATGCTATTTACATGAGATATTTTTTTTCTGAGGTTCCCAAAAGTTAATTTAGGTATGTTTTTCGTTCGTTTATTAATTTTTTACAATTTGCCTCCTGACAATAACAATTATTTATCCCAAAAATACCTCTTAGGTTTGTTAAATATGTTTCTTTATGTATTTTCATTACTTATTAAAATTTCAAAAATGGCGATAAAATCTTATTTTAGCATCGTATTTATGTTTTTAAGATGGTGTAAAAACATGGTTTAATAAAAGTACGTTTGTAAAAATTTTAAAAACATGTTTTTCCGCTCACTGGAAAAATTTGTTAAGATGCTCAAGTAGATGCTTTTTTTTAAAGTAGATGCTTTGGTAAGATGCTTTTGGCACCATGTTTAATTTTTTCGCCAATCGCGCCAATCGGCAGAGGATACGGAACTTTTCCCCATTCAGATACACAGGCAAGGCTGGTCTCAAACAACAGTAAAGCTAGCAACAATATTGTTTTAACTCTATAAGAGTTACAATAATGATATTAAATGCTCCGATTGGCTTTGGGCTCGATTACGGTAGTTTCCCCTGGAAAAAACTATAGAAGAAGTCTTTTACATTTGTTTCAAATGAATCTCGGTGAACAAAGTATTAATTAATAATACAAACAACACTAACATAAACATGGAAGGAAACGTTTGAATTCAAATGTATATATTTGTGAACCTTTCCCCCTCCCACCAACTCTTAAAAAAAATTAAAAAATTAAAAAGAAAGTTACAGCATTGAATTTAAAATGGCGTTAAGCTAAGCTTTCTGACTTAAGCAATTAACTTCAAACCCGATTATGAAACTTTTACTTAACTATAACATGTATCTAATAGACATGAGGATACTTCCCAGTTATTCGGACCTTTAGGCCTTTTTTTAAAAGCTTGACGCAATTCGGGTTTAAGAAGTTGAGATTTATTGCCAAATTATATAAACAACTATAAAACTAAAACTGATGAATTATTTTGCTGGTTTACGCATGTATTTTTAAAAATTACATCTGATTGCACTTATTAGATGAATTACTTCTGTTTGTATGTTATATTGAATGAATTGTGAAACTATTGGGAAGAGGTAGAGAGACGAGTAAACAAACGAGTAGATAGACAGATAGTGAGATGGGTAGAGAGACGGGTAGTGACAGAGATAGGCTAACTGGTTGCGAAACGAATAAGTAGACGGGTAGCAAGACAGGTAAAAAAAGGGTTGTCAGAGGGGTACTGAAATTGGGTACAGAGACGGGTCACGCGACGGGTAGCGAGACGGGTAACGAGTAGTGAGACCGATATACAGGCATGTAGAGTAAAGGTTGAGAGACGGGTGGCGTGGTGGATAGAGAGACGGGCAGACAGAAGAGCACAGAGACGAGTTGACAGACGGGTAGAGACAGGAGTATGTACACAGGCAGACGTGTCGAGAGACTGGTAATTAAACGGGAAGCAGGACAGGTAGAAAGACGGATTGACAGATGGATAGCGAGACAGGTAAAGAGTTGGATAGAGCTTGGGTAGAGGAAAAAAATTTAATTCAAATGTAAATATTTGTCCCAAGGAAAATGTTGCAACAATGAAATTAAATTTGCGTTAAGCTACGCTTGCTAAAATACGCTATTGGCTGGAAATCCGATTACGTAACTTTAAAAAGCTTAGCGTTTTATAAGATCAAGCAAAAAAGAAATGGGATTATTTGCCAAATGTTATAAAAACAAATCTGATGGACAGTACTTCTTTTCTATTTGTTTAACAGTGTATATGGATCTATGTATGACGGGTAACGAGTAGTGAGACCGATATACAGGCATGTAGAGTAAAGGTTGAGAGACGGGTGGCGTGGTGGATAGAGAGACGGGCAGACAGAAGATCACAGAGACGAGTTGACAGACGGGTAGAGACAGGAGTATGTACACAGGCAGACGTGTCGAGAGACTGGTAATTAAACGGGAAGCAGGACAGGTAGAAAGACGGATTGACAGATGGATAGCGAGACAGGTAAAGAATTGGATAGAGCTTGGGTAGAGGAAAAAAATTTAATTCAAATGTAAATATTTGTCCCAAGGAAAATGTTGCAACAATGAAATTAAATTTGCGTTAAGCTACGCTTGCTAAAATACGCTATTGGCTGGAAATCCGATTACGTAACTTAAAAAAGCTTAGCGTTTTATAAGATCAAGCAAAAAAGAAATGGGATTATTTGCCAAATTTTATAAAAACAAATCTGATGGACAGTACTTCTTTTCTATTTGTTTAACAGTGTATATGGATCTATGTATAAAAATTTCGCTCGTTAAATTTTACCTCGTAAAAATAAATTCTAATTATACTTTCAAAAAACCCATTAATAAGTGTGAGAGGTTTCTTTCGGTTAAGTAAACAATAAATGATTGATTTAACCACTTTTAAATGTTGACTAGTATGCAATATGATCAGCCATAAAAATTAATTTGTATTTATTTATCCTAACATTATATTCACGTAATCGTTCTAACATTTTTTTAGATTTTTAAAATGAATTTCATCAGTTTCCCCTGTAATACCAATATCATTAATAAAAACAGTTAACACCATCAAATATCACTTAAAATTTGTTCCAGTGATCTTTGTCAAATTGCCGGAGAACTAGTAAGATCCATTGGTTATTTTAAAAAATGGAATAAGCCCTTAGCAATGTTTATAATTAACAACTCGTGTGACTTTTCGTCTACAGGTAACTGAAGATATTTTTGGTTTAAATCAATTTTTGTAAAATGCAAACCACCACCTAATGTAGCTAACATGTCCTCTACACTAGGTAAATGATATTTTTCAACCTTCAAAAGTTTATTTACTGTAACTTTAAAATCACCACATAAATTAATTTTACCATTAGGTTTAACCACTGGAACTATAAGAGTTGCCCACTTACTACTAGTAACAGGTTTTATAATACCCTCACCTGGTAACCTTTCAATTTCATCATTTACTGCTTCACGTAGAACATAAGTAACTGTTCTAGCTTTGTAAAATATGGGCGTAGAATCTTTTTCTGTATAAAGTTCTGCTTTCAAACCTTTTATGTCCCCAACTTTATTAGAAAAAAAATCCAAAAAATCATTTAATAATACTTTAAAAATTTTTCAGCAGAATTTGCAATTTTATTTACATATACAGATTTCAAATTAGAGGGAAACAAATTAAATGTAGATACCCATCTCTACCAAATAAAAGTGGGAAACTATCTTCTTTAATCAAATACAATTTAAGATTTTTAGTTCTATTTTCATAAGAAACATCTACATTTACATACTCAACAGGTGTAAAAATTTCACTAGTTGCAGTTCTTAAGTGAATATCTGGCGGAAAAGAATTTATTATTTGAAAAATTCTCCGAAAACGTTTAACAGGTACGGCAGAAATTCCAGAGCCCGTATCTAACTCCATTTCAGCTATAGCTTTATTTTCAATTAAAACCCACACTTTTATTGGAGTAGTACCTTTATCATGACACACAGATAAAATATCAACTGTATGCAATACATTTGTTTGTTTTTGAGATTCATTATTTTTACTTTTACAAACTTTGCTTAAAGGACCACTTTTTTTTACATTGGTTGCAAATTGTCTTAATATATCTACAAACATTTGCTAAATGAGGTGCATTACCACATCTGTAACACTTCAATTTATTTTTATTTACTTCAGAATTCCCCTTATTTATATGACTGTTAATTTTCTGTATTTAAAAATTATTTGGAAATCTATTGGCTTGTACATTTTTAGAACACGCAAGTTTATTTACATTCAAATTTTCATGCTTCAACTCAGTAATGTCAATTTCATTATTTTGTAAAAGAATTGCTTTTCCAATGGCTTTCTCGAAAGTTAAATCATCAATTTGCGTAAGTAATTTACTCTGAATAGTTTCATTTTTTAAACCTCTAAGAAACTGTTCCAAAAGATTTTCATTTAATGTTTCACCAGCAAAAGCACAAAAAGATGTCAATTTTTTTTTCTAGCAGCAAAATCCTGTAACGATTTATTTTCATTTCGATAAGAATTATGAAACTTTATTCTTTGACAAAATTTATTAGGGGCGGAGCGGGGCTTAAGTGCTTTACCAGTGTCGCGAATCCAATGGAATTCCTACTAACAGGAGATGTTTTCATAAATGTATCTTTCTAAGCTGTGTGAGAAAGATGTTTTGTTTTTGTAGATGTAAATTTCTAAGCTGTGTGAAAAAGATGTTTTTGTTTTTGTAACTGTATCTTTCCAAGCTGTGTGAAAAAATATGTTGTTGTCGAAAATGATTTTGTAGAATGTTTTTGTCGGCGTGGAAGTGAGAGAATGAAGATATTCGTTATGATTTTTATGAGGACTGTTTTTTCACGTATTAAAGTATTATTTTCTTTTGTTTTAGAAATGACGAAAGTATTAAAACGGGTAGTTTTAATGTTTCGAAAATCGCTATGTATGTATTTGCCATTAATTGGCGCCCGAACAGAAGGACATAGGAAGTAATACTTTTTAAGTGGAAAACTGTTCAAGTATGGATGCGTTAAAAATAAAAAGAACGCCGCTTAGAAGCGCATTTACGAAGACTTTAAATGCTTTAAACGAAGCTCTTAACCAGTCAAGCCCAGATGTTAATCTAATAGAAGAGCTATTAGATCAACTAGTAGACAAGGCATCTAGATTACGTTCCACAGATGACGAAATATTAAATTTTATGTTGTCGAATGGGTCTGCGGAAAAAGATTATGTAAAAGAATTCGAAGCATGCGAAGAATACCATGAAAAATTAATAACAGTGAAGCAAAATGTAAGACATTTTTTCGTTAAGCCTGCCGTCGAACATCAACCTCTTTTACCTAATTCGATAGAAATCGAAAGAATGGGATCCCGCACACTCAGATTACCTGAAATTAGTTTGCAGCCGTTGGATGGGGACTCAAGATCGTGGCTAACGTTTTGGAATACCTTCAAGAAAATTCACGAAGACACTGTGTTAGACGATCACTCGAAGTTCGTATATCTGATGCAAGCAATTACTCCGAAATCGAAAGCGTCCCAAATAGTGAGCAGTTATCCTATATCGGCTGAAAATTATCTTAAAGTAATTCAACATCTAAAAGAAAGATTCGGAAGAGAAGACACTTTGATACAAATTTATGTTCGCGATCTGCTGCAGCTGATATTATGCAATAATAATACATCCAGGAGAGAGTGCAACTTGTCATCGTTATATGACAACCTAGAAACCAAACTTAGATCGTTGGAATCTCTTGGGGTTACAGAAGATAAATACGCGAGCATTTTATTCCCGTTGGTGGAATCGTGTTTACCTCATGATGTTCTCCGAATTTGGGAAAGGGATGGTGAAAAGTCTGCTCAAGGTAAGAGGGAATTAAATTCTATACTTAATTTCTTAAAAAATGAAGTGCTGTCTGAAGAACGTATTTTATTGGCGCGTACTAGTTTTGGTTTTGATAAATCTAAGAATTTTACTAGATTTAAAAATGTTGAATATAATTCTATGCCAACTGCTACTGATTTATTTGTAGGTGATAAATCTAAAGATAAACATTTAATTAAGAAATATGATGAAGCATGTATATTTTGTGACAAGTGTCACTTATCAGAAAAATGTTTTAAAGCTAATTCGCTTTCTTTTGAAGATAAACGAAGTATAATTTTGAAAAAGGGGCTTGTTTTGTCTGTCTTAAGAAAAATCATATTTCACGTTACTGTAAATCGAAGATTAAATGTTTAAATTGTGGTAAAAGGCATTTTGCTGTAATGTGTCAAAATGTTTGCAATGAAGAAAGTAATACGGCGTTAGAAAGTCGTAAACATGAACATGAGTCAGGGAGTAGTGATACTGTTTTGACTACTCAAGGTTCCGACCCAACTGTGTTATTACAAACTTTGCATGTACGTGTAAAGCACGATGGTAAAGAAAAAATTGTACGGGGAGTCATAGATACGGGCTCAGAGCGTTCATATTTATCAGAAGATCTAATTAAGTATTTGAATTATAAAAGTATTAATGAAGTTAAATTAATTCATAAATTATTTGGTGGTGTTGAAACAAGTGAGACAAACCACAACAAATATAGAATTCATTTAAGTAGTATTGATAATAGTTATAAATGTGATATGCATGTTTTAGATGTTCCTGTTATTTGTTCTAATGTAAAAAAGGTGCCAAATGGACCTTGGTTAAAAGAATTAAATAAATATGGTATTAAGATTTCGGATGTTGAAAATAATGTATGTAAAACCGAAAATGAAATTGAATTGTTAATTGGTTCCGATGTGGCGGGAAAATTACTTACCGGAAATATTAAAGTTTTAAAAAGTGGTCCGGGTGCTGTAAAGACCCATTTGGGGTGGACTCTCATGGGGAAAATTCCAGGCATTAAATCTGAAACAAATGATTCTCTTATGGTTATTTCGTCTCTTTGGAACGAAAGTTCCGTTGCTAATTTATGGAAGCTAGATATTCTTCGTATAACTGATCCGGTTGAATCTAAAACTAAAAATGAAATTCATGAAGAAACTATGCAACATTTTAAAAGAAACATAAGAATAGATTCAGATGGGAGGTATGAAGTAGCATTGCCTTGGGTACTAGATAATGCCCGCTTACCTAGTAATAGAGAATTGGCCGAAAAACGGCTTGCTGCAACGAAGAAAAGGTTATCAAATTTGAATAAAACTTAAGTTTATAATGAAGTATTTGATACATGGTTAAATGCAGGAATAATTGAAAGGGTGGTCGATAATAAAAAATCCAAAATACATTATTTGCCACACAGGCCTGTATTTAAAGAATAGAGTGAAACTACTAAAGTAAGGCCAGTTTTTGATGCTTCGGCTCATGTGAAAGGTTTTCCTTCATTAAATTATTGTCTGGATAAAGGATTAAATATGATTGAAATGAATCCTTCAATATTGCATCGTTTTCGGAAATTTCCTGTTGGTGCAGTATCTGATATAGATAAGGCATTCCTACAGATAGGGATTACAGAAAGTGATAGAGAATATCTACGGTTTTTATGGAAGGATAATATAATTTATAGACATAAACGTGTGGTTTTCGGAATCAATTGCAGCCCTTTTTTACTAGCGGCTACTCTGAAACACCATCTGGAAAGTACACCTGACAATTTTGTTTATACAGCAGAAACTTTGAATGAATCTTTGTATGTAGATAATTGTGTTTGTAGTTTCAACACAACTGAAGAGTTAAACAAGTTCATAATTGAATCGAGAATGTTACTGTCCTCCGCGAAATTTAATTTAAGGGGATGGCTGTCAAATTATTCAATTCAAATTATGTCTGAAACTTCAACAGTTAACATAACACCAGTACTAGGCTTAAACTGGGATCTAGAAAACGATACCCTATCTTGCAAAATCGGCCCTATTGAGGAAGAGCAAATTATTCCTACAAAACGAGCTCTACTTTCATTGGCTGAGAAGGTTTTTGATCCTCTGGGATTTGCCTCACCCGTGACTTTTCTCCCTAAACTTATTCTACAAGAATGCTGGAAGTTGAAATTAAAGTGGGATGAATTAATTCCAGAGAATTTAGATAAACAGTTTTTGAAGTGGGTGCAAGGAATAAAATTAATTTCTGACATCAAACTTGAGCGCTGGATGAATCTAGATAACTTTGAAAATGATGTAAGTCTTCACATATTTTGTGACGGAAGTAAACACGCATATGCTACTTGTATTTTTATGAGAGTAAAGAAGGAAAATGAAATTTTGGTGAGTTTTATACAAGCACGCGCAAGAGTAGCTCCTCTTAAGAACCTATCTATACCGCGGTTAGAGCTTTTATCATGCTGCATTGGAGCCAGGTTGGGTAGTCGTGTCATTGCTGATTTAAGAATTCCAAATTTGAAGATCTGTTATTGGTGTGATTCAACCACAGCTTTAAGCTGGATAAAGCGAGATGATAGATGGGGAACATTTGTCTGGAATCGTGTAGAAGAAATCAGGTCTTTGTCACAGAAAGATCAGTGGCGACATATTTCAGGAAAATTTAATCCGGCTAATCTTCCTTCCAGAGGTTGTTCCATTGAACAGTTCTTGCAGCTAAAATGGTGGGAGGGACCAGCCTGGCTGGCTGAGCCAGAATTTACTTGGCCTTAAAATATCGAATCACCAGATGAAGAAGTTATTACTGCTGAGAAACGGAAAAGTGTCATTTCAGCATTAAACAAGAACACGAAACCTAATGATTGGTATTATCGACTATTTTCATTATACAAGAAAATAATAAGATTGATTGCATGGATTCTAAGATTCATAAGTAATTCAAGAAAACCGAATTTAAAAGAAGTATCTGAACTTACATGTTTTGAACTAGAACAAGCTGAAAGAAAATTAATTATTTTGATCCAGAAAGACTGCTTTGATGAAAAGAATAATGAGAAAATTCGTAGCCTAAGACCAATCCTAGATGAAGATGGTATCATCAGAGTAAAATCTCAAGTCATCTATCGAGAAGATACTGTCAATTTTAAGTACTGTGAATTTTTTTGCCGTCTGACCATCCTATAGTCCACCGTTTGATCTCCTGAAAACACCAAGATCTATTACATGCAGGAGTGGCTCTTTTGATGACATCTATACGAGAAGACTACTGGATCCTGAAAGCCAGGAAAACCACTCGAGCAGTAGTTCAGAAATGTGTGCGATGCAAAATATTTAGTGCACAGAAGACAGAGTCAGAACCTATTGCATTGCCAGCAGAAAGAGTTCAAGATGCGGCAGTATTCCAAATAACTGGAGTAGATTTAGCAGGGCCCTTATATTTGAAAAGTGGGAAAAAGGTATGGATTGTGTTGTACACTTGTGCAGTGTACAGGGCCATACATTTAGAATTAGTGACGTCATTAGCAACAGATATCTTCCTCCAATCTTTTAGGCGCTTTACAGCGAGAAGAGGAAGACCGACGACCGTTTATTCTGATAATGGTAAAAATTTTGTCGGTGCAGATAGAGATTTTTCAGACATCGATTGGAAACAGATCTCAGCTGCAGCAGCTGTACAAAAGATTCGTTGGAAATTCAATCCGCCTACTGCTGCCTGGTGGGTGGTTGGTGGAAGCGGTTGATACAAATGGTGAAACGCATCTTGAGGAAAGTACTAGGTAGAGCCTCATTATCCTAAGAAGAGCTTATCACAATTCTTTGTGACTGCGAACAAGTTGTAAATGCTAGACCACTTACGTATGTCTCAGAAGATGTGGATGATCTAGTACCTTTAACACCATCAATGTTTCTTCAAGAAATAAGATCTTCAGATGTGATAGATTTTGATGCAATTGACGCACAAGAATTAAACAGAAGAGCAAAGTATAGACAACAAGTTCGAGAATATCTTAGAAGACGATTCCGTATTGAGTATTTAGGGCAGTTACGCCAACAAATTTCCCTGCAAAAGAATGTCAAGCAACTGACCGTCGGTGATGTCGTTCTCGTAGAGTCTGATAAGAAACGTACGTATTGGACTTTAGCTCGTGTGCAAGAACTAATTTCTGGAAAAGATGGACACCCGAGAGTTGCTCGGGTAAAAACTGAAAATGGTGAACTTTTCAATACAAAAACTGTACAATCTAGAGATTCCAAAAGAACACTCTTTAAAACCAATATTACGAACAATAAATGGCAGAATAGTGACTGTTCCAAAACGTTATCAGTCATAAGACTATTTTTTGAATACTGAACTTTACAAACTTTTTTCCTTATTTTTAGTATATCTCATTTCCTAGTGTTAATTTGAATTTGTAATAATATGTTGAATTTTTGCAGGAAATTGTATAATTTGTCTTTGAAAATTAGTATTAAGAATATCTATGCTTTGGCCATTTAATGTAAGTATAATGTTACATATATTTTGTGTTTTTTTTTATTTTGTTGTGCCTGTTGTTGAGTTTTCCTGTTGAAAACTCAAGGTGGGAGATTGTCGCGAATCCAATTGAATTCCTACTAACAGGAGATGTTTTCATAAATGTATCTTTCTAAGCTGTGTGAGAAAGATGTTTTGTTTTTGTAGATGTAAATTTCTAAGCTGCGTGAAAAAGATGTTTTTGTTTTTGTAACTGTATATTTCCAAGCTGTGTGAAAAAATATGTTGTTGTCGAAAATGGTTTTGTAGAATGTTTTTGTCGGCGTGGAAGTGAGAGAATAAAGATATTCGTTATGTTTTTTAAGAGGACAGTTTTTTCACGTATTAAAGTATTATTTTCTTTTGTTTTATTAATGACGAAAGTATTAAAACGGGTAGTTTTAATGTTTCGAAAATCGCTATGTATGTATTTGCGATAACCAGAATATCAACAATTTCCTCATATTTCAAGGATTCAGCAGAATTAGGAAAAGATAAATCGCATAACAAATTATATAATTTTGGACCCATACATGATATTATTTCAGGGACCTTCTTTTCCTGTTTCATATCATGAAGTATAAAGCTTTGTTCCATCCTTTTTAATGTATGCCTGGAACGTCTCGATTGACTCATTAAATTCTTTAAAACTTTGAAACATAATTGCACTTTATTTACTTCAGATAAGAAAAAATATGTAGACTTACCACACCCGTAAATAGTCCCTCAGTGGCACAGAAGATTAAGTTCGGTTCCCGTCAAGATCACCGAAAATGAAGCAGCATCGACCATGGTCAGTTGTTGGGAGGGTGACAACCTCTTTCAACTGCGGCTGCTGTGGGACCGTGTACGTTAATGGGAGCTGGTGCATGTAAAATCTGTTCGTGGCTCCAATGTCCTCCAAGTTCAAAATTAGGTTCAAAATTTGGTTCAAAATTAGGAGACCAGCTCTAGTAGTCCAACCTTTCTTGAGGCTCTGGCACCCCTTCTTTCAGAGAAGTGCCATGGCACCTTCTCTGACACGACAACAACAACCCCCGTAAATGACGAACTTTGTGCAGAAAATGAATGTATATCATAACTTTAGCAGGATGTAATACGAAATAATTCTTTATCGAAAACAGAATCTCAGACATTTTGCATTCGACTCGTTATTTCTTGTTCAACTTTTTCCGGTGAGAACATTTTCACTCGTCGCCATTTTTTCTATATTTTGAAGATTAATTAATTAAGTAAATAGCATATAACACAATTGAGGTGGACGAATAAATTATTTTATAAAGTTTAATAAGCATCACAGCACCAAGTACTTACAGATGACACATAACAGAACTACATATATATTGGCTAATCGTCGTAGAAACAGAACTCATGAACATAAATGTCACTAGCGACTGGAGGCTTACAATTCTTATTTTGTGGTGCTGCCATTTAGTAGTTACTTTCTGAAATAAAACACCACGCTTTATAAGGAAAATTTTGCACTTAAGTTAGATGTTCCAAATCATTTAATGACATTTTGTGTTTGCTTTATAGGTGTTTAAACTGCATTTCTGATTTTTCGACAACAAATCTGTCCGTTTAAAATCTTCAGAAACTTTTTATACATTTTCAGCAACCTGAAACTAATTTAGAAGCATCCTACAGCATAATACTATGAGTGAATATACAGAACCTATTATTTCCCGCTAAGTTTGAAATTTTTTTTATTGAAAATATACAAACGGGAAAAAATGAATTTAAATATTTTAAATCTCTTTGCATTTTCTCACTATATATTCATCAATTAAAATAACGATCAAGTACCTTTCTCTTTTTCCTAATTACGATATATTTTACGAGATATTCAACTGCAGATGCAGTGTAAACTGTGAAGTGGACGTGAAATTTAAAGGCAGAATACCTTTTACATATATTTAGATTTCTCAGGTCTCTAAGAAATATCATCGGAATGTACGACACATATCTAAATACATTTTAAGCGGAAATTGGAAAATCAACATTCTTGTCATATCATTCGCAAAATAAACAGTGTCCAGTCACCCTAATGCAGTAAAAGCATATTTTATTAAATTCTTTATTTTTATTTTCCTTCCATTGACCTCAAAATACACATGTTTCGAGAATTATATGTTAAAGTTCTCAAAATTTATGTTTTACTTATTTATTTATTTATATGCTTTACTTTGTTTTTTGATTTCTTCTTTATTTTTTTACTAGCTGACCCACCAGGTGTTGCGCGTAAATATTAATATTTTTCGGAACTAAAGAAACCGGTAGAGATGGAAACTACGCTAAATAAGTGTGTATTTTCTTCCGTCAGTTAAGCGGATGCGGCAGTCTTAAAATGTAGAAAAACAAAAAACTTGAAAAAGAATTGGACAACCAACGTGGAATCGAAAACCAACATGGAATCGAATTTGCGATTTTTTTTAAATGCTAGTACATGTTGATATATATTGTAACGTCGTGTCTAAAGGACTTCAGAACGTCATTTTGGCCTTTTAAAATTATTTATTACACGCACACATCTACAGCACAAAAATAGAGACTATATTTCTCACACGAAATCTCGGCCTACGTCCAGACGTTCGTGCTTTCGCTCCGTCCAGCGAAATCTCTAAGATGCTGCTCGAATCATATCTGAAATTCAAGTGCTTGAAGAGGCCCCTCGTCGAAGGCACATACGAAGTCGCTTTACCAGTGGCATTTTAAGTACCGCATCTGGTTCTCAAGGATGCTGAAAATTATTACATTCCCATGAAAAATGACTTCAAAAGTTTTAACTACAAAGGAATTACGATTCTGGTAGTGTCAGATCAAAGCTTGGTCGGCCACTAGAAAATCAGTTCATGAGTCTGAGAATAAAATGTTATTTACAGAAGATCCTTCTCATGAAGGGAAAATTTAGGTATGCTGGAAACAGCATGACTCGTACTTTCTTAGTAAAAAGACATGAATATCTCACAATATATATGTTATGGTAAATGTAACAAACCGGTGATTATGTATCATTACCGGTGATTATACATAATCACCACTAAACTAGGTAAAAACGATAAATTATTGAATATTTATCAAATTTACCGGTTAGTTTATAAAATCCCCAACTCGTAATGGAGAATGTAATAATTCGGATTATTTTGTGGAGTAACGAGATCTTAATTCCGAAAAAGGAATATTTACAAATACTATACGCTCAAATACTATACGCTTCAAATACTGTATGCTATAATGTACATTAACCACAATAAAAAAAAATCACTGGATGCAGGAAACTCGCTGTACCGCAATCTCTAGAATGAAGGAAATTAATTCAAGCAGCGGTCAGTAATTTATGTATGTGCGCTTCGTAAACATTAACCGAAAAAAAAAAACCATCACTGTACGCATGAAACTCGATGTACAGCAATCTCTAGAAGGCATGAAATTCATTCAATCAGCGGTCATTAATTTATGTATGTATTTTGGTATGATTTTGGTAAAGTTATGGACTTTTATAACATTCCTCATTATGAGTTGAGGATTTTTTAATCTAGTCGGTAAATTTGATAAATATTCAATAATTTATCACATTTACCAATTTTAATGGTGATTATCAAGAATCACCGGGAATTATACATAATCATCGGATAAATCACATTTACCGTAGCATAAATATTTGTTAGAAATGGAAGTACCCCAAATAAGTACATTTGCGTATATATATAGTGTACTTTGTTTCTCTTTGTTTCTGGAAGTGGATGCGGTAGTATAAAATTGTAAAAAAACGGAAATCATGAAATCTGTCGCGAATTGATGTAGAGGTCTGCACGGGCACGGGCCTGGCCCGAAGCCCGAACCCAGTCCAGCTCAATTTCCATTCACGATACTCGGACTGGGTCCCACCTGGTTTCACTCTTTCCGGACCGGGTAGGGCCTTACTTATTTCTGAAGGCTCGGCCAAGGCCTTACTTTTCCTGCAGGTCTGGACGTGCTTAATTTTTTTACGGCTTAACTTCTTTTGTAAAAGAATGCCTATTTTTAAGTAGCCATTATTCTACAATTAAAATGTAAAATTTATTCTTTTTAAATTACAGTAGATATATTTCTAGGCAATATAATTACAGTAAAACTTGTGAAAAAGAACCTGCCCATGGCAGAATCATACCTTAAACGGAAAAATGTATTGATCCATGTAAAATGAATACAATAACACGTGCAAAAAGAATATAATACATTTACAATAGACGATGTACCTTCTAAGAAGGGAACGTGTCCAAAACGGATTTTATTTCTTTCCTATGCGATTCCGTCTTGGAAGGTTTTACACTATAGCCTTTTTTAAATTTTAAGTCTCCAATCCATGGAATATGGATTGCTGGTATTAATGATAACTGCAACATTTACATACAAATAGAGATTCGCTAAAAAAAAAAAAAAAAACATCGCAGCTCAGGACGCTTTTTGAAAAATCATCATATATATTATTTCTCCTGTCAACATCCCTTTTTCTCAGAAAATACGAAACGCAGAACGACGAAGGCGATGGCATATGAAAGGATTTTGAACAGGCTTCTGACATAGCACACTTAACATTTCATTAAAACATGTTTTTGATTAAAAATTGCTGTTAAATAAAAATTAAATCGGCATTGTTTTCATAAAAGAAATGAAAGGTTTATTCAAATTATTGTTGCCACCAAAATAAAATACTGCATTATTAGATGACGTCATCCTATAATGCAATTGAAATACGATTGTTAATTTATTGCTTGCGCGTACTTTTTGAAAAAATATCGAGCTTTTAATCGGGTTTTTATTTAATTTTTATGCGTGCGTCACTTATTGTTTATTTGTTTACTTTGTTTAATCATGGCTGTGTGTATGCGTAATGTATCGGAGCACCAGTAGATTACGTAATTTAAGGATTATTTTCCATTTAGAAATACAGTTCATTAGCATTCACAAAAATTGTAACAATTTATTTTTTAATATTTCATTAAGCTGTTAATAAGCCAGCGAAGACTGACGTCACTTAAATGGCTGCTGGACCACAAAGTTTAATCCCATGTTTAATTTCCCATAGGCTTGCAAAAAAGTGGTGTACCAAATATTGATTTATGTATTTAAGACATTTATGGAACAGTTTTGAAAAATCTGAGGAAATGCTTTCGTACTTCTCAATTATCCCGTCGACCACTTTTCATAACAAAAAACTATCGCCAAACTGTAACGCCAAATAAACGGAAGAACATTGCCATTGGAATATCAAAATAATAAATAAATAAAATATACGAATTTGAGGACACAATTGTTATCTTAATTAATGAAATAACGATACTTCTCTATTATCCCGTCGACCACTTTCCATAACAAGAAACTATTGCCAAACTGTAACGCCAAATAAACGGGAGAACGTTGCCATTGGAACATCAAAATAAATAAATAAGTAAAATATAAGAATTTAAGGACACAATTTTTATTTTAATTATTGAAATAACTAATAAATCAGTAAAACATAATGAAAAATACACGCAAATGTCGAATTAAAAACCACTTGATGACATCACAAACACGTATAATGCTTCTGACATCCAGTAAATGGGACTGCATTTTTGGCGTTTAATCTTATAGTTTGGCAAAGTTTTTTGTTATAAAAAGTGGTCGACGGGATAATAGAAAAGTACCAATGCTTTCATATGAATTCACGTCTGATTCAGTGTTTCAATTTTTTTATAATTCTTTTTTTTTTTTTGGCGAGAGAGGAAAATTTGGCAAAACATTTTCTGGCAATCTATTCCCATTTTCTTATACACAAGCTATCATCATATATATTATTTCTGTTCTCAACATCCTTTTTCTATACACATACAAACATACAGCGATGAATGAGGTATCATTCGAAAAGTGTTTGAACAAGTTTCTGAGATAGTACACCCGCATTTCGTTAAAACGCGTTGTTTGATTTAAAAACAAAATCAGTTAATTAAAAATTAATGCTAAAACGTACCAGGAAATAATCTCAAAGATTGCAGTGCGAAAGCTTCGCACGGGTCCTTCCGGTAAAAACATATTTTCACATATTCAAACTTCATGAATCAATTTATTCTGGAGAACAAAAATTGCCTGTCAACATACTGTCATTTAGAAAACAAGATTTGTTTCAGCTATACATTAAACCAAGGAGGCAGAATTGAATTTTTAAAAAAAGCATATACTATTTCCAATTAATGTTTTTTTTTTTTTTTTTTTTTTTTGAAGGATGGCTGTTAAAACATTTCACAAAAATGTTAAAAATAAAATTGTTTATCAGGTAAAATTGACATTTGTTTTTACCCAATTCGTGTATTTCCACGATTTTATTTGGCCCTCCTTTTTGCATTGGTTGAAATTTCATTTTCGCGATTATTTGGCACAAAATTTCACTTTTTTAAAACTGAGTTATGTTAAGGTCCCTGTAACAAAAAATACCGCATTGTCTCCTATGAAATGTGATAAATAGTTTGTTAATTATTAACGTTTTTAATTATCAGGAGGGAAATATTTTACTTAATTAATGCATTTATTCTTCTTTTAATGTTACGTGAACGAAGTCACGGGTAACAGTTAGTGAAGTTTATAATTACGAAAAAAAAAAAGCTGAATAGAGTATTTTTGGTCCTAATTCCTCGTGCAAGACAATTTATAACCATATTGATGTAAAAATCCATGTTTTGTAGAAATTCAATCGGGCCGGTCCAGGCTAATTTTGTATGGGTCGGACCAGGCTCTGACGAGATTTTAGCTTTTATACCGGACTGGGTCAATATTTTTTTTTGTATGGACCGGGCTGGGCTCAGGCCAAACTTTTAACTTTTATACCGGGTAGGGTTGTGCCGAAATTTTTTTTTCAATGGATCGGGCCGGGCCCGGCATTGAAATTTAGGCCCGTGCTGGCCTCTAAATCAAGGTCCAGTTAAAGTGATTTTTGAAATAGTAAATATTAATATTTTTTTAAACAACCGATGCCGTTGGAACCGGGAAGGTAAGGCAACAGTTTCGCTTACTTCTTCTTCTTCTTCTTTTATTTTTTTTTTTATATTATTCGCAACTTTACGAGATATTACTGCATTTCAAAATGCAGAAAAAAACTAAACACTTGGCTTTCGTTTACCTGAAGGACCACGGAATGTAGAAAGTTGCACAGGCAAAATCGCTTTGAAGAAAAAAAAGCTCCCCATTTTGTAATGTTCATTATAGATTTTAATTAATATCTCGGCTAATTATCAAAAAATGAAAAAAAAAACTGGCTTCGAGCTGCATAACTACAGATATACAGGTACCTGTAAAATCTTGTAGCTCTGTGTACAGCAGTCTCTTCAGAACACAGCACACACACACACAAACTTTTCTCTTTATTATTATAGATTTTTTTTAACTCGAGTAAAATTTCATTAAATCTAAAAGACATTCTCTTCTTACTGAATAAGTAAGGTTTAAGAAAGTTGACGCCACGCAAAAATAAGAGGCCTGCACTTAGAACAAATACCAGAAGAAAATATTTTGAAAAATCTTTTCAGAAAAATAAGATTTGGAAATAAACTAAACTTTAACAAAACTAACTACGATCCTTTTTCATCCATTTCTTCTTCCTCCATATACTTTTATCACTGTCTGAATGGATCGTTTTAAACAGTTTAAGGGTAGATAATGATTGACTTCTTTTTTGGAATTCCTTTTTGAGCAGTATTTTTAAGATTTAGATAATCTCTTTATTTAAAATAGATAGTAACATAAATGTCAGACGGACAGACTTTAAAGTAGGTTTATACCGTAAAAATATCAGATGGACAAAGTTTAAAGTACCGTAAAAGTTCATATAAAGTTTGGGAATGGAAAAGTTAATAAAGCCAAATACGTATATGTATATATTTATTTAATTAATGTTATAAAGGGATAAAATGTATTAAGGGATAAAATGTTATATAATAGTATTCTTTTAAAGAATTATTCATTCAGATTTAAAGCTTTCCTCTTGTAATTTCTCAAAATTGTCATTAAAAAATTATGAATTCTGTATAGTGAAACATTTAGACTTATGTCAGAAGCTGAAAATTATTTGATATGAACTTTCTCCTTCTTTTATAATTGTTTAATTTTCATTTCTAATTTTTTTTTTGTACTAATTACTTATTTATTTATTTATATTTTATTTTTACCATGAATAAAATAACTGAAGGCATTCCATTGTTTTTGAATAAGAAACGTTTACTAAAGTGGAATCCACAAAGAAATAAGAGACGTCAGACGTGTCATTTGAGCAGTTTTATATCAGAAGAAAAGATTTTGAAGAGCTTTTTCAAAATATTAAGAGAATTTCAAATACATAAAATAAACTTTTACTAACCAAGATCCTTTTTATCCATTTCTTTTTCCTCCGTATACTTTTATCACAATCTACATGGATCATTTAAGAAAGTTTAAGAATAGGTTGACTGATCGTTTAAATCATTTTTCCGGTCTCTTTTTGATAAAGATTGACTTCTTTGTTAGAATTCTTTCTCAAGTGGTCTTTTTAAACTTTAAGATTTTAAGTTACTTTTAGATAATTCCTTTTATTGAAAATGGTTACATAAATGCCAGATGGATAAAGTTTAAAGTAAGTTTAAGCCTTAAAATCTCATAGAACGCTTGAGAATTGGGAAAGATAAGAAGGCCAAAAAAATATTTATTTAATGAGAAAGGGATAAAAGATAATGTAAGAGCATACTTTAGGAAAAATTATAATTGAGTTTTAAAATTGTCTTTTAGTAAGTTCCCAAAATTGTCATTAAATTTATGAATTCTGTGTAACGAAAAATTTGCACTTATGTCAGATTTTGAAAATTATTTAGTATTAAGTTTATTTTTCTTTTACAGTTCTTTAATTTGTATTTCTGATTTCCTTACATTTAATCGATTCGTGTGGTATTTGCGGAACTTTTCATACAATATCCAGGTAAACTAAAACCAATTAAAACACATCTTACAGGAGAATAATACGCACAGCGTGCGTAGCACTTCCGGTATACGCTGCCGAAAGCAGTGTGGCCCCATCTCTAGGTTCGTTTGGATGGGTTTACGTTTAAAATTATAAAAAGATACAAATTCGAAGGTGTTCATTGTCGAATGCAGTGGGGCTGTTTAAATATATAACACTGATTTTAGGTATATTATCATGGGCCCGGGTAACGCCGGGTGGGTCAGCCAGTATCTAATAAATATAGGCGTCTGTGAGTCTGTCTGTTTGTACATGTGTGTGTGTGTGTTTGTGCTGTGTTCTGAAGAGACCCGTAAGATCTACAATATTTTGTATAAAGGTACCTGTATGTTTGAAGTTATGCACTTCGAAGACAGATTTTGAATTTTTTGATTAATTTTTTTATTTACTTTTTATGCGATTTTTATGATTTTTTTTCGCGTTTGACGGTGAATTTTCAAAATTAGTAAACAGAAACTGGTTTCAATCGTTTAGTCTGATATAGTGAATTTTTTAATTTTTTTCAACAGAGTTTATTTAGAATTCGCATAGAGGTTTTTGAATTTTTCGCGAATGTCTTTCATGTGATTTTTAGAGTTTTTTTTCAAGTTCCGCGCCGATTTTTTTCATATTCATAAAAGGAATCAGGTTTCAATATTTTAGCCCAATACATTCAATTTTGTCCTGCGCCGTTTTTAAATTTTTCGCAAAATTTACATGGGATTTTAGTATTTTTTCACGTTTTGCGGTGATATTTTGACATTTTGTCTCTCTGAAACGGATAGAACTTGTCGGTAAATTTTATTACAGCCGTGATTAAATTCATGCTGAAAGAATGCCAAATCGTTTCCTGTAGCAACGCAAATGACGATGCTGAAAATTCAATATATCGGAAATGCAATATCGGAATAGGTCGAAATGCAAAATTACAATAATTCAAGTTTTGCTTGACTCGAATTCTGAGGTGGCATATCCCACGCGGGTGTACACTGCCGAAGGTAGTGAGACACCCAACCTTAGATTAGTTTAATTTAAGGTTTGTCTGGAAAATATTAACTAGCGAAGCGGGCAAAGCTCCGCTAGTAAGAAATATTTCTAAAATATTCGTATTCCGAATTGCGTACATTAAACTGTAATTGCAAGATTAATGTTCAATATGTGTAAAAAAATATATGTACGTTCACATCGATTTCTAGTGTACCGTTTGATATAGGTATAAGCATGAATTGTATAATTTTGTGTTAATTATTTTTTTAATTTAAATTTACAAATTTTCAGCTAAAAATCATACATATACTTAATTTAAAAATAAATCTTCCAAAATGCCTCACCACGTGCTTTATTACTAGAGGGCTCTGCCTTCTCGTCATCCCCCAATTCATAAGCTTATTAAAAATACCAATCCCCACAACTCATTAACCGTGACGAAATTTTCGATCCCAAAAACTGTTAGGATAGTGATTTCTGATATAAACATTTCATCTATTATTGTGAGCCTGAATATTCATCCATCCGACTTCAAGCTGGTGAAACGAAACACGTGTGCGCTGACAAAGTACTTTTCTGTTTTCTTTGAGATTCTCATTAAAGAACTTACACGTGTAACCTCAAGGGTTCAAGGCTAAATGACGTAAACTTGACTGTGTGTTTCTCTAATCCAAAAACTAATACTTCAGTCTCTGAGCAACCTTCTTAAAATACAGAACTACTGAACACTTCTCTTAAAATTAAATGTGTTAACTTTTTATAGTGTGATGTAAATTTTATAATGTAAAATTAATCTTTCTTTTTCTTCAACAGTAATTAAATAATTAACTTAGAAATTATACAATGAAGCCATACTTTATTTTAACAAGATTGTGTTTGTTAATATCTACTTCAAATGTGCATTATCGCTGGATTAATTTGCAAGTTGGATATTTATCACACCTACGCGGACTTTTCAGGTAGGCCAAACTTGCATTACCTTATATTACTGTTATAAAGTAATTGAATTTAAGAATAAAAGAGAAGAATCATTTATTTACCGTAGTTCTAAAAATTATCAGATTATGAGACTGAGGATTGAACACGGTAAAACCGCTCTCTAATAAGAAAAATAAATAAAATAAAAAACTATATTTTAAATAATAGAAACTATAAAAGTATTAGTAAAATTAATAAAAATACAACATCATGGCTTCAAATATGAAAGAAATGTGTAGCATAGAAAAACTGAACTCCAATAATTATGCGATTTGGAAGTTCAAGGTAGAGATGCTGTTAATGAAAGAGGATTTAATCAACCAGATAAATGATGATCCGCCAAACCCCTTAACAGGCGAATGGACGAAGAAAGACAATAAAGCCAGGGCTATTATAAATTTAAGCTTAGAAGACTCACAGCTGATTTACATAAAAAACGAAACATCAGCTAAAGCTACATGGTTAGCATTAAAAACAATACATGAGCGCACGAATTTATCTAGTAAATTATATTTACTAAGAAAGTTATATAGTATAAAACTAGCTGAAAATGGTAATATGAACGACCATATAGTTAAAATATTAGAAACCGCTGATAGGTTAAAAGCAATAGGAGAAGAGATTACGGACTCTCATCTATCTGCACTTTTGTTGTGCTCCCTTCCACCTAGCTATGATACTCTGATCACGGCATTAGAGGCCCGGTCAGAGACCGAATTAAATCCGGAATTTATAAAAGGAAAACTAACAGATGAATTTCAAAGGAGACAAGAAAGCTCCAATTCATCGCATGAAAATGTATACAAAACATTTAATAAACAAAAACAAAACACTAGGGCATATCCAAAAAGAGAACAAAACCTTTTTTGCACGAATTGCAAAAGGAAAAACCACGTGCGACAAAATTGTTGGTTTCTTAAGAATAAAAATTCTAAGAACCAAACAAATGAAAAATACAGACAAAATTCGTCTTTATGCTTTGAAGCAAGCAATTTTACTCCGAAAACTAAAGCAGAAAAAAACACACAAATTCAAGAGAGTAAAAGCGAAGAAAATCAAAACGAAAAAACAATGTCTCAAAGGCAATTATCATTAATCGCACATAATGAATCTAAATCTACTTGGATTGTTGATTCTGGAAGCAGTTCACATATTTGTAATGACATAAATGTATTTGTTGACATTGACAATAACAACAAAAATACTGTCACGATAGCAAACGGAACAACACTAGAGTCGCACGAGACAGGTACAATAAAATTACGGACACAATCAAATGACATAACTTTAAAGGACGTTTTATATGTCCCTGATATTCAATCAAATTTAATGTCGGTTACGAAAGCCACAAAGTATGGTTATGAATTCATGTTTGAAAATAACACCTGTAACTTATCCTATAATGGAAAAACTCTCTTAGAAGGAAAAAAGAGAGAAAATTTATATGAAATTGACCTTTATAAACCTAAGCAAGAAATCTATGTCAATTTTGCTGAACAATGCAAGAATAAAAACTGCATTGAGCTTTGGCATAAGAGATTAGGTCATAGAAATGTTAATTCAATTAAACAACTCTTATCCAACTATTTAGCAACAGGTCTAGAAATTCAAAATTGCAAACATGACATAGTTTGTGAGAGTTGTATAAAGGGAAAACTAACAAATGCACCGTATCCAAAACAGAGTGAGAACAGAGCTAAGAAGGCGATCGATCTGGTGCATACGGATGTATGTGGTCCGATGCAAACAGAAAGCATAGGAGGGAAGAAATATTTTCTCACATTCACAGATGATTTTAGTAGATTCACAATGATATTTCTTTTATCGAATAAAAGTGAGGTAGTTACCAAAGTGAAAGAATATGTAGCCATAGCGAAAAATAAATTCGGTGGCACAGTTAAAGAAATCCGATCAGACAATGGGGGTGAATACACTAGCGAAGAATTAGAAAAATTCTTAAAATATGAAGGTATTCATCACCAGTTCACTATTCCGCATTGTGCACCTCAGAACGGTGTTTCGGAAAGAAAGAACAGGACTTTAGTCGAAATGACAAGGTGCCTATTATCGGAAGCGCAGCTACCAAATAAATTTTGGGCCGAAGCTTTAAATACAGCTGTGTATCTTATAAACAGATTACCAACAAAATCACACAATTCAACTCCATACCAGCTATGGACAAACAAAAAACCGGGTTTATCAAACATAAAAATATTTGGCTGCAAAGCTTATGCTTATCTCGATAAATCCCAAAGAGGAAAACTCGATGATAAAGCAATAAAAGGAACATTTATCGGATATGATAACAGATCCAAAGGATATAGGATCTATATTGGTAATAATAAAGTAATAAGGGCGAGAACTGTTAAATTTATAGAAAACTCTAATTCAAATGAAAACGAAAAAAAAAATCAAACATTGATATGAGAGAAGAATTAGAAGTTCAGAAACAACCTGAAAAAGCAGGGGGAGATTCCTCAAAATTCTTTATAGACATGCAGGAAGATAAACAAACAGACAATGAGGAAAATTTAAACGAAAACGAACCTAGAAGATCTCAACGATCAAATAGGGGAGTTCCACCCGATAGATTCGCTTATATAACTAAACAAAATGAAATTGTTGAACCAACAGAGTGGAAAGATATAGAGAAAATCGAAAACCCATATGATAGAAACAAATGGTATGAAGCAACTAATGAAGAAATTAATTCATTAAGAAAAAACAAAACATGGGAACTAATTGATCCACCACCTGGAATAAAAGTAATTGGGAATAAATGGGTATTCACCAAAAAATATAATGAAAATAATGAAATAGAAAAATATAAGGCACGTCTTGTAGCCAAAGGTTTTTCTCAAAAATACGGAAGCGATTATTTTGAAACCTTCGCTCCAGTAGTAACGTATACAACTATAAGAGCGTTCCTAGCATGTGCAGCGTATAAAAATTTAGATGTTAATCATATAGACATCAAAACTGCATTCCTCCACGGAAATTTAGATGAGGAAGTTTATATGTCACAACCAGAAGGGCATGTAATACCGGGAGAGGAAAATAAAATTTGCAAACTAAAAAAATCAATTTACGGATTGAAGCAATCCGCACGAGCATGGAACATTAAATTAGAAGAAAGTTTAACTAAACTTGGTTTTGTGCAAAGCACCTCCGATCCATGTCTCTTCACACGAAAATTAAGGGATAATACAACATACATCATTATATATGTTGATGATTTATTAATTTCAGGGGAAACTAAAGAAATAAATGAAATAATAGAACAACTAAAAAAGGAATATGAAGTCAAAAATTTAGGACTTGTAAATTATTATCTGGGGATAAACATAAAAAGAAGTAAAGAAGGAAATTTCGCACTTGATCAAAGAAACAAAATAAAAGAACTGATCGAAAAATTCGATTTAAAGGAAGCGAAACCCTGTGATACTCCGATGGAACCCGGGTACTTAAACATAATTGATGAGGAAAATTTACTTTCTAATAACAGTAAATATAGGCAAGCTATCGGAACATTGTTATATATAGCTACAATAACCAGACCAGACATAGCCGCCGCTGTGAACATTTTGAGTCGTAGAAACGAAAAACCCAGAGAAAAGGATTGGAACGCAGTAAAGCGGGTTATTAGATATTTAAAAACAACACAAGAACTAAAACTAATTATTAGTAAAGAAAATGAGCCAATACTAACAACATATGCTGACTCCGATTGGGCAGGGGATAAAAATGACCGTAAATCAACAACGGGAAATTTATGTAAATTAGGAAATACATCAATTTCCTGGTCAACTAAGAAACAAAATTCAGTTGCCTTATCATCCGCTGAGGCTGAATACATCTCAGCAGCAACTTCAGCACAAGAGACAGTTTGGATTATCAATCTTCTAAAGGACCTTGATCTACAACAAAATTTGCCCATAACTTTATTCGAAGATAATCAAGCTTGTATAAACATGGTTAAAAATTATAAACATCATTCGAAAACTAAACATATCGATATAAAATACAACAGCATAAAAGATCTTAAGGAAAAGGGAATAATTGAACTACAATATTGCCCAACCAAAACTATGACAGCTGACATTCTAACGAAGCCCCTTCCCAAACCTGACTTTACAAAACACAGAACAGGTTTAAATCTCAAGAACATTTATGCTTCAGAAATCAAGCAGGGGTGTTAGGATAGTGATTTCTGATATAAACATTTCATCTATTATTGTGAGCCTGAATATTCATCCATCCGACTTCAAGCTGGTGAAACGAAACACGTGTGCGCTGACAAAGTACTTTTCTGTTTTCTGTGAGATTCTCATTAAAGAACTTACACGTGTAACCTCAAGGGTTCAAGGCTAAATGACGTAAACTTGACTGTGTGTTTCTCTAATCCAAAAACTAATACTTCAGTCTCT
Source organism: Maratus michaelseni (assembly GCA_963931845.1). Lineage (NCBI taxonomy): Eukaryota > Metazoa > Arthropoda > Arachnida > Araneae > Salticidae > Maratus > Maratus michaelseni. Next base: position 268,158,511 of record OZ007593.1, read on the forward strand.
GAGCAACCTTCTTAAAATACAGAACTACTGAACACTTCTCTTAAAATTAAATGTGTTAACTTTTTATAGTGTGATGTAAATTTTATAATGTAAAATTAATCTTTCTTTTTCTTCAACAGTAATTAAATAATTAACTTAGAAATTATACAATGAAGCCATACTTTATTTTAACAAGATTGTGTTTGTTAATATCTACTTCAAATGTGCATTATTGCTGGATTAATTCGCAAGTTGGATAGTTACTCATCACACCTACGCGGACTTTTCAGGTAGGCCAAACTTGCATTACCTTATATTACTGTTATAAAGTACTTAAAATTGAATTTAAGAATAAAAGAGAAGAATCATTTATTTACCGTAGTTCTAAAAATTATCAAAAACTTTTCTTTATTTACATTAAAATATATTTCAACTAATGCAAGTGCACATTTTGTTTTGAATGTAATGTAATTCTCATCATAAAAACTTCCGTAAGTAACAACAAACTTCTTTGTAGAATCTTCAACAAACAAATTTAAAATTTTAAAATCTTCTTTAAATCTTCAAAATCTTCAACAACAAACAACAACAAATCAATCAAGACACTTCTTTGTCCTCTAGTCTAATTAGTTTAATGTTTTCTTTCATTCGCATGCAAATGTACGGGGTGTCCCAAACATTAAGGGCGTATTTGAAAATTGAAATAAAGAAAAACGGGAAGCGATAGAAATGCGCCGTTTGCTGCATTCTGCTTTAGGAAAGCAGTAAATTTTTACTCTCACAAAAATTCAATATTAGTTACGAAGTTTGCCAACAGATCGCGCTACTGGAAATCTGCGATATCTGTAGGGAAGCGCACTCTATCAGATCTTCATTCTGTATTTCGCCGTTCTCCTGCTAGAGTGTACTGCTCAGACATTGCAAGTTTCTGTGCAGAAATGTTTTATTTGTTAGGACAACGGATATTTCTTGTCTTGGAATTTCCCCGCCTGGACACATAGTATTGCTGAAGAAATAGCAGTGTTCAGAAGAGGTTTAATTTCATAAAAGTCCGAAATGGGATACAATAAAGGCTCTGTTTGGAAAATGTCAACAACGGATTAGGATCGTTAATGAAAATCGTGTTAGAAACGTCGCACGCCCGCGTTTGGCAATTACAGAAACGAATGTTGAAGTCATTCAGAAATTGATCCGTTCACCGTGTTGCAGCTCAAATTGGACTACCACACATATCCACGCGCCGTGTCATGCCCCATATCCTCCACATTTTCGATACAGGATTCAGTCCCACCAACCCCTTAGTGTTGCTACCACTAATGCATGCGAGACGTTCACGAACAATGCTGCAGCAGCGGAATGCTGGCGCAATCTGCATGGTAAACATTTGGTTCTCCGATGCAGTGTGTCTCTGGACGACTTCGTCAATAAGAAAAACTTGTGCATTTGGGGAACGGATAATCCACATGCTGCCGTACCATCATTCCCGCATCGCCTAAAAGTTATGGTTTGGGCCGTGATTTCCTCAAAAGAACTCATTGAGCCATTTTTCAATGCCAAATGATTATTGGAGAGGTCTCTCAAGAGATTTGTGGCGGGACAAAATGCCTTGACGGACCTCGGGAACACATCGTGATTCATGCAAGAACATTAGTGTCTACGACTGAAGTCTCTCATTTCCCCAACGAACATTTCGATGATCTTGTCATCGCCCCAGGTTATTTAAAGCATACCGTAAGCGGCATGGATTGGTCACTCTGTCCGCCAGATTGGACTACCTGCGACTTTTACATGTGGGGTGTACCTGAAAGACGAGTTTTATCGCCAAAATCAGCAAACAGCAGCCGAACTGAAACCGTACATCTCTGCTGCAGGTGAGACCATTCTAGTGGAAACGCTAGCACGGGTTTCTGTGAATTTTTTTCTCAGACTGCGAGATGCTGTTGTTGCAAATGGTGGATATATTGAAGATATCGTTATTTAATTTTTGAAGGCATCTTCGCAACATGTTCATGCAGTTTTTTTATTGTTTTTCAGTTATCCCACTTACCATCTGTCGGTAGCATTCGTAACTAAATTTGAAATTCTATATGACAGAAAATTCACTGGTTTCCCATGTAGAATGCACCAAATGGTGTATTTCTATCACTTTCTGTTTTTCTTTATTTCTTTTGTCAAATGCACCTGTCATTTTTGGGACACACTATATATAGAAATTGAAAATTAATGTATTCTTGTTGAAATAATAATGTTAAGGATTTTTTAAATGTAGCAAGTGTAAATAAAACACGACGATCTTTTATTTGAAAATATGAATTAATTCTCAATTCAAGTAATGGAATTTTGATACTTTGTTTAAAAAACGTATAAATTCGTCCAATTGAAATAACTTAATAAAATTAGTCTTTAATATAATCAGGTAAAAATTATTATCCGTCTTCTAATGGGGGTTGAAGCGAAATATTTTAGTTGATATTAGATATATCAAAACGAAAGTTGTCCGGGCGTATTCTTTGTACGCTTTGAAAAAGTATCGAAGAAATAGTTAAATTTTAAAAAGCACTACATACTTCAATCTAGCCAATTCCAGAAAATATACAGAAAAAATATGGAATATGCTATGTATAAATTTTCAACCTATAACTTATGTAACTGAACTAATTTGACCGATTTCGACATTATAGCCCTTAAAGTAATTCTTCTATCTAAAAATTGTTTCCTTTAGCCATGTTTATCATAGATTTCTATATAAAACAACTAGTTTTCATATTTTTATATTCAATAGATTTTTCAGCATAAGCCGAGAAATTGAAAAGGACTGGAAGATTCAAAACCATCGTCGGAGGCAGCGTTCCTAACTGTTTTTTAGAATAAAGAGTTTTAATCTACTCGTCATCATGTTCATTTTTTTAATCCAGAATAGAGAGATTAGTTAGACGTGACCAATGTTTCCAATTGGGAACACGATAAAATTTTCTCTACGTTTTAAATATTAATACCGTTAATCTATGCATTAAAAGGCAAAATAAGCAATATCTATATCTCTCTGTGTGTATGTGTGTGTAACATTTTTCAGAAGCTACAATTATCTTAAAAAAGATGGTATATTTGTAAGAATTATTGAAAAGATATAATTTGGATGAATTGTAGCCATATGATTTAGTTTACAACACTCAGTTCTATGGTAATTATGTTAAAGCCGGTTAAATTCCCCAAAAAGATGGATCTTGCATGGTAATAGAAATATTGAAAAGTGTGTTATTTTGAAGTATATCGGCCATAATATTAATTCACAGTGCTCAGTGCTATGATGAATGTTAAGATGTCATGACGATCACAACTCAAGCTCGGATCAAGAATAAAAACGTGCACTCAGAGTGAAGAGTTAGGCATTAAATGCATTCTACTCTCCATAAAGAATTCCCGAACAGCAAATAATAAACATTCATCAGGTAAAACGACATCTTTCATTGTTCAATTTCTGCTACAAAAATGGAAGACTCTCTCAAAACAAAAATCATTCCACCAAAACCGGAGCATCCGATATTACAGTTTACAATTCATGACTCCTTAAAGATGTTACTAAGGACATCACTATACTCCAATTATTTCAGTAAAATTCAGTATGACATTCTTCTCTGATGCCTATTCATATTTTCAACAACTTGAAAAGACAGAAAAAGATGTCTGAGGTCGTGCCGTCGCATTTAAAGACAATCGGGGATGGACACAAATAACGCAATGCAGATGAAAGATTTATCCAATCCGAGACTTTGCTTACAATCTGCGTCGAGGAAGCATACTTTTTGTGTAAAAAGACTAATTTTATGGTGGGAAGGAATATTCTACGTGGTTGTTGAAAAAGAATAGTTAGGCCAAAGAGAAATATAGAACGTTTGAATCGAATGTATTATAATACAAAATAAAAAAGTACTTCCGGCCTGTAACGGGAGAAAAGGTAGTTTCCATATTCCATGTCTTTAAAAATTCAGCTCATTTTACTCAAACACCAGAAGCTAAATTATATATAAATTATTGGAACCCGATTATAGAAGATTCAATCCCGGTTTTCGTTAATACTGAATTTGAATGCGAGTTTCAGCAGGAGAGTTACAGCATAGCAAAACTCAGATTGTTTCAAAATGTCAACCACCCTAGAATTTCAAACTGCCATTTTTCATCCATTTTTTAAGATAAAGTCAACACAAAAAATGCTCCGGAATCCTTGTATCATGACTTACACTTAATAGAAGCAACTTTTTCCATTTATAATTTCTTTTTGAATTTTTAAATTTATTTAATTTTCTTAGTTTGAACGTCTAAAATAAAGGTATATTATTATAACTAGTTGTTTTTTCTTTCTAAGATCGTTTGTCACGTCACAGTGTAGAAAATCACGAAAAAACAAATGCGCGTTTTAACCATTATATTCTTCGCATTAATGTCCACAAGGTGTCTTTTTGTACTAAATCGATGATGTTCTACAACTTTGTAAATCACTTTTTTTTTCGAGGTAGGAATGCTAACTCCGCAGTATTCCACCAGGTGGCGACGTAGGCGGTTTCATTGCGTAGCGCATGGCTACTTTACTGTACCTAGACACTACTTTTATGAATATAGCGGCAGCCGTTCCGAAGTTAAGAGGGTGGCAAGGGACTTTGGTGGGCATATTGTATATATATATAACAAAATTTTAAATTTATCGCGATCCACTAAATTATTTTTATCCCATTCTATTCTAAATTACTGTATAATATTTATTTCCTCCCTTTATTAATGTATTTTAATTCCAATTTTTCCAAAAACCTCATATCTAAATTCAATATTTTAATTACTACTAGTTAATTCAATAAATGGCGTTTTTATCTTTAAATTATAAAAGCTTCCTAATATTCATCCATTAAAAAAACCCGCATTCTTTCCTTTTTATATTTCTAAATTCCTAAAAAGGCTGTATTTATTTTAATAATTTCAGATATTAAATGTAATTCTCAAAATCATAAAATCTTTTTCCTATGTTAAAATGTAAAACATTTTATTTTAATTCCATTCTGGCTTTGATCCAAGTTCGATAAACCATTTTTCTTCTTTTCTTTTTTCCTTTTCGTGGACGTGAAAATCATTCCATATTCTCAAGCCAGTGACTAACGATAATCAGTTAGCTTAAAACTCTCTGGTTCACAGTTAATTTATGGAACATTATAGAATATTCTCGAAGCCTCTTTGACGCCTTTTCTTACCAGAAGTCACTTTGCCTCAAAATTCTGGCGCTTCTCGCAAAGAATCCCGATTCTCCATTGGCCGTCACGTGACCCCTGTATTCATACTTTTTCTGAAATGATATATCGCTGCTCCTGGCTTCGGAAAGACATTCGAAAGAGGAACGCTGGGTCGGTGTTTGGTATTTTAAGCTTCTAATCAAATCGAATCCCTGTCTGGTGATGGCGAAGCGAAACCAGTATCCTTTTCTTCTACTACTTCAGAATGGATTTTTAAAAGCTAAACTTCGTGCTTATTTTTTAATGGGAAACCTGTCATCGAAACTAAAAAGATGGATCATGTGAAACCAGATCTCCACCTGATTTTTTAAGCTTCAAAATAAAAGGCCTGTTTGTATTTTGGATGGAGTTTTTTCTTCTGTATACGTACACGCCCTCTACTGTGGGTATTACAAGAAATTCTAGCGTGAAAACTCCCTCTGTTGACTTCTGAAAAGAACACCTAATATTGAAAAACCATTTATTAAAAAATGGTATTGCTGTTGAACTCATCATCTCGGCCCTTAAAATCGTCACATATATATATATATATATATATATATAAATCAACATTTTGAAAGGAGGATGGTTTTGGTGTCTGGGGGTCATGATCGGTGAAAATATACCAAAATTTTCCGGAACTGCTTTCATCCGAACGGCCGCAATAGAAAGCTTTTAGTGATGAAAGCTACCTAAAAAATCCGGTCACCGAAACAAAAATTTGCAAAAAGAAAGATAAAAGTACAATGTGCTGAAACCAACAGGATTTGAATAGGCAAAACGGAATAAAAGTATTTTAAGACAAAATATAGTTCATTAAACGGGAAAATTTAAAGGATAAATTAAAAATAGTTTAATAAATAATATTTTATATATCTATATTTTTTTAGTCAGCCTGTAAATTGTTAGCAGGGTATGCAGGGTCACGAAAAATCGAAGAGTGTGGAAAATAGGATTCCAAATATCTCGGCAACTCATTATCCGATCGACTTCATGCTTTATGTAAAATTTATGTTTTTTTATTGTCTTTTATATTCATTTCTTAAAATAAACAATTTCGAAAATTTTTATATACCTTTCATCAGAAAGACTATTTCGAGAGTCCGAAAAAAATTGTTCCGCTTAATCGAGGTTATTGAAATGAAATAGGCTTCTTCCCATTATACATACTAAGTACATACCAAATTGCAAGTTTCTATCTCAATTTTTTCGGGAGATATAGCGTTTACAGACACACAGACACACACACAGACGGACGGCAAATTTTTTTTTTCTAAAAATATGTTTTTCGGAATCTCCAGTGTCTGAAACGTGTAAATCCGTCAAAAAATTTTTTTCGATTTTCAAAACGATTACAAGACTTACCCTATACTACGTATGATGGGTAAGTAAAAAAGGTGACAAAAAAGGGAAAAAAATTGGAAAGGATTATTGATTTCTTTTTATTCGTCATTTTCAAATTGAAATTGAATTTATCTTTTATTTCAATCGATAATGAAGACAAGATTGTGATTAAATTATGTTTTTCAGGAAAATTAAAAAAAAAAATCACATTTCTATTGTTAGGATTCAATCGTCTGTCAGCATTTAATTTAATTTATAAACTGAAAATATTTTGAATAAATTCGTCCAAATGACGTCATTTATGTAAACGCCACAGCCCCCTGAGGGCTGTGTAAACGCAAGAGAAAGGGAGGGAAAGGAATTAATAGTAATTATTATTTATTGATATCATTTTGTTATTTTTTTTTTGTATAATTTAATTAAACGAATTTATAAAATCACTAATTCGGATATTTGAAACGAATATATAAAATAATAATTGCCCAACTGAAGGCAAGGAGAATAAAATATACTGGTTGGTTTTCTGTCCAATTTGAATGAGAATATGACATCAATTATGGTAAAATGACATTTACTCCTTTCTCTCTTGTATTGGCAGCAAGGAAAAATGCTCCCTAATATATTAGAGAAATGCTATTAAAGTTTAAAACAAATGAATATTTCAGTAGCATTACTTTTTTAATAATGAATTATATGTTTACACACAAATAACAAAGAGAAGAAAAAACTACAAATAATTAAATTACTATACTCGAAACACACTTAAGGTGTAAATTACGTTATATATTAAAATGATTTTCGTTACTTTTCCAATTTAGGGGCCTTCGCGAGATATAGAAAGTGACCTTGGCAATGAATTGAAATTCGGCAACATGTTTTCTAACAATCTATTCGCTTTTTGATATACACAAGCAATTATTTCGATATTTATACAATTTATCTATACTAATAAAAGAAAGTTTCGCTCTGTGTGTGTGTCTGTGTGTGTGTGTCTGTTGGCGATGGCTAGGAAAATTTAGCCCACCTAGAAGGCTGAAAATTTAGATTTAGGTAGTCCAAACCCTCTCCTGGTGCAACATTACTTCAGAATTTTATTATTTTAATTATTTTCTGAAATATTAAATAAATGCACAAAGCACTCTCATTAAAAATACGCTTTTATTCTCTTGGGTTGGTTGGTTCACTGGTTTGTTGCATCGATTCTAAACAGAAGTAATTAAATATACCAGAGTAGCGATGCAAAAATAAGGATTTCTAAGGAAATAGTGGTCGCACGGCTCTGCCGTTACAAACATACAACCGTGCACACGTAGCGCCATCACCATCTATTTGAAACATTTTAGAGGGACGTTTTTCGTTAGAAATCTTTGGATGAAAGTCGAGTGTTTCATGAATTACTGTTCTTTTTTTTTCAGCTAAATATTAATATTTTCACACAAAAATTATACCCATGCTTAGGAAACATTTTTTTTAATACTCATAAAAATTTGGATAATAAGATTTTTTTTAAAAAAACTTTAAATAAAAAATTAGAACACTTCTAACAGGCAATTTTGTCACTACAAATTGGCAGTTCTTAAGTTCTTGCTTGAGCTGCGGATAGTTTAGCGAGAATTCTTGAAACTTTTTATTGCAAATTTATTAATATTAATAATATTTTATATCTATATTAATAAAAGAAAGTTTCGCTCTATGTGTGTTTCGTGTGTGTGTCTGTGTGTGCGTCTGATGGCGATAGCTAGCAAAATCTAGTCCACCTAGAAGTCTGGAAATTTAGGTGTGGATAGTCCAAGGTCTGGCCATGTGCACCTGAGCCTCAGAATTTTAATATTTTGATAATTAGCCTAGAAATTAATTAGATTCTCATTAACCATCGCTTCTAAAATGTCATCTTTTAAATCAAAATGGCGAAAGAAACGAACTGGCGCGTTGGATTTGCAAGCGGAAATGAACAAATTCGAAATTATTTTACTAATTAGCGAATTTTAAGAAAACTAATTGAGATATCAATTTGAAAATTTCTGAGCATATGTAAAAAAAAATATTCTGTATCTGAATATGTGATTTTTGAAAAATTCGGTTGGTAATTTTTTTTTATTTATGCAAAAAACTGCCAAAAATCTGCCGGCGCCAGTGAAAACGATCCCAGAAAGTTTCAGACAGGGATCTGCTTTCATTAAACACTGAACTACAAAGAGATCTGTTTCTCGGGCCGAACCCTCCATTTAGTTTGCGAAAATTAAAGGAAATAATTGCCAATTTTTACTAATGAACAAAAATTTAGGTAACTAATTAAGATATAGATTTGAAATTGAGGTCGGGAAAGGGTGTCATCTGCCGGCTATTTTAGCGTAGCGTCTTCGTTATGTTCTAATTATCAGAAAAATGTAATTCTTTTTTTAATGATCGCGTTAATGTAGGTGACGGTGGTTCTCTTGAACAAATTATTCATTATATTTGCGGGTATGGGGAGGGAGGGAGTTAACGCCTTTCTCTGAGATTGTAATTATCTCGGGCCCGGGCAACGCCGGGCGGGTTAGCTAGTTTATATATATCTACCCTATCTACCCTATATATATAAAATCCTAATGAAACGAAGTTGTGAAACGATTTTATGAAACGAATTTATGAAACGATTTTATGAAACGAATTTATGAAACGATTTTATGAAACGACTGATTAAACAACTGATTATGTTTCAGGGCTATTTTTAATAAAATATTAAACGCTTGATGGTGAAATTAATATCAATTGTTCATATAAATCCGCGGATGTCAAAACTGGTAATAGAATTTTGAAATTGGAATTAGTTTTCGAGATATTAATTTTTTTCTAATTTTAATGACATTTCTGTAATGATGGCAACTAATTACTCAGTTTTTTGTGACAAAAAAGGGAAAAAAATTGAAAAGGATCCCGATAGGGATTATTGATTTCTTTTTATTCGTCATTTTCAAATTGAAATTGGATTTATCTTTTATTTCAATCGATAATGAAGACAAGATTGTGATTAAATTATGTTTTTCAGTAAAATCTGAAAAAAAAAATCACATTTCTATCGTCAGGATTCAATCGTCTGTCAGCATTTAATTTAATTTATAAACTGAAAATGTTTTGAATAAATTCGTCCAAATGACGTCATTTAGGTAAACGCAAAAGAAAGGGAGGAAAAGGAATTAATAGTAATTATTATTTATTGATATCATTTTGTTATTTTTTTGTAAAATTTAATTAAACGACTTTATAAAATCATTAATTTGTATATTTGAAACTAATATATAAAATAATAATTGCCCAACTGAACGGAAGAATAAAATATCCTGCTTGGTTTTCTATCCTGCTTGGTTTTTTCCGCCAAGCTTTTTAAAAAAGCGTCAAGACCCCTATAATAGAAAAGCACCAAAAGTTTATTGGGTTTGTTTTCATAACTTTTGGCAACAAATCTTTGTATATTAACGAATCTATCCCTTTTTGAAGCTCGAATTACGCCAAACCTAAAAGAAAATGATCCTATAATGAAAAAGTACCCGATTTTCTTATGGACAATATTCAAGTGACATAACATGGTGTAAAATTATCGGGGATAGCAAATTTGTTTAAATATCTCATCAATTGATGCCGAATAAATGCAGGCATACATGCACAAAATATTTAATTAATTTTGTATGATAAATAATTATTAGAAAATTCTTATATACATATTAAAAAAATAATTTACATATTTAAAATAACATGAAAATATGCATGATGGTGCACTAAAATAGGGAGAAAATTAAAACCTGTTACTGAAAATGCCTATAACATAGTACTTTTCAATACCGTGGTTCTTAATGTTATTCACAAGCAGATGGAATTTTTCTCATCCTTAAACGCAAAGGAAGAATAGAATACAGATCGTTGTTATAAAAGTCCGAGAGGTAGCCACAATTTAAACCTAACCATTTTATACAAGTTGGTTTTCACGTTGTAATTGATTTTACTTATCATTCCCGAAAACAGTCGTCAGTTGTCGCAACAGCTGTGTATGAGGCCATGATAATCAAAAAATGCCCCATTAAAACGTTAAAAGCATGGCAACTCAATTACAGATTTACCAATATTTATAAAATAAAGCATGCTGTCATGTTTTTAGAGGCCTCGAAGTCTGAGCGGGGGTTGGCGAGCGTAGCTCGCAGGGGGTAGGCCCCCTAGTATATATATAAAATCCTAATGAAACGAATTTGTGAAACGATTTTATGAAACGAATTTATGAAACGATTTAATGAAACGACTGATTAAACGATTGATTATGTTTCAGGGCTATTTTTAATAAAATATTAAACGCTTGATGGTGAAATTAATACCAATTGTCCATAAAAATCCGCGGATGTCAAAACTGGTAATAGAATTTTGAAATTGGAATTAGTTTTCGAGATATTAATTTTTTTCTAATTTTAATGACATTTCTGTAATGATGGTAAATAATTACTCAGTTTTTTTGTGACAAAAAAGGGAAAAAAATTGAAAAGGATCCCGATGTGGATTATTGATTTCTTTTTATTCGTCATTTTCAAATTGAAATTAAATTTATCTTTTATTTCAATCAATAATGAAGAAAAGACTGTGATTAAATTATGTTTTTCAGGAAAATTTGAAAAAAAAAATCAAATTTCTATCGTCAGGATTCAATCGTCTGTCAGCATTTAATTTAATTTATAAACTAAAAATATTTTGAATAAATTCGTCCAAATGACGTTATTTATGTAAACGCAAGAGAAAGGAGCAAAATAAAATGCGTAAAATGTCATTTATCCTATTTTATATATAATCAGAAGTAATTTGTATAGAAAAAGACAATAATAATATACGTATAATTAAAAAACGCATATAAACAAAAAAAAATTTGTTTCCATGGCTGTTTATGTCATTTGGCACCAAATCTCACTTTCTGATGCCCGGATTGCGCCAAGCTTTTTAAAAAAGCGTCAAGACCCCCTATAATAGAAAAGCACCAAAAGTTCATTGGGTTTGTTTTCATAACTTTTGGCAACAAATCTATGTATATTAACGAATCTATCCCTTTTTGAAACTCGAATTACGCCAAACCTAAAAGCAAAGGATCCTATACTGGAAAAGTACCCGATTTTCTTATGGACAATATTCAAGTGACATAACAGGGTGAAAAATTATCGCGGATAGCAAATTCGTTTAAATATCTCATCAATTGATGCCGAATAAATGCAGGCATGCATGCACAAAACATTTAATTAATTTTGTATGATAAATAATTATTAGAAAATTCGTATATACATATTAATTAAAATAAATAATTTACATATTTAAAATAACATGAAAATATGCATGATGGTGCACTAAAATAGAGAGAAAATTAAAACCTGTTACTGAAAATGTCTATAACATAGTACTTTTCAATACCGTGGTTCTTAATGTTATTCACAAGCAGATGGAATTTTTCTCATCCTTAAACGCAAAAGAAAGAATAGAATACAGATCGTTGTTATAAAAGTCCGAGAGGTAGCCACAATTTAAACCTAACCATTTTATACAAGCTGGGCTTTCAAGTTGTAATTGATTTTACTTATCAACCCCGAAAACAGTCGTCAGTTGTCGCAACAGCTGTGTATGAGGCCATGATAATCAAAAAATGCCCCATTAAAACGTTAAAAGCATGGCAACCCAATGACAGATTTACCAATATTTTTAAAACAAAGCACGCTGTCATCTTTTTAGAGGCCTCGAAGTGTGAGCGGGGGTTGGTGAGCGTAGCTTGCAGGGGGTATGCCCCCTAGTATATATATATATATATATATTATAAAACAGAAACATGTTAGTAAGTAAAGCTGACATAACGCTGACATAATTCATGAATTATGTCCTCCACATTCGACCGGGATGGCTCAGTTGGTAGAGCATGGCGGCTTCAGCCAAGAGATCCCAGGTTCGAATTCTGGCCCGGATATTTTTGTCCAGTTGTAAAAATACAGCTCATATGATTTCTTTACCAATTTGATTAATTGTGTTAAAATTAATCTAGTGCAAACACATATCCAACGTTTACTGGAGTTCCAAATTACCTGCGATTTATTCTGTTGAGCTGATTCAGATATTAGACTAGAAGCTATGATCAATAAGGTTAATTGGATGAATTATTAACAACATTTAAAATCACAAATATTTAGACTCACAGCATACCCTGATAATAACAATAAGGACATAACATTTGATTCACCACCTGACAAGCTTTTCACAAAAGCAGAATTAAGAACAGCCTTGCATACACTTAATGACAAGAAGACTCCAGCTCCAAATTCAATAGATTTTAGATTACTCAAGGCCACATTCCACATAATTCCAAATCTTCTTACACGCTGGGCGAATCTCTGTCTCCAGCATAATATTTTTCCAGAGGTTTTGAGACAAGGGGAAGTGGTGTACTTCCTGAAGCAAGGGAAGTCCCCTTCTGAACCCAAATCATACCGACCGATCTGCCTTCTTCCTACCCTCGGCAAACTATTAGAAAAACTAATAGTCTTTAGGCTGACTCACTTTCTAGAAACAAAAGGTTTACTCCATCCTAAACAGTTCGGGTTCAGAGCGAGCAGATCATGTGAAAAAGCACTGCTAGACATATTGACTTCCTGCGCCGACAGCATAGCTAATGGTGACTACACTTTCCTGGTCTCGCTGGACATACAGGGAGCCTTCGACAACATAGAATGGAGGGACATACTTATACAATTACGAGCGCTAAGCTGCCCGAGGAACCTGGCTGGGGTCGTTAAGTCTTATCTATGTGAAATAAGTGTCCTCATTAATCGAGGTGCAGGTTACATTCCGCATAAGCTGGAGAAGTAATATCCCCAAGGCTCTTGTCTTGGACCTCTACTCTGTCTACTAATCGCAAACATCTTTGTTTTAGAGCTGGAACGTCAGGGCATAATCGCATATGCTTTTGCTGATGACTTCAGCCTGGTTCTCTCTGGACGCACGCGTCTGGACCTAGAAACAGTGGCGGCTCGAGCACTCCCAACTACTAAATACACACCACCTACACCTATCACCTGCAAAATCAGAGGTCCTTACATTCACCAAGCCACGCAAGCTGGAGCGTGAACTAACAATGCGGATTAACGCAACTAGCTTGCACCACGTAGCACATATGAAAATCTTAGACGTCACTATAGATAAATATCAAACATGGACAGCACACCTCAACCAACTTAAACTCAAATTAGTCAAACACCACCACAATGCATCAAAACTTAGGGGGAAATCTTGGGGGATCAATAATAACATGCTAAAAATATGGTACAATACAATTATAGAAAAGATTCTTCGTTATGGGGCTGGAGTTTGGGGAGGTAAACTAACAAAAACTAACATCAATTCAAAGACCATTCCTATTACAACTGTCGTGTGGTTATAAAACCATCTCAAACGATGCACTAAATGTAATTACATGTATACCACACACCCATCACCTTAACATTAGAATATGAATACAAAAAGAGCAGAATCCTACACCTTTCACACAGTCAAACGGTAGAACAGCATTTTCCATCCAAAAGCAACGAACGAATAGTCCATGATTGGCAATTACATCCAGCAGAAGAAATATCACACCTCCAAGTAAATACAGATCGTAACGGGTACACACCATTCACATTGCCAACAATTTTTACTGATGGATCTCGAACAGCAACCGGCGTGGCATCAGCTTACTGTGTCACGGAAGGTGCCTCGATCATCCACCAGTGGGCCTGCAGATTGTACGACAACAACACGGTATATCAAGCCGAGCTATATGCCATCCTCCAAGCAGTCGAATGGATCCACGCACAGACAGACACAACCCTGTACTGGATATATAGCGACAGTCTGTCTAGTCTGCAAGCAGTTAATTCCCACATAACCAAACACCCACTAGTTCTTGATATAAAGAAAAGGCTATTAACTATCATAAGCCGCGCACGAATTGGTCATGTGTCCGCACACAAGGGCATATTTGGCAACGAGTTGGCTGACACTCTAGCAAAGAATCCACGGAAAAACCCAACATTGAGCACCATCTTCTACTCCCACATACACTGTTAAAAATTTGCAGCAAACTGTCCAGTCATTTGACCGTTTTTTGAAAAACGGTTACATAGCCGTAATTTAACTCTACTTTGACCATACTATGGGCAATAATATGGTCAGAATATAGGTAAATTACGGTTATAGAGCTGTTTTCTATAAAAACGGTCGAATGACTGGACAGTTTGCTGCAAATTTTTAACAGTGTAGCTACATCAAACGTACATTAAAAACAAATATTTTAAAAGACTGGCAAGTACATTGGACCACCTCAATCAAAGGCTGACATACTCATACGCTAATCCCCAAAGTCTCCTACACACTATTTTACCTCACCCCTCACACTACAGCTTTTCTTACTGGTCATGGACCCTTCCGCCAGTATACCAACACAGATTCAAATGTGCATCTTCAGACCAATGCGAGTGCGGTGAACAGGGTACAGCGTCTCACCCATATTTCCATTGCACACTGACAAGCCAATGGCATCTCAGGTGCTCTCAATACCCTCCAAAAAATTGCATCGCTAATATCATAACTCACCCACATCTAAAGAGGAAACTAAAAATCATTTTTGACCACTTAACTTACCTCTCAATTTTAAGTTAGGGAGCCCATCTGTCGGATCAAAATTCTTCAACTCTTTGCCCCCTGTAGTTTTCACTGCCGTTTTACTGCTTCCCCTCACTGCCCAGTGTCGCGTGGGAAAATCTGTTTTCTGGCAGTGATGGACCACACCTGTAAAAACCTTAACCCTCTCGTCACCCTGGACCTCATATGAGGCTCCTACTTCAAATAGCAAAATTTTTAAGAAAAAAAGATGGATTTTGTTTTATTTTTGTTCAGTGACACCTTTATTCATTTAGAACACATATGATGCTTTTAAATAGTTCCATAAATTTTACCTAGAGGGCAGTACTAGACAACGTCTTTCATTATTTACAATTGTTGCTTTCTTGTTTCAGAAGAGAAATGAACTAATTATTTGGCTTGCTTTATTATCTTTTTTGCCAGGTAAGTAAATTTTTTCTTATTCTTTAACCTTCACTTAATATGGGCATGCTTTTAAATAAATTTTAAACATAACAGATTCCTTAAAAAATGTGGAAATGTATTGGACCTCATATGAGGCTTACAGTTACTAGTGGTGTCTTTCATACTTAATATTCTAAAATTAAGATTGAGAAGAATAATGAAATTGTAAGCTAATATAAATCTATATTACAGCTGAAAATTGAAAATTATTTGATTTAAACTATAAAAACTTGCGAATTTTTTTAAGATTATTATATATTTATTTTTTTTCTGTAGATAGACAATGGGTGAAAGCAAAGCGATGATTGTTTACAAAAAGGGGAGGGGTAAAAAATAATTTCTTATTACCTTTTTTTTTAGGATAACCAATAAGAGAAGTGGAATACTGCTTACACAAACAGAGATTGGTGCAATCCTTTTTCAAGTGACTCAGAAGATGATTTGCTTTCTGAAGCTGAAGACGAATTAGGGGTTCTAAATCCTCAAGTAGCTGAAAAAGAGGCTTCAAATGACAGTGATGAAGATGAAAGCACAATTCATTTTGCTGAAACTTAAACAGTTCCTAATTGATGTCGTAAAACTTTGAGGTTTGTCGAAAAGGATAATGAAATGAAGGATAACATACCTAATTTTTTAAGGCATCATAAATCTCACATCTCTGGAGAAAAGCAGATTCATAATTCTTCTAAAATGCTTCCTGATGACTTTTTATGAATCAAATTTTTATGCAACAAAAAAAGGTAATGAAAATTTTAATATTACTGTTTCAGGTATTAATTTTGTTATGACTTATCTTCGTTATTCACGGTTGCAGCGTTATTGGACATCAAAGCATGGCATACGCCTACGTCTAATAGCTGATCATATGACAAAAAATAGATTTGTTGAAATCAAAAAATGTTTGCAGTTTGTTTCAGATAATGTTCCTAAAAAAGAAAACGACAAACTCTTTAAAATCAGACCAGTACTAAACTACTTTTCCAGAGTATTCAAAGAAGCATGTGATCCAGGAGAATATTTATCTTTCGATGAGATGATTATTCCTTTCATGGCTCAAGGGAAGGGCAAAATTAAAACAATATACTAAGCTAAGCCATATCCTTGGGGTATAGAGACCTGGGCACTTGCTGGAATTTTAGGATATGTACACGAGTTTGAAATTTATGAAGGAGCGAATCAGCTAGCAACTGAGTTTCCTACTGAATTTGGATCTGTTGGAAGTGTTTTACTAAGCTTTGTGATGCATCAAGAACAAAAACCATTAAACTGTTTTTTCATAATCTTTTTACCACGATCTCACTTCTAAATAAACTTGTTCAAATGAAGATTTTTGTTACCAGCACAATACGCGTAAACAGATTAAAAGAAGCTTCTATCAAATTAAAGCCTATAAATGTTCTGAAAAAGAGCCTAGAGATTCGATTTCTCTAGTAACAAGCAATGAGTACATAACCATTACTAGATATGGTATGATAATTCTGCAGTCCATGTTGCTTCCTCATTTTTAGGAGCAAGCCCTGTAGGAACTGCTAACTGTGGTGTCGAAAATAAAAATGTATTATTCAAATTCCTAGATCAGCCACAATAGGAATGTACAATACAAATATGGGAAGTGTAGATTTAATGTATTCTTTGTTTGGCTTTTACCGACATACATTGCAACACAAAAGGTGGTATTTATGCATTTTCCATCACATAGTAAACATAGCGATAATAAATTCCTGGCTTTTGTGTGGATCCAGATGATGAGAACTTGGATTTGCTAGAGTTTAAATCCTCTATTTCCATATCACGTTATTTATCAAGGTTCGTCAAATTCAAACAAAAAAAGAGGTAGAATCACAATCCTTTGGAGAACCAGCAATGCAAAAAAAGGGTAAAAATACAAGCTGCGAAGAGATGGGGGTAATAACTATCGTTCCAAAACTCAAGGAAAATATGCAGCTAAATGCCATCTATATGGATGTCCTAGAAAATCGAGATACATTTGTGTAAGATGCAAAAATTATACCCTGAATGTTTCAAAGCTTTACATTCCCGATAAACATATATTTATCGTGAATTTTATATTTGTAATTAATATTTTTTATTTCCATTTTGTTTATTGTAATTTTTTTTAACTTAATAACTGTCTACAAAAAATAAAACAAGTATTAAAAAATAGAAAAATATTACTATCAATATTTATTTTAATTATGTAATGAAAATGTATTTGTCTACACGTGCAACCCTTAGCTACATTAAGCCTCATATGAGGCTCGTAGAAAAAAATTAGAAAGAATGGCATTACAAAAAAAATTCTTTTTGCACATGGTTTATAGTGGTATTTTAGAAGCATTAAATGTTAGAAAGATTTTTTTATCTATTTTTATCATAATTTGGTGACGAGAGGGTTAATCAGTCCCTGTCACTTGCGCGCTATTGGAGCACTCCTGGCAAAGTCGCCTGTATTATATTTCTTACTTATGTTTATGTTTTGCCACTCATTGTCGCATTTTTCGGCGGTATCAGCTGCGGCTGAACACTTTTTTTTAAGATCTTAATAAAGGGATCGGGAGGAATAATATGCTCTACAGACTTGGTTTCCTTGTCTGAACAGTCCCTCTTAGGCAATCAAATCAAATCAAATATGTTCATCAATTTTAATAATTGTTGCATAATAAAAATATTTTTTTAGTAAAAGCTATGAGTAAAAAGGGAGAAAATTCAGTTTTTGTGTTACTTTCTTCTTTCTATAAAAAACAAAATCCTGAAGTTGACCTATTTTTTTTGGCCGATGATGGTAACCTCTCATTAAAGTAAGAGGTGTTTTAGCGATTGATTGGTCGTTGGTAAAACATCCACTGGGCTAAAAGGGCTAAAATAAACAAAATATTGCTGCAAATTCTATTTGGACCGCGGGGAATAGATTTAATGCGAAAAACATTAGCTCATATTTACGCCACGTGGATAAAAGTGACACTTCAAGTTAATTTGAGCAATAAAATAGCACTTAGAAAAAGTAACGTTTCTCATGATAGCCGGTTTAGCCTGATATATTTTTTACAATCGAACAATAAACACCACAACGTTAATTTGGCCACTTTGTGCTGAAACTGAGAAATCAAGAGGAGAATCCTCAAATGGATTATAACAATCATTCCGTATAATTTAATTCCCGTTAGAGATGACAATTCTCAATATTATTTGACTTTAACTGAAAGAAAAGAACTTTTTCTTATTCGCTTTTTTTCCAATTCATATTTTGAGCATTATATCAGTGCGTGTTTACTAAAACATAAACGTAAATATTCGATAAATATCTGAGAGGAAACGTAAGTTAAAAGTTTTCGAAATTAGATTAGTCGGCTGTGGATGTTTTCGACTAATTATGCTCAGTTGAACCTATTATGTCGGTTTCGCAGCCTCCTCTATTTTTTTCTACTACTATTTACAAACAATAATTATCGTGCTGGTTTTCTGCTGCAAATGCTAAAGAAATCTACCGCGAAAGTTATTGTTTGGAATTAATGCTAGAGAAAATCTAGGAAGCTGCAATCCCTGATTATAAATGTAGGAACTTTCCGAAAATTTCGGAATCAAAATTCAGAATTTTCGTAATCGCATAAGATAGACTGCAAATCATCCGAAAACAGGTTGGGTAATTGAAATTACATTCACTCAGATTAATTCACTCTAAATCGTGGAATTTATGATGTCATGTTGGCTATAAATTCAAGTTTCAATATACATGTGCTAATATAAATGAAAACAGGATATGTCAAAAAGAGTCTTTCCGGTCTGAACCCGGAGGAAAGGGTCCCTTCCCTATTCCTTAATTTTAAAAATTCAGCTAATTTTACTCAAAAACACGAAACTAAATTCGTGGAACCTTTTCGTAGATTTTCAATTTTTATCAGTACTGAATATGAATGCAAATTTCGTTAAATTAGTCAGCTATCTCCAAGTTGTATTCCTTTATGGCAACCTGGTTTGTCGTCAAATTTGGCAATATTTTGCCAAGTATCGTCAATATAGGCGAGAATTTGACTCTGGCGTACAACACTACATACGTGCGTGCGCACACGCGCATATGTGTGTGAATATTTTATGAATACCAATATATATTTTTTTCATATCGGTAGTTGATTTCAGTCAAAAGGCAAATATTTTTTCAATATCGACAGTATTCAATACATATTACTCCTGATGCATTTAAATATGACCTCAGTTTATACTATGATCATGTAGTTTTAAGAGTATGAGATCTGCAACACAATGGTTACAACAATGAAAGAAAATTAGCGAGAAACCACGTTCGCTAAAATTCATAAATTAAACCCGATTATGGAACAATCTCTTTATTTACTTTACTGCCCGAAAGGGACTTCTCAGACTAGGAAAGAAGTCTGTAGAGCATAGATGTCCCTCCCGGTCTTCTTTATTAAGGTTAAAAAAATACAAAATACAAAATCCCACCGGTAAGCGCGACAGAGGTTGGGCTGGAAATCTGCTGTATTTTTCAAAATGTCACTCCCCTTATAATTTCTAACTACTATATTTCAGAATTTTTTTTTAAATAGAGGCCAAACGAAACATGCTCTGTAATCTTTGTCTCAAGGTTGTCACTTAAGGTAAAAAAAGGAATTCCTAATTTGTTTTACATATGTTTTTGTGTTTGAAATCTTTAAGTGGTCGTTATTTGGAAAGAAGATGGCTGATCAAGATTACTAACGAACTTAGTCGATGCCTCCGTAAGCCCTGTATAAATGTTTATTAACATCCAAATGGGTTCAAATAAAAATTTTATCGTATGACAAAAATCAGATATATACATAAATCAGCATTTGAACGGAGTGTTGTTTTGGGGTCTAGGAGTCATGATTCAGCTACCTCCAACAAACTGCTGACAAGACGTGAGCAAGTGAGCATGCACTAATGAGCACTGGCACTGTAGAAGCACTTGAAGGGACTGTAAGCACACTGGAGACAGTAGATCTTCGGATCACTGTATATGCATATATACACTAGTGTGCAAAACTTAAGCAACAAACACAAAATGCTAATTTCTGAACACAGCACAGACAGTCGATGTGAAGTCTTCTTGACATCACAAATGGCCACAATTGTCACAGTCACTACAATGAACAGAAATGTGATATTTTTCATTCGTCTCATTTTTACTCTCATTTGGTCACTCCACTGAACAGTCACCATGACTGCTGCTTTTTGACGAGTCACCAGGTGACTTTACAAGGAAGTCATCTTGTGATTCTCATGTGACTGTCATTTTGACACTCCATTGTAAAGTCATCATGATAGCTGTTCTGTGACGAGTTCCCAAATGAGAGAAAATGAAATCTTCTGGTGACTTTTCACAAAGGAGTGCAATGATGACTTCACAATAGAGTGTCGATCACCGGAAAGTCACCATGCGACCTCATTGTGCATTATTTGGCGACTCATCACAATGCAATGCTTACAATGACTTCAAAGTTCAGTCTTCAACTGCCAGTGACTTGAGAATCACAAGGTGACTTCATTATAATGTCACCTGGTGACCCATCGCAAAGCGACAGTCACAGTGACTTTTCAGTGTTAACAGTCATTTGAGAGTAATAATGAGACAATGAAATATCCCATATTTTGATTAACCGTAGCGATTGTGACACTTCTAACCATGTGTGACGTCAAGGGAACTTCACATCGACTGGCCGTGCTGTTAGGGTAGTACCTCTTTTCTACACTTGCTCTTTATAGAATTTCCTTTTGAGTACCCACGTGTTCAGAAATTAGCATTTTGTGTTTGTTGCTTAAGTTTTGCACACCAGTGTATAATATCATCGAACTGAGTAAGTTAAATAAGCAACTTTTTAAAAATCGTTTAAATGGCTTTTTTATCATGTAAGATAAATACTTCAAAATTCATATAATTGTGAAAATGATGTATATATCTCACTATTCAACAAATTGATTTTTGTATTATTATTCTTCAAAGAGAAACTTAAAAATTCTGAAAAATATAATTAGTGAAATAAATATTTTATTAAATAGTTAATCATTCTTCCTTTAATCATTATATTTAATAAATCATTTTAATGAACCAAAATATATTTATTCCGAGCACTACTATCCTCATTAGTAAACTAACTAATAAAAAAATTAATTGACTTAAAAAATAATGTTTTAAAGTTTCAGTCCTGTTTTCTAACACGTTTTGCTACTTTGATATTTAAATGTTGTCAATTTTGCTGCAAAAACCATTTCTTATGATTTACTACTTTATGAAAAAAAAAATTTAATAGCGTAAATTAAAAAAATCGAAATAAATAAAATATCTCTTTTTTAAAATACTCTGTAAATGAATATTGGTTCTTTCGACACATTTTGCATCTGTTAACTTTTTTTTTTTTTTTTTTTTTTTTTGCATTGATAGGTATAAACGAATTTTTATAAATATTGAAATGTGTACAGTCAGATAAATTGACAGACAGATTAATTGTATATACCTTCCGTATGGTTGCTTTATATGTTAGTTTAGTCTTTTTCTTAATTTATGTAACTTATTACTTGTTTTTATTTGTGACTTTTGGAGTTACCCGTGTTCCTCGTTTTGTCATTCTCTTACAACGTCAGTCGTGTTTAGTTTATATAATTCATTATGTATCCTGTTTCGAAATTTTTGGCCTTATTTCCACATCTGCAGTTCTGCATTTTCTTTTTTACATTCTTGATATTATAGTAGCCTTCCTCCACTAGTTAACTCCATGTTTCGTCTCCACATAGCATGATCATCTTCATCAATGCCTTAAAGATCGATCTTTAAGTTTTAGCAAATTTTATTTTTTATTTGAAAAGTAAGAAAGATTTAATTTTCATACTGTTTATTTCGGCTCAGATATACTTTTACATATTTCTATCTCTGATATACTATAAGTTTCTATACTTGTCTCCGTGTATTATACCTGTATGGTTTTCATTTCGCTTCCATCTATACTAATAAAAGAAAAATGTTGTATTTGTCTGTGTGCGATGTCAAGGAAAATCTACCGCGCGTAAAAGTCTGAAACTTTGGATGAGGATAGTCCAGGGCAAGTAGGTCCTAATACACCTGAGAATCAGATTTTCATATTTTGACAATTATCCGATATATTAATTAAAAACCACAACGAATGCTCATCAATATACATTATTTTTCTCAAAATGCGCCCGTTCCGAAAGATCGATAGCAAAGAAGATCCGAAGATGAAACGCTCTTTCTTTTAGGGCGTCTTTTCAAGCACCCATCAGACAAATCGTTTGAAATACTGAAAAAATTAAATACACGCTTAAATGATGAACTTGTTATTTTGAAATAACGCAATCTGCATAACAAAATACAAATTTTAACCCTTTCAAAAATTGTTTTTAAAAAATTTCAATTTCGTGGGGGTTCGTTTCCCTCTTTTTTTTCGAAGCTCAATTTTAGAGATACGAAAAAAAAACAAAGAATAACCACTTAATTTGGATACTTTCTTCAATAGAACGATGTAATTTGTTTTCAAAAATACGAAAACTAACCTATTCAAAAACATTTGCGACTGGAAGTCACTTTGCGCCTCCGGAGGCACTCTTTATTTCTACGGTAAAAGTAACTAAATGTCCGTATTTTAACACAATTTTTTTACACTTTCTTTGTACACTTGATTTACATCAGGTATAAAAATCTTGAAACATTCGGACGGGGATTCGGATAAAAATAATAATAAAATCTGAAAAATTTTTGCTCAGAGCGGATGATGTTTTTTGCAAATAAAAATCCGTATTTTGCACGAAAGTTACACGCAGGCTTCCGACACATTATATTGATAACTCATAAAAATTTGAAAGAGTTCGGACGATAAGAACTACTTTGTTTTTAATATTATACGACGCAACGCAAGAAAAAAAAAAAAAAAAAAAGCGAAGAAAGCTGTAATATCATGATATTCGATGATGAAGTAATCTCTCTTGAAAAGTTAGTATGAAGTTTATTAAATAGAAATGATTATATATATACTAGGGGGCCTGCCCCCTGCGAGCTACGCTCGCCAACCCCCGCTCAGACTTCGAGGCCTCTAAAAACATGACAGCATGCTATATTTTAAAAATATTGGTAAATCTGTAATTTGGTTGCCATGCTTTTAACGTTTTAGTGGGACATTTTTTATTATCATGGCCTCATACACAGCTGTTGCGATAACTGACGACTGTTTTCGGGATTGATAAGTAAAATCAATTACAACTTGAACCCATGAAAACCAGCTTGTATAAAATGGTTAGGTTTAAATTGTGGCTACCTCTCGGACTTTTATAACAACGATCTGTATTCTATTCTTCCTTTCCGTTTAAGGATGAGAAAAATTCCATCTGCTTGTGAATAACATTAAGAACCACGCTATTGAAAAGTACTATCTTATAGACATTTTCAGTAACAGGTTTTAATTTTCTCTCTATTTTAGTGCACCATCATGCATATTTTCATGTTATTTTAAATATGTAAATTATTTATTTTAATTAATATGTATATACGAATTTTCTAATAATTATTTATCATACAAAATTAATAAAATATTTTGTGCATGCTTGCCTGCATTTATTCAGCATCAATTGATGAGATATTTAAACAAATTTGCTATCCGTGATAATTTTACACCATGTTATGTCACTTGCATATTGTTCATAAGAAAATCGGGTACTTTTCCAGTATAGGATCCTTTGCTTTTAGGTTTGGCGTAATTCGAGCTTCAAAAAGGGATAGATTCGTTAATATACATAGATTTGTTGCCAAAAGTTATCAAAACAAACCCAATGAACTTTTGTTGCTTTTCTATTATAGGGGTCTTGACGCTTTTTTAAAATGCTTGGCGGAAAAAACTAAGCAGGATAGAAAACCAAGCGGATAGAAAACCAAGCAGGATATTTTATTCTCCTTCCGTTCAGTTGGGCAATTGTTATTTTATATATTCGTTTCAAATATCCGAATTAGTGATTTTATAAATTCGTTTAATTAAATTTTACAAAAAAATAACAAAATGATATCAATAAATAATAATTACTATTAATTCCTCCCCCCCCCCCCTTTCTTTTGCGTTTACATAAATGACGTCATTTGGACGAATTCATTCAAAATATTTTCAGTTTATAAATTAAATTAAATGCTGACAGACGATTGAATCATGACGATAGAAATGTGATTTTTTTTTTCAAATTTTCCTGAAAAATATAATTTAATCACAATCTTGCCTTCATTATCGATTGAAATAAAAGATAAATTCAATTTCAATTTGAAAATGACGAATAAAAAGAAATCAATAATCCCTATCGGGATCCTTTTCAATTTTTTTCCCTTTTTTGTCACAAAAAAACTGAGTAATTAGTTGCCATCATTACAGAAATGTCATTAAAATTAGAAAAAAATTAATATCTCGAAAACTAATTCCAATTTCAAAATTCTATTACCAGTTTTGACATCCTCGGATTTTTATGGACAATTGGTATTAATTTCACCATCAAGCGTTTAATATTTTATTAAAAATAGCCCTGAAACATAATCAGTCGTTTAATCAGTCGTTTCATAAAATCGTTTCATAAATTCGTTTCATAAAATCGTTTCACAAATTCGTTTCATTAGGATTTTATATATATAGGGTAGATAAACTATTTACACTTGGAAAGAACTATGTACACTTTTACCATTACTTATAAGAATGATGTTTTAAATGATGTAATCCATCATTTTTACCAGCTAATCCTTCCACAAAACTACTCTCTTTACTTCTGAAATGAAACCGAAATTTACTCGGATGCACTCACGGCATACTACCCATAACAGAACACCACCGCCACTGACTTTTACTCTCTTCACTTCAATTCACCTCCGGTCGGAGAGTTGATCTCTTCACTTCAATTTACTTACGTTAAAATAAAAGGATTAGAAGGATGTTGGTTGCATGACACCCTCCCCCCCCCCCAATAAGATTGTGTTACGCAGACCGAAGCAAAATCTGAAAAATGGCAATCATACAAATATACAGCATAAAAAATATATAATAAACAATTCAAAACAGATGTATGGAAGCTTTGTTATAATAGTTATAGTAATATTTACAGAATATATAGTAAACATAAAAAATACTAAATTAAACAAAGAAATATTTCAAAGCAGTCGAAAAGATGACTTGGTATAATACTGGAACAAAAATGAAACATAAAAGAAAGTACCACTAAAATAATCCTTATACAGTAACTAGTCTTGATAGACTATCTTCATTTTTTAACTGCGCACCTGGGCAGTGTGAAATATTTATATTATATCTTTGTAAAGAAAATGCCCATCTTTGTAATTTTGCAGACTGAAGTGCAGATTTCTGTAAATATACAAAGGGGTCATGGTCAGTTATGAACTCGAATTCAGTGCCAAACACATAAACTTCAAATTTCTTTATTGACCATACCACAGCATAAGCCTCATGTTCGATAGTCGACCAGTTTTCTTGCACGTTAGTGAGCTTTTGGCTAGCAAAACTAATCGGGTACAAATTTTCGTTCTCATCTCTTTGCGACAGACAAGCACCTACTCCATAAGAACTGGCATCACATTGAATAGTATAAGGCTTTTTAGGATCTGGTGTATAAAGCTTAGGGGCTTCACACAACAAGCGTTTCAAAGTTTAAAAAGCTTTTACTTCAACCACAGACCATGGAATGATCTCTGGAATTTTTTTTCTTCGTCAAGTCGGTTAAAGACTTGGCAATTTCAGCGTATTTTTTTATATAATCCCGATAATAATTAAATAAACCCAGTTTACTTTTTAGAGATGTTTTGGTTTTAGGCGATTCTATCATTTCAGTGGCACTTAACTTCTCCGGATCTGGTTGATGTCTACCTCCTCCTATGATATGACCTAAATATTTAATTTGTAACTTTGCGAAAGCACATTTTTTAACATTTACGGTGAACTTCAGTTCAGTTAATTTAGACAAAACAGCGTCTAGATGTTTAAGATGGGTATCACAGTTACATGAAAAAAAATAGCAATATCATATGGATATGATTTGCACTATTTACAGTGCTCACCCAGAGCATCATTGATCGATTTTTGGAATGTAGCAGCTGCATTGCGCAATCCGAATGGCATGATTTTCTATCGGTATTTTACACGATGGGTTTTAAAAGAAGTGAAATCTCGACTCTGTTCTTCAACAGGAATTTCCCAATACTTATCAATACATTTAAACAGGTAATTATGCTAGCACTTCGATTTTCATTAATTAATTCAGTTGCATTTTTCATCGGATAATCAGAAGATGCTGTCACTGCCTTCAATAGACGTAAATCTGTACATAAATGCATGCTACAGTCCTTTTTTGCAACACATACGACAGGATAAGCTATTTCAATCTCACTTTTTTCTATAAGCCCTAAATGTTCTAACTCTTCTATTTGCTTATCAACTTCATTTTTTAGCGATTCTGCAATTTTATAAATATATGGTTTCTTCCTTTCCATATCCGGTAATAAACGAATTTTGTGTGTTCCAACATTCGCAACTTGAATTTTGTCAGAGAATAATGGTGCATGTTTTTGTAGAAGTTTACTTAATACTACTCGTTTATCAGCCTTCAGATGATTAAGCTCTACTTCAATGTTAGTTTTATTCAAAGTATTAGCTTTAGTTGGTGTTGGGTGGATTTCACCAAATTCAACATCATCTTCAAAAAAGACTCCAACCGTTTATACTCTTACATGAAATTTTCTTACTTTGTTCTAATGAACATGTCTTAAGCTACCATCGAATAATTTCACCTTATACGAATGTAGTTTTATTCTATCGAGTATTTCACCGGGTCCTGTCCATCTAGCATACAATTTATTAGTAGAATCAGGTATAAGTAAATATACTAAATCAGCTTTTTCAAATTTTTTCATTCTACTTCGGCGATTGAAATAGCGAGCTTAAGCGCATTTTCTTGTTTTTCTGCAGCAGTTACAGAAGCAAGATCAGCGACTCTTTCCAAATATATTTTTAATTCCTGCAAATAGTCTACTGCTGAACTGATAAGATTCAATGGTAAGGGTATTTCACCTGACCACGAAGACTTAATACTGCCAAGGGACTTCTAGCTTCCCGACCATACATGAGCCTAAACGGTGACACTCCAGTTGAACAATTTGGTACCTCGCGGTAAGAAAAAAGTAAAAAAGGAATATGTTTATCCCAATTAACAGGATCTGTACGGATTACATGCTGTAACATTTACTTAAACACACGGTTAAATTTTTCAACAGATCCATTTGAGGCTGGATATGATGGACTTGAGAAGCGGGGACATGGCCCTAACTGGTTCTCAAATTTTTTAGTTAGTTCGGATTTAAAATTGGTGGCCTGGTCTGAACATATAATTTCATGAATTCCTGTGAGCATGAAAATATCTAATAAAGCATAACATGCTGTTTTCGCGGAGAGATTCCTTAATGGTACTACTTCTGACATTTAGAATTTTGATCAATTAAAGTCAGGCAATACTTATGTTTTCTTCCTGACGCTGGCACGATTTCACCTATAACGTCAATGTTCATAGTATGAAATGGATATGGTGCACGAACAACAGGTGTTTGGGGAATTCTATCTGTCTGTTTCTCAGGGCTTTTTAACTTTCAGCTTTTACATGTTCTACAATAATTTTCTACATCTCTTGAAATATTTGGCTAATAAAATGACAATTCAATTCTTTCCCTAGTTTTCCGCATTCCTAAATGATTTCCAAAAATATAATCGTGAGCTAATTCTAACACTTTATTTCTAAAGCTTTCGGGTAAAACTAGCTGGAAAACTTTATCACCGCAAATAGTTTCTTTATGAAACAATAAATCATCCCGTTTCATAAAATTATTTTTCCCTAAACTAGCATCTTTGAAAGAATTCTTTAAAGTTGCGAGCGATACGAAATTTATTATATTCTGAAAAATTCATCATTTTTTTTATCTTCTGCCGAAACAAAACAAACATTCGAATCCACCTTGCTCGTATTTTTTCTTTGAAAGCCGATTCTAATAAAATACTGCCCTTAGCTTCGATTTTCAAATTTGGAATTAATGATGTATTTAAAATACTGATTTCGGTTCCTGAATCCAGAGTTGCTTCAATTTCCCTTCCTTCTACATAAATAGTGATTTTTTTAAAGGATAAAATTAATTTCATTTAATTGATCTGTAAATTCTGTAAATGCATAGAATTAACGTTAGTAACTACAGTATTATCTTTCCGGTACAATTTATTTGTATCTCCTTGCGATTTAGACTTTCTGTGCTAATGATCATCATTTTGTTTATTAAATTTATCATACTTATTTCTTCTGTTTGGGCAAAATTTAGTTAGGTGCAGAGAAGAATTGCAAATATAACATTCACGTGATTTTGAGAATTGTCTGTTCTCAAGTGTAGCTTTTTTTTTTTTTTTTTTTTTTTTTTTAAAGCTGTGGCGGAATATATATTTTGTTTCCTCGAAAGAACTGCCTTTTGCAGCAAAATAAATATCACAATCTCTTGATAACTGATCAGGCAAAAGCCAACTTTCTCCCTGTTTGACTGCAATATGAGTTGAAAGTTCACTATCCAATGTTTCGAAAGTTGTATCTGATATTATTAAATCAATAAGCGAATCAAAATCTTTAACATTACTAATTCTACAGTAATGTA
Organism: Maratus michaelseni; assembly: GCA_963931845.1. Lineage (NCBI taxonomy): Eukaryota > Metazoa > Arthropoda > Arachnida > Araneae > Salticidae > Maratus > Maratus michaelseni. Next base: position 268,187,899 of record OZ007593.1, read on the forward strand.
GCCAATAAGATCTTAATCGCCAAGCAAACTGTTGTTGTGCTTCACCAGGTAATCTTTTAGCGTTTCTAAAATTTTGTAAACAGGTGAATGAGGACGGTTCATATTCTTTTAAAATTAAAGATTTAATTTTATCATAATCGGTTAAATCGTCATGATTTATGTATACAAGAACATTTCCTGTTATCTCACCTATTAATGTTAGTAAGATTTCCGATTTATATTCCTTAGGAACATTTTTATGTTTAAATGCTCTCTCTAAAGAATCAAAAAATAGATTTCATGTTTCGTTTTTATTGGGCACTGGGATTGCCAAAACTTGAACTGCTTTTATTAGTTTATCTAGTGATAATGATGTGTTTTCCCCTTCAATATGGGACAAATTCTCATTTCCCATCTGTTGTTGCAAACGCAATCTATTAACTTGCTCTCCATTTTTCCTCTCAGTAACTGTAGTCGATAAAATTCAGTTACAAATTCTTTATCATTTAAATACTCTTCATTAACAAATCTTTTAAGTCAGCTACTCTCATACCCGCATCAGCTTCTTCGCCGATTTCTTGCAGAACAATAAGTAAATCGGCTTTGGTGACGTTCTTAAACATTTTCGAACAAAATGAACAGTATTTTAGCACACAATTAAAAGTAAAATAAATCGCTCACCTCTATTTAGTAATCCAAACATTGGGATGCGATGCACTCATTTTTATTTAAATCACAAAAATAGCTCTGATTCTCGTAAGAATAGAGCATGCTGTAATATCATGATAGTCGATGATGAAGTAGTCTCTTATGAAAAGTTAATATGAAGTTTATTAAATAGAAACGATTATATACAATCTATTTACACTTGGAAAGAACTATGTACACTTTTACCATTACTTATGAGAAACAATCCTTCCATAAAACTACTCATATTACTTCTTAAAATGAAACCGAAATTTACTCGGATGCACTGCCGGCATCCTACTCATAAAAGAACACCAGCGCCACTGACTTTTACTCAACACAGTCCTTTTTCAATTAAATATCAATATTGTTTCACGATTTTTTCTACACAGTCTTCAAAACCATCATATTTATAACTGATAACAATTTCAAAAATTTTGAAGAATAAGAACTATTTTTTTAAACTATTGAATGACCCGATGTAAAAAATAAATAAATAAATAAATAAATAAATAAATAATCTTACCTGTGCTTCTCACAAATTTTTTATACAGGCTTCAAAACCATTATATTTATGACTCATAAAAATTTCAAAAGATTTCAAATATATATATATATATATATATATATAATTTTCAAAAAAAAAAAAATATATATATATATAATGACCCGACGTGAAAAAAAATCGCTCACTTTAAAACTCTGAATCCGCTATTTTTTTGTCGAAATATGGAAAAGCATATAACAACCGCTTAGGGAATGCACATTTTACCTTAAAAAATATATGTATATTGCAGGGCCCCCGACACCAGGTTCGTTTGGAAAGATTTCGTTTGAAAGTATAAATTCTTACAAAATATGATTAAAGATATAAAGTCATAGAAATTTCTTGTTTATTTACTGTTATTATCACGGTCCCTGGCAACGGCAAGCGAGCGGATCAGCTAGTTTGTAATGAAATCTTCTATTTATACTGATGTAATAATTACTTTTAAAAAAAATCTTATTTGACTTAAAATAAGCAGCGAATAAATGAGTAGTAGAGCGTTAAAATACCATTCGTATTACATACACCTCTTAAATGACATTTCTTAAATTCCATTGCTGCTTTATATCATTCTCAGTTTTATTTCTTTCCTTTTTTTTTTCTTTGTAGGAATAATAGTTATTTCCTTTTATAATAAAATCTTTAATTTAATTCCTTAATAAAAACTTTAGATTTCCTTTAACTATTTTTGAGTGCATAAGCTTCTTACACCTTAAAACAGGTAATTAATTACGTCCATAAATTATTCGCTCTCACAAGGAAGTTCTCCTTAAAGCGCATACTCAGAATTTTTTTGAAAAAAATGCTAATGGAACTACTCATGCACGTTATAAAGGATCAGTCAAATTTAACTGCAGAATCCCAGTAGAAAATCTGTAAAAAATAATAAAATTTTTCGAGTATTTGACGCAAAAAAAAAGCGATTTGGCGAGTAACACTTTTTCGTCGCTAAATGCAAGCGATTTTAATGTATTTGAAAATTCCTGGTAAAAAGAGTGTTTAAATTCGTAGTACTTTATGAATTTAAACTTCAACGATTAAATAGTTTATTATTGTTTCTATAAACTTATATATTATATATACAAGTTAAGTACTGCTGAAGTTGTTTAATTTTACATTGTTTCTACGGCTGGATAAGTTATAACTGTATTTTAACAGTAACTGTCCGATTAAAAACATTCTCATTATACATTTCGATTTTGAAAAAGTCTTTTTTCCCACGGCAACAAGACTTTTCTCTTGTTGTCTCCGGCACTAACAATATCGAAGTCAAATTGATAGTGCTCAGAATCGGACAATTAATTTTTAGTTTGAAACATTTTTAATCAATTTAAATTTTGTTCTAAACCGTAGAATATGATAATTAATTTTCTTTAGATGTACATATGGCAAAACCATAGTTATAAAAGAGAATTTATTTAAGTTAAACAAACTTAAAGACTAGAGAGCTTTTTCCCTAAAAAAGTATTTATCGTAAATGAGTATATATATTTTTTTTAATTTCATTGTGTCTCCAACCTAGCGATAAATCGCCAAAACACGAAATTTTCATAATTTTTTTACGGACGTTATATCGAGGTTCCGCAGCAAATTTTTTTATAAACGTGTATAGCCTCATGAGAAGAATATTCTGTAATTTTTCAAAATTTTCTGAGCATGCGCGTATGGAGACCTTCCTTGTCAGTATATTTAAAATGACTTAGGTAAGTTTAACTAAATATTAATTTTAAATATTTTGCATGTCGCAGTGTATGACGGCAATTTGGATAAGTTGTGTATAAATTAGTAATTTAGTATGTCTTCAATTAAACATTCATTTTAATAAGTACTTTCAAAAGATTTGTATGGAATTGAATATCTTCTGATGTTTAAAATTTACACTTAATATAAAAGCTGAGTAATCCTCAAAGGAATAACGTTAATGAGCTCACAGGACATTTAATAAAAGTATTTTGAGTATCCCGAGCTTCATTAGGGATTTGTGTAAATAGATAGAAATATTTCAAAACTCAGCAGCACTATATAACTTTCAACAAATTGAAGCGAGGGGAAAGGGAATCACACACAGAAAATTTGCTTTCATCTCATGTTTATAATTAGTTATTTTAATTTGTTAAATACAAATAGAAAACAAATAGATTTATTTACATTTTTAAAGCATTGAAAGTTTAATAATATTAATGTAGTAATTATATAATAAAATCACTCATTATCATTAAACTTATGCTTAAAGTGAAAAAACAGAACACTTAACGGCTTATATAATTTTTTTAATATAAAGATCGACATGTTTCGAACGTACAAACGGCGACATTTTCAAGATCAAAAATTATAAATAAACTATTCTCGAAAAACTTTTTGAAACAAACTTGATAAACATACACCACGAGATCATGGTCTCGTGGTTTATGTCTATCAAGTTTATTTTTTAAAGAAAATTGAGAGAATAGTTTATTTATAATTTTTTATCTTAAAAATGTCGCCGTTCGTGAGTTCGAAACATGTCGATCTGTATATAAAAAAGGGTCTGTTTTTTCAACTTTAAGCATATACATCTTTAATTTAGTAATGTAGTATTGAAATATTAAGTACATCAAGTTTTAAATGTGTAAAATTTATGCTGTCAGTAAATTTTGCTCAGTTACAAAACCCGATAATCTATCTATAATATCAAGCAAAAAAATGTCCTTGAGGATCGATGACGTCATATGGACGATGGAAGCGATGTAAGCAATCCATTTCGATTTTTTCCCCCAAACGAATCATGCTATCAGTTGCATATAAAGATTTTGATCCAATTGATTTTATTTCACCAGTTATGATTTGCTCCAAGATATAAAAAATATGGTCCCAAGTTATAAAAACATGGAAAAAGGATGAAGAAATTACCAATGATCTAAAAGATAAGTTTATTAAATGGATTCATGAATTAAAATTTTTAAAGAAACACGGGTTTATGGATATATTTAGCTCACCCCTGATAATTTAAAAATTGTACTCTTCACCCAGTTTATGATGCAAGCTAGCATACGTTTTCTGCTGCTGTTTTATTTTAAACGGTAGTCGGTAAAGATCGAGTAGAATTATTCCTTGTTTCGGTGAAATAACGCATAGGTACCTTTAAAATGCTCAACTACACCTAGAATGGAACGTTTAGCTGCTTTGATTAGTGCCAGATTGGCTAAATCCACCGCACCTTGAATACTAGGCCTTCGCGCTCACACAAATATGACAATTGTCGCAAGCGGAATTTTTTCAGCGGTCCCTCGAATTTCAACACCAATAATTTCTAAAATTTTTATTCGCCTTATTTTTCTGAGATCAAATAAGTGAAAGAAAACTTCTAGAAATTACTGATGTGTAAATTCTGGGAACTGTACAAACGCTTAAAAAAAATCCGCTTACGACAGCCGCCATTTTTGTGTCAGCGCGAAGGTCTAGTATTCATGGGGAGGTGCTAAATCAGTAACCGACGCACTGGGTTAGGTGTTGATTGGGACGATAAGAAAAGTTATTTTTGGAGCGATTCCAGGACGGTGCTTGCATGGTTATCCAGAGAAGTGAGGTAGTCTGTTTTTGTGAGAAACCGAGTTCAAGAGATCAGAAATTTCAGTGAGCCTTCTTTATGGAAATAAATACCTGGTGAAATTAATTCAGCACATTTACCACCTACAATCTGTAACACAAAACAGTTGGTTTTTCTCAAATGGTGTGAGGGCCTATCTTGGCTTAGAGATTCTGAAGAATATTATAAATATATGAATGTCAAGTGTGAAAACATAAATGAAGAGGAAATCGAAAAAGAAAAATTAAAGTCTACAAAATCATTGGTAAATGTTGAAAAAATTCAGAAGAAACTTCGTACTGCCAGTATTTTTCCAGTTATGAAAAAAATCGTGCATCTTGTTGGTTGGATTTTCCATTTCACACATAATTCTTCTATTCCAAATGAACAAATTAAAAAAAAAATAAAAGTCATGAATTTAAGAAAGCAGAAACAAAGATAGTTTGGATCATAAAAAATATTTTTTTCCCTCTAAAATTCATTCAAAACACTTGAGACGTTTAAAGATGAACAAGACATAACACGTATAAAAATAAAATTCTTTATAGACAAGACAGTAAGGATTTTCTCCCATTTATGGTTGTTCCTTCAAGTCCTGAAGTTATTAAACGTATAATTTTACATTTTTATCTCAAAAATTGTCATGTAAAATTTTCTCAGAGGAAAATACTGGATTCTGAATGGGAGAAGAACTGCGACCTCTGTTTTATCCAAAGCACCATTTGCAAAAAAAAAAAAAATAACAATTATAAGAAATTGGAATATTTTCCTGTTTCTTTGCCATAAAATCCAATTAAAGATGCAGCTGTATTTCAAATCATTGGAATTTATATGACTAATTCTTTGTTTTATAAAGATAATCAAAACAGTTATATTTCCTTATTTAGGTATACTGCCTACAAGGATTTGCATTTTGAACTTGTTACTTCAGCTTCTACAGAGGATTTTTGGTGGCATTAAGAATAGCTGCATCGCAAAGAGAAATACGTTCTATTATATTTTGCGATAATGGTTCCAATTTTGTAGGTGCAGCCATTTTTTAAAGATTGAACTGGAGTCTCATATAGACGTATGTAGTAATTAATTCGATTGAATGAAAATTCAACTCAACGATTTCTGTATGGTGAGACGAATGATGGAAGAAGCTCATCAGACTGATGAAAGATCTATTAAAAAGAGTGTTAGGACAAGCCTGTTTGAATTATGAAGAGATTATACTGTATTGGCTGACTGCTAAAGTATTATAAATTCTCAATCCTTAACTTACATGTTTAAACAAGAATCTACCAAAGCCTCCAGCCATGCTTCTAAAAGATATTCAAACATTTGGCTTGCCAGACGTCGATGTAGTTGAGGAAAAATTCTCTCACTGACTAGAAGACCTTTTTATACTGCTAACCAGGCTCCTACCTGTCGGTCATGAGTGCCTAGATTGACGAGTTAGTACCAGGGCGTGGGGCGATATTCGACTTATCACAGCATGGCTGTGATTCTCCAGCTTTATTGGCATCGCTGCAGTGCTCTCTTGTGGTTTGCTTCAGTTGTATTTGTTTGCCGGTTCCAGGTTTCTATTTAACTTTGTTGAATTGGCAGATTTAAAAAAAAAAAAGCAAAAAATAAAGAAGGGAAAGGAATTGGTCTCGTAATTTTGAACCTTGATCAGGTGACGAGACCTTCACCTGACTAGGCACCTCCAGAGGCATAATTCATTGGGAACATAGAGGACTTTTCACCACGACGGAGATGCTTCAATATAGACAAGCAAAAGGATTTAAGAAATCGATTTACATCAGAATATTTGATTTTCTTTAATTGGCCTTTAGGACGTGTCACAGAACTCATTCGTGGCAAAAATGGAAAATTTTAACTCTAGTTAGAAATATTTCATTCGAAGATACTTCCGTCTATTCAAAAAAATTATCCTCCCGAAGTACGAGATCATCGAGTACCAAATCATGATTGTCAAAAAGTATTTTCCCCAAAGCAACTTTGAATGAAACCGCAGGTTGAGCTTTCAAAGGACGTCTCATATTTACAAGATTAGATTTGGAAGAATAATAAAAATGTCTGAGAAACTAAATATTTAACATTCATGAAAATGTACTTATTTTAATAAAAAACTTTAATTGACTTGTTAACCTGGCAAAAAGGTCCCAGGATTTTTCTTATCGGAGACACACAAGACCACTTTCTTTGCTATTTACTGATATTGACTACCAAATTGAACATTTAAACATTCTCCAGAAAATAATAGAAATAAAGGCTGTAAATTAATTAGCATGGGGTATTTTCAGAATGTTCTATATAATTTGATACGATATTATCCCTTCATCTTTAATACTCCTGATGCATTTTATAATATATCAGATGAAAAAACAAACTACTTACTGTTTGAATATTTTTTGTAGAAAAAGGTTGACATATTTACCTTTGAATAAATATTAGTATTTTGAAAGGTTAACAGGTTGAATAACTTCTTTCCGTATGTTTTAACACAGTAATTGGCAGCCATATTATTTTTCTAAAGTTGGGGTATTAAAATAAAATATTTTTGTACGCTCGCTTTAAGTACCATTTTGATTTTTTTTTAACATAACTATAAACTATATTTGTCTAACGTAAAATTCATACAATTTTTTTCTTCTTAATCCTAGTTATTCTGTAACTATTTTTAAATATAATTAGTATGAGTCATAATCAGAAATACATAATGCAGGTTTTCTTTTAATGAATTCACTTTTATCTCAGGATTGATAATTTGTAGTTAAATGAGAATAGTTCAAACACAGTAGCTTATAACTTCGAGTAATTATAAACTTTTACATATTTATATTTTCAGAAAATCAGATTGGCGAGAAATTCCCATGGGGTCGTATCAAATTATATAGAACATTCCGAAAATACCCCATGCTAATTTATTTACAGCCTTTATTTCTATTATTTTCTGGAGAATGTTTAAATGTTCAATTTTGTAGTCAATATCAGTAAATAGCAAAGAAAGTGGTCTTGTGTGTCTCCGATAAGAAAAATCCTGGGACCTTTTTGCCAGGTTAACAAGTCAGTCGATTTCATTTTAAGGAACTCTAGTCTTTTATTTTCGTGTCACGTTCCTTCCATTGAATGGATTAATTACAAACCCACTTTTACGAAACAACTTGTCTTCCATACAAATTTTAGAACCTTCTCAAGCAGCAACCTTAACTAGACTTTTTTTTATCAGAGCAGCAGAGGTGTATGTCAGGAAATGGTCAAATAAGTACACTATACCAATAATGTCTAGAATATCAAGTTTTCTCCCAAGAAGAAAAACAACACGAGAAAACAGTTTTTCACGTTTCACAACAATGTTCTTCTTGAAAGTTGCACGATACAAAACTTTCATTATAAAAGCCCGTGGGGTTTTGTTTTTTTCTTGTTGTTGTTGTTTTGTTTTGTTTCTTTTTTTTTTTTTTTGTCTCATACAGCACTGATCGGTGGAAAGTACAAATTTTGACCCGGCATATAATAATTTTTGATTTTGCACAACGGTATCGATCAATTCTTTAATCTATACTAATATTATAAAAAAGTAATGTTTGTTTGTTTCTTTGTTTGTAAAGGGTAATTTCTAGAACTACCGAACCTATTTCAAACGTGATGGTGTCAAATTGATGGTGAGAATCCATAATCCAACATAGGCTATATTTTATGTGGAAGTCGGTGCCACTACCCCCAGGGGGGGGGAAGGTGAAAGAGCGAAAAACTTTCCAAAATTCCGATTATTTTTATACTGAAGGAGCTAAAAACTTTAAATTTGGCATGGTAGTTACTTATAAGATGTAAATGCTCAACAAGAACAAATTCTAAAAAAATTCGAAATTCAAAAAGGTGAAATGAGTGAAAAGCATTCTAAAAATATTCTAAATTATAATTTCTATTGAATCTCTGGAACTACAGAACCGTTTTCAAAATTGATGGCGGCAAATTGATGGTGATAGTCCCTGCTCTTACATAGGTTATATTTCATATCGGTGTCACTATCCAAGAGGGGTGTGGCAACGAAAAACATTCTGAAATTTTTGTAATACTGAAGGTGTTAGAAATTTGAAATTTGGCATGGTAGTTACTTATAAGATATAAACACTCTCTAAGAACAGTTTCTAAAAAAATTCGAAACTTAAAAGGGTGAAAGGAGCTAAACGCGTTCTAAAAACATTCTAAATTACAATTTCTATGGAATCTCTGAAACTACCGAACCGATTTAAACATAATGGTCGCAAATTTATAGTGACAGTCTCTGCTCGAACGTAGGCTATATTTTATGTCAGTGTCACTGCTCTCAGAGTGTTCCAGGAGTGAAAATACAATTTTTGTGATACTGAAGGGATTAGAAACTTAAAATTGGGCAAGTTGGTGTAACTTATATGCTCTCTAAGAACAGTTTCTAAAAAATTCGAAATTTAAAAGGGTGATATGAGCGAAAAGTGTTCTAAAAACGTTTTAAATTACGATTTCTATGGAATTGTTAAGGACAGAAACTTAAATTTTGACATGGCTGATAATTTTTAAGACGCAAGTACGCATACAGAACAGTTTTTTTTTAAATCGAAATTTAAAAGGGAGAAGGGGGAAAAAACGTTCTAAATTACGATTTTTTTTTTATATACTGACAGGATTAGAAACTTCAAATCTGGCATGGGGATACTTTTAAGATACAAATGCTCGCTAATAATGGTTTATAAAGAAATTCAAAATTTCAAAGGGTGAAATGAGCGGAAAGCGTAAGCGTTCTAATTTACGATTTCTATGAAATTGCTAGGGATAGAAATTTGAAATTTGACATGGCTGTTGCTTTTAAGACATAAATGGTCGCACAGAACAATTTGAAAAAAAAATCGAAATTTAAAAGTGTGAAATGCACTAAAAGCGTTCTAAAAACGTTCTGAATTGAGATTTCTATGAAATTGTAAAGGATAGAAACTTGAAGTCTGACATTGCTGTTGCTATTACGACATAAGTGGTCGCACAGAAGAGGATAAAAAAATTTTAATTTAAAAATGTGAAAGCGCGAAAAGCGTTCTAAAAACATTCTAAATTCCTATTTATTTTGAACTGTTAAGGCTAGAAACTTGAAATTTCGCATTACTGTTACTCACGTAAATGATCACCCAGAACAGTTTATTAAAAATGCGAAATCTAAAAGTGCAGGAGCAAAAAAAAAAAGTTGTAAAATTGCAATTTATATGGTACAGCTGGTATAGAAGCTTTATATTTTGCATGGTGGTGACTTTAAAAATGCAAATACTCCCTAATACCGGTTTCTAAAAAAATCGAAATTTAACAGGCTGAAATCAGCGGAAAACGTTCTAAAAACGTTTTACATTATGATTTAATTGTATTTATTCGGATTAGAAATTGAAATTTTGTATAGTGGTAACTTTTAAGTTGCATACACTCGGTGTAAACAATTTATTGAAAATTTGAAATTTAAAGCGATAAAATGAGCAGAAAACGTTATAAATTATGGGGGGTTTTCTAAATTGTTAGGGATAGAAACTTAAAATTTGACATGCCTGTTATTTTTTAGACGTAAATGCTCCCACAGAACAGTTTTTACAAAATTCGAAGTTTAAAATGGTGCAGAAGAAAAAAACTTTCTAAATTTCGATTTTAGTGATCATGCAGGTGTAGAAAGTTGAAATTTGACATGGTGACTATTTTTAAGATTTCGGTGCTCGCTAAAAACGGTTTCTAAAATATTTGAAATTTAAAAGGCTTATATGAGTGGAAAACCTTCTAAAAACATTCTACGTTATCACTTAATTGTATTTATTTGGGTTAGAAATTTTAAATTCAGTATAGTGGTAACTTTTAAGATGCAGACGCTCGGTATAAACAGTTTATTGAAAATTCGAAATTTAAAGGTGTAAAATGAGCTGAAAACGACATAAATTATGGTTTTTTTTTCAAAATTGTTAGGGATAGAAACTTAAAATTTGACATGCCTGTTATTTTTTTACGTAAATGCGCCCACAGAACAGTTTTTCCAAAATTCTAAATTTAAAAAGTTGCCGAAGCAAAAAACTTTCTAATTTGCGATTTTAGTGATGTTGCTGGTCTCGAAACTTGAAATTTGGCATGGTGGCTTTGAAAGTATCTTTAAGATTTCAGTGCTCGCTAAGAATGGTTTCTAAAAAAATTTCGAAATTTAAAAGAATGAAATGAGTTGAAAAAGTTCTAAAAACCTTCTAAACTATGATATGTACATACTCGCTTAAAACGATTTATAAAAATTTATAAATTTCAAATGAAAAATGAAATGTATGAAAAACCTTCAAAATATATTCTAAATTACCATTAATTTGGAATTAATTTTAGCTCTTCTCATTCAGTTAAGTTTCCTGTTCGCCTAATGCAGTATAAGAATGAAGTTTACTCAAAATGGGGCTTAATTAGTAATTTTTGAATTATCTATGGCAGTAAAATTTCCTCTAATAATAATATGCCCACAAATATCACTTGACATTTTTCAACAATTATGCGAGCAAAGCCGCAGGTTTTGCTAGTTAGAATATAAAGTCATTACCATTTATAGTATAATGCAATTATATATTCTTAATGCAATTATATATTCTATGCAAAGCCTTCTTCAATATTTTAAATTGAACAATCATTCTTTATCATTTTCTTTAAGACATTATCATTTTGCTTTATCAGTGTCCATGTAATTCGACTTTCCAGATCGCCATTCTCTTGCACTAAAAAAAACAAACACTGTTTTTCATAAATCTCTAATAAAAAAAATGTTCAAATGTGTGATATTTGGAGATTTAAATGGCCTTGATATTCAATTTCCTTTATTGATCACTGCTTTCTTGTGATTACTTCAATTTAAAAGATTATATTTTCTTTATTAAATAAACAATATTTAAATGCATATCTTTGTTTTTAGATGTTTTCTTAAAAGTATAAAGATAAAAATATAATAAATTATAACACCTTGTAATAATATATTTCTTTTAAATGCTAAAAAGTGTAAATTAACAACATATTATACAGTAAAATAACTTTTATTAGATTCTTGACATGTTTCGGCTCACTCCGAGCCCTTTTCAAAACCAATGAGAATATTCAATAATTGCACGGTCTTTGAAGTTATTATTTAACATGCTATCATTTAATTTCCAAGTACTTTTTCAAAACTACGCACGTTATCTTTTATTTTTACTTGGTTGTTTATTTTATGTAACCATGGAGTAACTTGAGCCACAATTTCAATAAGTTAAAAGATGCTACATGGTAATAAGATAAACCAAAGAGATAATAACACGCAGAAATACAATATGTAACAATGCAGCATCTTTTAACTTGCCAAAATTGTGGCTCGTGTTACTCCATGCTTACAAATATGAAAATAAACAACCAAGTAAAAATAAAAGATAAAGTAATTTTTAAAAAGTACATGGAAACTAAATGATAGCATTTCAAATAATAATTTCAAAGACCGTGCAATTATAGAATATTCTCATTTGTTTTTGAAAATGGCTCGGAGTGACCCGAAATATGTCAGCAATCTAATAAAAGTTATTTTACTGTATATTATGTTGTTAATTTACACATTTTAGCATTTAAAATAAATATAATATAAAGATAATTTTTGTACAACTTGTAAAGTGTTGCTCTAAGCCAAAGTAAGATGCAAAACAAACTGTTCATAATTAACGTGTTAACAAACCAATACAAGGTGACAAGAAAAAACTTGGACGAAGTTTCAAACCAAAAATCTGTAACTACCACTAAAGTTATAACGTTATTGTCATAGGGAATTGATTCTAGAAAGCTACTAAACAGGTGCAAGTAAGTTAGTTGTGATAACAATTATGGTTAACAAACGATCTGCCATACTTGAATTACATAAGCAAGGAATGAAACAATGTGAAATTGTTCAACAATTGAAAGTGCCTAAGCAGACGGTTTCATACGCAATCAAAAGGTTTAAAGAACTCGGACATGATGGTGACAGGCCAGGAAGAGGAAGAAAACGCACAGTTAACACATCAAGAAACCGGGTAGTTATCAAAAAGCGAGTGCAACGAAATCCTAGGATTTCAATGAGAAAGTTTGCTAGAGAGATGAAGATCAACAGAGCAACCGCACGTTTGATGGCAAGAGTAGAGCTTGGTCTTCACCCTTACAAAATGAAAGAGGCTCAAAAGCTAACAGCAGAGAACAAACGCACAAGACTTCAAAGGTGTAAAGAACTGTTAAAGCGGGCCGCAGGTGATCGATGGCAAACATTTGTCTTCACAGATGAGAAACTGTTTTCGATTGAACAAGCTCACAATAGCCATAATGATAGAGTTTGGTCAGCAGAAGCACCTGGACCTTCTTGCATTGTTGAACGGCGTCAACGACCCCAATCTGTAATGGTTTGGGGTGCGATATGTGCTAGTGGGAAAACACCACTTGTTTTTGTTGATCAAGGGATAAAGATTAATCAACAAACATATCGCAAACTCATTTTGGAAGATGTTGTCTTACCTTGGTCACAAAAGTTCTTTGGAAACAAAAGATGGACCTTCCAAAAGGATTCCGCACCTGCACGCAGAGCTAAAGGCACTCAAGATTGGTGCAAGACACATTTTCCTGACTTCATTGGAGCTCAAGAATGGCCACCGTATTCCCCAGATTTGAACCCAATGGATTATTCTGTTTGGTCCATCTTGGAGACAAGGGTGTGTGCTAAACCTCATAAAACTTTGGCATCCCTAAAGAAATCCTTATGCAAGGAATGGGATAAAATATCAGTAAGTGAGTTGCGGCCCATAGCCGAAAATTTTGTGACACGTTTAAAGCTCTGTATTAAGGCTAAAGGTAGCCACTTTGAAAATTTGTAAATATATTAGACGAAATAATGTATTCATATTTATTTTGAAATTTGATCGTGATATTTTCATTAGCATTAAAGTTATAATATATAATGTGTGTCCAAGTTATTTCTTGTCACCCTGTAAGTGTCTCAAAAATTCTATTATATATATATATTTCCTTTATTGATTATTCGAAAGGGCATTTGGTTACTTCCAGAACAAATATGTTAAAAAATACATTGATACTTTCTACTTGTTCAATTCTTTATACTTTTCACGTAAATTTAGATGAGGACAGCTATATTTCCTGATATTTATTTAACGAAAACTTTTTAAAGCTAAGCCGATATCGATTTTATGTTTGACAAAAAATCGATATGGTTTATTACTTTCTCGCTAAACGGGAAAAATTAATTTTTATTTTTACCCTCGCTGGTTAGAAAAAAATTCCCCTGTGGTAATTTCTATCATCATTTTATTTTATGACAGTGTAATTTAAGTTTCATGAGTGGAAAATAATTCTTTAAGCTAGAAAAACATTTAACTTCTACCGCCTAATAAATATAAAGCAGTTTTTTTTTAATTAATTGATATGGTTCTTCCCAAACAAAATATTTTTCTTTTACAGATTTTTTTTTATTTTATTTTTTATTATCGACATATTTTTTCATATTATTTCCTTTGTTCTTTCCTTTCACAATACCACTTCTTTTTTAATATTAATTATTTAAGCAAAATATACAAATGCTATTTTAAAAAACCATACAAAATATGTTTTAATCCAACGTACATCGAGACGTACTCAATAACTAGAATTCATTTTTTAGCCATAAAATCAGCAATTTGTAGTCACTTTATCTTAACACTTTACAATCTTTAGAACTCTTAAATAAATAAAACTAATTATTCTTTTCTTTTTCGTATGTTGTTAAACAAAAACATATTAATTTGTTTATTAATAGGGTGTAGATTGCCGGTATATGGTTATTTGACTCCTTCGTTTTTTCAACTCTTTTAATTTATTTTTAATCATACTTATTCCTAATTTAAGGAATGTCTTTCGTGGTATTTTGCAGAAAGTATTTTCCTTTCTACAAGAGTTCTTATGCGGTCTCATTTTCATACATTCTACATTGAGCAGGAATATACTGCATGAGAATGGCTTTGCCTTTACCTATTAAATTTTTTACAAAACCTGTACACTTTTTCTAGTTTTGCATTCAAGGACATTAAAAAGAGAAATAATTATTTTGAATATCTATATATATATATGCAAATTTCTCTTTTGTTAGTCTTTAAAAATACATGCGTATGCAAATTCAGTGTATGCATATTTTATCTGAAACACTTATACGCTGTTTATTCAAAGTAAAATTGTCAAATTTTAAGGCGCTTTAGCATGCATATAAATACGAACGTTAGTTCTTACAATGTAGGGTCTTTATTCTTGCAACGTATGGTCGTAACTCAAACGTTAATTGGCTAGAAAATGCTTTAGAATAGAAGCAAAGCCACATTTAATTAATATCAAGTAAATATCTTCTGAAATAATGTCTTGCATAATATTATTGGTAAAGAAAAACATATTATAAAAAAATATTCCTGGTTTTACCGTGAGGAAAAGGTAGCTTTCATAGTCCATGTTTTTAAAAATTCAACTCATTTTACTCAAACATCCGAAGCTAAATTACTTGGAACCAGGTTATAGAAGACTCAATCCCGGTTTTCGTTAATACTGAATTTGAATGCGCATTTCAGCATGAGAATTACAGCATAACAAAATTCAGATTGTTTTAAAATGTCAGCCAACCTAGAATTTCAAACTGCCATATCTGTGCCATTTTTTAAGATAAAGCCAAAACATAAAATGTTCCGGAATCCTTGTTTCACGATCTAACACTTAACGGAAACAATATTCTCAATTTATAATATTTTTAATTAAAAAAATTAATTTAACTTGCAGCCATTTTGAAACAAGATGGCGCATGAAGCTGGCCAACGAACTCGGTCGAGACCTTGGTATGTTCTGTACACATGATCAGTCACATTCATATCGGTCCATAAATACGAGAGTTACAGCATAACAAATATCAGATTGTTTTAAAATCTCAGCCCCACTAGAATTTCGAACTGCCATATCTCAGCCATTTTTTTAAGATATAGCGAAAACAAAAAATGTTCCAGAATCCTTATATCACGTTCTAACACTTAACAGAAACAATCTTTTCAATTCATAATTTTTTGTACATTTTTTTTATTTTTTTTTAATTTAAAAATGTTTAACTGGCTGCCATTTTGAAACAAGATGGCGGATGAAGCTGCCCAACGAACTCGGTCGAGACCTCGGTATGTTCCATACACATACTCAGTTAAACCGAAATTGGTTCCTAAATAAGAGAGTTACAGCATGACATATGTCAGATATATATATATATATATATATAAATCAACATTTGAACGGAGGATGGTTTACGGGGCTGGGGGTCATGATCGGTGAAAATATACCAAAATGTTTTGGAATTGCTTTCCTCCGAACGGCTGCAATAGGTAGCTTTTTGTATTGAAAGCTACCTAAAATAACATTAGAAATTATTAATAAATTTATAAAAAATTATTTAGGGTTTCTTACAAGACCGTATGATTATGAACTTTAAATACAAAAAAAAAAAAAGAAAAAGAAACTGTTTAAGACTCCAGAAGTGTTTATGCAAAAATATTTGAAGTACTTCTAAAGTTTTCGAAAGACTTCTTTCGAGAATAGTCACTCAAAATGGTTTGTAAAGTATGTTTATTGTTAGAAAATCCTCTTGAAAATATCTCAAAATGAAATTTATTTTCTAATTTTCCAATTCCATCTTGTGTTTTCTTTATATGAAAATATATATTTTTTTAAGTAACATTATATAAAATAAATTGCTCGAACAAAAAACTCACACATTTCTCCACATTTAAAATGAGCACTCTAATATCTTTATTTCCGAGTATGTAGAGTAGAAAGAAAAATGTTTGTTTAAGTACATTTTATTGCTTTTTAAAGTTTATCCGTAAAATTTTGAATCGCCCTGTAAATAGGTGTTATTGCCTTATTATAAAATATACATATAGTAAATATAGTTATAGTTAAATACAGTTATAAAATATACATATATCTGGGTGTTAAAATATTTATACATACTTATATATACAAAATATTTATAAATTTATTTTGCTTTACGTTTCTTTTGTTTAAAAAAAAAAGCTTCCTACCTATACAGAATAGATTTTTAACCATATAGCTAAAATAATAAACATTTCCTAGAAGAAATATCATTTATTTTTATGCGTCTGAGTATCTGCTATTGATGACGGGTTTATGGATTGATGGGATCAAAATATCCGTGACTGATAAATCTATGAACCAACTTGAGCCGTAATAATAGCAAATTTTACGATATCTTATCCTTATGGGGTAGTTGATTACTTAATGGTGTTTCTCGTATAGAAAGTTTCGTGGTATATAAATTATCACTGCATAGGAAATAGTTTTAAAAGAAAAATATTTTTCTTAAGGTAAAAGGAATTACCTCCTCCTCTCGTTAAAAAATATGCTGACACATACCCAGAATAAAAATTAAAAAAAAAAAAAAAAAAAAAAAAAACTTTAGTAGTAAGTTGTATCTACGTCACAAAGTAATCAAGATTATACTTGTTAATACTTTTTTAATTTTTAAATTACTGTCCTACTGAAAACGCTACATTCAATACATTATCTCTATATTTATCCATACTTAGACACAAATATTCCTTAGTTATATGCTTTCATATATCTAATACACATCTTAACGTCTTATACGCTTTAATATATACTACATACAACATACTTACATTCACATTGCATACCCCTCTCCTTTATATACAGGATTATATACCTTTATAACAGGATCTCATTTATATACAGGATTATATACCTTTGTAAAGGGATCTCATTTAAGTACAAGATTATATACCTTTATAACAGGATCTCATTTACATACAGGATTATATACCTTTGTAAAAAGGGATCTCCTTTAAGTACAAGATTACCTTTATAACAGGATGTCCGAAAAGTTTTTCCCTGATTATAAAATTTATTTATAATGTATAATTTATATATAAGATAGACATATGAAACTGGTGCTAAAATGTGGGAAACCTAACCAAGTTCTTTTGTTGCATGATTCCGTAACGTGGCTGTTGTATAAGAGTGCCAATGTCCAGAAAACCGGACCATGTACCGAGAACTGACCGACCACCAACCTCAGCTGAAAGTGTGGACGAAGTAAAACAGTTTTTTGTGCGAAGTCCCAAGAAATTAGTGCGTACGACCTCACATGAATTACAGATGCCAAAAGTATTTCGAGATACCAGATGACACACTGGGCTTTTTCCTGATTTGTGAACATTTCCGATTTCCTGGGCACTGCTACACTACAGCCACGTTACGGAAACCTGCAACAAAAAAACTTGGTTAGTTTTAAAACATTTTGGCATCGTTTTCATATATGTCTATCTTATATATAGCGAATATGAATAAAATTTGTAATCAGGGAAAGACTTTTCGGATACCCTATACATCTTATCTATAGTGGATATGAATAAATTTTGTATTCAGGGAAAGACTTTTCGGATACCCTATACATCTTATATATAGCGGATATGAATAAATTTTGTAATCAGGGAAAGACTTTTCGGATAACCTATACATCTTATATGCTTAAATGCTTTCATGCAGGCATCTTACATATTTATATTCGTCGTTATATAATTACATGGATCTTATATACTTACATACATATAACTTACATACGGAGTTTTATTCGAAAGGTGACTCCTCGGGAGGACTGATGTTTGTAGTGGTTTGGAATCCATTTTAAGCTGAAAGTCCCAAATTGTTTATCCTTTCTAATAAAAAAGTAACTGTGGAACCACAAAATTAATCAACATGAAGGAAATCAACCCCTAATGCAAAAATAGAACATTTTTGTGGCCCAATATAGCGTTCGATCAACACCGTCATATAATAATGCCTCACTGACAAAGCTAGATTGGATGACGTAGTTGTGTATCAGTTGACTTTTCAAGGTATACAGTACATGCATTCGCTCTGTTATATAACATTGCCTTTGTAAATTTATTATTATAAATTGTACTTATGTTTCTGTATTGTAGTTATGAGATTTCTTAAAAAGTGCACAAATGTGTTGTACCCTTTTGTAAGAGTAATTATAAAACAGTTCCTAAGTAGCCACTTTCAGGTTTCCAAAAGATGAAGGATTGAAAATGTAATAGATTGCTACTAGTCATCGGAAGGATTATGTTCCAACCAAACAATCTCGAGTTTGTTTGTATTGCTGATTAATGAGTTTTAAATTTTCAAGTGTATTTTTGGATTAACAAAAAGCGAAATTGAAAGAATGATAACTGAATATATTGAGCAAGCATGATTAATCGTAATTTTTTTAAATAGTGTGTGGGAGAAAATACTACGAAAATATTAAAATTTCGGTAACATATCTTCATGATCTTTAGATTCAAAAATTAAAATTTAACTGTTAGACATGATTTTGTATGTTGCAGTAATAAAAGTCCAGTTTTCAATCTTACTTATAATAAAATCCAAAGGCGAGAAAGTGTCTGTAACGGTACCGGGCTGTACCACTCTGGTCTGCGAGTCGACCGTAGTTAAACGCCATGTTAGGCTTACTGAAAAAGATATGCTAACACATAACCACTAAATGATAATTTCTTCTACTTGAAATAATGTCTGTTCAGCATATTTTCGTATAAAACATGTATATCATATCCAGTTATAATGTTTTAAATTAAAAATAACAGATTAAACATCCGATTACCTGATGTAAACAAACGAATAATGTTGCCATTCAAAAATACAAATTCCAAATGAATGACTCTTTGAACGTTTCATTAAAATATCGGATTATGCTCTTAAAATATTTGTAAAAGCATATTAAAGTCTTTAAATAATTTAAAGTATTTCTTTAATTTATTTCTGAAAGCATTTTTTTCTGTAAGTACTTTTTTCGCAGATAATGTTTGCGATGATACGGCAATGACTGTGACATAATTTAATTAACTTTTTGCGGAGTCTGACTTTCCAGTACTTACCAGGACTTTCCAGTCATACTAATGCATTTAATAATGAATTTATTTTGGTTTTTTCAGACATATTTTTAAAATAAGACAAAATCAGGTTTTAATTTGATGAGTACTTTTAAAAGTTAAAGTTATATTATCTACTTTCGGCGTTTAAATATTTGTAAAAGCGTATTAAAGCTTTTAAATCTTTTAATTTTGTTTAAAACCTTAAAAAACTATTTCATAAAAAAATTGTATATTAACATTTCTGTAAAAAAAAAATCCTGTAAGCACTCTTTTTTTTCAGAAGCAGCGAGCGGTGATTTATTTCGTAGGGAGAGATTTGAGGTTGATTCAGTATAGTGTCGCCATCTACTGGCGGATTTTGAAATTTCTTCCATCGTTCCGGATTTCGGGTCCGCCCGAAGTCCACGATTATTTGACAAAATTCATGTTTTTTTTTCGTGATTCTTTGACAAAATTTGCATTTTTTATTCTGTTCTTTGACAAATATTGCGTTTTTCTTCTACGATCCTTTGACGAAATTTCATTTTTTCGTATCCTTTGAAGAAATTTGCGTTTTCTTTTTGCGATCCTTTGAGGGAATTTGCGTTTTTTGCTATTCTTTGACGAAATTAAATTCGAGTTTTTTCTGAGATTGACGAAATTAGCGGTTGTTTTTTTTCGATCCTTTGACGAAATTTCACTTTTTTCGCGATCCCTTAACGAAATTAGACATATTTTCGCAGTGCTTTGAAGAAATTTGTCTTTTTTTCTAGACCCTTTGAAGAAATTCATGTTTTTCCGCGATTATTTGACAAATTCGTCGGTTTTTTTTTTCTGCGTTTTTTTTTTTATCCTTTAACCTTTTTTTTTTTTTTTTTTTTTTTTTTTTGTGATCCCTTGATGAAATTTTACATTTTTTCGGAGTCCTTGGAAGAAATTTGCGTCTTCTTCGTAAGCCTTTGACGGAAATCGCGTTTTTCTGCAATTTGTTAACAAAATTAGCGTTTTTTTTTTTTGTTTTTTTTTTTTTTTTTTTTTTTTTTGCAATTCTGCAACGAATTTTGCGTTTTTATTTTCGGTCCTTTGACGAAATTCACGTTGTTTCCACAATCCTTTGAAGAAATTTTCTATTTTTTCTGCGAACGATAGACATAATTGATTTTTTTCTGCGACTATCGTTCAAAATTCGAGATATTTATGTTCGAAATTTTGGACTGAAGACTTAAATTTTCGAAATCGAATGCCTTAATTTTTTTGGAAAACTTGAACAGAATCACCCCTGATGAAATAAATACATAACTATTTTTTGTTTCTAACGAATCGTAATATAAATTAATTTTAAACTAAAATTTGAGAGAAAAATGATTTGTTTTTAATTTCGGGAAGAGAAGGGGGGGGGGGGACCGGACCGTGTTCACCCGCCACTGAAGTAACAGTATTTTAGTGATTAAACATTGAAACACAATGGACTGAAAAAAAAATTGGGAATCGGTAAAATTTTCGAAAAAATTCAGAAAATCTAAAATTTTAGTAAAAATTTACAAATTTAGAAAATTTTCGAATTTTTCTTTCCGGATTTTGGATTTTCGGATAATGGGTCATATACTGTAAAATGATTCTTTCTTATCAAACGTTATTAAAATATAAGAAATGCATAGTACAGCGTAATTTCCATTTGTAGAAATCATTTGTCCTTTTTAAAATGTATTTTTCTACAATACAAACCTTTCAATAATAAATCTCCATGCTGTTTGTTTGTATGAAGTCTTATGAAAATGAAACGCAGATCAACAATCCGTCATTTTTGACGGGGTTATATACTAGTTAAATAATAAAATTTATAACTAACATTTTACTTTTTATATTTCAAATAAACAAACTTGCACTTTTCTTTCCAGGGCATTTTACTTTTGATCAAAAAATGCATATATTATACATTTCAAATATATATTCAACCTAGTATTAACCGAAATTGCTTGAATTATATTTCGGAGTTTTGTTTGTTTTAAATCCGTTGAATAGACAATTCATATTTTACTTTGAAGTAACGGACAACTTACTTCTTAAGATGTTAACTTCTTATAATAACAAACAACCTAATTTTTAGTAAACTAGATCAACAACAAGCACCTATGAAAGTTGCAGGAGTGGTTGGATCGTTGGATGGAATCGCCGATCTGCCGTGACGTCAAAACTCAGCTCTTGGGCATTATCTATAGGAGGTCAAAGATCGCTGCATGTTTTGTATTGCCCGTGCCAATATAGAACTAATAATGATTTGGCATTAAGGATGTTGATATTTCTAGAAGAACAAAAATATGAGTTATTATAAGCTTTTCTGAGAAAGAATTTTTTTTATTTTTTTTTCTTCCTGAATTTTAATAGTAAAACATTGAATCACTGTAGAGAACTAATAATTTATGTTAAAACACACATAAATAACGCCTGCAATCAGCATTTAAAGATACACACCAATATTATACAGACAAACATACATTAAATACAATAATCCAACATGGAGTGAAAAACTAGCCAGAGCCAGGAATCGAACCTGGGTCCACAGCGTTCCGGGATGTTGCTCTAACCTGCTAACCTCTAAGGTTAGAGCAACAGCCCGGAACGCTGTGGACCCAGGTTCGATTCCTGGCTCTGGCTAGCTTTTCACTCCATGTTGGATTATTGTATTTAATGTAAGTTTGTCTGTACAATATTTGTGTGTATCTTTAATAATTTATGGTTTGCTTCGAAAATATTTTACATGATAATAATAGATAAGTAATCAAATATGCTCTCTTTTACAAAAGTGATTTTTCTCGTTCTAACTAAATCACAAAATGGCACGAATGAAATAACAAGAAAGAAAAATCATGCGTCAAGCTAGAGTATGAAACCCTTTTCAACATTAGCAGAATACTCTAACAACACTTCAGAGTAAGGCGATAGAAAACACATACCACGTTTAAAAACCAGATTTCAGCAGTTACCGTTTATAGTCGGAAAGGTTCTCGAGTTCTTTTCTGCAGCCCTGTGTATGATGAATAGTATATATCCTGCATAATTCCGCTCAGTTAGAAAACACATAACACTGCTGAAATGTAACCTTCAGCAATTTCCGCTAATAGACGGAAATGCACTCGTATTTTTTTTTTCTACAATCCTTTTTGTTATGTACAGATTTTTATGTGCACCACATTTTAAGCTAATATTTAATTCAGGTAAGAAACACGTAACACAATTCTAAACGCAGTTCTAGCAATTTCAATCCATAGACGACAATGTATACAGGTCTTTGCGTAGTCCTGTATATGAATTTATTTATAGTCTACAAACATCTTTTTGTGTAGAAAATATAATTCAAAAGGAAAATGCATTACACAATTAAAAAACGTAACTAAGCATTTCAAGCCCATAAACGGTAATGTTTTCGAATTACTTTGTGCAGTCCAGTATAAAATCTATGGAATTTATACATGCCATACAGTACGCAAAACTTTAGTTACATTTAAAAACGCAAACCAAAATTGAAAACGCACTTCCAGCAATTATTTCTCCCAAATAGTATTGTAAGTCAAGCCGTACACTGAGACGACACAAGCAACATGAAAAACGTCTAGGAGAAGAAACAGGTTGAAACAAATAAGAAACCTGTTTCAAACTTGTTTTCTCTCCTAAGACGTGTGTCATGTTGCTTGCGTCGCCTCAGTATGTGACCTGCCTAACCAAATTCTTTTGTGCGTCCTGTAAAAGAACGATAAACGCTATGCACTTTATATTCCACAGTAAACATCATGTAATGCTCATCAGTAACGTTTATAAATTTCATTATGTTTGTAATAGTGTAAAATCATTAGGCTGCAAATTATTTTTCCCCGTATACCATTATATTATTGAATTCTTTTGTATAGCTCTGTAAACGAAAGATAAATGCTTTGCACTCCACATTCTAAAGAAAGCATGTTTTAGTGCACCATATAAATCCATATAAATTTCATTATATTTGAAATAAGAACTAAAATAACTTCTTAAAACACCATCAAAAACTTTAAAATGCGCTAGGCCTTTCGAAAGATCTAAGTCTTTCATAGTAGACGCACGTCTTTTTGCGCCTGACGAAGAAAGACTCAGATCTTTCGAAAGGCCTAGCGCATTTTAAAGTTTTTGATGGTGTTTTAAGAAGTTATTTTAGTTCTTAGTGTTTCACACCAGTTTCAACTTATTTTATTTGAAATAGTTTAGCATCATAAAAATACACTGCAAACGATTTTTCACATACACCATAATGTAACGGAATTATTTTGAGTGTCTATGTAAACGAACTACAAAGGTTGCATACTTCGTTTTCAATAGAGAATATGCCCTGGTGAAACTCAATAACATATATCAATAACGTAGAAATCGAAGTATATTTATAAGGGTTATAGCGCGGACATACAGGCAGACGAATTGAATTCATAAACATTTTTGAACTATGTTCGAAAGTGTTAAAATTGAGTAAACATAAGCTATGTAAAACTTAACCAAGAACAAAAAAAATCAAGCAGCGGGTATAGATTATTTCATATTTTCCAACACTAGCAGAATATTATTAAAATTTTTCATTTTTTTCATACAATGAAATGAGATATATAACTAAACAATTTAAAATACACATAACTCAATAAAACTTCATTGCCAACAATTGCTATCCATATCCGGTAATGATTGCAAATTATTTTGTGCAGCCCCCCTGTATATGATCTATAGAATTTATGCACACCATGTAATACATTAAAAATTACATAAATTTGAAAATGCATACCATAGTGGAGAACACACTTCCAGCAATTATCGATCATAGTCAGCCCTGTAATCGAATTCTTTTGTCTGTCTCTGTAAATAAAAGATAAATGCTACGCACTCCATAATCTATGGCAAAGAAAGTTGAAGAGCATATCAGTGATCCTTCTTAACACTTTCTAATCTAGTTGAAAAGTGTTTATGACTTCAGTTTGTCTGGACGTATGGCCGTCTGCCGACTGCCGTCTGTCCGTGCTCTAACTCCCGTAAATATGCTCGGATTGCTCTGCAATTTTTATATGTTATTCTCGTTATATATAGCATGTTCCCTATTTCAATTGAAGTGTGTAGCACTTATAGTTTTTTTACAGGGACACTCAAAAGAATTCCGTTACATTATGGTTTATGGGGAAAAATTACCTGCGGTTTATTTTAATGATGTTACACAATTTCAAATACATTGTAATTGATATATATCACTAAAGTGCATTACAAGATGCTTAATATGGAATAGGGTGTGCATAGCACTTATAGTTACTTTACAGGGACAGTCAAAAGAATTCCGTTACATTACGTCTATGGAGAAAAATCGTTTGCGGTTTAATTAAATAATGTTTCACTATTTTAAACGCATTGAAATTTATATATATCACTAAGCTGCATTACAAGAGGCTTACAACAGAATATTGTGCGTATAGCAGTCATCGTTCATTTACAGGGACACACAAAAGAATTCTCTACTCTCTGTTAACAATAATTCCTGGAAGTGCGTTTTAAGTTGCTGAACGCGATTTTAAATTTAACTCACTTTTTGTCTATTACTTGGTGTGTATAAATTCTGTATTTCATATACAGGGCAGCACAAAAGTTCGCGAACACATTTCCGTTTATTGACAGAAACGCTAGTAGGAGAATTTTAAACTATGCTACGCGTTTCCTAACTAAACTAAAATTTAGCATCCTATGTAGTATACATACAAATCCGGGGATTTGTATGTATACTGGGGATCTGTAGTATAATACATCAGCCCGGGATCATATACCGGGCTGAATAAAAGTATTCGGATATTTTTTTAAGAATATTGTATAGGTTGTAAATATATGTTGGAAATTCCTGAAATTACGTTTTTAAATATGTTACGCGTTTTCCAAATTGTTTACTTAGATGTTATCTTTCTGCTTATTAAACGGCAATGATTTCTAAATTATTTTGGAAGTTGAAAAGTGTTACATAATCTATGCTTGATGCATGATTTTTCCTTGTTAATTTCATTATGTTTGAAGTATCATAACATCATTAAAATATACTACAAACGACTTTTTCCCGTAAACCATAATTTAATGGAGTAAAACTACATAAAGCAGTAAAACCTGCTTTCTGTAGAATATAAAAT
Source organism: Maratus michaelseni (assembly GCA_963931845.1). Taxonomy (NCBI): domain Eukaryota; kingdom Metazoa; phylum Arthropoda; class Arachnida; order Araneae; family Salticidae; genus Maratus; species Maratus michaelseni. The sequence goes on from OZ007593.1 coordinate 268,213,816, forward strand.
GTAAAGCATTTATCATTTATTTACAGAGTCACACAAAAGAATTCAATGGTCTGGGGGAAAAGATCGTTTGCAGTGAAATTGAATGATGTAACTCTATTTCAAATATAATGAAATTAATATACGTTACTGAGGTGCATTACAAAATGGGTACTGTAAAATATAAAGTACACAGCATTTATCTTTCATTTACAGGGCACACAAAATAATTCGGTTACAGTACTCTATGTGTGAGCGATAATTGCTTGAAGTGAGTTTTAAGTTTGGGTTTGAGTTTTTAAGTTTAACTAAAATTTCGCATACTGCATGGTGTGTATAAATTCTATGGATGATATACAAAGCTACACAAAAGATTGCGAAAGCATGACTGTCTATGGGTGTGAAATGCTTAGTGGTGGTTTTTCATTGTGTAATGCATTTTCCTTCTGAATTATATTTAGTACACTAAAATATGTTTGTAGACTATGAATAAATTCATATACAGGGCTCTCCAAAGAACTAAATACATTGACGTCTCTGGATGGTAACTGCTGGAAGTACATTTGTAGTTGTGTTATGCGTTTTTTATCAGAATTAAAATTTTAGTCTAATATTTCCGAGTATGAAAATCTATAGATAACATACAGGCTTATACAAAAATTCGTGATTTCCTTCTATTGGCGGAAATTGCTGAAGGTTACATTTCAACTGTGTTATGCGTTTTTTAAACTGAACAGAATTATGTAGTATATATACTATTGATCATTATACAGGGTTGCACAAAAAATTTGAGTATTTTTACGACTTTTGGCTGTAATTGCTGAAATCTGGTTTGTTATGTGTGCTATGCGTTTTCTAAATTGTAAATTTAAGATACCTTCTTTCACCTTAATAAACGGTGTCGGAAAGTGTTTTATAATCTATGCTTCGGGCAAAATTTTTACTCCTTGTTTTTAAATTAGCTTGAAGATTAAGTTCTTATATAAAAATGAGATTCTTAAAAAAAGTAAGCATTGTTAGTTTTAAATAAATGTCAACACTTGCATGTAATTTTTGAATCAAATAGGTTACGTTCCGCCCCTCTTATGTCATTGTTTGTCTTTCCCAATACAAAATTCTTACAGATAAAATGTACTCATGTAATGAAAGAGTCATGTCAAAAATAGTTTGTTTGAAATTACTGGGTCTTGTAACACATTCGTTATTTAGGTCTTACAGTGTACATTGTCAGTTTGCTTTACACTCAAAAAACAAACTAAACTATAAGCTTTAGAAAATATACAAACTTTTAATGCTATATTTCTTTATTATTTTTTCAGGTATCTTATTTTTCCAAAAATCGTCGTTTTTTATCACAAGTACTATAAAAGATAAAATAGAAAGGTAAAGAAATACAGATTAGAATAAAAAACTGATCTTTTTGGAAGATTTTATTTGTGTGCAGAATGGATAAAATTAGCAAATAGTTTTAATTTTTAAATTAACTTAATGATCAGTACTTCAGATTTACATTTGCCTACATCTTTTCCTTACTTATGCACGGTGTATATATAAGTCTCATTATCCTTTTTAAAAAACTTGCGAATGAAGTGTGCAACAGCTGTGCAAGTGCGGATGCGGTGTACAAAAGTAAGTACGACCGACCTAACGCAACCGAAAGCAACAGCCCTAGTGGCGAAATTTGGAAATTATCGATTCTAACCTCGAAAACTACCCTTGGCTACGAATAGAAACAGTGAAGTCTGCGTTAAAATTGGTCTATGCTCTATCAATCCATACTGTATCTGTTATATTTCCCGTATTAACCTTTATTTCAAATTAAAATTTATTGGGTTTTTTCCCCTCAAAATTCCCAACACTCCCCGAAATTACGGGTTTATTTCCCCAAATTCTCGAGTTTAGTTCTATCCCTCAAAATCTGTGGGTTTTTTGCAGCTCTGTGCAGTGTAGAAAAGTGAGTAGAACTGACCTACTGCAAACGATAGCAGCAGCACTAAGTGGCGAAAATTGGAAGTTATCAATTCTAACTCGAAAACTATGAGATATAGCGAAAAGAAGTCAATTTCAAAGTAAATAGCGTCCTCTCTTTAGTAGGAAATGGTGTATTACATCCACAAACAAGTTTAGTAGAAGTCCTAAAATGTAAGTTTTTTTAAATCAAATCAAACAAAATTTCCCTGAATTGAGTGACGACGTCCATTTTTAACCCAGAAAATGTGTAACAGCCATTGGAGTTAGTAAGAGTGCACCAGACCGTTCCGTCGTTAAGGAGAGCACAAGAGGTAAAGTTTAAAAGGTCAAGTTTATTGAAACTTAATCGAGCTGGGATTTGAGAAAGGACACTACTAAATATTCCTTACTCCAAAAATAATTCAGTTTTCTCAAAACAGTAAAATAAAACTTCAATATATTAAATATAAGGATTCAAAACGAACTTACAACTTTGAAGATAACAACAAGTCAGGATGCCTTCAGCAAGAATCCAACTCCACGCTGTATACTAGTCGAACACTGATCTCAATATATCCGCCCAGACTAATGGAATTGCTTATACGCTATTCAGCTTCGGATTGTAACGTACTCTCATAAAGGAAGAAGAACATCAATAACTCAGTATACGGAAAATCAAGCTCTAATTTTGAGTTCAAGCTTTCTTTGAAAGAATACCGACGATTTTTCATATATCAACTGACGTTTGCAGTAAAATTCACGTCTTAAATCAGTTTTAGTACGGTCATTCGGAAAGGATTTAATTCCGTACAGGTTTGTTCGAACCGTTTAGCGTCATTTGTTACTAGAAACCAATATTGTCTAACCACAATAGAGCTTCCCCCTTCAATGAACATTGTAACACTATGTACTTGTTTTTATCTGGGATACTGTTGAAAGAAATATAGTCGTTTAATTTACTTAAAAATTCAGTCACATCGCAATTCATCCTAGGGACAATTTCTCTGGGCTGTGTACATTCTTCATAGGCACCGTCAGCTAAACCGACAAATGGATGTCGTGAGCCATTTTGACGGCTACCTAATCCTTCTTGTTGGGCGCCATTTGTAGCAGCCATTGCTATTATTAAGAGTGAACCAGAACGCCCAGTCTTGAAGGTGAACACAAGAGGTAAGGTTTAAAAGGACAAGTTTATTAAAACTTAATCGGGCTGGTATTTGAGAAAGGACACTACTTAATTTTCCTCACTCCAAAATAATTCATCTCTCCCAAAACTGCACTCAGTAAAATAAAACTTTAATATATTAAATATAAAGATTCAAAACGAACTTACAACTTTGAAGATAACATCAAATCAGGTAGCCTTCAGCAAGAATCCAACTCCACGCAGTTAACTAGTCGAACACTGATCTCAATATGTCCGTCCAGACTAATGCAACTGCTTATACGCTATTCAGCTTCGGATTTATGATTCAATAGCAGGATCTAAAAGTACCTTCATAGAGGAAGAAATCGACCCAAGTTCCGACTTACAAACGCCGTTCAGAAGCTTATATACCCAAACATCGATCGACCAGCTATAACAATTTGCATAAATATTGATGAAAAGCAGAAACTCACAATTTCTGAGGTTTTCACGGTCATTTGTCTAAAGTTAAAGAAAGATAGCCTTGACCAACTTCTACGCACATGGGCAATTAGTGGACAAAAACTACGTTCTCATTCAAAAGATTGCCTACTCACATGATCAGAGTAATCGATCCATCACAAATGTTTATAAACGGTTATTATTAAGATAATAGAAAACGCCATAATAAGGTAATTGAGAACATTCCCTAACAGTACGAAAGCATGATAGCAAAGCGAATAGATCGAGTGCTTATACAAACTAACATTATCTCAATCCTACTTGTCCTGGCTGTCGAAAACCATGTTTAAAATAACTCCCAGCTTTGTGGGGTAGTTGGAAACATGGACGGATAATTAAAAACATGCAATAACTATCCTCAAGAAATCGTGGTGAAATTTTGACTAAAAATAATAAAAAGAAAGTAGTCCAAGGAACATCTTTCTGATGTCTGAAATAAACGTGAATGATAGATGAGGATCTAGTAGAAAGACAAATACAGAAATATGAAATTCAGTTTCCACTTAACCCTCCTCAGTTTACTTTTTTATTTTTCCTAAGAACCCATTTTCGTGACCAATAGGAATTAGAATAGTTGATCGAAATTCCTCCAGATTTCCAGACCAGAATTTTTCGAGCTATTTTAATTCACAAAATTTTTAATTCCTTAATAAATTGATAGTGTATTGAAATAATTTAGCAGTATTTTAATTCCTTAAAATCAGTTTTGTTTTTTTTAAAGTTTCGTATAATTGAATGTAATTTAAAATATAAATATATTTAAGAATTTTCAAATGCAGCCTCAAACAGTCTTAGACATGGGATTGCGCATGCCAGATGATGAAATACATGAAGGATGTCGGTTAACTGATTATGTCGTGCAATTGAACGTCGGATAATCGGAAGTGAATTTTATATTTTTTTTCATCATCATAATGTTAGTGTGCCTTGAAAAATTAACCCTGGTTATAAGTGGTAATAAATATAGTTAATAAATAATTAATATAGTAAATAAATATTAATATAGTTAAAAAATAATAATAAAGGTGAGAAACACTGTTATAGATGATAATATTTAATTCACTAGCTTTTAGTTTATCTCAGCATGCAAACTATGACAGATATTATACCTATTTTCAAAAGAGAAATACGTTACTGTCCACCTCAATAACATATTCGAATTTTGTGACCATCAATGTATTTTACGAAAGTTACATTACAGAAAAACTGACAATTAAACAGATAAGTAAACTGTATTAAGATCCTAACCTAATTTACACGAAATTAGTGGAAAAATAAGCCTTTTGAATGAAAATATATTGTGACGAATTCCGAATTTCACGTTGTAACATTTAAATGGTAGCGACAACGCAAAACTCAATCGTCAAATCAGAAATGATATTTTATTTCTGTCGTAAATTAACATTAAAATATTGGTACACACTTATACATAGTAGGTCCGTTTTTCTTTGTAATTGACACATAGAATCAGTTCAAGGTGATAAAAGTCTCTGCCATCACAGGTTTCTCGCTCGGCTAGCGATTAGAACTCAATGCAGTTTTAAGAGTGGTGACAGGGTGTCACTTTAGTGGTTTTCTCTCGAACGGTAAGCTGAAACTATTTCACAGTAGAGACTGGCTGTCTCGGATATTTCCTCCCTTCGCTGGTGTTCAGCGAGTCTCAGCCCCGGACTTGGTGTCCAGCACGATGATTTCAATTACACTCCCGGGAGATGATTCTCCACTCTGGAAGGTCTTAAGATCCGACCTTCTCAGTTGATCTCTAACATCCAACTCTTGCTCCCGCCTGCTCTTCCCTGCTCCGGAGGGAAGGGGTTTAGGGCGTTTTCCGGTTTCTCAAGGCCCAATAAACTCCGTTCCACCTCTCTCATTGGGAAATAAGAATTTTCACTTGGCGCCTCGTTGCCAATTTGTGTCTTGTCACGAACTAGGGGAATTCCCTCGTTTCATTGTCTCTGTAGAAAAATCATATCGATCACCTTCCCACTGAACCAAATTCTGCACGTCAATTTTCCTTTGACCGGCCTAGACACCGCGTCGCGACTTGGTCGTAGGAAAAACCTTTCCCAGGCGTGAGAAAATAGTCTGGGATGGAAAGCTTCATTCAATATTCCCACATAATTTAATGAAGTCTTTACAGCACCCCCTCACACAGATGGGATTTTTCACATGCTGAAAAATCTTAGTCGCGATCCAGTCAGACTCTTACTTCATTCAAATCAGAGGTCTTAATCCTGGTCGCACATTTTATACCAAAAATACATTTTCTAAAACAAATTCCAATTTAAAACTATATTTTACTCAAATTACAATGATAAGAATTTTAAAATATATATACACTTCTTCTCCTTAACTTCCTTAGTCAATTCTACTTAAACAATCAACATGAGGTATTTGGGTCCCAGGTTTGTATTTGATTGAATAATGATAATTTTTCAGAATCAAATTCCAACGTAACAACCGGGGATTATACACATCATTATTTTTCAGCCAACTTAAAGGATCGTGGTCATCCAAATGATGCCTTAATTTCATTATAACATAAATTATTGCGGCACATTCCTTTTCGCTCGTAACAATTTTTAACTCAGGTAGTGTAAATATCCGGCTCGAAAATTTTGCTTTGCGCCCTTCACTATTTATTTTCCCTTTTTGGACGGGCCTCGAGTATTCAAACAACAGAAGGGATCCCATCCCGCGTTCTCTATCAAAAACAATCGAGAATAAGCATCGAACGCGCCTTCAACTCCCTCGCCTAAATCTGACTCACCTATTATCCCGCCTCTAAGAATCTCGGCTTGTCTCAGTGAAGTTCCATAGAAGAGAATCTTCACTGGTAACTCGCTTGCTAACTCCATCTTATGGGCGATTAAATCCAGCCCGTAATCGGTCACTAGTTTTTCTGCATATTCGTCTCCTTTCCATTTTTCAAACACTATTCTGAGAGCTGTCACTAAATATTTATTTCTGCTTTCAAAAAGGGGTACGGTTCTCTCCGTGTCCGTGTACCAACGCGTCATAATACTCGCAATATAGGCACTGGACAAAGGAATTTCTTTCTCTCTAACATTTCCCTTTCTTAAACCTAAGTTGGGGTCGCTAGATTCGATACAAGCTTCATTTCCCTCCAAAACATTCGGCCAAAAATAATCCTTATACATTTCGTCTCTAGACCTTTTCATGCCTAACTGCCCCACTACACTGTCCTGACCCAACGATAAAATTCCCCTATTCGAACTTAACGGAACAACAAATTTATCTCTTCCTAAACAAACATTATCCGTTATTGTTCTGACTACTGACCCTTTTTTCCTGTCAAAATGGGAAGTCTTATCCTCAACGCTTTCGCTAATAAGGTCCACCGTGACTTTAGCCTCTACAGCTGTTTGCAAGTCTAGCTTACTAATCTGAGCTAAATTCACCCCTGAATCTTCCTTTTCAAATGGGGGTGGAAGAATTTCTTTATCTTCCTCACCTCCCGATTCCCGTATTTTTGTCCCGCTGGGTTGAAGTCCGAAATTCTCCGTTACTTCTATCTGCGTCGCCCGTTTCTCGCTTGTCAAACGACCTTTTGAAATATCTCCCCTCCCTCTCGCTAACAGCATACCTTTAGTTTCGGTTTTCAGACGCGAGCTTTGTCTTGTGAGCATTGCTCTAAAAGAATGGAATTTAGATTTTTGTCTCTGAATTAATTCATGGGTTTTGTTCCCTAACAAGTAATAATCCATATCTATATCTTTGTCGACAACTGCTGCCTTCGCCCTCATTCTCTCACCGGAATTTAATAATATTTCAACTTCCGCAATAGGTAATCGGCGACACATATTATCCATCACTTGTTTAACCCAAACATTTTCTCCTGTATATTGATCCGCTGTTACATTATGAGCACTAAGGACATCAATATTAGTACCTGAGTCACGTAATATGGTCATTTCCTTCCCATTAATTAACCCTTGACTTAAATAAGGTTTGAAAGACTCTTCTAAATGGTCTAAGCCCACTACATGATGAATCGACTCTGTTTTTTCTAACTGTTCTAATTCGGGACATGAATGCCTGTAGTGACCTTGTTTTTTGCAAAGATAGCAGGTAATCTCTCTTCTTCTATCGAATACTTCATTCCTATTTCTAACAACCTCTTTATTCCTCCAATTCGAATTAATTTCCGCCGCCCTACCGTCAGATTTCGGTTTTCCTGGCACCTTATTTCGCTCCAACGATTTCTCATTACTTTGGAATTTAGGAAGCCCTGGCGGTCTTAAATATTTCCTAGCTGAGTCATAAGCGTCTAACTTCTTAGTCAACTCAAAAGGAGTGTTCATCGAACTCCACGAATCGATAAAATGATGTTTAATTTCAGGATTCACTTTACGTTTCAATTGATCTGTAATAATTAGATCTCTGAGTTGATCATAAGTCGTTATTTCAAGCCCGCTTAACCATTGGTCAAAATAATTAGAAATATCGAAAACAAAATCACGCCAATTTTTATTTTCAGGTTTTTTCGACATAACAAATTTGAGTCTGAAATCCTCTGCCGATAACTGATATCTTTCTAGCAATATCCTTTTCACATATTCAAAATCGTCCGTTTGCTCTGCGTTTTCTTTCAAAATTAATTCGCTTAATTCAGCTGGAAATAGTCCCAATAATTGTGTCACCCAATGATTTTTGCTTATCTGGGCCTTCTGCACCTGTCTTTCAAATAAATTGAGATAAATAGAAATTTCGGATTTTTCCGGGTCGAATTTTGGAAGAATTGATTTCAACGCAATTTTCAATTCGCCCTCGTTTTGACTCGAAGTTAAACTAGCTTCATCTAATCCTCTTTCTACCCTCAATTTAGCCAATTCATGTTCGCGTTCTAACGCTTTTGATTTCTCATCCCTCTCAAATGCCCTCAATTTTTCTCTCTCTGCTTTTTCGTCAGCTTCATTTTGTAATCTCTCTTTCTCTATGATCGCGAATTGTCCCAGCGCTAGCGATTCTTCGTAACCTGGAGATTCAGTCAGTTTCTGAATGATTGGAACACTTTGTCCGATTCGTCAATCGTTGCGCCAAATTCAATTGCCAATTCTTTCAAATCGCACTTTTTTTCCCTGACCACACAGACATATTCACTGATAGATCAATCTACAATTATTATACAAAATAACTCTTAACTTAAACTTTAACGTTTAAAAACTTTCCCATATAGCAATTTTAATCAATATATAAATTCACAATAGCATTACAATAAATACAATATCAATAATAACATAAAAGACCTTTATCATTATTCAACCAAATGCAAATGTATTTTCTCATATACATTCCCAGAACTATTTCAAATTAACCACTCTAAATTGGAAATAAATTCACAATAAATTATACCTGAAGTTAAACTTTTTTTTCCGTTAACTTCATTAACAAGGCTGCTCCACTTAATACACTGCCAAAATTCCTTTTGCATTTAGTAATATTAACTCACCCAGAATTTCAATTACTCCAAAACGAATTATTTGCAAAATTCTACAGAATTATTCCCCTACACTTGATTTGCCTAATAATTAATGTTAATTATTTTTTCATTTTGAGAAACTAAAGAAAAAAATATGTTTCATAGCCTCAATCCAAATTTACTAAACAAAATTATTACCAATTTTACATTAACAATATAATATACTACCGACCAAGATTTTAAAAAACCAAAAAGACCTCTGAAAGGAACAAAATAAAATTCTAACCTGGAATCTCCTGAGTTCAGATCACCTCCGTTGGTTTCTTTCAGCTCTGTCGGGGTCTGCTACCTGGCACTCTAGTACTGAGGGTTCTAACAATTCGGCACTCTGTACTGGGCTTTCCGGTAACTGTTCCGTCAATGCACTCTTGTCACTGGAGTCTGTCACTGGCATCCGGTTCAGCTGGGGTTGGAGCACTCTTTAACTCTTGCTTCTGCTTCAGCCTGGTTGCGGCTCTCCGATTTCACTTCCGTCACTGGAGTACGTCTCTGACTTCCGGATAAACTGTGATTGGAGCACTCTTTCACTCTTGCTTCTAATTCAGCCTGGTTACGGCCCGTCAATTTTTAGACAAAATCCCACCGCTGCCACCACTGTGACGAATTCCGAATTTCACGTTGTAATATTTAAATGGTAGCGACAACGCAAAACTCAATCGTCAAATCAGAAATGATATTTTATTTCTGTCGTAAATTAACATTAAAATATTGGTACACACTTATACATAGTAGGTCCGTTTTTCTTTGTAATTGACACATAGAATCAGTTCAAGGTGATAAAAGTCTCTGCCATCACAGGTTTCTCGCTCGGCTAGCGATTAGAACTCAATACAGTTTTAAGAGTGGTGACAGGGTGTCACTTTAGTGGTTTTCTCTCGAACGGTAAGCTGAAACTATTTCACAGTAGAGATTGGCTGTCTCGGATATTTCCTCCCTTCGCTGGTGTTCAGCGAGTCTCAGCCCCGGACTTGGTGACCAGCACGATGATTTCAATTACACTCCCGGGAGATGATTCTCCACTCTAGAAGGTCTTAAGATCCGACCTTCTCAGTTGATCTCTAACATCCAACTCTTGCTCCCGCCTGCTCTTCCCTGCTCCGGAGGGAAGGGGGTTTAGGGCGTTTTCCGGTTTCTCAAGGCCCAATAAACTCCGTTCCACCTCTCTCATTGGGAAATAAGAATTTTCACTTGGCGCCTCGTTGCCAATTTGTGTCTTGTCACGAACTAGGGGAATTCCCTCGTTTCATTGTCTCTGTAGAAAAATCATATCGATCACCTTCCCACTGAACCAAATTCTGCACGTCAATTTACCTTTGACCTGCCTAGACACCGCGTCGCGACTTGGTCGTAGGAAAAACCTTTCCCAGGCGTGAGAAAATAGTCTGGGATGGAAAGCTTCATTCAATATTCCCACATAATTTAATGAAGTCTTTACAGCATATATTAAAATTAGTGTCATCTTTCGACAAATATGTTGAATATACATTAATATATTTATTTATTTATATATTTATTAATTGGTATCCTTATTTAAAAAAATCTCTTAGAACGTATCTTAATTTAAATATATAAAGAATGGTTTTTACTCATATGTTACATATTTTATCAAAATGCATAATCTCGTCAAAATTAATATTATCATTGTCAAACTTACAAAGCGTGAAAATAAATTTAATTGTGTGCAAAATTTTTCTTATGCTTCACTAAATCAGAGTGTTTTTTTCTGTCAAATTTTGTTCAAACAGTGGAAGAACTTTTAAATATTCATGCCCGAATACCATTTCATCTGACATTAATTTTATTCAAGTTGAAATATTTGAAGTTTATGAGGGATAAAAAAATAATATAATAATCTGTAATTGTTTTTATCATAAATCATTAGAATTTATTTTTTTTATATTTTTTTTCCTTTTTATGAAAACTTAACTACATTTTTAAAATATGCTTTAATTTTTTTAATTAAAAATAGCCAAAAGTACTTTAATAATTTTAATTAAAGAAAACTTTTGACTCTCAAAACATTTCTACTTCACTGTAACTGTATGCTTATGAAGTTTATTCTAAACATTTCCATTCCACTCTTCTAGCTAATACGGATGTTTTATAAAAGCAGACAAAGGGGATAAAAAGATTTAATCTTGAAAATCTTTTAAGTCTTCAAAAGAGTAAATATTTACAAACTCATCATCTGAACACAATTAAATGATCCTTATTTGTAATCCTTTTATTCCGATGGGTTTTCATTTTAGTAAAAATAAAGGAAGTATTCTTATTTGAAATCGAGAAAAAGAAATAATGCTAATGTGTCATATTTAAGATCAATATGCCTGATGGGGTCCGTGTGCTTTCATATGGAAATTTTCATATACAAAATCAATACTTCTGCGAAGATCGTATTATTATTTTTATTTTACTATTTGAATGTTAAGATAGCCTTATTTATAAACATTTTATTCACATGGACGTTTAGTAAAAATAAACGATATAGTCCTCAATATAATAAAATATAACACCTTGTAATAGTATATTACTTTTAAATGCTAAAGGTGTAAAATTAACAATTATAATATAAATTAAAATAACTTTTATTAGTTGTTTTACATGTTTCGACTCTTCTGAGTCATTTTCAAAAACAAAATGCATTATTTTGCAAATTCTATTAGTTCGCAAATTTTGTTTTTGAAAATGACTCAGAAGAGTCGAAACATGTAAAACAATAAAAGTTATTTTAATTTATATTATAATTGTTAATTTTACACCTTTAGCATTTAAAAGTGATATAGTCCTCTTTCAAAAAAGAAAACATTTTTAATATTATGTTATGTTTAAAGGAAAAAATGACTTATAAGATTCATGTGATTTCATATGGAAAATTTTATATAAATGTTAAGTAGGATAAAGCCGGGTACCTAACGGTTTTCCTTTGTTGACAAATGTCTAGAAGGGCGAAAAATTGGAACACCCCACAAAAGTTTTTGGGGCCATCTGGGCTATTAAAAACCACACCTATTGCCACAGGAAAATTCTACTCTGCTTGGGAAAAGGCGTTTTCTAGGATCATTTGAAATAGTACCGAATTTTGGTGGCAGGGTAAAACCTGGTTCTAATCAGAAATTAAGATTTTACACTTCCAGTTACAAAAAACTTTATTGCAATAAATTTTGAATCAAACTTTAAAACATATATACATTTTTTAAGGTCAGTAACATTTTTCTCAGGTTATCAAGCAATTTTTATTGTTGTCCTATAATGGCTTTCGCAGCTTTTACTTCTCGTATTCGCGGCACTCCTCATGTGTCCACTCCTTGCAGACTGAACATTATATCCCTCCTTCACCACCTGCTGACTGAAGAAACAATTCATTACAGAATTTATAACAAAACTATGGATACCCGGTTTTGCCCCAACAGACGACCAAAAATGAACATGACCGTTCTCCGGGATACCTGGATGTAAACATTTATACTTCGCATCAAAATATCGTGTGAAAGCTATAGGAAACAGTTGCTTACTTACCTAAATCGATCCGTCTGGCTGGATTTATATAAAGAGTGGAGGAGAAGGCGAAAAAATTCAATCATTTGAGGTGATTTTTTTTCCAAGCGCACTGCACGGACACAGATATTAACTCAGTTCAAAAGCCGACGGCAAATTTCTAGGGAACGCTAAAGGATGTAGTTGCGACTGGTGCTGTCCACAAGGCAGTACCCATCATCGAAAAAACAAGGTACACGGTTTGACCCGCATACCTAATTGATACATCTGTACAGGTCTGTTTTTCAATTTATTTGGCTATTAAATTTTAAATGAACCTTCTTTATAAACGTCTTATTTGTATGTATTTCCATACTAATAAAAATAAACGGAAGATTCTACTTTCAAAAAGAATAAAAGTAAAAATAGATTTTTTTTTCTTTTATTAGCATTCAATGTTTATCTTTAAAAAAAATCACGATGTAACATTTTCTGTTACAATAAGTTCATTTGACGTGGGTCCGCCGATTATTGAATATCCACGACTTCAATTTACGCTTGAAAAAAAGTGGGAATTTATTGAAAAAATTACTATTTGTGCTATATTTCATTTTTAAGATATGGCAACAGAAAAGAGAAAAAAATATCATTTAAATTTTCTATTCAGTATTTCTAAATTGTTTTCTCACCGTACAATCATAATTTAATTTATATTAAACTATTAAATGATACCACCCATAAGTCAGTTAAATAGCATAAGCTGGACATGTATATGTTACGGACAATATGATAAATCGGCTATTATTAATAATAACCGGTCATTATTAATAATTCCCAAAAGAGCCGGTTATTATTAATAATGACCGATTATTATTAATAATTACCGGCTCTTCGAGGAATTATTAAAAATAACCTCTTCTTATTAATAATTAATAATAACCAGTTATTATTAATTCCCAATTAAGTTTGGTCAATATGATTAATTAAGCATAGTAACGAATATGTTCTTTAATGGAACTCGTAATATCAATACTGTTTGAAGCTAAAAAAATAATTGTTAACAGAATAATTCTCAATCAAAAGACGTGTCCTATTAATAGGACGCCAGGGTCTAATCGGATTATTTCTAAAATTAATGAATCAAGGTTATTTTAAAATTAATGAATCAAGGTTATTTTAAAATTAGTGAATCAAGGTTATTTTTTAAATTAATGAATCAATTAGGTGAAAATTTTAAACATTGCAATATTGAAAGAATATTTTACAGTTTTAAAATGCACATTTTTAGCACACATAACAAATACAGGCACTAGCAGCTGATTTGAAGAGTGGCGCACAGTGTAGCGGATTAGTCCGTTTAAAAAACCCCATACAGAAGGTGGGGACAGAAGTAAAGAGGAGATCGGGAGGGGTGAATTAACGTCTAGCCCCACTATACTCCCTCCTGATCTCGGCATGTGTTTCTGCTCATTTATCTTCGAGTTTTGAAAGCTAGTGTAGGTTCGTTATTTTTTGTGATAGTTGATTTTCTTTCTAATTATTGTTTACTTGATGACGACTGGGACCGGACTATGGCTAATGTTTCTTCAAATCTCGGAATTACTCAAACCATTTCTCAGTTATTGCGGCATTAATGAATTTCTTGTACATATTGGGATTCCAATACAACGAGGTTGCTCATTACAGTGATGTTTTTCGGTTTGGTTTTCATGTTCGCGAAGTGATCATACATGCGGTACAGTGATCGCGGCATTAACGAATTTCTTGGGATTCTAATACAGCGAGGTTGCTGCATTCAGTGCTTTTTTGTCTGTTTTCATGTTTGCGAAGCGATCATACATGTGTTACAGAGATCGCGGCATTAACGAATTTCGTGTATTTCTTGGGATTCCAATACAACGAGGTTGCTGCATCCAGTGATTTTTTCTTTCGGGTTTTCATGTTCGCAAAGCGATCATACATGCAGTACAGTGATCGTGGCATTAAAGAAATTCGTGCATTTCTTGGGATTCCAATACAGCGAGGTTGCTGCATCCAGTGATGTTATTATTATTATTATTATTATTATTATTATTATTATTATTATTATTGTTATTTTGGTTTTCATGTAAATCAATTAACCGGTTTATTTGGATATTAGTTGGGAATTATTAATAATGACCGATTATTATTAATAATCACTTATTAATCATATTGACCGTAACATATACATGACACAAAATCTGAAAAGAGTTGTATGTAGCCGCTGAGAAAATGCAAAATTCTAATTTTCTTGTGTGTGTGTGTGTGTGTGTGTGTGTGTGTGTGTGTGTGTGTGTGTGTGTGTGTGTGTGTGTGTGTGTGTGTGTGTGGAGAAAATCTCCCGCAGGGCTTCTGAATCTTCTCCGTAGATGTCAGCACTACCGCTTTCGAGATTTTCCCCCTTTTTTGATACATCACGAAAACTGCGAGTATAGGTAGAACTAAGACTCCTATAAGGGGAGCTGACGCATATCTATCTTGTTGCCCAAAATAACCGCCATTTTGTAACCCAGCTCAGCATTAGGAAACCGCCCCAGCAGGTGTTTGCCACCCCTGTCACTGTCACTCTCCGTCCACTACTACGGTAAGCTAGCCGGCTATAGCTCGGTTTTTGGTCCGTCGGGGGGTTATTAAATGTCGGTATGATTCAGCCTGTAGTATAGGAGTTCTAGGTAGAGCATATTCATGAAGTTGAAGCGAAGTAGTTCGGAATCTGAACAAACAAAACAGCAGGGTTGCCAGATGTAGTATTTTCAATACTACAGCAGTATTATTTCACAAAAAAATAGGGATGTAGTTTTATTCGTAGTATATTTTTTAAAGTGGTATATTCTTTTTTTTTTAATATGAAAGAAATTGCAGAATTTTTTTTTAAATGAGCAGTTCGATATGACATCAAACAGATTATCGGAAAATCTTCCATCTGTGCATCCTCCTCAGCATAGCTTTTTAATCTTTAGCAATTCATGAAAAGTTTATCATGTTTACCAGATTGGCTTCTTATCGCACAGAGAGGGGAATGCGATGATGAAAAGGCGTCTAGATGTGATTCTTGGAATGACACAATTGGCCATCGCAGATCATTATTTTCTAAGAAGACGTAATATTTCATCATGTCCATAAATGTACTTGTAAATAGTTATCTTTTAATGTAGGATTTAATTAATCCGAGTAAAGTCTTTTAGTATTTCTCTTGCATTTTTACCGACACTTATTTTTTCTAGTAGTATTTAAATTCATCAATAGAAATTCTGTACAATTACCTCAATTAGTAATGGACGTAGTAGTAGTGCATAAAAATAATAAAATTAATCCTTCATGTAGTACACAAGAAAGCGAAAGACGCTAGAAACACCTTGTTTAACATACAGAGTGTGTCCCAAAATGTCCCGGACTGATCCTATAAACAAAAAATTAAGAACTGAAATGAAACTGTTGACCTATGTTTATTCGAAATAATTTCCACTGGACTCCACACACTTCTTACAATTGCTGTATTAGTCATCAAAACACTTCTGCAAGTCCTCTTTTGCAATGTGCATCAAATAGTCGTTCGCAGTCGCTTCAGGTAGTTCCCTTTAGGTGCAATTTTAACTTGAAGAACAGGAAATAGTCACAAGAGGATAAATATGGGGAGAAAAGAGGATGGTTGAGCACAACGACCCCTTTAGAAGCCAAAAACTTCCGAGCACAATGATCGAAGTGTGTGCGGATGCGTTATCGTGCAGGAACGATCAGTTGCCTTGCTGTCGGCGCCGAGGACGAACTCTGCGTACTCAGTCTATGAAACGCTTCAAAACTTCCAAATAGCAACGTCCAGTAACAGTAGTACCTTCAATTTTATGTTCGTTCGTTGTTCGATCTTCGGGAGCTCCGATATGATCACGTTACATTGTTACAACAAACCGGATGCATTTAGCATCACACAACAGATAGCAATTTGAAATTGTACCGCTTTAAAAGACAAAGTATAGTCGTGCTTTCGACATCACCTGCAGACACGCAGTGCCATCTATTGGTCGGTAATTTAACCAGTCCGGGAAATTTTGGGACGGACTGTGTAGTACCAAACTGATATATACATATAAATCTATATTTCTATTCGATATATATATATATATATATATATATATACATATATACATTCTACTTTCGAGACACGTTTGGAAGAGTATATGCAGACCTTTAAAATAGGCAGCTTAAACTCAAAAACAGTTGTCCATGCTTTGGACGCAAACCATTGTCCTGATTTTGCAAAAGCCAGTATCATCAATCTAATTGCAACGTTTACGCAAGTCGTTTTTTTTTTTGGGGGGGGGGTTGGGGGGGGCGGAGGGGGGTATACAAGATTAGCGAACTATTGATTGAACGAAGAAAGCCATGAGCCACCTGAATACGCAGTATTGTTCTGAATTTTAGTTTTCGACTTTCGGAACATATATTTCTTAACTGTAGTTATTATTATTGACATCTTTTACAGTCAATACACTTTGTGTACTAATGAGGGGTGAAACAACCCGAAACGTCTACTTTTCTATTGTGTATTTAAATGTTTTTAAGTGTATTGACTGAATTTTATTTGTGTTTATTATATAAATCTATTGTTCCACTTTAGAGCTCTTATAAGATAAAAAGCTTTTATAGTTCCGAATGACTCTCTTTTCTGCATTTTACTACAGTTTTTTTGGAGGATTTAAAATACAATCCAAGTAGAGACGGTTGTTATCCACTATCTCTTTTGAAAAACACTTCCATTTCGTAACAATAGTAAAAAACTTTAGTAACTTCTCAAACCACGTACATGTTTTTTTTTTGTTTGTTTGTTTTTTTCCTGTGAAATGTTTCATTTATGTTCCACCATCCCATGGCGCTTTCTTGGAAATACAAAAACAGCTAATATGAGTCATAAAATGAAACAATAGATTTCCTTGAAGTCGTATTAAAAAAACATTTAGTTTCAATGAAATATGATTCATATATTTTCATCATGAAGACGCGGTTAGATTTAACGTTTTGAAATGCTTTAAAAAACTTTTAAAATTTTTGAGTTTAAAAAAAATTAAAGTTTTAAATATTTCAAAATGCTTCGGAGAAATATTTTTGTAAGACATTTAAAAAAATTGATGCAAATATTGGAAGATAATTCTTGATTATATTATTGCGCCTAAATGCTAACCTTGTCGATTTATTTACATTTCCATATGAAACTAGGTACTTTTACTTTTTACCTATCATGTGACGTAGAAATTAACAAATTTCAAGCTAGTATTTTTTTTTTCATCCTTAATTTAATGCAAATAGACTGGAGCACTAAATTTTCAGTTTTGGGAAATGGAAGTGTTTTTCGAAAGCGACTTAATGGAACACCACTCTGTCTACTTTCACTAGATTTTAAATCCTCTAAAAGAAAATCTGGTAAAATGCAGAAAATAGAATCATATAGAATCATTCGGATATAGAAAAGCTTTTTACCTTATAGGAAACTTAATGTTAAACAAAGATTTTCTTGAAGTCTAAGGAAACAGTTTGAATCAATAAGATATGAACCAATATTTTTATCATAAAAAAAGTTAGATTTAATATTTTGAAATATTTAAAAAGAAACTGTTTTAAAAAATTTCTCAAGAAAATTAAGAATAAAGGTATAACAAACGTATCTATTTGAAATATTTCAAAATTCTTTAAAGAAACATTTTTGTACTAAATTTCAAAAAATGAATCAAGAAATAAACTTTTTCATTTTATTTCTATGTCCTTCTGAAACGAGATAATTATATTTTTTACTTATGACGTAGAAACTAAGAAATTTCAAGGTATTAATTTTTTTTATTCTTAATGCAATGATTTCAAATACACTGGAACATTGAATTTTCAGTTTTACGAAATGGAAATGTTTTTCGAAAGGGACGTAGCGGGAGACTAGCCTGTTTCATTTCACTGAATTTTAAATCGTCCAAAAGAATGTCTGGTAAAAATGCAGCAAATAGAAATATTCGGAAATTTAAAAGCTTTTTAGCTTATAGGAGACTACAAGTGAAACAATAGATTTCTTCGAATACGGTTGATAAAAAAACTGTTATTTGCAATAAAATATGATTCATATTTTTTCATCATCATGAAAAAATCAAATTTACAATTTTAAAATGCTTTAAAAAATTCACTTTAAAAAAAAAAAAAATTCTCGAGGAAATAAAGAATAAATGTATAACAAACATGTTTCTTTTAAATGTTTCAAAATGCTTCAAAGAAACATTTTGGAAGTAAATTTCAAAAAATTAGTGCAAATATTTGGAGATAGTTCTTGATTACATTTTTACGCCTAAATGCTAACTTTATTATTTTATTTCCATTCCCATTTGAAACGAGGTACTTTTATTTTTTATTTATGACTTAAAAACTAAAAAATTTCAAGTTATTTTATATTTTTCATCCTTAATGCAAATCAAAGAAGTAGAAGGGAAAATTGAATTAAAGGAAATGCTTTTCGAAAGAGACTTAGTGGAAGATCAGTCTGTTTCCTTACACTGAATATGAAATGCTCCAAAAGAAAGTTTGATAAAAGGCAGAAAATAGAGATATTAGAAAAGTTTTTTGGCTTATAGGAGACCTAAAGTGAAACAATTGATTTTCTTGAAGACGGATGATGAAAAAAAATGTTAATTTCAATAAACTGTTATTCATATTTTTTCAGCATGATGAAAAGTAAGATTTACTATTTTAAAATGCTTTAAAAAAATCACTTTTTTGAAAAATTCTCGAGAAAATGAAGAATAAATGTATAACAAACGTGTTTGTTTTAAATATTTCAAAATGCTTCAAAGAAGCATTTTTGAAGTAAATTTCAAACAACGAGTGCAAATATTTGAAGATAATTCTTCATTTTATTTTTGCGCCTAAATGCTAACTCTATCACTTTATTTCCATTTCCATTTGAAACGAGGTACTTTTATTTTTTTTACTTATGACATAGAAACTATGAAATTTCAATCTAGCAGTAGTTTATTATTATTATTATTATTATTATTATTATTATTATTATTATTATTAATGCAATCCAAACAGACTGGAAGAATGAATTTTGAGTTCTGGGAAATGGAAGGGATTTTCGAAAGAGACTTAGTGGAACACTGCTTTGTGGTACACAGGCTTTTAAATCCTCCAAAAGAAAATGTTGAAAATGGAGTCATTCGGAAACATAAAAGCTTTTAGCTTATGGGACACTTAAAGAGATGCAACAGGTTTTCTTGAAGGAAAAAGCTGCTGTCAATAAGAAATTATAAAATATTTTTATCATAAAGAAAAAGTTACGTTTAACATTTTGAAATATATTTTTTTTAAATCACTTTTTAAATTTTTTTTCGAGAGAATGAAGAATAGACATACATCAAACGTGTCTGTTTCAAATGTTTCAAAGAAACATTTTTGTAAGAACAAAAAGATCTTCTTAAAACACCATCAAAAAGTTTTAAATGCGCTAGGCCTTTCGAAAGATCGGAGTCTTTCTTCGTCAGTCGCAAAAAAGACGTGCTTCTACTACGAAAGCAGCAGCAAGACTGAAGTGAGAGATAAGAGAAAGGAAACAAGCTGAAGAAACAGCCAATAGGAAAGTAGAAATCAACAGGCAATAGGAAAACAGAAGACAACAGACAATCACAGAAGAGTATAATCAAAACAATAGAACACAAAGTAGAAAAGAAAATTGAAAATAATAATAATAATAATAATAATAATAATAATAATAATAATAATAATAATCTGTAATTGGCTGTTGTCTTCTTTTTTCCTATTGGCTGTTTCTTCAGCTTGTTTCCTTTCCCTTATCTCTCACTTCAGTCTTGCTGCTGCTTTCATAGTAGAAGCACGTCTTTTTTGCACCTGACGAAGAAAGACTCAGATCTTTTGAAAGGCCTAGCGCATTTAAAAATTTTTGATGGTGTTTTAAGAAGATATTTTTGTTCTTATTGATTCACACCAGTTTCAACTTTTTTTCTTTGAACATTTTTGTATTAAGTTTCTAATGATTAATGCAAATATTTGAAAGTAATTTTTTATCATACTTTTCTTCCTAAATGCTAACTTTATCACTTTGTTTCTATTTCCATTTGAAAAGAGTTAATTATATTTTTTAGTTATGACGTAGAAACTAAGAAATTTCAAACTAGTAATATTTTTTTATTCTTAATGCAATGCAAAGAAATTGACTAAAACATTATTTTTTCAGTTTTTCGAAAAGTGCTTTTCGTCAGAGACTTGGTTGAAGACCATTCTGTTTTCTTACACGGGATTTTAAATCTTCCAAAAGAATCTCTGGTAAAATGCAGAAAATAGAAATATTCGAAATATAAAAGCTTTTTAGATTATAAGAGACCTAAAGTTAATCAACAGATTTCCTTGAAGACGGATTATAAAAAAACTGCTAATTTCAATAAAATATGATTCATATTTTCTCATCGTGATGAAAAAGTCAGATTTAACATTTTTAAATGCTTTAAAAATATCGCTTTTTAAAAAAAATTCTCAAGGATATGAAGAATAAATTTATAACAAACATGTTTGTTTTACCTCTTTTAAAATGCTTCAAAGAAACATTTTGGAAGTAAATTTCAAAAAATGAGTGCAAATATTGGAAGATAATTCTTGATTATATTTTTACGCCTAGATGTTAACTTTATCATTTTATTTCCATTCCCATTTGAAACGAGGTACTTTTATTTTTCATTTCAAAAGCATTTTTTTTTTATTATTCAAAGCAATTCCATATTTTTCATTCTAAATGCAATGCAAAGAGATAGACTGGAAAATTGAATTAAAGGAAATGCTTTTCGTAAGAGACTTGGTACAAGACCATTCTGTTTTTTTACACAGATTTTAAATCGTCCAAAAGAAAATCTGGTAAAATGCAGAAAATAGAAATATTCGAAAATATAAAAGCTTTTTAGATTATAAGAGACCTAAAGTGAAACAACAGATTTCCCTGAAGTTGAATGATAAAAAGAACTGTTACTTTCAATAAAATATGATTCATATTTTCATAATGAAAAGAAGGTATCAATTAAACAAATAAAATTGCTTATAAAAAAAAACTCTTTTAAAAATATTATCAAGAAAATAAAGAATAAATGTATAACAAATTTGTCTGTTTTAAATATTTCAAAATAATTTTTCAATGAAATTTCAAAATCATTTTAATCATTTTTATTAGACAATTCAAATGATTACTGCAAATATTTGAAGATAATTCTTGATTATATTTTTGCGTTAGCCTTATCACTTTATTTCCATTTGCACTTCCATTTTTTAAAGGAATACTTTTATTTTTTACTTATGATGTAGTTTTTTTTTATCCTTAATGCAATGTAAGGAAATAGACTGTAACATTGAATTTTCAGTTTTGTGAAATGGAAGTGCTTTGCGAACGAGACTTAGTGGGAGACCAGTGTGTTTCCTTACACTGGGTTTTAAATCCTCTAAAAGAAAGTCTAGTAAAATGCAGAAAATAGTCATTCGGAAATATAAAGGATTTTTAGCTTGTGGGAGGCCTAAAGTGAAAGAATAGGTTTTCTTGAAGTCTAGGCAAAAAGCTGATATCAATGAGATATGATGCAGTATTTTTTGTCATAGAGTGAAGGTTAGATTTAATATTTTGAAATGCTTTAGAGAAATGCCTATCATTAAAAATTTCTGTAGAAAATAAAGTCTATTAAATTTGTCAATTTTAAATATTTTGAAATGCTTCAAGGAAAAATTTGTTTACATTTTTAAAAAGTTTCATATGCAAACAATTGAAAGTTTTAAATACTTATTTTCCATAACACTTCATGTAATTGGAGATTTTAAATATTTTAAATAGATATAATCAATAGTTCATTAGTTATACTAAATATGAAGATGAAACAAGTGATAAAAAAAGTAACCCATGCATTTTTTAAACGTAATTTTATCAAAATACGTCAATTTTAACCTATGTATGACGCTCCACTCATTCTATCTGTAATGATGTTCAATTTTACGTTTACTCTGAGTCAAAGATAACTCAGTTTTCCCTCTTAATTCTATTTAGTCTTTGGTTCGAGAAACAATGCTATTTTGATTTTTTCAGTATTTTCGAAGTTTGACACTCCGTTGGCTGAAATTCGAGTTAATTGAAATTCGCTATTTTTTAAATTAATGCGCATACAAAATTTACAAGTTATTTTATTTATTATTACACCCTGTACAAAGTGTCCCTATCTTGAATTTTATTATATGAAAATTTATTTAGGTCAAAATAGTTATTTTTTAAAAAGATGTGAAATTTAAATTTCTATATGGTCCCTCGATCATATAAGTTCTATTTAGAAAAACTTTCTCCAAATAAAACAATTAAAATTCCATTCACCTGCAACCAAAACTTACCGAGTTATGTGATAATTTTAATTTTATCAATTTTCGGCGTTTTCTGGCACTAAAAACGGAAAAATGTGTTTATCGTAATATTTATGTCTCACTGGATACAACGCACCATTTTAGGAAAAGTGAAGCATTTGCAATTTTAAATGAAGGATAAGGGGATAATTACCCGTCCATATCGTCGACATTCCTTCGTATTTGGCATTTTACAAAGAAAAATATATAAACCGCGTACAATGATTCCCGTTATCAGAGAATTTTTAATTTATTTGACCCTCACAGGTTACCTCTCTGGAACCACCCTTGAAGTCAAAGAGATTGTTCTAACATTCAAATAAATCTTTTGGTTCCGCAAGTAATTTAGACCTCTCCTCATATGTGTTTAAATATTGTAACAAGTGTAAAAGATGTTAAGCAATCAAAACCAGCAATTGATTATATTAGACGACTATTTCAGCCCTTTTTTATCAATAAAAATGGCGTTTTGTGCCAAAGCAGATACAATTATGATTGTTGTAAAGTATAAAATGTTTCCCGTATTCATTTACTTATAAATTTTCAGCGCATAAGTGTTTGTAATTAAAAAAAATAAATCTATGCGCCATTTTATTTACAAAAACCAAAACTAAGCGTTAAAAATAATATTTTAAAAAAGGTAAAAGCATTTAACTTGTAAAAACTGCCACTTTTCAGAAACTGATCAAGTCTTCAAATGAACGCTCCTCTAGCTTAATGAATAAAGAAGACGAGTAGGGAAGACAGAGCAATGCTCGGTCAAAATTAGCTTTGAGTTCAACTCGATATATTTTTCTCGCTGTATTATAATGCCTCTTTTTTTATAAAATAGCTTGACCCATAATCAAAAGTACCCATTAATCGAATTTTCTCGAACATGTGACTTAGCCCAATGATTTTCTCGTGCCAAAAAAACGTAGGATACAAAATTTAGTTCAAATCGTCTTAGCCGTTTTCAAGATAAAAATAGCTTGACCCATAATGACCCATGACCAAAATGACCCACTAGTCGAAATTTCTCGAACATGTGACCTAGCCCAATAGTCTTCTCGTTCCCTAAAACTGTAGGATACTAAATTTAGCTCAAATCCTCTGAACCGTTTTTAAGATAAAAATAGCTTGACCCTTAAGGACCCATGAACAAAATGACCCACTAATCAAAATTTCTCGAACATGTGACCTAGCCCAACAGTCTTCTCGTTCCCTAAAACTGTAGGATGCAAAATTTAGTCTAAATAGTCTGAGCAGTTTTTTAGATAAAATTAGCTTGATCCACAGTGACCCAAAAAGGACCCACTAATCGGATTTTTTTGAGCTTGTGACCTTGCCCAATGATTTTCTCAGGCCCCAAAACAGTAGGATACAAAATTTAGTTCAAATCGTCTGAGCCGTTTTTAAAATAAAAATAGCTCCACCCATAATGACCCATGACCAAAATGACCCACTAATCGAAATTTCTCAAACATGTGACCTAGCCCAACAGTCGTCTCGTGCCCAAAAACCATAGGATGCAAAATTTAGTCTAAATAGTCTGAGCCATTTTTTAGATATAATTAGTTTGACCCACAGTGACCAAAAAATGACCCACTAATCGGATTTTCTCGAGCATGTGACCTTGCCCAACGATTTTCTCATGCCCTAAAACCGTAGCATACAATATTTAGTTCAAATCGTCTGAGCAGTTTTTAAGATAAAAATAGCTTGACCCATAATGACCCATAACCAAAATGACCCACTAATCGAAATTTCTCGAACATGTGACCTAGCCCAGTAGTCTTCTCGTTCCCTAAAACTGTAAGATACTAAAGTAGATAATATTTTTAAGAAATTTAATGTGTCACATTAAAATAAAATATCGTACATTTAAAAATTGCAAGATTATTTTTTCTTTTTCTTAAATAATAATAATAATAATAATAATAATAAATAAAATAAACTATTTTCGGAACTTTAAATATTTATTTAAATATTTATTATTTGTATGTAAGATATTCGTTAGATCTCAGTTCTCAACGAAGCATAAATTATTTTTAATTCATTTGTTTTATTAACTGAACATTTAACGAGATCCTTCCGGATCCCAACGGCAAGAATCCTCAGGAGTGGATTGCGGAATTCTTGCAGGATTGAAAAGACGTGAATCGCGTGGGATTACGAGTTTGTAATCCTTAATTAAAACGTATTATTTCTGTTATTTGCTTCTAACAAACTAAACATTGAATGACTGAAAATTAATGATTTCAAACTGAGTTTTCTTTTTGTTGTCGGTGTAGAGTACAAAAAAATTGGCATTAGATACTTGCTCGTGTAGTAAAGCATGATATATCCGAGCTCAAAATCTTGAAATTTGAAAAATCTCAAAATTTGAATTATATAAGATTTTAAAGATTCATTTGAATGCAGTTTTCAAGAGAAATATAAGATTTATTCGAATAAATCTAATTTTGAATTAATCGATACAGAAAAACTCCAATTATCCGAAATAATGTGTTCTGGGTGTACTTTGGACATGCAGAAATACGGATTATTTGGGCAATCATAAAAAAGGCTATGTTCTGAAATAAAAAATTATCTAAAATAGCTTTTGTTTTACTAAAAGGTAGATTTAATGTATTCAACGTATATTAGGCCTACTTTTTAATAAGATAACTTTTACTACAAATAAAAAAAATCGATACTTACATACATTTAGATAATTTAGTTGAACACGTACAGTCGGCCAAAATAATTGAGAACACGCCATACAATTTCATCTCCAAATCGTCACAGAATAAAACGAAAATAGCCATTCGACTGGAAAGTGTAACTTTTTCAATTTTGTTTTAATAAAGTAAGCTTAGGGGGTCAACTGCATACTAAAATTGTACCGAACTCTAAAATTTCCCATACGAATACTTAATTTTGACATCATATTTGGAATTACCACTAAAGCTTATCTTAGGATATTAAATTTGACTTCATTCAGTCAAGTATTTTAGAAATTATGAAGGTTTTAAATTTGAAACGCCTAATGTTCATTTGTAAATTATGCAAAATAGATTGCATTGCGAGTAGTCTTTTTAGCATAATGCAAGAACTACTAGGCGGAATGAGCTGTAATTTTGGATTTGTCTATTTGAAGCTTCTAGAAATTGATGTCGAATGGCTAGTTCATTTTTTTATTTCTTGGATAATTTGGTGATTAAAATATATTTTTTTGTTTTGTTTTGTTTTGTTTTTTGTCAGCCGATTGTACAACAAAAATGTCTTTACGTAGGCCATAAATACTAATTTAGAATTATCCAAATGTGGGTTTCGAAAATTCCAGAAAAATATAAATGTTAAAATTGGTTTTATAGGAATTTCAAGCAAAATGTTTATGAACGTATACATACAACTCTCATTTCAATAAGGTGATTTTCTTCTTAAATGCTTTTTTTCTGACATCGATCCTGATTTTTCAAATTCAGATAATTGGAGTTTTATTGTATTTCAAATTATCCAAGTTCAAATTAAGGAGAGTCTTTGTATAAACTTTTCAACTGTGTTCAGATATTTTTTGTCTTACATAATTACGCTGAAAATCATTGTAAAAACATTAAAATATCCAATCTTAATAACTCTCCATTCATTTTACATGTTAGCAGAAAAAAATCATAATCTTCTCAAGATAATATTTTTAAGTTTGAACATATTCTTTTCTTTCAGCAGCAAAGTTTATCGAAAGAGTGCATTTAATCTCTAAGTGAGTGATTTATCGCAAATTTTTATATAATTACGCATTCGGATAAAGTTTTATTGTAAAGCGAAAATTTGTGTCGATAAATTAATTAAGAAAACTTTATTCTTGAAACTTAGTAAGTTCTTTTGGGGATTAAGGATTTATTCATCTTTCATCTCATAATCTTCTCTTTAGAATCTCAAAGTTTTTAAAAAAGTTTTAATGTGTTAAAAATATTTTGCATTTTTAAAATAGTACTTGATTTCAGAGGAAGGTGCAACTGCGAAATCAATGGAAAATGTCAGTATTTATGTTTCACTTTCTCGGCAATCACTGAATATATTTCAATATTTCTTTATGTTTTGATTAGTGTAAGTAGCTTTACTGCCCGAGAGGGACTGCTCAGAGTAGGAACCAAGTCAGTAGAGCATAGATGCCCCTCCCAGACCCCTTGATTGAAGTAATTTAAAAATTATATACAAAACCCGCCGGTAAGCGCGACAGAAGTAGGGGTGGTGAACAATAGATAAACACTCGGCAGAGGATGATAAAAACAAAACAACGTAAAACAACGGCAAATGACGGTCCGAAAGTTTCTAGCACTGGAAGATTTTGATAATTCCTTTTTTTTTTTTTTAGAAAATCATTTACTGATTGGTAACATTAATTTAAAAAAATCAAGATAATTTTTGTTTGCCAAAATTGCACAACTGTTGCATTTTATGTTTCCAAACACATAGTATGTAATTTGCTTCTGTATGTGTGTGAGTGAACATGATAACTTCCAAACGGTACTCCCGACTGTCAAGGAAGGTCTCCTTAAAGCGCATGCTCCGAATATTTAGGGAAAAAAATGCTAATGGAATGACTTTATGTACGTAATCAAGTATCAGTCAAATTTAGATGCGGAATCTTAGTAGAAAATTTGTAAAAATAACAAATATTTTCAGTATATGGCGCAAAAGGACGCGATTTGGCGAGCAACACTTTTTCCTCGCCAAATGCAAGCGATTTTAATGTATTTAAAAATTCTTGGTTAAATGAGTGTTTAAATGCGTAGTACTTTAGGAACTTAAACTTAAACGATCAAATATAGTTTATTATTTTTTCTATAAGCTTATATAATATATAACAAGTTGCGCATTGCTGATTTTTACGGTCTCGCTGGCAGGATACGATAAGTTTTAAGTGTATTTTAACAGTGACTAACTGCCCAATTAAGAACGCTCTCATTAATACATTTCGATATATTGAATAGGTCGTTGTTTCCATGGCAACAATAATTTTCTCTTGTTGTTTCCGAAAAATTGACAGTGTCAAATTGACAGTGCTCAGAATCGGACATTAATTTTTAGTTTGAAGCATTTTTAATCAATTAAAATTTTGTTCTAAGCAGTAGAATATAGTCGTTAATTTTCTTTATATAATTATATATACATATAAATATATATGGTAAAACCGTAGTTAGAAAAGTGTATTTATTTAAGTTAAACTTACTTAAACTAGTTCAGTATAAAGAGTAGAAAAAGATTTTCCTCAAGTAGTATTTATCATAAAAGCGGATTTTTTTTTTCATTATGTCGCCAACCAGCGATAAATCGCCAAAAACACGAAGTTTTTATATTTTTTTACTGACGTTATATCGAGGTTCCACAGCAATTCTTTTTATAAACTTATGTACCTTCATGAGAAAAATATTTTGTAATTTTTTCAAAATTTTCTGAGCATGCTCTTATGGAGACCTAGCTTGTGAGTTCTCTTTTAGCGAACATGTTTAAATCACTGACACAAGAACTACACATGTTTTCGTAAAAATCGACCTATTTAATCCATTTTTAAATCATTTTTTAAACACTTTGAGACAGATTGTGTAGAATAAATCACAAAGGAAATTTGACAGAGTATAAGTGATAAATATTGCAGCAATATAATCAAGCATTAGTAACGTATAGGTAACGTCTCGAGTTTCAAAACAGGTGGTACCGCGTTCGAATTCTACAGACAATTCAGACACTCCAGTTATTTTAAATTCCAATAACAGCTGAATATATATAGCAAGTTATAGTCAAATAATAATTAATCTATATTTTAATTAAATTATAGATTAATTATCGCCAACATTTACCTAAAAAAATAGAGAAATCGTTTCTAAGTTCTTTAGAAAAAAAAAAGAAATAATTGAAAAACATAAATTTATATGAGAAAGCATCAAAGACTACAGCTTCTAACGTTGCTTTGCTTGACCGAAAAAACGATTTTTTGTCTATAATTCATTTTGTGTAAACTTAAGGAAAACCCGTTTACATTGAACCTTATTTGAAGGTTTATCCTCTAGTCGCCCCATTAATGACAATGTTTGTTTAAGTCTGCGCATTCGAGTAGAAAGTCGGTTTCCCTGAAAAGAAAACCGTTTCGCCAATTGAATCGAATCCACACTATATCTGTTTAATAGGTAAATTGTGATGCGTTAATAGATTGGTAACGTATAGCATTATCTTTTAAGCCCATTTCTACAAAGGAGGTTATCCAATTCCTTTGCATGTTTGTTTATTTATTTCATGCATGTCCACGTATAACTTTTGAACAGATGCTCCAGTTTTGATTCTTTTTAGAAAACATTCCAACATAGTTGAAAAGTGTTTATGACATCGGTTTGTCTATTTGGCCGTCATTCCTTCTCTAACTCCCGTAAATATTCTCGGATTTCCATGTAACTTCTATATGTTATTGAGGTTTACTATAGAATGCTCGGTATTAAAAATGAAGTGTGTAGCGGTTATAGTTCGTTAACAGAGATACACAAAAAATATATGTTATATTATAGTCTATCGGGAAAAATCGTTTTAATGATGTTACAATATTTTAAACATAACGAGTGTGATATCTATTACTGCGGTGGACTAAAACGTGTTTTCTCACAAGGAAGGTCTCCTTAAAGCGCATACTCAGAATTTTTTGAAAAAAATGCTAATAGACCTACTCATGTACGTTATAAAGGATCAGTCAAATTTAGCTGCGGAATCCCAGAAGAAAATCTGTAAAAAAATAAAATCTTTCGAGTATTTGGCTAAAAAAAAAAGCGATTCGGTGAGTAACACTTTTTCGTCGCTAAATGCAAGCGATTTTAATGTATTTGAAAATTCCTTGTAAAATGAGTGTTTAAATGCTTTGTAATTTATGAATTTAAACTTAAACGATTAAATAGTTTATTATTGTTTCTATAAACTTATATAATATACATACAAGTTAAGTACTGCTGAAGTTGTTTAATTTTGCATTGTTTCGACGGCTGGATAAGTTTTAAGTGTATTTTAACAGTAACTGTCCGATTAAAAACATTCTCATTATACATTTAGATTTTGAATAAGTCATTGTTCCCACGGAAACAAGACTTTTCTCTTGTTGTCTCCGGCACTAACAATATCGAGGTCAAATTGACAGTGCTCCGAATCGGACAATTAATTTTTAGTTTGAAACTTTTTTAAGTAATTTAAATTTTGTTCTAAACCGTAGAATATGATCGTTAATTTTCTTTAGATGTACATATAAATGTATATGGCAAAACCCTAGTTATAAAAGTTAATTTATTTAAGTTAAACAAACTTAAACTAGTTCAGTATAATGAGTAGAAAGCGTTTTTCCTAAAAGAGTATTTATCGTAAATGCGTATTTTTTTTTTTAATTTCATTATGTCGCCAACCTAGCGATAAATCGCCAAAACACGAAATTTTCATAAATTTTTTTATGGACGTTATATCGAGGTTCCGCAGCAAATTTTTTTATAAACATGTATACCCTCATGAGAAGAATATTCTGTAATTTTTTCAAAATTTTCTGAGTATGCGCTTATGGAGACTTTCCTTGTCAGAAGTATAGAATAAGTAGCATTTATAGTTCGGTTAATCACAAAAGAATTCCATTACATTATGATCTATGGAGAAAAAACATTTGTCGTGGATATAAAATCTGGTAGCCAGAAAAAAATTCTAGTCTCCAATAAAAAATGCATCCCCCTCCCCTGTCATTGATTTTCGAAAGACACAAAAGTTTTTTATGAATTAATTTAGAAAAATAATAAGCATAGCTTATAATTATTAGTTACATAGTTTAGAATAGTACATATTTTTGAAAGATAATATAATCTAAGTGTTTAATGAAACATATAAAAATTATATAGTACTCTGAAAGATAAGAAGAAAGAAATACTGTAAAGACTGAATTAACCGAAATGTTTGGGAAATGCTGATTGCCAGATGCTTCTAATGTATGGAGAGTTGAGTGCTACAAAACCTATATCTAATGAAGGGGACATCAGCAAAATAGAAAAGTTGGAAACAAATTTTTGTAGGAGAGAAATAATCCCTTTTCTCGTTTCTTAAGTCAATTTTTGAATAAAGAAAAAGACAGAAAGCCAGATAAAATAACCTGGTCGCCATATAAAGTAACTTGGTCGCCTGATAAAAAGTAAACTTGGTAACCAATGACGACCTGGCGACCGCATTTGTCAAGAATTTTAATGATATTATGATAATTCAAACAGAATGACATTGATATGCATCACTTAGGTGAGCTAAAACGTGCTTTCTGTAGAGAATAAGAAAGAGATTTTACGATAGTACTTCAAAAACTTACCCTACTTAACCCTTTTTATCCTGACAGTACTTATAAGTACCACTTTAACCCCTTCGTGACGAGCGTCTTTTACAGAAATTTTAATCTGTTACCACCGGTTTTTCAAATGAGAAATTTTCACCGAATTGAATCGCAAAAATGCTATGATTAGATAAGGAAAACTTTACAAAAAAAAAAAAATAACTGGTGGGAATAATCGAGGATTCTGAGCATCTAAAAAGTAGCTGGAAAATTAATTCAGGATATAAAGGGTTAAAATATAATGAAGATGATATGCATCACTGAGGTGCACTACAATATTTTTTCTATAGATTACTGAGTGAGCATTTATCGTTCATTTACATTTACAGAGATACAACAAAGAAATCGGGCACAGAACTGATTATGATCTATATAATTGTTGGGAGTGTGCTTTTAACTTATCTAAATTTTTTCGTGCAATTACGAGGTCTGTTTAAATTCTATAGATCATATACAGGGCTAAACAACAGAACTCGCACTCATTATTGGATTGCAGGCAACGGCAATTGCTGAAAATGGCTTTTTATTGAGTTATGTGTCTTTTCTAATTACTTATTTAGGTATATCATTTCATTGTATGAAAAAATTAAATTTCTTAACAATATTCTGTTAGTGTTGGAAAGTGTTTCAAAATCTATGCTTTTTTTGAAAAGTTAAAATTATTTTTTTTATTTTAAGACAGATCGTTATAAACGAAAAAGTACCTCAAGAAAGTTTTTTTTTTTTTCTATCCGGGATTCAAATTGCCGAAAAAACTGACACGTAATCGAGCTCCAGAAAAAAGGCTTTTGAAACAGTAAATAATAATACTTTTATACGGAAAATACCCTTACAGTCGGAAAAATACGGCGAAATATTTCCTATTTTGTTTATTCTATTTTTTTCTGTAACTCCATGGAGAAAATCGGTTATTCTGATTTAAATATGCAGAAAAAACGGAACGCTTTTCTTTCGTCTGCTCGAAGACAGTGTTGCCAGTGGGCTACTTTTTTTTAATTAAGTTTTCTTGATTGCCACCAGTTTATTGAGAAAGTAAAATTCACTTTATTTAATAACATAATAAATAAGGCGAAATCAAAGCGAATTTTATCATTTCAAAAACGTGATACCAATCAGACAATCTGAATTTTAAACAACAACGAAAAATCATGCGTCAAGCATAGATTATGAAACACTTTCCAACACAGCCAGAAAACTGTAACGAAACTTCACCGTTAAATAAGGTGAAAGAAGATATATAAGTAAACAGTTTAGAAAACATATAACACATTAAAAAATACAGTTTTCAAAAGTACCTTCCAGTGTCAAAACAGTAGTCGAATTATTTTGTGCAACCCTGTATATGATAAATAGATGTGGATATATAGCATGATAAAATTTAGTTCAATTAGAATATTCACATTTAACGATTTTCGCCAATCGATGGAAATTCACTTTTGTACACACCACATATTAAGGCAAAAGGCAACTTAAAACTCACTCGCAGCAATTACCAACCGTAAACGACAATGTATCTTTTTCTTTGCGTAGCCCTGTATATGAATTTATTTATATTCCACAAACTTTTATTAATCTACTAAATGTATAGTTCAGCAGGGAAATGCGTAACACAGTTAAAAACTACCCTTAAGCAATTCCTTCGCATAGTCTGTAATGCTTACGGATTTCCTTGTGTAGCTCTGTATATGAACAACCGAGTTTATAAACACACACGTACTATGAAAAATTTAGTTAAGCTTAAAATGTAAACCAAAGTTGAAAACGCACTTATCACACATAGACTGTAAATATCGAACATGTACTGTAACAAATATCTTTCGTGTGTCCCTGTCAACAAACGCAATGCACACCACACTGTCAAAAGAACAATTTATAGTGTACCTTAGTAATGCTTATAATTTTCATTATGTTTGAAATAGTGAAATATCTCTAAATTGCACTGCAAACGATTTTTCCCCGTAGAACAACGTGTATAAGAATTATTTTGTTTGACCCTGTAAATGAATAATAAATGCTTTCTCCATATTCTACAAAAAGCATGCTTTAATGCGCTTCATAGTTATCTATCAATTTCATCATGTTTTAAATGACGAAGCATCATTAAAATGCACTTGAAACGATTATTTCTCATTGACTGTAATGTAACGGAATACTTTAATAACTTTTGACTGTCCCTGAAAAAAAACTATAAGTGCTACTCACTTCAGTTGAAATAGGAAACAACAATAACGTACAAAAATTTCAGGGCAATCCGAGTATATTTACGCGAGTTTGAGCAGACAAACCGAAGTCATAAACACTTTTCAATTGGGTTGGAAAGTGTTAAAAAGTAGCACACTGCCAACACTTCTGGAAGAACCGAAGAAAGCACAGAGAGGAGGAGGCACATTCGGTGGCTCCATAAAACCTCGGCTATTTATCAAGAAGTTGGAAATTGTACCTTAAACGTGACAAATGAGGTGCATTCGTGCTATAACTGGTATTACAACCTAAAAAATCATCGTTATGATTTCAGTGAAATGAATTATATCGTCTGTTATGAGCGAAATGAGCATGCCTTTTCTCTTATTACGTATGCCACGTTTGCAGATGCGAACACTTTTTCGACATCAGACAGCGCTGCAAAATTCACCATGGACATCTTGCTTTGCGAATGATTACCTCCATGGTTTAATATTTTTATGACTCATGATAAACGAATCTCTTGTATTTACTTACTTTAATGGATTGAGATTTTAGGCTGTCAACCTAATTTCCACTGAAGTTATCTAAAAGTCTCGACATATTTTAGTGTAACTTAGCTCTCAAACAAACAATTTTTTTGAACGATCTTTCTAAAAATGTAAGTTTTATGCAGTTTTATTCGAAAAAATAATTTTGAATAAAAATGGCCTCCTGGCACATGAAAAAAGAAATGGTCAGCCCGTATTTCTTTTTCTCAGTCACATGACTTGCGTTTTCATTATATAGATTACGATTGAAAGGATTTAATATAATGAAGAAAACTTTTATTAATATATTTTTAAGTTTTGATTCGATTTTCATAAAATTTGAAATGATTCGACAAAACTTTGCAACGATTATATATATTAAATTTCAAATCATTCGGTTGGGTAGCTTTTGCGCTGTTATATGCGGACGGACGAACAAACAGACGGACACGACGAGTATAGGTGCTATGTATTTATATAATTACGGACGCACCTACAAGGAGAAAAAATCTGAGCCTCAAGTGCATTTGGATCTGTCTCGTCTATCTTTTGCAAATTTTGCTAGATTTCCTTCAGCTACCGCTAACAAAATCACACACACATAAACATCTTTATTTTATTAATATAGAAAAAAAACAGTTATTATTAAAATTATACATTATTAAGAAAGTATTACTTCATTGTTTCCTAAATTGAAAACAGAATTACCGCTCAATTATTTCATGCAGTATCGATCCTAATAATATTAAAAATCCGATTGTGTGCAAATGTTAGGCTGAAGCCAGCGTCAAAATGGAGCATTTAATCATCCTGTATCTTTGCATATAGGTTGATTATAACCCTCAAATGAACATAGGCTGGTTTTTGTTTATTTTATTCAAACATTTTTCTTAATAATTCAAAATTTCGTTATTTTCATAGAGAATAAATAGACATTTTTTCGTATAATATTTTTAAATGATTAAATTTACTTTACCGTTGCTAATACTTTATCGTTGCCAAAACTAAATCAAAATCCGGAAAAATAATTTTTACTCAAAAATTTAGTTTCAATTTAAAAATTTTCACGTGAAAAATGAAAATGAAAAAAAAAATAAAGAAAGAATTAAAAAGAAGATTAAATAATTTTATTAGAAATAAAACGTACTTTTTTTAGTTTTTGATAATAATACAAGGTTTCAATGTGCGTAACCATAGGAAACAGGGGAATGTGACGTCATACATCGAAAATAAAGCGTATATACTTTGATGGTGAAATAAAATGATCTTGAGTTTTTCTTTACTTTTTTTTCTTTTTTTTTCTTTTGTATGGTAACAATACTTGGCGTTTTACCGTCTGCGCACGGCTAATATAACTATACCGTATTTTTTTATTTAAATTTTAAAAAAGTAAAAAGAAGTTTGAAAAGAAAAGGGTTAGCAAATGTCAATAATATGCTCCGCAAAATTATCCATGTCAAAAATGATGTCATGGATAGCTAGAAATAGTTATTTTCATTCGTAAAACTAAAAGAAATAACTCGATTACCTAAAAAAAATGACGAATGTTAATAGTTGCATTTTAGTTGATAAAACCTAAAGATTTAATATTATTTCGTTAAAGTAACATAATTTCCCCTATGCCAGTATTGAAATTAATTGCCTGGAAAAGAAAATTAACAAGAATTATGTCATTAAAAAGGGATTTCTCTGGGGAAAAAGAGATGTCCTATTTGAAATGAAACGGGAATCTTCCCGTATGTTTTAAAATGAGTGTGAATCAATTCCTTACATTAATAATATAAGGATCAGTAAGTATAGAAAGTAGATGAGTTTCACGCCATATTTATAACGAAAAATTTAAATGGTTTTTTTATCTATACTGATTATTAAGCATGAGTATCCGTTATATACAGATGAGAGTTTCCTGCTAAAAATCAAATCATAATTTTCAGAAAAGGAAAATGAACACGAATCTATTATATTAAAATCTTGCCGTGTGTTTGTATTTCGCAACCAGTCCTAGACTATCGAACGCAACGCGATTTACTTAATACCTGTTATCATTGATCCGAGGATGTCACACAAACTGTCAGAATTTAAAAAAATTAAATTAGATGCCAAGATTTTTTTTTTTTGTAAATTTTAAAGAAGTTTCTCTAAAAACGGAAAGTAAATTACTCCATATTTGTGTATAAAAAGGGAGAAATAAAACAAATCAGTACATTTTGTACGCCATTTTCTCATTAAAACTGAAAAACATAATTTATTTTCACTTTGAATAGATGGTAAAAACAAAATCTTGATTTCAGTAAATTATCCGAAAAATAAAAACATATTTTCACATATTCAAACTTCATGAATCAATTTATTCTGGAGAACAAAAATTGCCTGTCAACATACTGTCATTTAGAAAACAAGATTTGTTTCAGCTATACATTAAACCATGGAGGCAGCATTGAATTTAAAGAAAAAGCATATACTATTTCCAATTGATGTTTTTTTTTAGGATGGCTGTTAATAAGTTTCACAAAGGCGTTAAAAGTAAAATTGTTTATCAGGTAAAATTGTCATTTGTTTACCCGATTCGTCTATTTCTACGATTTTATTTGGCCCTTCTTTTTGCATTGGTAGCAATTTCATTTTCGTGATTATTTGGCACAAAATTTCAGTTTTTTAAGACTGAGTTATGTCCAGGTCCCTACAACAAAAAATACTGTATTTTCTCCTACGAAATGTGATAAATAGTTAGTTAATTATTAACGTTTTTAATTATCGGGAGTGAAATATTTTGCTTAATTAATGTATTTATTCTTTTTTCAATGTTGCGTGAACGAAGTCACGGGTAACAGCTAGTTGGTCATAAAACAAGGGATAAGATTTGAGAGTTGGTGGGGGGGGGGAGGCGGGGGGTACAGACGCAGCATACACAACAAAATACGGCAAATCATAAAAGTAAACACATTTCAAAGGCTTTTAAAAAGTTTTCGTGAAAAAAACTGATTCTAGTACTAACGAAAAGTTGAGCTTATAATGAAATGAAAATATTTTACAAATTATGTATTATTAGTCCATGTAATAAAACTTAAGAACTGTAATATAAAACTTAAGTTTTATATTAAAGTTTGTGGAGAGAGCGATTTGCGGCTAAAATTAACTAGTTTGATGTGGTAAACCCAAAAATATTACTATAATATGTTAATTTGAATAGCACTATTACACGCCAACAATTACGAAATGCAGTACATTTCATTGAATTTAACTCGGAGTTGCATCAATCTATAATATTAAATCAGTGAAAAAAAAAGACAGATCAACAGCACTCCCTATTGGGTATTCACATACAAAATTGGACCAACATATATTTTTTAACTAATAACTTCAAATATAAAATTCTGCGCATTTCTACCCAATAGACTTAATGTTTATTGTGAAAGCATGCATACCAATGCCCCTTGTTGAATGAACAAAACCAAAATTAATTCAACAGAATTTTTAATAAATATTTTACATATTAATTTTGGTGAAATTCCATCCCCTAGATGCTGAGATATAGCTTTCACAGAAATCATGTAAAGCACAGCACGTAGCTCCAACTGTTCAGCAATATCACAAAACCCTAAGCAGTATTAATTTATGTCAACGTCTAACTGAACACAAATTTCAATCAAAACCCATCCCATAGATGTCGAGATATAGCTATCACGGAAATCGTAAATAACGGAGCCTAGCAGCACCGCCTGTTTGGGATCCAATTGTACACCAAGCATTTATCAACACTCATATGTGCAAGAATCAAACTAAATATAACGTTTTATGATTTTCCATCTCATATATGTCAAGATATAGCTGTAATGGAAATCGTGCAAAACACAGCATAGCAGCGCTATCTGTTGAGCAATATACACCCAAACATAATCAGCACGGATTTTTGTCATTTCTAACAGAATATGAAGCTAAGGATAGAATTCCATGCATTAGTTCTTGAGATAGAGCTCCCACTAAATTTGTGTCACATACATACTGACAGAAATACAGAGAGACAGACATTTTATAAAAAACGAGTCTATTCTATTCAGAATATTCCAATACGTGTAAATCCATCAAAAAAACAGAAGTCGAAAATTTTCACAGTTCTAATATTTTCTTCTTATATACACTGTAAAAAAAAAGAAATCCTGTAATATAACGGAAAATGTCTGGCAGCAAAAAGTTGCCAGGACGTCAAAACAAGCCATCTCCGTCGCAGCTAACCCCTAAAATTGTTAAGAGGACTCGTTATTTTCTGTGTATCAACACGCATTTCCTGTTGAAATACAGATTTGTTGCAAAATATAAGAATCCGCTGCTCTGTGACAGGAAATTGGACGATAAAGATGGGAAATAACATAAGAATTCTAGTAACATATTTTTAACGTCGAAATTCGACAGAAATTTCCTGTTTTTTTTTTTTTTTTAAAGATTTTTTTACAGTGTAGAAAAAAGCAAAAATGCAGTTTAAAAGTCAATTGGATTTACGAAATTGTTTTAGAGCAATCAGGGAACCTACATCAGAGTTGTTAATTTTAGTTATGCTAATTTAGTTAATTGTTTTAGCTAATATGTTAATTTAGTTTATACCAAACTTTATACAAAGTTTAATTTTAAAAAAAACCTTACTTTTCACAAATTTAATTTATCTATATGTTTTTTTACAACTTTTTCTTTTTAATTTTGTCACATATTGTGTTTATTTAAGACAAGAATGGACAACATTCGCTTATAGGCTATAAAAATCACAAGTTTGTGGAAAACAAACCAGCTTGTTTCCGTAATAAAGTATGGGGAATTTTTTTTTAATGTCTGAAATTAAATTAGTTTACAATATGTGTGTGTGGCAGACATTTACACAAAAATTTAAATATTTGACTACATTTTTTATAATATTAACTGCTATTTATATAATTTACATTTGAATATAAAAAATTACTCCAAAAATGTTGTCGTACACTTGAAAAAATATCATTATTGTGAACATCGCTCGGACCAATGTCACGCTTATGCCTTTTTGGCTTAAAATCACATTGTTTGGCGATGAAAGTAACATGAAATTCGTAAATAAATAAATAACATGTAACTCACAAGTACAGTCATTTTTATAAATACATCTGCAGTTTTTTTCTGTAAGTCACATGATGGAGAAGGTATATAAAAATAAAATTTTAATTTTAAAAAAAAGAAGAAATTAAAAAGAAAATTGTTACTGATATTTATCTAATCAAATTTTCAAATACATTTTTCTTAAACTGACGCAAAAGATAAATCGCCAAATATTGTTTCAATTGCAATCTTTTACATTGATTAATTTTTTAATCATTGCGAACATTCCTTTTCATGTTTAAATTAAATATTTTTGTGTTATAATATTATTTCATCAAAACTGTTTTTCTTTTTTTATTTTAAATAAAATTAGTAACAGTTTTTTTATTTTAGTTTTCGAAGTGTTTGTATTATTTTCCAAATAACATAGTCGCTTCATTTCTTTCACTAACGATAATGGTCGCCAAACAATGACCAATTGTAATATTTTCGTCCAAAATAACAGGACTTTCCACCATAATTCCATAAGTAATCCACGTTGAACGATATGTTATATACTAAAAAATTTTCTGAAAAATTATCTATCTAATAGTGCAAGTTCCATCAAAATCCTTTCAGCAGAACTCGAGTTATAAGCCGTCGCAACGAAATTTCCATTTGTATTTTATTTATATAGTAGATAGTACATAGATGTAGATTTCACAATACATCAAATTATTCTGCTCTACAGACTTGGTTTTCTAGGCTGAGCAGTCCTTCTGGACAGTAACAATAAAATACATAAAATTAATAGATTTTTGGATATTTGATCGATAGTTCTTCGACTCACCAAAACAACACCTGGAACCCACCAGTGAGTCGCGACCAGGGTTCTCGCTGCCGCTCGCCAAATCGCGCCACATCGCGACAAAATGCTTCATTTGGCGAGTAGATTAAACTCGCCAAATTGCGAGTGTTCAATTTTGTGTGTGTGTGTGCGCGCGTGTGTGTCAGTACAGGTGATACTCTTATTCGCGTTACTAAAGGACACTTTTCAAAACTATGGTATAAAAGAAATTGAATCAATTTTTAACCTTATGCATTTGGATGATACACGCAGTTCCTTATCTGAGGTATGGTCCAAATGAAAATTATCTAAAAGTTTCTTGGGTTCTCGTTGCAGAACCATGAAATTTGGGAGGTTCCATATATTTCATTCGAAAAAACGATCTACAGCAGCTTTATCCCATAACAGGTAATATGCTGTATTTTTCTGCAATATTGCCACTACATACAGTGGACTGTGAAAGAAGGTTCGGTGTGATGAACGCAACAAAAACTAAATTGAGAAATAGAAATGAATATAAAAAATGTGAATAACGTCATTTCAGTATGTGTTAACGAGCCTAATAGGCAACAGTACA
The DNA here is from genome assembly GCA_963931845.1 of Maratus michaelseni. Lineage (NCBI taxonomy): Eukaryota > Metazoa > Arthropoda > Arachnida > Araneae > Salticidae > Maratus > Maratus michaelseni. Next base: position 268,254,317 of record OZ007593.1, read on the forward strand.
ATTTTGAAACTGCCTTTGAAGTATGGACTTCAATGAAAAGCCGAAAAATTCTAGAAAAATAAAGTTTTTTTTTATATGACATATATTTTGTTGTCTATATTTTCAATTTTCAGAATTCATTAAATATATCTTAAAATCCTTAGTTATCATGGGTTGGAAGTTTTATTTCATAACACTTTAATGAGTTAGATTGGGTTTGGAATTTTGTATTGATTGCTCAAGGCATTTAAAATGTACATATGTTTAATAGTTTTTGCAGCAGATAGTTGAATTTAGATGGATAACTGATCTATAAGTAGTTACAAAACCTTGAGTTATTTTAGAACATACTGAAAAAAAAGAATAGTACATTAATGGGTTAAAGATTGACTTTTCAGTGTTTCATGACCCATCTATTTTTTTTTTTTTTCTGATTAGCCAAATTGCTAACGTTGGTCAAAAGTCAGCGAGAACCCTGGTCGCGACCCTAATAAGTTTCAAAGCATCTGTTTCTAAATAACGCATAATTTCAATTTTTACATCATCGACTAGAAAAAGAAAACGAATTTCAACTGATATTTGTTTAAAAACTGTTTCTCAAATAAGTGACATTTTATGACTTTTTAAATGATTTTCAAGCATGATTTTTTTTAAACCTATCTTAACATTGAACATTTGTTTCATACAATAAAGTAAAGTAACTAGTAGCAGAGTTACCACATTTGGCAATTGATTACCCATAGCAAGTTAAAAGGGAAAAAATCGGAAGGGAGGGGTTCCTATTCAATTAACCTTCCTAATTGGGTTCACTTCCAAAAGTTACCATCATAGCTACAACAGCTTTTAAAGTGAATGTGTGAATGCCATTAAAAGTTTTTAAAAGAACTCTTACGAACTCTTACCAAATACGTCAATTGGTTATGCGTCTGATTTCAAAAGCTTAATCATATGATCTGATAAACCATACGATACCGCACTTTGTCGATAAACTGAAATATATCAAACGCAAACACAGATTTTCGTTTTATGTTGAGCATAAATTTAATATGAAATTTAGTTGAATTGGTTAAAAAAATACATTGCTTCAGACCAGAGTATGATTGGAATTGTATTTTCGATTTATACATTTTTTATGTTATTTATATATATTTTTTTTTCCGCAGCAGAAAAATATATTTACTGATTAAAAATAAAATACCATTTAATTTTTATTGACTTACCAGCATGGTCAGAATTTGTATTTAAGAATCATAAACTACAAGAATATGTTTCTATTTTTCTTTCTCCTCTGCACACTAGAGCTAAAAGAAATTTCAACGACGAATTTTTTAGAAATAAGAATTGCTGCTTCTAGTGTTTAAAAACGTTTTCAAAACCGATATAAAAAAATAATGTTGGCGTTTTGTGCGTTAAATAGTAACAAGAATGAAAGATGATGCATCAGGCATAGATTATAAAACACTTTCAAACACTAACAGATAACACACAAGTTATTAAGAAATTTCAATTTTTCATGCAATGAAATCGATCGTAGTTCATCCTGTAACCGTCAAAATGTAATAGAATTATTTTGTGCGTCCCAGCAAACGAACTATAAATGGTACGTATACTATACTACTGAGAAAGCTAGTCCACGTTAGGGACGAATATCAATTAAGTTTGAAGTATTCTTATATCATTAAAATGCCTCGGAAACAATTTTCCCACATAGACCATAATATGAGGTAATTCTTTTGTGTGTCCATGTAAACAAACTATAAATGCTACACACTTCACGTTCAGTACCAAATATTCTATAATAAACCTCAATCTATATATTTAAAACGAAATGCGCATTCCGTCAAAATTCCACACGAATATCGTCTCTTTATGCATGCGTCAATGTTTATTTGAAGGATTCTCCCTTCGAAACTGGAAACTTTGATTAGCCTGTTTAGCCTAGGGAGGATTGAAAGAACTTCATATATATATATTTGCTCTGAGGTTGAAAGCTAAGCGTTTTTTTAAGAACTCATGTTTTCACTACTAAATATGCATATTTTTTCGCAAAATTTTAAAGAGTGCTTGGACACAGCTATATTTATAACCGATTGAAATGTCAGAGAGTTCGGAAGACGAGACCTATTTTTTTATTGCAATGTTAAAGGAGCCGACGCGAAAACAAACAAACAAAAAAAAAAGGGGAGAAGAAAACATTTCTTTTACAACTGGATAACAATATTTTTTCACGAAATTTTTACACGGGCTGTAAAACCGTTTTATTTATCACCCATAAAGATTTCAAAGAGTTTTTATTTTAAAACCATGAAACGAACCTACGTTAAAAAAAAAAAAAAAAAAAAAAAAAAAAAAAAAAACAAGAAAATGAGTGCTTTTATCACTAAATATCAATATTGTTTCGCGGATTTTTCATCTTAAAATATAATTTTATACAAAACTGGATTAAAGATAAAAATAATAAAAACTTGATTTTTTAAAAATTTATTTATTATCACGGGCCCGGGCAACGCCGGGCGGGGGTCAGCTAGTAACATATAAAATTTATATGGGAATCTAAGTATATTTACGCACGTTAAAGTACGGACAGACAAACCGAATTCATAAACACTTTTCAACTACGTTGGAAAGTGTTAATAAAGCGTAGACAAAACATTTGCATTTATAGAAATAACTGTCAAAATAATCACATATTTATAAGTCATTTAAATTACTTTAAGGAACATTTCCCTTTAAAATTTATCGCAAAATATTGAAACTATGATTCTTATACAACAACTGTTTCCATTTGTTATCCACTTTCCCATTTAATGTTGATCGATCAAATAATGCAATGTAGCTTTCGGAAAGCCTACTGGACTTCCTATTTCCATCTTCGAATTTCGCTTGGGAGACTATACGTTATTGTAGCATACAGCAGATTCTGAATGCATAAGAGTTTTCCCGATTTCCGGTGGGATTATTCAAAATACAAGCACAAATGTTTGATAAATATTTGCTCAGCAATATTAACATATTTAAGAGAACAAAATTCATAAACACAGTCAAAATGTTTGAATAATGCGTCGCAATTTATATTTATCGGAGATAATTACAAACGAGGAGAAGTTAGGAGAAATAATTCAAGGAGCTCGATTTTGTAACACATCAATTTTGCTTTTATCAAGAGCGGTAGAATTTACACATCTTAATTTCAAAATTTCTTGAAGTTAAATCAAATTCCTTGATTTCGGAATAATATTATTCAAAATGCGAGCTTAAATATTTCAAAAACATTTGATTATAAATAAAATGGTTTTAAAACGAGAAATAAAGGAAAGACGTTTTTATGCGTGAAATAAGAAATCATAAACAACAAATTCACATGTATAAAAACCAGTTTCAGCATAAACATGATAACAAGTTGTAATACTGTAAATTGCTTTAATTAACAATGCACTTTAAAATTTATCGGAATTCAAATGCAACGACTGTTTTCATTTCTTATCAGCTTACCCATTTAATGTTGATTGGTAAAGGATACAATATAGCTTTCGAAAACCCTAGCTTACTTCCTATTTGTAATCCTCGAATTTTGCTTGGGAGACCATTCAAAACAATTCTAACTTCAAAAGAGTTTTCCTAATTTCCGGCAGGATTATGCAAAATACTAACTTAAATATTTGAGAAATGTTTAGCAATATCGAAATGCTTGAGAGAACAAAATGCATGAACACGGTCAATCCTTTTGCATAACGCGTCACAATTTATATCTATCATAGATTATTATAAAAGACAGAAAATTGGGAACAATAATTCAAGATGCTTGACTTTGTACAGATCAATTCAACCAGAGACAGAATTCACTTCCTGATTTCTGGTTACATTATTCAGAACACGAACATAAATATTTGAAAAATCAAATCTATGGAATAACGTTTCACAATTTATATCTATAGCAGATTATTGTAAAAGACAAGAAGTAGGAAAAAATAATTCAAGATGCTTGACTTTGTACAGATCAATTCAACCAGAGACAGAATTCACTTCCTGATTTTTGGTTACATTATTCAGAACACAAACATAAATATTTGAAAAATCAAATTAGTAATCAAATCTTTAGAATAACTTTTCACAATTTATATCTATTGGAGATTATTATAAATGAGAGGAAGTTAAAATGCTGGATTGATTTTGTAATATATGTACAGATCAATTCCGTTCTTCTGAAAAGCGATAGAATTCACGCATTTCCTGATTTCTAGTAATATTATTCAGAACATTAACATAAATAGTTGAGAAATATTTGAATATTTGATTAGAAGTTGTAAAATATTTATGAGAGAAAAATGATCAAATCTTTAGAATAACAATACATAATTTATATCTATTGTATCTTATAATAAACGAAGGGCAGTTTAGAAAAAGTAATTCAAGATACTTGACTTTGTATACGAATCAATTCTCTTGTTATGAAGAACGATAGAATTCTCACATTCCCTGATTTCTAGCAATATTATTCAGAACACGAACATAAATATTTGAGAAATATTTGTTTAGAAATTTAAAATATTTATGAGAAAAAAATTATCAAACCTTTAAAATAATGTATGACAATTTTTATCTATTGGAGATTATTATAAAGAAGAGGAATTTGGGAAAAATAATTCAAGACTTTGTAAAGATCAATTTTGTTCGTATGAAGAGGATAACTATCACACATTTCCTATTTTCTAGTAATATTATTCAAAACTCGAACATAAATATTTGAGAAATATTTGCTTAGCAATGGTAAAATAGTCAAAAGAGAAAAATGCATAACTACAATGAAATAATGAATAGAGGAAAGTATATTCAACTAGGTAAATTATACCCAGTGGTTGGAGTATCATAGTTGAGACTTTTTTCAACAGAGCGAAATATGCCGGGACCAGGGCTCGAACCTGGGTACTTTGATTTGCCGTACCAACGCTCTCCCTACTGAGCTATCCCAACGATATCCTGGACTGGCATATCTCACTCTTATTTGTTGAACAAGGCTGCGAACTGCAGCGCTAATTTCATTCATCTGAGCTATAACTATAGCATTTACATGACGAATCTTGAAATAGCACGGAAACTCCTGTATACCATGTAATTAGGTCATAATGAATAGAGGAAAGTATATTCAACTAGGTAAATTATATCCAATGGTTGGAGTATCATAGTTGAGATTTTTTCCAACAGAGCGAAAATAATAATTACAGTAAATAATAATAATAAATAAACTAGGTAAATAATAATAATAATTTACCTAGTTGAATATACTTTCCTCTATTCATTATAACCTAATTACATGGTATACAGGAGTTTCCGTGCTATTTCAAGATTCGTCCTGTAAATGCTCTAGTTATAGCTCGGATGAATGAAATTAGCGCTGCAGTTCGCAGCCTTGTCCAACAAATAAGAGTGAGATATGCCAGTCCAGGATATCGTTGGGATAGCTCAATAGAAAGAGCGTTGGTACGGCAAACCAAAGTACCCAGGTTCGAGCCCTGGTCCCGGCATACTTTCGCTCTGTTGGAAAAAATCTCAACTATGATACTCCAACCATTGGATACAATGAAATATTTAGACAAACGCGTCATTTTTTCTGTACGTCCCAAATTAAAATACACATTTCCGAGATGAATAAAGCAAATATTTATGAGAAAGTCATGGTATTTGGAGAATGTCGTAAAGAGGATACTGAAGAATTTATCTAGCACAAAAAACATTAATTCCAAAAACCATCGATAGAGGGCGGCTAATATATTTTTGCACAATGTATAACATGAACTACACAATTTCTTCCGTTAATGAAGGCTTCCCTATTGGGGATACTTTCTTTAGATATTCATGAGTTTCGAGACGCCAAGTTCCTGAGCGATACCATTTATCATTTTCTAATTTTCCTTTCCTTTCTCTTCTCTAATCTTTCCTCTTTTATTCACTCTCGTTGTGGTTCCCTCTTCGGAAGAGAAGGTGATTCTCTATAAACCGATATCAACCAGTCTATATCGACTTATAGAAAATTTATGACTAACTATGTGTCTGCCGTGTGTGGCGACCCGTGTCCCTAGAAAGGGGGTCTTGAAAATCGAGGAAAACCAACGCACTGCTTTGGCCTCTGCTTCAGGTAGACAGGAGATGCATTTTGGTCCCGTATGCATCAGTCGGCAGGTCAGCTCACTTTGCCATTCGCTTGGGTTGAAGAGAGCTCTCAAATACTGGTCATCTCGTTAAGGATGGATATATACACATGAGTGTGTTATGAGCGTATGAGCCTTCCCAGCTAAAAAATGTTTGCACTTTTTTTCAAAAAAGTATCGATAGTACACAATTTGTGCAAAAAAAAAGTGAATATTTTTGAATATTTCAAAAAGTGTACACTTTGTGTGCAAATTATATGCACTTTTTATGCATACAAAAAAGTGCATATTTTTTGTTTTCAAACACTGTGCACATTTTTTGCATAAAATAACTGCATATTCCATGTTCGCAAAAAGTGTGCATTTTTTATGCACGAAAGTCTTTATGTTTTATGGTTGTAAAAATTTGTCTGTTCTAAGTTTTCATTATGTCTATGCATAATGGTGTCAATTCAAAATCTGTAATTTTTTTTCAAAAGTGCATGTATTTTCTATGACGATACAATATTCCCTAAAAAGTGCATTTCTACGTCACAGATTGTGCCCCCTTCCACTAATATTTTTTGCCTCACCCCTCGAGGGGTGTGAAGGGATTAAATATTAATTAATAAAATATATTAATAAAATAAATGATAATTAATAAAAGATATTTCAGACTTTCTGTTGTTCTACGACCTGAAATTTGACTGTAATAATGTAAGATTACATTTTCCCCCCACATTTTTAATAATAATTAATAATCAAATCTACAAGTTCAAAAATGTAAATAAAGACAAAATGCAAAATATGTTTTAATATTCATAGTTCACGTCACATCATAGGCACAACCAGCGAGGAGGTTGTAACCCCCCCCCCCCACCCCCCATTGAACCATTGAATTGGACGTATATACATATGTATATATTATACGTATGTATGAAGAAAAATATAGCTTTAAGACACATATTTTACTGTACATAATTTTTTAAAAAATTAATTTTTTCTAAAAAAAAATTAATTTTTTAATAAAATTTAATTTTTTTTCAAAAATTACAAACTTAAAGGTGGAATATCTCAAATTTTTCATTTCGGAAATTTTTCAAAATTTTTCAAATTATTTCTAGTTTTATTTAAAATTTTATAATTTTACCCCAGTGAAATGCAGAAGTTATGTGGAAACATCTCCCAGAGACAGTCAAAATGAATTACAATGGATGATCGATTACGAACTGTTCAGTTTACGAACAAATCAGTTAACAAACACTTTTGCGAGAGCTTTTTATGTTTAGATAACGAACACCTCACAAAACAAAGCCAAGAAAAAGCAATGCTGTGTTTCAGATTTGCAGAGCTGTATTTAATTACATCTATTATCGACTTAGAGAACATTTTAACAGTTATATACTTACGGCCTAATTAATTCATGGGCTACCGTGGGTTTGGGCCTTACATCTTTCCTAAATTAGAATGAACAGATTAAAAACATTATTTTTTTTATATTTTGTGTCCCTTTTTAAAGAAATATTTTTATTTTGAAATTGGTTATTTTAATTGAAATTTAGTTCCTAAATTATTAACAGGCTCCACATCTATTATAAAAGAACATTTAAAAAGTGGGAGGCAGTCAGGACGACGATCTCAAAATGGCGCCCAAAACAGGTTGATGTTGATAGCATTGGGGAGCCTATACAACAAAAATGCTGTGAATCACTTCAGAAACTTCCCGAAGAAGAGACAAAAGCAATCAACTTTGGACAGATATTTTTAATCAAAAATAATCAAAAATCAAAATAATAAATTAAATCAAAAATCTCAAAAATAGCATAGCTAGGAACGGCGAGAGTGTATGTATGTAATTTAAATAAATGTGATTTAAATATGTATTTATGTATGTTATTTAAATAAATTTAGGGAGAATTTATATTAATTTTTATACATTATTATATTATTTAGCTTTTAAGAATGAATTAATCGTATTCCCATACAAATAATATTAAATCTATGATCGGTTAATGAAAAATTCGGTTAACGAACATTGCTTTGGAACGGATTAAGTTCGTTAACCGATCACCCACTGTATATAAAGCATATATATTTTTTATAATTTTGTAGTCGTGAAATGCCATAATTTAATTAGTGGCGCATTTACGACTGCTAATTTTTTGAACGAGGATATATTAATCTTCTGTGCCTCTCCCTCTGTTATTGAGAGTATAAGCAAGTTGGACGGCAGCCAGGCAGAGACGGAGTAAATAAAAATAAGCTGCTGAAGTGGGAATTTTATTTGAATTATTGTAATTAGCATAAAATCGTATTGTTTATAGAAAAGAGGTAAGTTATTCAATTTTATGTTGTAATTTTCTATAATAAACTTTGTAAATGAACGTTGATTTGAATAAAACCACCCTAATTGTAGTTATTATACTTTAGGCTTACTATACCACGGCAATTGGGAAAAAACAAGCAGGTAGTTTGTTTCCTCTTGACGTTTGAATTCTGCTAATTTTTTTTTTAATAAAGAATGCACTTTTATAAAAAAAGATAATCATCACTTTTAAGTATTTTTAGCCGTCAGTCATATAAATATGTATCGTGCTCAAAAAATACCTAAATTTAACCCCCTTATCTGCTCATAGCGGCTGCTTTTTTTCAATTTTCACAGTAACTTGGGATTTTCAGTTTAACTATAGCAGAGTTCATACAGACTCCTTAGACTACTTAAAAACTCCTTAGAAATTAAAAAGTTTCCAAGGAGTACTTAGAACTCCTTAAATAAACAAAACAAAATGTTCCTTAATTTATAAGAAAGTATAATTTAGCGTTGAACAATGATTAAAGGAAGTAAAATAAAAGTCTTCTTATATTTATAAAGTAAAGTTCAAATAATCACTGCCATTCTAAAAAAAAAAAAAAAAAAAAAAAAAAGAAATGTGTTTTTTTTTTTGTTGTTGTTGTTGTTTTGTTTTGTTTGTACATACTGCATGTTTTTTCCCTTCAAAATTTACTTTTAAATTCTAGGTGCATGTGCTATATGATGAATATTTGAGGTTTGACTGTCCATTATATATATAGCCATTGATCATTTCATAAAATAGTTCGCTGGCACTTTTGTATTCAAATTTACAAAATCAATAAGCAATGCATTATGAATATTTTGTCATTTTAGCACTAGCGATTAGATTTCATTTGAATAAAATCCATTTTCTCCCTAAATGAGGTATTAAAAATTAGGGTAGGTGGGCAAGTTGTATGACGGCATATGCATGAAAAAATATGCTAAGTTCTTTTAAAATTCTTGTGCTCCTTAAAATTTTCCTTGACTCCTTTGATTCTTTCTTCTCAAGTCTGTATGAACCCTGCTATAGGTACTAATGAAATTTTGTTTTGTTTGAATCCTTAGTATTATCGCTAAATGCTTCTGAATAGGTGAATTAGGTAGATTTCGTAAGAAATACTACCTATTACATTCTCACCTAAGTTGGAAATTTTGAAAAATTTTTGCAGATCTACGCCGATCATGACTGCCAGAACCCAAAATCACCCCCAGTTCAAAACTTTATCTATCTATCTATCTATCTATCTATCTATCTATGTCACTTTTTTCTGACCACGATAACTGGAAAAATTCTGCATTAATCTTTTACAAACTGATACATAAAATCAAGGGGCATAAAATCTCGGTCAAGTTCGTTAATGGACAAAATCGAACCAAGGGGGGGGACATGGGGGGGCTTTTTGTGAAAACAGAAAACCCCCCATAATTTCTTAATTATTATACGTATCGAATCCGTTTAAAGTTATTATTACTTCTAGGAAAAGGGCCGAAAATTTATGTATGACAGATTTTTGATATAATTTAAAATGGCCCCAAGGGGGGGAAAAAGAGGGGTTTTAGAAGAAAAAAATCATAGCTTCGTCAATTCACAAGATATCAAATTCGCGTAAATTTATTATTAATCCTCTTAATATTATCTAAAACTTTTATACTGACAAGTTTTTTATAGGACCAACCGTTATAGCAAAAAAAATTAAAAACAAAAAAAATCCCTGCCGGCTCCGCCTGCAAACAAGTTATTTTTCGAAGTAGGCGGTTTCAACTCCCGCATCTTTTCGAAACTGATACATAAAATCAAGGGGCATAAAATCTCGGTCAAGTTCGTTAATGGACAAAATCGAACCAAGGGGGGGGGGATGGGGGGGCTTTTGTGAAAACAGAAAAAACCCATAATTTCTTAATTTTGATAAGTATCGAATCCGTTTTAAGTTATTATTACTTCTACGAGAAGGGCCGAAAATTTATGTATGACAGATTTTTGATATAGTTAAAAATTGCCTTAAGGGGGCGGGGGAGGGGGATTTTAGAAGAAAAAAATTCATAACTTCGTCAATTCCCAAGATTTCAAATCCGCTTAAACTTATTATAAATCCTCTTAATATTATCTAAAACTTTTATATTGACAAGTTTTTTATAGGACCAACCGTTATAGCAAAAAAAAATTAAAAACAAAAAAATCCCTGCCGGCTCCGCCTGCAAACAAGTTATTTTTCGAAGTAGGCGGTTCCAACTGCCGCATCATCGTAAAAAGGTCATTTCTTCCGAAATTCCTGACAAACAGGCGTCCCACGGTCTGCGCCTTCGAAATCTACCTGTGCCTGTAGGCCGAGCCGTCAGGGATTTCTTTAATTATAATAGTCACGTACATAAAGTTTAAAACAGAAGCAGTATCCTATGAGTTAATCGAGCCTTTTATTCATCTTTCAATCAAGCGGTCTCTGAATTCGCTCAAAGTATGTATAAAACATGTTGAAACAAATATTTGTACATATATCTTTCAATTCAAAATGCAATTTCATTTCTTTAAAAGTAAAATTCAATAAATGTTCTTTTATTTTTAAAAGAATTTAATTTCAAAATTGAATTTTCTAGTTAGTAGCCAGAAATTACTTTTTTAACTTAGTGGCCATTTTTCGCAATCTTAATTCTTGTTAAGTTAAATTAAAATACATTATTTAGATTATAATTAACAGAGCGTTTTCTGAACTATTTCAGAAGTGCAATCAATTTACACAAACTCATTTTTAAGTTCATTAACATACAAAAACAATTCAAAATAAACGAAAAATTTATTTAAAAAATACAAAAATATGCTTTTATTTTGTTTGTCCTTTTTTTGGGGGGGGGGGGGGCTGCGTGAACGTCCGTACAAGGCCAAAACTAGCCTTTTAAGTTCACGGGAGGTAAACATGGTTTTTGATGCCCACCCCCTTCCTCCTCCACAAAGTAAATTTAAGTTTCTAATAGCAAACTTATTTTAAAATTAAAAGTACGTAATCATAAAATACATAATATTGAACTATGCAATCAGCTTTATCAGATATTTATTCGATAAAACCTCTGAAACTGGAATCTAAAGGAATGGGAAAAAATGCCGCTGTATATGGATTTCCGTCTTAGGATGTATAATTGTTGATGCATATGTTGTAAAATATCAGTTAGTAATAAGTAAGATAGTAAATTAGTAATAAGCTGTAACTTTTAAAATGTAATTTAGAAAATTTTAAAAGCTTATAAAATAAATTTAAATTACTATTAAAATTTTAATTAAAAGCGTCACAGACAATTAATGTAATCAACTTAGTTTTTTTTTTTTTTTTTTTTTTTTTTTTTTTTAATGCAGCAGAAACTAGAAATTCAGCCCCCTCTGAAACAATTTCATATGCCCTGAGTGAAATCAGTTATAAGCTATTTTTTATTGGGTTGCTATTGATTTTCTTGTATTACATCTCTTCCAAAGTGTGAAAGTTATGGATTATATTGACTAGCTGGTAGAGGAGAATAATAAAGCCGAGCTACTACAAAAAATGTAGTTGAATACAGATTTGTCAATCTATCTCATGTAAGTATGATTTTATAATTTAGTAAAGCTTTACATTATAAATATTTTATTAAAATATCCAATTTAATTATGCTGTATAGAAATTTTGGTACTTTCTTGTTATAGCGGCCCTCACAATTACAATTATTCCAAGGTTGCAGTTATGATTTTGTGAGGATCATCGCAAAGCTTATGTATGCATCATATACAGTATGCTCTCTCAAATCCGCCACCCTAAAATCATTTCCTAGGTAAAAAATGATACTTAGTTAAGATGTAGGTATAAATTTCAAGTTTTTTTTATTCTGTACACATTTTAATTGTCTGAGTGCAACGAAGACTCATACACAGCGCAGTATTACTTTGCCCCATATATAGCTACGATGGATATTAAAACCTTTCGTCAAGCATAACTCTCAAAATATTTAACGGATTTCGTTCAAATTTTTACAGCAGGTACCTATAAAGGTAACAACGACGTCTATTTATTACCAAGAATAAATGTCAAACCGTTTGGAAATTATATTAAAAAAATAGATAAAAAAGCACAATTAAAGTACATACGTCACTAAATTTTGTGCGTACGTCATTTTCACCGGCGGGAGATTTTCGTAGACAATCGGAATTGAAAAGTTCATGGAGTACATGGAGCAAAAAAATATGCAAGCACTAATATTCAGCACAATAAAATATATTTCAATTTAGTAGAAATCGAAAATTAATCTGGATTTTTTTCTGTTTGAAAGAAAAACCCCGCAATAACTTGGTAGACTTGGTATTAGAGATTTGGCGCAAATCTCAGCAATAGCAGCTTTTTTTATTTCGCGTGTGTAAATTAAAAAAAAAAAAAACTCTTTGGTGTTTAAATAAAAGGTTTCGATTTATGGCATTATTTCTTCTTTTTTCTCTTTTTAGCATTTTAAATGGTATTAATGAAAGGCATGTATTTTAAATTAAATGAGTGAAAGGTTTATATTTAAATGAAATGAATTCAATATGAAAATGTTATAGGAACAATATTCGGCGATTTATCAACTGCGCCAGGATAACATAAAAGTACCAATATATTAAACGGTATGTAGTACGTGAAATGAAACAATTATATTATAATCACCCATCGTACAAGAAAAAAAAACTAATATTCTGCATTCAGAGGGAAAAATCCATCTCCTGTGCCGTACGATTTGGCGAGTTCTTTTTTGGTGATAAGTTTTTCGATGTGATTGTTGGGACCTGCAGAATTTGGCTTACTTTTTCTAAATCTTATTTTTTTGCAGATGTAGTGTTATGTAAATATATTTTTTTGCAGATATTTCTGTATTTTGTATATATATATATATAAATTGCAATGGCATTTGGAAAAGAGATTTTTACCTTTTTATCTGTGCCTTCGGAAATATTCAAAAATAAAAAAAGATTTACATATATCAAGCATATAATGTTATGTTTTGCATTTTTATACGGACCACTTCTTCATTTTCAGATTTTAAATGCTACCAGAGGGCCCGTGCGAGGATTTCGCACTGAAATCTAATATTTTTCAGGTACTTCTCTATTATGCCGTCGACCACTTTTCATAACAAAAAACTATCGCCAAACTGTAAGATTAAACGCCAAAAATGCAGTCCCATTTACTTGATGTCAGAAGCATTATACGGGTTTGTTACGTCATCAAGATACCGTACGGTTTTTAATTCGACATTTGCGTGTATTTTTAACCGACTTAAAAAAAAGGAGGAGGTTATCAATTCGACCCGTATGTATGTATTATGTTGTTCACGCATAACTCTCGTAAATGTGCATCGATTTTGATAATTTTTATTTTGTTTGAAAGAGTAAGGCCCCAAGGGGGTTCCATTTCAATTTCGTCAAAATCTGATCATTAGTACAAATTATTTAATTTTTTTTTTCAAATTTCCATTATTCATTATGTTTTACTGATTTATTAGTTATTTCTTTAATTAAAATAACAACAATTGTGTCCTTAAATTCTTATATTTTATTTATTTATTTATTTTGATATTCCAATGGCAACGTTCTCCCGTTTGTTTGGCGATAGTTTTTTGTTATGAAATGTGGTCGACGGGATAATAGAGAAGTGCCATTTTTTTTATCAGTATGCAATATTTATTAGATGCAGGTTTTAACTTCTAAAGAAAAAGCAAGGATAAAAATATCTGGAAACAACATTTAGTTGTTAGTCAAGCCAGAATATCATGTAATTTATTCCATCAAAGTTAAAAACTGATCCAAGATTGCTAAAGGCACGTGAGAGGGAAAAAAAATAACAATCGTATTTTAACTGCATTAGAGGATGACGTCATCCGCTTCGGGAAAAAACATGGGACATAGAAATATAGATCTAAACATTTCAATTTCAATTTCGCTTTTCAATCATAACTATAAAATAAACCCGTGCGGTGTTATTTATTATAATTGCTGAGCATCATATCATGTGGTATTTTATTTTTTTTTTTGGCAACAATATTTTGAGGGAAACCTTTCATTTCTTTTATGAAAACAATGCCGATTTAATTTTTAATTATCAGCAAATTTTAATCAAAAACATGTTTTAACGAAATGTTAAGTGTGCTATGACAGAAGCCTGTTCAAAATCCTTTCATATGCTATCTCATTCGTCGTTCTGCGTTTCGTATTTTCGGAGAAAAAGGGATGTTGACAGGAGAAATAATATATATGATAATCCATATACTTAAAGCTAACCTGCTTTTTAGTTTTTCGTGCAAAAATGCTATTTATACGCATGCGCGAGCATTCAGCTAATCAGCTAGAGGCTTTTACTATCTTCAGACGCGATGTTCCAGCCAATGAGGTGAAGGCTTTTTCCTCTCTCTAGAAGCGTATGTGTTCCATTTGGTTGTTCGGTTGTTGAAACTTTATAGATTTCTTTTATTAAGGTATTTTTTCATTTTACCGTATTTATTTTCTTTTTAAGTCGTATGTATTTTAGTACTTTGAATTTTTTATAACTAACCCTTTTTTTTGAGAGAGAGAGAGATTTCGTGGCACGAAATTTCGCGAATCGTTTCCGATGTAAACAAACTAATTTTAAACTTTTAATATGTAATTCTGTGTGATATGATTAAATTCAGGTTTTCTCAGCGACGATCACAGTATTTTTACCAAATAATTTTTGTATTAATCAAGCTTTTTTGGTTATTAAGCATAGCTAAACACGAAAGAAAACTTTGTTATTTTAAGATTTTGATGTGAATTATTTGCGTACATTTATAAGACGAGTTTCACTGAATAATTCAAGGAAAAAAAAAATCTCATCATTATACATATTTAGTTTTGCATTATTAATTATTTACTTGGCCTTTACTTTTAATATTTCAAACTTACAGCTGAATGTAACTATTAAAACATTTGAAATACTGTATTCGTAAAATGAAATTTCAGCTTAAACACTCGACAATTACTTTTAGTTATGCATTATTAATTATTTACTTGGCCTTTACTTTTAATATTTCAAACTTACAGTTGAATGTAACTATTAAAACATTTGAAATACTGTATTCGTAAAATGAAATTTCAGCTTAAACACTCGACAATTACTTTTACTTATGCATTATTAATTATTTACTTGGCCTTTACTTTTAATATTTCAAACTTACAGCTGAATGTAACTATTAAAACATTTGAAATACTGTATTCGTAAAATGAAATTAGTTTAAACACTCGACAATTACTTTTAGTTATGCATTATTAATTATTTACTTGGCCTTTACTTTTAATATTTCAAACTTACAGTTGAATGTAACTATTAAAACATTTGAAATACTGTATTCGTAAAATGAAATTTCAGCTTAAACACTCGACAATTACTTTTAGTTATGCATTATTAATTATTTACTTGGCCTTTACTTTTAATATTTCAAACTTACAGCTAAATGTAATTATTAAAACATTTGAAATACTGTATTCGTAAAATGAAATTTCAGCTTAAACACTCGACAATTACTTTTAGGTTAAATTCAGGTTTTCTCAGTGACGATCACAGTATTTTTACCAAATAATTAAAAGTACTACATGCATGCATCTATCTATCTATATTAGAAATTGTGCAGGTTTCTGGTCACTGTTTTGTTTACATATTTTAAACAAAAATTTCAATTTAATAATGCACTGAAAATTATAATGAATGCTTACAATTAAACACAACAACACAAAACAAAAAATTTCACAAAAACACATTATTTCCCCGATATTTTCCCACAACTAATCAATAAATTTCATGATATTTTATTGCGATTTTAAACCATGAACTTTAGTACTTTTCTGTTATACGGACACTATGCCAAAATGTATGTATGTATGTAAATGTATGTATGTATGTTTGGCGACAATGGTGTACGTATAACGGAAAAGTGCCTGAATTATTATTTATATATATATATATATATAAAATATAAACATAATTGGCGACACAGCAAGTTTTCTGGATTTCTCCCTGTCTCTCTAACCACATTGTTAACAAAACAAAAAATTCACGAAAAACACATTATTTTCCCACAACTAATCAATAAATTTCATGATATTTTATTGTGATTTTAAACCATGAACTTTAGTACTTTTCTGTTATACGGATACTATGCCAAAATGTATGTATGTATGTATGTTTGGCGACAATGGTGTCCGTATAACGGAAAAGTGCCTGAATTATTATTTTTTTATATATATATAAAATATAAACATAATTGGCGACACAGCAAGTTTTCTGGATGTGAAAGGCGGAGATGAATTTCATTCATTCAATGACCGTTTTAAAAGTTTCAAGTTTGGATTGAGTGCACCTGAACATAAAAACCGATACCTATTTCTATGTTCATGATTGAGTTATTTGGATATCTTTTCGTATAGCACAGAAAATCATTTCTCCCGCTTTCGTAATACAGATAAATTCTGGTGTATTTTTTTTTCTTCTTTTTATATCATAAGTACTTTTCTACTTTAAATTTTTTAATTGTCGAGTTTCTAAGCTGAAATTTCATTTTTCGAATGCAGTATTTCAAATGTTTTAATAATTACATTCAGCTGTAAGTTTGAAATATTTAAAATATTAAAAGTAAAGGTCAAGTAAATAATTAATAATGCATAACTAAATATGTATAATGATCATAATGACATATTAAAATGTGTACAGAATGACATGAAAATTTTAAAAAACTGAAATTTTGCACTTGCAACTTAATTGTAAATTTCATTGTTTACATTGGAAACGATTTGTGGATTTTAAGAATTTGCTGAACTTTGTGTCACCAAATTACTAAATCTCTCTCTCTCACTCTCCAAAAAAAAAAAGGGTTAGTTTAAAAAAATTCAAAGTAGCAAAATACATACAACACAAAAAGAAAATAAATACGGTAAAATGAAAAAATTACTTTAATAATAGAAATCCATAAATTTTCAACAACGACATCAAACGAACGTATCTCATCTTTCGTTTGTGATAAGGAACGCTCCTTTGGCCCCCTCCACTCATTGGCTGAATTGTAAAGGGCAAAATTGGGGGACAAAATGACTACAGCATTTCTGAGAAAAGAAAAAATCAGAAAATTCACAGAAAATAATTATTTTTGTTGCAAGTTGGGTTAATTCTCTTTATGGTTCGAGTCGATTTCAGACTGAGTGTAGATTTCTGCAAGTTGGATTTGGGTTAACCCGATTTTTCAAAAGTTAATTCAAGTTCAGTATATTATTTCAGATTAAAACTATACCTATCAGGGCTTGAATTTCAGGGCGGGATTCGCACGGAAAATTTTGAAATCCCGCCCAAAAAAGATCATGAGCGGGAGCCTCCCGCCCAAAAAATTTCAGCATTTTTGGAGAAATTTGCATTATTTAATTTACCTGCAACCGAACGATAAATTTTGTGATTTTTTTTCCCCGCAACCAATTGACGGACTTTGTGTTTTTTCCGCGACTGATCGACGAACTTTGTGGTTTTTTCTGTGACAGATCAACGAACTTTGATTTTTTTTCTGCGACAGATCGACGAACATTGCGTTTTTTAAGCGACTGATCGACGAACCTTGCGTTTTTTGGGGACATATCGACGAACTTTGTGTTTATTCTGCAATCGATCGACGAAATTTGCTTTTTTCCCACGACTGATCAACGAACTTTGCGTTTTTTGGTGACAGAACGACGAACTTAGCATTTTTTCCGCGACAGATTGATGAACTTTGCGTCTTTTCCACGATCGATCGGTGAATCTCAATCAAGTAAAATCTAAAGTCAGAAATTTATTTAACAACCTAATTGTTAAGGGTCCCTAACACATTTAATGGAACTTGAAAAATACACTGCATATATAAAACTCAACTTTCTTCCCTTTTTTATAATAAAAATAAACATTTTACATAATCATTCTCAGTTGACTTAATTTTTTTCAATGGTATTTTGTCATGTCTGCATTAATGTAATTCTTTAAATAGCACGTAAAAGAATAGTGGGGTTTAAAGATTTTTTTTCTCCCTCCCAAACATTACAACTCCCCTCCATTTAAAAATGTTGGTAGGGAGACTCCCGTCTTTGGAAAAATTGAATTTCAAGCCCTGCCTATAATATGTTTGTGTGTATTGAGGTTTGTATAGATGTTTGTGTGTGTGCTGTTTTTAATACAGACAGTTTCATTTTTCACACGAACCTTTCAAAAAATTCACATTCTTTGCGCAATTCTTTAACAAAATTCGCATTTTTTTTCGTGATTCTTTAATGAAATTCGCATTTTTTTCTGTATCTTTTTTTTGTCGAGATTCATAATTTTTTCAGCTATCCTATGACGTAATTCGTGGTTTTTTTTCAGTGATAATTTGACGAAATTTGTGTTTTTTCTGCGATTTTTTTTTTCACGAAATTTGCGTTATTTTCCACGATTCTTTTATGAAATTCGCATTTTTCTCGCGATACTTTAAAGAAATGTGCGTTTTCCAGCGATTTTTTGATAAAATACATTTTATTCCGCAATTTTTAGAGAAAGTTTGGCAAGAAAGGGCTATCTTTGGGTGAAATTTCCTGTTTTGCGATTCTTTGACAAAATTTGCTCATCTTTTGTGTAAATCGCGTTTTTCTGTGGCCTTTTAACGAAATTCACGTTTTACATGATCCTTTGATGAAATTAGTGTTTTTCCCGTGATCATTTGACGAAATCTAGGATTTTTTTCCCGCGAAGATTGATTATATGTTTTTAGTCTGCAGGTGCCCTAAAAAGTTTGTGACGCCTGTCGCTGCATTGCACGCATTCTGCCACGGTGTATCAAACAAACAAAATTCATCCTAAAGAATTATTGTTTCGTTTCTGGAAATGAACAACCGTCAACTCATTGGCTGAATTATAAAGGGTGAAATGTGTAGGCACTGAGTATCATCTATACTATTAATGTCGGTAAACGTCTGTCTGTGTGAGTGTTGTTGTGTCTGGCGTCTGTAAGCACAAAACTCTGCATGCAGACGACAGACATAAGTGCTTTTGGTATAAAAAAATTCGTAAGTGGAGTTTTTAAAATTCACAACATTTTGCGGGAGAAGAGGGGTGCGAACGAATTTAAAAAATGAGTCCGCATCAATAATTATGGCGGCGGGGGGGGGGAGTATGTTTTGCCTACACGGGGCGGAGACTTTTCTTTGTTGACACCACTCATATGATATATCGTTCGAAAGGCCTGTGACTGCCTTTTCATGTTATGCATCTGTGTGGTCCATCCCCTTCCCCCCCCCGCCAATTGGGACACTTTTCTAAATTTTGCACATACCACTCATGTTATATATCGTTAAAAAGGTCTGTGACCGCTTAATCATATTATGCATCTCCGGTGTCCATTCCCCCACTTTGCCCCCCCCCAAGGGGGTACTTTTTGTAAATTTTGCACAATCCCTTCATGTTACGTATTGTTGGAAAGGTCTTTGACTGCTTATTCATGTTATGCATCTCCGGGGTCCATCCCGCCACTTCCCCCCCCCTTAAGGGGGGCAATTTTCTAAATTTTGTTGACACCCCTCATGTCATATATCGTTGGAAAGGTCTGTGACTGCTTAATCATATGCATATCTCCAATGTCCATTTCCCCACTTTGCCCCCCCCTCCCCCAAGGGGGTACTTTTCTAAATTTTGCAGACAACCCTCATGTCATATATCGTTGGAAAGGTCTGTGACTGCTTAATCATATGCATATCTCTGATGTCCATCTCCCCGCTTTGCCCCACCCCCCCACACCCAAAGAGGTACTTTTCTAAATTTTGCACACAACCCTCATGTTATATATCGTTGGAAAGGTCTGTGACCACCACTTAATCATATTATGCATGTTCCGTGTCCATCCCCTACTTTACCCCCCCCAAGGGGGTACTTTTTAAAATTTTGCACACACCCCTCATGTTACATATTTGAAAGGTCTTTGACTGCTTATTCATGTTATGCATCTCCTTGGTCCATCCCGCCATTTCCCCCTCTCCAATGGGGCACTTACCATTTACTTGCACAACAGCGCTAAATGTGTCAGATGAAAGAAATTCCGCGAGTACATGTGCCAGTGAAACTTAGCCAATTGCTGTTCTTCAACCTAGCTTTAATTCAAAGTGGGTTTTTTATTTATTTGAATTATTCTGCAAAAGTTTCAAACATTTTAAAGCAGCTATGAATTTTATTTTTATGGTACTATCAAGTTTTTTGCCGTCAAATTTTGACGGGTTCCATCTAGTGATGATTTATTATTTACTAGCCGTTTATTAATTGTTTACAATTTACTCCCCTGACAATAACAATTATATATCACAAAAATGCCTCTTAGGTTTGTTAAATAAGTTCGTTTATGTATATTCATTACTTATTAAAATATCGAATATGGCGATAAAATTTTATTTTAGCATCGTGCTTAAATTTTTAAGATGGTGCAAAAACATGCTTTAATAAACGTATGTTTGTAAATATTTGAAAAACATGTTTTACCGCTCTCTTGAAAAATTTTGTAAGATGCTAAAACTACCTTTTGGCACCATTTAAATTTTTTTTCGCCAGCCGACATTGGATACGAAACTTTTCCCCATTCAGATACACAGGCAAGGCTGGTCTCAAACAAGAGTAAAGCTAGCAACAATATTGTTTTAACTCTATAAGAGTTACAATAATGATATTAAATGCTCCGATTGGCTTTAGGCCCAATTACGAAAGTTTCTCCTAAAAAACTGTAAAAGAAGTCTTTTACATTAGTTTCAAATGAAGCTCGGTCTACAAGGTATTAGTTAATAATACAAACAACACTAATGGCAGGGAGGCAAAAGTTTTAATTTATATGTATATATTTGAAACACTCCCCCCCCCCCAAAAAAAAAAAAAGAAAAGAAAGTTACACTAATGAATTTAAAATGGCGTTAAGCCACGCTTTCTGACATAAGCAATTTTCTACAAACGCGATAACGAAACTTTCACTTAACATAATAACATGTAGCTAATATAGCCCTCAGGGTACTTTGCAGTTATGCAGACCTTGTGATTTTTTTTAAAAAGGTTGAGACAATTCAGGTTTAAGAAGTTGAGATTTACTGTCAAATGATATAAACAACCATGAACACAAAATTGATGAATTATTATTCAGGTTTGTGTATGTATTTAAAAAAAAATTGCATCTGATTACACTTATTAGATAAATTACTTCTGTTTGCATTTAATAACTCATAAACGGCTTCTGTATATTAAATGAATTGTTTAAATATTGGGAAGAGGTGGCGAGAGGTAGAAAGACGAGTAAACAAACGGGTAGACAGACGGGTAGTGAGATGGGTAGAGAGACGAGTAGCGACATAGGTAGACTGACGGGTAACGAAACGAATAGACAGACAGCTAGAGAGAAAGGTAAAAAGAGGGTAGACAGGGTAGACAGGAATGTAGAGAGAAAGGTTGAGAGACGTGTAGCGTGGTAGTTAAAGAGACGAGTAGCGAGATGAGTACAGAGACGAGTTGACTGACGGGTAATGAGATTGGTAGCGAGACGGGTACAAAAACAGACGGATAGTGAGACGGGTATACAGACGAGTAGAGAGACAGTAGATGGGTACGGAGATGGGTAAGAAGATGGGTAGAGAGGCGTATAGCCAGACGGGTAGAGCGACAGATAGACAAGTTGTGAGACAGATAGACAAATGGGTAGGGAAGTGGATAGAGACACGGTTAGGCATACAAGAAGTTAGACGGATAGACAGACGGTCAGAGAAATAGATTGGCGGGTAGCGAGACCGGGAGAGAAATATAGAGACAGGTAGCGAGACGTGTAGTGAGATAGACAATCGGTTAGAGAAACGCGCAGAAGAACGGATAGGGCAACAGACAGATTGTGGAGAGACAGACAGACAGGCAAAAGAAAAGTCTCTGGATTGGAGCAGTAAAGGCGCAGGGGGCCGAGCCTCTTAGAGAAAAATCAAGAAGTATCTGTTAAGCTTAACTTTAAAATATATATAATTTTTCAATTTTGCCGATATGGAGATTTAATGTAAAAGTTATTTTACAGAAGTCATCGAAAGATTTTTTGTATACTTTAATAGTAATTTAGACTATAGTTTTGCAATCTGGTTTGTAGCAAAGCATGCTATCAATGTGGTTTGAAGTGTAAGTGTTTCTATAAACAGTTATACAAATAATAGATATATAATCAAGGAAGAAAAATTTTAAATTCACACACAAAAAAAGGTGCAACAATGAAATTAAATTTGCGTTAAGCCACGCTTGATAGAATAATCTATTGGCTGCAAATCCAATTACGTAACTTTAAAAAGCTTGGCGTTTTAAAAGATCCGGCGTTTTTTATTTTTATTTTTATTTTTTATTTTTTTAAGTTTTGCGCAATACGCGCTTAAGAAAATGAGATTCTTTGCCACATGTTTAAAAAAAAATATGACAACACATCTGATGAACGGTACTTCTTTTCTATTTATATTTTTTCAGATATTTTTCTATTTTGTATATTTGGCATTCTATTTTGTATATTTTCTATTTCGCATTTGGAAAAGAGATTTTTATGTTTTTATCTGTGCCTTCGGAAATATTAAAAAACCAGAGGGCCCGTGTGAGGATTTCGCACTGAAATCTAATATTTTTTAGGTACTTCTCTATTATGCTGTCGACCACTTTTCATAACAAAAAACTATCGCCAAATTGTAAGATTAAACGCCAAAAATGCCGTCCCATTTACTTGATGTCAGAAGCATTATACGTGTTTGTTAAATCATCAAGTGGTTTTTAATTCGACATTTGCGTGTGTTTTTCATTATGTTTTACTGGTTTATTAGTTATTTCATTAATTAAAATAACAATTGTGTCCTTAAATTCTTATATTTTATTTATTTATTTTGATATTCCAATGGCAACGTTCTCCCGTTTATTTGGCGATAGTTTTTTGTTATGAAAAGTGGTCGACGGGATAAAAGAAAAGTACCATTTTTTATCAATATGTAATAGTTATTAGATGCAGGTTTAAACTTCTAAAGATAAAGCAAGGATAAAAATATCTGTAAACAACATTTAGTTGTTAGTCAATCCAGAAAATCATCTATTCCATCAAAGTTAGAGTAAAAACTGATCCAAGATTGCTAAAGGCACGCGCGAAAAAAAAAATATAACAATCGTATTTTAACTGCATTATAGGATGACGTCATCCGCTTCGGGAAAAACATGGGACATAGAAATATAAATCTAAACATTTCAATTTAAATTTCGCTTTTTAATCATACATATAAAATAAACCCGTGCGGTGTTTTTTATAATAATTGCTGAGCATCATATAATGTGGTATTTTATTTTTTTGGCAACAATGTTTTGAGGAAAACCTTTCATTTCATTTAGGGAAACAATGCAGATTTATTTTTTAATTATCAGCAATTTTTATTCGAAAACATGTTTTAACGAAATGTTAATGTGCTATGTCAGAAGCGTTTTCAAAATCCTTTCAAATGCTATCTCATTCGTCGTTCTGCGTTTCGTATTTTCAGAAAAAAAGGGATGTTGACAGGAGAAATAATATATATGATAAAAAAAAAGATTTACATATATCAACCGCATAATGTTATGTTTTGCATTTTTATACGGACCACTTCTCCATTTTTAGATTTTAAATGCTATTTATTATTTACTAGCCGTTTATTAATTGTTTACAATTTACCCCCCTGACAATAACAATTATTTATCACAAAAATGCATTTTAGGTTTGTTAAATAAGTTTGTTTATATATTTTCATTACTTATTAAAATATCGAATATTGCGATAAAATTTTATTTTAGCATCGTGCTTAAATTTTTAAGATGGTGCAAAAACATGCTTTAATAAACGTATGTTTGTAAATATTTGTAAAACATGCTTTACCGCTCTCTTGAAAAATTTTGTAAAATGCTAAAACTACCTTTTTGCACCATTTAACATTTTTTTCGCCAACCGACATAGGATTCGAAACTTTTCCCCATTCAGATACACAGGCAAGGCTGGTCTCAAACAAGAGTAAAGCTAGCAACAATATTGTTTTAACTCTATAAGAGTTACAATAATGATATTAAATGCTCCGATTGGCTTTGGGCCCAATTACGAAAGTTTCTTCTAAAAAAACTGTAGAAGAAGTCTTTTACATTTGTTTCAAATGAAGCCCGGTCTACTAGGTATTAGTTAATAATACAAACAACACTAATGGCATGGAGGCAAAAGTTTTAATTTAAATGTATATATTTGAAACCCTTCCCCCCCTACCCCCCCCCCCCCCCGACATAAGCAATTGGCTGCGAACGCGATAACGAAACTTTCACTTAACTTAATAACATGTAGCTAATATAGCCCTCAGGGTACTTTGCAGTTATACAGACCTTGTGTTTTGTTTAAAAGCTTGAGACAATTCAGGTTTAAGAAGTTGAGATTTACTGTCAAATGATATAAACAACTATGAACACAAAACTGATGAATTATTATTCAGGTTTATGCATGTATTTAAAAAAAATTGCATCTGATTACATTTATTAGATAAATTACTTCTGTTTGCATTTAATAACTGATAAACGGCTTCTGTATATTAAATAAATTGTTTAAATATTAGGAAGAGGTGGCGAGAGGTAGAAAGACGAGTAAACAAACAGGTAGACAGACGGGTAGGGAGACGAGTAGCGACATAGGTAGGCTGACGGGTAGCGAAACGAATAGACAGACGGCTAGAGAGAAATGTAAAAAGATCGTTGACAGAGTGGTAGCGAGATGGGTCACGAGACAGGTAGACAGGAATGTAGCGAGAAAGGTTGCGAGACGCGTAGCGTGGTAGATAAAGAGACGAGTAGAGAGATGAGTACAGAGACGAGTTGACTGACGGGTAATGAGATTAGTAGCGAGTCGGGTACAAAAACAGACGGATAGTGAGACGGGTATACAGACGAGTAGAGAGACAGTAGATGGGTAAGAAGATGCGTAGAGAGGCGTATAGCCAGACGGGTAGAGAGACAGATATACAAGTTGTGAGACAGATAGACAAATGGATAGCGAAGTGGATAGAGTCACGGCTAGACATACAAGTAGTTAGACGGATAGACAGACAGTTAGAGAAATAGATTGGCGGGTTGCGAGACCGGTAGAGAAATATAGAGGCAGGTAACGAGACGTGTAGAGAGATAGACGATTGGTTAGAAAGACGGGCAGAAGAACGGATAGGGAAACAGACAGATTGTGGAGAGACATACAGACAGGAAAAAGAAAAGTCTGCGGATTGGCGCATTAAAGGCGCAGGGGGCAGAACCGCCTAGAGAATAATCAAGAAGTATCTGTTAAGCTTAACTTTGAAATAAATATAATTTTTCAATTTTGCCGATATGGAGATTTAATGTAAAAGTTATTTTACAGAAGTCATTGACATATTTTTTGTATACTTTAATAGTAATTTAGACAATAGTTTTGCAAACTGGTTTGTAGCAAAGCATGCTATCAATGTGGTTTGAAGTGTAAGAGTTTCTATAAACAGTTATACAAATAATAGATATATATAATCAAAGAAGAAAAGATTTAAATTCACACACAAAAAAAGGTGCAACAATGAAATTAAATTTGCGTTAAGTCACGCTTGATAGAATAATCTATTGGCTGCAAATCCAATTACGTAACTTTAAAAAGCTTGGCGTTTTAAAAGATCCGGCGTTTTTTTTTTTTTTTTTTTTTTTTTTTTTTTTTTTTCCCCCAAGTTTTGTGCAATACGCGCTTAAGAAAATGAGATTCTTTGCCACATGTTAAAAAAAAATTATGACAACACATCTGATGAACGGTACTTCTTTTCTATTTTTTTTAACAGTGTATATGAATTTATATATGATATTTTGTAATACTATCATTTAATTTGCTCTTTTTCTTTATATTGTAATTGATAATCCTATGTTCTCAGCAATGTCACTCAGACTAATCCCTTTGAGGGAAATCCTAGTATGTAATTCTGATTAATATGATTAAACTCATGTTTTCTCATGAAGGAAGCATAAATTTATATTTGAAAAAATTCAAGATAGTGCGGATATCAGTGGTGATCGCGATATTTTTATCAAATAATTTATGTATTAATCAAGCTTTTTTGGTTATTAAGTATGGCTAAACATGAAAAAAAAAACTTTGTTATTTTAAGATTTTGATGTGAATTGTTAGTGTACATTTATAAGGCAACTTTCACTGAATAATTTAAGAAAAATCTATGGTTTGAATTATTACTTAAGAAGAATAGTTTAAAAAAAATTTAATTACTAAAAAAAAATTAACCCCAAGGCTTCTTCTGTGAACTAAAAAAAAATGAATAACATTTTCTTATATTTTAAAACAAACTTTTTAAAATGAAAAAGAAATTTTGAAGGAATATTTTTCAGTCAGATAGTGTTTACTATTTGCCAAGAAGCAAGTAAAAAAAAAATTCAAATCGCCAAACTTAGCAAGAATTTGCTTTTAATGTACCAGAGGGGTAATAAGTGAAATTTCATTTCACTGAATTTCTAATTGATTTTCACATTTATAATTTTTAATTTCTAAATTTTCCCATTTCTAAAGTGAAACGATGTCTAAAGTGAATGATTATTTTCAGAGGATTGAAATGTACACGATGTTCTTAAACTTTTAAACGAACTTTTAAAGGAGATAATACAATGCAGTCAAGACAAAATTTTCGGTACAGGAAACCAGCCTCACAATATACAGGATGTTGCACTACAAGCTGAACCCGAATTTTCATTCTCAACTTTACAAATAATGAAGATATTTTAACGAGATTTCCATCATATTAACTTTGCTATATGTGAAATGTGATGAAATAATTGGTAGTCACTGAATTTTAGTCAGTGACACAATATATGTACTGTCATATACATTTTGAATAATGGAATGTCTAGCTCAGTGCTTGCACTGCAGTGGTGGAAACTTAAGCATTTCTTGTCATTTCACATAAAGCAGAGTATGTCTACAATACCTTCAGTATTGTTAAAATTTAACGAAAATATAAGTTCGACTTAAAGTGAGATACCCGTATTTTTTTATATATAAGTGAATTGCGATTCTGGTTTCCGATACGATACTATATGTCATGTTACTTATTCAGAGCTATCAATTGCTACGAAAAAATCTTCGATGCTACAATTTGGAACTAAAAGCTATAATGCTATGAAAATCGGCCAAAAACTACCGATTTTCTAAAAAAAAAAAAGAGGTTGTGGAAGAAAATCGAGAATTCCGTCAAGAGGTCGCGGAATAAAATAGCAAACACTGGATTATTTTTTAACACAATTATTTCAAATTGGTAAAGTAATCATACAAGTTGTAAATTTCCAACTGGACGAAAAATGTCCGGGCCAGGATTCGAACCTGGGATCACTTGGCTGAAGCCGCCACGCTCTACCACTGAGCTATCCCGGTCGAATCTGGAGGGCATAATTCATCCAGTTAACCTTATTGATCAAAGCATCTGGTCTGATATTTTAATCAGCTCAACAGAAAAGACCTGCGATCTTTTGGAAATTTACAACTTGTAAAATAGCAAATTTAATCAGTCGGTCGCCAAAAGAAATAAAATCTAATTTTGTCAAACAATCGCGAAATTTGTCGAACGACCGCGTAAAAAAAATCGCAAATGTCGTCAATCGGTTGCAGGAAAAAAATCAATTTTCGTCAATTGGTTCCCCAAAAAAATATCGAGACTTTTGTCAAACAAATTACAGAAAAAAATCGCGAATTTCGTTACCGAAATACGCAAAAGACTACCGCTAATTTCATCAATAAGTCGCAGATGAAATTGTGCATTCAATCGCGGAAACAAAATCGAATTTTGTAGAACAATTGTAGAAAATCGCGAAGCATCGTAGAATAAAATCGCAAATTTCGTCAATAGGTGAAAGAAATAATCTCTACTTTTGCCCAACTGTTGTGGGAAAAAAATCATGAATTTTGTTGAGCGGTCGCGAATTTCGTCAAGAAGTCGCATAAAAAAGTCGTGAAATTCGGCAATCGGTTTCAAAATATGCAGTTATTTTCTCTCGATAGGGACAAAAAAAAAACAATGATTTTTTGCTAACAAAAGTTGCAACAAGACTTACAGTGTTTGATTTCTCTCCCTCCACAATATGACTGTCAGAATTTATTCTACTAAAGTCTAAAATCTAAAAGAAAGAAAATTTCCCCGTATTTCTTGCATATTTATTTGGGTGAATGAATGTTAATGTCGTATTAAACCGTAAAGTTGACAGGTTGTCATATTCTTTAACTCAACTATGAAAATGCAATATATTTATTACAGAAAATACAAGAAAATTTCAAATGTATCTATTTTATATATGATACAATATAGTTTACAAAATTCACACATAAATGTTCTGAAAAATTTTGTAAATTTTTCTTTCATGCGTATTTTACACTTTTTGTTATTTTCTGAGTGGCATCCTTGGAAATAGGTGTTTATATGTACATATATGGAAAAAAGAGTCTCCTACTTTGTGTGCTTATGCATAACGCATACGTTCAATAGATTAGTATTTGTTCGCTTAAAATTTCCAGCAATAAAAAACAGCAGCCAACCTCTAGATTAATTTGAATTTTGTGTGCTACTATTTCTCATTTTCAAAGGTTGGCAGGTCTGCTTATTACAATCCCTGAAAGCTGCGTATTATTTTCCATTATGTTTAGAAACACTCAGTTGTGAAAAAGCAAAATGTGATTCAAGATCTTGAATTTATGCATCATTAGTTCCTATCCTATTAATGTCATCATTAACAGTTAATTTTCTTAATTGTTACTTTTCAAACAGCAAATACATAATGCAAAAGCATTCTCTCTTATTTGAATATAATTCTATTTCTTAATTTAGCTGAATATCTTTATTTATTAACAGTTAAAAATAAAGGTTACCTAAAGTTTTTAAAAATATTTTTAAAAGCCTGTTCTTTAAGTATTCAGTTTGACCGAATATAGAGATATTTGTCCTAACCGAATATTCAGTCTAATCGAATATTCGATAGCATGGTCAAATACATACCAAATATTCCTTGCATCACTAGTGCACTGACTTCTTCTGTTGTTTTCTGGTTTCTCCTAGCACTACTAGATTCTAATAAATAACCACCATATGAGTTACTGGTAGGTTATTGGGATATCAGTAGAAATTAAGCTAATATGCTACTGACATCAGCTGGTGTGTAATGATTTCTATTGGTAACATTTTTCAATTACCAGTAGCTTTTATACTGATATCTACTGGTCCATGTATGTAGTCATTTATGGTATAATAATTAAAACGTTTCTGTTTTTTTTCTTTTAATCTTTAAAACTGTGTATGTAGTTAGATAAAAAATGTGATATTTTTATCAATGATTCTTAATTTTTTGTTAAAAAACAACTAAAAAACAACTAATAAAAAAGTTATTTTAATAAATAAAAGTTATTTTAATTTATATTATGTTGTTAATTTACACCTTTATCATTTAAAAGGAATGTATCTTTTGTTGTGTTAAAAAAATACATATTTAATATTAGCTACTTAACCCATACTACGTATGGATATTTCTGACTTTAATATAAATTCCAAAAGTAAGTTAAACTTCTTGGCGCTCTGAGTCTCGTCTATAAATCAAAAGTAATTTTGTCTGTCCAACATTCAGCTTGTGAAAATTTCAGTTATAAAAATTCTATAAATTTTCACAGCATGCGGACCCGACATCAAATGCATATACCTGTTTTTAAAAATACGTAAAAAATGAGCTTTTATTTAAAAATTAATTGAAAATCAAATTTTTCGCTCAGATTCACAATTAAACTCTTTCTTTAAAAAAACTGTTCAAGCTTACTAAATTTGTTATTTTTCTTCTGACAACTACTTCCCCCCCCCCTTTCCTGTAGCGACTCTTTGAATATAAATTGGCTTTCACAAAACATAAAAAAAAAAAAAAAACAATAAATTTAATTAAAATTTCGAAATTTTTTTTGTTGTTCATGATCCTTTCTATCATGCAATTTTATTAAAAATTTCTCAGCTCTGCGCCCAACAGTCTCTGAGCCTTTGAGGTTAATATAGATAGATACATAGCACATGTATTTTTAATAGTATAGATAGTAAATTTCCAGTTTGAGATTTGGGAAATTGTTTATATGAACAACATTTGCCGGTTTGTCCTTATATTACACATGGTAATAAGTAAATCAATTATAATTATTATTTTTTCCTGTAGAAAAACAAACTACTTGATAAATTTTGATACTGAATTTTTATATTTATGTAATGTTTTTAAAGTAGTTCAGTTTGCATATTTCTGCATGATTTAATTTTTTTTTCAGAGGAAACAGAAACTGGATACAGCATTGAAATTGATTTGATAAATGAAAATCATCCAAAGATACAGAAGCGCAATGCAAAAGATAAATTATCTACTGAACATTGTGAAGATGACCGACATGGTGGAAGGAATCCAATTTCAATATAGCTGTTTAAAAACATATAGTGACACGAGTTTGTAAATTGTGGTTCAACTAAGGACAACTGTACATTCAAACAATACACAAGTACCATTAGTTTATTATTTATGTTGTGATTTCAAATAATTTTCTGTACCGCAATGGTCATTTTTTGTGCCGTGTTTTCTTTCGCTTCTTTCCAACAGCAGCTAGATTTTAGCGATCGTCTATCAAAGCCCTCTGCGGTCAGAAGGATGATTGCATCAAATTGCAGCTGTCAAAATTTGCAACGACTGCATTGGAAGTGACATGATGATAAAAAGCTGATTGCACTTGTCAAGAATAAGTAGAATAAGTAAACAAGAATAAGTAAAGTTGATTATTTTTTAATACCTTTTTCTAAGTGCAAACATTAGTTAAAACATTTTCAACCAACAACTAGAATTTAGTGCAGCTGTTTTCAAGTAAGTGTAATAATTTTCTCTTATTGGGTTTTAATAATATTGAACATTTTTTTTGTTTTGTTTTTTACTGTATGCAATGTTATTTTTAATTATAAAATTTACATATTTAAATTTAAGCTTTTGTTCTTTTTCCCCATGTTGGCGAACTTGTACCATGTCTGATAAAATTATTGCTGTTTATAATTCTGTTTATAAATGTGCATCTTTCCAAAAGTGTGTTTATTACTATGTTGATAATAACAATGAATTTCACAGTAAGCTGAATCTTGATTTAAATATATGCTTGAAATGTTCGGTATGCAAAAAATGAATACAAAAAAATGCACAAAATCTGAGTGTATTTGGCACCTCTGATTATGCATAAAAAATGCAATAATTATTCAGTATGCAAAAAATGTGCACAGAATCTGAACGTATTTGGCACCTCTGATTTTGCATAAAAAGTGTACAATTTAGGGATAGAGTTTATGCCCTTTTTGTGCACAATTCAGTTTGCACTTCTTTGCACAGTTTAGTTTGCACTTTTAATGCACAATTTAATGCATAAGCAGAAGTGCCAAATACGGTTTTGTGCACATTTTTTGCAAACTTTTTCTAGCTGAGCTGGTTAGCACTGGTGTACGAATGGGCATCCCCTTTTTGAGATCGATAATAGACTATAATAGGGTGTCTGAATATTTTTGTTTACTATAGATCGAAGTATTTAACTTTCTTCTACTTCTCTTTCTTGTAAAGAGAAACGAACTGTGCAGAATATTTCTTTCACACATTTTTTATTGATCGCACCAATAGTGTTTCTGATGGTTCATTCCAGAAAATTTCACCTTTTCTCATTGCAAATATTTTTTAATCTGTTCTTGGTCATGTTTCCTCAAACAAAAGACATCACTCTGGTAACTTGCTGGTGAACATCAGCTAATCAATCATAACTTCTCTCAAAGAAATAGGTCCTTTATCTGTATCAATTCAGATCAATTCAATTCTGAATAGTAAAATGTCTGCACCTGATCATGTTTACACACACACACACAAAAAAAAAACTTTTAGAGAATTTAAGTGATCAAAATGTTAATGATATTTGTCAAATCACAAACCGTCGAAATGATAAAATACATCTACAAAGCAAATAATTCTGACATTCAATAGCCCTACTTTACAAACAAGAATCAAAGCAGCTTACCTGAGTTGTCATGTTTGGTCATATATACTTAGCCCTCGCCCGCCGTAGAGCACACAGGACTCATCCTGGTCGTGCTCGTTAAAAGTTCTTCAGAACTTGAGAACAGCAGTTGACTCGCCTTGCGACAATGCTCAGTTTTATACCTAACCCTTATGTGTTTTTACTGCCTAGAAAAATTGTTATTGTGGTTCCATTACCTGTACTCGTTGTGCAGACATTAGCCACGAAAAAAAAAATTGGGAAAATACTGAACGCTGTACCAGTTTTCAACGTAATCACGCAGCATATTCCCGTTCCAGTCCAAATTGGATCCGTAAAAATGATATTCTGGCTGATAAAATTACTCAAAATCGTTCCTATCCTGCAGCACGCAAACATGTAGAATTCAGAACCCCATCTATTGAGGCTTCTCTCTAGAATTTTAAAACAGTATTCACAATCTATAAGGCACGTAAGCACCCAAACTCCAATTTTTTTATTAACTGATACACCTGTCACATTATCATCCAGTACTATTAAGAAAAATACCGTGATATTCTTTCTTATTCCAGGCCAATAAATACACCCGAACTGACATTCTTATCACAGTTCGTCATTATAGGATACTTCGTTCCTTCTAAATATAACCATTCTATATTACCTTGATCATCACAGCTTGTCAAAACATCTGTCAAAACATTACCCACAACACTCTTCTTTTCTGTCTGCAAGCAAATTGCAAAATCCTGATGTATCTCCAAAATAGCAAGGAAAAGAAAATTCATGCGCACGCACAGAAAAACAACATTTCATCAGAAGTTTCTTCGCAGTGAAAAATTGTGACCAAAAAGAAATAAGAACTCATATCTTGACCCACCATTTTCTAATATTAAGAATTCCAAATAGCTGCTTCCTTATGCGGAAGAAACTATAGAATCCGAATACTACAGTTATGTCTCGGACACAAATTAACAAAATATTGTTTTTGAGGAGTTTGAGTCTACGTGATTTTAAATTGTTTTCTTTTAATAATCTGTTATTTACAATATACCTATTAATGCTACATAATTTGAGCTTTTCATACATTGTTTTTAGACCAATCGTTATTTAACAAATTGTACAGATTTCAACTATGAAAATGTGTCTTTTTACTTACCCATCATACGTAGTATAGGGTAAATCTTGTAATCGTTTTGAAAATCGAAAAAAAAAATTGACAGATTTACACGTTTCAGACACTGGAGATTCCGAAAAACATATTTTTAGAAGAAAAAAAAATTGCCGTCCGTCTGTCTATGTGTCTGTAAATGCGCTATCTCCCGAACAAATTGAGATAGAGACTTGAAATTTTGTGTGTACTTAGTATGTAATAATGGGAAGAAGCTAATTGAATTTCAGTAACCTCGATTATCCGGAACTATTTTTTTTTGGACTCTCGAATTATTCGTTCTGTTAAAAGATATATAATTTTTTTCGAAATTGTTTATTCTAAGGTGTGAATATAAAAGACAATAATAAAACATAAATTTTGCATAAAGAATGATTTTGATCGGATAATTAGTAGCCGAGATATTTGTAATCGTATTTTCCACACTCTTCGATTTTTCATGACACTGTATTTCATTAAAATTTCAATTCAAAGATATATTTTATTTGGAAATGAGACGCTTAATCCGTCGCAGTAAACCGTTAGTTAATAGGATTATCAATTTTGGAGTTATAAGGATGTTTCTTTTACGCAATTCAGTAATAGAGCGTTTAAAGTTTATGACATCATCAAGCCACGATTTTATTCGGATTGCAATGCATTTTATAAAGAGTTTACACACATTTTATTTTCATATTTTATATTACGCATATCCATGATGGGTAAGTATTACGGTGACCCCCCAACGACTAGTTTAAACGTGATGTTATAATTTCCTTGAATAGTTTTGATTTCTTTTGTCATCACATTACTTTTCACATTAATCTTTTTTTTGTTTTAGTTCAACTTATTCTTATGACAATATTTTAATGTAAGTATTTAAAAATAATTAGATGTTTTGCTTTAACCCTCTTTTTTGTGCAACACCTCCCTAAAGGAATTTGGCTCATTAAACCCCATTCAAACAACCAATCAACTGCTTCATGAGGACAAAACGTGTCAATAGGAGGACAACCCTGTATATTACTTTCCAACGATAAAGTTTTAAAATACACATACTTAATTCCTTTAAAATTTATTATAAAATGTTGAAATACCGAACGTTCGCAACAACTGTTTCCGGTTGCAGTCAACATTTCTATATAACACTGATCAATATAGCACGCAATGTACTTTTGAGAAAATCCATTGAATTCCCATTGCAATTCTCGAATTTCGTTGGCGAGGTCATTCATTATTGTGGCATATTCTAATTACGTAACAGTTTTCCTAATTTCCGGTACGATTATTTAGTAAGCCAGTATAAATGTATTTTTTTATTATCAAAATTAAAATACTTAAGTGTGAATATAACACTGATGAACGCCGATAAAGCTTTTTATAACGTAGTGAAATGTACTATATTTATCCGAAATGATTACAGATTAAAAAAGAAAAAAAGGAAAATAGCTTTAGGATGTTAGTTTTACTTCTATTCCTATCTAATTTCTATTTTTTAATCCTTTAACGGTACTTTTAAGTACCATTAAAAACAATTTAATATAAAATTAATTTTATCCGTCTATTACTAAAAGTAAAAAAAACTTATCTCAGTTCCATAATATTGTTATATATATTTTAGGAACTTTTGTGTTAGCCGAGCGCAAGTCATAAATTGTCAAACATGGTTCCCATCAACGTCATTCGTATTGCATTAATTTCATTTAAAATATAAACCTATTTTACTCATTTAATTTAAAATACTTAACTTTCATTTAAAATATATGCCATTCATTCATTTAAAAATATATTTATTTAAAAGTAAATTCATTAAAAGTACACTCATTTAAACATGTTTACCTGAAAATTGATAAAATCAGAAAAACCTATATTCCGGGTTGAGAAAACTTATTACAAACTGAAAACAACATTATAAAAGCTACTTGGAAACGTTTCTGAAATTCAATGGCAAAAAAAAAGAAAAACATTTTTTTTTTTTTTTTTTACAATTGCTTCTTTAAATCTCAAAAACCTGTTAATTTCTAAGATAACCAATGATAAAGAATACTTTACGGAATCGTGGGTAACTCGAAAGAGGTAATTATACATTTTCGTTTCTGGTTATATTATATTTCCTAAATGAAGAAACGTGTGTCAATTTTACAGTGTAAGTCATGAGTCTAGTTTAGTAGGCACCACGAAAAATCTCAAAAGATTTTCTTTTCATCTCTAAATTTAAATATTGAAAAAATATTTTTTTTCCTTTTTTTAAACTAAAAAAACATAGGAAATTGTTCCGTTTATCATCATGATATTTTAGTTCATCGTGAAATAAGTAGTATTAAATAAAAAGAACAATTTACCAACTAAAACGTAGAAGAAGAAGGAAACAATAAACAGATAATGAACAATAAATTAAAACAATATAAACCACTAGATAATATATCGTATCTCAAAAGTATTTAATACTCTATATCTTGTTTAAACACATTTCCTAAACCCGGCCTTGTGAATACACTAAAAGCTAAATGTCCACAATGACTCACTTAAATGCACCAGAAAGGGTATGTATGTAAGTAGTATCCAAATTCTTTTCTAGATTCTATCTGCATAACTAGCGGACATTAAAACTGAAACAGAATGGAAACTTTCGCACTTTACGCAATTGTCGCAGTAAACAGTCATTTAACGAATTCCAAGCACGCTAAAGAGTTCTTTGTTCTTTAATGCGATCATAAGAGCAAAGTCATTTACGAATATGTTTGCTCTAAATTTGTTTACATTTAATTAAAAAATGGCCAGTGTTTTTATTCGAATAAAACATATTTTTGTCAAAAATTTCGATTTAACATTTAATGTCTCAAATTATGAATTACGAAAAATTCCATCTCAATAAATTTTCTCTTTATTGCCTGAAGATATATTAGAAAATTTATTTAATGATAACATATAATTTAAAGAATTAATCATTCATCAAAACTGACTTAATAAATCGGTAGTTGTAGGTCCTTTCTACAATATGGACAAAAGTACTTAGATTGTTTAATAAATTATATTGTTTTTGAAATTTCTCAGCTCTTATAAAGTAATAAAAATCAATATATTTTGGTCTTATCTTAATCATAAATAAATATACCTGCATTATTTTCTTTGAGTAGTAAAATGTTAATCAAGAAAACCTTTCTGATTTTTCAACAAGATAAAAGTAGTCCATGTACAATAACGGTTGGGAAAATATCCATTTTGAAAACTATTTAGCTTCGTAAATGTGGCGAAGCTTGATAATTGTTAATGACATAATTCTCATCTATTGTTATTATTAGACGTGTTAAGTAAATTTTGCATAAAAATGAACTTGGAATTTATCGTCCCATCGGAACGTAAAGTATTAAAATAAGGGTGATAACATGTCAACTGGCCTAGAGGTTCCTGCTCTATCCCCTTGAATTTACATGTAACCTCTACAGGAGATACATATAAGCCTGAAATGGACATCTGCTAACTGTCAGAGTTAGAAATAATATAGTTCGGGCACCATCAGTGGTCCTTCGGTAAAACTCACTATTTCATTGTCGCAGAAAAAACGATCTAATCACCAAGCTTGTCATCTTACTGCTCATGATACAAAAAAACTTACATATTCCAAATATGAGATCTAGTGCAACTTTTTATGCTGAAAAACACTGCTGCAACATTAAAGATCAGAAATTAATACATTCATCACCACTTGGCCCCAAACTACGCCATGCAGTCTATCACCCGAGAGCTATAGCAGCTAATTTCAAGCATCATGTACTTGATGAAAGCTTATCAAATAACCGTATCAATATTCCGGTAATTTGCATATACAATATGTAAGATATTTTAAAAACTGTAACCTATCTAAAGATTATTTTTAATTCTATTCCATTAATTATTTTTATTTCGTCTTAAAACACTATAATACCTTTTTGTTTTTTCCCTTCGAAAATCTTATTCTTTTCTACACGTCTTTATTGCTTTTGTCTTTCCACCAGCAATATTTTTTCCCTCTCAAAATGTATCCTTTAATTTCCCCCTTTAATATTATCGTCTGTTTTTATTTTCAGTGTTCCACGGTTTTCTAGAAATTTCTCGAAAGGTATTTTGGCGCGCTTTTCTCCCTTCTTTTTTTTTTTTTTTTTTTTTTTGGTACTTCCGAATATAATTATCCGAATATACTTATCCGAATTTAAAAATATATTTACACCAGCTTGGATATTGTTCTTGTTCTTTTATGTTGATTTCTGGAATGTAGATATCAGTGAAGGAATGAGTAACGCTAAAATTCTTTGAAGTTAAATTTTCTCTTTTCCGTTTTTGATAACCTATTTTGGCAGATATTTCCTGATTCAATTTTAATGCAGTACCACAGGGCCTGGGATTCCTTTATCGTGATGGAAATAACTGCTAAATAAAAACACTTTTTCGTCACTGATTGTGATTATTGTGTGTCTATGGGAAATCTCAGTGTTTAAGATCTCTACTGCTTTTAAACTCGCCGCGATGACTGCTAGAGTGTGCTATGATTGCGACTTCACCATTTCATCTTAACCAAAGCTTGAAAATATTGTAGAGAAGTTACAAATGCGACATATATACGAGGGCTGTAAATTAAGTAATGGCAACATAGGTAAAAATCAATTTTTAATTAACTTACAAGTACAATTGCATTACATTCCTACTATATAATCACCAACAAAGCTTATAACCTTTTGCCAAATGTCGGGAAGCCGTTGTAGACCAGTGGCAAGGTGTTGGTTTTTGATGTGAGCGACCGAGCGCCCTACTGCGTGGAGTACAGATAAAACGTCATGAAATCGGTGACCGACCCGAACGAAATTATTGAACCCATCGTGCTACTGTCCTATACGGTAAAGCATTTGTGCCACAAGCTTCCACTAATCCTCGATAGCATTCTGTTGCATTTTTGCCACGGGCAACCTCGATTTTAAGCCACGACCGCTAATCACCTTTTGAAAACCTGCTTTAGAGCGATGGAAACGAAACTCCTCAATTTAACGCCACACAACAACTACCCTTCTATGTAGATCGACTGTTTTTTGCACTCTACACGTCGACAACAGCGCCACCTCACCGCTCCCATATCCTATTTGCGCATGCCCGCCAAGGTTAAGTTGCCACTATTTAATTTACAACCCTCGTATATTCAAGTACATAAAAAAATAAAATTACAAACATATTATTTTGATCTAATTAGCTGAAAATTTAAGTAAACTTATACAAAGTGATCTTTATAAGATGATAGGTTGATAATAAAGCCACTTCAAAAAATTAATAGAATAATTTCATTGTTTATGTGTATCCCTTTGATTCAAATATATTCGAGCTATTGACAAACCGATGACATTCACATAATATAATAATACTAGGGGGCTCAGCCCCCTACTCGCTAACGCTCGCCAACCCCCCGTGAATTGGGAAGCGATTCACACACGCGGTCCCAGCTCGCTTCGCTCGCTCGCCCCTTTTTATTTTTCAGCAATTCTAGCCGGAATAAGTTCTACCATAAAACATTTGAACATATGAAATTGACAATTTTTTTTAATATAAAAAAGTAATTCTCCGTTGAAAACAGAACTAAAACGGCATGTAGTTGGCGCAAACAATGGGCATATAAATCCTTTAAATACTATGAAAAAAGGATCTTGGAAACATAATTAGTTTAAAACTTATTGCACGACAATTTTTTTTTATGTAAAAAAATAATTCTCCGTTGAAAACATAACTAAAAATGCATTTAGTTGGCGCTACCAACGGGCATATAAATCATTTAAATACTATGAAAAAGGGATCTTGGGAACGTAATTAGTTTAAAACTTGTTGCACCTATAATATTGTACAGCGCGGCTTTAATTCATTAGAAAAAAAAATACGTGATAGGGAAGATAGTTTATATATATCAATATCATCAAGCATTGTTTAAATTTCGTTCGACATTTTATTGTTCTAATTGGTTATAGATTTTTACAAAAAAATTATTTTTTACTTCAATTTACAGCAACAGATGGCGGCAGGTGCAATCTAGACAGTTGATTTTTTCTCCCCGATTTTTGAGTGGGTGAAATTCGTCAATGAATTCTAAATAAGAATTGAGAATTCATTTGAAATTAACGATATTACTCATAATTAAAATGAGGAATCATCTCAGACGCTTTGGATTACGTACATGTTATTTTATTTTTAATAATTGCTAGTTTGAGTTTCATTCTATGATTTCACTGCTCTCACACTGACCACCACATTGGAGTCGGAGCTGGTCTAACACAATCCAGTCTGTTCAATCCAGTCAATCATCCGGTCTGAGCTCTGGAAACTACGGTTGTTACCAAACCATAAGCTACAAATTCACCCTTATTTCCGCGCCACGTAAGAGAAATATATATATAGATGAAAATATAAAATTGAAGCATTCCAAGACTGCAAATTATGTATAGAAATCACTTCGGCCATTTATCCGAATTGCCAGCAAAATGTCCGTAATCACCAAGTGACATTATCATGATATCAATACGTCACCTCTTTTCGAGTAAATCAATGCTGATATCGACGGGAAATCGCACTAACCCAGGGATTTGACTAGATGATACATATTACAAGAATAATATCGGGACGACGAATAAGGTGAATTCTATCCGACAATTTCTATCCCCACTAATATCTCCTCACAGTTTCAATCTGTTAATCGATCACGTGACTAACCAGTACTCACCACCCTTCAAGGACTTTTGTCTACATCTGACCCAACCCCTCAAAGTGCTTCCTTTATGTTCTAAGCAAGGTCGCATTTAACCAGATACAGATAGTTAGTGAAGGGACAAGTGCGTGAGAAGTGTGGTGAGTATAATTTCTTAGCATTTTCTTCAGAAATCAGTAATTTTTCCATCTCTTAAAAATAAACTATCACTTGATAAATGTCGTAAAAAAAATCTAGAAATTAGAAGGAATTTATGCACTTTTTTATGGAATTACGAATAGTTATTCATACTTAAAAGCTTACTTTCATAAATAGAGTAAAAGAAAGAAAACTGTTATATTTGAAATATTTGGGTTTTTACACCCAAATATGACCTAGGTTCCTTTGGTAATTTGGGTAAAATATTCCCATGTACATTTTGTTGAAATTCCAGTTGCTCTTACCGGCGATCGACTGATATAAGCCAGCCGAACTATCAGTCTGTCCGAATGTAAAGAGCTTCTGGGTCTTTTCCGTAGATTGCAGCACTATCAATTTCGAACGGATCCCCTTTTGTTATACGTCACAGTAGCTACAGGCAGATCGAATTCGGGCGAACGAGTAAAAGACGTGACGATTAAAAAACGCATGATAAATTCCCTCGATGCAGGCCGATTTCTTTTAAGACATAATTTTTCTCAACATATATATATTTCTACTTGTAAATATTTTAATCTTTAATATAACATTTAATTAATCTGAGTGAAGAATTTTATTATTTATTGTCATGTATTTTTTATGATGTATGTATATATAAATATATGAGCAGCAAAAGAACCAAAACAATAATATTAATCTAATTTTTAAAAAAATGAAATGCTAAAAGAAACGCACATCATGCGCAAGATTTACAAACTTTGCTTTAAAATTTTGCTGTACCCTTTTCCTTTAGATGAAAGTAAAAGTTTTTTATGCCTGAAAATATTTTCTTAATCTTTTCTTTCGTGTCTGAAAAAAGGTAGTAAAATTTCGTCATTGCACTTATTTTATTCAATTTATCATTTTTACGTTCCCGTAGAAAATCATAAATTTTGTACAAAAAATATTATGGCCATCAGAGAATACAGTAATTTATATTTTCTATGAAAAACTTAAAATAATTTTCAAAAATCTTTGAAAAAGTTTACTAAAGTCTTTATAATTTAACTTTCTTCTTAACTTTATAATGCTTTACTATAATCTCTTTTCTACGTATCCTCATTTATCACACTGGCACAAAGTTTGTAAATTATCTGCTTTTATGTTTTTAGTACAAATTCTAACTTACTGAACCCATTTTCTGAAGTTTTAGGTATAATTTTTAGGAGAAACATTTTTACTCCAATATATATAACACATTTTTATCTTCTACAGGGTGTCCCAAAAATATTGAAATTTGCTTTAATTTGTTTAATGCAGGAGAAAGGTAGGCAATGTAAATTTCAAAAAGGTTCACAATAAGGCAGGAAATAAAGATGTTTTTAATGAAATAGTCCCCCGTTAATTTTCAGAAAGATACATTTTTATAAATTTATTAATTTGTTGAACGTCAATTGCATATGAACTTAATTCTTTAAAATGTTCCAATCCATGATTACTCTTTCCTCTTTTTTTTTTAGACCGTTGACCCGGCCCCTTCCTGCCGGGCTATTGCCCAGCTTAACGGGTTGATGCCTGGCAACGGGGCGAGTAATTCGCCTGATCTCCGCATAGCGAAGATCTGTTGGATAAATTTCTAGGGCGCTATGTTGATTTTTCTGAGTTGGCCGGTTTCTAATTGATGTTTGGATGAAACGGTTCAGCACTGCACAGTGTAGCGAAGTCATGGAGGACGGATGTGAGATGCTGGAGTATTTACTAATTCCTCGCTGCATCGCACACCCATATACGTCATGCCATCACTACTCGAATTGATCTCGTAATTTAGAACCTTGATCAAGTGACGAGACCTTCACCTGACTAGGCACCTCCAGAGGTATAATTCACAGGAAACTTGGAGGACCCACGAATGGTTTTTACATGCACCAGGCGCCATTAGCGTACATGCACAGGGCATCATTAGCGTACATGATCGCCGCGCCTGAATGGGGTCAGACATTTTATAACACTTTTAACACTAAAAACTAGGTGCTTTTAGACATTAAATTACTATTACTTTACTTGGTTGTTTGTCTTAATTTACCTATAGTTCTACCCTATGATTATTTTAACTCAAACTAAAGATTCTACAGAGTTGCTTATTCCTACAGGGAGGACATTACATGCATGATTTACTAAATTAAGAGAGGGGTTGAACCACCAGCTATATATCATCTATATAGAATTTAATATATATAATTTATATAACTTAGATAAATCTAAAGATGGGAGGGGAGGGACAAATGACTATATACTAACTAAATATATTATCTATATAATGTTTATGACTGTGGGTGAGGGGGGGGGGAGAAGAAAACTTATTAACTAATACGTCCTAAAAATTAAAGATTAGGGGGATGCTAAAGTTTCCTGATGCTTACAGGGGGATGAACTTGGATTTTATTACTCAACTACAAACTTTAATTTATTTCTAACTCTAAAAAATTACTACTAAATACCTTTATTATTTACTTGTACCTTCAGTTATTCTATACCTACTGACATTGTTATTTAGGATATCGCTGGTATTTTCATCACCTTTCGTGCGGCATTGCCTGTCCTTTGTTTACCATATTTGATATTTGCCGTTTATATTGGCTTGTCTCTATCATGGTGGTTTGTCGAAGACATGGTTATCGCTGCTTTTAGGAGCTAGTCTCATTTTTGTATTTGTTTACTTTCTGTTGAGATTTTTTGCCGCTTTTATGTGCTCACCCCTATTGGGCTATGTTCGTCATTGTCTTTATTTTGTTGTCACTATCTTGTACTGGTAATGTTTGTCACTTTCTTGGCATAGGTCATATTGCAAATTTTTCGCTGATTTTTTTTTTGTCACTTTCGGTAATTTGTCAAATTGCGACTGTTGTCGCTGGTTAGTTGTCACTATCTTTGTAGTTGCACACTATTGCATTTTGTCACTTATACATTTTTATTTTTTCTTCCCTTGCTTCATTGCCCTGGGGTATTTATCAATTTTATATCTTCGTGAATGCGCTTAACGTGATCAGTCCATTGAATCCTAATGGCTGTTATCACTACTAGGCTTTATGTGCAACTTAGATGGTTAGCTATTTTGAAAACTTGGCGCACTAATGGGGTTACGCTTTCCTCTTA
This sequence comes from Maratus michaelseni, assembly GCA_963931845.1. Taxonomy (NCBI): domain Eukaryota; kingdom Metazoa; phylum Arthropoda; class Arachnida; order Araneae; family Salticidae; genus Maratus; species Maratus michaelseni. The sequence continues at coordinate 268,297,993 of OZ007593.1, forward strand.
TCTTTCCTTTAGATAGCCTCAGATATCACGTAAAAAAAAAGTTTATAAATTATGTTCTCTTTTTTTTGTACTTCAGAAGTGATGTACATATCCCAAAACTTCTTTCATGTATAATCACAGGGTGACTCAAAGTTACTGATGCAAACGTTTAGGAGAGATAGAACACACCTTAGACAAACTCAAATACCCATACCCAAGTCGTAACTCACTATCTGATTGTGAGATTGTGATAAATGGTGTGTTTACGTCATTAAATCCTAGCAAATGAGTTGTGAAAATTGCTCTTTGTAATACTGTTATCAAAGAAAACTTAAAATGAAAAATAAACACAAGAAAACACATCCAATAACAAAAGAAGCTTTATTTAGAACTAATTAAAAAAGTCACTCGAAAAATTGAATATACAACTGGCATTTTTTGAAAAATCTTCCAAATAATTGAGAATTATTTGGTTCAGTTATTTCTAAAAGTCGTTACTGAAGATTCGGCATACTTTTAAGGCAATTCCTCTTTAGGCAATACGCTTCATATGGTCGTAGTCTAATTTAATATTCTCTGCTCTTGTTCGATTACAATAAATGTTAAAATAAAGATATCTTATTAGTAGTAAAGAAAGGGGGGTTCAACGGCCACAGGAGCGCTCAATTGAGCAACCAGGGAGCAACGCTCTAATGTCCAGACGATAAACCATCTTTTTTCGCAATAATTTTTTCATATCATTTTTCTAACAGGTCTGATATTTTGTTAGGAAGGTTCGTGTGTACGCGTATGTTTAAAAATCATATATGTCTTATATTTATTATAAATAGTTCTATGTGTGTGTATGTGTATGTGACAAATAGTTCTCTTTGTGTGTTTGTCTATGTGTGTGTGTGTGTGTAAGAATGTATGTGTGTGACAAATAGTTCTCTTTGTGTGTGTGTGTGTATGTATGTGTGCGTGACAAATAGTTCTCTTTGTGTGTGTGACTATCTGATTATTTATCAAACTTTTACAGATATTTTTCAATGAAAAAAATATGCGTTAGTTAAAAAGTTTCACAAATTAAAAAAAAATTCTTTTAGAAAAAGTTTCACAATATTTAAAAAATTTAAAAAAAGTACTCAAAAATAAAATCAACAATTTTTATTATAACAAAATAATTTACAGGAAGATATTTACAGATCAAAATATACATCACGATTTTGCGTTAGCAATACAAATCAACATTTTCTTCTTTATTACAAACGGTATTAATGTCATAATGGCCATATGCTAAGCTGCTTATTCCATCATCCAATAAGTAACGCATGTCGTCAAAGGGACTTAAGCTAATTTTATTTTGAGTTAATGTATATGGGCGATGGTCATCTTGGGCAATCCTTACCTGTTTCTCCATACTTGTTTTTTGTTGTTGGAGGCACTCCAAGTAGTCTTCATGTTTAATTTTCTGCTGAACAATCTGCGTAGATACGCCTTTTGCACGCTTCTTTTCGTCTTTAACAGATTTTAGAGAATACATTTTTGATTTCAGTCCGACAAACTCAAAGGCTAATTCGCCATTAAGTTCATCCTTAAACTTTCCGAGCGTCTTCTTATTATCTTTAGAGTATAGACGATGAGATTTCGGGTATTCAGAAAAGTAAAAAAAATCACGATGCTGCTCCAGATCCTTATAAATATTATTGGTTTGAATATGATACGTTAGGGAATCTGTATCCGTAAAGAGTAAAACTGCACGATCTTTGTATGTTTTCTTTATAAAATTGTAATGGAAATCATACATACAAAGTTTAGATAGTTCGAGTATAGAAAATCCAACATAGATGGGTCGGTTCATATGTATGCTAGTTAACACTTTCCAACCTAGTTGAAAAGTGTTTATGACTTCGGTTTGTCTGGCCGGATGGCCGTCTGCCGTATGGCCGTCTGCCGTCTGCCGTCTGCCGTCTGCCGTATGGCCGTCTGTCCGTGCTCTAACTCCCGTAAATATGCTCGGATTGCCTTGCAATTTTTATATGTTATTGTCGTTATTTATAGCATGTTCCCTATTTCAACTGAAGTGTGTAGCACTTATAGTTTTTTTACAGGGACACTCAAAAGAATTCCGTTACATTGCGGTCTATGGGGAAAAATCATTTGCGATTTATTTAAATAATGTTTCACTATTTTAAACGCATTGAAATTTATATACATCACTAAGGGGCATTAGAAGAAGCTTAATATGGAATAGGGTGTGCATAGCACTTATAGTTACCTTACAGGGACAGTCAAAAGAATTCCGTTACATTACGTCTATGGAGAAAAATCGTCTGCGGTTTATTTAAATAATGTTTCACTATTTTAAACGCATTGAAATTTATATATCACCAAGGTGCATGACAAGAGGCTTATTACAGAATATTGTGTGTATAGCAGTCATCGTTCATTTACAGGGACACACAAAAGAATTCTCTACTCTGTGTTAACAATAATTCCTGAAGTGCGTTTTAAGTTACTGAACACGATTTTAATTTTAACTCGCTTTTTGTCTATTACGTGGTGTGTATAAATTCTGTAGATCCTATACAGGGAAGCACAAAAGTTCGCGAACACATTTCCGTTTATTGACAGAAACTCTAGACGGAGAATTTTAAACTGTGCTACGCGTTTCCTAACTGAACTAAAATTTAGCGTCCTATATAGTATATATACAAATCTATAGATCCTATACAGGACTGAATAAAAGTATTCGGATATTTTTCCGAATATTGTATATGTCGGAAATTCCTGAAATTATGTTTTTTAAATATCTTATGCGTTTTCCAAATTGTTTACTTAGATGTTATCTTTTAGCTTATTAAACGGTATGATTTGTAAAATTATTTTGGAAGCGTTGGAAAGTGTTACATAATCTATGCTTGACGCATGATTTTTCTTTCTTGTTTTTAATCTCTCCACAGCAGTCAAGTCTTCATCATAAGTTTTAAACAATTTAAAAGTAGGCAATGCTACCTTTTTTTTGGCCCTTTTTCACCATTACAAAGCACAATATTTCTTCTTTTTCGTAGATTTTCCATGGTTTTACCAAAAACAGAATTGTTCATTTACTTAAAAAAGTCTTTCTCAAAAGAAGATTTTGCTTCTTTCCTTTTTTCGGTATTGAAATAATTATATTTCTGTAACCATGGGCCCTGTTTAAATTTTAAAGCTTTGTGCACGGCTGTAATTTTTAAACCAAGTTCTAAATAAAATGTAAGATTACGATAATGGGTTATATAATTTCGTTTATTATTTAAATTTGGTATAAGTTTCGGAGTTCCGACGAATTTTCTATTGTTGAGTAAGCTTCTTGCATGAGAAGATAGCATCTGATCTTCTACAGTTACTCTCTCAGTGGCGACATGGTATTCATTGTGCAAAGGATGTAAATGTTTCGGGTATTCCATATCTAACTCGAAAAGATACCCAATTTCGGAGCTATCAGATAGAGATAGAATCCACTCTTCTGTTATATGACATGTTTCACACCATTCAAAACCGCCGTAGGGTAAAAATTGGCTCATACCCCACCCGTATAAGTTATTGGCATCCCAATACATAATGTAGCTGGGTGCCTCATCTTTCTTATAATCGGGCGTACCAGGAATGTTTGCTCGGGCATATCTTTTATTTATCATGCTAATGCCGCCTCGTATTCCATTTTCAACCATAAGCAACATATCTATATCACTGAGTAATTCTAAAGGTGTATCAGACATCTTCAAACAAGCCTGCCATGCGAGAGAAGGTGCTGTAAACAGGTGAGCAGGGTCAATTTCGTAATACTGCTGATATAATTTCCTAAAGTTTTGAAACACGCCAGCAAGTAGTAGAACATCTGTCTTCACATAAAGGTTGTGATAATCACCAAGAGTCTTCATATCAAATGTTTTCCATACATTCTGGGCGTGTTGATATTCCTTTTCATCGATAGGCTCATTGGTTAAACTATTAAAAAATGCAGAATGCGGGGGAAGCTGCTTCTCAGCAAATTTTTCAAAACAAGTAAAATAATCATAGGGGTAAACCCCTTTCCGTATAAGTAAAGATAAATTATTATTTCGTGGGAAATTTTCTTCAAGTATAGTGAATTGATCAGGTTGAAGGTTTTTAACAAGTTTTTCCAATGACGTAGGCAAAAATTGGAAAGCATCTATAAACACCATCTGAACAGGAGATGTAGGCTTTCTGATTTTAAAGGTGATATAGTTTTCCATAGAAGTAGCAATAACATCGATTTCATGATCTTTGAATTTTCCAAGCTTTGTCATAATACAGTCCCTGGCCAAATTATTAGACGCAGTTGTTTTTATTATAATTTATTAAATATCTGGAAAGATACATGAGGAATTATCCTGAAACTTCAGGAGTGTAAACAGCATGACAAACGTCATATATTTCCGCGAAGATTTTTTCCCGAAACCCCATAAGGGGCCGTCAACAAATTGAAGAAAAACGAATATCTTTCGGATAACCCTGTAAAAACTAATATTGCAAAAAGCATTCAAACTGTAGATTATGATTAAGTGGCTTATTGTAATAATTTGGGTTCCTTTTTATGAAGATAGCATGTATACTCGAAGAGAAATTCACGTTTTTATGAAAACAGTCCCAAATTTTACTACGTTTTTTGCTTATAATTTGCAGAGTTTTTAATATAAAAACAAGTTATTTTCAGAAAATATGACAAACAAAATTATACACAATACCCTGAAATCAGAATTAAAAAATAATAAAAATTGTATGAAAAATGAGCAGGTTTACTAAATATTGTTTCACTGTGCATGCGCGAATTCAATCAAAATATACTGTGCATAATATATTAGCTAAATGTGTAGACCAACTTTAATGAAAGTCTCAAAAACATAGCTTGAAAATTATGATAGTAATCGTCGATAGAATAAGCTCGAAATTCGCTGTTCCCAAAAGGAAGCAAAAAGATAAGGGGTTGTATCAAATATAGAATGAGAGACACTTCATTCTTATTGTGTTAACTTTCATAAGCTAGTATATTTGGATACAACCCCTCATCTTTTTGCTTCCTTTTTTGAACAGCGAAATTCGAGCTTATTCTATCGACGATTACTATCATAATTTTCAAGCTATGTTTTTGAGACTTTCATAAAAGTTGGTCCATACATTTAGCTAATGTATTCTGCACAGTATATTTTGATTGAATTCGCGCATGCGCAGTGAAACAATATTTAGTAAACCTGCTCATTTTTCATACAATTTTTATTATTTTTTAATTCTGATTTCAGGGTATTGTGTATAATTTTGTTTGTCATATTTTCTGAAAATAACTTGTCTTTATATTAAAAACTCTGCAAATGATAAGCAAAAAACTTAGTAAAATTTGGGACTGTTTTTATAAAAACGTGAATTTCTCTTCGAGTATACGTGCTATCTTCTTAAAAATGAACCCAAATCATTACAATAAGCCACTTAATCATAATCCACAGTTTGAATGCTTTTTGCAATATTAGTTTTTACAGGGTTATCCAAAAGATATTTATTTTTCTTCAATTTGTTGACGGCCCCTTATGGGGTTTCGGAAAAAATCTTCGCGGAAATATATGACGTTTATCATGTTGTTTACACTCCTGAAGTTTCAGGATAATTCCTCATGTATCTTTCCAGATATTTAATAAATTATAATAAAAACAACTGCGTCTAATAATTTGGCCAGGAACTGTATAATGACCATCGGAGCTATCCGATGCACCCTCTTATTTTATATCTACTTGGTGTTTAATGATATTTCGATGAATTTTTTTTTATGAAAGTGTTTTAAGCAAGTAATGAATTATTTTTTGTAAGTTTTGAAATGATTTTTTCACAGCAGCGTCCCCTATGAACGGTTTTAGAAGTTTTAATTATTTTAAAATATTTCTAATTGGAAGTAATTTTTCTGGAGTTTGATGATAGTTTAAAGTTAGATTTATTTTTTAATATATTTTAAACAACTTTGAGTTTATTTTTTTTCAGCAGCGCCCCCTATGAGCGGTTTTATAAGTTTCAATTATTTTAAAATATTTCTAATTGGAAGTGATTTTTGGGGAGTTTGATGATAGTTTAAAGTTAGATTTAATTTTTTTAAGTCTTTTAAACAAGTTTTGATTTAATTTTTTTCAACAGCGCCATCTATGAGATGATTTAGAAGTAACTTTTTTTAAAAAATTCTAAGTTTTATCACTTTGTGATTAAAAATTGGTATTAAGTTCATAGGTAGTTTCTAACTTGGGTCTTGTTGATATGAAATTTTTAGATTTTGTTACAGGAAATACTCCAAGATAAGGATTGTTTTTTAGTATTAAGATGTGAATATTATCAATATTTGAATGTTGAAGTATAAAATTTTTGTAAGAGTATTTTTGTTTTGCAATGTTTAGTGGAATAATATGAATTAGCTACATATATTTGTATCTGATTATCGCGTTCGTTTAAAAATATTAACATTAAAATGGTTTGATAAAGTTGATCGATCTTCAATGAAATCGTAAGACATGTATAGTAAAAGTTTATACATTTCAAAAGAAGAGAAAAATTAAACATAGACATGTTAACAGAAAAATTTAAACACAGACAAGTTAGCAGAAAAATTCAAGCACAGACATGTTATCAGAAAAATTCAAACACAGACATGTTATCAGAAAAATTCAAACACAGATATGTTATCAGAAAAATTCAAACACAGACATGTTATTGTAGTTTCCTACCGGGCAAACATTTTAAAAAGTAGCCAAAGTTGTAGTTTATAAATATGAAACTATCAAAAATATATTTTAAGTATTTTACTATAGATAATCTCAAAGTTTGAATTAACCTTTTACAATATGATTGAAACTGAACTTGGAAAATTAAAAATCATAGGATTCAATTTCACAAATATCTTACATGTTGACTTATACACTGCTCAAAACAATTAAAGGATATTGCAGTTTTAGGTGGATTTTGTATCTGGGAAACTTTTTAGCTGATTGATACATGGTCGACAGACATAGTAGGTTATATGAGAATAAATTACACATGTTTGGCAGAAAAAAAATGCATTTTATTGCGCATTTGTGTACAAAAGGAAAAAAACACAATTTGTGCATATGAGAAAAAAAGAATAAGAAAAGGTGTTTTCTTCAAAGAAAATCATTTTCAGTAGGGGGTATGGTTTCCACGGGCGGCCAGCAACGTTGAACACCTTTGAGGCATGGACTCAATGAGGCTATTAATGACGAGTTGGGGTATTCTGCCCCACTCTTCCAGAAGAGCTCTTTCCAGTTCTTGGAGAGTTTGTGGGGGTTGTTGGCAGCCAGAAACTCCTCTTCCTAGAGCGTCCCAAACGTGCTCGATTGGATTCATGTCTGGAGAACACGCTGGCCATTCCATTCGAACGATTCCTTCCTCGAAAAGGAAATCCTCCACCAGGTTTGCACGATGTGGCCTGCAGTTATCGTCCATTAAAATGAAGTTATCTCCGATTGCTGAAGCGTAAAGGACTACAATAGGTCTGAGGATCTCATCCCTATATCGGCGACCAGTCAGAGCTCCATCTCGAATGATGTAGAGGTCAGTGCACCCGTCAATGGAGATGCCACCATACACCAACACTCCTCCACCGCCAAATCTGACACTTTTGTGCACGAACGCAGGATTATTCCTACTGCCACGGTCCCTCCAGATGAAAATACGTCTATTATCCGGATGCACAGAAAAACGGGACTCGTCAGAAAACAGAATATTGCTCCATTCATTTCTCCTCCAGTTGACATGCTCGGTTGCACACTCCCTGCGGTCGCGACGATGCCTTGATGTTAATCTAACACATACCATCGGTCGGCGAGCATACAGACCTACAGCATGGAGCCGGTTTCGGACAGTCTGAGTTGAAATCGTGGTGCCTGCAGCCGAGCGAAGGTGTTGTTGGAGAAGAGTAGCATTCATGTTTCGGTGTCTCCGAGCTGTTAACGCTAAATACCGATCTTCATTGGGCGTTGTTGCCCGTCTACGACCTTGTCCTGGTCTTCGGCCTGCACATCCACTCTCCGAAAACCGGTTTCAGATCCTGGAAATGACACTTTGTGACACTCCAATGGCTTGCGCTACTTCGCCTTGAGTTTGGCCCCCTTCTAACATACCAACAATTCTCCAAGCTTCTGAATCTGTCAAATGACTTCGCTGAGACATCGTACTCAAGGAAACAAAGCAATCACTGAATGCCGATCATCCTTGTCTTCATTCTCTTTTATCCAGTTGAAAGTCAAATTTCATTCGCTGCCGCTGAAGCGACGTTTTTGACGTCGAACTCAAAATTTGCATACTCCACAGTTTGAAAACCAGAAAAATTTGCATTTGTGATTCTCTTCTTCTATTTTCGGCAAAAAAAATTTCGTTTATATCTTTATTTTATATAAAACTTCAAATATCCTTTAATTGTTTTGAGCAGTGTAGTTAAACTTATAACAAATAGGCTGGTAGAAGTAGACTTTTGCCTATGATAAGGTTTGTAAACGCATTTAACACACGTGTAAATTTATAAACTTTGCACATTTCCTTTAATAATTAGCTTTTTTTTGTTGTTGAAATTTGTTAGGCATTTTCGCTAATTTATTTTAGATTATAATTTTAATAATAAAATTTATTTAGAATTAAAATTTGTGGATTTGGTATGATGAACAACTCGTAATCACATCATTTAGCATGAAAATTTTTAAATATCAAATTGTAACATCTACTAAATTAATTTAAAATGATATTATAATATATGAATTACTCTTACCTTATATACAGCTGTTGGAGCTCAACCGTCTCATGCAATGACTTGAAGAGAAATGATTAATACAAATTCTTATCACCTAATCTTACCGTTATCAGCTATGTCATATGACTTATGACGTCACTGAAGCGCAGCTTTTTACCTGTTGATAAGAGGTGACCTTGTTCTTATCGCAAACACGTAATGACGTCACCCAACACGTCTAAACAAGAAACTGACAACTACTGGCGAGAAAGAGGGAAGGAAGGATGACTAAGCGGGTGTATTTAATGTTTATTCTTATCTCAAACCGGAAATGACGTCACATACCGGAAAACGGGCAGTGCCTCTAGCGGCGATGACAGCGCCCCCTACTAAAGATAAGGAAGAAAGGCTAGTTGAGTGAAGACCAACAACTAAAGTGGACATGTTTTTGGGGTAAGTGCTAAATTCTATTTTTATTCTGTAGGATTTTTTATATTTTGTGATATATTATAATTTACGAATTTAAATTTATATACATTCGGGTTTATGTGTTTAATTATATTATATTAGAAAGAGGGGAAAGAAACTTACAGACTATGAAATTGTATGACACGTTTTGATAACAATCATATCAAGCAATACTACAACTCAACTTTGCCTTCAGGTCGGTATAAGTATATGGGGGAAAATTATGATTTTCATCATTTGATGATTCGTATCGTTAGTGGTTAAACGTGTTTTAAATTGCTCCCGCTTTTTATCTGTGTGAATAAATTCTGAAGATTGTTGTTTGCTTTTAAGAGTTAAAGTTTTTTTATTGATTTTTATTATGGATGTTGATATGCCTATTGATGAAGTCATGTCTTTGGGAGGTTCTGTATCTGTGAAGAAGATGTTTAGCTGTGTTACTTGCGGTAAAGATTTTTCGAACACTTCTAATTTGAACCAACATATGAAAATTCATTCTGGCGAGAAATTATATACTTGTGATATCTGTTCGAAGACTTTTGGGCGAAGATCAAACTTACGAAAACATTTAAAAACAGATGATAGTGTTGGATTGTTACAACATGATGGATTCGCTGAAGTTCTTACAGAAAAAGATACTATATCTCAAAGTTCTTCCAATTTTAATCAACAAGCTGAAGAGGATGTTTCTTTAAAGACTGTGACCACTACAAATGAGGAAAAGAAGCATGTTTGCCCCACCTGAGGCAAAGTTTTTTCAACATATTCTAATTTAAATCAGCGTGTTAAGATTCATATTAATGAAAAGTCGTTTTCCTGTGAAACTTGCGGAAAGTGTTTTAGAAGAAAATCGGACTTGTTAAGACATTCAGAAACCCATAATACTGGTGGACAGTCTACATTTAAGTGTGATGAATGTGATCAAGTTTTTACCCGGAGGGATAATTTGAAGCAGCATTTACAGTCGCATCGGAATTCAACATTTCCTTGCCGTGATTGCGATAAAGTGTTTGAAAGAAAATTTTACCTGAGACAACATGTTCGCACTCAACACCCACGCACACCTCTTGTGAGTGTAAAACGCAAAATGAGCTTATCTAATGCAAAGTCGAAAAACACAAAGTATTCTGATGCACTTAATGTTTTTAAAACAGTGATTTTGCATCTTGGTGAACGTGAGGAAAATGATTTAGAGGTATTTCATAGACATTTACAAACTGAAATACAAGAATTTTTAATAAGTGAAATTCATGAAAAAGGTACAATTAAATGGTATATGGTAGAAAAAATAGTACTTGAACATCTGACTAATGAGGAGTTTGAAGAAATTCAATGTTATTTTCGATGTTCGTGCATGACCGAACTTATAGAAGATACTATCTCACAACATATTGAGGAAGGATTTTCGAAGATTATTAAATCCTTTGAAGAATATGTACAAGGAGGTTCTGGCTGGAAACTTAGAATAATTCTTCATTTAGAACTCAAGATTGCTAAATATCACCCCCTCTCTGCGAGTTCCTATATTCCTTTGTCTAAAAAACTCGATGATAAAAAAGCAGTGCTGAATATAAAAAACGAAGATAACAAATGTTTAGTATGGTGTCTTTTGGCTTTTAAACTGAACTTAGATTATACAAAAAAACCTGAACGTGTTTCACATTATCGACCTTTTGAACATGATATTAAATTAGGTAGTGTAGAATGCCCTGTTTCTCTTCAGAAGATACCTGTTAATGAACAACTCAACAATTTACGGGTTAATGTGTTTGGTTATGAAGAGGACGAAGTTTGCCCTCTGTATATATCTGAAAAGAAAGATCAAGATGTGATTAATTTGTTATTGGTTGGTGATGGTGAAAAGCAACACTATTGTTTGATAAGAAGTTTTTCAAGACTTTTGGGTGATCTTACCAAGCATAGAGCCGCTGGGTATTATTGTTATCGATGTTTGCATCAATTTTCAAGACAAGATCTTTTGGATAAGCATAATGAATATTGTTCTCAACATGTTGCGCAAGCTATAAAGATGCCTAGTGAAAATGATAATATATTAAAGTTTACGGTATTCATTTACAACATCCTGTTGCCTATACGATTTATGCGGATTTTGAGAGTCTCCTTATACCTATTTCATCAGCCCTTCCCTCTTCTAAAGCATCCTATACCGAGAAAACAACCTATCACTTGCCATGTGGTTATGCCTATGTGGTTATTGGACCCGATGGAACGTGTGTGAAGAAAGCACAGGTATATCGTGTTAGAAACTGTGTTGAGCATTTTTTAAACCGAATGATGCAAGAGAAGGAAATTTTAGGAGAAAAGTTACTAAATGTTAAACCTATGAAGCTTTCTCCCCAGGAAGAAAAGGCATTTCGAGAAGCAGAGTTTTGTCATATTTGTAAGAAAATTTTAGATGAGAAACGCGACACGAGACCATGATCACCTGTCAGGTGTGTAGAGGAGCTGCACATGTAGAATGCAACTTGAATTATAAGCGGTGTAAAACAATTTCTGTTATATTCCATAACTTGAAAAACTACGATGGCCATTATATTATGACAAAGCTTGGAAAATTCAAAGATCATGAAATCGATGTTATTGCTACTTCTATGGAAAACTATATCACCTTTAAAATCAGAAAGCCTGCATCTCCTGTTCAGATGGTGTTTATAGATTCTTTCCAATTTTTGCCTACGTCATTGGAAAAACTTGTTAAAAATGTTCAACCTGATCAATTCACTATACTTGAAGAAAATTTCCCACCAAATAATAATTTATCTCTACTTATACGGAAAGGGTTTACCCCTATGATTATTTTACTTGTTTTGAAAAATTTGCTGAGAAGCAGCTTCCCCTGCATTCTGCATTTTTAATAGTTTAACCAATGAGCCTATCGATGAAAAGGAATATCAACACGCCCAGAATGTATGGAAAACATTTGATATGAAGACTCTTGGTGATTATCACAACCTTTATGTGAAGACAGATGTTCTACTACTTGAAGATGTCTGATACACCTTTAGAGTTACTCAGTGATATAGATATGTTGCTTATGGTTGAAAATGGAATACGAGGCGGCATTAGCATGATAAGTAAAAGATATGCCCGAGCAAACATCCCTGGTACGCCCGATTATAAGAAAGATGAGGCACCCAGCTGCATCATGTATTGGGATGCCAATAACTTATACGGGTGGGCTATGAGCCAATTTTTACCCTACGGCGGTTTTGAATGGTGTGAAACAAGTCATATAACAGAAGAGTGGATTCTATCTCTATCTGATAGCTCCGAAATTGGGTATCTTTTCGAGGTAGATATGGAATACCTGAAACATTTACATCCTTTGCATAATGAATACCCTGTCGCCCCTGAGAGAGTAACTGTAGAGGATCAGATGCTATCTTCTCATGCAAGAAGCTTACTCAACAATAGAAAATTCGTCGGAACTGCTAAACTTATACCAAATTTAAATAATAAACGAAATTATATAACCCATTATCGTAATCTTAAATTTCATTTAGAACTTGGTTTAAAAATTACAGCCGTGCACAAAGCTTTAAAATTTAAACAGGGACCATGGTTACAGAAATATATTAATTTCAATACCGAAAAAAGGAAAGAAGCAAAATCTTCTTTTGAGAAAGACTTTTTTAAGTTAATGAACAATTCTGTTTTTGGTAAAACCATGGAAAATCTACGAAAAAGAAAAAATATTGTGCTTTGTAGTGGTGAAAAAAGGGCCAAAAAATTAGTAGCATCGCCTACTTTTAAATCGTTTAAAACTTATGATGAAGACTTGACTGCTGTGGAGAGATTAAAAACTAGCATACATATGAACCGACCCATCTATGTTGGATTTTCTATACTCGAACTATCTAAACTTTGTATGTATGATTTCCATTACAATTTTATAAAGAAAACATACAAAGATCGTGCAGTTTTACTTTTTACGGATGCAGATTCCCTAACGTATCATATTCAAACCAATAATATTTATAAGGATCTGGAGCAGTATCGTGATTTTTTTTACTTTTCTGAATACCCGAAATCTCATCGTCTATACTCTGAAGATAATAAGAAGACGCTCGGAAAGTTTAAGGATGAACTTAATGGCGAATTAGCCCTTGAGTTTGTCGAACTGAAATCAAAAATGTATTCTCTAAAATCTGTTAAAGACGAAAAGAAGCGTGCAAAAGGCGTATCTACGCAGATTGTTCGGCAGAAAATTAAACATGAAGACTACTTGAAGTGCCTCCAACAACAAAAAACAAGTATGGAGAAACAGGTAAGGATTGCCCAAGATGACCATCGCCTATATACATTAACTCAAAATAAAATTAGCTTAAGTCCCTTTGACGACAAGCGTTACTTATTGGATGATGGAATAAGCAGCTTAGCATATGGTCATTATGACATTAATACCGTTTGTAATAAAGAAGAAAATGTTGATTTGTATTGCTAACGCAAAATCGTGATGTATATTTTGATCCGTAAATATCTTTCTGTAAATTATTTTGTTATAATAAAAATTGTTGATTTTATTTTTGAGTACTTTTTTTAAATTTTTTAAATAATGTGAAACTTTTTCTAAAAGAATTTTTTTTTTTAATTTGTGAAACTTTTTAACTAACGCATATTTTTTTCGTTATAAAAACATGAAAAATATCTGTAAAACTTTGATAAATAATCAGATAGTCACACACACAAAGAGAACTATTTGTCACGCACACATACATACACACACACACACACACACAAAGAGAACTATTTGTCACACACATACATTCTTACACACACACACACACATAGACACACACACAAAGAGAACTATTTGTCACACACACATACACACACATAGAACTATTTATAATAAATATAAGACATATATGATTTTTAAAACATACTCTTACACACAAACCTTCCTAACAAAATATCAGACCTGTTAGAAAAATGATATGAAAAAATTATTGCAAAAAAAGAGGGTTTATCCCCTGGGCATTAGAGCGTTGCTCCCTGGTTGCTCAATTGAGCGCTCCTGTGGCCGTTGAACCCCCCTTTCTCTACTACTCTTATTTTGCAAATCCCTGACTTCTTCTTGCATTTGTTATCCCCATTAGCACTCAGTCTGTTTGGAAAAAAATACTATATGCAATGCTTAAGCAAAATCAGCTATAATTTATTCGATATTGTGTCGTAAAAAGGTCTCTTCACAGTCAGAAAGAGTACTTTAGTGTTTCACCGCTTGTGTTATATGACTATGCGCTGTATAGGGCATTGTGATTGTTAATGTGTACTCTGCTACGTTTACGTTACACTAACTAAACATTTGTACTAATTTTTTTAATATCACCTGAGATGCATATATTCACCTACCTGAGATGCATTTATTTATGAATCTTGCACTGTTAATTGGTTATATTTTAAAATAAATATTTAACAACATATTTTTTATTCCTTATTTACAATTCTGTATTTCATATAAATATACAAATTTTCAACGAATTGTCAAATTATTTAATGCTAAATGAGTCTTAACTAACACATGGGCTGATAAGTTCCCGGTCTAATAAAGAAAACACAACTTTTTAACATAACTTTAATAATAAATAATAATAATTTAATAATAATAATAATAATAATAATAATAATAATTTAATAATAATAATAATAATAATAATAATAATAATTTAATAATAATAATAATAATAATAATAATAATAATTTAATAATAATAATAATAATAATAATAATTTAATAATAATAATAATTTAATAAATAAATAATAATAATAATTTAATAATAAATAACATAATTTTATAACGAGAAAGCTTCAAACAGTGCTCAGAATCATCGACTCGTTGTTGTTTTTGGTCAAAAGTCAACATGCGCGGCACCCACTTTGACAACAACTTTTTCATAGACAAATGTTCGTTCAAAATAAAACCTACACGTTCCTTGGATATCTTCAGAGTCTGAGCTATCTCCTGCAACTTCACTTTGTAGTTCCCCAAAACGATTTTGTGGACTTTTTTTATGTTTTTCAAAGTATTCACGTCTTTTGCGTGGTGCATCACTGGTGTAAGTACGACCACGTTTAAATTCAGCAAACCAGTCAATAATGGTTGATTTACTTGGTGCAGTGTCCGGATAACGCTTATCAAGCCAAGCTTTTGTTTGAACGGTGTTTTTCCTCATTAAATAACAATTCTTGAAATTCTTGTTTATTCATTTTTTTGTTGTATCAACAAAGTCGTTCAACTAAAACCCCTTTAACGTTTTGTCCACACGGCGAATCGTCATAACATTTTTTCTGCTACCTTTTAAAGGTTAGTATTTACTAAAAAAAAGCATCGGTTCGGCGATTGCAACGCCATCTGTGTGTCAGACCGGGAACTTTTCAGCCCATGTGTTAAAGCAATGTTTTTATTGTTTTTCGTTTTAAAATTTTCTTTTGTTGAATTAGTTTGTGTCCACGTATAAAATCCTTTAAGGGGATTAATATTTCCTGGTCATTCAGTAGTTGTGCATGCCACTGAAGTTATTGCATTTTAATGTGTAGAATATTTTTAAAACAAGCAAAAATTTCTAAAATGCATCTAAAATGAATGCATGCACTGAAATTTGATGCAACAAATTCCATTATTTTAAAAAAATAAGTAACAGCTTTTCATAAATACATATTTTTAATGCAATATTTTGATTTAAAAAATTGTGTTTTAATTTATTTATAATCTTGCATCGAAATATAATGCAACGATAAAATAAGTTATAAAATTTAAATTGAACAGATTTTTAAAAGATGTTCTGTCTTCTTAATATTTTTAAAAATAAAAATCGCCATTCAATAAAATTTAAAATCATTTATTCTAAGCATTTGCATAAATCATGCATTTGACATTCTAAACTCTAAAGCATGTGAAGAATATGTTACGTCTTAAACGACGAAGTAAATCAGGCAAATTTCGGTTATGTTATTTTTAAAGTGTTTGTAATGAAGAATAAATTCACGAACTCGAAAACTTTTCTCATTCACATTTTTTTCTCGACATTTATTTCGCCAAAACTTTTTTAAATCCCTAATGGCTTCTTTCCTTTTTAGGAATGTCTGTTTTGAATTTCTGAATATATTTTCTAAGGTAAAATCTAGCCTTCCTTCTTTATTTCATGAAACATAAATGTTTGCCGTTAAAGGAATCTAAAGTCAAGTTATGCGCTCTAAAAATACATTATTAGAAATAATAACTAATTTAACAAGAATGAAAAATCATGCATCAAGCATAGATTGTGACACAATTTCCAACATATTCAGAATACTGTAACAAAACTTCACAGTTTAAAAAGGTCAGATATGATGTAAAAGTAAACAAGGTCAAGGTCAAACCGAGCGGGGAAGCCTACCTTTCGGCTTAAACTCAACTAGCTCCGCCCAGCAGGTTTGTTTACTATGCGACAAGGCGCCAGCCCAGGAAGCGATTCCCGGAAGGATTACCCGGGAAGGCGACCCCTCACTATTTAAAAATAACTGTCAAAGATTACAATGTCAGTCTCAAAGGCTATCCAATTATACTGGGCGAGCCAAGTTAGATACAATAATGGGCTGAATGAACAATTGTCATTGTAAATAAATATAAGGAGATGTAGAACTTTTACAAGATAATAATTAAAGTTGAGAGAAAACTATAAATACAAAAAAGTACTAATAGTTCACTTATTGAACGATAAAAAATTAATAAATACGATATTGGCAAAGAAAATAATCATAGTTCGAATAGTAGCATCGAGTGTATAAAAATACTTATATGGGTTCGGAAAATGGATAACACAATCGAAAACTCAATTTCATGAATTACCATCAACAGTCAAAAAAATCTGAATTCTTTTGTGCAGCTCTGTATATGATTTATATATTTCTATATATACTAATAGTATGCTAAAATTTAGTTCAATTAGGAAACGCATAGCACAATTGAAAATTCCTCTTCAGCAATTTCTTTCTATAAACGGAACTGTACTCGACATCTTTTGTGCAGCCTTGTATATGACCTATAGAATTTATATTCAATAAGTAATAGGCAAAAAATTAGTAAAATTTAAAAACGCGTACCATGGCTGAATACGCACTTCCAGCAATTATTGTTATGTGTAGAATATTGATTCTTTTTAAATACCTTGAAATATTGGTTCAAATATTTCTTTTTTATACTAAAAACATGTTTTCTTATATCAAGCCAACAATAATCATTACAAAATTTTGCCTCAAGATCATCAAGCTCCTTTTGAATCACAATATCATCAGTGTATTTGTTGTTATTATGTTTACCTCTACCAGATCTTGAAGTTTTTTTTATGTTTGAAAAATTTAATCCTGAATAAAAATTTTTATAATTTTCATATTTAGTTAAATCTGAAAATACAGGATGTGATTTTTTGTATACTAATTGATTTAATCCATAAGGATATGTAGTATTAAAATGTCTTATATATTTAGATTCTAGAAAAAGTCGTTCAGTAAAATTTTTTTGTATTTTAAGTATTTTAATAGTAATATTTTTAAAATCATGATTTTTGAAATGAGTATATTCAATATTATGAGTTGTTTGAAATTTAGATTTTTTATATTTATCAATATGAGAACGATGTAAATTTAGCCGCTTATGTAATTTTTGTCGAGACTGTCCTATATATTCCATATTACACGAATTGCATTTCAATGAATAGATTACATTGTATGCTTTGCAAAATTTTACCAAATTAAGATTGTTATTATTTGAAATCTGTGACTTATCAGCTAATGGACATGTAAGGCAACGCTTTGATTCACACTCACGAAAACATAGTACAGGCTTGAGACAATAGAATAGGTTATCTGATAACGATCCAGGAAGATCCCTAATAATCTTCCTGTACCGAGCATTAGTCCTGGATCCACCAAGGCCTAAATTGCCAGTATCTAACATTTTACTAATAACTGCCATAATTGTTTGAAAGCAATAGAAATTGCAAGAGATACATATAAAAATATATTTAAAGATAAAAATGTTTTGAATCAACCTTATTGTTATAAAGTACTTGAATATCCATAAAAAATAAAAAATAAAATAAAATAAATTAAAAATAAAAATAATAAGATTGACTTTTTAATACTTGATTAAATATAATAAGGCTATATTATAAAACTATATACATATATACATAAAGTCCCATTAAGCAAGCTAACATCAAAAGACAACAATATAGAATCCCCTAGCATTCATAAGTCAATACAAAATTAATGTTGGTAAAAAAAAAAAGAACCTGAATAAGATTTTAAAAAAATGCAATTGAAATTTCAATAGATAAACAAATGATACCAAGAAATAATAATAATATTCTAAAATTATTATTATTAAATTATTATTAAATACACCATTAAAAGCGCAATGCAGCTATACTAACTATGTATTTTAAACAGAAGTTAATCAAAGTGATTTATGTGCCAACTGGGCTAAATTATGGTATCATAAAACTCAATACTTTCAACCAGCTATAATTGAAAATAAACATTACCGGCCACCAACAAAAACTGTGAAATTATGAATAAAATTAAAATAACTAATTGACAACAATACAGTTCCCCCCAACACACTTAACATAGATTACAAAAACATAGTAAAAAATAGCAGAAATTGAATAACAGAAATTTGTAGAACATAGACAGAATCGTCAGGTCCCAAATGCCTAAAGTTCCACAAATAAAATGCGTGGTTTCATCTTCATATTAGCCATAAAATATCTAAAGAATATGAATTTGGGACAACCAGACCCATACAATAGAGAAATAAACTATGAAACAACAATTAATTTCAAAATAAAACAAGATTAAAAAGGATAGAGGGGAAAAAACAACAAATTACCAAATTGAAAGCATGATCTAAGCATGAGGCAGCACATAATACAAGCATTGGAGAGTACATGATACCAAGAAAAGTTTTTTAAATGATGATGGACCATGGACCAAGGATCAACAATGTACAGCATAGCCAAGCACACTTTCCAATATATACAACCAGCGCCCTCTATAGAACATTTAAAATTGAACTCCACCATGTATTCAAATGGATCAGTGAGGTGCTGCCATCTATTGAATTATTAATAAATAAATACTGTTATAGAATAAAAACTATTTATAACTGTTAATGGAATAAGTTTTAAAGCAAATACTGTCTAAAGACAGATAAATGATAATTAAATAATAAATAAAATTATGTTAATAAATATATTGAATTGTATTAGAAAAAAATGAGTAATTGATATATTAAATAAAAATGATATGTAAAATGGTGAAATTGATGATTATTGATTAATATTTCACATAAATATTTGTACCTAGCTATAACATATCACGATTTAAATTCCTGTGACAACGTAGCATCATCACTTAAATTAATTTATAATTAAATATAAATAAAAATAAAAATTGATTAGAATTAAGATACTAAAGATTTAATATTAATAATAATTAAATTTTGAAATTAATTAGTTACATTTAATGTGTCTACAGACTTTCTTTAAAATTAAATACACATAATTTAAGGGGAGAGGGTAGAACAAATAATAAAAATTAATAATTAATACATGCATTTTATTCTCATTTAAGAAAGTATACTTTGTATTAGAAATTAATGTGACATTGTCCTCAGTGGGCTAAAATTAAAATACAAGTTATTCGTTAACATTATTAATCATTAATGAATATGAATGCATTTAATATGAATTAATAAATATATAAATATAACTACGCCAATATGCATATAAAAGTATCGAATCAGAGTCCATTATAAAATGTGTATTAGCAACATAGTTCCAGACCTGCCAAGTCTCCGGCTTTTTGGATACCAGTAATTTAGTACAGAAAATGTTGTTTTCTTTAATCGGAGCATTTTGCGATTTAAAGGAACAACATTTTCTCAAAAAAATTACTGGTGTTCAAAAAGCCGGAGACTTGGCAACTCTGTAGTTCTAAATCAAATGCCCCATTCCATTTTTTTAAATAAATTAACCATGCGTATTTCCCAGACAACTCCACCACACCTCCGTAATCTAACATCTACCCACCCATCCGTCCTATTATAATTTTTTTTACTAATTATTTTCTTATTTTATATGTTTTTTTATAAAAATTTTTACGTATGTGTTAATTTGGTTTTTAAGATCATTTAAGTACTAATTATATATCAAAGAATATATGAATTTTTTTGGAAAACCATGTTTGAATGCATCATAAATTAGTTTTTAATATGTTGTTAATTAGATGAGAAGAACATAAACACTTTATTCTATATATATGATTAAGGAGTATATTGCGATATACAGAATTATGAACACAAGATTAAAAATTAGTAAATGCATTAACTTTGAATTTAAATTCTTTACGTTTGTCATATAGATCAGTTATTGTTTTGTTTTCTTTTAGTGTAATTTTAAGATCTAAAAGGTTAATTGTATTGTTATAGATAGGAGGTTTTCCGTTAATTCTAAATTAGTAAGATAATCGACTGGAAATTGAGAAATATTAGTTTGATCAGTGGCAATTAAAATTATTTCATCAATATAACGATATAAATGTATATCACTATTAATAAAAGTACGTTCATAGTGATAAAAATATAAGTCTGAAAATAAACTGAATGTACATCCACCTTGTGGTATTCCGACTTTCTGTAAATATAATGTGTTATCTTGCATTATAAAATTATTATAGATAATGAAATTTGTTAGCGTTTTAAAATAAGCTATATCTATATATAATGGTAAATTCAGTTTATGATGATACTTTTTAAATAATGCATTTATTATATTATGTAGATCTAATAAATTTATATTATTAAAAAGAGCTTTGAAAGCATATGTCGTTATATTGTTTACACATTTAAGATTTTTCATAATATTGACCAGTTGATAGCTATTATTTATACAATGTATAATATCAGTGGTTGTTGTCAGTGTATATATTTGATTGAAAATTTTTAATAGAAGTTTATTGGCTATATTATTATATGTATTGCATCCAATAGCTACAGTCCTAAATTTAATTGGTTTCTTGTGAAATTTGGGATAAGAACTAAATAAGGATAATTAAAGTTAGTAGAGGAAATATTTAATAGTTTATAATAACTATGAATTTTACGATTGTTTACAATTACATTTTCATTAGTTTTTTGAAAAGATTTATTAGAAGAAATACAGGATGTAAGAAGTCGGTGATAATAAGATTTACATACGGTTGCATAATTATTAAGAGATTTGTCAACATATATAATAACATAGTTTTTTTGTAATTTAATAATTTGCTGGAAAAAAATGCTTTGTGTTAAAAGTAACCAAATCCGAAATATTATACTTTAAAGCCTTAATTAATTTTTCAATAACTAGTATTTTCCATTGATTAAAATATTCAATAGGTTTATTGTATGAGATTGAAATTTTAAAAATGAAGTATCTATATCATATGTAAACTGTTTTATAATAGAATTTACGTTAAATTTAGAAGGAAGTCTATATTTAGTGCCATAATCCATTAGTTTTTTCAGTTTAAAATCATTCACAATATTAAGATTTCCAGTGATTATATGTCCATGATTATTCTTAATGTATTTTTTTAGAGCGGGGTCATTGCATTTACACGGAAAAGTACTTGCTTCAGATATATTTTTTGAAAATGTATTATAGATAAAAATCTTTCTTCCGATTGTATTCCGGATATTTAAAGGTTTTTGAAATTTGAAGATTATTAATAGGAAAATAACAGTTTTTATCATTAATTATAGAAATATATTTTTTTTTTTTCACTGGCGCCCGGCTAACCGAAAAGTACCAAAGATAACAATTAGAAACTATTTATCGTATTTGTCTATTTAATAATTCTTGCTCATTTATTCATAATAGACATTTCATTTAATCATAATAAACAAATATTGTCTATTTAAAACTAATTATTGTATTACATTTCATAGTCATATCCATCTACGATTTTTTTTTTTTTTTTTTTTTTTTTTTTAAACCATTGAGAAAATGGTTGTTGCTTTCGGTCGAGAATGGACCAAATGATGTTCGCATTTTACTATTTTAACCTTTTTTAACGAAATTCTATAACTTTAGAAGAATTTTTTAAGCGTTTTTAACGAAATTCTGTAACTATAGAATAATTTTTCTTTGAATAGGCAATAGAAATGCATAAAATCGTTACAAAAATGTTAAAGTTACAAAAAGGATAGATGCAAATTATCAGATATGAAAAATAAAGTAGAAATTTAGTACTTTCGTGTTATAGCGGTACCCAAGGATGAAATATTTTTGTTTCTGTTTTCATAAATACATTGTAAATTTGGTACTTTCGTGTTATAGCGGCCCTCAAGGATGAATCGCCAAGCAACCAAGATTTATCGCCAAATTATAAAGCATTTATGACATTATAATAATATATGATATATATATAACATTTCTTGACGTATGTGGCCAAGTTATAATCGTATATGATGCATATATGATATATATATGACATGTGTATATGATGTATACACGACATACGAGGTAGGGTCAAAAAGTTCCCGGAACAGGTTAATTACAAATTATTAAAAAATAGAACAATAATTTTAGCTTATTGGCCTTCAAAGTACTTTCCTCCTGCATCCACACACTCCTGCCATCGTTCGTATAACTATTCAAAATACTCTTTGAATCCATTTTTTGAGACGTTCTTCAGTAAGCTTCGTCGCATTTTCGATCATCTCATCTGAATCCATAAAACTGTGTCCTTTCAATTTCATTTTTAGCCGTGGAAACAGGTAAAAATCCGCTGGTGCTACGTCGGGAGAATAATGAGGGTGTTCCAGAGTGGTAACACTGCGTCGGGCAAGGTAATTTTTCACAATCAGAGCGCGATGTGGTGGAGCATTGTCGTGTAAAAAAAATAATCATTTTTTGCCCATTTTTCAGGTCGTTTTCGTCTGATTGTATCTTGTAGTCTTTAAGGATCTCCAGCTAAAGTTCTTTATTGACAGTTTGGCCTTCAGGAATAAATTCGTAGTGAATGACGCCCTTGTAATCGAAAAACACTTCCAACATCACTTTCCCTCGGCTTTTGTCCAAGCGAAATTTTTCCTTTCTTGGTGATGTTTTTGCTGACCTTTACGAAAACGCTTATGCAATCGTTTTCGTATGCTTTCTTCAGCATCTCGAGCGTCTCAGAAGGTGATTTCTCGAGCAAAACGCAGAATTTGATGTGTGTGCACGCTGCTCTAAAAAGACATTTACAAAATCCGACGAATGAAAAATTTTCTTTGTCAGAAATGATCTGCAGCTAACACCAACAGTACCGGAAATAAATTCCAGATGTTTGTGTGTTTTCTTTATCAGTGCTGCCAACCTCCAAAAAAGATATTTCCCCTCCAAGAAACACCTGCGTGAATGTAGGCGACCATTCCGGGAATTTATTGACTCTACCTCGTATAAGACGTAAATAATATGTGTATAATGACGTATATATCACATATAAGGAGTGTTTAGAATATATATATATATGCGTATATAGGATGGATGTGTAAGCTTTACGATGATCTTGGCGAAATCATAAGTGCAACCTTGGCGTAATCATAATTGCGGGGGCTGCTATAACACAAAAGTACGGTATTTTTTTTAAGCTTTTGGAACATTTTCACAATGGTTATTGTAATTTATTAAATTATAATTTTTTTTTATGTTTTTATTATTATCTTTTTTTACTGAATAAAGAGCATTAAGTTCCTTATTCCTTTCGTTATCATTGATATTTATTATGTTCCTTAATAAACTCGATTATTACATTTAAAATACTTATATTTTATTCACAAATGCAATATCCTAAGAATATCTGTTTATGGTTTAATTTAATAATTCTGAATTTAAATACGTAAACTATTCTTAGTATTCATTTATCCGAAATCATCTGAATAAATCAAATTTTATATTTGGTATGTCGCTATGTCATAAGTGAACGTCATCATTAAAGTAACCCTATTCTTTAGTGATTTTTTTTTTAATTCAATAATTTTCCTAACTTAAAATTTTAGAATGGCAACATTCTTCCATTTGTATAATTTTGCGAATAGTTTGTCGATTTGTGTAATTTGGCGAAATTGGTCGTCGCGGTAATCAAGTAGTACCCCATAAGGTAACGGAATTCTTTTGAGTGTCCCTGTAAACGAACTATAAATGCTAGACAATATTTTTTCAATACCGAGCATGCCTTTAGTAAACTTCAATAACATATATCAATTGCATGGCAACCGTATATTTACGCGAGTTATAGCACGAACCAGACAGACAAACCGAATTCATGAACACATTTAAACTATATTGGAAAGTGTTAAAAAATGCGTTAATCAAGAACTAAAATGATAAAATAGTTAAACAAAAAGAAGGTAAACAAGAACGTAAATTAATTTTAACTCAAATTACACGCTCAAAACCAATTACATTTAATAGTAAGCACGTTCAGTGTCGTGCATATAATTTTTCTGTCAAAAAGAGACTAGCCCACAAAAGCGGCGACAACCAAGACAACGACAAACCACCATGATAGAGACAAACCAATATAAACGGCAAAAATCAAACACTGCAAACAAGATACGGGCAATGTCGCACGAAAGGAGATGAAAACACCAGCGATATCCTATATAACAACGTCAGTAGGTATGGTATAGAATAACTGAAGGTATAAATAAATATTAAAGGTAGTTAATAGTAATTTTTTAGAATTAGAAATAAATTAAAGTTTGTAGTTAAGGAATAAAATCCAAGTTCATCCCCCTTGTAAACTGTTAGGTAACTTTAGTATCCCATCTAATTTTAGTACGTATTAGTTAAGCAGTTTTTAGTAGCAATTTTTAACTTAAATTAAGCTTCTCAGCACCTCCAAAGCTAAGTTAGTGCTAGTTATAAACATTATACCATTAATTATATTTAGTTAGTATTTAACCATTTATCCCTACCCTCCCATATTTATATGTTATATAAATTATATGTAGATAATATATAGCCGATGGTCCAAACCCTCTCTTAATTTAGTAAATTATGCATATAATGTCCCCCTTGTAGGAATAAGCAACTCTAGAATATTTAGTTTCAGTTAAAATTATCGTAGGGTAGAACTACATGTAAATTAAAACAAACAACCAAGTAAAGTAATAGTACTTAAAGTCTAAAAGTAGCACTTAGTTTGTAGTATTAAAAGTGTTATAAAATGTCTAACCCCATTCCATTTCAGATGCGGCGATCATGTACGCTAATGGCCCCGGTGCATGTAAAATCCGTCGTGGGTGTAAAGTCCTCCAAGTTACCTCTTAATTATACCTCTGGGGGTGCGTAGTCTGGTGAAGGTCTCGTCACCAGATCAAGGTTCTAAATTACGAGACCAACTCGAGTAGCGATGGCATAACGTATGGATGAGCGATGCAGCGAGGAAATAGTAAATATCCCAGCATCTCATATCCGTCCGGCATGACTTCGCTACACTGCGCAGTGCTGAACCGCCTCATCAAAAATCAATTAGCGACCGGCCAACTAAGAAAAAGCAATTAAAGCAACAAGACGCACTGAAGCCACGTCGGCCTATAGTTTTAACAAACACATCTTCGCCAAGCGGAAAGCAGGCGAATCTTCGCCCCGTTGCCAGGTATCAACTCGTTAAGCTAGGAAAAAGCCTGGCAGGTAGGGGCCTGGTCAGCGGTATAAAAAAAATACAGGACAATGTCACGTTTTTAACCCTAGAACGTCCTGAAATTTTACTGAACCTTGATAAAAAAAAAACATTTTGCACCAGAATTTTTATTTAAAACTGTTGAACTTATTTATTTACTTTAGTTCTCTGTGGTTTATCTTCGAACCACATCACCGAAAAAGACCAAAACATACCAGCATTGTGGACTATGAGAATTAGTGCTGAGCATAACTGTAAATTTATCTCTCTCTTATTTTTTACTTAGTAATTATTTCCATACTATAAATACCTAATTTCTTAATTAAAACTTAATATCTAAGCTATACCAAAAAAACAAATGTATGGCTCTTTTGTGTGTTTTTTTTGTTTGTTTGTTTGTTTGTTTGTTTATGCTTTGCCCGCCTTTTCACCATTTGGTATTTATGTGCTGTTTCACGAACATGTTCCGAACCCTATTTGTTACTTTTTCAACTCTCTTACAAGTAGTTAGTTATAACTACAGCTATATCATTTCATTTTCTTCTCAATATTTAGACTTAATTTTTCCTTAATCTCTTTCGCTTTACCTTATTATTCCAAATTTATTATTATAATCTCATTTCGTAATTTTACATTTATCATTTTTATTGTAATTGTTCCTTTATCTTGTAGTTAATACTACATCTTAACTTTTCCAAACGGCTCAATTTAATACAAGACACTCTACTTACAATAGACTGGGCGTTAAATTAATACTACAATAATATTTTTTAGACACAGGGTGTCCCAAAAGGGTTGGGACAGACTTTATTTTTATTTATTTATTTATTTATTTATTTATTTACTGTTGAAAATAAGTAGGCAATGTAAAATAAGGAAGTGTTCAAAATAAGTTAGGAAAGAAGAATATTTTAATGAACTAGTCTTCGCAATTATTTTCAAAAAGTTGCACTTTTTAAATTTTTATACGCTTACATTTAATATCTATATTCTAAACAAAATTGGTCAATTAGAATAGTATCCATTTTACTCCAACAAGATCATTAGAAAACAAGTTGGTAAATTTACGTCAAAGGTGACAAACGAGGTGCGTTCGTACTATATAGTTTTATAAATATTCAGATCTTGATGCAACAGCTGTTGCACTCTTATGCAAAAATGCCTGAATGAAAAATTTATTTTATGCACAGATTTGCATATTATAGATATTAGTTTTATTTTATGAAGTTAAGTTTCAATAGACTTTTACAAACAATTAACTACAATTATATTTCATTAAAATTATACTGTGCGCAAATATCCAATACAAGACAATGTCAAAAAAAAAATCATTGTTATTATTTCAGTGAAATGAATTATATTATCTGTTATTATGATATGATTCATTTCCGTAATAAAATAAGTACATTTTAAGTTGGCAGCATTTTACTTTTGTTGACATTTACTGAAACTTCCAATGGGAAACTTAAGCGTAGCTTTGAAAATTTCAGAACTTAAAATCCATATTTAAACTCTTTTTCCGTTTAATATCTATTTCTTCGGAAACATCTACCCAAAAAACTGTCGGTAAATTATAGGATTGCTATAGTTAAACAATTTTAGTAGACAAATTCGCTTTTTAAATTCAGTAATACGAAAATAAAATGACTCCATCTTAAATAGGACGTAATCATTACCTATCATGGGATATCACAGCATTAGTTACGTATGATAGGGTGTTATAGAATGAAGAAAACTTTTATTAATATATTTTTAAGTTTTGATTCAATTTTCATAAAATCTGAAATGATTCGACAAAATTCTGCAACGATTATATGTATTAAATTTCAAACCATTCGGTTGGGTTAGTTTTTGCGCTGTTATATGCTGACGGACGGACGGACCAGACGACGACTATAAATGCTACGTATTTATATAATTACGAACGCAGCTAAAAATGCATACCTGTAACTTTAAAACTTACTGAATATATATTATAAAGGAAAAACATGTTCGCGAGTAACGCGGGTGTCATATTGGCGGTGGTAATGATCAGACTAATGAATTTCGCTTTTACTAATTTTTTTTTAACTTCTAGGTATCACACAATTTCAATTTTTACACAATTGAATAGAAAAAATATGTACTTTCCAATGCAATTTGTTTGGAAACTGCATCTCAATTTAACTTATTTTTTATGGTTTCATAATAATTTTCAAACATGAATATTTATAAATCTGCGTGCAATCCAAGTACGGAAAATTAGTCCGTTTGTCCTTAAAAAAATGTGAATAATTCTTTGTTTCCGTTTAATTTTCCGTAACGAAATTGCCAAACTAAATTAAAACTTCACAAATAAATAAATAGTTCATTAAAGCATGATTTTAACTGATATATAATTGAACTAACTACACCCTTAAATACGAACTGAAATAATCAGAATCACAACAGTTGCTATTAATAGTGAAATGTTTAACGATTAAGTTCTGGCATACGTCTAATACTAAAGTACAGGATTAGCATAAATGAATAATGGGATTTTAATTTATTTTTATTTTCAAAACTGTTACATATATTGTAATAAGCTTATTACAATATATGTATAACTAATTTTTACATGTGTTATAGTCTTAAAAATATATATTTTTTAATCTGGTCAATCACATTTATGCTAAGCCTGTACCAAAAATGTTTTGCGGTGTAGCTTGTGGTCAATCTGTAAAAATATACTAGGGGAGATGGGGGATGAATGGGACATTTTCAAAAAAATACTTATTTTAAATATTTTATTTAAGTTATTATCAATATTATGTATCACATTCCATACATTAGGTGTTTGACTACATCTTATGCACAATATTTATTCAAGATTATTATTATACAGAAATATATTATGAAATTAAAAATTGTTCCTCTCTTCCCCAATCATCCCCACAGCAGGGATGAATGGGACACAAGTATTTTCCTCCCTGTATTCAATGTACCAAATTAAAATTTATAATTATAATCTTATATGTAATTATATTTGTAATATATAATCTTATATTGCTGTTATATATCAGTGTCGATAATCTAAAAAGTGAAAATGAAGTTAATTATGCACGAAAAAACTGTGATTTATATTATATATTTTAACTGTGAACATATTTTAATGAATTATATTTTTCGAACTTTCAGTTGTTGGTTCTTCTAAATGTGGTCTGTCAGTTTCATAAGCTGACATAAAATCACTTTCAATGAATGTATTGCTGCTAAAAGGGAAAATGGCAGTTTTCCTATAACCACTGGTTATGTTTATGTTGCTTAGCCACTGGTTATGTTAAATGCTGACAAAAATGCCGACTTGACAAAAGCTGAGAAGTTATAAATTGTGATATGCTCTCCAGAATTATTTGTTAGCCAATCATCCTGGACTGATCTCAGCTTTGCATTAAAAGGCCCATAAACAGAAACATTCAATGGCTGAAGACGGTGGCTACAATGAGGAGGAGATGTTAAAAGAATAATTGTCATAAATTATTAATTTATCTACCTATATAATATTATTTAGTTAATAAATATATTTTTCAACATCCTCTAGGGATGAATGAGACAGTTCCATTCATCCCCATTTGAAATGTCCCAATCATCCCTCCATGATGCATATATTCAATTGTCAGCCATTTGGACACAGAAATTGTTTTGTCACAATAGGTAATATTCATTCATTTTAATTACCAATATTGAGCCTTGAAATAAACAACTAGAACATATCTTAATTGTTTAGATTGCATAAGATAAATAAGCAACTTCAAATGTTAAAAAAATTACTTTTAAGCAGAGTTTTCAGGAAATGCAATTTTGAAGGAAACAGAAAAACGCAATGTGGTCTTGCTTTTGATTCTGAAGCACACTATGGTAGTGAAATCTATCAGGATAGGAAGCAACTAAAAAACATGTTTATTGCATGAAATATTGAGAACGTCCCATCCATCCCTTGCCCCATTCATCCCCCAGCTCCCCTACATGTAAAAAATGTATAAGTGTTTTCAATTAAAAACGATTTTCATCAACGTTTCGTACACCGGGTAATACATCAAGCATCTTTATCCCGGATAGTCCGGGTTGGATTATTTATTAATAATAAAACATGAATTTTTTCTTAGTTCTAGTTATCATAATTTAAAAACCGACATATACAGCATTTTTCGTACCATTTAAAATGCTATTACATCAGTAAAAATGGGTAGAATTCACAAATTGATAATAGCATTCGTTAAATCAAAACTATGTTAATAAGTCTTAAAAAATAGCAACAGTAATATATCTAAAAAAAAAAAAGCGTTACACAAACTAAGATCTTGTAAAAAAAAAAAAAAAAAAAAAAAAAAAAAAAAAAAAAAAATGTAGTTTTAAATCCTAGAAACATATAATTCTTTTAAAACAAAAGAAAGAAAAGCACTTAACAAAGCTTTCAAAGTGGTATTTCTCATCTCCAATGCATAACTGAGCTCTTATTATAATGCTTTTGTAAATATTCTGTTTAAGAATTTTGTAAATTCTGTTAAGATCAACTGCATACGTATTATCTTAAGTGTTTTCTGTTTCTTACAGATCTCAAAGATTTATCTTTCTAATTTGGTGTATGATCCTCATTTAAAACAATCAATTTTCAATTATGTATAGCTCGTTCAATTTTAAAAATACAGGATTTTTTTTTTTTTTTGTACTGATTTTATTACCGCAAATGGAAAAACTTTCTAATAAACCAATAATTTTCTCTAGGGAAGAAGGTCATATAAAAATGTAAAAAGTGTAACTTTTCAACAAATAATAGATGGACGATTTCATTAATTCATTAATCTTATTTCCTATCTTTTTTCTTTTCTTTTGTTTTCTTTTTTCGTTTAACAATTTTGAAATTTACGTTTCCGTTGCTTACTAATATCCATCAAATAAAAAATAAAAGCCCACTTTAACTATTTTGAAACACTTTATACATAATTTGTATTTTTAAAATGTTTAATTTTATAAATGGAAGAAACAAATACAAAGACTTATTTATAACTTCACTGTAATGCATATTCTTGATCTTTTTCATATTTTGAAAAAATAAATAGTTTACAGCCAAAATTTATGTGATGTATTCATAAATTCATCTGTCTAATTAAGGTGCCTATAATATGAGTATCGTATTCTAGGGGTTCTATTTATAATCTTTCTTTTCTTTTAAATTTATTTCTTTAGACATCCAAGTATTGCAATCTTTTCGCTTATATACAGAGAAAGAGCTTAGTCCAGTAAATAAAAGGGAAAATGGCCGATGTCGGAAAAAATTCGTATAATTCGTTCCGATTTCTTTTTCTGATGTCCCACCTTGATGGAAGGGCCATTTTCGGAAAAGTACCCACCTTTCCACCTCCAGTACAATTCCCCCACTCGAACCTCAAAATATGCAGACTTCTGAGGAAATGATTTTAATTCAATGATTGAAGCTTTTAGAGATCTGCTTTTTTTCTGCACTGTTTCCTAAGCAATCTCCTACAACTTTCTTCTAATGTCAATATCCATAGCATTAAAAAGTTATAAATCTCAAAAATCGGATTTTTTTTCCAAGATGCAATTTTTAAATTTCCCGTCTAATAAAACGTAAAAAATGTTTTACATAAAAAATTTGCTAACTCCCCTTCTAAAATATTATAGGTTTCAATGTTGTTATGTGACACAGGAAGATGCAGAGTGTGAAAAAGTGGGGGGGGGGGGGGGGGAGAGGGTGATATTTGAGCCGTGATATGTTGCGAAAGTTGCCCTGTGTGGTAGTAAAGCATTGCTTCGACTTCTGCTTTAATAGAATTATCTTATTTAAAAGGGGAATGATATTAGATTTTCGCAGTTTTAATGCGTTTTTCCTTAATAAGTCTAACTTGTATCATTTACTTTTTCACCCATTTCGAAGGAATGTGGCTGTACAGTTTGTTTGTATCTTTTTTTTTTTATGTATGTCCACGCATAACTTTTTAACGTATACTCCGATTTTTATGCTTTTTCTGTTGTTGTTGGAAAAGTCTCTGTTTACAAATGGTCCCGTTGTAATATCATTAGGATATAAAAATGATGCTTGTCTGTCTGTGTGTTTCCAAGTCTTTTTTTACTTTAACTTTCGCAGAAATTGATAAATCATCTCAATTTTTGAGTATGATGTTAAGATATATAAGTTCTATGTTACGTCTTTAAAATAGTCGTCGTACCGTGTATAGTTTCTTTTTTTACAGGGACACCTCAAAAATTAGATTTTTTTTTTTTTATCGTTGCTGTTCAGATTGGGGTTAGGCTGAATCTAGTAGTTTCTGTGCGGTTTGGGGTTGTGTTCGGTTTACTCTTGCGGATCAAGTTTAAACAGTTTTTCAAAAGAAAGTCCCCAATTTTGTATAAGATGAAAAAACTATATATATATTACGATAAATTGCAGGTAATAAGGATTGCCAGTAGTGACTACCGGATTTTATTATTATAGCCACCATGAAAATTTCGCAGTCGTCACATCATTAAGTATGTCCATTGCTTCGCCGAAACCAGGTACTGAAAATAACTCCCCGAATAATTGACACACATAGCCGAGCAGCAGTCAATAACAGGACTCGTGGTAGACGATCAATGTTTTTATTTGTAGCAATGTCATCCGTTTACATAATGCAGAGAATAATTAGTCAGCACGGGAATACGATGTTCACATCCAATGGATAACAGACATTGAAGACACTACAATACTTTAGCTACACTCTATATACAAGATGGAACATAATGTTCTTAGATGACCCACTAGGTACAAAGGAAAGTCAATTGTTGAAGAGAAAATGGGGATCACTGGAGCCGCATATTATTTAAACAATTAAAAATGAGCAAAATTCTGCGGTCCTTGCCCGAGCGGTATGTTTTATACACAAAAAAATGGTGTAAGAACACTAGCGCGCGAAATTACCAACCAATAGAGTGGAAAAAGGCATGTGGCCAAAAAGAGAGCGCCGAAAAACTTAAACATC
Source organism: Maratus michaelseni (assembly GCA_963931845.1). Classification (NCBI taxonomy): domain Eukaryota; kingdom Metazoa; phylum Arthropoda; class Arachnida; order Araneae; family Salticidae; genus Maratus; species Maratus michaelseni. The sequence goes on from OZ007593.1 coordinate 268,330,910, forward strand.
AATGGCTATGAAATTAGGTTAAGGGCGGCCTAATCTGACGTACAAGAGAGAACTCATTACAAGAATCGGATGAATTTTGGAGGAAAAAAATATGCGCGTGAACGCAGGGGATGATGGGACAATCGAACGATATCTGAAAATAATAAAATAAAAAGAATGTAAAGAAAAAATATTCTGAAAGAATAAATTTCACTGTCTCAATAAAAGGAATTTAATCAAATACTTTGTAGGAAGTTTTTGCAATTCAGAATTATTTTTAGAATAGAGATTTAAAGAATATTTTGACTAAGATATAGAATTAAATCAAACAGGGGATTTAAGATATAAATGAAAGACAGAGAAATATTAAATAAATAAAATAGATAACATTTAGTAATTTAACCCTTTATATCCTGAATTAATTTTCCAGCTACTTTTTAGATGCTCCGAATCCTCGATTATTCACACCAGTTATTTTTTTGTTGTAAAGTTTTCCTTATCTAATCATAGCATTTTTGCGATTCACTTAGGTGAAATTTCTCGTTTGAAAAACCGGTGGTAACAGATTAAAAATTCTGTAAAAGACGCTCGTCGCGAAGGGCTTAAAGTGGTACTTATAAGTACTGTCAGGATAAAAAGGGTTAATAGAATGGTGATAATTTGGAATAAGGACTAAGAAAATGGCGAAAAGAAGGGAATTTTTTTTTATATTATTATTACATATATACTATATTTGAATACGTAAATGAGTATATGTGGGTTCATTTTTCTGCATAAAAGATAAAACTTTTATTAAAGATATAATTACAGAATTTTTTTTTTCACAATTACTCGTACATTAAAATATGGATTAATTTTCTTTCATTTCGGTTTTCAGGTTCAAGTGCATCGGGTTCGGGTAGGGTTTCAGGTTGACTTCTAATAGAATTTTGAGGTTCAGATTCGTGTTTGTGTGTTTAATTATAATTTGTATTTATTTTATTTTGAATCTAAAAAAGTTTATAAAAGCAAATAAACAATCGTAACTAAAAAAGTAAATGCTTTATACTTGCAATAGCCCAAAAATAGTTAAAAATTGTCTAGAGTAAGATTTAGCATCCTTCCCATTACACCATTAGACTACGCATATCTTAAGAAAAGTAAAAAGAAGAAAAAAACATTTATATTAAAAAATTTTTGGAAAAAGGTTATACAGGGTGCCGTACATAAAGTATCCTGTCTGCCTGAGATACTTAAAAAAAAAACAGTACCGATTTATTTACAAATGATTAAAATAATTTAGTAAATACAAAGATCCATTTCACGGACTTTTAGAACTGAGATGCTAAAGGTCCGTGAAATCATGAAGTTTTTATGTACAGGGTGATTATAATTAAAGTCCCACTTTCAAAATGCTGTAAAAAAAGAACCACTGGTCAGAATGACATCAAATTTGAATATACTGGAAGAAGGGGGAAACGGTATAGACTAAGACAGACTAGAGCTCCTATAATACAGGCTGACGCATCCTCGCAGATTTGGGTCTCAAATTGAAGTTACTAGAGCTCCTATAATACAGTCTGACGCATCCTCGCAGATTTGGGTCTCAAATTGAAGTTCAGTCGAAAAACCAAGCTAATCAGAACCGGTTCAGCCAATCAGAACCGAGTCTTAGGCAACCCCAACTCCGGTTGCGGTAGATTGCTGCTGAACTGAGCACGAATAATCCGAAACAAAATGGATATGCGTCAGCTCCTATTATAATAGATGGCGCTGTAAGCGGCCTAACGAAAGTGGATTCGGCTACAAGTGACATTTTTTATCGAAATACGATGGCTTTGGCATGAGTTGCACAGTAAACCAACCGTACTCTTTAATGTGCATGAGTGTTTCGGTTGTTTGACGGGGAAAAAATGACTTCCAAATGAGTCAACAGTTGTGGTACTGTTAGTGGGAAGCCCATCCACCACACTGAAGGGGAAAAAACGGTTTTTAATTGTCTTTGGGCCAAAACAGCATAAAAAGCACATCATGATTCAGTTTTTAATTGCGCATGAGTGTCTTTTAATTTGCATAGTATGCCGCTTATAGCGGCATCTATTGATACACTTTGAAACTTTTTACTTACCCATCATACGTAGTATAGGGTAAGTCTTGTAATCGTTTTGAAAATCGAAAAAAAAATTGACGCATTTACACGTTTCAGACACTGGATATTCCGAAAAACATATATTTAGAAAAAAAGGTTTGCCGTCTGTCTGTCTGTGTGTCTGTGTGTATGTGTGTGTGTCTGTAAAGGTCCTATCTCCCGAACAAATTGAGATAGAGACTTGAAATTTTTTGTAATGTACTTAGTATGTAATAATGGGAAGAAGCTTATTGAATTTCAGTAACATCGATTATCCGGAACTATTTTTTTCGGACTCTCGAAATATTCGTTCTGATAAAACGTACATAAAATTTTTCGAAATTGTTTATTTTAAGGAGTGAATATAAAAGACAAAAAAAAACAACATAGATTTTGCATAAAGAATGAAGTCGATCGGATACTTAGTTGCCGAGATATTTGTAATCCTATTTTCACGCACTCACGATTTTTCATGATCCGGTATTTCATTAAAATTTCAATTCAAAGATATATTTTAATTGGAAATAAGACGCTTAATCCGACGCAGTAAATCGTTAGTTAATATGATTATCAATTTTTGAGTTATAGAGCATTTAAAGTTTACGACGTCATCAAGCCACGATTTTATTCGAATTGCAATGCATTTTATAAATAGGTTACACATGTTTTATTTTCATATTTTATATTATGCATATCCATGATGGGTAAGTATTACGGTGGTCCCCAACGACTAGTTTTCTTATGCCATACCATTTCCCTCTTCGTCCAGTATATTCAGTTCAAATTTGAAGTCATTCTGACTAGTGGTTCTTTTTTTATAGCATTTTGAAAGTGCACTTTAATTATAATTACCCTGTATTTTCAGAAAGAGAAATTACTTTGTTTTTTTTTTTTTTGTTTTTTTGAAAATGAAAATTTTTTCAAGGGATAAATTTATTGTTCACTTTTTCTTTGAAAAATGCGAATTAATCTCTAACGCATGTAAAATCTTACCCAGCTTTAATGAAATAAATCTAGATTATTCGCCATTCTTTATTTCCGTATCTTTGCTAACGACCTCACGTATCTTAGCGTTACTTTATAAATAATGCCTTATCGCCGTATTTTTCTTTGGTAAATTTTTCTTTGGCCTGTGTAAATAGTCATTATAAATTTCTTTTATAAAAATGCATTGCAAATCATGGCCAGAATTTTTAAATGACTTTCAACAAATGACAAAAAATGCTGTAAATGTTTATCTACGGTATTCATTCCTATACAAGGTGATTTTTAAAAAAAGATAAATATAAAAGTACAAATACCTTTTTTGAAAAACACTATTTTATAAGTTTTCAATGTTTATCTTAAAAATCACGCCTAATTTCGTGACTAAAATTCATTATTTTTCACAAAATTATCTATAAATTACGTAAATATGGCGTAGGCAACAAACCTGAAAATTCATCGCTTTGATTTACGCTTGATAGAAAGCTCAAATTCGTGAATCTATTTTTAAAAATTATGATTTTTATACTCTGTTTCTTTTTTTTTTTTTAAATATGGCTAACAGGAAAGAAAGCAAACATTATTTAAACTATCTTTTTAGGAATTCTAAATTGATTTCTCAACGCATAATAATAATTTAATTAATATGATACTATTAATTAATAAAAGCGTGCTTTTGTAATTATTACACACGAAGTTTTTATTTATATTTTATGTTCTCCTTTTTAGTGTTTAAAATTGAATCGTTGCAGTTTCGCAGCCATCGGATACACAACCCGACCCGTGCAGAATTATAATTCCTTGTCCTCAATTTCAAATGTATATTGAATCTTTCGACAAAATCTAAAAGTAACGAAATAGTGACTACTTTTCAAAAGTAGTTTGTAGTCGTTACTTTTTAAAACAAGTAGATGTAGTTGTAGTTAACTACATTTTTGATAAAGTAATTGTAGTTCGCTACTAAAATAAAGTAGTATTTCAGACCCCTAACTTATTCACATTCAAATGCGTATTTATTTTCATAGTTTTGTTCAAACTTTTTCTGAAAATCCCAACAATCGGACGTGCTAAAACCTAAATATGAGCCGGAAGAATTATTCAAGGTTGAACCTGACTCGCAGAAAGAATATAAGTCATCCCGACCCGAAAAAATAAATAAAAGCAACCCGACCCGCTGTAGAACTCTATTCAACGATCTCGAGGTGTCCGCTATTCCGAGATTTCACTATATTTCAATATTAAAGAATACAGATTTATCCATTTTTCAATATAAAATATAAAATAGGGATACTCTCTTAAAACGAAAGAGCCAAAATAACTCAAGTTGAGCCGAAATCCACTCATCTCATGATTTGAAAGTCAGCTTCTCATGAAGAGTTGAAACAACTCGAGTGAACGAGTTGTTTTTAAGCAACTCATGATTGAGTTATCTCTATTTTACCCATACTTGAGTGAAATCAAATCAATGAAGGTTAAATCCAGTAGCACTTGAGTGATTTATAACTAACTCATACTTGAGGAGGGGAAGGAGAATTAAAATTCATGGTAAAATGTAATAATTCATTGTAAAATAATAAATTTCATGAACAGGTAGATTATTATTTTAGAAAAAAAAAAAAGTAATTTGCATATTGAATGTATACATATTTATGTTTACATATATGTATATATTCAACAATTAAGTGAAAAGTATCTTTTTTTCTTTTTTTTTTTTTTTCTGAGCTGCTTTAAATATATACCCCCCCCCCCCTCCCGACCCAAAAAGAGAATTTTAAAAGGAATATTTGAAAAGATAAGAATTTCTGCTGATTTAAATATTTTAATCTTTTTTTTTTTATTTTGTTATAATGATTATGTTTTCTATGCAATATTATTCGATACATTGCATGATATTTTTCAGTTTATATCAATATTATCATTAAATATGTTTTAATCCTAATACTATTTAGGAATATTCACACCGTGAATATCCGGGAATGTAGATATTTACCTTATTTTTAACAACATACGATAAAAAATATGGGATTTATACAGTTTCATAAATCAAGTATATTTTAAAATATTAGAATTCAGACTGCGAATAAAATAAGAAATATAATTTGTTTACTTTAAAACAATATTTTTAAAGTCAGACAAGTCAATTTTCAATTTATAGTATTACAAAAGTTAGAGTTCTGAAACACCGCTAAAAATATATACTATCAGGGCTCGATCCAGACAAAATTTTGGGCCTATTTAGGGCCCCTTCACAAAAATCAGTTTGATAAAATGGGGCCCTTCACAAAATTCCTTTTACTAAAATTGATCCTTTCACAAAATTCTATTCCATAAAAACTTATTATTTATTATTTTATGATGTTTTAAAATGTGTAATTTGTAAACAAACAAGTTCAAAAAAGAGAAAAACTTCAGCAAAAGAATTTTAAAAACTTTTTGTTTATAAATGCTTGGTTCGAATTTGATTAGCTGGATTTCAACTTTCGTTACAAAATGTTATTTTTCACAAAAATATAATAAATTTCACAAAAATAACCTTTACTTTTCACAAAATGGGCCCCAAGATAAAAAACTTGCATCGACCCCTGACTATATAAACAAACGTACCGCCAAGATATTTTCTTTAAAAGTTTAAATTGCTACTAAATGCTATTTATATAAATCATATTTATTGAAACAACATTAAAAAAAAAAAAAAAAACATAAAGGAGAGGCAAAGGATTTATTTCATTATATTTTAGAGTACTTTTTAATATTTATCCTTCCAACTTAAAAGATCTCTAAATGTTCGCTCGTATAAATAGTCCTAAATGTTAGGGTTAAGACATATTTAATAAAAATATTGATATAAACTGAAAAATATCACGCCATATATAAAATAACAATTAATATAAAACAGAATCATTATAAAAAACATAATTAAAGTATTTAAATCAGCAGAAATTCTTACCTTTTCAAGTATTCTTTCTTTAAAATTTTAACAACGTGGTGCTAGCCGCGTACTACACACCACACGTCTGTCGTCTGCTCAGCGGATATGGGGACAGTGAGGTCACGTCAACTGCGTCAGCTTACTGGATTTCCGCTCGCCAATGAGTGCTTTTTTATCGAGATGAGTTGTTTAGTATTCGCCCTTCTGGAGTGCATTAGGAAAATAAAAATTCAAATCATGATGAGTGAAACATTTAAAAATCAACTCATTCACGATCCAATAAATTAGAGCTCTTTTCTGAGAAGCAAAATCCACTCTTTCGTTTTAAGAGAGTACATTACTTTACATTATAGCAATAAAACATGATTTATTGTTCTTTCATTGCGGGTGCGGGTCGGGTTGCGGGTCGGTGAAAATTATTTTTGAGGGTTCGAGTCGGGTTGCGGGTCCAAAAAAATTTTTTGTCGGTTTCGCAGGACTCTGGCTAGAATTATAAAAATCATGTTCACAGATGTGTTTCCGATGATAATACAACATTTTAATATTTTTAGAACTTAATTATAAATGAATAAATTAATTTTAAGGTATTTTTCCGTTAGCCGACCACAGACGATAAACCGCCAAATATTCTTTATGGTTACAATTGCATACGAGTTACAACAATAGATTTAATAATGCGCCAAACCACGCTTACCAAAATAGGGCAGTTAGCTATTAAACTGCAACAATGAAATATTTTAAACACTAAAAAGTAGAAAATATAAATAAAAAAATAAAGTGTGTAAGAAAGGAGAAGGTCCAAAAACCGCCCCGTAAGTGTCCTGAGAACTGAATGCAGCGCGGCACAACGGCGACAGACAGAGTTTGTACCTTCATTTGAGAGAAGAGAGACAGGAGAGTATTACGTTGCTGAAGTCTCTCTTATTTACAAACAAAAAGAGCAAAAGTGTCGACACGACGAAATCTGCGATATCAAAAGTTTTTCAGGTATGTAATTCTATTTTTTTGTTGTTGTTGTTGTTGTTGTTAAGTACTGCGGTTATTGGCCTGAATTGACGATTAAATTGTTTTTTAGATATATTTAGCTCCCAAATACTGTACGCGCGTTACTGATATTTTACTATGTGAAAAGTAATAAGGTAAAGCTAGGGATCATGCATGGGACCTCTAAGGTAAAGCTAGGAGAATCTGCGCACAATTCAAAAGAATATCAATAAAAAATCTAAATATTATTTTTATTTTTTTGCTAAATTATGCATGAATAATTTTGACTTCATTTGTTTTTTATGCATTTACATTGCTATTTTGTTATGTTGTAATTTAATAGAACAGTTGTAATAAAACCAAGAAAGTTATTTTGCACAATCTGTCCTTACAGGGTTGGTGTGATTGCGCACGTGGTTAGGAGAGATTGTTACTAATAATAACTAGCTGGCTTCGCCCGCCAGCGGGCCCCTAATTTACATCGGTGCCTCGAAACTTTTGTATTCTCCGGCTCGTATCCCCCTCGATCCGAACGAACCTCCGACCCGGGTCCCCGCTGCCTTCGGCACCGGATAATCCCTTAAAGGATTTGCACATCGAATAGTATAAACCTCTAACTGAACGAATCTCCGATCCTGGTCCCCGCTGCCTTCGGCACCGGATAATCCCTTAAATTGCACATAGAATAATATAAACCTCTAACTGAACGAACCTCCAGCTCGGGTCCCCGCTGCCTGCGGCACTGTATAGCAGTCGTCGCTGCAGTATACGTTAGTTCCACCTTCTGCCACCAGGTGGCGCAATCCGTTTATATGATCGTAACTGAAATCGTTAAGACTTTCGATGTCGAGTCGAATGAGCCATACCCCGTCGTTTTCATGCCCGTAGAACCGAAGATAGGAAAGCGCCCCCTGGTGGTGAAAAAACGAAATAAAATCGGTAAGCTCCATCGATGTCGAGTCGAATGAGACATACCCCGTCGTGATCCTTCCCATAGAAACAGAGATAGGAAAGCGCCCCCTGGTGGTGAGAGTCGGAGCAAAAATCGATAAGCTGTAGTATCCTCTATCGACGTTGGGTCGAATGAGCCATACCCCGTCGTGATCCGGGCCATAGAAACAGAGATAAGTAAACGCCCCCTGGTGGTGAAAAACGAACTAAAACCGATAAGCTCTAGTCGAATAGTATAAACCTATAACTGAACGAACCTCCGGTTCGGGTCCCCGCTGCCTGCGGCACCGTATAGCATTCGTGCTGCGCACGCGCTGCAGTATACGTTAGTTTCACCTTCCACCACCAGGTGGCGCAAACTGTTTATACGATCATGACTGAAATCGTTGAGGCTTTCGATGTCGAGTCAAATGAGCCATACCCCGTCGTAATCCGGGCCATAGAAACAGAGATAATAAAACGCCCCCTGGTGGTGAAAAACGAACTAAAACCGATAAGCTCTAGTATCCTCTATCACGGCCAAACTCGATCTTTCTTCCTCCCCTCATACGGCCTTCACAATCACCCCTTAGTTTCGGAATCGTTAAAGGGCTACTTTCGCCGGTAGGTGGCGCGCTATACTTACCATAAATAATGCTTACTAAAGGTTACTTCTATACATAAAAATACAAAAATCTTTGCAATATATTCATTATAAAAGGTATGTATAACATATGTATCTTTTGTTTCGGCGTTTTCTTTACTACAAACAGGAAAAACTAAAAGATTTAAAGATAAAATATATAAATACAATGCTTTTAGCAATGAAAAATAGTTTAAATAACTCGCTACTATAAAGTGCAAAACAAACATTATAAGTAAATTTTATATATTTATATACATTTAAATTCTTGATTACTTGAAACATTGATAATTCTAAGCGTAAAATACACAGTAAAAAATTTAAAAAATAATTACTAGTTTCATAATAGTAGTAAGAAAATTAAGCAAGTTCGCCAATATCCGGCAATGAACTCATATCGTTTTTTTTTTTTTTTTCTCAAAACATGGATTATTTTTACACTATTCTTAATTATTTAAAATATGTATATATATGTATATTAAAAACAATTTTCAATAAATTTAATCATTATAGGTACTGATCTGAAATATATAAGCATTATATATAACATATCTATCTTTTGCTTCGGCGTTTTCTTTACTACAAACAGGAAAAACTAAAAGATTTAAAGATAAAATAAATAAATGCAATGCTTTAAGCAATTAAAAATAGTTTAAATAACACCCTACTATAAAATGTAAAACAAACATTATAAATAATTTTTTATATTTATATACATTCTGGATTACTTGAAACATTGATAATTCTGAGCGTAAAATACACTGTAAAAATTTTAAAAAGATTTACTAGTTTCACAATATTAAGAAAATTAAGCAACTTCGCCAATATCCGGCAATGAACTCATACCGAATTTTTTTTTTTTCCCTCAAAACATGGATTATTTTTACACAATTCTTAATTATTTTAAATATAGGTATATATGTGTACATTCAAAACAATTCTCAATAAATTTAACCATTATAGGTGCTGATCAGAAATATATAAGCATATAGAAATATGATAGAATTACATATCAAATTAAATATTATATTCTAATTCTGGAAAGTCATGGTATAAAAGTATGTATATGATAAAAATAAAAATATACTTTCATGTTTCATAATATCAACAGAATAAGACAACCTATTTCGCCAATATCCGGCAATCACCTAATATCGCTTTTTTTTTTCCTCAAAACATGGATTATTTAACAAATTCATAATAATTTTTAATTTAATATATAAAATTTAATATAATAGTTTAGACGATTACGTTTGAATTTAGGATTGGTACAATCCTAAAATTCTAGTAAAATTCAGTCTAAAATTGTGGAAATTAGACTGATGAATTGTAGTTTAGGATAAGACAACCCACCTCTATCCTGATTGGCAATTAACTGAAGTATGGTTGCATCACATTGATCTGTTTCTATGCTTGATAAGCATGATTCTTATTCAAAATTTCCTTGAATTACTCTTACAAGATTACTTATCCGCTAACAATGGCAATACTTGCAAACTTCAGCTTAACTCTTGGTGGTGCTAGCAGTTAAAAAGAAATTAATTAAGTGGTTTATAATTTCGATCATTAAAATTCAGTTTAAATCTACAAATAAATTGAGAGCCGCAGCAATTTTATAAGGCACATATTTCGGAAATTTTGCTCTGTACTTCTACTGATTGCTGGTGTATCGGTAATAAAAGCGCCTATTCATCAAAAGAAATTCCAGGTTTTTTTTTTCTCTGAATTTGAAGCACAATGTGGAACACAGCAATGAACCATTTTCAACAAAAGAAAAATAAGAACACGCAATTTCATTTACGTTATATCTAAGAAAATACAAGAGTGAAAGGCGAGAATAAGGAAATTCTCCATTAGCCATGGTAAGTAATAGCGCCCCCTACTTTCTCCGGGGAGAAAATGTTATTCCTCTTGAACAAAGGGAAAATGACTTTTTGTTACGGCCGTATAAGAGGAAGGAGAACGATCGAGTTAGGCCGTGCCTCTATCGATGTCGAGTCAATTGAGCCAAACCGAGTCGAAATGTGACCCATAGAACCCGAGTTGGCTGAAAAATCATTTGATTACACCTTCCACCACCAGGGGGCGCAATGTGTTCTATACGAATGTTATAGAGGGTCCTTATTACTTTAATTCTGATGTTTGGAATCAGTTTGGGGGAAATTCGTAACATAGTTTCTGAGTTATAGAAAGGACCACAGTTAAGATCAAAAAACTTGAAGGGGGGGGGGGGGGGGCGAGGACACTGCTTTTCCTTAAACAACTAAATTAGACTGCCGGAAAAAAAAAATCTGATGTCTTAATTACATAAACCGTCCGGATTCGATAACGGGCGAAGCCCGCTTTTTACTAATCGAAAATAGTGGTTATTTTTCTATACATATAAACAATCAAACGTTTAAAAATGTTAAATTTGTTGAAATGGAATTGGTTTCCTCAAAAATAATACAAATGTACAAATATGTCTTAATTACAGCAACCGTCCCGATTCGATAACGGGCGAAGCCCGCTTTTCCTTATCATAATATCTGGTTGCGACTCTAAAAGAAAAACGTAAAATACTCGTCATGCAGTTTTTGGACGCGGCCTACTTCTTAAAATCGTAATATATAGCGGGCGCTGTGATGGAAATCTTTCTTTTGCGTTAATTATACGAATGTTGATTAATTATACAATTAAATAATATATCGGCTCGTAATGGAGATATGAGAATAATTTTTAGATATTCTGAAAGCAGAATCAATTTTGCGTCGTCCTGTAAAAGTTAGGAATGACTGCGCCCCTTAGATTCTGAGATTGGGCCCCCCTCTGAAAAGTTAAAAGAAAAAAGCGGGGGTCGGGGGGGGGGTTGGCGATGACACTGCTTTTCCTCAAACAACTTATGTAGACTACCTGAGTTCTAGTTCAAAGACAGTGAGCTGTAGAAAAACTTAAAACTAAAAAAAAAAAAAAAAAAAAAAATCGATAACGGGCGAAGCCCGCTTTTCCCTATCATAATATCTGGTTGGAGCTGTAGAAAAACTTAAAAGTAAAAAAAAAAAAAAAAAATCGATAACGGGCGAAGCCCGCTTTTCCCTATCATAATATCTGGTTGCCACTCTAAAACAAAAACTTAAAATACTAAAACTTAAAATAATAATGCAGTTTTTAGCTGCGGCCTACTTCTTAAAATCCTAATATCTAGCCGGCACTGTCATAGAAATCTTTCTTTTGCTTTAATTATACAAATAACGATGATTAATTATACAATAAAATAATATATCGGTTCCTAATGAAGATATGAGAATTTTTAGACATTCTGAAAGCAGAAAAAATTTTGCGTCGCCCTGTGAAAGTTTGGAATTACTGCGCCCCTTAGATTCGGAGATGGGCCCCCCTCTGAAAAAACGCAGTTGAAAGTCACGTGACTATTTTATCTCTTTCAGAAATGACTTTTTGTCTGGGTTGAATGTTGAAATAAAAAAGCAGCTGTCTCTTTGGAATAGAAATAAATTCATTTGCCGTGTCATTAATGAGTTTTAATTGATATCTTTAAAAATTACTGGTCGATTTTTACGAATTTTTTTTTTTTTTTGAATTTGCGATTTTTTTATACACGTGTTAGCAAATTTTCGTGAATGTAGAGTCATTATTTCCACTTGTTTCAAAAAGGAATGGGGTGATTTGATCTCGGATGTGTCGACCCGGCATTCTTTACGGCAACCTTTTTCCCGTCTGTGGTCGATGTTGGATGTCTGGTCAGTTTTTGGCCGAAATAAAGAAAAGTTACGGTCCGAATTTCAAAAAAATTGACATTTTGGAACGACAAAAATCGGCCGCGTGTGTACCCCGATTTTCGGATCGATACCTCCGGTAGATTTTTTTTTATTCGATGATGCGTTAAAAAGCGACAATTTGGATGTCTGCAATTATCAAAACGGAAATTTTTTTCGATTCTTTTTCAAGTTCGGTTTCGGTCCGTAATTAAAACAGTTTCGTCGATTAATAACTCCCCGGGTCCGGGTCGGACTCCCGACCCGGCCCAAACTTGACATCCGCTCCTTTTTCCCGAATTTTTCGGTTCGCGTCCGCCTTCAGTGCGTCGATTCGTCCCGGAGCCTTTGCGTGTACAGACCGGGAATGCACAGACGCACACACTCACTCACTCACACACACACAGACGTTCACGGACATTAATAATTATCCGACTACAATTAAATTGTTAACAATAATAATTACACTTAAATGATATTGTTCTAAGGTTTTTGTGAACAAATATTATTGTATTAGTTGTGACTATTTCAACCTAATGATTAAAGAATCAGAAAAAGGAACTAATTTTAAAAACGATTAAAAAATTTTAATTAAAGGAAAAAAAAATAAAGAATCAGAAAAAGCAAGTCCAGATAAGATTACAAAATAAAATTATGTTACTTAATAACACGTTTAACTTAAAATTAGTCCATTTTCATTTTTCATTTTTTCATTCAAATTTACCAGTAAGCTGCGTAATCTCTCCTAGCATGGAAAACTAATGGGAACACTGCGCCATCTCTCCTAAGTAGCAGATGCGCAAACTCTCCAATTTTGGTAGGAGAGATAGCGCGGCCTTTTATTTAAACATAACGTCTTCTAAAACGAACCGTTGATGTTCACATTGTTAGTCTAGATTAGTAGCTTATGAGAAATTGTTTAAGTTTAAAATATTTTGTACATTAAATAATGTACATTAAATAATAAGAGACATTGTACAGAAATTCTGATGAATAGCTATGAAAATTCAAGCCCTTACTTTGGGAAAACAAAACAAAATAGCAATACTTTATCTTAGACGCTCAAAGCAATCAACGTGCACTTTCAAGTAGACACTCCACTACTGTTGTTGTACAACTACCTGGAGTCGCTGCGCGCTCACTCAACTCCTTCTCCCCGAACCTCTATGTGCGCAATCTCTCCGACCACGCCATCTCTCCTGGCTTTACCTTACTGATTTTAACCAGAGCAGTGGTCCAAATATCGACCATCCAGAGTGGTCTAAATACCGGAAGGCCGGTATTTGGACCTCTCGGGGTTAGCTCCTTGTGAAGAGGAGGAAAATAAAATATTTTCTGGTATTACGGATGCTGTACTGTTTTGTTGCGTCATTTGCGACTCTTGTTACCAGATCACCCTACAGAAAAACAAATTTTCAAAATTTCAGGATCTAGATTAGAAATAAAAGTGGCAGCTGGTATTTGGACTTTCTCCTCCATACTTTTTTTTTAAAAATACGCTTTAATCAATCAATAAATTATTATTGATTAAATAATGATTATACGTTGAGAAATCAATTTAGAAATCCTAAAAAGTTAATTTGAATAATCTTTCATTTTCTTCTTTTCTGTTTCCATATATTAAAGAAGAAACAGAGCAAATATTATAATTTTTTTAGGGGTCAGGTACCCTTTAATGTGTCAAAAAAAATCTTATCTTTTAATTAAATATGATTCTTTAGGAACATTTTAAAATAAACCCCATGCGAAAATTCACTTTAGAAGAGGAGTTATGTCTAAAACAGTCTCAGCTCTTTTTATATGATCAAGGGATAGTCTTTAAAGTCAATTTTCTCAAAAAGGCGATTTTGGTCATTGCGCGCACGATTTCTGAAAAATGGTTGATTAGAATTTCATAAAATTTTGATTGAATGTATTAACCGTACAGATGCACAAAATTATCTATTATTATGTTTCTCAAGTAACAAGTTTAGAATTCGGGACTACTTTTGAATTAAAAAAAAACCTTGATATTTCGAATTTCTCTCCAAAAAAAAAAAAATCTTAGGATTTACACATTTTATTTTCAGAACACATTATATCTGTACTCATTAAAAACATTTTGGCTGGTTTTATCAATTCAAATGTGAAAAATTATGCGCACAATGCATTCCAGAATAATTCTTTCGTAAAAAGTGTAAGGTAAAGCTAGGAGAGTCTGCACACAATTCAAAAGAATAACAATAAAAAATCTAAATATTAATTTTTTGCTAAACTATCCATGAGTAATTTTTACTTGATTTGTTTTTTATGCATTTCCATTGCTATTTTGTTGTTATGTTGTAAATTAATAGAACAGTTGTAATAAAACCAAGAAAGTTGTTTTGCGCAATCTGTCCTTACAGGGCTGGTGTGATTGCGCACATGGGTAGGAGAGATTGTTACTAATAATAGCTACAATTAAATTGTTAACAATAATAATTACACTTAAATGACATTGTTGTAAGGTTTTTGTAAACAAATATTATTGTATTAGGAGTGAATTTTTCAACCTAATTATTAAAGAATTAAAATAAGGAAATAATTTAAAAACGATTAAAAATTTTTAATTAAAGGGAACAAAATTAAATAATCAGAAAAAGCAAGTCCAAATAAGATTACAAAAAAACATTAAGTAACTTGATAACACGTTTAACTTAAAACTAGCCCATTTTAATTTTTCATTTTTTTAGGCAAATTTACCAACAGGCTGCGTAATCTCTCCTAACATGGAAACTAATGGAAACAATGCGCCATCTTTCCTAAGTAGCAGATGCGCAAACTCTCCAATTTCGGTAGAAGAGATTGCGCAGACTTTTACATAAACATGGCCGCTACTAAAATGAACCGTTGATGTTCACATTGTTAGTCTAGATTAGTAGCTTATGAAAAATCGTTTAAGTTTAAGATATTTTGTACTACTGACATTGCATAGAAATTCCGATGAATAGCTATGAAAATTCAAGCACTTACTTTAGGAAAATAAAGCAAAATAGCAATACTTTATTTTAGATACACAAAACAATCAACGTGCACTTTCAAGTAGATACTCCACTACAGCTGTTGTACAACTACCTGGAGTCGCTGCGCGCTCACTCCACTCCTTCCCCCCGAATCTCTAAGTGCGCAATCTCTCCGACCGCGCAACCTCACCTGGCTTTACCTTATTATATCTTAAAATAAAATAAAAAGCTTTATATGAATGTATACAATTTTTGAGAATTTTAATTTATAAAATAAACATTTGTTAATAAGTGTTTTAAATTT
Source organism: Maratus michaelseni (assembly GCA_963931845.1). Lineage (NCBI taxonomy): Eukaryota > Metazoa > Arthropoda > Arachnida > Araneae > Salticidae > Maratus > Maratus michaelseni. The sequence goes on from OZ007593.1 coordinate 268,346,503, forward strand.
TATAATCCAAAGTCAATTAGCTACGGAGTTACTGTAAGGAGGTCCCTTTTCCATGTATTTTGTGAGTTCAAAGGATGCCTGACCCCTAATAAATTCAGCAGCTCTACCATGCTTTTAAAAAAGCGGTCAATTTTCCATAATCGAATTCGGTGTCCCAACCAAATTAATGGATTACAATGGAATTTTTTGGGAAAAAACATAAATTGCCGTTATGGAATTAGCCGTTATTTTCAAGTAGAACAATGACTGTTTTAAAAGAGTGTTTTAACTATATTTTACTTTTCTAACTCATTTTGCATCTCGTTCCAAGCGATTTCATGTATTCTCATTGAGATAAACGGCAAAAATATATCTTCATCGTCATTGATTCTTCTCTATATTTCCCTAAACGGCTTTCATTCCAAACACTGTAAGAAGTAATTGTATTTAACCTCGATTGCAAAATAAAATTCACTTTCTTAACTATGTAAGCTTGCGAAGTGCAATTTACTATTCCGTTCATTTCATGACAAAATATCAACTCGTGACAAGAATGATAATTTTTCCTAGTTAGAGTTCACTTTTCTTTTGAAACATTTGAGTTAATCTTCAATACATGTAAAAGACCAAGCTGTTAAAAAAATCTAGAATCTTTGCCATCTTTTTCTTCCATATCCTTTCTAACAACCACACGTATCTAAGAATCTAGAATTTTATGTATAATACTTCAAGCTTCTTATTTCCTCTTTCGTAGTTTACCCGTACAAATAATGGCTAAATTTGTTTGGTTTTTTTTTCGAAAGAAAAAAAAAGGAAATGAATACATTTTTAAACAGAAATCATGCTCATAAATTTTAAATGAATTAATTTTAAATTCAACAGATGCTGGTATGTTTGTCTACTGCATTCATTGCACTATAAAACAAGACATTTTTTATTTTATCAGAATACCAAGAAAGAAAAATAATACGTCAAGCATAGATTATGAAACAATTTCCAACACATTCATAACAGTACTGTATCGAAACTTTACGGTTTAATAAGGTAAAAGATGATGTCTAAGTCAACCTTTCGGAAAACGCATAACACGTTTCAAAATACAATTTCGGCAATTTCCATCTACAGTCAGAAAAATATCCGAATTATCTTGTGCAGCATTGTATATGTTCTATATATTTGTATATATACTTACATAGTATGCAAAAATTTAGTTGAGTCAAGAAACGCATATAAGACAACTGAAAATTCACCTTCAGCAATTGCCGTCAATAAGCGGAAATGTACTCGAATTATTTTGAGTACCTCTGTATATGATCTATAGAATTTATACATGCCCAGTAACATGCAAAACATTAGTTAAATTTAAAAACGCATACCAGAAATGAAAACGCACTTCCGGCATTTATCGCTAGTAAATAGTATTGTAACCGAAATGTTTCGTGCGTCCCTGTAAATTGTAAATGAACGATAAATGATGGGCACATCATATTTACCAGGAAGCCTTTTGTAGTGAACCTCAGTGAAGTAAATCTATTTAATTATGTTTGAAATAGTGTAACATCATTAAAATACACCGCAAATGATTCCCTCCCCCACCCATACACCATAATGTAATGGAGTTCTTCAGAGTGTACCTGTAAGCGAAATGTAACTCCATTTTCAATAGCGAACATGCCATAGTAAACCTCATTAACATATATCATTTACATGACAAAATCAGAGTATATTTACGTGAGTTAGAGCATGGACAGACGGAAGACAGACAAACCGAATTCATAAAAACGTTTCAACTATGTTGGAAAGAGTTAAAAAAGACAAATGCTTCTTAAACTACGAAAATACAATATAACCACGAACAAATATGTAATATAACTTCTTCCGAGTTACTCACAATTCCGAAATACGTCCATTTATATCTTTAGAAAGCTCCGAAACCAATAGATTTTCAGGATTTAAAGAAGTATTTATAAAAACGAAGTTTCTTTTGCTGGCAGTAATTTTCGGAAACTTTTCCCGGTAGCTTTTCCAGTACATTAATCAGTTTTATCAATCAGAAATATCGGATTTTCGGATGCTATTAATTCTTAAGTAAACATTTTCAACTGCGTAACAGAATCTATACATGCAAGAGTAACAAAATGGCATTAATTTTAATGTTGATGCTAACGCTGTTAATTTATCATGTCTTCCTGTAAAACATGTTTGTTGAAGATGAAAATGTTTACTTAAGAATGCATAGCATCCGAAAAACCTAAATTCCGGGCTGAGACAACTGATTAATGCACTGTGAAAACTACTCTTGGAAACGTTTCCGAAAATTATAGGCAACAAAAGAAACTTTGTTTTTATAAAAACTTCTTTGAATATCGAAAAACTATTGTTTTTTGTGGTTTCTAAAGATAAACGAACGCCTTTCGGAATCGTGAATAACTCGAACGACGTTATATTAAATTTTCGTTCTTGGTTATTTTATACTTTCGTTAGATTAAGAAACATTTGTATTTTATTACAAATTGATTCTAAAAACGACATTTTCAAAACTGAGCAAGAAATACTCAAATCTGAGTATGTCGCATAGTCAAAATGGTTCCGAATCAAAATTACTCATCATTTAAAATTAGTTTGAAAAGTGTATATACTCATTTCTGAAAACGTGCACACACTCAAGAATAAAACACTTCTGTGTGCTCATTTTTGAGTATGTCCATGTTTCAAAAATGAGTATGAATTGACCTCTATGTGAACAGTTTTGAGTATGTCTATGTTTCACTATTCTGAGTATTTCTGGTATTTCAGAATTGAAAGCATTGGGTCGTCACATTTGAAATAAAAAGTTTCATAACAAAATGAAAACATCGATTTACTCAGATTTGAAAGTGTCATTTTTCTCAGTGTTCTTTACTATATTTCCCTAAAATGCTTTCTTTCCAAACTCTGTAACAGGTAACTTATTTAACCTCAATTGCAAAATAAAATTTACTTCCTTATATATGCTTATCAATTTCAATTTACTATTCCTTTCATTTCATCACAAAATGTCAACTCGTGACAAGATGGATCATTCTTTCTCGTTATTGTTCACTTTAGTTAGAGTTCACATTTTTTTTTTTTTTGAAAAATTTGAGTTAATCTTCAATACATGCAAAACTGTTAACAAGCTATTAAAATAAATTGTAGAACCTTTGCCATCTTTTTCTTCCACACTCTTTCTAACAACCTCACACGTATCTAAGAGTCTTGAAATTTATGTAAAATATCTTGAGCTTGTTATTTTTTCTTTTGTAGTCCACCTTTATTTAATCGCTACATTTATTTATTTATTTTTAATGGAAAGAAAAAGAAATGAATACCTTTTTGAACAGAAATTGTAAATGAATTCAATTTAAATTCAACAGATGCTGGAATGTTTATCTATTGTATCCAATTCACTGTCAAGAAAAGTCGGGAGGAAAAAGTAGCTTTCCTATATCTTCATTTTAAAGCTGTTATCACACAGACTATCTTACGATATGAAGTATATGCTATTGCTTCTCGCTTGCTTGGAGCTACACTTTCACGCTGGAACTAGGGGTTTTTTCCATACTGAAAGTTATCTGCTAATGTAAGGAGAGGGCGTAACATTTGGCGAGTAATTGCAGCAGGTGTTTTAATATTTAGTGTAGAGCTCAATTGATAAACAGGAAGCCATATCGTACTAACATTTTATACATTGCAGTTTCTTTTCGTGTCTGTTCTATATATATAATATTGTGATCATTTTACTTAAAATTCAAAGAATATAAAAACAATACTCTCGCTAATATAACATTAAAATTTTAAATTATAGAATCCATAGAAACTGAATCTTCACTTTGCGTCTTTCATTACCTGTAAATATTAAGAGTTCTCAACTATTAGTATTAAGTGATTTAGAAAAAAACAGTATATTAAAACTAGTTTTTTTGTCACATGTATTGGAACCGCACTTTATCGCTAAGCCGAAATCTGTAACCTCAAAGAAAGATTTTAAATTAAGTTTTAGTTATTTTGCCAAAATCACTATTATGACATTTTTAATTAATATATTTTACATATTTTAAATGTAATTCATGTTACATATTGAATGTAATGTAAAATTGAAATACGTAATAGAATTTAGACATAGTTCCCACTCTTTTGCAGGTTTTCTTCCTTGGTTTTGATGATTTTAATTATTTTTCGAAAGTTTAAATTAGTTTTTGATATTTTTCGTTTCAAAAACACAATCCTTATTTTTATACATATTGTGTACAGTCCTGAAGGGAAGGGGGGGGTTATACCCTCTACTAACTCTACCGCAAATCACAGTATAACTAGTCGGATGTGTCAATCCCAAAACTTTCTTCTATCTCACACAGGTTTTGCATACACTAAAAAGAATCAGCACCAATTTATATCAATGTGTTTTTAACTGAATCTAAAGTTTTATTAAATTCCGTGCGTTAGTTTTTGATATATGACTATTGCTAAAATCGTGAAATTCTTGCAAAAAGCAGCATAACAGCGCCACCTGTTGGTAGATTTAGACCAAAATTGAATCAACAACAACTTATGTCAACGTCAAACTGAATCTGAAGTTTGATGAAAATCCGTTCATTAGTTCTTAAGATATAGTTATCGTGTTAATAATGAAAAAGTACCATAGCAGCGCCACCTGTTGGATATTTACACCAAACATAAGCAGCGTCTATTTATGTCAAGATCTAACAGAATATAAAGTTTTATGAAATTTCGTGCATTTGTTCTTGAGATATAGCTATCGTAAAAATCAGGAAAAAAGTGGTATAGCAGCGCCACCTGTTGGGATATCTAGACCAAAACATAATCAGCGTCTATTTATGTTAAGGTCTTACTTGAATCTTAAGTTTGATGAAAATGAGTGCATTAGTTCTTGAGACAGAGCTATTGTGGAAATCGCGAAAATACAGCATAGCAACGCCACCTGTCGGGCGATTTTCCCAAAAAACTAATCAGCATCAATTTATATCATGTACTAATAGAATATAAAGTTTTATTAAATTTCGTGCATTAGTTCTTGAGATAGAGCGCCCACAAAATTTTTGTCACATACACACAGACACAGCCACAGACAGACATTTTCTAAAAATGGTCAAATCGTGTTCAGGACCTTCTAGAACGTATAAATCCGTCGAAAATCGGAAGTCGAAAATTTTCATGAATCCAATACTCTTCTTGTAAAGATAGAAGAAAGTAAAAATATCACAAGTAACAATAGATTACTAATAACGTCTAATTATAATGCTGTACATAAATTTTGCTGGGGGGGGGGGGAGGAGGAAGATACGTATAGCAATTGTAACATATTCTAAAACTTTTAGTACTAAACCCTAATTTCGACATCATATTTTTCGGTAAATTTTACCTTCGTGTATCAAACTGAAAGTCACTCCTTAAAGTAGTTTAGAAATTAACCAGGTTTTATGTGTGCACCTCCTAATGTTAAATAAATATTCGATCGTCGCACAACAGATTACAAGACAAGTGCTTTTTTAAGCATAACTAAAATTATTTGGCGGAATGAGCTTTAATTTTGGGTTCGCATATTTGAAAATTCTAGAAATCTATTTCTGTTAGGAAAGTTTTACGTTACAATTCCTTTTTGTTTTCGAAATTATATAAGTTTTTACTTTTTTTTTTTTAACGGAAGCAAAATATTTTAACTGGAGGGGGGGGGGGGTATATGCGTCATTTATTATTAATACAAAGTAAAAAAAGGGGGGCACAATTTGCTTAACAAATTGAAAAACATATAAAGGTTTAAAATTTATACACCGCTAGGAGGGGGAAGACAAAATTTTAGGGTGGTTGAAATGAAAAATTAAAAAGGAACTAGTCGGATGTATCAATCCCAAAACTTTCTTCTATCTTACACAAGTTTCGCATACACTAAAAAGAATCAGCACCAATTTATATCAAGGTCTAACTGAAACTCAAGTTTTAATAAATTACGTGCATTAGTTATTGAGATAGGACTATCGCTAAAATCGTGTAAATCCTGCAAAATGCTGCATAGCAGCGCCACCTGCTGGGCGATTTTTACCAAAAACTAATCAGCAGCAATTTATATCAGGGACTAACTGAATATAAAGTTTTATTAAATTCCGAGCATTAGTTCTTGAGATAGAGCGCCCACAAAATTTTTGTCACATACAGACAGACAGACATTTTCTAAAAATAGTCAAATCGTGTTCAGGACCTTCTAAAACGTATAAATAAATCCTTCGAAAACCGGAAGTCGAAAATTTTCATGTATCCAATACTTTCTTCTTGTAAAGATAGAAGAAAGTAAAAATAGACTGAAAAGGCCTGTGAGTTAAAAAAGTTTGAGAAACACTGCCTAAAACAAAGAATCTTTTTTTTTCTTTAATATCCTAAGCACGGGCCGCAATATACCGGATATTATTTTTTTCTATAAAAGCTTACAATTTCAAAAAGTATATGCATATTAAGTATCTTTCTAAAATGTATAACGGATTATCAAGATTAAAACACATAAACAACGCCTGCATTCAGCATTTTTTAAAGATATAAATACAATTATTATACAGATATACATACATTAAATGCAATAATCCGACATGAAGTGAAAAAGTAGCTAGAGCCAGGAATCGAACCTGGGTCCACAGCGTTCCGGGCTGTTGCTCTAGCCCCTGAACCACTCCGGCCGATTCTGAGTCTGCAATTTCTCACTAATAAACCATGTTGGAGAGAAAGTCACCAGCCATCTAACAGACAGCCTTGGATAACCGGACAACGGTGAATAGATTTTTACTATTCCACCGATCTACGAGTAAATATGCATGTCTGTATAATAATTGTATATCTGTAAAAAAAGATTATCAAGATTGTTTTAAAAGAAAATTATTAAAAGGTAAACTATAATTAACTATAAATAGCTGCTAGATTAAATTTTCATTTATTAAATTTTATTTTTCTACAAGTATAAGAAAGTTTTCTGTCCTCCCATCCCCCCTCCACTACAAAATTTAGACTCTGAACGCTGCATGCTAAAAGGAGGCTAGAATAATTTGTATTGCAATAAAATACCTTGGTGCATGTTTGCTTGCATTTTTATCTTTGGCGACATAACATGGCAACAAGTACGAAATAACGCCAAATACAGCTGCAGAAAGTAGTTAAACGAGTACAGTTTGAGAAGTAAATAAGTGACTACGACAGTGCAAATATAACATATAGCAAATAATATAAGAAATTGAAATAAAATAATCGCAATAAATAACTTTAAATTAGTAAGTAAAAGTTCTTATCGGTAGTGGTAAATAACGAACTCCGAAGGGACTATTGGCGCTTACGTAATTCTTTAATCTGAAAATAACTGCACATTTTTAAAGTTCTTTTCTTGTATAATTGGTCCCTGTGTTACCAAAGATATTTTTTTTTCTTAATTCTTCTGTATTTTCGGTTTCAATACCTGCGACCACGCTAAACATAACATGGTCACTAACTGACGATAGCCATCTTGGAATATTTAGAGAGCTCTGATTGGTGGATTTCGAGCTGATATCTATCATAGAGGATACAAACAGCAGGAAGGCGAAATTACGAGAGGCAATCTATCACATGGAACGATTTCGAGATTTTTCCTCTTGAAAAACGTGTTTCGTATGAAATATCTGATATTGACTATGATATGAGAGTGCGTGTTATAGCACCATAAAACTTTAGGTAATGTTACTCAAAAACGCCAAGCTAAAATGCTAAGAACCCAGTTACAGAAAAATCGCTAATACTGAATTTGAATGAGAAATTCGCAAATTAATCAGTTATAGCCAAGTTGTCTTCGTTTATGGAGACATTTATGGCCACCAAATTTGGCGATATTTCGCCAAGTGTCACCAACCTTAGCGAGAATTTGAAGCTAACCGATATGAATATATAGTTTTACGCGTATGATTGGGAAAATGATTACAACATTGAAAGATAACAATTGCGAGAAATCACGTTTACTAAAGCTTATAAATTAATCCTAGGTTTTTTACTTTCTTCTATCTATAATAGAAGAAAGTATTGTAATCGAAATTTTTTTCGACTTCCGGTTTTCGACGGATTTACACGTTTTAGGGGTCAGAGATTCCTAAAAACATGTTTTTACAAAATGTCTGTCTGTCCGTCTGTCTGTCTATTCGTCTGTCTGTCTATCCGTCTGTCCGTCTGTCCGTCCTCATTGTATCATCGAAAAGTGTATGAAGTTATGCTTCAAATTTAACAGAATTTTTTTTCAATGTTTTTGGCTATAGCAAGCAGGTTCTATTAGAATTTGGGGATATTTCGACGAAAGGGGTCGCTGTGATTGATATTTTTGTTCCATTTTCACTAATGTATCATCGAAAAGTGTATGAAGTTATGCAGATAATTGAACCAAATTTTTTTTCTATGTTTTTGACTATAGCCTGCAGGTCCAGGTTGAATTCGGGGATATTTCGACGAAAGAGGGCGCTGCGATCGCGATTTTTGTTCGATTTTCACTATTGTATCATCGAAAAGTGTATGAAGTTATGCAGATAATTGAACCAAATTTTTTTCTATGTTTTTGACAATAACCTGCAGGTCCAGGTTGAATTCGGCGATATTTCGACGAAAGAGGGCGCTGCGATCGCGATTTTTGTTCGATTTTCACTATTGTATCATCGAAAAGTGTATGATGTTATGCAGACAATTAAAACAATTTTTTTTATATGTTTTTGGCTGCGGCCAGCAGGTCCTACTTGAATGTGGGGGTATTCCGCGGGGCGCTGTGATAGCCATTGAAAGATTTCAAATTCAAAAAGATGTACAAAAAAATTAGAGATCCTAAAAGTTTTTTCCGTTAAATGTTCAGCCTTGATCCGGAGAATCCGGAGCAATTTTTGTTTTGCCTCTATCTTAAAAAATGGCGGAGATATAGCTGTTTGAAATTTTAGGGTGGTTGACATTTTCAAACAAGGCAGCAGTATTCATCCTTAAACGTGTTTAATTTATGAGTTTTAGTTAACATGGTTTCGGCAAATTTTCTTTCATTGTTGTAAACATTGTTCCTATTCTTATGTGCTTAACATTATATATTTATATTCGCCAACGTCAAACTCTCGCCAGGCTTGGCGACAGTTGGCGAAATATCGCCAGATTTGGCGATATTCTCATTCAAATTCAATGTTGACGAGAACTGGGATTGAATCTTCTTTAATTGGGTTCCACGCATTTTAGCTTCGTGTTTTCCAGTAAAATTAGCTAAAATCGTAAAACCAAGGAATAGGGAGGCTATCTGTTCCTGTCGGTGCAGGCCAGAAGGACTTTTTTACAGTTAGTAGTTTAGTATACATCAGTTGATCGCATCCGGGTAACCCGACGATTCGCAAGCAGCTGACGTATAACAGAATGACGAAAAATATTGATTTTATTGGCGATGTGATTGCGAATTTTGAAGTATTAAAATGACTGAGATAGAAGAAATTTTGGGATTGGCACATCCGACTAGTTTGTTTTTGTTTTTGTTATTTGCTGTCTTGTTTTAAAATGACAGCTACCCTAGAATTTCAAACTGCCTATACCTCATTCATTTTTTAAGATACAAGAAAAACATCTTCTCAAGAGAAGAACGGTGTGCCTTGGGCTCAAGGAATGCCCGAAAAAAACTATGTGACGATTCTGAGGTGCCACCGTTGCCAGGGATTTGATCACATTGCACAATACTGCGACCAGCGACAAGTCTGCTCTGAATGTGCTGGAGATCACAAGCATGACGAATGCCCTAAGAGAAGAGAAAGATGTATCATGTGTCTAAACTACAATGAGATGACTAAAGGTTATTTACGCTCTCAGCTATCAACGGATCACACGGCTCACGATGGGAGGTGCACGGTGTACCGGAGGCTCCTCACTATTAGACAAATAGAATTGGAGGAGGGAAAAAAGAGGTTAACAAGCGGGTTAGAAGTATTGTGTGGACAAGCCGCAGTAGTAACGTACCGCGGGGTCCCAAGAATACAAAGGAGGACGCAGGAAGAAATAAATAACATGCAACACAGGCAAAGACAAGGGCAACGTTTTCGCGGACACCGATAAAAGACAGTGCCCGCGTGGCGCAAAACAAACACAAAATACAAACTTAAACACACCCGCCACCACAAACCAAAGTAAATCTCCCCCGAATAAACCAAGCCCAAACACAACTCTCACAAACAATGATACAGACACAATAAAAATGATACAAATAAATCTACACGGTAGTGCAAATGCCACAAAATCACTTGCGGGGTATATGGGAGCAAATGAAATCAACATCGCGCTGATCCAAGACTTTTAGCAAAATAGACAAACAGGAGACATAATAGGTTTTAGCTCAAAATTATCGAAAATATCAAAAACAAAAACAAACAAAGCGGCAATAATCACAAACACAGGAACAAACCCAATAACACTAAAAGAAACCGACCACACAACAGCAGTAACACTAGAAAATAAAAAGGAAATAATAACGATAATAAATGTATACGTCCCCCCCTCAGCAGACTTCATGAGCGTGCTTCAAGAGGTCGAAGACACATTGAAAATAGCCAAAGGTGAAATTCTGCTGACGGGAGACTTCAATGCACACTCTCAGGTCTGGGGTTACAATGATATAGATACAAGAGGAGAACAGCTAACAGATTTTTTTCTAGCTAACGACTTATACGTACAAAATCCACCAAACGCACCAGCCTCATTTAGCACAATGCGGAGGAAAAAAGTTATCCAAGGGTGGCCAGACCTAACAATAGCAACGATAAACCTTAGGGACAAAATAACGGAATGGGAAGTAAGTGACGACGAGTCCCATAGCGACCACAAATACATTAAATTCAAACTAACATATGACAACATAAGTTATTACAGACACAAACTAGAGACAAAACATGGAAAACATGCAAAATTTGAGAAAAGAATAAAACAAATAGGGAACAAATATATAAATGAACTTACAAGGATAACCAGCAAAGAACAATTAGACAACATAACAATGAAAATACAAAATGAAATCACAGCAATAGCATTACAATGCTACAAACAAAGAAAATCACCAAATATAACAGCTCCAACATGGTGGACAATGGAGATAAAAACAGCCCGAAACCGAGTTAGAGCATTTAAAAGGAAATATCAAAAACAACAAGATGAAGAACTAAAATACAAACAACACATAGAATATAAAAAAGAAAGGGCAAAACTTAAAAAACTAATCAACAGAACAAAAAGGGAAACTTGGAAAAAATTCTGTAACGAAGCCATAGATACATACGGGCCACAATACAAAGCTGCCTCAGGTAAAAAACCAAAGCCATCACGATTAGTAAATGTACTACCAAACAACCAAACAGTAACAATAAAAGAAACACTTAACCACTTTCTAGATAACTTGTACTTAACAAACCCAAACACAGAACATAAACTCACACTGGCGCCACCAAAATTCAGAGACATTAAACCACCAGACATAACAAAACAAGAACTTAACAGAATAATAAAAATATAAAGCAAAACAAAGCTCCAGGATTCGATTACATAAACTACAATTTAGTTAAAAAAATACACAAAGCGACGCCAAAGTTAATGCTCTCGTTATTCAACGCATGCCTCAAGCTAAAACACTTCCCAAAAACATTCAAAATAGGTACAGTGGTCCTGTTCCACAAACCGGGAAAAAAACCCGGACCCCAAAAACTATAGACCAATATGCCTGCTACCGGCCTTCAGTAAAATCCTAGAAAGAATAATATACGGTAAAATAATGCACCATCTGACATTAAACAAATATTTGAGCAAAAAGCAATATGGTTTTAAACAAGGTACTTCAACAGAACACGCACTAAACAACCTTATAAAAACGATAAAACAAGATAAAAAAGATAAATTCCAAACACTAATAGTAGCAATGGATATTAAAGGAGCCTTTGATAATATTAGATGGCCAATAATAGCAAATATACTAAAAAACTCCGCGAACCCAACTTATTTAACAAACTGGATAATTAGTTTCCTTGAAAACAGGTTTGTCACACTAGAGGAAAACGGAATAAAACAATCAAGACAAACCTTTGGCGGCTGTCCGCAAGGAAGTTGTCTCGGCCCGCTACTTTGGCTGCTAATAGCAGACGTAGCCTTAAAAAAGAACTGGGGTAAAAAGGTTAGAATCCAAGCATTTGCCGACGATTTCATCCTAATACTCAAAGCTAAAACTAAAGAACAATTGGTAATCTTAGCAAATAAAATAATAGAAGAATTCAACAACTGGATAAAAAGCAACAATCTTACGCTAAACAGGGAAAAAACAGAACTACTGTATCTAAACATACCTCGCTTACACAACCTCCCAGATCAAGTCTCGGGAAAGATAGAGGGAATCAAATTAGAGGACAAGGATCTAGAAGGTAAAGACCAAATCAAATACCGAGGAGTCATAATACACCGTAACCTAAACTGGCTGCCACATTGCCAACACCAAACAACCAAAGTGCGCAAATCATTCAATATGCTGGGACAAATGGCAAAAAGAGGTTGGGGAATAAAACCAGACATCATAAAAATTTGGTATCGAACAGTAGCAGAAAAAGTGCTAACATATGCGCAGCCCCAATCTGGGGACACAAATTAAATGTCAGAAGCAAAGCGGTCCTAACCACTTGCCAAAGACATTTTCTGCTGACCATAGTCAAGGCATACAAAACTGCCCCAACAGCAGCCCTTCAGGTACTGGCGGGCCTGATTCCAATACACCTACAGGTCAAATATAAAGCAACATATGGAACAATAACAAGGTTAAGAGAAACATGTAAATTATACGGTAATACAATTCAACCAACAGACTACGATAACAAAATAAACATATGGGAAATGCAACCAGCAGAAACAACAGAACCAAAGATAGGCTACAACGAAACAGATATAACAATTTATACAGACGGCTCAAAATTGGAATCAGGCGCTACGGGATCGGTTTCGTAGCATACAAAAGCGACAAAAAAATTAAACTATGGTCAACACCATTGCGGAAACATAACAGTGTCTTCCAAGCCGAACTACTGTCGATACTAAAGGCAACAGAATGGGGCAACGAAACAGGGATGTATTATAGCATTCACTCGGACTGCCTATCAGCAATATTAGCACTCAGCAAACCATTCAACACAGTAAAACTAATTGCAGACATACAAAACAAAATAAGAAAAATCAAACAACAAATTTAAAATTAATTGGGTTAAGGCACACGTTGGCATCCAAGGAAACGAGGATGCTGACGAATTAGCAAAAGAAGCGGCTAAAAATTAAAAAAATGATAGACCCTACCACATAGAAAGACCAATATCAAACCTTAAGCGTATATTAAAAGAGTTAACAATAAAACAATGGCAGTTCGAGTGGGACTATGGGGATACGGGTAGAACAACCCATGGATACTTCCCAAAAGTAGACACAAAAAGGCTTATAAGCTGTAAATTACTGAGCCAAATCTACACAGAACATGGAGCATTCCCACAATACCTACATAGATTTACTAAATTTAGCTCTCCAGAATGCATATGCGGGGAATTAGGGTCCATAAAACACTACCTTACGTCCTGCCCACTCACGCAACCAACCACACCATCTGGTCACCATCACAGTTAATAACGAAATACTATGGCACAGACAACTTGCAAACAACAAACATGTACAAAACAAAGGTAGAGCAGTGATCAGATGGCTAATGAACAATATAGACGACAATAAACAGTCAAACATAGACTAATACAACAACAACAACAACAACAAAAACATAAAAGTCCCAGCAGCCACCATACCTCTATATTCAAAGTGTGTATAACCTATGCCTAATTTATCTTATCTTTCAGGGGGAAAAAAAGGAAATATATATATATATATATATATATATATATATATATATATGTATATATAATAAAAATAGCAGTGTAAAGTATACCTCTTTCCTGCGGAAAAAAAAATCGTCCTTTTAGCGTCTAAGAGGGTGGAAGTTAATAACTAATTAACGGACTAATGGCCAAGGAATATGCCCTTGATCGCCACTAGAGCGCATTCATGACAACAAATTCAACGGTTACCAGTGATGTAACAGAGTATAAAATCAACAGCGAAATATGAGAAACCCAAATCAAAATGAGAAACCTGCCACAAATGAGAAACCAAAATAAATGCAACAAAAGAGAAACAACTGCATCACATGAGAAACCAAAAAGCAACGAGATAAACCTAAATGTGCAACAAAAGAAAAACAACAGGTAACTGGAAAGTACAGTAGAAAAAAGTAAGGGAAAAAAACAATAGAAGAAAATGATTACTTTTACCTGTGTTGGATTGTTTTTTTCCCTTACTTTTTTCTACTGTACTTTCTACTGTACTATGTAAAGTTAAACAAACATGTATTAACCCCCTTCCCTTACAGGTTTTTTTTTTTTTTTTTTTTTTTTAATCATGTACGCTAATGGCGCCCGGTGCATGTAAAATCCGTCGTGGGTGTAAAGTCCTCCAAGTTCCCTGTGAATTATACCTCTGGGGGTGCCTAATTTGGTGAAGGTCTCGTCACCTGATCAAGGCTCTAAATTACGAGACCAACTCGCATAACGATGACATGACGTATGGGTGTAATGCCAAGCGCAGGTCCATATAACAAGAATAACATCAATTAGCAGCAAAACAAAAATGGGAACAAAACTAAGTCCTCCACATAGCCGTCCTGCCAGCAACGGCCAGACGCTACGCGGCATCTCTTCAGTGGCGCTACGCGGCCCGGTGCCAGGCACTAAACCCGTTTAAGCTAGGGAAACCTGGCAGGTAGGGACCTGGTCGCCGGTCTCAAAAAAAAAGATACATGAAAAACAAAAAATGCTCCGGAATCCTTGTATCAAGGCGTAACACTTAAACAAAAAATAAATTCGAATTTCGAATATTTTTGTATATATTTTTTTAGTTTTAAATCTTTTTTGTGGCCATTATTTTGAAACAAGATGGCGAAACAAGCTGGCCAACGAACTCGGTCGAGACATTGGTGAACTTAATACTAATACACACACTTAGTTACATCCAAATAGGTTAATAAATACGTGTGCTGTCATAGATCATATATATATATATATATATATATATATATATATATGCGACGGCTGCAATAAGTAGCTTTTTACTTTTTGTGATGAAAGCTACATAACAAGATATTTTCCCTTTTATCAAAATAACAGGAAAGAAAAATCATGCGTCAAGCGTAGATTACGAAACACTTTCCAACACATACATAATAGTACTGTAAAAAAAATCATGCTCAGAAATTTTAAATGAATTCGTTTTAAATTCAACATATGCAAGGACAAACCAGACAAATGTTTCTTTATCTATGAAAATATAATACAGTCAAACTCCTTTAATACGAACATGGTTAAAACGAACAATGCGTACGTTAAGAATGATTCATCATTTAAACTAGATTAAGACTTTCGCGACTTTTACGAGCTACAAAATAAGGATCACGATTAACTCTTAATTGCATAGTGATGTAAATTTCCATCACTTTATATTTAACTTTTAATAAATAAATCAACTTCTTCGCCACCACTATATTTATATAGAAATATTAATCCAGTAAATTTCCCGTGAACTATGTTGCTGAACAAAGTTAAAAATCTATCTTAAAATTTCTGGTGTCTAATATTTAATATATGTATAAAAAGCACAATTGTAAAAAAAAAACTCATGCAAAGAAGGGTTAATACAAGCAAAACATCTGTTCATTTCAATGTGATTTTCGGCGAAAAGTACGGTAGGAACAGGAAATAAATACCTTTCCGAGCACTGTTCTCTCTCCCATAAAAAATATTTCTACATTACAACTGTTTGTCAAACTGTAGTAAATTATCAGTTTTTTCAGGCAGAATTTCAAACTTCAAAAAGAGGACCCACTCTCCCAAGAAAATGCAAAGAAATGCCCTGAGGTCTTGAATGTATGAAACAAAGAAGAGAGAGATAAGGACGTTTTAAATAATGCCTTATGTAAGATTTACAACCGAGCCATAGAAAGGAAGTAGCATGCAAGAAAACCCTTATTTGTTTCATTCTTTAAATCAGGACTCCGAGCTATATTAACCAGTATTTTCATGTTCCTTATTGCACTGTTAAAATGAAAAGGATATGTAAAATCAGTAGTTGAAAAATTTCAATGACAATTACAATGTTAGCCGAGATTTTCCGGGAAAAGGAAAATGATCAGTTGCATTACAGTACGTTTTTCATGTTATTTGGAAGTAATAGTTTTTTTACTTCAGTTTGAGACTTTGACTTCAACACTGCGATTTTCTACAAGGGAAAACGTCGACGAAAGACACGTCTAAAGAAAATAATACTCACCAACGTAAGACAGAATATTTTATGTTAACTTTGTGATATAAAGTTAGTTCTAGCACCGAGATAAATAGCACAATTAATAGTAGTAATCACTTTAATTATGTGTGTGTGTTTAGTAATTTCACAGGTATTACGAGTAGCAGTTAATACGAGACATTTGTAAATCCCTTCTTCTCGTATTAACCGAGTTCGGTTCTATAACCACGAACGAATTTGTAATACAGTAAAACCTCCATAACGGACACTCCCGAATAGCGGCCACCTCTATTTAGCGGACACTTTTTCAATCCCCAACTCAAATATTGTTTGCATAGTTTTACCTCTGAATAGCGGACACCTCCTAATAACGGACAAATTTAGCGTTCCCTCAGTGTCCGTTATTCGGAGGTTTTACTGTATAACCTTTTCCGAGTTATTCACAATATCTGAAAAGCGTCCATTTATCTTTAGAAACCTCAAAAATCTATAGATTTCCTGAATTTAAAAAAGCATTTTAAAAACATTTTTTTTCTTGCTTGTAATTTTTGGAAGCTTTTCCCGGCAGCTTTTGGAGTACATTAATCAGTTTTATCAATCAGAAATATCGGATTTTCGGATGCTATTAATTCTTAAGTAAACATTTTCAACTGCGTAACAGAATCTATGCATGCAAGAGTAACAAAATAATATTCATTTTAATTAATTCATAAGTAAACATTTTCAGCTGCGTAACTGAATTTATACATGCAAGACTAACAAAATAATATTCATTTTAATTAATTCTTAAGTAAACATTTTCAGCTGCGTAACTGAATTTATACATGCAAGACTAACAAAATAATATTAACTTTAATTAATTCTTAAGTAAACATTTTCAGCTGCGTAACTGAATTTATACATGCAAGACTAACAAAATAATACCAGAAGGACACGTGCGAAGATTTCGCATTGAAATCTTTGAGATTATTTCCTGGTACGCTTTAGCACTAATTTTTAATTAACTGATTTTTTTAATGAAACAACGCGTTTTAACGAAATGTCAATGTATTATCTCAGAAACTTGTTCAAAATTTTTTGGAATGATACCTCATTCATCGTTGTATGTTTTGTATGTGCATAGAAAAAATGATGTTGACAACAGAAATAATATGTATGATGATTGCTTGTGGATAAGAAAATAGGAATAGGTTTCCGGAAAAATGTTTGCCAAATTTTCTTCTCTCGCCAAGGTCATTTCTCTAGGTTGCCAAGACCCTTATACTGAAAAAAAAACGAATTAAAAAAAAATTGAAACACCGAATCAGACGTTTAGGGAATTCATATGAAAGCATTTCCTCAGATTTTGCAAAACTGTTCTAGACATGTCTTAAATACATAAATCAATATTTGGTACACCACTTTTTTGCAAGCCTATGGGAACTTAAACATGGGATGTGGTCCAGCAGCCATTTAAGTGACGTCAGACTTCGCTGGCGTAGTAACACCTTAATGAAATATTAAAAAATTAATAGATTTTTTGTGAATCCAAATGAACTGTATATCTAAACGGAAGATAATCCTTAAATTACGTAATCTACTGGTGTTCCGATACAGTACGCATATACACAGCCATGATTAAAAAAACAAAACATATAAACAATAGGCGACGCACGCGTAAAAATTAAATACAAATCCGATTAAAAGCTCGATATTCTTTCAAAAAGAACGCGCAAGAAATAAATTAACAATCATATTTTAATTGCATTATAGGATGACGTCATCTGATAATGCGGTACTTTTTTGTGGCAACACTGATTTGAGAAAATCTTTTATTTCATCAATGAAAAAATGCCGATTTAATTTTTAATTAACTGTATTTTTAATCAAAAAATATGTTTAAACGAAATGCTAAGTGTGCTATGTCAGAAGCCTGTTCCAAATCCTTTCATATAGTATCTTGTTTATCATTCTGCGTTTTGTATTTGCTTAGAAAAAAGGATGTTGACAGCAGAAATAATATATAGGATTAATTTTAATTAATTCTTAAGTAAACATTTTCAGCTGCGTAACTGAATTTATACATGCAAGATTAACAAAATAATATTAATTTTAATTAATTCTTAAGTAAATATTTTCAGCTGCGTAACTGAATTTATTCATGTAAGACTAACAAAATAATATTAATTTTAATAAATTTTTAAGTAAACATTTTCAGCTGCGTAACTGAATTTATACATGCAAGACTAACAAAAAATATTAATTTTATTTCATTCTTAAGTAAACATTTTCAGCTGCGTAACTGAATTTATACATGCAAGACTAACAAAATAATATTAATTTTTATGTTAATGTTAATGCTGAAAAATTAGAATGTTTGTCTTTTAAATATGTTTGTTGGACATGAAAATGCTTACTTGAGAATGAATAGCATCAGAAAAGCTACATACCGGGCTTCACAATTAGGCTTCACAATGTGTTTCCACCAATAGATGAAATAGGAACAAATTTTTAGCTCTCAAGTATCTTGAAAGTCCGAGGCTTGACGCACGAAGGGCGTATGGGGCAGATCCCCCTTGTTAGAGATATAATTGTAGTCTACTTTCCCATAATAGTATTAAAATATAGGTAGTTTTTTTCACTCCGGTTTCAAATTTGAATATTTCGGACGCGGGTCGGTTTTGGATTGACGTGCGTCATGTTCGGGAGAGATTTTGGGGAAAGGGAAACATTTTTTGGTCTGGTTCAGGTCGGGTTTTGGGTTAACTTTAAGCAGAATTTTTGGGTTGCGCAGAACTCTATCCTGGAACTTTAAAAGGAATATATTGGATATTTGTAAAAATATTAGCATTTGTATGAAATAAACTTTAACTGCAACTAAATAGTACACTTTCTCTTTCATAATTTAGTAGTAAACTATGTAGGGCAACTCATATAAAAAGGCCAGTCAAATATCATGAAAATTCAGAATAATATCGGCTATGTAGCAAACTACATTTCATACTGTGCATGCTCGTCCTCAGCGAGAATCACATTTTAAAAGCTGATAAAATTACCGTTTTGGAGATTTTTAACGCTTTCCAACATAGTCCAACAGTATTTATGAATTCAGTTTGTCTGTCTGTCGTATGTCTGCCGTATATTTGCAGTCTGTCTGTCAGCCGTCTCTCCGTGCTCTAACTCGCGTAAATAAACTCGATGACCATGCAATAGATATATGTTATAGAAGTTTATTATGGCTTGTTCGGTATTGAAAATGAAGTGTGTAGCATTTATAGTCCGTTTGGACAGGGACAGTCATAAGAAACCCGTCACTTTACGGTCTATTTCAAACATTTTGAAATTGATATATATCACTGAGGAGTACTACAAGATGCCTACTATGGAACGATGAGTACATAGCATTCATCGTTCATTTACAAGGACACACAAAAGAATTCGGTTACAGTACTATCTATCATTAATGATTGAAAAATAATAGCTGCAAATACATTTTTAGTTGTGGTACGCGTTTTTAAATTTAACTCATTTTTTTTGCATATTACTTGGAGTATTTTTACAAAAAAAATATTGTCTAGCTGTTGACTGACAACTTTATTTTAAATTTTGCATAATGTATCAATGTTTAACAAAAAAATTATTTTGTTTTGTTTATGTAAAACGAATGAATTACAAATTTTAAAAAATTATTGGTCAAGTAAAAGTTTTCATTTAACAGAAACAAAGGAATATGATTCATTCGCTGCCTATATATTTTGAGTACTAACTTAACAAACATTGTTTCGAGAAAATCACGTTTAAAATTTTGCAATAAGTACCACTAGTGAAAAAAATAACTATATATTCTATATTATGTCTTTAAAATTATAAAAAAAAAGCGAAAAAGCATTTCTGAAATGTCAAGTACTCGGTAAATGCAAAAAATTAAAAAAAAAAATGTGTAGCCTATACACTCACACAAGCAGGGGCGCCATTTGGGGAAAGATAGAGAGGATAGTATCGCCCCCCCCCCCCTTCAAGGAATTTGATTTTACAGAATATATTAGTCGTCACAAGTCAGATTAAAAAACAAAAATTCAGAAATTAAACAAAAGCTAAAATAACTTGTCACATTTGTTTAAAATAGGAACATCTTATTACTAACATATTATTAACATATCATTACAAAAACGTTTTAAGCACAGAAATTATTCATTATCAATAACATTTGCTAAAGCCTTGCTAGTGTAAAAGTTTCAATGTGAGACATATTTATCATCACTTTGACTAATTTAAAAAATATATGTGAGAATAAAACTGTATCAATTGCTTTCAGATGTGCACAACAAAATCAAAAGAAAATTTTACCCTTTCCTCCCTCATGGAAGTTCTGAAATGGGGAACCTGCACTCCTGCATACTACCCTATATATTAAAGTCCCACGAGGGTAAAGCAGGGCAAAATTAGATCCTCGGAAATTTCTAAGCCTGGGGGAATCGAACTCAATCTTTTAATGCGGAGGTTACAGATAGGAACACACCAGATTTAATAGTATAGATATTTTGTGTATTTATTGCCTTTACCTGAACTAATATAATAAAAGAAAATAATATAATGTTTCTAACAAGACAAAAATCATACTATCACACACCAAAAAGTGGATGAGAAAAAAAAAGTTAGAAATATCCAATTTGATATTAAGAATTCCTGAAAATTTATTAAATTGTGTGAAACAAAAATACGAAAACAAAATCAATACGAATATCTCAATTTATTTTACTAATATCTAGTACATGGTTATTCCATAAATTTCACAGAACAAATTCATATATATTTTTTCAAACTGTAAAGTTTCTTAACCCAAGACGGCAGCAAAAGCTTGAGCAACTGTACTTGCTGTAGCACTAGCATTTTCTCTAACATTTGAGACCGGAGCAGAACTCAAAATGTGAACCAAAGCAGACACTACTTCCAAGAGAGTTTGAACGAGAACTTCACATCCAGAAAGGCCAGGGTTACTTGCAGCGACAGAAGATGAAATGTTGGAAATAACATTAGAAAGGGAGCTGACATTAGCTCCGCCATTTGCAAGAAAGGATTGTGCAGCGGATGAGATACGTGATACTGCTGACGAAGAAGAGAGTCTGGACACGGAATTAGTAACAGCGTTAACAAGATTTTGCTCTCCATAACTACCTGCTCCTGCACCTTCAGCTCCAATGGCAGCGTCTGCACCTGTACTGGCTCCAGATCCCTGACCATACCCACCAGCTACAGCACCAGCTGATGCGGCAGTGCCTAATCCTGTAATTGTGCCTCTTCCGTAAGCTCCTGCTCCCCCGGTACCTGCACCTGCAACATAACCACCAGATCCAGCATCTACAACAAGTCCTGGTCCGTAACCACCAGCTCCTACTCGAGCTGCAGAGGCAGCATCTGCTCCAACAACAACTCCTGCACGGTAAGCTCCTGATCCTGTAACAGCTGCTACTGATTCTGCTCCTTGGTCATAACCTCCGTATCCACCTGATCCAGCACCTGCTCCATATCCTTGGCCATAACCTCCTGCTCCACCAGTTCCAGCTGCTGCACCTGCACCTGTACCTGCTCCATATCCTTGGTCATAACCTGCTGTTCCATCAACTCCTACACCTGAACCAGCACCTGCTCCTGTTACAAAAGTTTTCATACGAAATTTTACTGTTATAATCTAGATTTGATAATTTTATTATTGTTCAAAAATTTTTGATTTGTGTAGTTTTAGTTTATAGTTCTTTTATAAGTAATTACGTTTTAATTTTTTACATAGGTTTTTTTTTCATCAATTAAATTCTAAATGTTTCTCAAAATATAAAAAAAAATTCACAATATGTAAAACGAAAAAAAGTAAATATTTAACATTAAAAAAAAGTTCAATAAATGGTAGTTTTAAATAAATTAATAAAAAATATATAATTCAAAGATATACCTGCAGTAATACAAAAATAAATTTTCTAAATAATGTTTGTCTTTTATTTATTTTTGAATTGTTAAAAGTCATTCTAGTACGTTGAGTTTTTCGTCGCTAACCTATCACAAAAATTAAATACTCTTCTGTTTAACCTTCTAAGAAAAAGTCTTTCATGAATAAAATACAGCAAAATCTCACATAATAATAAGAATTTCAAAATAAAACTTACCTGATCCAATTCCATAACCAGATTGGCTAAAAGCTGCCAAGGAAACGCCTGAAGATGTGCTAGAAGAATACTGATTGTAATATCCTGTACCGTAACCTCCCGCTGCGCCTGTTCCAGATTCGGCGCCTGCACCTGTACCAGCACCATAGCCTCCTACTCCTCCAGCGCCAGTACCATATCCTCCAGATCCAGCACTGACACCGTAACCAGCACCATAGTCTCCTGCTCTATCAGCACCTGCGCTTGTTCCAGATCCAGTACCATAACCTCCAGCTCCAGCTGCTCCAGTACCAGCTCCATAACCTTCCCCATATCCTCCAGCTCTACCAGCACTTGGGGAGGCATCTCCTCCAATACCAGCACCATATCCTCCAGCTCCAGCACCGGCACCTGTTCCTGTTCCACCAAAACCAGTGCTAGCTCCAGAACCATAACCTCCTGCTAGACCAGCTCCAGCACCGGCACCTGTTCCTGTTCCACCAAAACCAGTGCCAGCTCCAGAACCATAACCTGCTGCTAGACCAGCTCCAGCACCGGCACCTGTTCCCGTTCCACCAAAACCAGTACCAACCCCAGAACCATAACCTCCTGCTAGACCAGCTCCAGCACCGGCACCTGCGCCAACATTATTGGCTCCTGTTCCAGAACTATAGTTTCCTGCTCCACCAGCACCAGATCCATAACCTGTACTATATCCTCCAGAACCATCTATCGCTCCACCAGCACCAGCATCAGCTCTGGCTCCCGCTCCTTGCCCAAATCCTTCACCATAAGATCCACCAACTCCAACACTTGTTGATGTGCTAGTTGAAGTCATATACTGGTCATTGTAACTATCAGGGGCATATCCTCTTGTGCCACCAGCTCCGGTTGCTGAGTCTGCTCCTGCTCCATAGCCTCCAGATCCAGCACCAGCTGCTGCAGCACCTACGCCTGCTCTACCTATTCCAGAACCATAACCTCTTGCTCCACCAGCGCCAATTGTTGCGGCTCCGGCTTTTTGACCATAAGCAACATTCCCTCCGGTACTAGCTGAAATACTCGTAGTTTGATAGCCATCTGAAATGTATCCGCCAGCGCTTCCAGCTCCTGCGCCTACCGCTGCAGCAGCACCATATCCAGCTCCGTATCCACCATTTGTACCTGGTCTATAACCACCAGCTCCAGCTGCTGCGTATGCACTTCCTCCGGCTGCTGCTGCATTTACGTCGTATCCTGCTCCTACCTCATTTTGAGCTTGTGCAAACATGCTTACAAGCTGTTTTATTTCATTTACAAAATATAGATCAACGGATCCTACAGTTTGCCTAAATGCTTGAGTTACTGCGTTAGTAATGGCATTTATTATTGTGTTCAAATCTGCTCCTTCGGATATAGCTATTTCAGCGATGGAAGAGGCAAATGCCATGTTTAATGCTTGAAGCATGTGGCCTGAACTCTTTCCTGATCTAGCCATTCTTTCCATAGATTCCATTATAGTTTGACCGATTGAACTCATGTCGTCCAGCTGCTCCGCACTGAAAACTCCCGAACTTGCCATGCCATTTTGGAAACATCTCATGAAGTCTTCAGCCGTTCTGGGATTCGTCCAGGGCGCAGCTGCTTGAACGAATGTGTTTCGAGGAATAGAAAAGACTACGAAAAGAAGTAAAGAAATCGAAATTTGAGTTGAATAACCCATGTTTGCTAGTTGGGATATTTCTACCCTGTGTGATTTCTTGCTGGATCACACGTTCTTTTATACTAAATTTTGCGTGAGTATGTTGAAGCTTCATCAATATTTATTGTGTATTTTGCACACGGTCTCCGTCGATGACGCAGGACATCTTGCGATCGTTCGATGGGCGTCATTTCGATGTAGCATCCTTGAAGATATTTACATTGGTAACAGTTGACACACAGACTTTATTCTTCGAATAATAAAATTTCTTGAGAATCAGTTTTAATTTTCCAAAATTAATTAATAGTAATTCTTTTTAAATGTCGCCTAAATTTTAAAAGAAATAATCTTATAAAAATTCTCGGTCACCATTCAGCTTCTGAGAAGTTCTCACCAGATATTCTTGAAGCTGCTTGAAACTCTCTAATTTTGCTCGAACAATTTCTTGAATGCTATCTTTGAAAATGGATTAATAATAATAAATTAAAAAGTTTATAATTAATTATATGTTTGGCTATTTAATCCAGAAGCATATATCAATTGGAAAAATTTAATAACTAAAAATACTTATTATATTTATCAGGGAAAAAAACCTAAATTAATAAAACTGAGATTTTCTTAGAATGTGCGTCAATGTTTATTTACCTATTAAGTTTGATAAAAATCTACATATAATCTACATCTACTGAATATTAAATAAATAAATATACTGATTAAGGTATAATTTGTATATCTATCTATATATATATATATATATATATATATAGAAGTCCCTCACTAGATTTTACCTCGATATATCCTCATTTGGATACGGTGCACTTTTTCCATGTCTACACAAAAGAAAATTAATAAAAAAAACAAAATTTACCTTAATCATATTTTTTAAGTAATTTGTATATGTAGATAAAAAAAATAGGTAAACGTAATTCTGTGCTGTTAATTTATTGAGAAAATTGTAGCCTGCATTTAAATTAACATTTTCGAGATGATTATAACACATTTTCTAGCAGATTATAATCATTCTTAATTTTTTAACAGGGCTGCACAAAAGAATCGGAGCACATTTCCGGGTATGGGCGGTAATTTCTGAAATCTTGTTTTCAAATGCTTTATGCGTTTTCTAAAATGTTTACTTAGGTATCTTCTTCACCTTATTAAAGGGCGAAGTTTTGTTAAAATATTCTGCAAGTGTTAGAAAGTGTTTCATAACCATTGCTTGACGTATGATTTCCCTTACTTTGTTTTTTACGACTGTATAAAGGATTGCACGTATTTCCACATATTGATACCTATACATGTTATTTCTTAGCATATAAAGCGGACGATTTCAAGTTTTGAAGTGCGTGGCTTTGCTACCTAAAGAATGAAAAAAATAAGTTCTAGAACTTTCAAAGCAAACCTTATCTAATTTTAATTCAAACATGACTGAATCAAAATCAGCTAACTAGATATTATTTAATTGTTTCAATTACTCAATATTTCATTCATTACCTTATACTGTCATAAGATCCAAATATATCACAATATTACCTAAAAGACTGCTTAATTTTCAAAAGAATAGTTTTTTCCGCGCTACAAACACAATCCAAAACATTGTGTGCTACATTAAAATTTATGACCAGATACAAGATTTCAAGTTATTTGGACCAAATGTTTTGGAATTATAATTATTCAAAATTTTGACCCTCTAATGTTAAATTACTTTATATATTTTTATGTATACTTTGCAATGTAATAATTTCATTTCTTGTATAAGCATACTAATCAAACATAAATATATTATTTTTGCAATTTCAATAATTTTATGATTGGAAATAAATGTTATTAAAGTAATATTCAACAAAATTATAAATTGTAACATATAAAAAGCATTAATTCATTCGATTGACAAATTATACACGTATAAAAAAATTCAGCTGTTTCATCCAAGTGGTTTTTCTTATTTATTCTTAAAACACCCTCGTGATACGGGCTTAGATGATGATGCATGAAATGCTCGATATAAGTACCGGGTTTCAATTCAGAGAAAAAAAAACCCTGAAATCGGCTTTTTATAAAATAATTAATAACACTGAAGCTAAAGTTAGAAAAGCCATGACAATTTATATTGAGGGTAGTTGAAAAGTGTCGATTTTTTTTACTCTAACATATTGAGGAATTAAGGGGGGAGGTGAGAAATAAATTAGAAAATTAAATAAAATAAAATAACTATATCTTTACGAATTGACATTTTCCCAACTGAATGAAAAAGTATCCTGGACTGGACAGTTTTTCATTCAATTGCAATTTTACTTACCCATCATACGTAGTATAGGGTAAGTCTTGTAATCGTTTTGAAAATCGAATTTTTTTTGACGGATTTACACGTTTCAAACACTGGAGATTCTAAAAAACATATTTTTAGAAAAAAAAATTTTGCCGTCCGTCTGTGTGTCTGTGTGTCTGTGTGTCTGTAAACGCTCTATCTCCCGAAAAAATTGAGACAGAGACTTGCAATTTGGTATGTACTTAGTATGTAATAATGGGAAGAAGCCTATTTCATTTCAATAACCTCGATTAACCGGAACTATTTTTTTCGGACTCTCGAAATATTCGTTCTGAAAAAAGGTATATAAAAATTTTCGAAATTGTTTATTTTAAGAAATGAATATAAAAGATAATAAAAAAACATAAATTTTTCATAAAGCATGAAGTCGATCGGATAATTAGTTGCCGAGATATTTGGAATTCTATTTTCCGCACTCTTCGATTTTTCATGACCCTGTATTTCATCCAAATTTCACTTCAAACATATATTTTAATTGGGCATTTGACGCTTAATCAGATGCAATAAACTGCTAGTTAATAGGATTATTATTTTTGGAGTTATAAGGATGTTTCTTTCAAGCAATTCAGTAATCGAGCCTTTAAAGTTTGAGACGTCATCAAGCCTCGATTTTATTTGAATTGCAATGCATTTTATAAGTAGTTTACACATTTTTTATTTTAATATTTTACATTATGCATATCCATGATGGGTAAGTATTACGGTGTCCCCCAACGACTAGTTTTTTGTTGTTGTTGTTGTTTTATTTTCAACGTTTTCTGGCGCTTAAAATGTGTTTTTTCTGTTTTGAATGCCAGAAAATAAAAACAAATTCATAAAATTCAAAGTATCATAACTTGGTAAATTTTGGTCGTAGAAGAATGGAATTCACTATTTTATTTGTTAGAGCATTGAAAAAGTTTTTCTAAATGTAATATAGGATACAGGAACCGTAAAAAATTTTCAATTTCGTAACTTCTTTAAAAAATATATATATCGCATTTGGATTTTCATATAATGAAGAACAACATTGACCATTGGAAATAAACCTCTAAAACTAACGGTTTAAGAATTAGTTACTCGTGAATGATAAGAAGGAATACCCTGTATAATTATTTGTTCATTTATTTTTAATTAGTAAAACATCTCAAAGGCACACACATCACTCAGATTCTAGAGTTTTTCTATGCCGGAATTTACAAACATGCGATAGCAACAGCATTTCTTTGATATGACGAAGGATTCGTGAATCCAAAAAACTGTAGATCAGCTGCTGCATTATTGATATGGCCTGATTTGTGCGCGAATTTTGTAAACTATTAGATGCAATTTCGTGACATTTATGTTGTAACATTCGACACCTGTGTCGCAAATCCTTGAAAACAACTGCGTACGTACCTTATAATCATTTCGAAAATGCTAGATTCGGCAAACAACTGACAGTATATTTGATTAGTTAGCTGCATCTGATCGAAAGCAATATGCTAATGTAAGAGGAAGTAAACACAAATGCGACCGCGCGGATCTTGGAATGCAAATAGCTTGATCCTTTTGGAAAAGTTTTCCAGAGTGACGCAGATCTTGGTTAATTAACCTTTATTTCATTAACAATATTTCTAATGGTGCCAAATGACATCTTTTAAGATTTTAATTTATGATTACTTTAATTGTAATTTAAAACTAGTCTTTGGGGGCCACCGTAATACTTACCCATCACGGATATGCATGAAAATAAAACGTGTAAACTACTTATAAAATGCATTGCAATTCGAATAAAATTGTCACTTGATGACGTCATAAACGTTAAATGCTCTTTTACTGAATTGCGCAAAAGAAACATCCTTATAACTCCAAAATTGATAATAATATTAACTAACGGTTTACTGCGTCGGATTAAGCGACTCATTTCCAATTAAAATATATCTTTGATTTGAAATTTGAATGAAATACAGGGTCGTGAAAAATCGAAGAGTGTGGAAAATAGGATTTCAAATATCTCGGCAACTCATTATCCGATCGACTTTATTCTTTATGCAAAATTTATGTTTTTTTTTTATTATTATTATTATTGTCTTTTATATTTACTCCTTAAAATAAACAATTTCGAAAAATTTTATATACCTTTTATCAGAACGAATATTTCGAGAGTCCGAAAAAAATAGTTCCGGATAATCGAGGTTACTTAAATTCAATAAGCTTCTTCCCATTATTATATACTAAGCACGTACCAAATTTCAAGTCTCTATCTCAATTTGTTCGAGAGATAGAGCGTTTACAGACACACACACAGAGACAGACGGACGACAAAAAAAAATTTCTAAAAATATGTTTTTCGGAATCTCCAGTGTCTGAAACGTGTAAATCCGTCAAAAAAAATTTTTCGATTTTCAAAACTATTACAAGATTTTCCTATACTACGTATGATGGGTAAGTAATTAAAACAATCCAAATCAATCATCCATCGCATTAAAAAGACTTTGGGATTGTTTTAATTTAAAAATTACAAATAAATTAACCATAAATCAAAAAGTGTCATCTGACATTGGTTTAAATAGTGTTAATACTAATTTATATATTGCATATAGTATACTAGTTTGGATCAAACAGTTCGGAGATAGTGTTGATGAGTTATTGTCAATTATGTGCATTTTTTCAATTAAAAATACCTACCAGAATTTCTTAATAGTATTTTTTTTATTTAATCACGGAATATTTATCCTTAAAGCGGTTCTAAAAAAAGTCGTTTCCCCGTTCAACAACGCAAAACTTTCTGACACATTTTCTGACTCATTTTCAAGCGTGACATTTGCAAACATAATTATTGAAATAATTTGAAATCGAACACAAGTTTTTCAGGGTTTTCGATAAATGACTTACATGTTGAGTTATAAGCGATTGTTGTCACATGGTGGCAGTTTTTTTCTTTCCCGCGCTGGTCTCCACATAAAAATGAAAAAAAAACTGTTTGATTACACGGTTTCTGGATAACATTAATTTGGATAATTGTCATATGTTTACAAAAAAAAATGAATTCAGGAATATATCAGAAAATAGTCATTTTGTATTTGAGAACAGCCTTAAATACGAGGGTGGATCAAATATAAAAGTGACTTTATATTAATATCCATATCTTTTTTTAATACTTGTTGTCATGGCAATTACGATAAGTTGTTTACGGTCTAAAAATTTATTTTTCATCGTTTTATTATTCACACATTCATTTATTTAGTCGCTAGCATTTATGAATAAACACAAAGCAACTAGAGCGGTTGCACAAAGTATGATTAGAAAATTTTCAACAGATGAATCTCTCAAACCAACTGAATTTAGGCACAGATTGAATGTACATTCAGTCAACCAAACACAGATAACCCCTCCCCCTTTACATTTTAATCGCCAAATTGTACCAGAAAGAAACTGGAAATTATTATTCTTCCTATTTTTGTTTAAAAAATAAACCTAGGCGGTCGCCTTAATATAGAAATTGTACCAAACTCTGGAATTGTCAATACGAACACCTAATTTTAACATCATATTTGAATTTTTCAGTAAATTTTGCCTTCGGATACACTGAAAAAAAACTTGTTGCGCGGTAGCGTATTATTGCTTATTTTACTGTTTATTACTGTTGATTTTATGGTATAATACAGGCAGCTGGAGTGCCAGTATTGTACCATAAAATCAACAATTTCTTTAGTGTATCAAACAGGAAGTCATTCGGTCGAGGAGTTTAGGAATTATGTAGATTTAAAATTTGAAACTCCTAATGTTAAGTTCATTTGTGATCGTTGCAAAACAGATTGCAATGCGCGTAGATTATGAAGCATAATTAAAAAACTACTTCGCGAATGAGATGTAATATTGGATTCGCATATTTGAATCGATACCTGTTAAAATGTTCATAGGTTATAATTTATATATATATATATTTTTTTTTTTTTTTTTTTTTTTCAAATTTTTTTTCGAAAAAAAAAATATTTCTTTTAATTAATTTTCGGAAAATCTATAAATTATAACCTATAAATTTATATTACCTATAAATATTTCGATAAAAGGTCAAATATTATGTCAAAATTCGGTGACTGTATTGAAAATTTATCGGTTTGGGACAATTTGAGCATGAAGATGACCTTTAAGCTTTTTTTTTTTTTTTTACATAAATTCGAAGATATTTTCCAGTCAAATGACTATTTTTTTCTCTAAGACAATTTGGTGATTAAAATGTATGGAGTGATCCTTTTTTTTTTTTTTTTTTTAGGGTTTCGTTCATCTCTCGAAACTCTACTACTCCCGCTCCGTTGACTGTCAGTCACAGAGCTATTCTCAGAAACTATGTTACTTACAGAGTTGAAACTTTGTGTATGTAGCTGAATACCAGCTATGAAGAGCTCAAAATATTAAAATTTGAAAAAATCGTATTATTTTAATAAATAGAGACAAAAAACCAAAATTCTAACAGCCTTTTCCTATTAAATTTAAACATTTTTCGCTATAGCAGATGCCAAAAATTAAAAATCCACGATGAAACTCTTTCTACAATAATTAATTTTCTATCAGACGATTTCCACGGAAAATGAAAATGAAATAAAAAGTTTTACCAATTGAAAAAAAGATATGAAATAAAAATATGAAATAAAATAATATGAAATAAAAATGATTGACGTCACAGTGGTAATAAAACGAAATTTTCAAAGATTTCTCAATAATACAAGGAGTATGTTCACAAAGCAGATTAATATCCCGTCATTAGAGAATTAAAAAGAAAATCTGGCGTCCTATTGGAAGTTTAACGGATTTTTCAAATGTTTGAGAATAATACAAAGCACGTATCAATATGAGTAATAGAGAATAGTGAATATAT
This sequence comes from Maratus michaelseni, assembly GCA_963931845.1. Classification (NCBI taxonomy): domain Eukaryota; kingdom Metazoa; phylum Arthropoda; class Arachnida; order Araneae; family Salticidae; genus Maratus; species Maratus michaelseni. The sequence goes on from OZ007593.1 coordinate 268,377,843, forward strand.
GAGTTTGAGAAACATATTGAATCATGATAAAAATTCGATTATGGAAATATTCGCATATTTTAACATTTTGAAAGTGTACAACATGTTTAATTTTGAAATTATTTTTTTTAAATATCGCGTTTAGTCCGCATGACAGATATTATTGTGACAGAATATAATAGCGGGTTTAGCCCGCTATCGGGCTGGTTTAGGTATTCGAAAAAAGAAAAAGTAGACCGGTAATTTTTTACTTTATAAAAAACATGACCTTTTTTTTTTTTTTTTTTTTTTTTTTTTTTTTTTTTTTGCTAAATGAAATTTATTTGGATTTATTAAAGAAAGGATAAAGTGTTCTGAAAGGAATATTACCCTTTGAGCGATCTTCGATCACACCTACCCACTTGTTTGTTGTTGTTTTGTTGACTACAGTTTGAAAATGACACCTTATAGAGGTCTCAAGTATTTAAACCGCAAAAGTTGTATAAAAAAGAGCCATGAAGAAGATGTTACAAGGCAACCCAGACTGGAATACTGCACAAAAAGTGAAACTGATTCACTGAAGTAAAATCTGAGAAAATTCCCTCCAAATAACTTTTGGAATTTACGGGGTACTTTTTACTTCATTTTATTTTTCACGAACGGCGTAAATATAATGCAGATGTGTGTGTTCATTTTTGGAGATGATTAAAGCTGTTTATTTGTCCTAAAAACGTTCCCTTCCTATCAGAATTTTCATCTTCTCCAGGTAAATGCAATACCTTACACAACAGGTGTACCACTTGATCACCTACCTTGTATAGTTCGACCTTATCATCTTCTGACTAACATTTTCGGGTTTTTTTAAAACTTTCCAACCTAGTTGAAAAGTGTTTATGACTTCGGTTTGTCTGCCGTCTGGCGTCTGGCCGTGCTCTAACTCCCTGAAATATGCTCGGATTGCTCCGCAATTTTTATATGTTATTGTCGTTATCTATAGCATGTTCCCTATTTCAACGGAAGTGTGTAGCACTTATAGTTTTTTTTACAGGGACACTCAAAATAATTCCGTTAGATTGCAGTCTATGAGGAAAAACATTTGCGGTTTATTTAAATAATGTTTCACTATTTTAAACGCATTGAAATTTATATATATCACTAAAGAGGCTTACTACAGAATAGTGTGTGTATAGCAGTCATCGTTCATTTACAGGGACACACAAAAGAATTCTCTACTGTCTGTTAACAATAATTCCTGGAAGTGCGTTTTAAGTTACTTTACGCGATTTTAAATTTAACTCGCTTTCTGTCTATTACGTGGTGTGTATAAATTCTGCAGATCATATACAGGGAAGCAAAAAAGTTCGTGAACACATTTCCGTTTATTGACAGAAACTCCAGGAGGAGAATATTAAACTGTGCTACGCGTTTCCTAACTGAACTAAAATTTAGCATCCTATGTGGTATATATACAAATCTATAGATCATATACAGGGCTGAATAAGAGTATTCGGATGTTTTTCCGAATACTGTATATGTTGGAAATTCCTGAAATTATGTTTTTAAATATGTTATGCGTTTTCCAAATTGTTTACTTAGATGTTATCTTTCAGCTTATTAAACGGTATGATTTGTAAAATTATTTTAGAGGCTTTGGAAAGTGTTACATAATCTATGCTTGACGCATGATTTTTCGTTCTTGCCTTTTTTTTATTGTTATTTATTTATTTATTTTTTATTTTTTTTAACCTTTAAAGAAGGGTTGGGAGAAGATTTTGATCAGGTAAAGAAATAAAAGAATTTCCGTGCTGTATGATTCATACACCTGCTAGTTCTTTTAATTATACAAGAATTAAACACAAACTCACAATATGTTCAAGAAAGTGTATAAACGTTAAAAAAACGTATCTAGAGAAATAACATTGGTATAATTTTGGTAAATAATATTTCAAAAATAATCTATTAAAAAAGTCTATTTTATATTTGCTGTTGATTTAGCATGTTTGTCTGTTGAACCTGTTTATTGAACATGAAAATTCTTCTATCGTATCCAAATTTCGTGTTCATAACGCGTTGAGAAAACTGATTAATACACGGTAAAAACTAAAAATCCCATCGAAAAATCACATATAAACTTTTGCTCCAAAGACAAGAAGAAAAACAAAAGGTTTTTGTATCGATTGTTTTAAGTAGATAAAAGATGGATTTAATACTACAATCCCAAATGGCTGACGATATGGGTGCGTCTAGATGTACCAAGTTCATACAAGCCAAAACAGAACATCATAGTAGTAAGATTTTATTGTGTAACTAATAGAATCAAAAGTGGAATTGTTGCCACCAATTCAGATAATAAGAATTGTATATACATGTGTTTGTGTGTGTGCTTATGTGTGTCCTTATGTGTGTGTGTGTGTGCGTGTGTGTGCGTGTGTGTATTTATAGTACCTTTGAAATAAAAAATTAACTGACAAGTTAATAAATATAAATAATTCGATCGATTTTTTTAACACACGGAAATTTTTATACGACGCTTTTAACACTTCTCAACATAACTGAAAAGTGTTTATGAGTTCGGTATGTCTGTCAATCGACTGTCTACCCGTGAGTTTTAACGTAGATACCATATATATAATTAAAGTGAAATCACATGTGTAAAAATAAAGGGAAAATAATAAGCATAATTCATACTAAAGATATATTATTTCGTCCAATATTGTCGGCATTATGCCCAAATATGACAATATTAAGCTCCTTATAACATATCGAAATTACCAAGGAATTAAATTAAAATAACCAAAGAAATAGAATAAGCTGAAATTTTCAAACATAAATCTATATAGATGCTTTTGTTAAAAAGTATTAAATATAATCAGTTTCTCTAAAAAAGAAAAAACAAGAACGAAAACTCATGCGTTAAGCATAGATTATGAAACACTTTCCAACCACATTCCGAATACCGTAACAAAACTTCACAGTTTAATAAGTTGAAAGATGATGTCCAACTAAAAAATATGGAAAACGCATAACACATTTGAAAACCGGATTTCAGAAATTATTATTTATAGTCTGAAAAATAACCGAATACTTTTGTGCAGCCCTGTATATGTTGTATAGATTTGTATACATACTACTTAGTATGCTAAAATTTAGTTCATTTAGGAAACGCAAAGCACAGTTGAAAATTCCCCTTCAACAATTTCCGTCAATAAACGGAAATGTACTCGATATCTTTTGTGTAACTCTCTGTAAAGGATCTATAGAATTTATACACGAGAAGTAATATGCAAAAAATAAGTTACATTAAAAAACGCGTATCACAATTTAAAACGCACTTCCAGCAATTAATGTTCGTAGACAGTACTGTAACCTAATTCTTTTGTGTGTCCCTGTAAATGAAAGATGAACACTATACACACCTTATTCTATAATAAGTATCTTGTAGCGCACCTCAATGATATTATATATCAGTTTCAATATGTTTGGAATAGTGTAACATTATTAAAACCATTTTTCCACCGCAAGCGATTTTTCCTCATAGACCGTAATGTAACGGAAATATTTTGTGCGTGCCTGTAAACAAACTATGAACACTACACACTTCATTTTCCATACCAAACATACTATAGTAAACATCTATTACATATATCAATTGCATAGCAATCTGGGTACATTTACGCGAGTTAGAGCAGACAGACAGACAGACAGACAAATCAAATTCATAAACACTTTTCAACTATGTTCGAAAGTGTTAAAAAGTGAGCTGGAAATTAAATGTAGATTATACGAGAATTTTAAAATTTTGCATGATTTCCCGCAGCACACTAGCGGCACTCTCACGGCATAGTTGCGAGTTGCGTTAACAAACAAACATATTAAAAAAAATTTTTGTAATTACGAATGATTCGATGCATCGAAAGTAAACCAGCTGCTTTCTTATTGATATGGCCGGAATTCTTCGCGAATTCCACAAACTTTACTAAATGTTTCGTGACTTTATGGTGTAGCATTCGACACCTGTGTCAAAAATCCTTGAAAGAAACTGCGCAGGTTTATCAGACATTAATTCGAAATTCTAGGATGGTAAAACAACTAATAGAAACTTTGTTTATATAGCTGCATTTAATCGGAAGAAATATGTTAATGTAAGGAAAAGTAAACACAATTGAGGCACGCATCGCCTTCCGTAGAAATCATTGTGCTCCTTTCGCAAATCACTCCGCTGCGGGGCAGGTCTTGGTAATTTTGTTTTCATAGCATATTTTTTTTGTGTATTTCATTCCATTATATGTAAGGCTTGCAAAATATTTCAAAATATAAATTATATTAAGATATTATGTATAATTACATAATTATACTGATTTAATAAGATTTTTATAGAAATATTTTTCTTCAAATTAAAGTACTTTCTTCTAATTTTTTTAATAAAATTTAAAAATGACCCTGCATAAATAATATAACTATGTATGTAAATAACCATATATGCAGGACCCTATGAATTATGCAGAACTTTTACCACTTTTCTCAATTAGAAAGTATAAGTCCACATGACATTTTTCTAATCATTTTGCAGACGTTAAAGAAACTCTCAGTAATGTTTCTGTTGACAATAACATGAACCCGCGCTCCCAAGCCTTTCAGTTAGATGATGCAATATCATCTGTAGTGTTTATCGTATAGCTGAAAATCATTTCTAAATTTTCTTCCTATCTGGAGTCAGTTGTGAACAAATTGCATTCTGTGCATCAACACATAAATAAGGAGCTTCTTGAGATATTTCGTATGCAAAGTATGGAATCAGAGGACGAATTTCTTGAAATTTTCTTGGAAGTAACGGAAACATGTAATTGTCTGGAAATTTATATGAAAATGCCTAAACATCTACTAGACAAGCTCACCGTTCGAACGTTCCTATGGCCACTCTTCTTGCTTATTACAGAGCAGCCCTTTTACTTATTCATCATACGTAGTATACGGTAAGTCTTGTAATCGTTTTGAAAATCGAAAAAAAAAATTTTGACGGATTTACACGTTTCAGACACTGGAGATTCCGGAAAACATATTTTTAGAAAAAAAAATTGCCGTTCGTCTGTGTGTCTGTATGTCTGTGTGTCTCTGTGTCTGTGTGTCTGTAAACGCTCTATCTCCCAAAAAATTGAGATAGAGACTTAAATTTGGTATGTAATAATAGAAGGAAGCTTATTGAATTTCAGTAACCTCGATTATCCGGAACTATTTTTTTCGGACTCTCGAAATATTCGTTCTGATAAAAGGTATATAAAAATTTTCGAAATTGTTTATTTTGAGGAGTGAATATAAAAGACAATAAAAAAACATAAATTTTGCATAAAGCATGAAGTCGATCGGATAATGAGTTGCCGAGATATTTGTAATCCTATTTGCCACACTCTTCGATTTTTCCTGACCCAGTATTTCATCCAAATTTCAATTCAAAGATATATTTTAATTGGAAATGAGGTTCTTAATTCGATGCAATAAACCGCTAGTTAATAGGATTATTGTTTTTGGAATTATAAGGATGTTTCTTTTAAGCAATTCAGTAATAGAGCCTTTAAAGTTTATGGCGTCATCAAGCCACGATTTTATTCGAATTGCAATGCATTTTATAAGTAGTTTACATATTTTTTATTTTAATATTTTATATTATGTATATCCATGATGAGTAAGTATTACGGTGTACCCCAACGACTAGTTTATTCCGTATTTAGACTCTTTAATTACGCCGCTTGATTTAAAGTTCACGGATCGAGATGAAAAGCCATTTACAGCGATTTTAATTCATCCCAATATGATGAGAAATATGAAAAACAAATTGTCAAAGCATTAAGCAATTATCTCAGATTTATGATATTAAGAATTTGGAGGCGGAACCTAGAGCCTGGTATGATTTCTGGTAAAACAAAGACTGTGGTAAGCATGTTATGCTAAATAATCTCCTCTCAGAAACTGCCTTTTTTTATTCACTTAGGAAGGCCATATTGACTTATATGACAACTCCGCCAACAACATGCACTGTGGAAAGGTCATTTAGTATCCTTATACAAGTAAAAGACATGGCTGAAGAGCACCCTGATTTAAAAGCGTCTTTCAAGTTTGCACTTATTAAGTGTTCACAAAGACAAAATAAAATATCTTAATTTGAAAGACTTGGCTTTAGACAGATTTTCTAATAATAAATGAAATCTACAGTTTGCTTTTCCTGAAAAGTTCTAGAGATCATGGTGTACTAAGTTGTGATTGTACAGTCCAGTTGAAACTCCTGCGTTAGTGAAAAATGAAGAGCTATAAATTTTAATTCATCTGAAATTTATTTTTGAACATATTTTCATCACGAAAAGTTCTAGTCATGTTAAGTTTCAATGGGCAGTTTTTAAAAATCAGAAAAAATATTTTTTCTTTCATAGAAACTCCAAGGAAATACATAAAAGTAAGTTTCGACATAGATAGATGATTCGTCTATATTTTAGTACCTTGTATATTTACTAAATTGTCTGATAGCTTAGAAGAAGGGTGCAATTTTTCTCAACCTCACCCCCCCCCCCTCTCCCTAACATTAATAATATGGGCGGCCATGTGCTTAACAGAAACATTTTCGGATTTTAGATTTTGATCCCACCCCACCCCACCCTTAGTCTTATTAAATATATGTACATTGCTCCAATTTTGTATATAAATATTCAATAGCGGGTTATTGTTTAACTGTGCTTTTTTTTTATTTGCTGATCATTGTGCTTCAAGTTAAATTCAAAAAGATGCACGATACTTCGCAATGGATGGTGTTTAATAATGCTATTTAAATCAATATAGAAGAATAATATAGAATTTTTTTTTCAGATGCAGCGTACTACTTTTAGAGATAAATTTATTGTTCCCTTTTCCTTTGAAAAATATAAGTTACTATTCAACGCATTTAAAAAGCAATTATCAAATAAATGTAGATTCTTCGTCATTCTTTTTTTTTCGATATCCTTGAATTGAAGGCAAAAATCTGAAAGACGTATCCTTGCATCTAATACATAACGTTGATGCTTTTATATTTAAAAAAAAAAAAGAAAAAAAAGAAGTTTATAGCCAAAATTGATGGAATGTACTTCAAAAGCACATTTTCATTTACCTTTATTTATTCTTCACATTGAAGAAAAAATACATATTTCATTACAAAAACTATAATAGGTAATTCTATTTAACATCTATCGCAAAATGAAATTACTTTCTCATGCTTTCAAAATTCAATTTACTATTCTTTTGTTTTCATAACGAAATAATATATTGTCAATTCGTTATGAGAATGATAATTCTATCTAGAGATAGAGTTATTGTTCACTTTTCTTTTGAAAAATGTGAATTAATCTTCAACACATAACACATGCGAAAACTTCACCTAGGTATAATCAAATAAATCTGAAATCTTCGTCATTATTTTTTTTCCATATTCTTCCTAATAACCTCTCGTATCTCAGACTTGAAGTTTTAAATAATGTTTTATCTTGTTGATTTTTCTTTGGTAGTCTGCTTGTATGAAGAATCGCTAAATTTTCTTTCTTCAAACTGCACTTCCAAATCGTGTCCAGAAATTTTAAATGATTTTAAATTCAACACAGGCTGAAAATTGTATTTGTTGTATATCATTACTATAAAGGGTGTTTTTTAAGAAACTGATTTGAATACTGATTAGAATTAACTAATAAAACGAGTATGTTTCGCAGTACAAGTTGTGATCAGAACTAAAAATGTCAGGTACTAAGCAGCATTTTTTACCACAGGAGAGAGCATTTATATTTTATTATATATTTTGGCAATTATTAATGAAAAATGCATTTATTTTAGAATTTTGTTTTTAACTTCTATCGACTAAACCGTTTGGTTTATTTAAAAACGAAAAACATATTCTGAAATATTGCACTCTTGCGTCTCAAATGCCGCAATCAATTTGAAAAAAAATTGATGTTAACCCTTTAAAAAACATTTTGAAAAAGGGTCATTTTCCTGGGAAGAAAATTTTAATTTATTTTACAACCAGATAACAATATTTCTGACGTAATTTTTACACGGGTGTAAAACCTTTATACCTATAACCATTAAAAATTTCAAAGGATTTGGACAACAAAAGCTTTTTTTTAATGTTTTCCATCAAGCACTTTTATCGGTTATTATCGCTATTCTCGGTATTTTTTCGCAATTTTGTCATTAAAAATATAAATTCATACAAAATCGGATTAAAGATATAAATTAGAAATTTTGGGTTCATTTAAGGTTTTATCACAGACCCTGGCAACGCCGGGCGAGTCAACTAGTCTGTAATTAAATAATAAAACAAAAAATACAATGGACTATTATTTAATATATTGACAAACTTCCAGATACTTTGTCTTTCACTCTTTTAAATATACCAGTAATTGTTTAATAATTTTATTTCATAATGGAATGCAGTCTTCAAAGAGAAAACCAACTCACGCTCTCAATCAAAACACAAAAACGGTGTAGTCAATTTTTATCAACGAGGTGATATATCGCGCCAATCTCCTGGACGAAAAGACAGTTATAACAAAAGTAAATGGGAAAAAAATTAAACTTTAGAAGAGACATTTATACACAGTATTGACAGAAGTATACGAACTTTTTAAAAGTGAAAATCCTACTATTCAGGTACATTTTTCTTCGTTTGCTTCCCTTAGACCACAACACGTTCTTCCATCTGATACACCACCTAATGTGTGTCTATGTTCATATTGTGCAAATTTTGAGTGCCTTGTTTGTAGCATAAGTAAAATACTACGCAAATTTCCTAGTAAATCCAAGGAATTAATAGAAAAACTTGTATGCGGCAAAGAAAATGAAGAATGTATGGTAAGAACATGTGAAGCCTGCAAAGAAAATTTAGATATCTTAGCAAGCAATATTCAGAATGGATCTGAAAATATATCATGTTACACCTGGTATAATGGGAAAGTTAGAATATTAAACATTGCAAAAGAAGGAACTCTTGATGAAGCTTTAAATAATCGAGAAGGGAAAATTCCTTCATTTCTAAAACATTGTTTCATTAAGCAAAAACAAAGTATTTATTTTGAGGATTGTAAGAAAAATGTATCTCATAAAACTTGTGTTCTCCAAGTTGATGTTAGTGAAAATTACTCAATCTTGCATCAATATGAAATTCAAAGTGCGCGCTGGACTAATGATCAAGCCTCGATATAGACAGTAGTTGCTTGCACAGTTTCAGGAACATTTTCCTATGCAATCATTTCAGATTAGATGCATCACAATAAAACTGCTCTTCATGCATTCAGTAGAAAATTGTTTGAAGACCATAAAGAAAAAGCTTCCAGAACTTGAATGCATTGATATTTTCTCTGCCGCACAACATTTTAAACCAAAATACACTTTGTGTGACATAACATATGTAATAACAGATTACAATTTATACTTTAATTGTTTTTTTTTTGTTTTTTTGTTTGTTTGTTTTGCTACATTTAGCGGCAAAGGAGCTGTTGATGGAGAAGGAGAAATGATAAATCATCATGTATGGAAAAACAGAAAAATCATATGTCAACGATGTTATCTCATTTTTTCAGTGTGCTGACTCAATTAAGAAGAAAGTTAAAGTTGTGTATGTTCCTCAAGAAGAAATTTTTATAAAATCACCAAAATTAGAAGAACGTTGGGAAGACATGGAGCATTTGCTCAAAACGCATGACATACATTGTGTTCGAAAACAGAACGCATAAATGCTGTTAGATTTTCTCAAACATCTGATAAAAAAGGAAATGTTTTTGTTTTTAAAAATAATCTGCCAAAGGCAGCAATCATCACCAAATTACCAGCGAAACCTATTATCACCAGAAATTATGAAATTCAGTTTGTCAAATGGTTTCCAACTGAGTTTAAGTGACAGACAGACAAAGTGTTCTAAAATTTGTTGGACAAATTATTGAAAATTTTACAAAATCAAAAGCTACTGTCAAATTTTTAAAGAAATCTGGTAATAAGTATCTTTGGCCAATGGTAGAAGATATTGCAATCATATATAAAACACAAATTATAAAAGTACTCCTAAAACCTGTTTATAGATTCACAGTAAAAAATTACCTTGCCAGAATTAGACTTATAGAAGTCTCTTTCCGATGTATTTATTAGGAATTTGAAAAATAATTTTCGAATTATGTCCTTCTACAGTTTTATTTCATTAACTTTAATTTTTAAGATTGTAGTTTTCCGGGGAGAAATATGATAAACCCTGTACTTTCAATCTGATTTTTTTAACACATCTCAACATAGTTGAAATGTGTTTATGTCTTCGGTTTGTCTGGCCGTCTGACCATGCTATAACAAGCGTAAATACACTCGGATTGTTATTTAATTGATATATGTTATTGATGTTTACTAGTGCAGGATCGGTATTGAACATGGTGGTGAATTTATAGTTCGTTTACAGACACACTCAAAAAATTTTTTTACATTATGGTCTATGAGAAAAAATCGTTTGCAATGTATTTTAATGATGTTACACTATTTCAATAATATTGAAACTAGTATATATCACTGAGGTTCACTATAAGAGGCTTACTATAGAATATGGCGTGCATAGCATTTATCGTTCAAGTACAGGGACACACAAAAGAATTCGGTTACAGCACTGTCTATGAGTGATAATTGCTATAAGAGCTTTTTAGTTGATAAGATAGCTGATAAGAGCTTTTTAAGTTGTGGTGGCATTTTCAAATGTAATTAAGTTTTTGCATATTACTTGGTGTGTATAAATTCTACAGATCATATACAAAGCTACGCAAAAGAATTCAAATACATTTTCTTTTAATGACAGAAATTGCTGAAGGGGAATTTTCAACTGTGTTATGCGTTTCCTAACTAAACTAAATATTAGCATAATCTGTAGTATATATACAAATCTGTAGATCCTATACAGGGTTTCACAAAAGCATTCGAATACTTTTCCGACTATAGATGGCAATTGCTGAAATTGGCTTTTCAAGTGTATTATACGTTTTTCGAATTTTCAATAGCGAGGGGTTCCTTTCCCGTGTGGTCGTTCCGTTTCGTAGGGTAGAAACACCGTTTCTAGGACACGTGAGAGGCGGAGGTGTGGGAATTTTAGTGGATTTTGGTGAATTTTAGTGGATTTTGATGGGTTTCGGAGGGTGGATTTGTGCGCCTCCTCCACTTTTGAAGGTGGATTTCAGTTATAAGAAGCATATTACAATACGATAAGAGGTGTTCGCCACTTTTGAGGGTGGATTTCAGTGTTAAGACGCGTATTACAGAGCGATAAAGGGTTTTCAGCACTTTTGAGGGTAGATCTGTGCGCCCCTCCACTTTTGAGGGTGGATTTTGATGGATCACGGAGGGTCGATCTCGGAGGGTGGATTTCCACTTTGGAGTGTGAATTTCAGCGATAAGATAAGAGGTGTCCGCCCCTTTTTGGAGGAGATCAGATTTCTTAACTATGTTAGAGTAGGGGGTCACATAAGGATTCAGGATAAAAAATATGGATTCAAGTGACGTATATATAGCATGCAATATATAGCATGCGCATCGATATGAATTATGTTCAAAATGCAGGGACCCTTGAAAAATAAAATAAAATGCACACGCATTATGGTAAAATGATGTTCAAAATACAGGGACTCTTCACAAAAATGATGGTAATAGCTGAAAATGGGTTTTCAAATGTGTATGGGTGTCTCAAAGTGTTTACTTAGATATCATCTTTCACCATGTTAAACGGTGAAGTTTTGTTACAGTATTCTGAATGTTGGAAAATGGTTCATAATCTATGCTTGGCGGATAATTTTTATGCCTTGTTTAAAAATAAATAAATTGAAATGTTCAAGAACAAGTTAACAATAGTCTACTTAATCAATTTGATCGCTAACACGTTTCATAATCCAGAAACTATTCTGTTCGTTTCCGTTGATAAATCACGAAATATTTTCTATCATTATCTTGGATTGTGCTGGCTACTTTTGATATCTGCTGAAACCTTTTATCTAATAAAAATCTTATTCATAAACCCCTGTTGAAGAGATCAAATGCCTTTGAAATATCAAACGTGAGCAAAAGTTTTAAAGCGTTTTATATTAAAATACATATATTAGAATCACTTAAAAAAGGAAAGGAATTTGTAAACAATCCTTCTCTTTGAATTTCGTTAAATTAAATATACTAGTTAAGATGAGTTAACTAGTTTTAAATTATAAATAGTTATACACAAATCTGAACCCGTCGAATTTAATGGATGAAAACGTTTAAAAGACATTTAGATAGGATTTATAAAAAACTTACAAAAATAATTACAATAAAAAGTCAATCTTATATTGGCTGGACTAACTCTTAAAACAAATATATTTTTTTAAACTAAAGTTACCAAAAACTGCTATTTCCATTAACTTCAAGTTACTTAATTTTATTCCTTTAACTCCTATAAGTAATCTGTAACATGTCATCAAGATAAGTAATTATAAAGTTATCAATTGAGTCTTTGATCTTTGGTATTACGGAATGAAAAATCAGAAAAAAATGCGCCTTTTTGATAGAATCTTTTTTTTTTTTCAACGAAATCTAAACAAAACATCGTTTTCACTGCCGCCAAATTTCCATGCGTACTTTTCATATTTATATTCTATATTTAAAAAAATATTTTAACGTGCAATAATTTTTCCTATATTTAATTTCTGTTGTCAACATTCCTTTTTGTAAGCAAATAAAAAACGCTGAACGATAAATGAGATACCATATGAAAGGATTTTGAAGCGGCTTCTGACATAGCACACTCACATTTCGTTAAAACATGTATTTTGATTTAAAATTGCAACTAGTTAAAAATTAAATCGGCCATTGTTTACATAAATGAAATGAAAAATTTTCCTCAAATTAGTGTTGCCACAAAAATAAAATACTGGAACAATGATTATAAAAAAAATCAATAAAGATGAAGTGGGATATAGTGGCTGCACGGGTTTATTTTATATTTATAATTAAAAGCAAAATTTAAATTCAAATGCTCAATTTATTTTTCTTTATCCCATGGGTTTTTTTTTTTGTTGTTGTTGTTTGTTTGTTTGTTTTTTGTTTTTTTTTAACAAATGATGTCACCCTCTAATGCAATTAAAATACGATTTTTTTTTTTTTTTTTTTTTTTTGCGTTTGCTATTTTCGGTCAGTTTTTTTGTAACTTTGATGAAATAAATGAGATGATATTCATACTTGACTAATGTTGTTTCCATTTATTTTTAGTCTTAATTGTTTTTGGAATTTTAAATCTGCATCTAAAATATATTAGACTGCAGTGCGAAATCTTCGCACGGGTCCACTGGTTAATAAATATCTTTCCAAACTACAACTTTGTATGTGAATATTCGCACTTTTGACTTCAGATTCTAATCTCAGTACCTACGTGAAATCCAGAAATTTATTCTTTTAGACTCATTCGTAATAAAATATTTTGTTTTTTGAAAGAAAATATTAGTTTCCTTTTTACTATGACGTCATTTTCACTCACTGAAAAATTCCGTCTTCCTCTGATGTGAGATTAGCGTCGTCTCAAACGCACAAGGAGAGGACAAAGCTTGGTAATCACAGATTTTGATTATTTTTTTATATGTTGTAGGGTATAAGCCCTTTAGTCTCATATTCAACGGATTTTATACAACGCCCCTTAGTTCACGAGAAATAGGGGGTCTAATATTATAACACAACTTAAATACTTAGTTTGTAATGAGATTACTGTGTTGGCCGTTGCTCAGTTGTTATGGCGTGTACTCGTTAATCCGCGGGCCCGGGTTCGCCACCGGAACGCGCTGCGTTTGTTTTTCTCATTTTTTTGTTTTATAAATATACTTGTAATTATAATTTATTAATCGCTATTAAAAATTATAATATTGTACATTAATTATAATGTTACATATTTATTTATTTTTTATTTGTAACTAAATCGTTGTATAAAACATCATTAAACGGTTGATATTTTTTAAAATCACTTTTAAAATGTATTTCATATATGCTTTATCAGTGGAAAGATATTGAACAATTGTGTCAATTCGTGATTTTAAAGAAACATCATAAATATATATTGCCTTAACAAGAGAAGTCATTGCGATGATAATATTACTCTGTTTTTAAAGTCAGAAGGATAATTATATTAAAAATTAGCATAAGAATTAAATTACAACACATTTTTTTTGCTTATTAAGAATTGTAAATTATATGATGTTATTAATAAAATAAGGTATGATTTTGTAACGATTTTGGAATATTTCCTAACCAATGATAGATCCAATTTTTTTTTAATTTCTTTTAATGATGAGAAATGTTAAATAATGTTTTAAAAATCCAAAATGCTAAATTAGAATTTAAATATGTTAACATTATAATTAATGTACACGTACAGTATTAACATTTTTAATTGTGCGATTATTACATTATAGTTACAAGTACATTTATAAAACAAAAAATGGGAAAAACTAACGTAGAGCGTTCCGGTCTCGAACCCGGACCTGCGGATCAACGAGCAGACGCCATAACAACTAAGCTTCGAATAACACAGTAATTTTGTTACAAAGTAAGTATTTAAATTGTATTATAATATTAGACCACCTATTTCTCGAGAACTAAGGGGTGTTGTATAAAATCTGTTGAACCTGAGACGAAGGGCTTCTACCCTACAACATATATAAAAACAGGAACGAAAAATCATGCGTCAAGCATACATTATGAAACACTTTCCAACACTTAGCCAGAAAACTTTAACGAAATTTCACCGTTAAATAAGGTGATAGAAGATATGTTAGTAAACAGTTTAGAAAGCATATAACACATTGGAAAATACAGTTTTCGAAATTACCTTCCAGTTTCAAAAAAATTGTCGAATTACTTTGTGCAGCCCTGTATATGATCAATAGATATGGATATATAGTAACACAACACATGGGCTGATAAGTCCCCGGTCTAATAAAGAAAATACAACTTTTTAACTAAACTTTATAACTTAATGACTTTATAACTTTATAACTTTAATAAATAACATAATTTTAATAATAAATAATAATAATTTAATAATAATAATAATAATAATAATAATTTAATAATAATAATTTTACATTAATAATTTAATAAATGAATAAAAATAATAATTTAATAATAAATAACATAATTTTATAACGAAAAAGCTCCAAACAGTGCTTAGAATCATCGACTCGTTGTTGGTTTTGGTCAAAAGTCAACACGCGCGGCAGCCACTTTGACAACAGCTTTTTCATAGACAAATGTTCATTCAAAATAAAATCTACACGTTCCTTAGATATCTTCAGAGTCTGAGCTATCTCCTGCAACTTCACTTTACGGTTCCCCAAAACGATTTTGTAGACTTTTTTATGTTTTCCGGAGTAACCACATCTTTTGCGTGGTGCATCACTGGTGTCCATACGACCACGTTTAAATTTAGCAAACCAGTCAATAATGGTTGATTTACCTGGTGCAGTGTCCGAATAACGCTTATCAAGCCAAGCTTTTGTTTGAACGGGGTTTTTTCTCATCAAATAACAATTCTTGAAATTCTTGTTTATCCATTTTTTTGTTTATCCACAAAGTAGTTCAACTGAAACCACTCTAACGTTTTATCCACACGGCGAATCGTCATGACAATTTTTCTGCTACCTTTTAAAGGTTAGTATTTACTAAAAAAAAACATCGGTTCCGCGATTGCAACGCCATCTGTGTACCAGACCGGGTACTTATCAGCCCATGTGTTATGATAAAATTTAGTTTAGTTACAATATTCACATTTAGCAATTTTCGCCAATCGATGGAAATGCACTCGAAATCTTTTGTACAGTCCAGTATATTATCTGAAGACCTTTGTACACACCCCCTATTAAGCTAAAAGACAACTTAAAACTGACTTGCAGCAATTACCAAACGTAAACGACAATGTATCTTTTTTTTGCGCAACCCTGTATATGATTTTTTTTATATTCTACAAACTTCTATTAGTCTACTAAATACAGTTCAGCAGGAAAATGCATAAACACAATTAAATCTACACTTAAGCAATTCACTCCCACAGTCTGTAATACTTACGAATTCCCTTGTGTAGCCCTGTATAGGATCAACCGAGTATAAACACACACGTACTATGAAAAAAAAAATAATTAAACTTAAAAACGCAAATCAAAGTTGAAAACGCACTTATCACACATAAACTGTAAATATCGCAAACGTACTGTAACCAATATATTTTGTGTGCCCCTGTAAATAAACGCAATGCACACAAGAGAGCAATTTATAGTGCACCTCAGTAATGCATATAATTTTCATTATGTTTGAAATAGTGAAATATCACTAAATTACACTGCAAACAATTTTTCCCCATAGAACGATGTGCAACAGAATTCTTTTGTTTGACCCTGTAAATGAATAATAAATGCTTTGCACCCAATTTTCTACAAAAAGCATGTTTTAATGCGCTTCATAATTATATATCAATTTCATTATGTTTTTAATGACGTAGCGTCATCGAAATGTACTTGAAACGATTATTCCCCACTAGCAAGCTACGCCCGCTACGCTGGTCAATTTCTTTTAACGAACCTTTAATCAAACAAAATATTGACATTTCATAAATAACTTTTATATTTTAACAGAATAATAAGGCTACTATAATTTGTGACTCGTGCTATAGCCAATATACACGTCAGGACACGTCGCCCTTATCATTATCTTTTTACACATGAAGGTTTCGCTATGGTACTCCATTGGAAAATTTGGTAATTTTTGAAATTCAATATTTGAAAAACGGCATAATCATTAGATTTGAACTTTATATCAAGAAAAATACAATTTTTTACCTTTCAAACGCAGTTTGTCTAACAATTTTCTGACAAATGCTTTTTGAGCTATCATTTTTTTCAGTAATTTCAAATGTTTCATTTTCCGAGATTAATCTGTTGCAACAATTAGCGAAAAACCCGGTCGTCAGTAACGCATAGTTTTTTATTAAAGAGACTGTTGGAGCAGGGATTGTCACCACCAATTTGCCACCATCACTTTTGAAATCGGTTCCGTGGTTCCAGAGATTCCATAGAAATTGTAATTTAGAATGACTTCAGAACGCTTTTCGCTCATTTCACCCATTTAAATTTCGATTTTTTTTTTTTAATTTATTCTTAGAGAGCATTTACATCTTATAAGTAACTACAATGCTAAATTTCAAATTTCTTGCCCCTTCAGTATAAAAAAGTCGCAATTTTCGAACATTTTTCGATCCTGCACCACATTGATGTTAGTGGCACCGACATAAAATATAGCCTATGTTGGAGTAGGGATTGTCCCCATCAATTTGCCACCATTACTTTTGAAATCGGTTCTGTAGTTCCAGAGATTTCATAGAAATTGTAATTTAGGCTGTTTTTAGAACGCTTTTCGCTCATTTCACCCTTTTAAATTTCAATTTCTTTTTTATTTTGTTCGTAGAGAGCATATACATCTTATAACTAACTACAATGACAAATTTCAAATTTCTAGCTCCTTCAGTATAAAAAATAAAAATAAAACTGCCCAGTTAAACTGAGGGCATTGAGTTCACAGGCTATTCACACTAATTGTATATTATACTCTTATTTCAAAGAATTTGAAATAAGCCCATCGAAAAATAAAGAAATAAACAATATATTAAGGAGGGGGGGTCATCCCCCCCGTTACCCCCCTCATAGTTAACTAATGAACCCCTTAAACTAATCAAGTAAATCTCTAATTACAATGAATATATATACAAAATTTGAAGAAAATCGGATATTTCTGCATGAAAAACCCATTTATATAAATTAAGGCGGGACTAGCCCCCTCCGTTCCCTCCCTTTATACTTAACCAATCAATCCCGAAAACTAATCAGGGAAGCGTCTTAACCCAATGAACCAATAAACAAATTTTGAAGCAAATGGGATAATTCTGCATGAAAAACCCATTTATATAAATTAAGGGAGGGATTAGCCCCCCCCGTTCATCCCCCCTTTATACTTAACCAATCAATCCCGAAAACTAATCAGGGAAGTGCCTTAACACAGTGAACCTATAAACAAAATTTGAAGGAAAACGGAATAATTCTGCATGAAAAACCCATTTATATAAATTAAGGGAGGGGGGATTAGCCCCCCCGTCCCACCCCCCTTTATACTTAACCAATCAATCCCGAAAACTAATCAGGGAAGTGTCTTAACACAGTGAACCTATAAACAAAATTTGAAGGAAAACGGAATAATTCTGCATGAAAAACCCATTTATATAAAATAAGGGGGTATTAGCCATCCGTTCCCCCCTTTATACTTAACCAATCAATCCCGAAAACTAATCAGGGATGCGCCTTAACACAGTGAACCTATAAATAAAATTTGAAAGAAATGGGATAATTCTACATGAAAAACCCATTTATATAAATTAAGGGGGGATATGCCCCCTGTTCCCTCCTTTATACTTAACCAATCAATCCCGAAAACTAATCAGTGAAACGCCTTAACACAGTGAACCTATAAACAAAATTTGAAGGAAATGGGATAATTCTGCATGAAAAACCCATTTATATAAATTAAGGGAGGGATTATCCCCCGTTCCCCCCGCTTTATACTTAACCAATCAATCCCGAAAACTAATCAGGGATGCGCCTTAACACAGTGAACCTATAAATAAAATTTGAAGGAAATGGGATAATTCTACATGAAAAACCCATTTATATAAATTAAGGGGGGATATGCCCCCCTTTCCCCCTTTACACTTAATCAATCAATCCCGAAAACTAATCAGGGGAGCGTCTTAACTCAATGAACCTATAAACAAATTTTGAAGCAAATAGAATAATTCTGCTTGAAAAACCCATTTATATAAATTAAGGGGGGATTATCCCCCCGTTCCCCCCCCCCTTTATACTTAACCAATCAATCCCGAAAACTAATCAGGGAAGCGCCTTAACACAGTGAACCTATAAACAAAATTTGAAGGAAAACGGAATAATTCTGCCTGAAAAACCCATTTATATAAAATAAGGGGGGATATGCCCCCTGTTCCCTCCTTTATACTTAACCAATCAATCCCGAAAACTAATCAGTGAAACGCCTTAACACAGTGAACCTATAAACAAAATTTGAAGGAAATGGGATAATTCTGCATGAAAAACCCATTTATATAAATTAAGGGAGGGATTAGCCCACCCGTTCATCCCCCCTTTATACTTAACCAATCAATCCCGAAAACTAATCAGGGAAGTGCCTTAACACAGTGAACCTATAAACAAAATTTGAAGGAAAACGGAATAATTCTGCATGAAAAACCCATTTATATAAAATAAGGGGGGATTAGCCCTCCGTTCCCCCCTTTATACTTAACCAATCAATCCCGAAAACTAATCAGGGATGCGCCTTAACACAGTGAACCTATAAATAAAATTTGAAAGAAATGGGATAATTCTGCATGAAAAACCCATTTATATAAATTAAGGGGGGGGGGGTATTAGCCCCCGTTCCTCCCCCCCCTTTATACTTAATCAATCAATCCCGAAAACTAATCAGGGAAGCGTCTTAACCCAATGAACCTATACACAAATTTTGAAGCAAATAGAATAATTCCGCTTGAAAAACCCATTTATATAAGTTAAGGGAGGGGGTATTAGCCATCCGTTCCCCCCTTTATACTTAACCAATCAATCCCGAAAACTAATCAGGGTTGCGCCTTAACACAGTGAACCTATAAATAAAATTTGAAGGAAATGGGATAATTCTGCATGAAAAACCCATTTATATAAATTAAGGGAGGATTATCCCCCCCCGTTCCCCCCCTTTACACTTAATCAATCAATCCCGAAAACTAATCAGGGGAGCGTCTTAACTCAATGAACCTATAAACAAATTTTGAAGCAAATAGAATAATTCTGCATGAAAAACCCATTTATATAAATTAAGGGAGGATTATCCCCCCGTTCCCCCACTTTATACTTAACCAATCAATCCCGAAAACTAAATCAGGGAAGCGCCTTAACACAGTGAACCTATAAATAAAATTTGAAGGAAAACGGAATAATTCTGCATGAAAAACCCATTTATATAAAATAAGAGGGGGATTAGCCCCCCGTTCCCCCCCTTTATACTTAACCAATCAATCCTGAAAACTAATCAGGGAAGAGCCTTATCACAGTGAACCTATAAACAAAATTTGAAGGAAAACGGAATAATTCTGCATGAAAAACCCATTTATATAAAATAAGATTGGGATTAGCCCCCCGTTCCCCCCCTTTATACTTAACCAATCAATCCCGAAAACTAATTAGGGAAGCGTCTTAACACAGTGAAACTTTAACCAAAATTTGAAGGAAATGGGATAATTCTGCATGAAAAACCCATTTATAAAAATTAAGGGGGGGGTTAGCCCCCCCCGTTCCCCCCTTTATTCTTAACCAATCAATCCCGAAAAACTAATCAGGGAAGCGCCTTAACACAGTGAACCTATAAACAAAATTTGAAGGAAAACGGAATAATTCTGCTTGAAAAACCCATTTATATAAATTAAGGAGGGATTAGCCCCCCGTTCCCCCTTTATACTTAACCAATCAATCCCGAAAACTAATCAGTGAAGTGTCTTAACACAGTGAACCTATAAACAAAATTTGAAGGAAAGCGGAATAATTCTGCATGAAAAACCCATTTATATAAAATAAGGGGGGATTAGCCCCCCGTTCCTTCCTTTATACTTAACCAATCAATCCCGAAAACTAATCAGGGAAACGCCTTAACACAGTGAACCTATAAACAAAATTTGAAGGAAATGGGATAATTCTGCATGAAAAACCCATTTATATAAATTAAGGGAGGATTATCCCCCCGTTCCCCCCCTTTATACTTAACCAATCAATCTCGAAAACTAATCAGGGAAGTGCCTTAACACAGTGAACCTATAAACAAAATTTGAAGGAAAACGGAATAATTCTGCATGAAAAACCCATTTATATAAATTAAGGGGGGTATTAGCCCCCGTTCCTCCCCCCCCCTTTTATACTTAATCAATCAATCCCGAAAACTAATCAGGGAAGCGTCTTAACCCAATGAACCTATAAACAAATTTTGAAGCAAATCGGATAATTCCGCATGTAAAACCCATTTATATAAATTAAGGGAGGGGGGATTAGCCCCCCCGTCCCCCCCCCCTTTATACTTAACCAATCAATCCCGAAAACTAATCAGGGAAGTGCCTTAACACAGTGAACCTATAAATAAAATTTGAAGGAAATGGGATAATTCTGCATGAAAAACCCATTTATATAAATTAAGGGGGGTATTAGCCCCCGTTCCTCCCCCCCCCCTTTATACTTAATCAATCAATCCCGAAAACTAATCAGGGAAGCGTCTTAACCCAATGAACCTATAAACAAATTTTGAAGCAAATGGGATAATTCTGCATGTAAATCCCATTTATATAAATTAAGGGAGGGGGGATTAGCCCCCCGTCCCCCCCCCCTTTATACTTAACCAATCAATCCCGAAAACTAATCAGGGAAGTGTCTTAACACAGTGAACCTATAAACAAAATTTGAAGGAAAACGGAATAATTCTGCATGAAAAACCCATTTATATAAAATAAGGGGGTATTAGCCATCCGTTCCCCCCTTTATACTTAATCAATCAATCCCGAAAACTAATCAGGGGAGCGTCTTAACTCAATGAACCTATAAACAAATTTTGAAGCAAATAGAATAATTCTGCTTGAAAAACCCATTTATATAAATTAAGGGGGGGATTATCCCCCCGTTCCCCCGCTTTATACTTAACCAATCAATACCGAAAACTAATCAGGGAAGCGCCTTAACACTGTGAACCAATAAACAAAATTTGAAGGAAAACGGAATAATTCTGCATGAAAAACCCATTTATATAAAATAAGGGGGGATATGCCCCCTGTTCCCTCCTTTATACTTAACCAATCAATCCCGAAAACTAATCAGTGAAACGCCTTAACACAGTGAACCTATAAACAAAATTTGAAGGAAATGGGATAATTCTGCATGAAAAACCCATTTATATAAATTAAGGGGGATTATCCACCCGTTCCCCCCCTTTATACTTAACCAATCGATCCCAAAAACTAATCAGGGAAGCGCCTTAACACAGTGAACCTATAAACAAAATTTGAAGGAAAGCGGAATAATTCTGCATGAAAAACCCATTTATATAAAATAAGGGGGATTAGCCCCCGTTCCCTCCTTTATACTTAACCAATCAATCCCGAAAACTAATCAGGGAAACGCCTTAACACAGTGAACCTATAAACAAAATTTGAAGGAAAACGGAATAATTCTGCATGAAAAACCCATTTATATAAAATAAGAGGGGGATTAGCCCCCCGTTCCCCCCCTTTATACTTAACCAATCAATCCTGAAAACTAATCAGGGAAGAGCCTTAACACAGTGAACCTATAAACAAAATTTGAAGGAAAACGGAATAATTCTGCATGAAAAACCCATTTATATAAAATAAGATTGGGATTAGCCCCCCGTTCCCCCCCTTTATACTTAACCAATCAATCCCGAAAACTAATTAGGGAAGCGTCTTAACACAGTGAAACTTTAACCAAAATTTGAAGGAAATGGGATAATTCTGCATGAAAAACCCATTTATATAAATTAAGGGGGGGGTTAGCCCCCCCCGTTCCCCCCTTTATTCTTAACCAATCAATCCCGAAAAACTAATCAGGGAAGCGCCTTAACACAGTGAACCTATAAACAAAATTTGAAGGAAAACGGAATAATTCTGCTTGAAAAACCCATTTATATAAATTAAGGAGGGATTAGCCCCCCGTTCCCCCTTTATACTTAACCAATCAATCCCGAAAACTAATCAGTGAAGCGCCTTAACTCAGTGAACCTATAAACAAAATTTGAAGGAAAACGGACAAATTCTGCATGAAAAACCCATTTATATAAATTAAGGGGGGGATTATCCCCCCGTTCCCCCCCCCCCTTTATACTTAACCAATCAATCCCGAAAACTAATCAGGGAAGCGCCTTAACACAGTGAACCTATAAACAAAATTTGAAGGAAAACGGAATAATTCTGCCTGAAAAACACATTTATATAAAATAAGGGGGGATATGCCCCCTGTTCCCTCCTTTATACTTAACCAATCAATCCCGAAAACTAATCAGTGAAACGCCTTAACACAGTGAACCTATAAACAAAATTTGAAGGAAATGGGATAATTCTGCATGAAAAACCCATTTATATAAATTAAGGGGGGTATTAGCCCCCGTTCCTCCCCCCCCCCTTTTATACTTAATCAATCAATCTCGAAAACTAATCAGGGAAGCGTCTTAACCCAATGAACCTATAAACAAATTTTGAAGCAAATCGGATAATTCCGCATGTAAAACCCATTTATATAAATTAAGGGAGGGGGTATTAGCCATCCGTTCCCCCCTTTATACTTAACCAATCAATCCCGAAAACTAATCAGGGATGCGCCTTAACACAGTGAACCTATAAATAAAATTTGAAGGAAATGGGATAATTCTGCAAGAAAAACCCATTTATATAAATTAAGGGAGGATTATCCCCCCCGTTCCCCCCCTTTACACTTAATCAATCAATCCCGAAAATTAATCAGGGGAGCGTCTTAACTCAATGAACCTATAAACAAATTTTGAAGCAAATAGAATAATTCTGCTTGAAAAACCCATTTATATAAATTAAGGAAGGATTATCCCCCCCCCCCCGTTCCCCTCCTTTATACTTAACCAATCAATCCCGAAAACTAATCAGTGAAACGCCTTAACACAGTGAACCTATCAACAAAATTTGAAGGAAATGGGATACTTCTGCATGAAAAACCCATTTATATAAATTAAGGGGGGGATTATCCACCCGTTCCCCCCCCCCCTTTATACTTAACCAATCAATCCCGAAAACTAATCAGGGCAGCGCCTTAACACAGTGAACCTATAAACAAAATTTGAAGGAAAACGGAATAATTCTGCATGAAAAACCCATTTATATAAAATAAGAGGGGGATTAGCCCCCCGTTCCCCCCCTTTATACTTAACCAATCAATCCTGAAAACTAATCAGGGAAGAGCCTTAACACAGTGAACCTATAAACAAAATTTGAAGGAAAACGGAATAATTCTGCATGAAAAACCCATTTATATAAAATAAGGGGGATTAGCCCCCGTTCCCTCCTTTATACTTAACCAATCAATCCCGAAAACTAATCAGGGAAACGCCTTAACACAGTGAACCTATAAACAAAATTTGAAGGAAATGGGATAATTCTGCATGAAAAACCCATTTATATAAATTAAGGGAGGATTATCCCCCCGTTCCCCCACTTTATACTTAACCAATCAATCCCGAAAACTAATCAGGGAAGCGCCTTAACACAGTGAACCTATAAACAAAATTTGAAGGAAAACGGAATAATTCTGCATGAAAAACCCATTTATATAAAATAAGAGGGGGATTAGCCCCCCGTTCCCCCCCTTTATACTTAACCAATCAATCCTGAAAACTAATCAGGGAAGAGCCTTAACACAGTGAACCTATAAACAAAATTTGAAGGAAAACGGAATAATTCTGCATGAAAAACCCATTTATATAAAATAAGATTGGGATTAGCCCCCCGTTCCCCCCCTTTATACTTAACCAATCAATCCCGAAAACTAATTAGGGAAGCGTCTTAACACAGTGAAACTTTAACCAAAATTTGAAGGAAATGGGATAATTCTGCATGAAAAACCCATTTATATAAATTAAGGGGGGATTAGCCCCCCGTTCCCCCCTTTATTCTTAACCAATCAATCCCGAAAAACTAATCAGGGAAGCGCCTTAACACAGTGAACCTATAAACAAAATTTGAAGGAAAACGGAATAATTCTGCTTGAAAAACCCATTTATATAAATTAAGGAGGGATTAGCCCCCCGTTCCCCCTTTTATACTTAATCAATCAATCCCGAAAACTAATCAGGGAAGCGTGTTAACCCAATGAACCTATAAACAAATTTTGAAGCAAATCGGATAATTCCGCATGTAAAACCCATTTATATAAATTAAGGGAGGGGGTATTAGCCATCCGTTCCCCCCTTTATACTTAACCAATCAATCCCGAAAACTAATCAGGGATGCGCCTTAACACAGTGAACCTATAAATAAAATTTGAAGGAAATGGGATAATTCTGCAAGAAAAACCCATTTATATAAATTAAGGGAGGATTATCCCCCCCCGTTCCCCCCCTTACACTTAATCAATCAATCCCGAAAACTAATCAGGGGAGCGTCTTAACTCAATGAACCTATAAACAAATTTTGAAGCAAATAGAATAATTCTGCTTGAAAAACCCATTTATATAAATTAAGGAAGGATTATCCCCCCCCCGTTCCCCTCCTTTATACTTAACCAATCAATCCCGAAAACTAATCAGTGAAACGCCTTAACACAGTGAACCTATCAACAAAATTTGAAGGAAATGGGATAATTCTGCATGAAAAACCCATTTATATAAATTAAGGGGGGGATTATCCACCCGTTCCCCCCCTTTATACTTAACCAATCAATCCCGAAAACTAATCAGGGCAGCGCCTTAACACAGTGAACCTATAAACAAAATTTGAAGGAAATGGGATAATTCTGCATGAAAAACCCATTTATATAAATTAAGGGAGGATTATCCCCCCGTTCCCCCCCTTTATACTTAACCAATCAATCTCGAAAACTAATCAGGGAAGTGCCTTAACACAGTGGACCTATAAACAAAATTTGAAGGAAAACGGAATAATTCTGCATGAAAAACCCATTTATATAAAATAAGGGGGGATTAGCCCTCCGTTCCCCCCTTTATACTTAACCAATCAATCCCGAAAACTAATCAGGGAAGCGTCTTAACCCAATGAACCTATAAACAAATTTTGAAGCAAATGGGATAATTCTGCATGTAAAACCCATTTATATAAATTAAGGGAGGGGGGATTAGCCTCCCCGTCTTCCCCCTTTATACTTAACCAATCAATCCCGAAAACTAATCAGGGAAGTGCCTTAACACAGTGAACCTATAAATAAAATTTGAAGGAAATGGGATAATTCTGCATGAAAAACCCATTTATATAAATTAAGGGGGGTATTAGCCCCCGTTCCTCCCCCCCCCTTTATACTTAATCAATCAATCCCGAAAACTAATCAGGGAAGCGTCTTAACCCAATGAACCTATAAACAAATTTTGAAGCAAATGGGATAATTCTGCATGTAAAACCCATTTATATAAATTAAGGGAGGGGGGATTAGCCCCCCCGTCCCCCCCCCTTTATACTTAACCAATCAATCCCGAAAACTAATCAGGGAAGTGTCTTAACACAGTGAACCTATAAACAAAATTTGAAGGAAAACGGAATAATTCTGCATGAAAAACCCATTTATATAAAATAAGGGGGTATTAGCCATCCGTTCCCCCCTTTATACTTAACAAATCAATCCCGAAAACTAATCAGGGATACGCCTTAACACAGTGAACCTATAAATAAAATTTGAAGGAAATGGGATAATTCTGCATGAAAAACCCATTTATATAAATTAAGGGAGGATTATCCCCCCCGTTCCCCCCTTTACACTTAATCAATCAATCCCGAAAACTAATCAGGGGAGCGTCTTAACTCAATGAACCTATAAACAAATTTTGAAGCAAATAGAATAATTCTGCTTGAAAAACACATTTATATAAATTAAGGGGGGGATTATCCCCCCGTTCCCCCCCCCTTTATACTTAACCAATCAATACCGAAAACTAATCAGGGAAGCGCCTTAACACAGTGAACATATAAACAAAATTTGAAGGAAAACGGAATAATTCTGCATGAAAAACCCATTTATATAAAATAAGGGGGGATATGCCCCCTGTTCCCTCCTTTATACTTAACCAATCAATCCCGAAAACTAATCAGTGAAACGCCTTAACACAGTGAACATATAAACAAAATTTGAAGGAAATGGGATAATTCTGCATTAAAAACCCATTTATATAAATTAAGGGGGGATTATCCACCCGTTCCCCCCTTTTATACTTAACCAATCGATCCCGAAAACTAATCAGGGAAGCGCCTTAACACAGTGAACCTATAAACAAAATTTGATGGAAAGCGGAATAATTCTGCATGAAAAACCCATTTATATAAAATAAGGGGGGATTAGCCCCCGTTCCCTCCTTTATACTTAACTAATCAATCCCGAAAACTAATCAGGGAAACGCCTTAACACAGTGAACCTATGAACAAAATTTGAAGGAAAACGGACAAATTCTGCATGAAAAACCCATTTATATAAATTAAGGGAGGATTATCCCCCCCCGTTCCCCCACTTTATACTTAACCAATCAATCCCGAAAACTAATCAGGGAAGCGCCTTAACACAGTGAACCTATAAACAACATTTGAAGGAAAACGGAATAATTCTGCATGAAAAACCCATTTATATAAAATAAGAGGGGGATTAGCCCCCCGTTCCCCCCCTTTATACTTAACCAATCAATCCCGAAAACTAATCAGGGAAGCGCCTTAACACAGTGAACCTATAAACAAAATTTGAAGGAAAACGGAATAATTCTGCATGAAAAACCCATTTATATAAAATAAGATTGGGATTAGCCCCCCGTTCCCCCCCTTTATACTTAACCAATCAATCCCGAAAACTAATTAGGGAAGCGTCTTAACACAGTGAACCTTTAACCAAAATTTGAAGGAAATGGGATAATTCTGCATGAAAAACCCATTTATATAAATTAAGGGGGGGGATTAGCCCCCCCCGTTCCCCCCTTTATACTTAACCAATCAATCCCGAAAAACTAATCAGGGAAGCGCCTTAACACAGTGAACCTATAAACAAAATTTGAAGGAAAACGGAATAATTCTGCTTGAAAAACCCATTTATATAAATTAAGGAGGGATTAGCCCCCAGTTCCCCCTTTATACTTAACCAATCAATCCCGAAAACTAATCAGGGAAGCGCCTTAACTCAGTGAACCTATAAACAAAATTTGAAGGAAAACGGACAAATTCTGCATGAAAAACCCATTTATATAAATTAAGGAGGGGAATTAGCCCCTTGTTCCCCCCCTTTTTACTTAACCAATCAATCCCGAAAACTAATCAGGGAAGCGCCTTAACACAGTGAACCTATAAACAAAATTTGAAGGAAAACGGATATTTCTATGAAGAGTTATCGCATTACGTATGTACATACATACATACAGAACCGGCTGCCAAGCTCTCAGGGCTTGATAGCCAGTTTGATAGCTAAAAAATGGCAATTTTAGAACGTTTTTTGCTCCCGCACCCCCTGGGGTTAGTGGCACCGACATAAAATATAGCCTATGTTGGAGCAGGGGTTGTCACCATCAATTTGCCACCATCACTTTTGAAATCGGTTCGGTAGTTCCAGAGATTACCCCCTACAAACAAACAAACAAACAATCTTTACTCTTTTATAATATTAGTATAGATTGACTGTACTGTAACGGAATACTTTTAACTGTCCCTGTAAAAAAACTATAAATGTTACACACTTCAGTTGAAATAGGGAACATGCTATAGATAACAACAATAACATATAAAAATTTCAGGGTAATCCAAGCATATTTACGGGAGTTAGAGCACGGACAGGCGGCCAGACAAACCGAAGTCATAACCACTGTTCAACTTGGAAAGTGTTAATAATCAAAATCTGTGATTACCAAGTTTGCTGCAAACCTCTGCTTGTCAGTGTCAGCGTAATGAATTGATATTGAAATGTAACAGCTTTATGAGGGGAGAGGGGGGGGATGCGTAGGTTTTTTGTTGTTGTTGTTTGTTTGTTTGCTTGTTTGTTTCTTTGTTTGTTTGTTTGTTTGTTTGTTTTAACGTAAAGTTATTTTCTGTTCACATTAAAACAAATTTACATATTTTCAATTGGAATGAGGAAATGGCATCAGTAAAGATGCAGTAATTCCCATTATTTCCTTTTTCTCTGTTACAATGTAGAAGTAACCCAATTTCCAACACTGTGAAGAAATTTCATAAAAAAATTTAAAATTAAAATTAAACAATAAAAATGGAAATATTTTTTAAAAAACTAATGTGTGGACACATCTACAAATAAATTGTTTTCATTTAAAAATAAATAATTATCAAAATTGGTTCAGTTGGAAGCTCAGAGCAGATGACTAAAAAACAACCTCGTGTTTTAAATATGTAGATTTTTCCAACAAGGATGAATCTAAAAAAATATGACGTATGAACTGTTTTTTTAACACTTAGACAAAAGTAAAATAATTAAAATGTCCTACTGTCGATATGAAATTTCTATTCTTCCAATAATACAATAATGAGCAATTTATAAAAGTCGGATTTTTTTAAACTGTTTAAAGACAATAATGATACCTATTTTAAGAATATTAATTAAAAGATCCAAATTTTGGGTCATTTCATGTGCGTTCATTACTACACAAGATGTTAGAATTTCAGGAAAAAATATTCCAGCCATTTTCGCGATTTCACAAAGTTGCAAAATAACCGCTTTGAATAAAATGATTAAAAAAATAATCATACCTTATGCCGTACATGGCTATAGCTGAAATTATTTTTACTCTAACATTTGTTCTAACGCGAAATTTTGAATAGGATTCTTTTAAAATATTAAAAATTAGCTAAATTTTTAAGCGCGTATAAAAGTTATCCATTTGTGTCCTCTTTTTTTTCTTTAGTCAGTTTAAAGATTTATTACAAAAGACCCATATTTTGAGACAAGCTATTTTTGATTTTTGTATTTCTGGATTCGTCAGATTAATCTCGGAAAAATAAATGTTGACAAAGAGATTCATTAGCTCAATACTGAAATACACTGGCCTCCAAAAGTTAAGGTACAACATGTTTTTCGAAGCTCACCAGACAAAAAATGGCAGTCAGTTTAAACTTCATAGTTTATATGAACGACAATAATAAGCTTTAAAAAAACTTACGCAAAAATTACAGCTACCACTTTTATTTTATAGAAAAGAATAGGTATTTGTGAATAAGAGAAAAATATGCAATTACGAAGCTTTCGTAATTTCGCGTGTAAGTTTTGTTGTATTCGAACTATTGTTCTCAGTTTTGTTCACAACAGCCAGTAGAGTGTAGAAATGTCTAGAAGAAGTTGTTTGCCCGATTCATTAAGGTGGCGGGTGGTAGGATGGGTGGAAATGGGGTTGTCACAGGCCGATACTGCTAGACGGCTCAATGTGTCTCGCAGTGTAGTCCAACGACTCTGGGATCAGTATGAATCCTAAGATTCTGTATTCAGAAGACATGTTCCAGGCCGCCCACGTGTTACAACACTTGCAGAAGACCGGTTTCTAGCTCTTTCGGCCCGAAGGAGAAGACCCACTACTGTGCCGCAACTCATTGCAGACCACTTTGCAGCATCAGGGAGAAGAATCTACGCTACTTCGGTGCGAATACGTCTTTACAATGCAGGTCTCTATGCAAGGCGACCAGTTGTGTGTGTCCCCCTCAACAGACGACGGAGAAGGGCCCGCTTATGTTGGGCAAGAAAACATGTTTCCTGGACCAGACAACAGTGGGCTTCTGTACTCTTCACAGATGAGTCCAGATTCACACTGGAGAGCGATTCAGGACGTCTTCTGATCTGGAGAGAACAATGCACTCGATACCATCAATCAAACACTGTCGAAACACACAGGTACAGAAACGGTGGTATCATGGTTTGGGCAGGGATCTCACTCGGAGTCCACACTGACCTGCATGTGTTCCATGGAGGAACTGTGACTATCGGAATGAGATCCTTGATTCATATGTGTGCTCATATGCCGGTGCTATTGGCAATGGTTTCATTCTAATGGATGATAATGCGAGACCACACCGAGCTCTGGTTGTGGAAGATTATCTTGAGGATCACAGTTTGGAGAGAATGGAATGGCCAGCTCACTCTCCAGACTTGAATCCGATAGAACATCTTTGGGACTATCTTGGAAGACAGGTTGCGGCTTTAAGTCCTCCTCCAAGGTCATTAAATGAGCTGGAACAAGGCTTACTCCAAGTCTAGTCAGCGTTACCTATTTCGGTGTCCGACAATTTAATTGAGAGCATGGAAAGTCGATGCCGCCAATGCATTCAAGTCCGGGATGGACATATTCCGTATTAAAACCAGTTTTCTTAATGTTTCTGTCACATTTTACTGCATAATACTGCGATTTCTCCAAGAATGGAATTTTCCACCATGAGTGCTTTTTTGTTGTAATTTCATTTATACGTTTAACTTAAGTAAATTTCTATGTCACATTTAATAAATAACAGTTTAGCGCACATTTCCTCCAAATTTGTTGTTTCTATATTTATTCATTTGCAAATTAGATGCAAAAAACCAGTTATACCTTAACTTTTGGAGGCCAGTGTACTAAGAAATATGAATTTTGTTACTATCTTTATTATTCGTCAGGTGGACTCTGCCTCCTCAATCCCTCGTTTAAGATATTTTTTAATCTTACAAACGTAAAAGAAACTGAATTAAAACTTGCATTATATAGGGAGTGTCAGGGGAGCGCCGAAAAATGATCAAAGAATTTTATAGGAAATATACTCGTATAATTGAAATAAAACTTTTATGATTTAATTAAGTCTATTTTTGTGGCATAACTGAAAAATTACTTTAGACAAAGTAAAAAATCGTTTTATTTTCCCTATACTATTATTTTTAATTTCAGAAAATAAAATTAAATAATCACTTGAGAAATTTAATGCACTTTCCAGATTTAATCTAGTCTATTTATCTTTATTATAATATTCGATAGTCAAACAACTATTTATCATTACTTGTTGTATGAGTATATATTGGTAATAAATCAGTGTACTTTACTGATTTATACAAATAAGGTAGCGTTTCCCTTGTACCGAACCAATATTGGATATATTGCGTCCCATTATAGCATTTATCGGAAATAATTCCAATGAAATGTCAATATCGCAGGAAAATTGGCTTCAAATTAGAAATGTTGGCAATGAAATGGCGAAAACTGTCTTGCCAATATTCCACCAAAATTTGCCCAATGTAAACACTCCATTGTTGTGGCAATGCTACATGCCAGTATTGACCAATATATAGCGAATATTAGAAATATTGTAACAATATTGTTTTGCTATTAGTGTTGATCCAATTTGAAAATTCCTTTATAATATCTTCATTATTGTTAAAGTTAATAACTAAAATCTGGATTACAACTGGAGTGAGACACCCTGTATTTTTGATTGAATAAATGCATTATGACCCTTTTGCCTATACAAAATTTGTTTGTTTTAGCGTGACCTACCACCCCTTAAAGTTTGTACTGTGAGTTCTAAATCACCCTGTACTACATGAGTAGGGAAACAACGACGAGAAAGTGGAAATAAACATGGAGAGGGAAGGAAAGATTTCACAAGCACTTTCTGTTATTCATTCATTCATACACGCAAGCAGTTTTGTCAATATTTCCACGATTAAGCTTATCTTTGATAAAATGTTATTATTCTAGCCAAGTTCTACAAAAAAAACTTAATAACGAAACATATTTTTGTTGACTTTATACATCTGGTTATAAATTAAGCAAAAGAAAATAATTTAGACTTTCAGTAAAATAATAAAATTGTTTTTTCTTTCGATGAAAGGCGAAATGGGTTACTATACAAAAAAGTAAAGTAGCTATAAAAGAAAATGGTTCCATTTCTGTTATTTTTTCTCATTATGAAAGCGAATTTATTTTCAGATGTTTAACTAAAACTGCTCTTTACTGAAAAAATAGAAAATTATTATCTTTTTTTTTTTTTCTTATTCTTATAAATGCAATATGTGTACCGAACAAATCTTATGAATTTAGTTCAGTAAATGTCCTCCATTTCAATGAATTTCAATGAGCATATTCAAATATTTAGCTTAAAACTTAGCTTATCAAAACAATGTTGTGTACCGAACAAAATTTAAGTATTTAGATTTTAAATATGTTCTCGATTTGAAGGAGTATATTCGAGTATTTATTTTATATTTTAATATATGAAAAAATAACATTTTAAATTGCAATTTCGAAACATAAAAGGAATAATTCTTTTATAAAGAAACTGAATTTGAAAAACATTTATTTGTATTTCATTGGTCATTATAAATTATGAAGCTTGAATGGCTGTTATAAAAACAAAATAGCAGAGGAAACTTTTACTATTTTTGTTTACAATAAATAATTGAGCTGAAACAATTTTTAAGAAAATAAGTCTCTTAAATAAAGCATTCAATCATCCTGTATTCGGCACTCTAAAAAAAATCTGTGAATTGACATGTATTTTCCCCTTGATTATATTCCGTTAATTCACGAAAAATTCTTCTTTGATTTAACCATTTTCCCTCAAAATACAGAAAATTCACCAATCTTAACGTAAAAATTACCTGAAATCTTCCAATCTAAGCCTTTTCTGAAATCCTTAACTGAAATCTTTTTGTCAAATTACAGGAGTGTTCCGGCAACTCTGCTGCAAACACTTTTTCGTTTTAGCAGTGGAATATTTACGTATGTCCCTTTTCCCTCAAATCTCATAAACTTTTTGAGAACCCAAACAGAGAATTTTCAGAAATTCTTCTGTCAAAAGACAGAAATAGCTTCAAGAAGCACAAAAATTTCTTCAAATCACAGGGGTGTTCAGGCAACTTGCTGCCTATGCTTTTTACGCTTTTAGGCGTTTGTTTCACTTTTTTAGGGTGTACGGAAAATTGTTGAAATATACAAATCGTGCGTTAACATTTTCAAAAACATCCTGCAAAATATCAAATTCATCTCATAGATATTGGACTTAAATTATAAACAAGAAATATATCTTGAAAATTTTAAGAAACACGGTTTTAATCCAAAAGCATCAGGGTCCATAAGCCGTGTTTTTGGCCCATGAAATAAGACTAAAATTCGATTTTTTTATACTGACTTAATTATTTCACTTTTTAATATTAGAAGTTTTATCCTGTATGATTTCAACAATAGTTTTTGCATTTTGTTCGGATTTATATGACTTACATAAGCTCGACGTTCGTATTATTCGTAGTTTTTGACGAAAAATACGCTATTTCTCCTAATTTTACCTCAATTATTTATATGAGCGCAATCGTGCAACACTTTCTTCTTTACATATATTATAAAATACATCAAAATGTACAATATATGTAAAAATTAAAGTGTTGTAAAGCTGCGCTCGTAGTAAAATATTAAAAAAAGAAAGTTAAGTAACTGCATTCCCTCACGTCACTAATAGACTTTAGGATGAAGAAACGTGTTTAAACGTGCTAAAATGAACGTAACTATTGTTAATAACTGCATTCTTTCACATTAGTAATAGTTACGTTATATAACACGGCTTATGGACCTTTATGGACCTGATCCTTTAATGTGATTTCAAACGGAAACGAAAAAGAGGGTTTTTGCCCCTGGAACCTGCTCCTGATGAGGTCTAGGCCTGAAACTACATGAATATTTCATTACCATCGACAATGAAATGCAAAATGGGACTTGAAACAAAAGGAACTTGTGTGTAAAAATTGAGCAAAATTGGCTTGTCACTAGATATACAGTTTGATTTCAATCAAAAACGTAAAATAATGTTTGTGCCCCTAAACATCTCGCCAGAAAATGAACTTGCGTTCAAAATGTGAAATAAAAAAACGGTTCAACGGAAGTTGGTTAAAAACCGATAGTAAGATTTGAGCCAGACAGAGAGATACACAAGAAATGAATTTAAATAAAATCGTGTAAAAAATAAAAAAAAATAAATTTCTACACAGACCAAATATAATCCTAATTATTTTTAAAAATAGGCTTATTTGGCTCTGCGTTACTTATTGAATTCTTGCTGATGCCAAGAGCTACGTCATGGTGAAAAACACCGGTCCTCGTTTGACCACCGCAATAAAACAGCATAGTGCGCGGTTAATACTTTAGAGAGATACCACATAGGGGTACATGTTGATATCTTCAAGTCCGCAGTGGCTAAATGATTAGAGTAGTGTTTTTCACACTTTTCTGATTTTCGTACCACCTTGAAGAATTCCATATGCCTGTTGTATCCCTCCCACTTTTTTTTGCTTGTAAAAATCATGACTATAAAATTGTAATCCAGGAGAACACATGGACACAAATAAACACACCTTTTATTTTACATTTAATATAATCGTTACAGTTAGAAAGCTTTTAACGTGTTGAGTGCTGTTGTTTACCTTTATTCTTACCGGGCTGATCCGTTTAGCCATTCTATTCTGTGTGTTTGTATTCGAAAAAGACTAGCGGCGTAGACCCTACATATTGTTCACGTTCCTTCAAGGGGTACGGCTTAATTAATCCCTTCTTGTATAGCGCAGTGTGTCTCTATTGGGTCTTTGTGCCATTAATCCGCATCCATTCATCGATCCAACCAAGGGGTATACTTATGAAACTTTAAGAAACACGGGTTAGATTGACAATTTCGTAATCAGAAAGTTGAAATTCAATATTCTGCAGTTGAAACACTGTTGTGTATATACCATAAACGTGCACGTAGAATCTGGGGTATGGAAAGTCTTCTCGTTGGCTTGTTGCTAGGTGAAAAAGGGCTTCTATGTCAGAAGTCCCTTCCTTTCTGGTAGTGATCAAAATAGAGTTAAACAACACTTCAGTTATATAGAATAAGAATACGATACACTTAAAAACAATTTTTTTTTCTCTTTTTTACTTTATGGAAGATAATATAAAAATTTAAAGAAAACACGTGGTTTAAAAATCAGATAATCCTCTTTTTTTTTTAACCCAATCTACATTTTTTTTTCGCTATAAATATTCTATGAAATAAGTACACACCCACAAGAATTAAAAATAATCCTTTATGATTGTGTGATTAACAAAATCACAAAACAGTAAAATGAAATTTTAAAAAATCTGTAAACTCCACTCGAGTTTTTACACACACTACACTTTACACACATACACTTTATAGAATACTTTGCATTCAAATACCAGGTAATCCAAAAATTACTGAAAAAATATGTAATGCAATATATACAATTTATTCTACTAAAATTCTTCAATTATAGATCTAATCTCCCGTAATTGGATTCACAGCCCAAGTTGGCAAGAAACATAAGAAATCGTAGCAAGAAGTAGTTTCAAGTGTATGAGAATTACAGCCTTTTTTTTTTTTTTACCAAAAAGAAACCATTTTAGTATATTTTAGCATATTTTGCAATAGCATTTTATTTGATTTTTTTTTTGTTGTTGTTGTTGTTCTTGTTGATTAATATAGATATTTTTAGTACTTCTTTGTTATAGGAGGCCTTGACACAAGAGAGATAATTGCAAGGATGAATTTGGCGTGAAAAGCACTTTCTAAAAACCTTTATTTACATTTTAAAAACGACATAAGAGTGTTTATGAAATAACTATAAATGTATCAAATACGCAAACATTTTTTTTTTATATTTACACTATTTATTACATTCATTCAGAAGCAATTCGTTTAATTTATACATAAACAAGCCATATAACAATATAATACAAAATAGATAATATAAATAAGCCATATAATATTAGACATGTTTTCACTGGTCGGAGTTTCACTGTCGTTATTGTTAATAGTAGTTCAGTTTCATTTTTATTCCATCAAAAATAACGGATTTTTCCTGTTTTTTGATTTCTGTGCTTGTTTGAAGCTCTAGATGCGTGCAATTTGTCATTTAATTATTTTATATAAAGTAACTTGTTAAATTCCAAATTTTTATTAAGATGTATGAGTTAAGGTACCTATAATAGGCCAGCTGCTTTGATAAGTGAAAAGTAACAGGGTTCATACTCATTTCCCTCCAAAAAATCCCCTGAGAATCCCCTGATGTATTTTCCAGGATGAATAATTTTCCCATGTTGACAATTAACGACATTTTTTTAAAAACTTAGTAAGTATTATCCTCCCCCCCTCCCCAAAAAAAGAGAGGTAATCACAAAAGTTTTTACATTCGAAGGTTAATATATAATATATATATATATATATATATTTCCCAGATCAGCAGCAAATTTTCTAGGTATCAAGATTTTGTAATGACACTACGATTTTTCAAAATTTTAGGGAGGAATTTTAGGATTTTTTTCCAAAATTTTAGGGGCATTTGTGATATTTTTAACATTACAAGTATGTAATAACAGTATTTTTGTGCTAGTCAGGCACATGTGGTACACTGCCAAAGAATATTCCCATCATTCCAATGAATTCAGCCCTTGTTCCATGTGCTGTGTTGTTTGTTGCGAATGAGCGCATTAAAATTTGCGCAATAACAGACTTCATATTACAAACCATTTTGACAGCTTATGCTTACTGCAATTATATTAATTAGAATTTTGAGTTCCTGGATCATTGAGCCTAACCAGAATGAATGCTCTCCTTCTCTCTCTTTTGGATGTTCTCGGTGAACCTAGAGAACAAGAGGCAGGAAGCAGGGGTGATTATGAGAAAAAAAAATTCTGAAGCTCACAGAAAAACTTCTGAAAGGTTTTTTTTTCGCACTTCTTTGTCGAAATTTGCATTTTTTCCTCGATATTTTGACGAAACATGCATTTTTTTAGATTCTTTCACGAAATTCGCCTTATTTGCACGATTTATTGACAAAATCCCATGTTTTTTCGTGATCTTTTGACGGAATTCGCAATTTTTTTTTGCGATCTTTTGACGGAATTTGTGTTTTTCCTGCAATTTTTAGACGAAATTATCTTTTTTCCTTGATTTTTAGATGAAATTTGAGGGGTTTTCACGATTTTTTTAATCTAAATTCACGTTTATTCTGCGATCTTTTTAAGAAATTCTAGTTTTTTTTTTCCCCGAGATGTTTTTAAAAAAAATTCGATCCTTTGAAGAAATTCGTGTTTGTCACGATCCTTAGATGATCTTTAGAGTTTTTTTTTCCTTGATTGTTTGTCGAAATTAGCTTCCCCCCCACAATATCCTCGGATGAAATTAAGTTTTTTTCCCGATTCTTTGTTGAAATTTGCTTTTCCCCCCCCGTGATCTTTTGACGAATTTTGCGTTTTTTTCACGATCTTTTGACAAAATTTGCGTTGTTTTAGCAATCTTTTGACAAAATTTGCGTTGTTTTAGCAATCTTTTGACGAAATTTGCGTCATTTTAGCAATTTTTTGACGAAATACGCATCTTTTTCGGTGACCATTTGTCAAAATTCACGATATTTTTTGCTGAAATTTTGGCGATCTCGAATTTTTAGGAACAAGAAAAAAATTTTAGGAGAATTTTAGGAATTTTAGGGGATAAAATAATATTTAGGAAATTTAGGAATTTTAGGGGGAATGCTAGCCCTAGTTATGTTACACACAAAAATCTTAAGAGTTGTGAAAGTTTCACTCTCAAGTTCACAACTGATTCTGAAGCAAACTACTGATTTGTTAAAGAATTTTTTGCAAAATTCACAAATTTTTGAACATTTTGCAGATACATGCTTTTACTTCACGAAGCATGCGAATAGCAGCGAGTGCTCTCATTTCCCAGAGTAGTTGCTCGTTTTGCCAAATTTTCCCAGGTTTTTGGTCTTTTTTGGAAAATCCCCTGAGATTTCCCCTGATTTTTAAGACACAAAATTTATCCCCTGATTTTCCCCTGATTCCCAGGTTTCCCCTGATGAGTATGAACCCTGAGTAAGCATTATAGTAAACTCACAAGCACCTAAAGTGAATAATAATGATGAGGCAGATTTAAAACAATCACCAATCACTTTAGTTACATGTGAGTGTAATATATAAACTTGTTTTTCATTGATCAAAGCAGTTGGATCTTTTTAGGTACATGACCCATTACTGGTACATTTACCTTATTTTAAATTTCGAATTTCCTGCGCTATTTCTGAATGCGATAAAGACATGAACTGAAATTCCGTATGCTATGGATGTAAATTGATTTTTAAAAAAGCATCCTCAAAAGGCTTTCATGCATATTAGAGCTGAATTTCAATCTGATAAAAAGCTTTTTCAGAGATAGGGACAAATGAAATCTATGTAACTGAAAGTTTTTTCACTACTTCGTCAAAATAAAATGGAACTGCTGAATTACTTTATATCCAGAAATTGAAACTATTTGAATAAGGAAGGAGTGAATAGAATATCTCTTGAATAAAACAGTAACAGGTTTGTTACATTGAAAATGATTCATATTATGAAAAGCAGGGACATTTTCGGCAAGATCGTGGGATATAAAAAAAAAAAAAACAGAGTTTTTAAAAACACATCCATTCGATTACATAACATTGTACGAATTTTCATAAGAGTTCATATATAAACGTTTCCTTTAAATATTTTTTCCTCACGTTTGTTGATTATAATACGCATGATTTTCAACAAAATTTCACAAAATTACAGAAAGTTTCATGACTTGTTAAAAATTAAATACTATAAATGTTCATATCTCATTGTATATTAAACGCACTTACTTCAAATTTCAGTACTATATTGCATTTATGTATGTTTTATAACGTTAGTTGAAAATTCTGTATGTTATATGCAAAATACAACTGTAAAAAAGGTGTATTTTTAAAAGCAACGTTTATATCTTCTTGAATAAGAATAATATTCTTAGTCAAATTCATACAAACATAGCACATAAGTAAAATAATTTGTGGAAGTTACAGATAATTTTTTTTCAGAATTTGATAATACAGATTGATCACAAATGTATTTTTTTGTTTAATTTGTTGTTGTTCCTCTAATGCAGCCATACTCAACCTGCGGCCCACGGGCCGCATGTGGCCCGGCGACCTTCTAAGTGCGGCGCGAGACACATAATCATTAACCTGTATTTATTAAATTAATTGAGATGTGTATAAAAGTTTAAGACCTTCACTGTTCTTTTATATATTTTCATTGGATGGCAAAATCTGTCCTGTCATTTAAAATTACTAATTTAAAATTATCTTAAAACATCTTAAATACCGTTTCCTTAGTCAAAAGTTCTTTTTACATATAATTCTATTCGTGCTATAGTGGAAATATATACATTTCCTAATCTTCAACACTAAACAAATATAAAAAATTAATTACATTTGCATTATATATTTCTATACTTAAAAAAAAGTCTTTGTATTGAGAAAATGACTAATTTTTTAAAACAAATCACTTGATTTTTTTACTTTAGAACTGGGAAATGCTGCATTGTTATATTATTACGTTTAACTAATAATGCTTATTAAGGTTAAACGTTTGGCGCGGAAAAAAATTGGCAGCAAAATGTTTTATACCACTATTTCTAAACAAAACTTTTCGCAGCATATTTCTACATCATTTTCAATTGAAATCTACCATGAAGTGAAGTTTATTGTTTGGAAATAGTGGTGTTAAAATTTTTTAGTGAGATTTCTTTTACGACGAACGTTCAATCCTACTGATTATATTAACTTTTTTATATAGATTAGTTATAATGTATTTTTTTATAATCTCACTATTTAATTCTCACCTTTTATTTACCTTACAATAATATTGTGTTGCGGCCCGCCTAGCGTCCCAAACATATGTTTGCGGAACGTGAGAATAAAACGTTGAGTATAGCTGCCCTAAAGTAAATAAGTAGTACATTACAATATAGTACAACATTAGTAGAACACGTAATAATACATTTTTATAATAATTTACATTATTATAAATTAAAGAAAACCTATCAATAAAATTTGACAATTATTTTCAATTAATCTAAACTAGCTTACTTTAAGAAAATAAAAAACTAATTCACGCTTTATAAATATAAATTTTATGAGGATTTCTGTATTCTATCACTTTAATGAAATTTTTTTTTAAAAGAAATGCGTTTTAAATAAAGTTATGAAGAGGTTTCCATTTAATTTAACTTTAACGATCTATAATAAATTTCTGTAAAAAAAGTATCTTTTAAGCTTTTAAAATATGTAAGAATCATTCAATGAATTTCATTGAAGATTTAATGAACGTGCTTTCGTGACTGAAGATACGTATAAATGTTTTATTTATTTATTTATTACCATTATTACAATTTTCATTTTTTTAATCACTAATTATACACGCATGTTTTTTTTTTTTCGCCTTTCATTTCTTTTGTAAGCAAGGGCATAAATTTTAAAGTTTCTTGTGTTTTAATATCGTAATATTTTTAAAGGGATAGAGATGAATATTTTATCCTATTCATTATTTTCCACATGATACATGTTTAATAAAAATATTTTCGTGATGACCTATGAATTAATTACTTCTAGTAGCTTATTCAATAAAGTAATTTGGAAGATTGTTTTTTTTTTTTTTTCATTTTGAACATTTATTAAAATAAAAGACGTTGAAAATTTTCATTTGCCACTTTCATCAATACGACTGGACTTATTAAAAGGTCTCAAAAGTAATTGAGCATTCCTTAATTAATTAAGGTATTTTATATAAAGTATTTTAAAAATCAAATAACACGCATTACATATAAACAATGCATTGTTTTGACACCGTTTAATCGTACACAGCAATTACATTAAATTACAATTATAACCAGGGCACTGGCAGAATAAAATCCAGGAAGAGGCAACATTTTGAAACAGATGTGTGGATCCAGGATTTTTTAATAGGGTGGTCAAGAAATTTTTAAAAGCACGTACTTCTAAATTTGATGAAAGTCTTTTAAAGCATTTACAATTCTAAACATATATATCATCTTGTCTTATTTAGAATGATATATAAAAAACATCAATTGAGTAAACCCTATTAATTAATTTTAAAATATTTTATTGGAATTTTTCATTAAAAAAATAATTTTATAAAGAACAAAGTTAATGTTTAATGTAAGAATATTGTATACTTTATTACTTTCTGAAAAGTGTTAAAAAGACTACAAAAACAGTGAAAAAAGTTTATATATATAAACTGTACAAATGTTTCGGCTTCACTGATGCCTTTTCCAAGACAAATGATAATTTTCTATAATTGCACGATCTATAATCCAATAATTTGTTACGCTATCGTTCACTTTTTACGTTCTCTCTGCAGTTAATCCCATATTATATTATTATTAATTTGATTGTTTATTTCCATGATCATAACCATGAAGTAATAACTCAACCCATAATTTTTGTAAGTTAAATGGTGGTGCAGTTACATATTGAATTTTTAAGTGTTACGATCTTAGTGGTTTCTCATAATGGATGGAGAGTGTAGATGGGGGGCAAAAATTATTTTGCTTTCATTGAAATTTATTTTGATGGCTTCTTCTTGATTTAATAATCGGGCTGGGTCGATAAAAAATAATAAACGGTCCGGAGTGAGCAGATAAAAAAAAATTAAATGGGTCAGCCGGGCTAATAAAAAAATAAAGTGAGCTGACCGGCCCGATATAACAAATTTAAAAAGTTCAAACTAAGATGATAAAATATGAACTATTTTCAATGGACGTGGCTGGGACGAGAATAAGTATAAATGTGTTGCGCAAGCTGATGCTAACTTGACAACATCAGTACAGAAATATAACATGTCCAGTGTAGAAATCGGCATCGGACAGTTACATCGTGTCTAAGCCCGGGATTAATTTTTTCAGAAGACTCGAGCAGGCCGGGATCAGGTTTACACTTTATTTTGCATACTCGGGCCGGTTGGAATTGAACTTAATTATTTCCCTTACGTGTCGAGTAAGCAATTTGTTTTGTAAAAATAGTATTTGCGATAATTAACTTCTGTTAACGGAATCTTTGGAAATATACTTTAATAAATTATAGTGAAACATTTTCAAAAATCTACTTTTTTTAATTATACAGCAACAAAAGTTATGATGTATATAACCATCTTTTTTTCTTTTATTCTAAACTACATTAATTCCTTTAATGTCTTTATTTGAATGTAATAGTCTACTAAGAGTCTAAGTGATCATTAATGTTGCTATACATTATATTATGGCTTGTGAACATATAGTAATCTAAATATACAGTAAAGTTTTCCCATAATGTATGCAGTATTTATTAAAAGAATTTTTATTGTATGTTAAGAAACATCGGAATTTTTGCAGAAATTGAGTCGGGTAGGGCCGGGCCTGTTTTCACTTATTTTTCAAGGGGACAGGCCTTGCCGTAAACTGCAAAATCATAAATGGGCCGGTTCGGGCACGACCTGGAAATTCCGGCACGTGTAGACCTCTACTACAGGGCCTTCATGACACCCAGTTTACATTCGGTTGGACAGTTCCTTTAACACGTCTAGAATCCCAGATCTTGGCAGTAGATGTTGCCACTTTAAATTTCTCCCATCAGCGGATTCCCATTTTCGGTAGAACTCGTCATTTTTAATATGTAACAAAACCCATAGAGCCCAATAACGTTTAGTACCTGGACTGAAAGTGGAAATGTAGATGCTAGATAAATCGTATGCTGGACGACTCTTTTAATTCAATTATAGGTCTGACATAAGGATTTTCTAACTGGGCATATCGACTTCCTTCGTCGCTCCATGGATCGCTTCGATGGTGCTGAAGCTGCAATTTGACTTGCAATAGGATTTCTAAACTTTTATTTCTTCTCAGCTCTTGTACAGTACCGGAAACTTCCAGTTCAGTGATTTCTAAATGAAACATCTGCATTTCCATGCAAAGTTCCTTTGCGAAGGCACATTTCAAATTCATATTTCTGGAGTCCCTGTACCTAGCTGCTATCTCGCGTCTTAAAATTTTAAAAACAGATGATAGAAGTATCATTAGTTTGAAGTAAGCACATTCTACCGTAGAGATAATGATGGTAATGTTTTACGGGATTCAAATATTTAATTTTCTGGTTTCTGTCTTCTTTATGCTGTTTCAAACAATGAACTTCCTTTGCAGGGTTTTCTAGAGTTTTCTGAAATCCATCGAAACGAGAATAAGAGTCATAGTCGACACAACTCTAAGACTATCACTGTCTTTACCAGAGAACCGTTGGACTGCCTCATATTTTAAAGCATACACCAACGCAAATTTAGTGTCCTTGACCAATCTGAGTGTTTTTTAGATCTCTGGATTTCAAATGATGAAATACTGCAGAGAGAGACATTTACGTGCTTCAGCTGAATAGTCAGGATAAGCCAAGTGAGTGAATCGCACGATATCTGTGGCGAGTTCTTGAAGCGTTTCACCCGCTTTTTGATAACGGGATTTGAGCTGTGGACAACTAATTTCCTTAACACACTTTCCACCTACACAGAAGTCAAGTGTTAAGGCCTCAAAATCACATCGTTGGTATTCTGAGAGTGTAACCAGCATATCGGCTGCGTCACATCGTGATGATGTCGCCTCCGATACCATCGAATGTTGGGTGTTGTAGACTTGCCAAGACGATTTTCCATCGTAAGGGACAATTTTTATCGATGTTCCAGTCAATGTTGGTTCACATTTAGACACCTCAATAATAAACATATTTTTCATTTATTTTTCTAACTTTCCAATCTTTTCTAGAATTTATTTACGATATTCTGTCCAACCGCTTTGCCAAACTATTGATTTACTTTTATATCATATTTTTCCTCTGTTTTCTTCTCAAAATTTTTCCCATTTTTTCTTTCTGAGGAAATTTTCTTCCATTCTTTGGTCACATTTTGCTGGCAGAAAAGCCACATCACATCTTCTTGGCCTAGCACCTATTATGTTCTGCGTAAAGTTGGCAAAAAACAAGTTTAACGAGCATTTTCTAAACAATAGAAAAACTTACAGATACATATTTAGTATCATAATTTAGGACATTGTGAGTTTTATAACATATATAATTTTTT
This sequence comes from Maratus michaelseni, assembly GCA_963931845.1. Lineage (NCBI taxonomy): Eukaryota > Metazoa > Arthropoda > Arachnida > Araneae > Salticidae > Maratus > Maratus michaelseni. Next base: position 268,422,633 of record OZ007593.1, read on the forward strand.
TTACAATTGTATTAATAATCATTATGTGTTTATTATTTTTTATGTATCCCTCATTGGTATATAATGTAAAAAAAAAAGAAATTCAAATATTTTTTCTAGTCATGGCGACCTAATCGCTCTAGATAATCTTTGGTGAAGAATACCTTGGAAAACTTTATGACCAGTGAATTTATGGCACATCATAGGGACACGCAGACGATGGGCCGTGGAGAAGGGGGGGGGGAGGGGGCTCGGCGTCGGTTTCCCATCCTTTTTGTCAATGGATGGTCGTAAGTTCACAGATTGGCTAAGATATAGATATGCGGGGGGACATGGTCCTCGGAATGAAGGGGACAAGGTAATTGTGGGGCGCTGTATTGTTTAGCCCCAAAAAACATAGCTAGAGACAGTTTTGTATATAAGATATAGAATCATATATATTTTATGTTTTATTCCAAAATTTAATTTTTCTATCTTAAAGTTATATATATGATATAGAATCATATATATTTTATGTTTTATTCCAAAATTTAATTTTTCTATCTTAAAGTTTCTCTATGTGAATTAATTTCTGTATTCAAAATCTTTTTATTCTTTAATACGAAAAGCAATCATTTCTTCCTATCTAAAAATGTTCCCAGATATTTCATTGTAACATTAAAAGTACGTTACTTCTCTGTGGTTTCAATTCGGAATATTAATGTACTGCAGATGACCTTAACATGTGCTCTTTCTGTTTCTTCGTATCTTGTGTTAAATTAGGCGCCGTTTTCATAATTTGACTGCTGCAAAAATATGCACTATAAACTCTTTTCGTTCGCTTCTAATAACACATGTCTGGCTTTCTCAAAACAACCTCCGGTTGTACGCTTAAAATCCCAAAATTGATATTCCGCCAAATTATGGCATCCTGTCATTTCTTATTCAAAAATTCTCAATATTGGTTTATCGCTAACTGTCAAAATTTCACGGTTACTGCCTGGCGAGAAAATGTAGAGTTTGGCATTTTTTCATTTATGTGTTGGTAATAATGCATCTAAAAAAATTAGATCAGATCTTCTCTCGCTTTTGCCAGATAAAGATGTAAACTTTTGATAGTTTAAGCGAAGGCCACCCTCTGTGTTTTCTTGTGTCGATTGTTCAGATAAAATAAAAAGAGTTCCATGGATCTAAGACTTATTTTTATCTAATGCCTCTTGTATGGATTAATTTATTTTTCCAGGAAACGGATTAATATTGCGGTACATCCAATGTGCCATTATACCTCGGTAATGTTTAAAAAAATGTCCATTTGAATATATCGGGACTTCACCATAGTATATACTCTTGAAACACTCTTATTGTTCGCTCTTGACTGAGCACACTGATATCTTGCTACAAGCTACTTCCATCTCACTACTGAATGTTTGTTTATTCATGATGCGTAACTTGGGTAATTAGAGTCTTGTACTCTAATTTGGTCTTAGACATGAATTGTCTTAGAAGTAGCATCTCGTCGTTACAATTTACTGACACTTATCCCCTAATACAGTTTATTTACGATCAGCTTTTACGCTGTTAGCTATGAAGCTGGTTTACTAAAATTTAACCAATTGGTGCTTATGTAAAGAATATTTTTAAATTGGGGTCAATAGTTCAGATGCTGCAACATTTCTGAACCAGGAGACTACTATGAGGCCCACTACAGTCCTGTGTTTCTATATCAGGTACCCCTTCGTTTATACTTTTCGTATTTTTGTATATCTATCGTTAGGGCGCACAGTGGGACGAAAAACGTGTTTTCGTAGACATTTAGAGCTCGTAAAAGATGTCGAAATGGCTTCATTTTTGTAACTTTATGTTGCTAAAGGTGGAAGATATGAATCTCAAATTAGAATTGGAAAATTTCTTATAACAAAATCAAGTATCTTATGCTTAAACCTGGTACTTTCAAAATTCGACTGCAAAATTCGACTACAAATTGAACTTCGAACGTGTTAAGGAGTTTTAATCATTTTTCTGGGCCTACCGAATCCGAGTGAATCACGACGGGTGTGATTATTACGAATTTCTCTCACCCGTAATACCTAAGGAAAAAGCGAACAACTTTCCTTAACTTTTTTGAATCGCTGTCTTTGTAAAAATTACAAAATTACATTTAAAAACAAGTATTTTTAGAAAAAAAAAAGATAAAAAACGCTACCTTAACGTTTTGGAACCAAACACGTTTTGGAACCAAATTGTATTTGACTGAATGACGCAGAATGACAAAAAAAACTTGATAATTTTTTTAAAGGGAAATATCAACTGCCAATTTCAACTAAACAATTTAACATAAACTTAAAAATATACAAAAATCCATAAAAAGGACAGTTTATTGAAGGTAAATGTGTTGAATTTTTGTCCAGTTCACTTATTTCTCATAAACTCTGGAATGTATACAACACTTTCCTCTAGTTTTTTGTGTGTTTTTTTTCTTTTTTTACCAATGTCGCGGATTTTGGGTATTTTGTCCAACTATGGTGCGTACCAAGTGTGGTGCATGGAATGCTAATATAAGTATGGAATATTGATTTAATCTTGTAATATAATTTAATCTAACAATACAATAAATTTAAATATCATAATTTTTAATAACAATTTTAAATGGTATCGCAACCAACAGTAGCGAATATATTAAGAGTTATACAGGGTTAGCCTAAAAGATTCATCGGGTTTCAAAAGACTGTTTATGTACAAGTATACGACGTACAAAGACGGGTAATACATGAAAAGATACATACACTGACAAAGTTTCTGGTACATACTACAAATGTTCAATGTGGGCGCTCTTAGTCACACGGCACACATCCCAATGGTAATCCAGTTCCGTCCATGTTTCTGTCAATGTCCGTCACAGCAGCAGTGATGCGTTCCTGCAATGCGTGCTGCGTTGTTGGCATTGGGGTACATAAACTTTGTCTATCACATAACATCACAGGAAGAAATCACATGGCGTGAGACCTGGCGACATGAAACTCTTCTCCTGTATTGCCATCATCTTGTACAGTGCCGCCACAAACCTGCTATCTAGCGTGCACGCGAGCCACGAGACGGGCTTTTAAACTTGGTGAGTGTATGTATCTTGCCATGTATCACCCGTCTTTGAAGGTCGTATAGCTCTCAATACACAGTGTTTTGAAACCCGATCAATCATTTAGGTTAACCCTGTATAAATATGCAATGTTTGCATACAATCCCAAATAAGAATTTTACATGTTCAAAATTAGCAGAATCTAATGATTCTCAAACTTGCAACGGGGTAGCTTTCCCAGTTTAATATTTATCCTTTTCTTTATTTCTTTGATAATTTTTGTATATATTTAAATAAATACTTCTTTTGTTAACTTTAAATATGTGTCGACTTTTTACTTTATGCATCATGTGACTGAGTTATTTAGGTTATATTTAGAGCCATTTTGTGTTGATATTCTTTAATTAATCAATTTGTCAATCCAGGATTCATATGCGGAAATTTCCATGAATAAAATATAACGCGTAATTATGTATTAATTGCATTTTTAAATTTTAGAGTAATTGTTTAATTACTTACTTTCCCAAATTCAGGCTATATTTTTCGATCCCGTCTTATTATTATAGTAACTCTCTAAGCTAACCGCCTAAGATAAATTAGGTTGTAGATGTTTGTGTTGACTCTTTTATAAAACGTAACCAATTTAGAGTGATTCTGGATATTCCCAGCACATTTTCCTTCTACTTTCTTCTCTAGATTTCTCCCTATTTTTGTATAGATTGGATTTTCCTCACAAAATTATCATCTATTTTGTTCACTTTATCGTTCTTTTTATGGAAATTTTATCTTACATTTTCTGCTCAAACATTTCCTCAATTTTATTAACATTATCTTCTACCACGTCAATTTTATGATTTTTTCCTTCTGTGCCATTTATTCTATTTCTATATATTTCCACACAAGCCTCACAATTTTGGCGTACGCTCCAGTTTTAGATTATAAAATAATAAAATGGATTATTATAATAGTTTCAAATTCCTAGACAATTAAGTTATTTCGATACCAGACTTTATTTGTTTCATTTATCAGTATTTATAGCATTATGCAGTTCATACATAAAATATCTACGTAAAACATCTGCAAAAACTATCTCGTATTATTATAAGATTTCCTTTTCAAGGATAGTTAATAAAGTGACGCAATAGAGTTTTCGGATGATCTAACGAGTTTCCTATTTGCAATCTCCAAATTCCATTGGGAAATACCATTCAGCAGAGTGACATAAATCAAATTCTAACTGCCTAACAAGTTTCCTAATTTCATCTAATATTAATCATTTCGATGTTATAATTCCTGAAAAATATTTCTTGAAAGTATTTTAGTGTGATAAAACAGTAATTTAATGACATTAATATATTTAAAATTTTTCGAATCCTATACAATGCGGAAATAAGACTTGAAATATCTATTTAATCGAACTTATTTTTGTTCTAATAAAATGAGACTAAGTCATTCACTTTAGTCATTCATTCATTTTCACTTTGGAAATAATATAAAATGTATAAATCGAATAAGCTCTTGAAAACTTTTTAATTTTATTAATCTTTTAGAATTTAAAAATGCGAAATATTATTGATTAATAAACCACTAAAACCATTAAGTGATGGAGTATACATCGATATTTCATGTCTAAAACGTATAGAAAATCTAGTGATGGAGAATTAGCGAATACAAGCAATTTTAATACAGAATTTGTGCGTCTGTTGTTACTAGACAGCAGTGCCAGGTATAGAAATTTTTATTTCAACCTTAAAATTATTTGGGTCATATACACTGATTTGTTTGTGCAAATACTAAGCTTACAACTTTCATGTCAAATTATGGCTTTATATTAATCAAGTCAGGACAGGCGCACAGTGGAGCATTTGAGGCAGAATCCTGGCCAAAATTACTTTTCATGTGCATTGAAGTTAAAACCATTGCTGTTGACTTACTATTAGTAACAACACTTAATTAATGTTATACATTCGTAAATGTATGCATTTATTTAAAAAATAAATATATAATACAACGTTTACTTAATTGTTTACTGTTTATAAGAGGAAAGTAATTGTTGATAGGTTTGTTTTACTTACAATTAATGTTTAATTAAATGTGGTTAATTTTACTACACATAAATATTTAATTATTTATATAAATCAATGCATATAATATATGTACTACTTGCATTTATTATTTAGCAAAGTTGAGTCTCTATAGTATAGAGATTCTGGTTTTTGAGTGTTTTTAATAGGTTTGCAGTCCTTCCAAAAAACATCTAAAAATGGTTATCTAAAAATGGCAACAATATGCGGAACATTTTTTTAAACAAATTTGCATTGAAAACTATAACCAATACGATTATAATTAAAAAATAATCCCACAAACCCCCGACACAGCTTTTAAAAACTTTGAATATATTAGATAATATATTTCAATAAATATATTTCGATAAATTAAATCTAAAAAAGCTTAAAAATAACCCATTTTCATTTTTAATTATTTTTATAACATGAAAAGTAAAATTATTTAAATACATACGTCAAAATGTACATTTAAATACAATAACAAAGTTGAAACATAAGAAAAAAGCATGTCTTCTCACAAAGAAACTTTCACTTCAACTGAGGCTAGGAGCCGCCGCATATTACTTATACTCCTGAAATAGACATAGATCGACACATCAGCTAGTCAGCTATTATAAAATATGCTTTTAGCAATTTTTGAGCAAATTTTAATTTCTGCCTTTTTGGTCAGGATTTTGTATCAAATACTCCACTGTGCGGCGCAACGTTGCGCGGGGCCCAGACAAATCACTTAGCGAACCCAACGGCTGACTGCAATACTGGACTAATAAAAATTATTTTTAAATTGTATATGTCATACAATATGTTAGAATAAAGATTATAAAATGTATGAAAACTACCATGCAGCTTCTTTCACATGTAATGTGCGTAATTATTTTTCATTTCTAAAAATCTTCTTTCCTTTACAATATTTTACATATTTATTTTTTGTGTTCACGGTTACTTTCATTATCCTCAAATCTATACATTCTCCGACATTTATATCAACTTTATCTGTAAGAAATAAAGTCAATGCTCACTTTTTTTCACGAGAGAAGATTTAAAAACAAATTTAAAGCAAAAATATCATTATTTAAGGCAGAAGCATCAACGTTATTTCCAATTGTATAGAGAGGATTGGGGCACCCTAACTAGACCCCAACTGGTGCAGGGCCCTGGGCAGCCGCCTCGTTGATTGCGCTAGCACCGAATCAAGTAATTTAAAAAATACATAAATAAAACTGACTTCAAGGGATTATTCCTTACCTTCGAGTTTGGACAACATTTTATTGTTACCCACACTGGAGTCCACACATGGGTCATGCGGAACCGAAAATTCCATTTGAAGTTAACCCGAAAACCCGATCCAAAGCGAAATAAAATTTTCTTTGACCCGAACCTGACGCACCCGAAATCACCCCGCAATAAATAAAAATCAATCCACATTTAAATGCAATCCCGGAAACGTATCTCTAATGTCCACTTTATTCTTTATGTAGAAAAATGAACATAAATATACTCATTTACATTCAAATATTTTCCATCTGAAACAATTACTATGTACTTCTTTTTATTTTAAATTAGATTGCCAAACTTGCCTACAAGGGTCAAAATTTCACCCGAAACCGATCCGAACTCGAAACAATTAGAGTCAAACCCAACCCGAACGAAAAAATATAGCGCCAAACCGCGGTGAGTCGCGTTCGGTGAAAATCGCTTTACCGACAAGATGCAAGACTTTAGTTTACACTCATTTTAATTCCCGTTTTAAAAGTCTTGCTCATTTTGACGCGCAGTAGACGATGATTAAATTTTTTGACGTACCTCAGTAAAAAAAAAAAAAAAAAATATTTAACCATGCAATGACTATTTCAAAATCGTAATGCAGTGGCCGTTAACCTTAACATCATATTAAAATTTCGTGAAAATTGGTCCATTTTTACGACAGTTAATAATTATAAAATCAATAAAAAGACAAGAAAACAGACAGACAGATAAATATATTATTGTTAGATCCTGGGGATATTTAAATTGGATCACTTGCAGACTGGGATATTTCTAACAAAAGAAAATGAAAATTGGATCATCCGTTCAAGAGTTATGAGTGGACACACACACACACATATATCCTTCTATATATAAAAAAAGTAATGGTTTGGAAATGGACCAATGAAAATCTGCGTAGATACCGTGAAACGTATCTGATTGGTCAGAGCTTTCTGACTTTCCTTAGGGGGAATTAACATGAAAGAAGAGAATCTAGATAGGATGGGCGTTATTAGGGGGGTTACCAAGAAGAAGGGACCCGGGTATGTCGCCAAGTTTGGCGCAAACTTGGCGATATATCGCCAAATTTGGTGGCCAAAATTAGCTGCCGAAAGTGGCGCCAACTTGGCGCTATTTCCAGTATTTCGCCAAATTTCCATAGACTCCCATTGAAATCCAATAGCGTTCACTCGCTTGCAAAAAATCAACAAATTGAGATATTGCAATGCAACAAAAATTAATATTAGCTTATGAATAGAGCTTAATTGAACTATTTACATTATTTTTAAGCACAAACACTAACTATTTACAATATTCGTAACACTATATATACAATTGGTACTGGTTAGTTATCCTGTCTACCAAATTACTGTCGCCAAATTCATATATATTAAACGAGCAAGGAATTTTCCCGATTATTCGTATGTATTAAACGAGCAAGGGATTTACCCGATTATGAATGATGTCTGACCGCAGACAGTTTCCTGTTAGACTTGCTTGCGCATTGACAATTAACAAATCACATGGACAGACATTTCAAAGAGTTGGAGTTTACATTGAACGCCCAATTTTTGCACATGGCCAGTTGTATTTTGCATTGTCAAGATGTGTATCTGCTAACAATATCAAGATTTTCATTAAGGATGGTCAGAAGTTGGAGAACATTGTTTACAAGGAAGTATTGTAGGAATGCAATAAAAGTTGTATGGTGCATTGTCAAGATGTGTATCAGCTAAAAATATGAAGATTTTCATTAAGAATGATCAGAACTTGGAGAACATTGTGTACAACAAAGTATTGTACAAATCCAGTACTATTCAAGATATTGAAATCTAATCATAAAGAAAAATATTTGAAACTTATTTTGGAAATAAATTTGTTTTATTTCAATTTTTTTTATCTTTTTCTTTCACAAATAATTGAGGTGATAGGCTGGATTTGATTGGTGATGGATGAAGCTGATTTTTATAATAAATTTAGGTTTCATTTAAATTACAACAACAATTACGAAGTGGAATCTAAAAATTGAATGCATAGAAAATAAGGGATCGCGAGGCGATCCAGAATGGAAACGCGAAACGATTACGTCTGGGGTTGGCTAGGACGGGATTACGCGGGGGGTTGGTGAGCGTAGCGAGCAGGGGGGCCGAGCCCCCCTAGTATTATATATATGTGTATGTGAGGGGGGTGTATGCATATGATTTGTTTCTAATGTCAATTGGTGGCAGCATATGTCCCAGGTTTCGTTTTTACCCCAGACGTTTATGCCCCCAATGAAGATAGCTAATTTACAAAGAACGTAATAGTAATATCATTAAAGTAATGCCATATTGTGACTCAGACTATCTCAAATGTTACTCAGACATTGCCGAAAATACTTTATGTTATGTATCTTGATTTTGAGTATTTGATCAAATTTTCAAATTGAAATATCTCAGAAGTTCAAAAATGTGGCTTAGCACTCTCGCCTCGACCCCCTCATATATATATATATGCATACAAACGAATTGTATAACCTCCTTCTTTGGAAGTCGGTTAAAAATATGCTTGCTTTCAGGTCTCGAATAATAAAAAACATAAAAAGCGTGAAAAAAGAAACCATACATAGAAAACATCCGAATGTAAATTAACCTTCCGTAATCCACATTTCTGTAACTAAGAGATTTCAAGTCAAACAACTAGGTAAAACAACTAGAATTCGACTGTATTCACTTAGAATTAATTCGAAAACGTCACAAACTCGAAACTTTTCCATTCTGACTCCAACTCTTGGGAAATGCTGTCTGAACATTTCGGATTTCTAATGAATTCCTTCCCCTTAAGAAACACTTGTTAAATTCCCCGAACACATTTACTAAGATAAACCCTAACAAGTTTCGAAGTTTTTTAGTACATAAAACTTAAATACTGCTATGGATATAGTTTTGTCGAACTATCGACATTTTTCTTACTTAAAAAATATATATATATACTTTTGATCAATTGTAAATATTCTTCCTAAAATAAAACAAGTAAAAATAATTTATGTGATCAAAATAGTGACTAGTTAAGGTAATGTTCAAAAGCAGCCTTTTAAACTTTTTCATTATAAAAAAAAAGTCTATGGGAAGGTTCTTGACAGATTTTTTTTTTTTTTTTTTTTTTTTTTTTTGCATAGGATAGCTGAGGCCGATCCCTAACGTCGTTAGTTTTTACTTTTTCGATTTTGGTTCCAGTTCTTTTTATATAAGCGTACTTTCACTTTCAGAATTGGTTCCAACCGGTTCTGATATTGAAAATGTCCACTTATAAAAAAAAACTGTAGCTAAAATCAAAAAAAGTAAAAACTAACAACGTTAGAGATCGGCCTCAGCTATCCTATCTCTCTATATTAAAAAAAAGTAACCACCGCCGCGGCCGCCGCTGTCAATTAAGATTTTGTGCCTTGAAGTCTTTCTGGACTAATATCCAGAAAACTATTGCAAATGAAAATTTAAAAATTGGTGGTTTTATAAAGAAATGTTCGATAAACACGCTAAAGTAGACAGTTTTTAAATCGAAGAATTATTTTAAGACATATTTAATATTAAAGTTGGTCAAAATAATTTTCTTATAAAAGTTTTATAGAAACAAAAACTATGCGCAGGAATTTAGCCATAATTTGTAAGGATATAGTTGACAAGGTTGGGGTGTGCAGACTGCAATTATTTTTTTAATTTGACTCATTTTTTGAGATTATATTTCAATTTTTTATTCAAAATTTTCATTATTTTGACGAAGATTTATTTCATATTTCATAAATTCCATTATTTGAATCGTTGCCAATTTGTAAAATAGCGCACGTAATAACATTCCCTTTCAATTAAGAAATGTATTTACACGAGACTATTAAAAACAGAAATAAAACCTTAAAATAATATTTAAATGATCACGTGTTAAAAGCAATAAATGTAGAAAATGACGGAATAAAAAATATACTTGCGCGTGAATATTAAAAAGATAAATAATTAAATTATTCCGCGTTTTCAAAGCATTAAGTAGAGTAAGATTGATTTATTTCGACAAGATATTTTATCTATTATTGCAAATTTTAAAACAGCGTAATTAATAATATTTCCCTTCAATTAAAAGCTATATTTTTACGTTTAATAATTAAGTTTAAATCAACGAAATGACTAATAAATTGGTAAGATATAAATAAAAATACAGATAAACGTTGAATTAAAGATCACTCGATGACATAACTACCACGCGTAACGCATCTGGTATCAATTGAATGCGACGCCACAGATATGCACTTTTGGCTTTAAATCCTATATTTTGGCGACAGTTCTTTTCTTTTATAGAAAGTAGTAGTCGGGATAATGGAGTAATACCCAATTTTCTATTAGCATCGTTATAAAATTTCCCGATGCAATGACATTGCTTGCTTAACCATTTTGCACAAGTTGATTTTCAAATGTTTAATTAACCTTATTTTATCAACAGTTGTTAGCTGTCTCGACAGCAGTTGATTCGGCTTTAAAATCTCTTGGTCAAAGGAAAATGAATGGAAACCCGATTATAGCAGATATTACAGCGAGCAGCCAATTACACAAGGCCGATTATAGCAGCCGATTACAGCAGGTCGTTTAATTATAATTCAATCTTCCGCAATCGTTTTAAGGTTGATCAAATCAGAGTGTTTTTACAGTTTGTGGTGTCAGAACGGGGGTTGGCGAGCGTAGCTCGTAGGGGGAAGAGCCCCCTAGTGCAAAAAAAAATCATTTAAAACTATTAAAATGCGAGCGAGAAATCTGTTAAGAACCTTCCCATAGACTTTTTTTTTATAATGAAAAAGTTTATTTCATGGACTTCCTAGTTGAAGCCCCTTTTACGCCCTGTTAGATCTATTTGTAAAACTTAGAGAGCCATAAGAGATAAGAAATAAAACTGTAGTCTAAACTACTTAAAGGTGAGTATAATTATAAATAAAGATTTTTTAAAAAGACGTTTAGGACGGTATTAAAATTGAGAAATATAATTAAATTTAATAAAATAATATAGTAATTACATTTAAAAAAAGAAGAAAATAAAATGATAAAATATTCAATTGATCAAAACAATAAGATCGAGATTAAATAAGGAAAAGGCTAAGAATATAAAGAGTTTTCAGTGATAGCCATATATGTATGTATGTGTGTGTGTGTGTGTGTGTGTGTGTGTAACGCATGTAGCATGTGGAAATCATTGACTAGAAACACCTTTGTAGACCGAACTATTTTATTTATTAGTTAAATGGTACATGCCTAGTCGTGGGAGTCCGAAAGAAACCCCGAGAACCATGTAATTTATGGATTTACATTTTCATCAATAAGTAGAGTATCTCAAATCTACAAAATCTGTCTTTTTCGCGAACGTTCTGACTTTTTGATCAACATTTGTATTTTCCAGCAGCAAGCGAAGATGTCAAATTCAGAAGAAATTTTAACTTAATTAGTTTAATAGCTTTTGATTAATGTGCGGGTCTGTGACGTGAGCAAGGGTCAAGCCCGGTTACATCACAAACCACAGACTCCTGCAAACTGCGCTTAATTTGCACTTGGAATCTTATAGATGGTTACAACTAGCCTTTTGCTCGGCACTAAAGGTCTCACCTACTGCCAGGTTCGATCCTGGCTCCCGCACCTACTTCTACATTGGTGACCTTGGACAAACAAACACGCACCTTCACCGACATCATCACATCCTCTCGAGTCCAACAGATGACAGCACTGAAAACACTCCCAGACGCAAAGCCTGTGAAACGATCCCAGCACGAAGGCTTATGACGACTCTCATAGCACGAAACTGTCACGCCGCACATATCGGGGTCATACGTGCGCACGCCGTGACAGCAACACCCTGGCAACCGCCGCGCAACACGAGTGAACATCGCTCGTTGAACGTCAACGAGACGTTCTCTTCACTGGGGTGGAGTAGAGCTCCTATAATACAGGCTGACGCATCCTCGCAGATATGTGTCTCAAAGTCGAAAAACCAAGCTAATTTTCCGCCATTTAACATCCAGCCTCTTTCAGAAGGTGGAGGAACGAGGCCTTAGGCAACCCCAGCTCCGGCAGCGGTAGATTGAGATGCTGAACTGAGACCCGAATAATGCGAAACAAAATGGATATGCGTCAGCTCCTATTATAGGAGCCTTAGGGTGGAGTACTGTGGCGACGCCATCTTGCACGGGCAGTAAAACGAGTATCTTGCAGGAAGCGATCGAGCAGTCCAGTCAACTTGTGCTCAAAAAGTGCTTGAAGTGGAAAATTCTGGTGTAATTGTTTTTAGTGGCTTATTTTATGTTTTTTGGGTGCTGAATACGAATCTGAAGTTTTCCAACAAAATTTCGTTCGGCAAATTTGATTTTTTTTACAAAAAACCTGTATAAACACGGACTTTTTTCGTTTTTTTCAAAATAACTCCAAAATTGTGCATTTTGCGTGAAAGTCGGCAGTATATGAGTTAAAGAGAATAAAATTTCCTACATTTTATGTATTGAAAGATTTTTTCTATGATCAATGGTTTAGCCGTGAGAGTGCCGCAAAAATGGGTATTAAAAACAAAAACTGTAAATAAACGGGAATTACGGCACTGTATGTCGATGTAACATGGAAACAAACCATTTTAACGCAAATATTAACCATTATTTATATTAAATATTATATGATTGACTATATTTTATGCATTTAAAGTAGGGGGAAAGTGCGCTTCCGGCACCAAAGGAAGTTGGGAGCAGTGGAGCAGCTCCACCTACTTTCATGAGTCAAAGTTGCTCCTCCTCCGGGGAGTTCTTACTCTAAGAGGTGATAAAATTTTCTAAAAAGAGGTAAAATTAGGTAAAGGAAGTAAAACTAGGCAAAATCGTCGAAAAACAATACTTTTCGGAAAATAGCAAAAAACACATTTTGTAACAGCCTTTCTGTTCATAAGGCCTAAAATTAAACATTTCACTGTATACATTATACTATGCTTTAAAAAAATAGATAAAATTCTCTACAATTTATGTGCAAGTAATTTTCTTGGACCTTGAATAATTATGAAAAAAAAACAATGATGAATGCACGAAGTAGTCATCCACCTCCTTATTAAAGGCATATAACTTATATGCATCATTATACATGTGTGCAGATATGTAAAACGTTGATGTTAGGTTATATAGGTACAAAAAATGATAAATGATTCACGATTGATTGGTATGTAAACTGTTTAATGTTAAATAATATAGTAAAATAGGTAGTTATGTATTTATACAATATTAATTAATAATTATTATGGACATTGAAAGGAACTTGTCAGTCAAACCGAGTCCTCTTGGCCAATGGTTTCATGTTTCCTGAGGGTATGCCTTCTAGGTCTTCTACACCTATAAAAAAGAAATTAATTATATAATAGCTATTTACGCATACGGGCGCGAAAAGCCGTTTTTGTCCCGAGGATCGAAACTTATGCTCCGGAGAAGAACTGGGGAGCAAAAAAGCTATTATACTACGTATCAGGGTTTTAAAAAATAATTAATGACATAGTTTTAATTGTCTAAAAACTAAATAGTTATGCACAGTGCATTGGGATACATATTTTGACCACACCAAATTAAAAATGAATGAAAAAATAAATGTGAAATGGAATGATTTATGTATAATTACCTTCAAGTACTTCAGGGTATTCCGGGTCATCCTCGTTTTCTTCTATTTCAATATTAGGCATGTTATTACAACTGCTCTCGCAGTTTAGACACATATTAGAGCAGCTGAGGCCTGCTTTTTTACATCCACAGTTTTTACGGCATGTCTTCTTGCATTTGCAAGAAATGAGTTTTAGAACGGCTTGAGGTGCTGGTGGCTCTAGCGTGGTTATTGGCTCTAGACCATCTTTGGTGCTTTTCCAACCTCATTGTTCAGGATTTTTTTCATTCCCAAGCCATTGCTGAACTTGAAAATACACCCTTAAAGAATGTTGTTTAGCTGCAGCCTCCGTAGGAGGTAGGGACGCCAAATGGGTTGATGGCTTATATGTAGGCTTAACTATAATGCAGACTTAAGGTAGCATAAATATGCAGACTTAAGGTAGCATAGATACCTCAATTTGTTTAATGACGTGGTTTCCTTGTCAGATAATTTGTACAAGGAAGTCAAAAAACGATTGCCAGCATCAGTAATTGCATCAGCATCTGCCATTTCACACTCCCGCCGAAGCCCATATTTAATTTGCGTTCATCTTGAGCTTATCAGCACTTTAATATTTCCTTTTTTGGACAGCATTATAAACAGTTCTTTTAAAAGCATATTGGTTTTAAAAAAATCTATATTTCAGTAAATATCTTTTTAAAATGGCGAAAATCTGTTGCATATTTGCCTGCAAGGAAACTGCCATTTCAGAAATTTCTAGAATGCGGGGGGGGAGGGAGGAAAAACATACACATATTTAAATGTTAAGTTTTGAATTAAAAATATTGTTTGTGTGTCTGAAGAGGATTCATTATTATATTTATGTAATTGTTCAATGGATTTTCTTAAAGTGTTTATTGCTATTTTCCAAAAATTACTGTTTTTCGACGATTTTAGATAGTTTTATCTCCTGTACCAAATTTTACCCCCTTTTTCAAAATTTTATATTCTCTTAGAGTACTAGCTCTCCGGAGGAGGAGCACCTTTGACTCTTGAGAGGAGGTGGAGATACTCCACTGCTCAAAACTTCCACTGGTGCCAGATCCACACTTTTCCCCTGCCTTAAATGCATAAAATATAGTCAATATAATCTTTAGTATCATTGATGGTTAATATTTGCGTTAAATGGTTTGTTTCCATGTTACATCGACATACAATGCCGTAATTCCCGTTTTTTTACAGTTTTTGTTTTTAATACCTATTTTTGAGGCACTCTCACGGCTAAACCATTGATCATAGAAAAAATCCTTCAATACATAAAATGTAGGAAATTTTATTCTCTTTAACTCATATATTGCCGACTTTCACGAAAAATGCACAATTTCGGAGTTATTTTGAAAAAAACGAAAAAAGTCCGTGTTTTTACAGGTTTTTTGTAAAAAAAAAAAAAAATTTCCGAACGAAATTTTGTTGGAAAACTTCAAATTCGTATTCAGCACCCCAAAAAACATAAAATAAGCCACTAAAAACAATTACACCAGAATTTTCCACCTCAAACTACAATTTGACTGGGCTGCTAGCCTTTTGCTCTGCACTAAAGATCTCACCTACTGTCCGTGGGTTCCCAGGTTTGATCCTGGCTCTCGCACCTACTCCTGCACACTGTAACGCTATTAATTAGAAGATTTGGTAAACAACAACACTATTTTATCTAGCGAAAACTTCACAGTACTTCAAAGCATTTTTTTTTTTTGAAAATGGGTATTTAACAGTGCCCAAAATGGATACACGGTGGTAACCAAAACAGGCATGGCCCAATTTGGGCATATACCTAAGAATCTTTCAACCCAAACTGGGTTTTATTTTTTTCTGTGTATAGAGTATAGCTGAGTCGCATTTATAGTTCGTTTACAGGAACGCACAAAATATTCCATTGCATTAATATCATGGTGGAAAATCTTTTAGTGTATTTTAATGAAATTAATATACATTACTGAGGTGCACTAGAGCATGTTTTCTGTAGATTTATTGAGTGAGTAGAATATTTCGTTTATTTACAGAGACACTCAAAAGATTTCGGTTACAGAACTGACTATGAGCCATAATTGCTGAATTTAAGTTTTGAGCTGTGATATGCTTTTAAAATGTTTATTTTTAGAATATTATGAGATGTGTATTCCATATACAGGATTGTACGATATAGAATTCGCACACATTACCGGCTATAGACAGAAATTCCTGAAAATGAATTTTTACTGCGTTGTGGCTATTTTTTTTATGTTTATTTAGATATCTCATTTCATTGTATGAACAAAAATGACATTCTTTAACAAATATCTCGATAGTGTTGGAAAGTGTTTCATAATCTATGCCGTGATGCATGATTTTCCGTTCTTGGTTACTTCTTCGTTGTATTTAATTTTCTGCAATTTTCATGTTTATTTAGTAGTTCAGATACTTTGAATGTTTGTTTTGTTTGTTCATGACTAAATGTGCATTTAAATAATCTTTGTTAGCTGCATGACTTAATAACGCTCGCGAAATATTTTTTTTAATTGTCAAATCCTTCTAAAAACCATACAGTCTTACTTGCATTTAACAGTAAACAAAACCAACAAAATAATCTTGATTTTCTCCATTTCCATACAACCAATTGTACTAGTCGTACTAGGCAGACTGGAAAGTCCTGCTTTAGTTTTTATACGTTTTAAGAAGCAAAGTTTTAAGATACGTTTTAAGAAGCAAAGTTTTAAGATACGTTTTAAGAAGCAAAGTTAAGTCACCACATTTTATTATTTGGATTTCCTCAATACCAGTTCAATGAAAAAATATAATTTCCAGTAAAGAAAGAATGATATCTTTACTTACAAATCATCTAACTAAATCCAATTTACACTGGTTCACAGAACTTCTATTACATGAAAATATTCAAATGAAATGAACACGAAAATCAGCGTGAAAACCAACAGAGAAATTTTAAAAAAAATGCTCTTCTAATATCAGAAATGTGACGCCAGCAAGGCCTTTTGTTTTATAAACTGGATGCTGGAGGCTAGAAAGTGATAAGCCTCCATTTGCGATTGGCACTTATGGATCTCTCCATTCCTTCCTCTTTTGCCGAATTTCTTCAAAGCATTCTCACACACAGAAAAAAAGGTTAACAATTCTTATTTATAATCAAAATATGTGAGATAGTTTCGGGTTAAAGCGTCTCTCAATTGGGCATCCCCCCCCCCAAAAAAAAAAAATAATCATTTTGTGCCTTCTTTCAGGTACGTAATCATGTCGAGTTCAAAATGTGTTGAGCTACCCCTACAAAAGCATTTACATTTTCTTTCATTATTTTGAGATGATAAAATATTTTACTAATGAAACATTCACACACACAAAAAAAAAGGTCAACAATTTTTATTGATTTCGAGCAGTCGCCCCCCCCCTCAGCTATGCTACTGCCACTGGTGTCGCGTCATTTCATCGCGCACAATTCGTCGCGGAACAATTCATCGCGCACAATTCGTCGCGCCGTCAATTCGTCGCAGGCTCAATTCGTCGTGGTACCAATTCGTCGCGAGGACAATTCGTCTCAGCGAAAATATCTTTGAAGGCTATATGATAAAAATAAGGATATTTTAGTAAAATTATTTAATGATAATTTGTTTTTTAGGTATACAGAATTAAAACTGACATTTTACAGGCGATTATGCAGGAATTTTTTTTCATACGTGATTTTTTTCAGAATTTCCCTACTGAGAACATGGAAGTTTATTGAATTAGATCAATATTGCTTTAATTATTAAGATGACAATCTAAATCTACCGCACGTAGAAGTCTGAAAATTTGGGTGCGGATGGTCCAAGGCAGGTCCTGAAGTCCTCAGGCTCAGATTTTTCATATTTTAAGACGCGAGGCCCCTGGGGCTCTTTTAAGGTTTTAGCATCTAAATTTTTAATAACGTGCCCCATATTTATCCAATATTTCCAGTAAATTCTGATTTTTTTATTTTTCTGGTCCAAGCTTTTCTAAAAGTCCCAGTCTTTGAACAAGTACTCCGGTAGTCTAAATCAGTTGTTTGAGAAAAGGCAGTGTCATCACCCCTGCCCCTCCTCCCCCCTTCAGCGTTTTTCTCTTAACTATGGTCCGTTTCCATAACTCAGAAACTGTGTTCCGTATTTCCACCAAATTGATTCCAAACATTATAATTAACGTAATAAGGACCCTCTATAACATTTTAAAAAGTTTCTGAGTTTATACCACTCTTTTCGAATAACAATATCAGAATTTATTTTTTCATTTCAAAATATCTCGAATTCTACGTGTCCAATCGCAACGTGGTTTGACTCATTCGACTCGATATCGATAGCGCTTACATATTTTAGTTCCAAGTTTCACCAACCGGGGGAGCTTCCGTAAATCGGGTTCTATGGGACCGATTACGACGGGGTTTGGCTCATTCTACTGGATTTCGATAGCTTTAAGATTTCGGTTATGTTTGTAAAGAACAGATTGCGCCCCCTGGCGGTGGAAGGTGTAACTAAAGGATTTTGCAGCTATCTCGGGTTCTAAGGTTCACATAAAGACGCGGTTTGACTCATTCGACTCGATATCGATAGCGCTTACATATTTTAGTTCCAAGTTTCACCACCAGGGGGAGCTACCGTAAATCGGGTTCTATGAGACCGATTACGACGGAGGTTGGCTCATTCGAATGGATTTTGATAGCTTTACAGATTTCGGTTATGTCCGTAAAGAACAGATTGCGCTAACTGGCGGTGTAAGGTGTAACTAAAGGATTTTGCAGCTAACTCGGGTTCTAAGGCTCACATCAAGACGCGGTTTGGCTCATTCGACTTGACTTCGATAGAGCTTACCAATTTTAGTTTGTTTTTTCACCACCAGGGGGCGTTTTCCTATCTCTGGTTCTATGGGCTAACAATCACACACTCCTGGACAACCCACCGTTGCCGGCTTAGAGCTGAAAAATGCAGGAGGAAAGACCACATCCATTACCATCTAGGCCACAGTCAAGACCGGCCTCAGAAGACAATGGAAAGGCCAAAGGAACTCGGAGAACCCAGAGCGGTCGGCGCCTCCTGATTATCGGTGAAAATTTATTTTATAATTAAAGAGAAATACAAATGACATAGAGTGATCCGCATTTGGATGCACTGATTATAAGATAACTTACAATTATACAGTAAATGAACATATATAAGTGATGAAAACTCTTTGAATGCTGGTGACACTGAATATAAAATGGATCATGAAGGGGTATAGCACATTCGACTCGACATCTATAGCCTTAACGATTTCAGTGCCCGAGGTTCGTATAGAACAGATTGCGCCACCTGGTGGTGAAAGGTAGAACTAATGTATATTGAAACGCGTGCGAAGCACGATTGCTATACGGTGCCGCAGGCAACGGGTACCCGAATCGGAGGTTCTTTCAGTTATAGGTTTATACTATTCGATGTGAAAATTATGGGATTATCTGGTGAGTGCGTAGCACGACCTGTATACAGTGCCGAAGGCAGCGGGATCCCGGGTCGGAGGTTTGTTCGGTTAAAGGGATTATCCGGAGCGTGTGTAGCACGACCGGTATACGGTGCCGAAGGCAGCGGGACCCTTTCCGGAGTTTCGTTCGGCTCGAGGTTTATCATATTTGATGATTTACAAGATTCAAAGTTTTACAAGATTCGGTTCAAGATTTGTCATATTCGAGGTTTTCTACATTTCGAGGCCCAGATGTAAATTAGGGGCCCGCTAGCGGGGGAAGCCAGCTAGTATATGTATAATGACGTATATGGCACATACAGGAGTGTTTGGAATATATATATATGCGTAAAAAGGATGCATATATAAGCTTTGCGATGATCTTGGCGAAATCATAACTGCAACCTTGGCATAATCATAATTGTGGAAGCCGCTATAACACACAAGTACGGTGATGAACCGAACGAACCTCCGAACCGGGTCCCCACTGACTTCGGCACCGGATAATCCCTTTAATCCCCATCGAATAGTATAAACCTCTAACTGAACGAAACTCCGGATCGGGTCCCCGTTGCCTTCGGCACCGTATACCGGTGAATTGTAGAAAACTTAGAATATGACAAATCTCGAACCGAATCTTGTAAAACCTCGAACTGAATGAAACTCTGGATCGGGTCCCCGCTTCCTTCGGCACCGTTTACCGGTCCTGCTACACACGCTCCGGATAATCCCTTTAACCGAACGAACCTCCGACACGTGTCCCCACTGCCTTTGGCACTGTATACCGGTCGTGCTACGCACGCATCCATAGAATAGCCATTGCAATAAACAGGTTCTTATTTACTACCTTACTGGTCATGAGAGTTTCTCAGAATTTTTGTTCAAGATTGGAAAAAAACAGTCTGACAGATGTGGCTGTGGTTCTAGAGGAACAGCCGTGCACTACATATTTGGTAAATGTTCTTATATGAAATATCATTTCATTTTATTAGACATTTAACTTTGCGTAGGAATTTGCAGAAGACTCTGTTTGATATTAACAACTATAAAAAATTGACACAATATTCTGAATGGCATGTTTTCTTTTATTAGATACAAATTTTGACTTTAGGGGTGTATGAATGAAATATTTGACTGTTTAAGTTTCATGGACTAATTGGACTTGAAAAGTGATGCTATCTGATTGGATGAAATATTTTACTGTTTTAGTTTCATGGACTATTTGGATTTGAAAAGAGATGTTATGTACTTGTGATTCATCAGCATCTTTCACTGTCATTATAATTTATTTAATAGTTTTAGTTAGTTTACTTTAGGTTATATGGGCACTGTAACTTCAAATGTCTTAATTTCTTGATTTGCTTTCAGGTTAGTTATTTTATTATTATTATTATTATTATTATTATTTTAGGTTTAGTTCTTTTAAGATTTTTTGAGGTAAAGAAATGTATGTTTTGCCTTTTTTAGAAAAGGATTGTGTATTTTTGAAATGTTTAAATAATCGCCTGTTGATTAGGGCCTATCTCTGAGGCTAGGTTGTGCTGGATGGTTCTTGGGAATTTTCCCGCCGGGGCATGAAAAGCCATAAACCTAACGGTTTGGCAATCCGGCTGGGTGCTTCCAGCCTATAGAACCAGATATAGAAAAGGGCCCCATGGTGGTGAAAAAACGAACTAAAATCGGTAAACTCTATAGATGTCGAGTCGAATGAGACAAACCGCGTCTTGATGTGAACCTTAGAACCCGAGTTAGCTGCAAAATCCTTTAGTTACACCTTACACCGCCAAGGGGCGCAATCTGTTCTTTACGAACATAACCGAAATCTGTAAAGCTATCGAAATCCAATCGAATGAGCCAAACCCCTTCGTAATCGGTCCCATAGAACCCGATTTACGGAAGCTCCCCCGGTTGGTGAAACTTGGAACTAAAATATGTAAGCGCTATCGATATCGAGTCGAATGAGTCAAACCGCGTTGCGGTTGCACTCGTAGAACTCGAAATATTTTGAAATGAAAAAATAAATTCTGATATTGTTATTCGAAAAGAGTGGTATAAACTCAGAAACTTTTTAAAATGTTATAGAGGGTCCTTATTACGTTAAATATAATGTTTGGAATCAGTTTGGTGGAAATCCGGAACACAGTTTCTGAGTTATGGAAACGGACCATAGTTAGTAGAGAGAAACGCTGAAGGGGGGAGGAGGGGGAGGGGTGATGACACTGCCTTTTCTCAAACAACTGATTTAGACTACCGGAGTACTTATTCATAGACTGGGACTTTTAGAAAAGCTTGGACCAGAAAAATAAAAAAATCAGAAATTACTGGAAATATTGGATAAATATGGGGCACGTTATTAAAAATTTAGATGCAAAAACCTTAAAAGGGTCCCAGGAGCCCCGGGTCTTAAAATATGAATATTCTGAGCCTCAGGTCTTTAGGACCTGCCTTGGACCATCCGCACCCAAATTTTCAGACTTCTACGTGCGGTAGATTTCGTTTGTCATCTCGCGCACACACACAGAACTCAGACAGACAAACACCTTTCTTTTATTAGTATAGATGAAATAAATAAAAAAAACTTTTAAAACCAAAATACTATATAAGGAAATTGCATTCATGCAGCGATCAGTTCAATCACTATCATAAAAAAATTTTATGTGTTTACATCTCACAAAAAAATCACGTATGAAAAAAAAAATTCCTCCATAATCGCCTGAAAATTGTTAGTTATAATTCTGTATATCTAAAAAACAAATTATGATCAAATAATTTTGCTAAAATATCCTTATTTTTATCATTATAGCCTTCAAAGACATTTTCGCTGCGACGAATTGATACCACGACGAATTGACGTCGCGAAGAATTGAGCCCGCGACGAATTGAGCCTGCGACGAATTGAGCCCGCGACGAATTGACGCCGCGACGAATTGTGGGCGAGAATTGTTCCACGATGAATTGTGCGCGACGAATTGACGCAGAACCACTGTTACTCTTATATTATTAGAGATGAGGAGACGGGCTCAGCCCAAGCCCCTGCCCGAAACAGGCTCGGGTTCGATTTTTATACCAGTCTTCAAACTCGGGCTAAAAGTAAAAAAATTATTTATTTAAAAATTTAAGCAAGAACGAAAAATCATGCGTCAAGCATAGATTATGAAACACTTTCCAACACAGCCGGGAAACTGAAACGAAACTCCACCGTTAAATAAAATGAAATAAGATATGTAAGTAAACATATAGGAAACATATAGAAAACATATAACAAAATGAAAATTACAGTTTTCGAAATTACCTTCCAGTGTCAAAAAAGTAGTCGAATTATTTTGTGTAGCCCTGTATATGAGCAATAGATGTGGATATATAGCAAGATAAAATTTAATTCAGTTAGAATATTCACATTTAGCAATTTTCGTCAATCGATGGAAATGCACTCGAACTCTTTTGTACAGCCCTGTATATGATCGGAAGACTTTTGTACACACCACATATCAAGCTAAAAGGCAATTTAAAACTCACCCGCAGCAATTATCAAACGTAAACGATAATGTATATTTTTCGTTGCGTAGCCCTGTGTATGAATTTATTTATGTTCCACAAACTTCTATTAGTCCACTAAATATAGTTCAGCAGGAACATGTGTAACACAATTAAAAACTACCTTTAAGCAATTCACTCCCACAGTCTGTTATACTTACGGATTCCCCTGTGTAGCCCTGTATAGGATCAACCGAGTTTATAAACACACACGTACCATGAAAAAAATTAGTTAAACTTAAAAAAGCAAACCAAAGTTTAAAACGACTAATCACACATAGACTGTAAATATCGCATATGTACTGTAAACGATATATTTTGTATGTCCCTGTAAATAAACACAATGTACACCACACTTTCAAGAGAGCAATTTACAGTGCACCTGAATAATGTATATAATTTTCCTTATGTTTGAAATAGTGTGAGGGATTAATACTTATTTCTATGTGAAAACATATTTTTAAAGGAGAAATTTAATCTTGAACCAATTTTAAAATACTATTAACTATTTTCTACTGCGCACTTTTGGTATCGAACTCATATCTATCTTATATCACCGTATCCCATGTTCATCGTCTTATCCAAATCCCCGCTATAGGCAGCATATTATGCGGAAAATTTAGTATTTTTTAACTTTCTAAAACAAATTACATAGAAAAAAGACCATTGCTGGGATAAGATTTTTAAAAATTTGTTTTCATGTCAAAACAGGATCTTTGCCTGGATAACGTAACAATCAATGCACCAAAACAAATAAAAAAAATCTTGAAGCGATGAATAGAAGTTCTGCTATAGTTTATCGCTCCAATTCTTTATAGCTTTCAGAAAATTGTGTGGAACATCATAAAAACAACTAATAAAATTCTGAACAATATGCGTGACCTGAGACGAAAATTCGCTGCTTTTTTTTTTCTTTTTCTATTACTTTTGTATTTTTTTATTATTATTATTATTATTATTCATTTGTTTTCTCTAAAGTTAAATTGTTTTCGAACAATTTATTTATTGACATGATTTTCAAAATTATTTTTCTTCTTTATCTTCTCACTTTAAACATTTTACTTCTTGAAGTTTTTTTAAGTCATTATCACGAAATGATTTATTGTTATTTTTTGCAAATGTATTCTAAATGAAAAAAACAAGAATTAAAAATCATGCATCTAGCATAGATTAGTAAACACTTTCTAACACATCCAGAAAACTGTAACGAACATTCACCGTTAAATAAGGTGAAATAGATATGTAAGTAAACAGTTTACAAAACATATACTACATTGAAAAATACAGTTTTCGAAATTACCTTCCTTTGAAAAAAAAAGTAGTCGAATTATTTTGTGTAGCCCTGTATAGGATCTGCAGACTTGGATATCATAGCATGATAAAATTTAGTTCAGTTTGAAAATTCGCGTTTAGCAATTTTCGCCAATCGATGGAAATGCACTCGAAATCTATTGTACAGCCCTGTATATTATCTAAACACATTTGTTCACATCACATATTAAGCTAAAATTTATTTCAGGTAAAAAACGCATAAGGCAACTTAAAACTCACTTCCAGCAATTACCAACCTTTTAACGACAATGTATTTTGTTTTTTGCGTAGCCCTGTTTAGGAATTTATTTATATTCCGCAAACTTATATTAGTCGACTGAATATAGTTCAGCAAGAAGATGCGTAACACAATTAAAAACTATCCTTAAGCAATTCGCTCTGATAGTGCGCAATACTTATGAATTCCCTTGTGTAGCCCTGCATATGATCAACCGAATTTATACACACCACATAATATCAAAAAATTTAGTTAAACTTAAAAGCGCTAACCAAACTTGAAAACGCACTTATCACACATAGACTGTAATTATCGTACGTATACTGTAATCGAATTATTTTATTTGGACCTGTAAATGAATGATAAATGCAATGCATACCATACTTTTAAGGGAGCAATTTATATAGTATACCCCAGTAATGCATATAATTTTCATTATGTTTGAAATAGTGAAACATCATTAAATTACATACAAACGATTTTTCCCCGTCAAATAATGTGTAACACAAATCTTTTGATTGACCCTGTAAATGAATAATAAATGTTTTGTACCCCATGTTCTACAAAAAGCATGTTTTAAACCGCTTTATACATATATGTATATATACATATATATATATATATATATATATATATATATATATATATATATATATATATATATATCAATTTCATCATGTTTCAAATGGCCTAGCATCATCAAAATGCACTTGAAACGATTATTTCCCATTGACTGTAATGTAACGGGATTCTTTTGAGTGTCCCTGTAAAAATACTATAAGTGCTACACACTTCAGTTGAAATAGGGAACATGCTGTAGTAGACGACAATAACATATAGCAATTTCTGGGCAATCCAAGCATATTTACAGCAAGTTACAGCACGGACAGAGGGCAGACATACCGAAGTCAAACACTTTTCAACTAGGTTGGAAAGGGTTAAAAAGACTCGCTTTTAAGCATTGTGTACTTTTAATTTTTTATTATTAATATTTTCATTCATTCTAGCATCCTTATTTGGAAAAATACTTTGTATAAGTTTAAACAGCATTTATTTACTTGATAACTGTGAAACAAACAGTTTCCTATCGCTTGAATTACCATCATTTATTCTCCCTTATAGGTTTAAAGAGAAATAATTACTTTTTGAAATTAACTATATTGTATTAACATTTAAAAAAAACTACAATTGACAAAGAGCTCCAAATGATTTATGTTTTCTTAAAAACCGCTAATTCAGAAAAATAATTTTCGTGATAAAAATAATTGTTGTGGTTTTTTCGGTGGAAAATAATTTTCTTGATTTCTACTACATTTGCCATAGAAATAATCTTCGGAAGGTTTCTGTAAAATTTCTAAGAAAAATCTAAAAAGAGTGTTATCGTTTGAAAAAAAGCGGCATTAAAAAAACGGACCCAACTACAAGTTAAATTTTAAAAAATACATTGTACTTCTTAATTGTTGGTGTGTAACAGTGCTGTTTAAATTGATATATAGTCGCTTAGGGCTATTTTGCGCGATCAAATGAGAGACTCCAGAATATAAGTCCAGAATACAATATAACCAAGTCTGAAGATCGTCCAGAGTCTTGAACTCTGACGGAAAATGTCCATTCTATACCGGACTGGTCTTTGCCTAGACCAGCGAAGCCAGAAGACTACTTACAGTAACTTCAGATGTTGGAATCCCTTAAATACACCTCCCGCACAATGTATTTATACCAGGGCTGTAAAAAACCCGGGCATTTTTTTTAAAACCCAGCCCGGTTTTATTAAAAAACCCGAGTTAAATGGGCAATTTTCCCCGGGTAATATGGGTTAAAATGCCAAAATGTGGACTATGATTCCACCTTCCTCACCAGAGTTGCCACTGTATAGGGAAAACTGGAAAAACTGATGGAATTTAAAAATGAGTATTAAAAACAAAGAATTTTCTAAATTTTGGTACTTTGCAAAAATTTATCCGTTGAAATTTTGAAAAATTCTCAGAGGAATTATTCAGAGCAAATTTATTTTTTTGCTCAGGAAAGCGGAAGGAATTTGTAGCAATTAATGTAGAAATAAGTAGCAATTCTGGTCTCAATTACAGTCTTTGTGAACATTTAATAGTCTAATAGATGGGAATGACTTTATAGTCTTAATAATGATCTCAATATTTTTCTCTTTTCTTAAAATACATATATGATCCCTTTAATTTAAATAACAAACAAATTTTAAATTGCAAAGCTATCAATTGTGTGTTATTTAATAATAAAATATAAATACAACTTTTAAAAAAACTTACTCCTTTAAAATTATCATAAGATTAGCAAATGTTGATAAAAGAAAATATCTTGCAACAAAACTTTTTCTTATATGTATATATAATCTATTCATATATGGTTAAATTTTAGTTTTTAATACAATTCATTTAGAAGAAATTATTCCTATTCAAAACCTTCACCTAATATTACCATGTGACCTCCAATTTGCCTTTTGGCTTTTTGTGAAAACAGAAAAAAACCCATAACTTCTTAATTATGATACGTATCGAATCCGTTTAAAGTTATTATTACTTCTAGGAAAAGGGCCAAAAATTTATGTATGACAGATTTTTGATATCATTAAAAATGGGGGGTTTAGAAGAAATAAATTCATAACTTCGTCAATTCACAAGATATCAAATCCACTTAAATTTATTATAAATCCTCTTAATATTATCTAAAACTTTTATATTGACAAGTTTTTTATAGGACCAACCCTTATAGCAAAAAAAAAATAAAAACAAAAAAATCTCTGCCGACTCCGTCTGCAAACAAGTTAGATTTCGAAGTAGGCGGTCCCAACTGTGGCATCATGGCAAAAAGGTCATTTCTTCCGCAATTCCGACAAACAGACGCCCCAGGGTCTGCGTCTTCGAAATCTACCTGTGCCTGTAGGCCGAGCCGTCAGGGATTTTTTTGTTACCTTATAGCTGTTAAAAACATGGTCTGTTCTGTCAGTCTGTTTGGAAATTTGTCTTTATTTTGTCCTGTCTTAACTCTTTATTTATCTCTCTTCCTAAAATAATTATTCACTGCCTACAGTGATTTTCTGCTCCAAAAATAGTATTTTTGCTGCTCCAAAATGATGTTCATGCTGTTTCATTATTACTTTATTTTCATTATTGCAACAGTTATGAATGAAATATTTGTGTTGAACATAGCATAATATATCTTCAAGCTGAAAACCTTTTGATATTTATCAAGTCAAATAAAACTATTTTGAACCAGAAAATTTACATAATAGATATAAAGTGTGACTTATTTCTATGTGATATACATTTGATTTCATTTATTAAGTAGCCATTCTAATTAAATATAAACATGACTGGTACAGTTATGTTTCTTGTATTATTCATTAAGTAAGTAAATTTTAATCCTGCTTTCTATACAAGTTCTCTTTTTGTCTTGATATGTATTATAATCAAGGTTGTAAAAAACCCGGGTTTTTTTTTTAACCCAGCCCGGGCGGGTAGCTGGGCTGGTGCCCGGGCAGCTGCCCACTACAACCCTGATTTATACACAAGCGGTTCCTAAGAGATTTTGAAGTGACACATCTGATCTGTACTTTGAATACTCTGGGAGTTATTGCATACATCTGTCGAATATAACATCAAAAACTGAAGAGCTCAGAGAGTTACGATTTCTGTAATGTCAGATCAAAAGATTTTGAAGTACAAGTACTTTATGACAGCGCAATAAATATTTTATGTGATGGTCGGCTGTCTTGGTTGAAGGGCAATTTAGGAGTTCCTAGGAACACCATGACCTTTCTTTAATGAGAAAAAATAAAGTAAATAGAATTCACTTCTTTACAATATAGAATAAAGTTTTGTAATGGCCACATCATACCATTCACTCATTGTTTAAAAATGTTCAAATATACTACTTTGTTAAATTCACAAACAACACAAAAGTTTTGAAACTCATTGCAGCTAACAAATATAAAATGAAATTTAAACAAGAAAGACAATTCTTTTGTGAAGCCTGTGTATGATCTGTGGATTTGGATGTATACTATATAGTAGGTAAAAATATAGTTCAGTCAGGAAACACGGAACACAATTTGAAAATTCTCCATCAGCAATTTCTGTCAATAAGCAGAAACGTACTCGAATTCTTTTGTGCAGCCCTGTGTAGGATTTATATAATTTATAAACTCCCAAGTAATATGCAAAAATTAGATAAATTTAAAAATTCATACTACAATTGAAACCGCATTTCCAACAATTATCGATCAGTACTGTAACCGAATTATTTTGTGTCCTTGTAAATGAACGATAAATGCTTATGCACAGCCTATTCTATAGTAATCATCTTGTAGTGCATCTCAGAGATGTATATCAATTGCAATGTGTTTGAAATAGTATAACATCATTATTAAAATATACTGCAAACGATTTTTTCCCATAGACCATAATGTAAGGGAATTCTTTTTAGTGTTGCTGTAAATGAACCATAAATGCTTACACATTTCATTTTCAATAATGAACATTCCATTGTGAATCTCAATAACATATAGCAATTATATAGCAATCTGAGAATATTTACGCGAGTTAGAGTGCTGAGAGACAGACGGACAGACAGACCGAAGTCATAAACATTTTTCAACTATGCTGGAAAGTGCTAAAAAAGAACTCTGTAGAATAAATCCGCTTTAGATTTACGTTTAAGAAAACTAGGGGATCCAGATTACAGAATCTAGGTGAATACCATTTTTTTAGTTAAGAGTTCTTATAGCTCTTCTACTTTTAATATATGTTTGCCCCCTATCACCAAGAAGCATTTTCATATAGAAAACATCAATAATGCATTAAAAAAAAAGTTTTGAAATTTATTATAAGCTATACTTTCGTATTAGCCGCATATAAGAAGTTAATAGCCGAAGAAATTATTAAAGATTTCGCTACGTACAGCAGTCTTTCTTATGTTGATAATTTTAGTGGTTTAAGCGCGTAGTTCGGTTGCAGGTCTGTTAAATTCGTGTTTTATTCATATTATTTATATTATTTTACTTACTTATTGAGGAAGTTCTAATGTCGTTATGGAATATTAGCCGAAAACAAATGCTGAACTATATATATAGTGTTTTAAGAATAAAAAGGGTTCATCTTTTGCAATCGGGCTACATGCGATAGAGATGGAATTTTTAAAATAAATTATGATAGAAAATTAGTTTAAAAGCCATAAAAAAATCAATGCACTCAAAATTATTTTTTTTAGAATAAAACTGCATAAGTTCCATGTTTAGAAAAATCATTAAAAAAAATAGTTTTTGAGAGATGAGAAAATTACGACAACGACATCGTATTACGACAACGAGATCCTTAACGTAAACAAACCGCTTCAAAAAAGAATTGGATTGATTGTGATTTTTGCAGTTTTTAAAAATCACGGGAAACAATATGCACTTCGTTCGTCTGCAAAGAATAAAATCGGAATAAAACTTGACGCCATTTGCCTATGAACCAATGAAATTAGTTTTAGTTTTAGAAAAGTTTTAGACGACAGAAAAGCCGTCACTAAACTCTATTTTTTGCATAGTATCAATTTCTGTAATAGAAATGGTAATAAACACCGTTTCTTTCTTTCACTTTTTTTTTTTTTTTTTTTTTTTTTTGTAAACAAACTACCATATTTTGTAGTATATAAATATTAACCAATGTTTCAACTCAGTTGCTAAGATCGCTTGATTTTTTTTTTTTTTCATTTTAAATGGTACAAACGCTTGATTCTTCTTAATTTTTGTATTTTACACTTTGCATTCTGTAACTTACCGTACATTTTTATTTTAAAGCTAGCATGAGTGTTTCTGAAAATTTTGCTTTTCTCGCTAAATTTAACCTCGCAGATTTTTTTTTCCTCGCGCGCAAATGCCCCTATAACAAAGAATTTTTTAGTTTCCTCTTGATATTTTCATTTTTTATCTTTAATGGTTTTTTACATGCTGAATATTCCCATGCTTATATTTATGTCTAAAACTGCCAAACATTTTGATTTTAAGAGTCAACATGATTGTTTTTACTAGGGATATAATGAATTTAGCCGAATATCAAATATTCGGCGGACGAATAATACCAATTTTTTTTTAAATATGCATTTGATTTTGCATATATGTATAGATAATACATAAATTATGTAACAAGACGGGGGACGAAGGTTTCCGCGGAAAAGAATTTAATTCCAAAAATCACCGCTCGATGGAAATATGGCACTGTGTAATAGAAAAGAATGTTTAAAAAATGCAGAATCGATACTGCAATAAAATTAACTTTTATTAACACATTTAACTATTAAACTCAAACTCAATATGGCAACAGTGGCTCAATATGGCTATTACACAGCGCCACATTTTCACCTAGCGATGACTTTTGGAACTTTTTTTTGTTATTGTTCTCTGAATCCTTCGTCCCCCGTCTTGTTTAATCATAATACAAAATTTGGCTCCATTCTCGCAATTAGATCGCGCTACAGAGCACGCTGTGTACTGTCACTTTAATTATGGCCTACCAGTATATATATATATACATATATTCATTTATTTATTTATTTATATAATTAAAATGACATTACATGTTTAAAAATAAATGGAAAAGATAATGCTAAAAAAAATTGAAAATGCAAAAGTAAGAAACTATGAATATCTTATGGATTCTTCAGAGGAGCTTCATAAGTATAATTCATAGTAAAGATATGTTATTTCGTCGAAAATTGTCGTCATTAGGCCTAAAAAAATAATAATCATCATCTTATAACATAACGAAAAAAAAAATTTTGAAAATAAAATTAAGAAATCCAAAAAATGAATTATAATACATCTGAAATAGATAAAAAACTTTAAAAGTAACAGACACAACTCACCAGAAAATAAAATGTGGCATGGATGAAGCAAGATATTAAATTGTGAAACATGTGCCAGGCAATAGCACTAGGTGTTTTCTGAACTAAGGCAGACAGTAAATTAAAAAAATAAGGGCAAGTGCTGTCATCTAGCTTTAAAAAAGAAAAAAAAATGCTCGTATTGCCATCTAGCTTTTAAAAAAGAAAAGAAATGCTTGTATTGCCATCTAGCTTTAAAAAAATGAAAGAAATACTTGTATTGCCACCTAGCTTAAAAAAAAATAAAAGCTTGTATTGCCATCTAGCTTTAAAAAAGAAAAGAAATACTTGTATTGCCACCTAGCTTTAAAAAAGGAAAATAAAAGCTTGTATTGTCATCTAGCTTTAAAAAAAGAAAAGAAATTCTAGTACTTCCATCTACCTGTAAAAGGAAGAGCGATGACTTAAAAATAATGTAGTATATATGATAATATACTTTGCATATTGTTTTGTAATATACACATATATATTACAAAGCAAAAACATGTCGGTGAGTCAAGCTGGTGTCATTTCGACGGAGACAGCGATGGAAGCAATTCATTTTCATTTTTTCCCGAATTTAATTACTTCTCAACATGGCATAATTTTAATTTTTGCATCGTTGAATAGGCGGAAATATGTACTTTTAAATACAATTTGTTTGAAAACTGTAATTCAATTTACTGATTTTTGTATGGTTTTTGAAACAATTTCCAAGCATTTTTTTAAATCTATCTCTATCACGTGCAGCTAGATTACGGAACATCAACCTGCTTGTCCTTAAAACGATACAAATAGTTAAGTGTTTATTTCCGGCAAATATTCCATAACAAAATTAATACTAATGGATTCTTCAGAGGAGCTTCATAAGTATAATTCATGGTAAAGATATGTTATTTCGTCGAAAATTGTCGTCATTAGACCTAAAAAAATAATAACAATCATCTTATAACATAACGAAAAACAAAATTTTGAAAATAAAATTAAGAAATCCAAAAAACTATTTATAATACATCTGAAATAGAATCCTTTTGACAGAGTCTCTTTCAAAAATACATGCTAAATCCGGACAGATGCTCTCCGAGCCCCGTGTAAAGGTATAAATAAATAAATATAAATAAAACATAAATTTAACAGATATGTAATCGAACTACGTGCTTAAACACTGAAATAATCAGAATTAAAAACGTCTGCTGTAAATATTGAAATCTTTAGCGATTTCTTCGGCTATTAACCCCTGGCAAGTGACTGATATGAAAGTATCGCTTTAAATAAATTTCAAAACTTTTTTAAATACATAATTGATATTATACTCTTTATTTAACGTAACTTGGTTTTTGTATGTAAAGATGGAATTCTGTATTCGATGGTTCACTCACTTTCTGATTTGCTAGAATAATAAAAATTAAATACACAGGCGTGTTTCCGATGACAATGCAACATTTTGACATTTTTAGAACTTAACTATAAATTAATAAATTAATTTTAAGGAATTTTTCGATTGGCCGACCGCAAGTGATCCATCGCCAAATAATCGTTATGGTTACAACTGTTTACGAGTTACAAAAACAATGGAGTTAATGATGTATTTACGCCAAACCACTCTTGCCAAAATAAGGCAACTGGCTGTGAAACAGCCAATGAGATATTGTAAACGCTAAAAAATGGAAAATAAATTCAAAATGTGTAATATTTTTTTATGATTTTTTTAAGGTATCCGCACACATTCGGAGGTGATTTTTTTAAATTTTTGAAATTTTCTCTTTGTACCAATTTTTTCTAATGACATTTAAGTTAAAACTTTGAAAAATATATAAACATTTTAGAAATTATACAGAAATAATTTTTTTAGAGTGAAAAATAGTCAAAATTATGTGAAAAACTGCCATTTCTGCAAAACATGATTACTCAAAATCAAATCAATGCATTCACATTTTGTAAATTGTATAATAAAGAGAATAACCTTCTCTAGGACATAGACTAGCCGCATCATAATAGCATCTCTATCGCAGAAGCTATGGCACTTGAAGTGCTAATGTAATGAAAAATTCGTAAAATTTCTTGAAACTTTTTAATTTATACCAGTGTAAATATAAAACTAATTAATATATCATCATGATTGTAGTCTATTCCCTCAATAAACCTTTGTAAAATAAGTAAAAAAAATTTCAAGGACATGCATAATTTTTTGCTATAGGATGTTTTGCGTACAGTAAAAATCTGAAAAACTTCATTTTGAGAAAAATCTAAAAATAACTTTTAAAGGCAGTTCTTGCTATAAAAAATTATTATTCTTTAAAGGTTTAATTATACATACTCCATGTATTTTCTTGAACATATAATCCAATTTAAATGCTAAATCTCTAAAACGGAGTATGTAAACATACATTTCAGCTTATTTTCGATTTGCAGAACGATATTTCCGATTGTAAAATTCTTCGGCAAGCTGTAATAGATGTAACTTTAAACGGCTGTAATTCGGGTTCTAATTCAGATACAGACACAATTAAAGCAGAATTCGATAGATAGAAGATCGGATTTTAATATTATTGCAAAAATGAAAAATCGATATTTTCATCGAAAATGACGTTTCAAAGATGTCCGGATACCTTAATAATATAAAAATGCTTTATGATGGTGTTGTTTGGCAAGCTTACAAAAATATGTATATATTAAATATAAGAAATATATTACAGTTTTCAATTAAAATTTGTTTTTACATGTGTTCTATACATCTAGCGATATGTTCTGTTATCCAGGAATGGATCTCCTGGCATATTTTAATTCCATATACAGGGTGATTCAAAACTTATCGTTCAAATTTCGTGGGAAGGTAGGGAGTACGTCAGGAAACCGATTTTACATAAGAAAGTATGTCCGCAAATGTACGCATGAGTAAGTAGAGAGTGCTGTGTGTACCCAACATTCCATTGCACCCCAATCATTGTTTTGACTTTCTTAAAGCTAGTACTATTTCTTCTGCTATTTCCACTTCTCATTTGGACTTCCACGAAGCCTTTTACATCTTTAAAAACTCCAAAAATCTTGTTAATGACCTTTTTTCAACGCTTTCATTATCTGACGCCTGGAAACTTCTCGTTTAATTTTGTTCTTTCTGGTTCTTTTAACCTTTATTTATTTTTGTAATTGGTTTGTTTTTTACTTTTCGTTTTCATTTTTATTTTACTTATTTTTGTTAGTTTATTTTATTCTTCGTTTTTAACTTTCTTCGTTCATGAATTTTTAAATTTTGGTTTCACACCAGAATTCTTTAAAAGTCGTTTTAATTGATATTTCTGCTGCCATTATCAATGATAATATAAAAATAAAAATAAAAACAAAACGTAAAAAAAACAAACCAATTTTAAAAAATAATAAAGTTTAAAAAATCCGGAAAGAACAAAATTAAACGAGAAGTTTCCAGGTGTCAGATAATGAAGGCGTTGAATAAAGGTCATTAACGAGATTTGTGGAGTTTTTAAAGATGTAAAAAGCTTCGTGGAAGTACAAATGACAAGTGGAAATAGGACAAAAAATAATACTAGCTTTAGGAAAGTCAAAACAGTGATTAGGACGCAATGGAAGTTTGGGACACACAGCGCCCTCTATATACCCACGCGTACATTTGCGGACATATTTTCCTATGTAAAATCGGTTTCCTGACGTATTCCTTACCTCCCTACGAAATTTGAACGATAAGTTTTGAATCACCCTATACATATCAATTTAAAAATAGAAATACAATGAAACACAAATTAAAATTGATTTTATATTATTATTGTTGTTCGTATGTTTAAAAAATTTAACAGCTTGAGGCCCTCACGATGCGTACTCTCCCCCTTGATTCACAATGAGACACTTCCTGAAATAGTCCTTTGTGTAGATATATTTCTGTGACGTGTAGCTATTTGTTAACAATTTTCTAAAAAGAAGAAAATACATATTTAGCAAAACTTTTAACAGTTGAACCAGCATATAAACAACACAAAATTCAACGTATTGAACATATTAATATTAAAACTGAGATTAACAGTATGAATAACCTTGAATTGTCTTCAATTTTAATAATATCTATGCAGAAAGCATCTATGCACCCCCCCCCCCCAAGTGCCCACGCGCGACGTCCAGATATTATTCTTGATTAAATCAATTCACATTAATTGGAATTTATTTTATTATTCGTTCACTCATTATAAAGAAATAAATATCATTAATAAATTATTTTCCTTCATTATTTCCTAACCAATAAACGTCTGGGCTTTTTAATGAAAATAAATTCTGAAAAGAATTGCAATGGATCAAACGAAATCAATTGCGAAAAACGGTTCTTTTTTTTTTTTCTCGATTCTCTTAATGAGCTGAGAGAAACTATTAATGTTTGTCTTAGTTTAAAATCAAAAAGAATTACCCTGATTTAAATTTTTCGAATTTGTTTAGAAGGGATTAATTTTAATGAGAATACTGAACAGGAACTATAAAAACATAAAAAATAAATTAATAGTTCGAATTTGAAGGAATAAGGACAATTTTTTACAATATTTTTCTGCTTTGCAAATTAGCACGTATTTTTATATTTAACGTATTTTTTTAATTGGTGTGCTCTAAATCTTTTTACTTATGCAGTTAAAGAGTAACACCACTTTGACACTTTAAAATTTCGATATTTGATTTATCACTTGAGGTACTCGTTATAACAAAGAAAATCGCATTTTATTAATTAAAAATCGATAGCAAAGGTGAAAGCCCTACTTTGGAGCTACAGAAGTAGAGCAGAGTAGTAACGGAGCAATAACGCAGTCTCTAAGGTCAATTGAAAAGTATATGTTATAGTTTTAAAATTTTGGTCATATTGGGGAAAAACAAACTGCGGAAATTGTATTTAATATCAATTTTTAATCATTTAAAGGGGTGCAGTCAAAAAACTTTTTAAACATATTTATAATCTTCACATAACTTCGCCAGAATATATTAAGGATGTCTCAATATAATTTAAGCAAAAATATTGGAAAACTGATATTTTCGTCATTTTCGCCAAATGAGGGGCTACACAGTTCTGCACTTGCTACCAGGACAGGTTTTGGACTACTTAAATCTAAAGTTTCAGGATTCTAGGTAGGCTATATTTTCCTAGCCATCGCCAACAGACACACACAGAGAGCGAAATGTTCTTTTATTAGTATAGATTTATTTTCTACTTTTTAACCTTTAAAATGTTTCATTATTGCAGTTTCACAGCCATTTGGCCTATTCCAGCGAGCGTGTATTGGCGCATCATTTAATCTATTGTTGTAACTCGTATACAATTGTAACCATAAAGAATATTTGGCGATTTATAACCTGGTGGCGGGCTAATGAAAAAATGCCTTAAAATTAATGTATTAATTTATAATTATGTTCTAAAACTATTAAAATGTTGTGTATTACCATCAGAAATACCCCTGTAAACGTAATTTTTATAATTCTACAGAACACATTCACAACTATAATTCACACTTTACGGAAACGATTTTCACAATTAATTTTTGAACATATATGCCATACGAGCAGGGAAGACCGAGCTATGCTTGGTCAAAATTAAATTTGAGTTCAAATATCATGACCCATGACCACAAAATGAACCACTAATTGAATTTTCTCGAACATGTGACTTA
This sequence comes from Maratus michaelseni, assembly GCA_963931845.1. Classification (NCBI taxonomy): domain Eukaryota; kingdom Metazoa; phylum Arthropoda; class Arachnida; order Araneae; family Salticidae; genus Maratus; species Maratus michaelseni. The sequence goes on from OZ007593.1 coordinate 268,459,685, forward strand.
GCCCAACAGACTTCTCGTCCCCGAAAACCATAGGATGCAAAATGTAGTGTAAATAGTCTGAGCCATTTTTAAGATAAAATAGCTTGACCCATAATGACCCATGACCAAAATGACCCACCAATCGAAATTTCTCGAACATATGACCTAGCAATAGTCATCTCGTTCCCTAAACCTGTAGGGTGCTAAATTTATTTCAAATCCTCTGAACCGTTTTTAAGATAAAATACCTTGACCCACAATGACCCATGACCAAAATGACCCACTAATTGAATTTTCTTGAACATGTGACCTAGCCCAACAGTCTTCTCGTGTCCAAAAACCATATGATGGAAAATTTAGTGTAAATAGTCTGAGCCGTTTTTAAGATAAAATAGCTTGACCCATAATGACCCATGACCAAAATGACCCACTAATTGAATTTTCTTAAACATGTGACCTAGCCCAACAGTCTTCTCGTGTCCAAAAACCATAGGATGCAAAATTTAGTGTAAATAGTCTGAGCCGCTTTTTAGATAAATTAGCTTGACTCACAATGACCCAGAAATGACCCAGTAATCGAATTTTCTTGGACATGTGACCCAGTCAAATGATTTTCTCGTGCCCGAAACTCATATAATACAAAATTTTATCAAAATCGTTTAAATAGAGCCGTTTTTTAGATAAAATTCATTTGACCCGCGTTGACCCAAAAATGACCCACTAATCGAAAGTTCTCGAACATGTGACCCAGCCCAATAGTCTTCTCGTGCTCGAAAATGGTCGGATACAAAGTTTCGTCAAAATCGTTTGAGCCGTTTTTTAGATACAATTAGCTTAATCATGACCCAAAATGACCCAAAATGACCCACTAATTGAATTTTCTCGAACACATGATTTAGCCCAATCGTTTTCTGATGCCAAAAACGGTAGGATGCAAAATTTCGTCAAAATCGTTGCAGCTGTTTTTAAGATAAAATTTGCATAACCACACACACACACAAGATTTGCTCGTATTAGAATATATGATTATTTGCAACAATTTTACTCTACTATATAGTTCTGACTCTTGATTATAACTCTGGATCGAAATTTCCTTCATAGTCGATTTTTCTCTTAGTACAATCATATCAATTTTCTTCCGCACTTCTTGGAAAACTTTCCAAAGTCTTTTGAACGTTCGTGAATCCATTTAAACAAGCCAAATGCAGAAAAAGTCCATTGAGGAGTAGGATGGGGTTCGTCAGGTGATTTTACGTGTATTTCTTCAATAGGGACGCAATTTATTTCCGTTTGGGATTCTTTCTTTGCTAAATATGCATCAGTTCTGTTACGGAAAAGTAAGGGGGAGGACTTCGTTCATATGAAGCTCCAATGTCTTTTTAATATAAAGCTGGAATTTGTTCTTCAAAAATGGATTCTAAAATATTTTACTTATAATAAAGCTTTACTGTTTTTACTTCTAAATGCTTTATTACATTTTTTACCTTTAATTTAATTTTATACCAACATCCAGCAGCAATCATGAATCTTTTTGGAAGCTTTTCTTTACACTTACAAACCCATTTCTTTTTTCTTTTTTTTTAATTGATAAAAATTGCTCTTTTTTGATACACTCACTTAAATAGATCCATGTTTCATCCAGTGTTACGATATTTTTTTATAGATCACCACCTACGTGTTTATTAAAGCGAACGTTATAAAGCGCTATCCACAATGCATTGGGAGATTTTGGAAAGTTTTCCAAGAGGTGTGGAAGAAAAATGATATGATTGTACTAAGAAAAAAATCGACTATGATGGAAATTTCGATCCAGAGATATAATCAAGAGTCAGGGCTATACAGTAGGGTAAAATTGTCGCAAAGAATATGGCACATATGTTCAGAAATTAATTGTAGAAATCGTTTCCATAAAGTGCGAACGACCTTCTCTAGCACATCAGGGAGTGGGTTAAAAATCTATTACAAAATTACATCTTTACATCCAAAACCAGGTTCAGTTAAATAAGTGTAAAGGGTGTAATAAAAATGCTAAGTAAATAGTCATTTTTACTATACTTTTACGTAAGTCATGACATTTTTTTTCCTCAAATTAATTAAGAGCCTACATCAGTCACGCGAAGAAACGCTCACGCTAATGTTAAGTCTATGGGAAGGTTATCGCGCGATTTCTCGCTCGCATTTTGATATTTTTATATATTTTTTTTTTTCATAGGATAGCTGAGACCAATCTCCAACGTTGTTAGTTTTTACTTTTTCGATTTCTGTTGAAGTTTATTTCTGAGGACCAACTCAATGGTTGGATCCGGTAAAAATCGAGTTGTTGGGTCTTTTAAACTTTTATAAAATCGATATCAGCAAAATTTAAAAAAAAATTAAAAACTAACAACGATGGCTCAGTGTTTAAGCTTTCCAAAAATATGCTTTTTATAATTCTACTGCAATTACAGCGAGTATAAACACGGGATAACTTTGCGCAAAATTGAAAAAAAGACCTGAATTAATTATATGCGGACCACCTCCACTCGGGACGCTCACACATATTCTGTGATTGGACAGAGTATTCTCTGAACTCTTGGAAACGCCTCATCGCGATAATTGGCTAAAACCAATTTTTCAAAATTCGGCGTAGAAAATAGAAACAGTCGCAAGAATGATTAGATATATTTTAAGAAGCTTTTTTTTTCCTTCGGTTATTTTTAAATTTCATCAAAATACGCCTGTTAAAATTGAGTAAATTTCAAATTCTTTATTTCTATAAGCTTAAATATTGTACCTTTAAATTTTAATCCACTTCCAATGAGGAAATTCTACAATTCGTTAGGATGTATATTTTTTCTATATGTATGTCACGCAAAACTTTGAAACGGATACTGCAATTTTTATACTTTTTTTTTTTTTTCCCGGATAGGTATATCTTTCTGTAGAGCGTCTCTTTTCAGTATCATTGGAATTTAAGCAATGATATGTTTATTTGTCTGAATATTTACATGCCTTTTTTATACTTTATAAATTCTAACTTTCGTAAAAATTGACTAAAGTCCTAGGGCAGATCTGGGGAGTCGGGGGAGCGATAATAGGTTCTAATATGACCCGCTGTTCTGGTCGGCTTGGGAAAGAATTTTTTCATTGCGGATCAGGTTAAATTCTACTTTCTTGCTTCGGGTCGTGTTGATTTTTACATTTTTGTTGCGGGTCGGGTTGACTTGTATTTTTTAGGTATCGGGTTGGGTTTTCATTCTTGCGGTCGACCCAAACATATTATTTAAATTCAATTCGCAACCCGACTCGGACAAAACCAATTCATCAACCCACAACCGGACAAAGTAATTTTCGCCGACCCTCGAATCGACCCGAACCTCACATATTTCGATTAGAACCGGAAATGAAAGAAAAACAATTCATGTTTTAATACAAAATATAAGTCTTCCATTGTATCTCTAATAACAATTTTATCATTTATATAGAAAAATGAACACATTTGTATTTTTACTTTGTTCTATCTATGATAGAAGTAAGTAGTTGTAATCGAACTTTTATTCGACTTCCGGTTTTTGACGGATTTACACGTTTTAGGGGTCAGAGATTACAAAAAACATGTTTTTACAAAATGTCTGTCTGCCCGTCTGTCTGTCCTTATTGTATCATCGAAAAGTGTATAATTTTTAGAACTACGGTAAATAAATTCTTCTTCTAATTTTATTCTTAAAATTCACTTTAAGACTTCATGATAATAAAAGAAAGGTAGAGAAAGTTTGTCCTACCTTTTGAATCCGCGAAGGTGTAGTAAGTGTATCCAATTTTACTATAAATCCAATGGCACTATTTAATAACTTCTTTCGATCACTGATGAAAATAAAAAAAAACATCTTCTCTAAATAAAGTATTGCTTCATTGTATAATTTCTAAGTTAATTATTTAATTACTGTTGAAGAAAAAAAAAAGATTAATTTTACATTATAAAATTTACATCACACTATAAAAAGTTAAAACATTTAATTTAATAGAATTGTTCAGCAGGTCTGCATTAAATAAAAGTTACTCAGAGACTGAAGTATTAGTTCTTGGATGAGAGAAAAAAACACAGTCAAGTCTACGTCATTTAGCCTTGAACTCTTGAGGTTACACGTGTAAGTTCTTTAATGAGAATCTCACAGAAAACAGAAAAGTACTTTGTCAGCGCACACGTGTTTCGTTTCACCAGCTTGAAGTCGGATGGATGAATATTCAGGCTCACAATAATAGATGAAATGTTTATATCAGAAATCACTCTTCTAACACCCCTGCTTGATTTCTGAAGTATAAATGTTCTTGAGATTTAAACCTGTTCTGTGTTTTGTAAAGTCAGGTTTGGGAAGGGGCTTCGTTAGAATGTCAGCTGTCATAGTTTTGGTTGGGCAATATTGTAGTTCAATTATTCCCTTTTCCTTAAGATCTTTTATGCTGTTGTATTTTATATCGATATGTTTAGTTTTCGAATGATGTTTATAATTTTTAACCATGTTTATACAAGCTTGATTATCTTCGAATAAAGTTATGGGCAAATTTTGTTGTAGATCAAGGTCCTTTAGAAGATTGATAATCCAAACTGTCTCTTGTGCTGAAGTTGCTGCTGAGATGTATTCAGCCTCAGCGGATGATAAGGCAACTGAATTTTGTTTCTTAGTTGACCAGGAAATTGGTGTATTTCCTAATTTACATAAATTTCCCGTTGTTGATTTACGGTCATTTTTATCCCCTGCCCAATCGGAGTCAGCATATGTTGTTAGTATTGGCTCATTTTCTTTACTAATAATTAGTTTTAGTTCTTGTGTTGTTTTTAAATATCTAATAACCCGCTTTACTGCGTTCCAATCCTTTTCTCTGGGTTTTTCGTTTCTACGACTCAAAATGTTCACAGCGGCGGTTATGTCTGGTCTAGTTATTGTAGCTATATATAACAATGTTCCGATAGCTTGCCTATATTTACTGTTATTAGAAAGTAAATTTTCCTCATCAATTATGTTTAAGTACCCGGGTTCCATCGGAGTATCACAGGGTTTCGCTTCCTTTAAATCGAATTTTTCGATCAGTTCTTTTATTTTGTTTCTTTGATCAAGTGCGAAATTTCCTTCTTTACTTCTTTTTATGTTTATCCCCAGATAATAATTTACAAGTCCTAAATTTTTGACTTCATATTCCTTTTTTAGTTGTTCTATTATTTCATTTATTTCTTTAGTTTCCCCTGAAATTAATAAATCATCAACATATATAATGATGTATGTTGTACTTTCCTTTAATTTTCGTGTGAAGAGACATGGATCGGAGGTGCTTTGCACAAAACCAAGTTTAGTTAAACTTTCTTCTAATTTAATGTTCCATGCTCGTGCGGATTGCTTCAATCCGTAAATTGATTTTTTTAGTTTGCAAATTTTATTTTCCTCTCCCGGTATTACATGCCCTTCTGGTTGTGACATATAAACTTCCTCTTCTAAATTTCCGTGGAGGAATGCAGTCTTAATATCTATATGATTAACATCTAAATTTTTATACGCTGCACATGCTAGAAACGCTCTTATAGTTGTATACGTTACTACTGGAGCGAAGGTTTCAAAATAATCGCTTCCGTATTTTTGAGAAAAACCTTTGGCTACAAGACGTGCCTTATATTTTTCTATTTCATTATTTTCATTATATTTTTTGGTGAATACCCATTTATTCCCAATTACTTTTATTCCAGGTGGTGGATCAATTAGTTCCCATGTTTTGTTTTTTCTTAATGAATTAATTTCTTCATTAGTTGCTTCGTACCATTTGTTTCTATCATATGGGTTTTCGATTTTCGCTATATCTTTCCACTCTGTTGGTTCAATATTTTCTTTTTGTATTTTAGTAATATAAGAGAATCTATCGGGTGGAACTCCCCTATTTGATCGTTGAGATCTTCTAGGTTCGTTTTCGTTTAAATTTTCCTCATTGTCTGTTTGTTTATCTTCCTGCATGTCTATAAAGAATTTTGAGGAATCTCCCCCTGCTTTTTCAGGTTGTTTCTGAACTTCTAATTCTTCTCTCATATCAATGGATTTTTTTTCGTTTTCATTTGAATTAGAGTTTTCTATAAATTTAACAGTTCTTGCCCTTATTACTTTATTATTGCCAATGTAGATCCTATATCCTTTTGATCTATTATCATAACCGATAAATGTTCCTTTTATTGCTTTATCATCGAGTTTTCCTCTTTGGGATTTATCGAGATAAGCATAAGCTTTGCAGCCAAATATTTTTATGTTTGATAAATCCGGTTTTTTGTTTGTCCATAGCTGGTATGGAGTTGAATTGTGTGATTTTGTTGGTAATCTGTTTATAAGATACACAGCTGTATTTAAAGCTTCGGCCCAAAATTTATTTGGCAGCTGCGCTTCCGATAATAGGCACCTTGTCATTTCGACTAAAGTCCTATTCTTTCTTTCCGAAACACCGTTCTGAGGTGCACAATGCGGAATAGTGAACTGGTGATGAATACCTTCATATTTTAAGAATTTTTCTAATTCTTCGCTAGTGTATTCACCCCCATTGTCTGATCGGATTTCTTTAACTGTGCGACCGAATTTATTTTTCGTTATGGCTACATATTCTTTCACTTTGGTAACTACCTCACTTTTATTCGATAAAAGAAATATCATTGTGAATCTACTAAAATCATCTGTGAATGTGAGAAAATATTTCTTCCCTCCTATGCTTTCTGTTTGCATCGGACCACATACATCCGTATGCACCAGATCGATCGCCTTCTTAGCTCTGTTCTCACTCTGTTTTGGATACGGTGCATTTGTTAGTTTTCCCTTTATACAACTCTCACAAACTATGTCATGTTTGCAATTTTTAATTTCTAGACCTGTTGCTAAATTGTTGGATAAGAGTTGTTTAATTGAATTAACATTTCTATGACCTAATCTCTTATGCCAAAGCTCAATGCAGTTTTTATTCTTGCATTGTTCAGCAAAATTGACATAGATTTCTTGCTTAGGTTTATATAGGTCAATTTCATATAAATTTTCTCTCTTTTTTCCTTCTAAGAGAGTTTTTCCATTATAGGATAAGTTACAGGTGTTATTTTCAAACATGAATTCATAACCATACTTTGTGGCTTTCGTAACCGACATTAAATTTGATTGAATATCAGGGACATATAAAACGTCCTTTAAAGTTATGTCATTTGATTGTGTCCGTAATTTTATTGTACCTGTCCCGTGCGATTTTAGTGTTGTTCCGTTTGCTATCGTGACAGTATTTTTGTTGTTATTGTCAATGTCAACAAATACATTTATGTCATTACAAATATGTGAACTGCTTCCAGAATCAACAATCCAAGTAGATTTAGATTCATTATGTGCGATTAATGATAATTGCCTTTGAGACATTGTTTTTTCGTTTTGATTTTCTTCGCTTTTACTCTCTTGAATTTGTGTGTTTTTTTCTGCTTTAGTTTTCGGAGTAAAATTACTTGCTTCAAAGCATAAAGACGAATTTTGTCTGTATTTTTCATTTGTTTGGTTCTTAGAATTTTTATTCTTAAGAAACCAACAATTTTGTCGCACATGGTTTTTTCTTTTGCAATTCGTGCAAAAAAGGTTTTGTTCTCTTTTTGGATATGCCCTAGTGTTTTGTTTTTGTTTATTAAATGTTTTGTATACATTTTCATGCGATGAATTGGAGCTTTCTTGTCTCCTTTGAAATTCATCTGTTAGTTTTCCTTTTATAAATTCCGAATTTAATTCTGTCTCTGATCGGGCCTCTAATGCCGTGATCAGAGTATCATAGCTAGGTGGAAGGGAGCACAACAAAAGTGCAGATAGATGAGAGTCCTTAATCTCTTCTCCTATAGATTTTAACCTATCAGCGGTTTCTAATATTTTAACAATATGGTCGTTCATATTACCATTTTCAACTAGTTTTATACTATATAGTTTTCTTAGCAAATATAATTTACTAGATAAATTCGCGCGCTCATGTATTGTTTTTAATGCTAACCATGTAGCTTTAGCTGATGTTTCGTTTTTTATGTAAATCAGCTGTGAGTCTTCTAAGCTTAAATTTATAATAGCCCTGGCTTTATTGTCTTTCTTCGTCCATTCGCCTGTTAAGGGGTTTGGCGGATCATCAGTTATCTGGTTGATTAAATCCTCTTTCATTAACAGCATCTCTACCTTGAACTTCCAAATCGCATAATTATTGGAGTTCAGTTTTTCTATGCTACACATTTCTTTCATATTTGAAGCCATGATGTTGTATTTTTATTAATTTTAATAATACTTTTATGGTTTCTATTGTTTAAAATATAGTTTTTTTTATTTTTCTTATTAGAGAGCGGTTTTACCGTGTTCAATCCTCAGCGCTCATAATCTGATAATTTTTAGAACTACGGTAAATAAATTCTTCTTCTAATTTTATTCTTAAAATTCACTTTAAGACTTCATGATAATAAAAGAAAGGTAGAGAAAGTTTGTCCTACCTTTTGAATCCGCGAAGGTGTAGTAAGTGTATCCAATTTTACTATAAATCCAATGGCACTATTTAATAACTTCTTTCGATCACTGATGAAAATAAAAAAAAACATCTTCTCTAAATAAAGTATTGCTTCATTGTATAATTTCTAAGTTAATTATTTAATTACTGTTGAAGAAAAAAAAAAGATTAATTTTACATTATAAAATTTACATCACACTATAAAAAGTTAAAACATTTAATTTAATAGAATTGTTCAGCAGGTCTGCATTAAATAAAAGTTACTCAGAGACTGAAGTATTAGTTCTTGGATGAGAGAAAAAAACACAGTCAAGTCTACGTCATTTAGCCTTGAACTCTTGAGGTTACACGTGTAAGTTCTTTAATGAGAATCTCACAGAAAACAGAAAAGTACTTTGTCAGCGCACACGTGTTTCGTTTCACCAGCTTGAAGTCGGATGGATGAATATTCAGGCTCACAATAATAGATGAAATGTTTATATCAGAAATCACTCTTCTAACACCCCTGCTTGATTTCTGAAGTATAAATGTTCTTGAGATTTAAACCTGTTCTGTGTTTTGTAAAGTCAGGTTTGGGAAGGGGCTTCGTTAGAATGTCAGCTGTCATAGTTTTGGTTGGGCAATATTGTAGTTCAATTATTCCCTTTTCCTTAAGATCTTTTATGCTGTTGTATTTTATATCGATATGTTTAGTTTTCGAATGATGTTTATAATTTTTAACCATGTTTATACAAGCTTGATTATCTTCGAATAAAGTTATGGGCAAATTTTGTTGTAGATCAAGGTCCTTTAGAAGATTGATAATCCAAACTGTCTCTTGTGCTGAAGTTGCTGCTGAGATGTATTCAGCCTCAGCGGATGATAAGGCAACTGAATTTTGTTTCTTAGTTGACCAGGAAATTGGTGTATTTCCTAATTTACATAAATTTCCCGTTGTTGATTTACGGTCATTTTTATCCCCTGCCCAATCGGAGTCAGCATATGTTGTTAGTATTGGCTCATTTTCTTTACTAATAATTAGTTTTAGTTCTTGTGTTGTTTTTAAATATCTAATAACCCGCTTTACTGCGTTCCAATCCTTTTCTCTGGGTTTTTCGTTTCTACGACTCAAAATGTTCACAGCGGCGGCTATGTCTGGTCTAGTTATTGTAGCTATATATAACAATGTTCCGATAGCTTGCCTATATTTACTGTTATTAGAAAGTAAATTTTCCTCATCAATTATGTTTAAGTACCCGGGTTCCATCGGAGTATCACAGGGTTTCGCTTCCTTTAAATCGAATTTTTCGATCAGTTCTTTTATTTTGTTTCTTTGATCAAGTGCGAAATTTCCTTCTTTACTTCTTTTTATGTTTATCCCCAGATAATAATTTACAAGTCCTAAATTTTTGACTTCATATTCCTTTTTTAGTTGTTCTATTATTTCATTTATTTCTTTAGTTTCCCCTGAAATTAATAAATCATCAACATATATAATGATGTATGTTGTACTTTCCTTTAATTTTCGTGTGAAGAGACATGGATCGGAGGTGCTTTGCACAAAACCAAGTTTAGTTAAACTTTCTTCTAATTTAATGTTCCATGCTCGTGCGGATTGCTTCAATCCGTAAATTGATTTTTTTAGTTTGCAAATTTTATTTTCCTCTCCCGGTATTACATGCCCTTCTGGTTGTGACATATAAACTTCCTCTTCTAAATTTCCGTGGAGGAATGCAGTCTTAATATCTATATGATTAACATCTAAATTTTTATACGCTGCACATGCTAGAAACGCTCTTATAGTTGTATACGTTACTACTGGAGCGAAGGTTTCAAAATAATCGCTTCCGTATTTTTGAGAAAAACCTTTGGCTACAAGACGTGCCTTATATTTTTCTATTTCATTATTTTCATTATATTTTTTGGTGAATACCCATTTATTCCCAATTACTTTTATTCCAGGTGGTGGATCAATTAGTTCCCATGTTTTGTTTTTTCTTAATGAATTAATTTCTTCATTAGTTGCTTCGTACCATTTGTTTCTATCATATGGGTTTTCGATTTTCGCTATATCTTTCCACTCTGTTGGTTCAATATTTTCTTTTTGTATTTTAGTAATATAAGAGAATCTATCGGGTGGAACTCCCCTATTTGATCGTTGAGATCTTCTAGGTTCGTTTTCGTTTAAATTTTCCTCATTGTCTGTTTGTTTATCTTCCTGCATGTCTATAAAGAATTTTGAGGAATCTCCCCCTGCTTTTTCAGGTTGTTTCTGAACTTCTAATTCTTCTCTCATATCAATGGATTTTTTTTCGTTTTCATTTGAATTAGAGTTTTCTATAAATTTAACAGTTCTTGCCCTTATTACTTTATTATTGCCAATGTAGATCCTATATCCTTTTGATCTATTATCATAACCGATAAATGTTCCTTTTATTGCTTTATCATCGAGTTTTCCTCTTTGGGATTTATCGAGATAAGCATAAGCTTTGCAGCCAAATATTTTTATGTTTGATAAATCCGGTTTTTTGTTTGTCCATAGCTGGTATGGAGTTGAATTGTGTGATTTTGTTGGTAATCTGTTTATAAGATACACAGCTGTATTTAAAGCTTCGGCCCAAAATTTATTTGGCAGCTGCGCTTCCGATAATAGGCACCTTGTCATTTCGACTAAAGTCCTATTCTTTCTTTCCGAAACACCGTTCTGAGGTGCACAATGCGGAATAGTGAACTGGTGATGAATACCTTCATATTTTAAGAATTTTTCTAATTCTTCGCTAGTGTATTCACCCCCATTGTCTGATCGGATTTCTTTAACTGTGCGACCGAATTTATTTTTCGTTATGGCTACATATTCTTTCACTTTGGTAACTACCTCACTTTTATTCGATAAAAGAAATATCATTGTGAATCTACTAAAATCATCTGTGAATGTGAGAAAATATTTCTTCCCTCCTATGCTTTCTGTTTGCATCGGACCACATACATCCGTATGCACCAGATCGATCGCCTTCTTAGCTCTGTTCTCACTCTGTTTTGGATACGGTGCATTTGTTAGTTTTCCCTTTATACAACTCTCACAAACTATGTCATGTTTGCAATTTTTAATTTCTAGACCTGTTGCTAAATTGTTGGATAAGAGTTGTTTAATTGAATTAACATTTCTATGACCTAATCTCTTATGCCAAAGCTCAATGCAGTTTTTATTCTTGCATTGTTCAGCAAAATTGACATAGATTTCTTGCTTAGGTTTATATAGGTCAATTTCATATAAATTTTCTCTCTTTTTTCCTTCTAAGAGAGTTTTTCCATTATAGGATAAGTTACAGGTGTTATTTTCAAACATGAATTCATAACCATACTTTGTGGCTTTCGTAACCGACATTAAATTTGATTGAATATCAGGGACATATAAAACGTCCTTTAAAGTTATGTCATTTGATTGTGTCCGTAATTTTATTGTACCTGTCCCGTGCGATTTTAGTGTTGTTCCGTTTGCTATCGTGACAGTATTTTTGTTGTTATTGTCAATGTCAACAAATACATTTATGTCATTACAAATATGTGAACTGCTTCCAGAATCAACAATCCAAGTAGATTTAGATTCATTATGTGCGATTAATGATAATTGCCTTTGAGACATTGTTTTTTCGTTTTGATTTTCTTCGCTTTTACTCTCTTGAATTTGTGTGTTTTTTTCTGCTTTAGTTTTCGGAGTAAAATTACTTGCTTCAAAGCATAAAGACGAATTTTGTCTGTATTTTTCATTTGTTTGGTTCTTAGAATTTTTATTCTTAAGAAACCAACAATTTTGTCGCACATGGTTTTTTCTTTTGCAATTCGTGCAAAAAAGGTTTTGTTCTCTTTTTGGATATGCCCTAGTGTTTTGTTTTTGTTTATTAAATGTTTTGTATACATTTTCATGCGATGAATTGGAGCTTTCTTGTCTCCTTTGAAATTCATCTGTTAGTTTTCCTTTTATAAATTCCGAATTTAATTCTGTCTCTGATCGGGCCTCTAATGCCGTGATCAGAGTATCATAGCTAGGTGGAAGGGAGCACAACAAAAGTGCAGATAGATGAGAGTCCTTAATCTCTTCTCCTATAGATTTTAACCTATCAGCGGTTTCTAATATTTTAACAATATGGTCGTTCATATTACCATTTTCAACTAGTTTTATACTATATAGTTTTCTTAGCAAATATAATTTACTAGATAAATTCGCGCGCTCATGTATTGTTTTTAATGCTAACCATGTAGCTTTAGCTGATGTTTCGTTTTTTATGTAAATCAGCTGTGAGTCTTCTAAGCTTAAATTTATAATAGCCCTGGCTTTATTGTCTTTCTTCGTCCATTCGCCTGTTAAGGGGTTTGGCGGATCATCAGTTATCTGGTTGATTAAATCCTCTTTCATTAACAGCATCTCTACCTTGAACTTCCAAATCGCATAATTATTGGAGTTCAGTTTTTCTATGCTACACATTTCTTTCATATTTGAAGCCATGATGTTGTATTTTTATTAATTTTAATAATACTTTTATAGTTTCTATTGTTTAAAATATAGTTTTTTTTATTTTTCTTATTAGAGAGCGGTTTTACCGTGTTCAATCCTCAGCGCTCATAATCTGATAATTTTTAGAACTACGGTAAATAAATTCTTCTTCTAATTTTATTCTTAAAATTCACTTTAAGACTTCATGATAATAAAAGAAAGGTAGAGAAAGTTTGTCCTACCTTTTGAATCCGCGAAGGTGTAGTAAGTGTATCCAATTTTACTATAAATCCAATGGCACTATTTAATAACTTCTTTCGATCACTGATGAAAATAAAAAAAAACATCTTCTCTAAATAAAGTATTGCTTCATTGTATAATTTCTAAGTTAATTATTTAATTACTGTTGAAGAAAAAAAAAAGATTAATTTTACATTATAAAATTTACATCACACTATAAAAAGTTAAAACATTTAATTTAATAGAATTGTTCAGCAGGTCTGCATTAAATAAAAGTTACTCAGAGACTGAAGTATTAGTTCTTGGATGAGAGAAAAAAACACAGTCAAGTCTACGTCATTTAGCCTTGAACTCTTGAGGTTACACGTGTAAGTTCTTTAATGAGAATCTCACAGAAAACAGAAAAGTACTTTGTCAGCGCACACGTGTTTCGTTTCACCAGCTTGAAGTCGGATGGATGAATATTCAGGCTCACAATAATAGATGAAATGTTTATATCAGAAATCACTCTTCTAACAGTTATTCTTCAATTTGAACCATTTTTTTAATATGTTTTTTACTATAGCCTGCAGGTCCCAGTTGAATTTGGGGATATTTCGACGAAAGGGGATGCTGCGATTGCGATTTTTGTTTCATTTTCACTATTGTATCATCGAAAAGTGTATGAAGTTACGCATATAATTGAACAATTTTTTTTTCCTATGTTTTCGGTTATGGTCAACAGGGTCTACTTGAATTTTGGGGATATTTCGACGAAAGGGGGCGCTGCGACCGCGATTTTTGTTCTATTTTCAATATTGTATCATCAAAAAGTGTATGAAGTTATGCAGATAATTGAACCAAATTTTTTGTATATGCTTTGGATTATAGCCTGAAGATCCCAGTTGAATTTATGATATATTTCGATAAAAGGGGGCGCTGCGATCGCGATTTTTGTTCCATTTTCACTATTGTATCATCGAAAAGTGTATGAAGTTATTCTTCAATTTGAACCATTTTTTTTCTATGTTTTTGGTTATGGCCAGCAGGTCCTGCTTGAATTTGGGGATATTTAGACGAAAGGGGGGGGGGGGCTGCGATTGCGATTTTTGTTCCATTTTCACTATTGTATCATCGAAAAGTGTATGAAGTTATGCAGATAATTGAACCAATTTTTTCTCTATGTTTTTGGCTATGGCCAGCAGATCCCACTTGAATTTGGGTATATTTCGACAAAAGGGGGGGGGGGGCTGCGATTACGATGTTTGTTCCATTTTAAATATTGTATCATCGAAAAGTGTATGAAGTTATACAGATAATTGAACCAATTTTTTTTCTATGTTTTTGACTATAGCCTGCAGGTTCGAGTTGAATTTGGGGATATTTCGACGAAAGGGGACGCTGCGATCGTGATTTTTGTTCCATTTTCACTATTGTATCATCGAAACGTGTATGACTTTATGCAGATAATTGAACCAAATTTTTTGTATATGTTTTAGACTGTAGCCTGCAGGTACCAGTTGAATTTGGGAATATTTCGACGAAAGGGGGAGCTGTGATCACGATTTTTGCTCCATTTTCACTATTGTATCATCGAAAAGTGCATGAAGTTATGCAGATAATTGAACCAAACTTTTTGTATATGTTTTTGACTATAACCTGCAGGTCCCAGTTGAATTTGGGGATATTGTGGCTGGAGGGGGCGCATTGATAGCCATTTATAGATTTTAATTTCAAAAAAATATAGAAAAATATTAGAAATCCTAAAAAAAATTTCCGTTAAATGTTTGGCCTTGACCCAAGGATTCCAAAGCATTTTTTGTTTTGCTCTTAAAAAATGGCGGAGATATAGCAGTTTAAAATTATAGGGTGGCCGACATTTTGAAACAATAGAGCAGGATTCCTCCATAAATGGGTTTAATTTATGAGTTTTAATGAACATGGTTTCACTAAATTTTCTTTCATTGTTATAACCATCGTTTCAACACTTACATGCTTAACACTGTATATTTATATTCGCCAACGTCAAATTATTTGCCAAGCTTGGCGACAATTGGTGAAATATCGCCAAATTTGGAGACAAAAAATACACTGCCACGTGTGAATCCAACTTAATTAATTTAGCGATATTCTCATTCAAATTCAATATTGACCAGAACTGGGAATGACTCTTCTATAATCGGGTTCAACGCATTTTAAATTCGTGTATTTTTAGTAGAATTAGCTAAGGCCTCACAACCGAGCAATAGGGAGGCTATTTTTTCTTGACTGTACAGGCCAGAAGGACTTTCCGTAGTTTAGTATAATACATCGGCTGCTCGAATACAGGTAACCCGAAGATTCGCAAGTAGCTGACGTAGAACGGAATGACGAAAAATTTTGATTTTTTTTTGTGGTTTGATAGCAAATTTTGAAGCTTTTACATGTATGAGATAGAAGAAAGTTTTGAGATTGGCATGTCCAACTAGTTTAATATTCAAATATTGTAAAACCTATGAATAGCGCGCTCTTCCTCATCGTTGAATAGAGCCCTCCATAGGGCCAAGTTGTCCCTATTTTTTTTTCGCATCTCCGTGACTAATTGTCTTTTTATGGTCGGGTTCACTGTAGAATGTTGTTTGTGGGTCAGAATTACATTTTTCCAGGTCAGGTTGTATGGATTTTCTTAAAACGTTACAGCCGAAATATATATTACGAGACGAGAATAAAAGCATATTCGAATATGAATGAGAATACATATATATTAGATTTTCTACATTTTGAATAAAATGTGTATGTAAAAAATTAGATAATTTATTATTCTTTCTTTATAGTAGAGTTAAGAACCCTTTTAGCTCACAGGCTATCAAAGCTTGAGAACTAATGCGCCCGCCGGTTCTGTATGTACGTATGTATGTCAATAACGCGATAACTCTTGATAGAAATAACATTTTCGCTTCAAATTTCGTTTATAGGTTCATTGTGATAACGCGCTTCCCTGATTAGTTTTGGGGTTTCATTGGTTAAGTATAAAGGGGGATGAGGACTAACCGCCTTAATTTAGATAAATGGGTTTTTCAAATAGAATTATCCGATTTTCTTCAAATTGTGTATTAGGTTCATTGTGATAAAGCGCTTCCCTCATTAGTTTTGGGGTTCATTGGTTAAATTTAAAGAGGAATGACAGGAGACTAACCCTCCCTTAGCTTAGATAAATTGCTTTTTCCTTCAGAATAGTCAGATTTCGTTCAAATTTTGTATATAGATTCATTGTGGTAAGGCGCTTCTATCATAAGCTTTGGGGGCTCGTTGGTTAAGTATAAAGGGGAAACAGAGCTAATCCCCCCCCCCACTTAATTTATATAAATGCGGTTTTAAAGCAGAATTATCCAACTTTCTTCAAATTTTGTATATAGTGTCATAGTGATAAGGCGCTTTTCTGATTAGTTTTGGGGGTTCATTGGTTAAGTATAAAGGGGGGTAACGCGGGCTAATCCTCCCCACTTAATTTAGATAAATGGGTCTTTCATGGAGAATTATCCCATTTCTTCAAATTTTGTATATAGGTTCAGTATAATAAAGTGCTTTCCTGATTAGATTTGGGGATACATTAGTTAATTATAAGGGGGGGGGTGGATTGGAGATGATCCCCTTTAATATATTGTCAATTTCTTTATTTTTTGAGAGGCTTATTTCAAATTCCTTGAAATAAGAATATAATATACAATTAGTGTGAATAGCCTGTGAACTCACTGCCCTCAGTATAAATGTGCAGTTTTCTTTTTAGCTCATAGGCTATCAAAGCCTGACAACTAATGTGCCCGACGTTTCTGTTTGTACTTACGTTTGTATGTACGTATCTAAGTACGTACGTATGTAAGTACGTATGTGTGTATGTATGTACGTATATACGTAATGCGATAACTCTATAGAAATAATCGTTTCGCTTCAAATTTTGTTTATAAGTTCATTGTGACAAGACACTTCCCTGATTAGTTTTGGGGGTTCATTGGTTAATTATAAAGAGAAAAAATTGCTAATCCTTCCCCCTTAATTTAGATAAATGGGTTTTACATGAAGAATTATCCGATTTTCTTTCAATGGTTGGATTCGGTAAAAATCGAGTTGTTGTGTCTTTTAAACTCTTATAAAATCGATACCAACAAAATTTTAAAAAAATTAAGAACTAACAACGATAGCTCAGTGTTTAAGCTTTCCAAAAATATGATTTTTATAATTCTACTGCAATTACAGCGAGTATAATCACGCGACAACTTTGACCTAAATTGAGAAAAAACACCTGAATTAATTATATGCGGACCGCCTCTACTCGGATCCACCCAGAGGCATTCTGTGATTGGACAAAGCATTCTCTGAACTCTATAGATACGCCTCTCGGAAAAGCCTCACCACGATAATGGCTATATGTTTATCTGATATATATTATTTATTTCTTATGTATATCTACGTAAAACTTTGGAAGGGATACTCCAAATTTAATACTTGTTTTTTTCTTCTTTTGATGGAAAAGTATCTTTCCAGCAGACTGTAAGCAATAATAAGCTTATCTGTCTGAATATTTACATGCTTTTTTCTTACTTTATAAATTTTAACGTTCGTAACAATTGACTAATAGCCCTAGATTGGACTTGGGGAGACTCCAGTGGAGGGGGTGGTGTTCATTGGTTAAGTATAAAAGGGAGGGGGGGTCAGCCCACCCCCCTTGAATTTGACAAATGAGTTTTTCATGCAGAATTATCCAATTTTCTTCAAATTTTGTACATAGGTTCATCGTGATCATAGGCGTAGCCTCGGGGGGGCACGAGGGGGCACGTGCCCCCCCCCCAACTTTCTGAACATCAATTTCTAAAATATGATACAGTCAATTAAGACTTGTATCATATTGACCCAAAATGGAAATGAAATAACTACTCTAATTTTTACTTTATATTTCTTCATTTTTTTTTACTTAATCAGATGTCAGATCAGTATAGATAGCTCAGCTCTTTTTCTTTGAAGTAATGAATTTGGTAGCAAAAATTGTGTTGTGCAGTACAAACTCTGATAACATTCATTAAACGAAAGTTTGAACTATCACTCTCTTACAGCTGCGGATAATTTCAATGTGTCAGCTATTTTTTTCGAAGTCTGCGGTTAGTATCTACATATACTTTTTTTTCTTCTCATTCCGTCTGTAGACATTAGAAAAGGTAGTTGCGTTTATCAGAGCGAGAGGGGGGTTCTGTTTCCCCGCAATATATATTTAATTTAATTTGTTCTAATTTTTATTGTAATTTAATCAAGTCATAAATATCCTGCTTTTCCAAGCTGTGTCGCTGGAGTTAATTACCAATGGAATGCAACCACACATCACTAAGATTATAAAAAATTATTAATATTTCCTTCATTTAGTTATTAAATATGCTGACGAAAAAACACTAAAAAATTCACTATCAATTCAAAACTCGCAGAGGACAAAATATACTATTTTGGTCTAAAAGCTTAAAGACGAATTCATTTTACAAGTGTTAAAAAATTGCCGCTAATCGCAGAAAATCGCGTACAATTTTTTATGCGATTTAAATCGCAAAAAAATTAAAAATCTCAGAGGACAAAATTTATTGTATTTAGACTGAAATATTGAAGTCGAATTCCTCTAACGATCCCTCCCGGATTCCTTCTGCCGCAAAATGCAAATAAACGCTAAAAATCTCTCTCCCTTTTTTTTTTTTAATTTTTTTTCTTTTTTTTCTTTCTTTCTTTCTTTTTTTTTTATTACAGATGACAAATTTTACTATATTGGGCTAAAAGATTGAAACCAGATTCCTGTAACAAATGTTAAAAAATTGCTGCGAAACACACACACACACACACACAAATAGTTTAAATCGCATGAAAAATTAAAATCACTGTACGGATTATGAATAAACTTTATTGAAAAGAGAAAAAAATTAGTGTATTAGGCTAAAAGATTGAAAATGGATTCTTTTCATGAATGTGAAAATATCTCCACAAAACGTGAAAAAAAAAATCCCATAAAGAAAATTCCACGAAAAATTTAAAAATCTCTGAATACAAAGTTTACTATATTGTGTTCAAAGCTTGAAATCAGATTTCCTTTACGAATGTAGGAAAATCGCCGCTAATTGAAAAAAAAAAAATCGCGAAAATCTTAAAAATCTCAGAGAACAAAATTTATTACATTGGGTTAAAAAATTGTAGCTATTTACGAATGTCAAAAAATCGCCGTGAAACGCGAAAAGACATTAAAATCGCATGAAAAATTAAAATCATTGTACAGATTCCGAATAAACTTTATTGAAAAGAGAAAAAAAATTACTCTATTGGGCTAAAAGTTTAAAACCGGATTCTTTTTACGAATGTGAAAATATCTACACAAAACTTTAAAAAAAAATCACATAAAAAAATTCACGAAAAATTAAAAAATCGCAGAGGACAAAATTAACGATATTGTGTTTAAAGACTGAAACGGGATTTATTTTACGAATGTTAGAAAAACCGCTTCACGCAAAAACTAAAAAAAAAAAAAAAAAAAAAAGAAAGAAAGAAAAAAAAATCGCCTTTACGAAATTTTTTTACGAATGTAGAAAAATTGATGCAAAACGCATGAAAACGTAAAAAATTGCAAAATATAATCGCGAAAAATTAAAAAATCTCATAGAACGAAATTTATTATATTGGGTTAAAAGATTGTAGCTGGATTCCTTTTACGAATGTCAAAAAATCGTCGCAAAGCGCGAAAAAACGCTAAACCCCGCATAACAAATTCGCTATAACGAGTTCCGAATAAACATTATTGAAAAGAAGCTAACATCTATATACATATTTCTCTTATGTAATATGGCTTATGAAATAAGGCTGAATTTCTAGATTACAGTTTGGCAACAACCGTAGTTTCTAGAGCTCAGACCAATGAACAGACTAGATTGCGTAAGATCAGTTCTGTCTCCAATATGGCGGCCAGTGGAGAGCTGTCAAACTCAAACTAGCAACTATTAAAATAAAATAACATGTGCGTAATTAATACAAAGCGGTTGAGATGATTCCTCATTCTAATTATGAATAATGTCGTCCATTTCAAATGAATTCCCAACTCTTATTTAGAATTTATTTGGGATTTTCACTCACAAGAAAATCGGAGAGAATAAAAATATCAACTGTCTTGATTGCACCTGCTGCCATCTGTTGCTATCTTGATAAAGCTAATTTTTTTTTTATCTATAATCATTTAAAACAGTAAAATGTCGAACGAAATTTAAACAATGATTGATGATATATATGAACTATCTTCCTATCACGTAGTGTTTTTTAAAATGAATTTAAGCCATGCTGTACAATATTATAGATGCAATGAGTTTTAAACTAATTGTGTTTCAAGATCATTTTTTCATAGTATTTTAATTATTTATGCCCATTGGTAGCACCAACTAAATGCATTTTTAACTGTGTTTTCAAAGAAGTTTTCAATTAGTTTTTTTTTACATTAACAAAATTGTCAATTTCATATGTTAAAATCATTTATGGTAGTACTTATTCCGGCAAGAGTTGCTGCAAAAACGAAAAGAGGCGAGCGAGCGAAGCGAACTGGGACCGCGTAGCGGTCTTAATGTGAATTGCTTAGTAATTCACGGAGGTTTACGAGCGTTAGCGAGTAAGGGGCTGAGCCCCCTATAGTTTACTATATTGGGTTAAAATAATTTGGGCTAAAAGGTTGTAACTGGATTACTGTTACAGATGTTAAGAACTTCCACGAAACACGAAAAGAACCCCGCAAAAAGTCGCATGAAAAATTCGCGATTAAAACCAGTGAGTACAAAATTGAGTACCAAATGTAATCTCAGTGTTCAAAATTTAGTATAATGGGCGAAAGATTCACACTGGATTCCTTTTACGAATGTTTAAAAATCGCAGCAGGACGCGAAAAAACGGCAAAATATCTCAGAAAAAAATTTAAAAATCGCAGAGGACAAATTTTACAATAATGGGTTAAACGGTTAAAACCTGATTCGTATCACAAATGTTAAAAAATTGCCACAAAACGCGGGAAAACACTAAAAATCACATCAAAAATTTGCGAAAAAATTAGAAATCACTGAGGACAAAATTTACTACATCAGGCTGAAAAATTGAAACCAGATGTATTTTACGAATGTTTAAGAAAATCGCCTCGGAATGCTTAAAATCGCATAAAGAATTCGTGAAAAATCTAAAAATCGCAGATGATAAAATTTGCTATATTGGGCTAAAAGACTGAAGTTAGATTCCGTTTGCGAATGTCAAAAAAAAAAAAAAAAAAAAAAAATGCCGAAAATCCCATAATAAATTTGCAAAAAATTTTAAAATCGCCGAGTAGAAAATGTACTATATCTGCTGAAAAAATAAAATCAGATTTCTCGTACGAATGTTTAAAAAATTACCTCAGAAAAATAAAAAACGTTAAAAATCACATAAAGATTTTGCGAAAAATTTTAAAAAGACAGAGAAAAAATTTTTACTATATTGTGTAAAAGATTGAAACTTAATTCCTATTACAAATGTTAAGAAATTGTCGCAAAATGCGAAAAATGCTAAAAATCACATAAACATTTCCCAAAAAATTCAAAAATTGCTGTACGACGAATGTTTAAGAAAAATAAACTTTTTTGAAAAGAAGACAAAATGTTTTATATTGGGCTAGAATATTGAATCTGAATACCTTTTACCCAATGTAATAAAATTGCTACGAGGCCGTTTTTAACCAAGATACCACTGTATATACATGGGTATGTGTGCGTGCGCGCGTGTGTGTTTAATAAACATTTGTGCCCCCCCAAAATTTTCGGTCACGCTACGCCTATGATCGTGATAAGGTACTTTTCTGATTAGTTTTGGGGGTTCATTGGTTAAGTATAAAGGGGGGTGGGGGACGGGAGGCTAACTCCACTTAATTTAGAAAAATGGGTTTTTCATGCAGAATTACCCGATTTTCTTCAAATTTTGTACATAGGTTCATTGTGATAACGCGCTTTTCTGATTACTTTTGGTGGTTCACTGGTTAAGTATAAAAAAGCGGGGGGGGGGGTAAGCCCCCTGAATTTAACAGATGTGTTTTTCATGCAGAATTATCCGATTTTCTTCAAATTTTGTACATAGGTTCATCGTGATAACGCGCTTTTCTGATTACTTTTGGGGGTTCACTGGTTAAGTATTAAAAAAGCGGGGGGGGGGGTAAGCCCCCTGAATTTAACAGATGTGTTTTTCATGCAGAATTATCCGATTTTCTTCAAATTTTGTACATAGGTTCATCGTGATAACGCGCTTTTCTGATTACTTTTGGGGGTTCACTGGTTAAGTATAAAAAAGCGGGGGGGGGGGGGTAAGCCCCCTGAATTTAACAGATGTGTTTTTCATGCAGAATTATCCGATTTTCTTCAAATTTTGTACATAGGTTCATCGTGATAACGCGCTTTTCTGATTAGTTTTGGGGGTTCATTGATTAAGTATAAACGGGGTAATGGAGGGCTAATCCTCCCCCATTAATTTAGATACGAGTTTTTCATGCAGAATTATCCTATTTTCTTCGAATTTTATATGTAGGTTCATTCTGATAAAGCGCTTCACTGATTAGTTTTGGGGGTTCATTGGTTAACTATAAGGGGGGAGGGGTATGAACCCCCTTAACATATTGTCGATTTCTTTATTTTTCGAGGGACTTATTTCAAATTCTTTGAAATAAGATTATAATATACAATTAGTGTGAATAGCCTGTGAGCTCAATGGCCTCAGTTTAACTGGGCAGTTTTCCTTTTTTATTTCTTTCATTTACACAAAAGTATTCTTTTACATGATGATCTACGGGGAAAAACTATTTGCAGCATATTTTAATTATGTTATGCCATTTCAGATATAATGAAATGGATATACATTATTGAGGTTTACTACAAGACACTTGTTATGCGAAAAGCATTTATCATTCATTTACAGGGACACACAAAATATTTCGGGTACATTACTGTATCCGAAATATTGTTTATAAGCCATAATTGGAAGTAGGATTTTAGTTAGGTATGCGTTTAACTAAATTTTTGAATGTTATGAGTTATGTATAAATGCTACAGATCATATACAGGGCTAAACAAAAAAATTTGTAAGCATTACTGTGCAGCAGCGTAAATTGATTAAAATGGGTTTTTAATCGAGTTATGCATTTTAAACGTGAAATATATTTAGTATACCAAGAAAGGTTTGTGGAATATAAATAAAATCATATACAGGACCACGCAAAGAACTGAATACATGGCTGACTATGTATGATAATTCCTGGAAGTGTGATTTCAGCGTGTATTTGCCTGAATTAAACTATAGCTTAATATGTAGCGAGTACAAAAAGCTTATGTAATATACAGGGCTGTACAAAATAATTCAAGTATGTTTCCATCTATTGGTGGAAACTGCTGAAGATGAATTTCCAACTGTGTTATTTGTTTTATTGCTAAACTAAATTGCAGCATACTGTAGAGTATATACAAATGTATAAATTATATACAGGGCTTCAGAAAAGAATTGGAGTACTTTTCCGGCTGTGGATGGTAATTGCTGAAATCTGGTTTTCAAATGTGTTTTGTGTTTTTCTGAAATGTTTACTTAGATAACTTATTTACCTTATTAAACAGCGATGGTTTGTTAAAGTATTCTGTTAGTGTTGGAAAGTGCTTCATAATCTATGCTTGGTTACAGGATTTTACTAATTTTACTAATGAACAAAAATTTATATAAATAATTAAGATATAGATTTGAAATTGAGGATGGGAAAGGATGTCATCTGCCGATTATTATAGCGTAGCGTCTTCGTTATGTTCTAATTATCAAAAAAAAAATTAATTTTTTTATAATGATCACGTTAATGTATGTGAAGGTGGTTTTCTTGAATAAATTATGTTGCGGGTATGGGGAAGGAGGGCCTTGCTCTGATTTATACAAAATAAATTCCCAAGAAATTTAACATTTTTAGCTTCTGACGTAGCGTTTTTTAAATGTTATGGGTAGAGAATACAGGAAATTTTAAATAACGATTTTCATAAATGTTTAATTTATGTTCCTAATAAAAGTACACAACCCGTATATTTATGAAGATGGTTATCAACAATCAAAGTAAATGAATTGTTGTTGAGCACTTAACCAAGTGCCCTACAAGCAATCCTACGAGTTTCTTTATCTAACTGTGCATTCTTATCTCGAGTTCTACGGATTCCCAATCGCAACGGCCTTTAGATGATTCGACTTGGTTTTCGTTCGTGTTACAGATTTTAGTTCCACCTTCCACCGCCAAGGGGCGCATTATTTTTTAGAGTTCTGTTGGCCTGATTTCGACGGGCATTAGTTCATTCAACTCCTTTATACAACGGGTACCCGTGTTGGATGTTCGTATGGGACAAATTGCGCCCCCTAGCGTTGGAATACGATACTAAAGGATTATGAGCGCGTGCGCAGCACGCTTGCTATTCGGTGCTGGTGGCAGTGGGGACACGATTTGGAGTTTTATTCGGAAGGTGGTTTCTTTGGAACAGGGTGCGTCCCCTGGCGGCGGAAGGTGGAACTAAAAGAGTTTGCAGCGCGTGCTCTGCATGCATACCATAAGGTGCGGCAGGCAGTGGGAACACGTGTCGGTGGTTCGTTTTAACAGAATGCGCCCGTATTTGCGGAAAGTGGAGATAAAGGATTTTCAGTCGACGTGCGAAGCAATTTTAACTAAATAATTTAATACAAAATCAGGTTAAAGATATAAAATCATTCAAACTTTAGGTTTGTTTAATTTTATTATCATGGGCCCGAGCAACGCCGGTCGGGTCAGCTAGTATATATATATATATATATATATATACCGGGTGCGTCATAAATTCGTGTAAACTTTAAATATTCATAAAAAAAGAAGTAATGCTCAGAAAATTTTTCGGTGTGCGCGAGTATGATCAGAAGGTTTTTGGATTTTTTTTCCATGTATAATAAAAAATTATTCCAAAAGTAACCAATAGAGGGCGCTCACACGTCGTACTGAGGAGTTTTATGCAAATCAGGCAAACACAAATAGACAATAAAACAAATCACAATAATATGACACTGTGCATTTATTTTAAAGTAAAAGATGATCAACATGACCACTATCACCAGGTATTAGGAAAGCGAGGCGCGTCAGTACGCCTGTTACAGCTGAATGTAGCATGTCGGCATCGATGCCACCGACGGTCCGTCGAATGGCATCTTTCAATTCCCCCAAAGTTTCTGGGGAGCCCCGGTGTACACGACACTTTAAGTATCCCCACAACCAAATACCTGCTGGGGTCATGTCTGGAGATCATGCGGGCCACTCAAACTTACAACCTCGACTTATCACTCGGTCTTCAGTGAAAGTGTTCAACAGGAACATCCTGACTTCACGTGCAACCTGCGACGGGGCACCATCCTGCATGCAGGCACAACGTGGTCACGCAAAAGCGTAACATACCGTTCTGCAGTGACTGTACAGGTTTTCCAGCCGGATTTAGGACCTCTTCAAAAAAGAAAGGACCCAGAACCAGGGCCCAAATTAGACTATCTGGGGCCCGGGGCAAGCATCATTCTGAGAGGCCCCTTTCTATCTATCCATGAAAATTGTTCGGGAATTATGTTGAAGTGACTAGTATTAAACTCCATACCTATTTTATGTATACATAAATTTCGAACCAAGTGCTATTTACATCTGTATACATATACAGGGTATCACAAGAAATGGTCACAACTTTAACAAATGACAGAACACTGTTTTTTGGTGTAGGAATATAACGACTCATGTGAGCTTTTGAAGTGTAAATGCAGATCTTTCAATCACTCTTGGTTATTTGTTATAATGTAAAATTTTCTATTATATTATAAAATTTAGTATTTGTTGTGCATCAGCATGTATTTGGGCGATTCCATAATATGGAAAGATAAGTGCAGGCATGCCCTTATACTAATAGCAACAAATTTTAACACTTGATACGTTGTTACTTCAATCCCCATGCTCTAAAGTATTTTTATATAAATTTTTATAACATTAGTTTCCTAATGATGTAGATTGTTCTTTTTAGGGGGCTTAGGGCACAGGAAGTGGAGGGCTAAACTCCTTTCCTAAATCTTTGAAAATGTAATATTTTTTGTCACTTTTGGCCAATTTAAACCATTTTGCATCCGTTTAACAAAAATCTTAATTAAGAGCAGAGGGGGGGGGGGCTCTCAGATTGGGGGCCTGGGGCAGCTGCCCCACATGCCCCAGCATAAGTTGGGCCCTGCCCAGAACAAAAGACGCGGTGACACCACACCAAACAGTCAAATGAGGAGCATGCACTGGCTTGGTCAGGTACTCACGAGGGTTTGACGCTGTTCAGATACGACTGTTTTGCGTATTGACGTCATCATGCAGTGAAAAGTGTGCTTCATCCGTCCAGTTGACGTTCAACAACCATTATGGGTCCCGCTCCATTTTTGCCAGCGCCCATGTAGAAAACTTTAGTCTTTTATCTCTATCTGCCAGTAATAACTGGTGAATTGCCTGTATCTTGTACGGATACAGATCCAAGATTCCGTGCAGAATACGTCGAATCGACGATTACGTAAATCCCCGTTATTCGCCCAGCTTCACGAGCACTGCTACTCTCCATTGATGTCTCGGCTGCCAATTCTTCCATGACACTTTTCACAACATTGACGCGATCCGTGCTCGAGGATGGTCTGCCACTACGTGTACGATCCTCCAAACTCCCCGTTTTCTCAAAACGTCGTACTAAATTGAGTATCCCATTCAATGAAATAGGGTTTTTTGCGCCTGAAGTTCTTTCTCCGTGCGAAACTTTCGCAATGCAATAGTTGTCGATTCACCATTCTTGTAAAAAAGTTTAACTACCAGCGCTCGATCTGGTAACGATAGCATGCTGCCGAGATCGAATCTTGGATGCAATGTCAAATGCTGTCGCCAAGCATACAGAGGTACCAGTGGGTAGAGAGAGACAGGGTGAGCCCACATCTCAGTAACATCGCTTATGACTCAATGGAGGAATTCCACATTGTAATAAAATTTCCAAAGGAACAACGGACCGTTTGGAAATAGAACTATAGGATAGAACGTTACAACACTAGTACTAGTAAAATGGTTGTTCGGATTTTTTTTTTAGAATTATTTTATACTACGGTAGGACGATATATATACAAAGCATTCATAGAAAAAATATTTTTTAGAGGAACTGTGTATATCAGGACACATTGGGAGATACCTTCTCGAAGTCGTATAAAGGCGCGATCTTTTCAAGGGCAATAATACTTTTCAGTGTATTAATAGTGACAATTTTAAGCTTTAATTACTCTCCAGTATTCAGAATTATGTCAAAAAGATTAACTAGATAATATCCTTTCCCGCCCAGCACTTTTAAATAAACTGAAAAACATCTTTAAGTTCTTGATGGATCTTTCTAACTTGACCCGCTCCTGAGATATGGACTTCATTCCTGGTATGAACATCATCCAATCATAAACCATCTTCACTGCCCAGTGTCGCGCTGGAGGTATGTCTCTGGCAGTGAACTACCTGTAATGTACATTAAGATAGTATCACCTTAGCATGTCTATTTTCACCCCGCCTCCTGTCGCGTTTTCTGGCGGGTTCAGCTCCAGCTGAAATATGTATTTTTTTAAGACCTTAATAAAGAGACCGGGAGGGACATCTATGCTCTACAGATCTGGTTCCCAGTCTGAGCAGTCCCTCTTAGGCATTCAAATAGATATAAGACTGCTTGTTTCTTTATGGCTAAAAATTTCAGCGGGCTTCTCCGGAGATTCCGACTCGGTCCCTTCCGTAGGAAAGATGACCGGAAGCCCGACACAACGAGATGTTCGACACGACGGGGGCAGGACACGGTTGAACCGCCACCTCAATGTGGTGCGCCGTTGATAGCGTTCGGGCGTCCAAAAAAACAGAGACACCAAAAAGACTCGGTGACGCAGGCCACT
Source organism: Maratus michaelseni (assembly GCA_963931845.1). Taxonomy (NCBI): domain Eukaryota; kingdom Metazoa; phylum Arthropoda; class Arachnida; order Araneae; family Salticidae; genus Maratus; species Maratus michaelseni. The sequence goes on from OZ007593.1 coordinate 268,487,853, forward strand.
GAGTCTGGGTCTACCCTTCATAAGCTCAGGTTTTCAGCGGCGTGAGGACTCTGCCAATATTGGAAACCTCCTCCCTAGGTGGTAGAAGGACGCCTCGTAAGCCTATCTCAGTTGCTCGAGCGGGACCCTCGCCCTGCGTCGAGGTAGGTGACGATGAGCAACGGCTAGCTAACAGCGGTCAGATAGTTTCCAAATCTTTATCTGGGGGTGTTGACGGAGGCGAGATCGAACTCCGAAGAGCACGGTGCGTGGTGGCTCTGCAGTGACGCTTGGTTACTGCGTGAGGCGGCGTGAAGCAACCCTCAGTACTAGCAGGCGGCAGAGCGTAGTTACCGGCATGTGGGCGTACACTCATGGTCTAAAACTGGAGTAGTTTTGTGTCAACCTCAATGGTCCGGAAGAAGGGCATTGCCCGTTTGTAGGAAGAGTGATAGGAGTACTCGGGGCCACTTAGGTCACCGTGTAACCGTATCAACTCCTTGGGAGGATGTATGTTCTTTACCTGGACTGTTCGATTAGCTGGAATCTTAGAAATAACTTTCTTGATCGGGACCGCCTCTTTGGCGCTTTTGAAGGAATTTTCCATGACCTTCAGAGTACCGATAGTGGTGCCTCCCCTTTTTCATTGTTGTTATTGTTGTCTTTTTGTTTAAGTTTTGTTTTATATGTGGGTGACACCCCAGTTGAGTTGACTGGCCACTACCTGCAATTCGTTGCAGGGCTTCGCCGGAGGGAAAGCTTCTGGGGGCGACAATTTATGCCAGGAAGTGTCTATGCGTTCAGGGACACTTTTCCTTGAGGTCTCGGGCTGGCGAGAGGCTCCTTCTCCTTGCCGCAGCCGATGAGACCAGTCGCTTCCTCTTCCTCGCCGCAGCCGATGAGACCAGTCGTTTCTTCCTCCCCTAGGACTCGATGATCGGAAACTGTCGTACAATAAGAATCGTTGGGATAGTTTGGCATAAGGACTAGGACCCGGTTCCCACTTTCGGGTTTCGGCTACGAAGCTGTCGGAGGTCTCCAGCGTCTCCCCAAGTGTTTTGTGGTGGTGTCCTCGAAGTGTGGGTTCCATCGCATATCGCAGCGACTTTTGTCGTACGTCTCTTAGGTTAAAGGGAGTGTTCAGCAGGTGGTGGCGCTCCCACCGGCCGCAGCACTTACAGGAGGACTCTCCTGTTCTAGTGCGTTTAAAGTCCTTCAGGACTTGGGTGCAGCGGTTGATGTGCTGACGGGGGCACTCAACCGGCTGGTGGCGCAGCCTCATTTTATTACTAAGATTAGTTGTAATTCAGTAAACAATTTTTTAAACATTTTAAAGAAATAGACATTCAGTACCTATGGGACATTGGCTGAAATAAGCATAAAAACCCATAAAACTAGCTAAGATATGTCGGTTAGCTGTCTAAATGGGTCGAAATTTTCAGGACCAGGCTTTCACCGCCCTGTACAAAAAATATAATGACCCAACCGATATAAAAGCTAAAAGTTCCACCCGAGAACGACCTGGTCCGTACAAATATATAAATATATATATATATTGGCCTAGTACGATATAAACGCTAAAAGTTCTGCCCGAAGTCGGCTCAGCCCGTACAAGAGCTTGATTGGCAAGAGCCGACATGACTTATATACACAACTTAACACAATATGAATTTTCAAGAAATTTCATACAGTAGTTCTGGGAATATAGCTATCGCAGAAATCGTGAGAAATTCAGCATAGAAGCTGCGAGATTTACACCTTTTACGAGATTTACATCAAAACCTAATCACCACATATTTATGTCAATGTATAACTGAATATGAAATTTGATTACATTCCATGCATTATTTGCTGACATAGAGCGCCCAAAAATTTGTGTCACATACAGACAGACAAACTCGCGGACAGACATTTTTGAAAAACAATAATATCGTGTTCAGGATTTCCAAAAACGTATAAATCTTTGAAAAACAAGACGTCGAAATTTTACACAAATCCAATACTTTCTTCTTGTATCGATAGAAGAAAACTAGTCAGATTTGCCACTCCCAAAACTTTCGTCTATATCATACATGTTTCACATACACCAAACATGAATCAGCAGCAACATATAATCAAGGTCGAACCTAATCTAAAGTTTTATTAAATTCCATGCATTAGTTCTTGGGAAATGACTATCGCTAAAATCGTGTTAATCCTGAAAAATGCAGCATAGCAGCACCAGGTGTTGGGAGATTTACATTAAAACCTAATGCGCAAAAACCTATGTCCAAGTCTACACTGTAAAAAAAACCTCTCAAATTAACAGAAAAACTGTCAATTTTGGCGCCGGTGGAAAACCGTTTAATTTACAGAAAATATCCATATATTTTCATTAAAACAGTTTTTTCTGTAAAACATATAGATTTTTTCTGTAAAAATGAAAAATCCACATTTTTTTTTTTACAGGTAAAAACTGTTTTTCCTTTAAACAATATTTTCTGTAAAAAAAGTAAAATACTTTTTTTGTCAAAATTACATACTTTTTTTACTGTGTAACTGAAACTGAAGTTTGATGAAATTCTGTGCATTAGGTTTTGAGATACAGCTATCGTGAAAATCGTGAAAAATGTAGCATAGCAGCGCTACCGTTTGAGCGATTTACACAAAAAATTAATCAGCTCCAATTTATATGAAGGTCTAACTGAATACAAAGTTTTATTAAATTCCGTGCATTAGTTCTTGAGATGAAGCTATCTTGAAAATCATGAATAATAAGCATACACTGCCACCTCTTGGGTGGTATACACCAAAACATAATCAGTAACAACTTATGTCCATGTCTAACTGAATCTGAAATTTGATAGAGCTGGGTTCAAAATCGTGAATAACGCAACATGCAGCACCACATGTTGGGAGATTTACACCAAAATCAATTAAGCAATAACTTATGTAAACCTCTAACTGAATCTGTAATTTAAGGAAAATCCGTGTATTAGTTCGTCAAATATATCTATATTGAATATCATGAATAATACAGCATAGCAGCACTAAATTTTGGGCGGTATACACCGACACCTAATCAGCGATAACCTATGTCAAAGTCTAACTGAATCTGAAATTTGTTGAAAATCCTTACGTTAGTTCTTCAGATAGAGCTATTGTGGAAATGAAGAAAAAAATTGCGTAGCAACGCCATGCAGTATGTTGGGCTATTTACACCAAAAACGGATCAGCAGCAATTTATATAAAAGTCTAACTCAATCTCAAGATTCATTAAATTCCGTGCATTAGTTCTTGAGATATGACTATCGCTAAAATCGTGTAATCCTGAAAAATGAAGCTTAGCAGCGTCACCTTTTGGGAGATTTACATTAAGACCTAATAAGCAACAACTTATGCCAACATCTAAATGAATCTGAAGTTTGATGAAATTCTGTGCATTAGTTTTTGAGATATAGCTATCGTGAAAATCATGGAAAAAGCAGCATACCAGAGCCATCTGTTGGGCTATTTACATCAAAACATAATCAGCGTCTATATATGTCAGGGTCAAACAGATTCTGAAATTTGATGAAATTCTGTGCATTATAATTATTGAGATATCTATTGTGATAATCGTGAAAAGGGTAGTATAGCAGCGCCGCATGTTGAGCGATTGAGACCAAACACTAATCAGCACCAATTTATATGAATGTCTAGCTGAATATAAAGTTTTATTAAAATCCGTGCATTATTTCTTGCGATATAGCTATCTTGAAAAGAGTGAATAATGCCGCATACCGCGCCACCTGTTGGGCGGTATACACCAAACCTGCAACAATTTATGTCCATGTCTAACTGAATCTGAAATTTGATAACAATCTGTACATTACTTCTTGGGATAGAGCTATTGCGGAAATCCTGAAAAAAAAACAGCATAGTAGCGTCAACTGTTGAACGATTTACACCAAAACCTAATAAGTAACAACTTATGTCAACGTCTAACTGTACCTGCAATGTAATGAAAATCCGTGCATTAGTCCTTGAAATATAGCTATCTAGAAAATCGTGAATAATGCAGCATAGCAGTGTCACCTTTTGGGTGGTATACATCAAAACCTTATCAGCATCAACTTACGTATGGCGATGTGAAACTGAATCTGAAGTTTTATGAAAATCTGTGCATTAGTCCTTGAGATAGAGCTTGTGTGGAAATTCAGAAAAATACAGCATAGCAGTGCCACCTGTTGGGCGATTACCAACACATAATAAGTTACAACTCATAATGAAAATCCGTGCATTAGTCCTTGAGATATAGCTATTTGAAAATCGTGAATACTGCAGCATAGCAGCGACACCTTTCGACGGTGTACACCAAAACCTAATCAGCAACAACCTATGTCAATGCCAAACTGAATCTGAAATTTGTTGGAAATTTCTGCATTAGTTCTTGATATAAGAGTTAGCTTGAAAATTGTGAATAATGCGGCATGGCAGCCCCACCTCTAGGGCTGTGTACACCGAAACCTAATCAGCAACAACTGATATCCACGTCTAACTGAATTTGAAGGTAGATGAAAATCTGTACGTTAGTTCTTGAGACAGAGCTATTGCGTAAATCGTGAAAAATGTAGCATAGCAGCCACCTGTTGAGCGACTTACACCAAAAACTGATCAGCACCAATTTGTTACAAGTTCTGGCTGATTCTAAAATTTTATTAAATTCTGTGAATTAGTTCCTGAGAAAAAATGTTCATATGCATACAGACAGATATTTTTCTAAAAACAGTCATATCGTATTCAAGTCTTCTAAACCGTATAAATCCGTTTAAAATCGGAGGTCAAAAATTTTCACCAATCCAATACTTTCTTTTTGTAAAGTTAGAAGAAATGCAAACAGTGAAATCGTGTTTAGTACCTTTTAAAATGTATAAATCCGTCGAAAACCGGAATTCGAAAATTTTCATGAATCCAATACTTTTTTCTTTAAAAAATCAAAGAAAGTAATAGAAATGCCAATCCAGCATGGGCTGGGAGGAAAGAATTTAGAGGATGCATGAGTCGAGATAACAATGGTTTTCATATTTGTTGGGTTGAATCCGGAACGAAATCTTAGCTTTTATACCATGCGGATCCCGAATCTTGATATTTCAACCGGTGCACGCCTCTAGGAAGAATAAATTCCACTCCAAGCTGGACCCAGAAAAGAAGTCTACCCGAAAGTGTGGCCCGGCACGAGTCTGCAGAGAAAAGTAATGTTCATCCCGGCCGAGTGAGGAAAGTGTGGAGACAAAGCCGGACCCGAGTTTCATGAATGAAAATTTACTTGGCCAGCGGCCCAGTCTTTGGCCTGTCCCTTTCGGGTGCAGACCTCACTGATAGTTTGTAGACCCTTTATTAGCCCAAGGGGTGGGGGCGATCGCCTCATCACCCTGCGTTAGACTTCATTTCTCCCCCTCCCTCTGGTAGAAAACATACAATGTTTAAAATCTTAATATCTGTTTAAGATTTTTTTCTAATTTCATGAAGATGCTATTTTAACATGTAGTGTTATTGTATCTTATTTGAGTCTTTCAGGAAATTGCGAATTCTAAAGAAAAATTACCAATATAGTTATTTCAACTCATTTATACCTGATATTTTATTCTTTTTAAATACTCCGGTTTATGTAATTGCACTACATGAAATAAAAAAATTCTTTATATTATACCAAAATCAATATTTTGTTGTAAAAAGAGCAAAATGAACGAAAAAAATAGAAAAAAAAATCTGTCAAAAAATATATTAATTTATTTTCGAAAATTCAAAACGTCTTATTTTTTGGACGCTAATCATGAACGGGTTAAAATCATTCCTTTTTGTAGACATTTAAAATCTTGGCAATTACCAAAGAGTGATAGCAGCAAGAAAATGTTACATATCATTGGTTGAATTTATTTCTTTTTCGATTTTTTTTTTCATTGGAGGATTTCCTTGTCAATCATTTGAAGTAAGACTCTTGTCGGCTTAAAATCACTAGCTGCCATCTCGTTGCGAGAAAAAGTATGACTTTTGTAGGCTCTTAAAAGTGTCTCTGGGATAGAATATTCAACTTGATTGCATCAAAATACATCATTTTCACTATATTTTGTAGGAGAAACTTAAAACGGAAAATCTGTCATTTCCATTCTTCAGAAACTGAATTCACTGTCCGATTTTCACAAAATTTGCATTTTCGGAATCGGAAAAATTGACTACTTTAAAATTGCGTATTTCGAATCGATACCTCTAACGGTTTATTTAATATTAAAGGATGAGCAAAAATGAGAATAATTTGTTGTCAGGGATTGTCAAATCGGTAATTTTCTTTTGCCGTCTCCATTAAAATAGTCATTTTCGTCGCATGGGCAGGAAAATCTTTTAGTTCCACCTCCTGGGAGCGCATTATGTTCTAAGCGAACCTCCGACATGTGTCCCCGCTGTCTATGGCATCGTATAGCAGGCGTGCTGCGCAAACGCTACAGAATCTTTCAATTACATTTTTCACCACCAAGAAGCACCAAATCTATATCTTAATTAGTTATCTATATTATATGAAATTTAGTTATTTCATGTTAATTTGAATTAACTAATTCTCATTGATATTGGTCCCATAGAACCCCAGAAAATAAATCCCCCCGCTGGAGATTAAAATTCAGAAATGGTGGTAACCTATGCAAAATCTTATAGTTCCACTTCCCACCGCCAGAGAAAGAACTCTGTTTTAAACAATTCTCTTTCAGAACGAAACTCTGGAAAGTGTCCCGCTGCGTATGGCGCCATATAGCAGGCGTGCTGCGTACGCGCTGAAAATCTTTTAGTTCCCCTTTCAAACGCCAAAAGTGCCAAATCTATATCTTAATTAGTTCATAGTAAGTTGAATCAACCAATTTTCGATGAAATCGTGTCTATAGAACCCAAGAAAATACCCCTCCCCTGGAGATTAATATCCAGAAATGGTGGTAACCAAAATCTGAGAAAATGATACCGTTAGTTTAGTACCGAAGTTTATGTACTACCTGAGGGACCTGAGAAGAATGTTAGAAAATATTTTGTTTGAATCAGTTTAATATTAAAAAATTCTGATTGGGTAGGGGGAGTTTCGATCAGAGCATTAACGCAATGTTTAAATTACGTCCGGACACCCCTTGTCCCCTCAAAATTAAACCAAGGACTTTAACAATTATCGTTAACTTTTGACACAGAAACAAAATGCCGCTTTTTTTGTTTGACTTCCAAATACAGTAAGTTATCGTTGCAAATTTCTAAAATCAAATACATAAATGACATGGAAAAATTCTAAAAAATTGCATAAAACAAATCGCGAAAAATTCAAGAATCGATGCTCGGTTACTTTATGGAATAACTTTTTCTGAAAAGAGGAAAAAAATTAGTATATTGGGCTAAAAGATTAAAATTGGATTCATTTCAATAATGTAAAGAAATCGCTGCAAAACGTGAAAAAAACGCATAAAAAATATAAAAAATCTAATCAAAAAATCCAAATTGGAACAATTAATGACTCTCTCTTTATTTAAAATCTTGGTTTGTTATCTTTAAAGAATTATCAACACTCTCCAAGCTAAAAATTGGGAAAAAAAATCATGATTTTTGACATAACTGGGGGCGAAATGGAATCAATCAAAAAACCAATCAATTATTCTGAAGAAAATGTCTTAGTGGCAAAGTAAAAAAATCGCCAAAAATTTCAAAATATTTGTACGAATAAACTTTATTGAAAAGAGTACGAAATTTGTTATATTGGGGCTAAAGAATTGGAACCGGATTCTTATTACTAATGTGAAAAAATCTCTGGAAAACGGGGAAAAAACACTAAAAATCGCATTTAAAAAAAAAAAAAATCCATATTCCGGCTTTGAGGTTTAAAACTGCATACAGAGGTACCTTGCTACCAAATTTTGTAGCTCTGTGTGCAGCGGTGTCTTCAGAACACAGCGGAAAGACACACAAACACACACACAAACTTCTGTTTTCTTTATTTTAGATATAAATTTAATTACATCGTCCTTCTTTAATGGCATTCTTCTATATTGCCTTTTTAGTCCTGGTTATAATTTTTTTTATTATTATTACTTCAAATGACTACGGAGGTATTAGATCTGTACCCCCCAACCTTCTCTCCGGAATTTATGCCCTCTTCCTAATACAGAAAGTACAATGATTAAAATAAATCTGTTTAACTTTTTTTTTTTCTAATTTCATGAAGACGCTATTTGAATCTTCTGATCTGATAAAAGTCTTTCTACTTTTAAAATCTTGGCAATTATCCAAGATTGATACCTTCAATGCTTTCGAGGGGCGTTGTTTCGAGACGGACAGGGAAGAAATTACCGTTCGTTTTCTAATTGGAGAAATTCCCTGTCAGTCATTTGAAATGCGACAATCCCCTCGCACGCCTTTAAATAACGGCAGCCATCTTGATTCAATTTTCCCCGTGACTAGTGTAGGCTCTTAAATATTTGAAAATCTGATCTCTGTCGTTTTTAGGGATGAAGGTGTTACCGTATATATATGATGATAAGCGCAGGAATTTTCCTATCCGATAGTACAAATCCATCGGGTAAGTTTTTGAAATTACCACGGGCATACACTTTTAGGACATCTTGCTTTATAATATATATGATATAATTAGGCTGCATCCTAAAGTCTCTTAGTATCGTGAGGGAATGTAGTCACTTAACTCTCTATCTAATACTAATAAAAGAAAGTTTAGCTCTGTGTGTGTGTGTTTGTTTGTCTGTCTGTCTGCGATGGCTAGCAAAATCCAGCCCACCTAGAAACCTGAAAATTTAGATTTAGGTAATCCAAACCCTCTCCTGGTGTTCCTGAGCCTCAGAATTTTATTAGTTTGAAAATTAGAGTAGTTATTAATTAGAATCTCATTAAACATCGCATCGAAAATGATATCTTTTTATCAAAATGGCTAAAAAAAACACTCCTGTTCTGGATTTCAAAGCGGAAATGAAGGAATATGATGATTTACGAAACTATGCTTCCTGAAATATACCTTAAGTTTTTACATGAGGAATTACGGAATAAAACTTGGGAATGCACAGTCAATGAATATCAAAACAGCTTAGAAATATGCACATGGATGGAAAACATTTTGAACAAGCTTTGTAATCTTTGAGTAAAGTTATTCTTTCTACACAGTTTACATACTTTTGTATCAATACTTTTGCACAACTATTATTTATTTATGCAACCTTTTCTTTCGTAATTTGTGTACGACCCCTGAAACGCGATCATCAGACATGGTTTTTCCTCTTTGCGAACTCATATCCAGGCATCGAAAAGTGGTTTAAGTCAGAATTTATGTATTGTTATATCTCTGCGACTTTTTATGATAAAATTCTCAAATTTTCTAAATGACCTTATTAGTGTATGGGGCACATTCTACTCAATGGGAAATTTTTTATACGGGTGCCGTATAAAAATTTTAATTTTGTATTTCTTCAAATTTAATCCCATGAAAATTTTAATCGATTTCATAAAATTTTGTACTTTTTTTAACGTAACTTTGTAATTTATAATATATGTCTATGATCAATATTTAAGGAATAAAAGCAGGGGTCAATGTTTTTGGCACACCCTATATATATATATACTAGCTGTTACCCGTGACTTCGTTCACGCAACATTAAAAGAAGAATAAATACATTAATTAAAAAAATATTTTACTCCCAACAATTAAAAACGTTAATAATTAACTAACTATTTATCACATTTCATAGGAGACACTACGGTATTTATTATTATAGGGACCTTGACATAACTCAGTCTTAAAAAAGTGAAATTTTGTGCCAAATAATCGCGGAAATGAAATTGCAACCAATGCAGAAAGGAGGGCCTAATAAAATCGTGGAAATAGACGAATTGCACAAAAACAAATGTCAATTTTACCTGATAAACAATTTTACTTTTAACGCCTTTGTGAAACGTTTAAACAGCCATCCTCTAACAAAAAAAAAAAAAACATTATTTAGAAATAGTATATGCGTTTTCTTTAAATTCAATTCTGCCTCCTTGGTTTAATATATAGTTGAAACAAATCTTGTTTTCTAAATGACAGTATGTTGACAGGCAATTTTTTGTTCTCCAGAATAAATTGATTCATGAAGTTTGAATATGTGAAAATATGTTTATATTTTTCGGATAATTTACTGTAATCAAGATTTTGTTTTCACCATCTATTCAAAGTGAAAATAAATTCTGTTTTTCAGTTTTAATGAGAAAATGGTGTAAAAAATATACTGATCTGTTTTATTTTTCCTTTTTTATACACAAATATGGAGTAAGTTACTTTCCGTTTTTAGAGAAACTTCGTTAAAAAAAAAATGGCATTTAATTTAATTTTTTTAATTCTGAGAGTTTGTCTGACATCCTCGGATCAATTATAACCGGTATTCGCTAAACCGGTAGTAAACTAACCGGTAGTAAATCGCATTGCGTTCGATAATCTAGGAGTAGTTGCGAAATACAAACACACGGTCAGATTTTAATATAATAGATTCGTGTTCATTTTCCTTTTCTTAAAATTATGATGTGATTTTTTGCAGAAAACTCGGATACTCATGCGGAACAAAATAACGAAATAAAGGATACTCATGCTTAATAATCAGTATAGATAACAAAACATTTAAATTTTTCGTTATAAATATGGCATGAAACTCATCTACTTTCTATACTTATTGATCCTTGTATTATTAATGTAAGGAATTGATTCACACTCATTTTAAAACATATTGGAAAATTCCCGTTTTATTTCAAATATGACGTTTCCTTTTTCCCCAGAGAAATCCCTTTTTAATGACATAATTCTTGTTAATTTTCTTTTCCAGGCAATTAATTTTAATACTGGCATAGGGAAAATTATGTTACTTTAACGAAATAATATTAAATCTTTAGGTTTTATAAAAAAAAATGGAACTATTAACATTCGTCATTTTTTTTTTAGGTAATCGAGTTATTTCTTTTAGTTTTTAGAATGAAAAATCCCTATTTCTCGCTATCCATGACATCATTTACGACATGGATAATTTTGCGGAGCATATTATTGACATTTGCTAACCATTTTCTTTTGAAACTTCTTTTTACATTTTTAAAATTTAAATAAAAAATACGGTATAGTTATATTAGCCGTGCGCAGACGGTAAAACGGCAAGCAAATATTGTTACCATACAAAAGAAAAAAAAAGAAAAAGTGAAGAAAAAACCCAAGATCATTTTATTTCACCAATCAAAGCATATCCGCTTTATTTTCGATAAATGACGTCATATTCGCCTGTTTCCTATGGTTACGCATATTGAAACCTTGTATTATTATCAAAAACTAAAAAAGTACGTTTTATTTCTAATAATTTTATTTAATCTTCTTAATTCTTTATTTTTTTTTTAATTTCATTTTCATTTTTTCCGTGAAAATTTTTCAATTGAAACAAAATTGTTGAGTAAAAATCATTTTTTCGGGTTTTGAATTAGTTTTGGCAACGATAAAGTATTAGCAACGGTAAAGTAAATTTAACCATTTTAAAATGCTATACGAAAAAATGTCCATTTATTCTCAATGAAAATAACGAAATTTTGAATTATTAAGAAAAATATTTGAATAAAATAAACAAAACCCAGCCTATGTTCATATGAGGGTTATAATCAGCCTATATGCAAAGATACAGGCTCATTAAATGCTCCATTTTGACGCTGGCTTCAGCCTAATATTTGCACACAATCAGATTTATAATATTATTAGGATATATATATATATATATATATATATCAAAACAATAAAGTCCGAAATACTGAACCAATTGTCAAGTATGTATCTCTTTTAGCTCGTTTACGGAGATACACAAAACCAAAACATAAAAAACTTGTCACCATGATAACGTGCAAAATACTGAACTAATTGAAACCTAATTGGGACAGGGTATTGATCTTGAAAGTATCTGGGATGGGATGAATCCGTTACTGAAGTATGTTGCTCTTATAGTTCGGTTACAGGGACACACAAAATTTTTTATGGCATTCGTTGAACAGTTTGTGTTATATTACAGCCTACGGACGATTTTTAAACTATGATTTCAACACATTTTTAAGATTGTTAATATAATTGTGTCATATCCATTCAGTCACATTTGGTAAGCGTAATTTAAAATTTCCCCGCAAATTACCTTTCTCGCCAAAATAGCGAACTTATGAGCAGGGGCGCGCCGACCCAGTGTGTCATGTGTGCGGTGCACACACGCGCCAAGGTAGTTAAGGCGCCAAAGATTTGAGACGAAGAGGAAATACTTTTTAAAATGTCATTAATTTAATTATATTAAAATTAGCTACGCTTTCTGATAATATTAATATTATTTTATAGATTTACTTCAAACAAATTATTCATAATTAATATTCTTTTTTATTTTATTTTATGCTGACCCACAACTTTAGGGGGGAAAGTAAAAACTAGAACTTCTATATAAGTTTGCTGTTTAATTTAGACTACCAGTATTGGTAAGTTTGGTGTCAGCTATGAGACAATTTGTGATTAGCTTAGATGAGGCACTAGTCGCGTGAGGCAGTTTTGTAATTTTCCTCTGTCTGTTTATGTTGTGATTTTTGTTCTGATTTAAAATAATATTATCAGAGACACTTTTGCACACTTTTAGCAAGATTTTTCAGAGCCCTAAGCCTTGTCTGCGATTGTTTTTTATTGATACTAGCATAGCTGCCATGTTTCACCTTTTTTTCCTTAACAGTAAAATTTAATAGGAAATTTTGTATTTTTTTATTGAATTTTATTTTAATTAGTTGAATAGCCTGTTTAACTTCTTTTTTAAACTAATGGAAATTGAAGAACTACGTTATTTTTATATGTACGATAAAAAAAATAAATAACGGCACTTTATTTAAAATTTTATAACGCCACGAATTTATCACTTTCTTAAAGTGTAATAAGTGGTTTAAATCCAAACTGCATGAACTGAAAAAATTAGAACATTTGGTCACCGCAATTTATGATTAATATGCATTGATCTTATTTGTTAAGAACATTTCTTTGGAGTTATTTCTGTGACTTTTTCAATTAAAATAAATTTTGATTTTATTACTAAGCGAAACGGGAACCTTTGGATAATATTTAACTTAGTGCTTAGCGGAATTTGCTAATGCATTTATGTCGTCAAGTTTCGTTAAAGCCTTGTATTAAATTAATATTTTCTTTTTCATTACTTTTTCTTTATTATTTATACAGACAGATTTGTTATAACATGCCTTTCACTAGACATATATTGCTAAAAATAATTTTGAATTCTGTAAAGAATGAATGTTATAATTACATTTATTTAATATTCTGAGTACACTATTCTAAATATTTTATGTATGAAATTTTTCATTTTTATATTAATTTAATGCTTTTTTTTGTTTTATGTAGCTTCTTAAAAAATTCTTCAATTTTTTCTCTTCGGTTTTAAGCAAAATTAAGTAAAATGTTTGGGCAATTAATTCTGTGAACAATCGCGTCGAAAGAAAACAACGCATTCGAAAACTGAAGTGAAAATGGCACGATTCACACTAGCAATATAATTTTCCGCCCAAACCCAGATGAAAACACAGAATTTTTATTTACTTTTCTTTTTTTTTTTTTTTTTTTTTCAAATATCTATTTAAGTAAATTGAGATAATGCAAGTGCAAGATTGACTAACGAAATTTGCGCTGAAATATTGTAATGTTTGATATAGGCGACGTATGATTAATGATATTAACTTTAAAGTGCTCTCATGCGTATACGTACAATTAACCCGGGAGAAGTCGCATGGGGTATGACATACCCCGAGTGCGTATGGATTTTACAATTATCACCACTACTTTTCGAAAAGTCATCTTTAGCGTATTTTATCCTACAATTTGTAACAGTTGTCACTGACAAATAAGTTGAGAATTATTGTTTGTATTTATTGGTGACAAAGTAAAAACTATTCATACCCTAGATATGCGTGATTTCTCCTGGGTTAAAACAATGCTATCTCAAAAGTAATATTCGCAGTAATAGTGAGGGTGAAATACTCTCTTTAGAGATATCAAATAGTAAAAAAGAATACAATTAACTGAGTCAAGAAAATAAATATTTGCCTTTTACCTTAAATTGCACTCTAAACTTATCATCACATACTGATGAAATAAGTGTGATTAGTCGGGTTCGTTCTTTTCAATTCAGAACATAAAAGTGCTGAAATATATGGACAATTCCCAACACTCTACCTAAATTTAGATAACAGGAATGGGATAGACACTATTTTTTACTGATTTATGGAAAAAAAATAAATTTAGACATAACTAATTTAAGAGGCCGAGACTACGATAATAGCTCTAATGTTCGCAGCAAATATAGGTTTACAAAAGAATCTGATTTAAAACTCCCTGCATTTTATGTCCTATGTTCAAACCGTTCGCTGAATCTGATTGTCATTGAGACTGCGAATACCATTAATGAAACTATTGGTTTCTTTACCTTAGTACAAGAGTAGTACATTTTTTTCCTCTTCTGTTTGCCAATGGGATATTTTAACTACTTGTATAGTTGAATTAAAGATATTATCTAAAACACGGTAGTCGAATACAATTGATAACCTAAAACCTCAATAATTATTTACTTGAAGTATGTATGATGTGCCAAACGTGCAATGACTTTTCAAACCTGGATGAATAACTCAAATATCAGGCAAAATATCTAGCTGAAAAAATTGCATTTATTTAATGAAGCATAATTCGGCATGATATTTATATAAAGTGAACTTTTTCAATAAAATTGCTGAAGTTTTCATCTATGATTGCCCAACTTGCTTTAGTTGCACTGAATGATCTAAATCACGTTTTCAAATGATTATAGTTCTGATGAAAATTTCAAAGTCATTTCATTTTCTTCTTCTTTATAATTTTATATTTTTGTTTAACTAAAACTGTTAATTTACGTGGAATGTAAATTAACAGTTACGTAAGGTGCAATTCGCAATTTGTTTTGACACATTGCAAAAATTTATTATCTCAGTTATTTCTTGCACTTTTTTTTGTACGAATTTTTAAATTTCCTTTAAATTTCAATTTCAATTTTATTTTTTATATTTTATTTTAAAGGAATTAATATTTAATATTTTCGCATTACATTTGCACTCATAAGTTTTATAAAGTAAGTTTTTTGAGGGGTGGGTGATGCGGGCGGTAAAAGTACCAAATGAAGATCTGCACACTGCAAAAAAATAATTGTTATTTTTACAGTATAATACTGGCATCCCAGCTGCCAGTATTATACCGTAAAATTAACAGTAATAAACAGTAAAATAAGCAGTAACACACTGCCGCGCATGCGCGATAGTCGCCGGACACTCCTGGCGCGCCCTGCTTATGAAGAATATGACATATTTTTTAATTGTATTAAATGTGCCTCAAAAATAGAAAAGAAAATCCTACGTTCAAATCCTACTTTTATAAGTACTATGTGTTACTACTATTGTTCATTAGCACGATATGCGACCAGAGCCCGATTAAGATTGTCGGGGACCCAAAGCATAGCTGCTTTTCAATCCCCCCCCCTCCCCTACCCAAGAAACCAAAATATGTTTTAGAAAAAACTAAAAATGATTTTGGGAAAGTATTCGGAAATTTTCCCACATTATATAAAAATGCTCATGAAACTCAGGTTAACGTAAATTTTCTTTTGCTGTTTGATATTATATTACTTTATAGGTAAATATTTCTTTAAAAAAATGTCCCCAAAAAAAATTTTGTCTACAGCATTCCTAATTTAAGCTGATTTTAGAGAACAGAAAAGTACAGGCAAGACATTTATAGAAGTATGTTTCTTAGATATCGATGATGGAAATAAAAATTTTTGTAGAAGAATTTTTTCTACATCACTTTACTCATTTTGCCGCCCCCGTCTCTAATGGGCCCAAGGCCGCGGCATAGTTGGCCTGTGCGGTAATCAGGCCTGTATGCGATCATTAATTTTCAAAAGATATTAGAAGTTGATTGATTGAAAATTCGCGAAGGTAGAATGTCCACAAATTTTCCAAATGCTGTTCTGAAAAAAAGGCCTTTCGTCTCAGTCGGTAGAATAGGGTGATTTTATGAAACCATTTCTTTTTCAAATATTTCCAGTATAGAGCGAATATTTTATCATTTTAACAACTGACCAATTACAGCGAAACATCGTTAAAGTGTCACCTCCTTGAGTCCCGACGATGCTGACGCTTTAAGTATAGAGTGACAGTATAAGCGATATAAAATTTTATTTATTTGATTATATTAATTTTTTGATGTGCATGCTATTGAAACTTAACATTAATTTATTTTATCATAAATAGGTTATTGTCTTTTACAATAAATACACTTAAGGAGAAAAAGAAGCATTGAAAGGGAAAAATTCGCATCAAGGAATTACCGTTACAAAATACTTATTTTATAATTGTTAATGAATGGAAAATTATAGGATTATTAAAATGTATTACATATTACATATGAATATGAATTTTGTAAATTAAAAAAAAACATTACCTAAAAAACGCCTGTCAAAGAAATTGCCTGGATTTGAACGCTGACCTCCCGTTTTGAAACAAGAGAATGCTTGATTACAAGCTGCAATATCTATCAGTGATAGTCTGTCACATTTACATGGTTGTTTCCCTATAGAATCAATCGCAAATTGGTTTGAAAATGTTTTTAAACTAGTCGGATATGCCAATCCCAAAACTTTCTTCTATCTCAGTCCTATTAATACTTCAAAATTTGCTATCACATCGCCAAAAAAATCAATATTTTTCGTCATTCTGTTGTACGTCAGCTGCTTGCGAATCGTCGGGTTACCGGGATGCGATCAACTAATGTATACGAAACTACGAAAAGTCCTTCTGGCCTGAACCGATAGGAGCAGATAGCTTCCCTATTCCTTGGTTTTACGATTTTAGCTAATTTTACTGGAAAACACGAAGGTAAAATGCGTGGAACCTAATTAAAGAAGATTCAATCCCAGTTCTCGTCAACATTGAATTTGAATGAGAATATCGCCAAATTATTCCTCTACAGCCAAGTTGGCTTCATTTATTGGTCGCCAGATACTACTTTGGTCGCCAGATTTGGCGATATTTCGCCAACTGTCGCCAAGTTTGGCGAGAGTTTGATGTTGGGGTGGCGAATATAAATGTATAGTGATAAGCATATAATAGGATTAATGGTTACAACAATGAAAGAAAATTTGCCGAAACAATGTTAACTAAAGCTCATAAATTAAACCCGTTTATGGATAAATTCTGCTGTCTTGTTTGAAAATGTCAGCCACCCTAAAATTTCAAACCGCTATATCTCAGCCATTTTTTAAGATAGAGGCAAAATAAAAACTGTTCCGGATTCTTCGGATAAAGGCCGAACATTTAACGAAAAAAACTTTTAGGATTTCTAATTGTTTTGCGCATCTTTTTGAATTTGAAATCTTTAAATGGCTATCACAGCGCCCCCTTTCGTCAAAATATCCCCAAATTCTAATAGAACCTGCTTGCCATAGCCAAAAACATAGAAAAAAATGTGGTTCAATTTGAAGCATAACTTCATACACTTTTCAATGATACAATAGTGAAAATGGAGCAAAAATATCGATCACAACCCTTTCGTCGAAATATCCCCATATTCTGATAGAACCTGCTTGCCATAGCCAAAAACATAGAAAAAAAATGTGGTTCAATTTGAAGCATAACTTCATACACTTTTCGATGATACAATAGTGAAAATGGAACAAAAATATCGATCACAACGCCCCCTTTCGTCGAAATATACCCAAATTCTGATAGAACCTGCTTGCCATAGCCAAAAACATAGAAAAAAAATGTGGTTCAATTTGAAGCATAACTTCATACACTTTTCGATGATACAATGAGGACGGACAGACGGACAGACAGACATTTTGTAAAAACATGTTTTTCGGAATCTCTGATCCCTAAAACGTGTAAATCCGTCAAAAACCGGAAGTCGGAAAAAATTTCGATTACTATACTTTCTTCTATTATAGACTAGCTAATCCGCCCGGCGTTGCCCGGGCCCGAAATATTAATAATCTGTTCTATACGAATATGAATGAAATCTGTAAGACTATCGAAATCAAGTCGAATGAGACAAACCCCCTCGTAATCGGGCTTATAGAACCCAAGATCGGAAAGCGCATCATGGCGGTCGAAAGTGCAGCTAAAATATTTAAGGCTATAAAGTCGAATGAGCCTAACCCCGTCGTAATCGGGTCCATAGAACCAGATATACTCCTATAGTTCCACTTTCCACCGCCAGGGGGCACAGTCTG
Organism: Maratus michaelseni; assembly: GCA_963931845.1. NCBI lineage: Eukaryota > Metazoa > Arthropoda > Arachnida > Araneae > Salticidae > Maratus > Maratus michaelseni. The sequence goes on from OZ007593.1 coordinate 268,506,158, forward strand.
TCCTGGAAGAGGCCTTTTCAGAACACTTGACCCAACCAAATTTCCTAGTAGAATTGAAATTTAACTACGGGTAAACATTGCCAAAATAGCGGAAATCGCGAAAGTGGGTTACGTAATCGATCGGTTTCTAAAGGGTTAATGTAGATATTTTTTAAAACCCAACCATGCATTTTGAAGAAAATGAACGTGTCTATGATCTGGAGTCTACTGTTTGTCCGTACTTGCATATTCCGAGTCGATGCAGATTTTTAAATCTGGACCAAAAAAAGGAAATTCGCGTGAGTGAGTTTTGGAAAGGATTTTTTTTCGGAGGGTTAAAATTAAACTTTTTCAAAACGGATACCAGATTTTAAAAAACAAAGGGATATAGTTTAGGCACGGTATTTTTAGTTTTTCGTATCTTGTTTATAAACGCCAATTCGGACTTTCAAAGATAGGAGAAATAGTTAAAAAAGCGAAATTGACTTACGGTTAAAAACGTTTTCGAACGGGTTAACGTGATTTATTGTTTAAACTAAAGGTTTCTGTCTAAACCCGATAGAACGTAGATGTCTTTAGGTGTGTTTGCTTTTTGTTTGGTTATTTTATAAAGTCGATGCCAGTTTTAATATATAGCAGAAAATTGAAATTCGCAAAAGAGAGTCTTGCGCACGAATTTTTTCTGAAGGGTTTGTATTCGTATTTTTCAAAAACAAATACAGATGTCGAAAAAGGAATAAATATAGATATTGTCTGGTATTTTTAGTTTTTCGTACCTGTCTCTGAATCGCCGAAGCAAATTTTTAAAAATTTTCAAAATCGCAAAAATCGCAAAACGGCATACAGAAAATATACTTTTTCGAAGGGTTAATTTTTGCATTTTTTAAAACCAAAGGTGGCTTTGAAAAGGACAAAGACAGTTCTTTAATTTGGTGACCTTCGTTTTTCCGTATCTTTTGTATTCCGGTAGATGCAAGGCTCGGAAAACGGGAGAAAATAAAAAACATGAATTCGATGCTTTTTGATTATTTTTTTGAAAGGGTTAAATGTAAAATTTTTTCAAACCAACCAGATCGTTCGAGACGTAAAAGTATGTTCTTTTAGAATATGTAGACGGTTTTTCCGTATTTTTAGCCGTTTGTCCATGGCGAATTTAGACATACTTAAAAAAAAACGGAATGTCTTCTGTTCCGGAAGATACGGAAATTGGTTTCTGCGCAGGCGCCAGTAAGCTTCAGAATAATGACTTTTTTATTTGTGATCTTTGATCAGTTTTTAATTGATAACTACTTTAATTTTCAAAATTTTAAAATTCTGAGGCTCAGGTACACCAGGAGAGAGTTTGGACTACCTAAATCTAAATTTACAGACTTCTAGGTGCGCTAAATTTTCCTAGCCATCGCCAACAGACACACACACACACACACAGACACAGACACACAGAGTGAAACTTTCTTTTATTAGTATAGATAGAAGAAAGTAAAAAATAAGCTAAAAAAAATAAAGCATAAAAAAAATAATAATAATAAAGAAAAGCAGGAAATTTTCATCTCAGGTCACGCATATCGTCCAAAATTTTTTTAGTTGTTTTTATGATGTTCCACACAATTTTCTGAAAGCTATAAAGAATTGGAGCAATAAATTATAGCAGAACTTTTATCCATTGCTTACAGATTTGTTTTTTGTTTTGCTGCATCGATTGTTACGTTATCCAGGCAAAGATCCCCTTTTGACGTGAAAACAAAATCCGCAAAGCAAATTTAAAAAACGCTTATCTGTGCATTGATCTTTTTTCTGTATTTTTTTAGAAAGTTAAAAAATAATGCAGTAATTTCCCACATAATATGTTGCCTATAGCAGGGATTTCGATAAAACTAGAGCTATATATAAAGCAGCCTTTGATAAGGCGATGAACATAAGGGTAGTGTAAGATGGGTTCGGGCTCTTTTTTTCGGAGCCCAAGCCCGAAACATTGTGTGTCATCAGAGTCCGAGCCCGACTGATCCCGATACCGAAAGTGCGCATTAAAAAATTGTTCATAACATTTTAAAATTATTTCAAGATTAAATTTCTCATTTAAAAAATCTTCCCACATAGAAATAAGTATTAATCCTAAATACTCCCTCATCACAACGTATCTTGATTTTCATGTCCCAAAAATTCTGGTTAAAATAGCAATTTTTTTAATTTAAGCCCAACCACTGGCAGAAATCTGAAAAAGGTCACAATTCGTATATATTTTTGAATTTCATTGTACAAATAAGGCAAAAATAAATGCATTCTGTTTTCCAATAATTCTAGAAAAGCACTCTAATAACGACATTTTCAAAACTGAGCAAAAAATACTCAAATCTGAGTATGGCGCATAGTCAAAATGGCCCCGAATCAAAATGACTCAACTTTGAAACATGTATATACTCATTTCTGAAAACATGCACACACTCATGTTCTCACATTTGAATATGTTCATGTTTCATAAATGAGTATGAACTGACTTTTATGTGCTCATTTTTGAGTATTTCCATGTTTCAAAAAGGAATTTGAACTTTTGAGTTTTTATCATTTTTGAGTATGTGAGTGTTTCAAAAATGAGTATGAACTGACATCTATGTGCTTAGCTTTGAGTATGTCCTTGTTTCAATATTCTGAGTATTTCTGGTATTTCAGAACTGAAAGCATTGGGTCGTCACATTTGAAACAAAAAATTTCATAACAAAATGAAAACATCGATTTACTCAGATTTGAAAGTGTCATTTTTCTCAGTGAGGATTTAAAACAGAAAGAGAGAAGAGACAAAGGATATCTCACGGCTTCTATGTTACTAACACTGGCGTGCCAAGGCTTCCGACTATTTCTCTATATACCGCATCCAATAACAATTCAATTCCATTTCAAACTCACTTTTAAAGGATTGTAAAACAATTTACGAAATTTAGACTACATTCTTGTTTCTTATATGCACCTGGCAAGTTTTTTTCCCTTTTTTCAATTTGTGAGTAAATAAATTTTTCACATTGAGTCCGAGACCGCATGACCATGAAGGCTGCTATAAAAATCGAGTTCGAGCCCGTTTCAAGAGCGGACTCGGGCTGAGCCCGTCTCATCTCTATTGTGTACCAATTATGGTAGCCCAAGGTGAATATTGTTTTTCTTACCACTGTTTCAAAACAGTAATCTTCATAGTAAAAATGTATCGGAAAAGTTATTGTATGCAAATAGAGGTAGAGAAAATGGTATTAAAAAAATAACAAGAGTAAAATAGTGATATTCTAAGGGTTAAGCGGTTGATTTTACGTGACACATATGGCATTTTGTCATTTTCCTTCTTGTCTTTTCATTCAATAGGAGTATTGTGGTGTAATATCTAAGTCATATTTATTTTTAGACTACTTCAATAATACCCCGTCTCTGCACGCATACATAGAAGCAGAGACGTTACTGAGACCACTGAGGAAGTCACGAATGACACAATGACAATTGTGACGTTGCTGTAACGTCAGAAAAGTCACAAATGTAGTTGTTAGTTAAATGTTATTAGTAAATTTTCTTATTGTACTTAATTGAACTAGTCAACATTTAAAAGTGGTTAAATCAATCATTTATTGTTTACTTAACCGAAAGAAACCTCTCACACTTATTAATGGGTTTTTTGAAAGTATAATTAGAATTTATTTTTACGAGTTAAAATTTAACGAGCGAAATTTTTACGAGTGAAAATATAATTAGAATTTATTTTTATGTAAAAATGAATAAATTTAACCAAATAATATTAAAACTATAGTCCCTAGGGATAAAAAATAATCAAGTATTTTGTTTAAAATGCATGGATTCGTATAATTTTTTTCAGTTTCAGTTATAAATGAAAAGTTTTTATATTAAAAAATTCATCGAAAATTTTGTGGATTTAGCACCGCACTAAAACATTTTGCAATAACTTTATACACTTTAGTCATTCGATTATTTTTACAAAATCTTTTTACAACGACTCAACTTTTAAAAAGAAAAGTTTGACCTATTTATTTTTTCTTAAATAATTTTTAAATTGAGCTTGCTGGATAATTTTTCCATTTATTTTCGCAAATTTCACTCGTTATTTTCTAAGTCTGGGCTATTACTGAATTTTCTGAACTTCTAACTAATTCCAATTCCGTCGAATAACAGATAAATAGTTGTCATGATAAAGATTACTAAACTATATACATTCGACATACGTGGCCAAGTGAAAGAATGCATCCTTTTTAACAGTTATGGTTACCAAAATCGAAACTTCTTGTTTTTTACCGGACTTCAAAAATACCCTATTTGATCAGTTCGATAGCCAATACAAGATGACCATTTTTATCGCTGACCAATAGCTAGATGCAGTTCAAATTACAAAAGTATTTCAAATGTTGTTTTTCATATAAAAATGCATTTACATCAAAATAGTTTTTTCTTTTTTTTTAAGTTAAAAAATTTAAATTTTTATACTGGATTTTATATGGTTTCTAGATACTATAAATTATATTTTGAAAAACTTTCTCCGTGCTTGAATAATTAAAATAGTAAAAATCCCAGTTTTTACGACAAAACGTATCGAGTTGTGATATTTTTAATTTTATGGATTTTCAGCGTTCATTAGCGCATTTTCTGGCGTTAAAAATGCATTTATCCGTGTTTTTAGTCCCAGAAAACGACAAAACGTCGCATCAAATTATTATATTACACTGCAAAAAAAAATTGTTGATTTTACAGTATAATACTGGCGCGGCAGTGTATTACTGCTTATTTTACTGTTTATTATTGTTAATTTTACGGTATAATACTGGCAGCTAGAATGCCAGTATTATACTGTAAAATCATCATTTGTGTGTGTGTGTGTGTGTGTGTGTGTGTACATATTGAAACTAAAACTACACATAAAAAATTGTTAATAAAATTGGAAATATAAGATTAAAAAGAAAATAAATAATAATAGTTAACTAATTTTTTTTTTTAAATCTCATTTCTTTGAAAACAAATAAAAATAAGAAAAGGAAGGTATGAGATGCAAATTTTACTTGGTATCCGGCATCAACTATCCAGCCAAACTGTCATCATTTGCATCTCTACTTTTTAGAAGACCACCGTACTGGTGAAATTCAAAAGTGGAATGAAATCAACACTAAGTTAACAACATAACAAATTTAAACAATAAGTATAAAAGTATCTTTTAAACACTCTTTTATAAGCATTCAACGTTTATCATAAAAATCACGCCTAATTTCATGACTGCAATTCATGTTGTTCCAGTCATGTCCGTTACAATACATGAATGTGGCTTGGGCTCAAATCACCACTTTTATTTATACTCGATAGAAAACACAAACTACTGAATTTATTTTTTTAAATAATCATTTTTGTTCAGTTGCTTAATAATAAGGGAGGCCACAACATATTTATTTAAGCCTTTTATGCAGGTGTTAATAAATTTAAATTTAATTATTCACGAAAACAGCCGTCAGCTGTCGCCATTGGTCGATGTGGCGTCGGGAGCCACAACAGAGCAATATTAAACCGAAATGAAGGTCGTCCCGATTACAGATGTTTTCCATTGGTCGCGGTAACATCCGTAATCGAAACATGTTCATTTCGCTTTGTCTGGCGGATGTAACGTCCTGGACGCCACATCTACAGCTATCGCAACAGCTGACGGCTGTTTTCGTGATTAATTAAATAAGATCACTTGCGTGTTTGAATATCAGCTTGTATGAAATGGTTAACTAACTATGGAAGCGCATGCGTATTCTGTACAAAATTGTACTGAACAAGAACACATTCATTTGATGTCGTCAAGCAGACATTGATAATTTCTGATTTTGTAATGGACATTAATATAGTGACAGCAACAATATACATGCAATAACTCTGGTAACGTTCTTGACAAATGGGGTCGCCAAGTCATTATTGGAGACCAAGCTTTTTTTATCTAGCGACCAAGTTATTTAATTTGGCGGGTTTTTTGTGTACAAAAATTGACGTAAGAAATTAACACAAACATCATTTCTTCTCTTCCCCACATCTAATCGTGCTCGGCAAGCAGTGATCTTCCTCTTCTTTCGTACTTTTACTGGAAGAACCAAGTTTAAAAGGCATATTCCATCTCAAAAAAAATTTCCACTCTAACCAGCCAGCACGTTACGTGATTAGAATGTGTGTGGGTGGGGGTCAATAAAACAGTACGAAATAGTGGCAATCCAGCCTCTGTAGCATCGAAAATTGGATGCAATGCTAACATATGCTCAAGTGTTTTTATAAATTTCAAATCAGATTTTTATGTTTAGAATTAAAACTGATTAATCTATCATATCTATTTTAAAGAAAGATGGAGAATGGAGATGGTATATATTTATATTTTTTGCTGGCAACAAAAATGTTTTGCTGGCTACCAAATTTTATCAAATTTGTAAAGCCCTATTCTTGACTATCAAAAACAATGACAACTGAATCTTTCATTCATATTAATAATTTTGCATTGTTTGTTTAAATGCATTGCTGTAATCATATATATTATTTCTCCTGTCAACATCCCTTTTTCTAAGAAAATACGAAACGCAGAACGACGATTGAGATACCATATGAAAGGATTTTGAACGGGCTTCTGACATAGTACGCTTACATTTTTTTAAAACATGTTTTTTGATTAAAAATTGCTGTAAATTAAAAATTAAATCGACATTGTTTTCATAAATGAAATGAAAGATGTTCTCAAATCAGTGTTGCCACAAAAATAAAATACTGCATTATCGGATGACGTCATCCTCGAATGAAATTAAAATACGATTGTTAATTTATTTCTTGCGCGCACTTTTTGGAAAAATATCGAGCGTTTAATCGGGTTTTTAGTTAATTTTTTCGCGTGCGTCACCTATTGTTTATTTGTTTTCTTTGTTTAATAATGGCTGTGTATATGCGTACTGTATCGGAGCACCAGTAGATTACGTAATTTAAGGATTATCTTCCAATTAGATGTACATTTCATTGGTATTTACAAAAATTATAAGTATTTATTTTTTAATATTTCATTAAGCAGTTAATACGCCAGCAATGTCTGACGTCACTTAAATAGCTGCCGGACCATAAAACTTGGACATCCCATGTTTAAGTTCCCATAGGCTTGCAAAGAAGTGGTTTACCAAATATTGATTTATGTGGTACTTCTCTATTATCCCGTCGACTACTTTTCATAACAAAAAGCTATCGCCAAACTGTAACGCCAAATAAACGGGAGAACGTTGCTATTGGAATATCTAAATAAATAAAATATAAGAATTTAAGGGCACAATTGTTATTTTAAGTAATGAAATAACTAATAAATCAGTAAAACATAATGAAAAATACACGCGAATGTCGAATTAAAAACCACTTGATGACATAACAAACACGTATAATGCTTCTGACATCAAGTAAATGGGACTGCATTTTTGGCGTTTAATCTGGCGATAGTTTTTTGTTATGAAAAGTGGTCGACGGGATAATAGAGAAGTATCATTTACGTATTAAAGACAATTTTTGGGACAGTTTTGCAAAATCTGAGGAAATGCATTCATATGAATTCACTAAACGTTTGATTCAGTGTTTAAATTTTTTTGTAATTCGTTTTTTTTTTTTTTTTTTTTGAGTATATAGGTCTTGGCAACCTAGAGAGATGAACTTGGCGAGAGAAGGAAATTTGGCAACAAATTTTCTGGCAATCTATGCATTTTCTTATACAGAAGCAATCATCATATCTATGATTTCTGTTCTCAACATACCTTTTTCTATTCACATACAAAACATACAATGATGAATGAGATATCATTCGAAAAAATTTTGAACAAGTTTCTGACATAGTAATACTCATATTTCTTTAAACCGCATTGTTTGTTTAAAAAAAAAATTAGTTAATTAAAAATTATTGCTAAAACGTACCAGGAAATAATATCAAAGAGATTGTAGTGCGAAAGCTTCGCACGGGTCCTTCTGGTCTGTTTTATAATTCCTTTGTCAAGATACTGTATTTTGTTTAAAAACGAGCGATTTTCACAACAAACCGTGTTAACCGTGGAGGCCTTCCCGGTAAATTAAATGAAAATTAATGAAATGATCGTCATCGGTAACACACCTGTGCAAATAATTTCTAAGAACCGGGGTAAGTGAATGAAAAATCGATTACAAAATTTCCTCTTTACATACATGAACCAAGTTCAGTTAAATAAAAGCGTGTAAAAGTAAATCACGTTGTTGAAGATTAAATTCAACTATTAATTACCAACTTTGTCATGAAAGAGAATCATTGATTATCTCTTTATTGAATCAGATTTCACTATTGTCGTGACAAAAGATTGCTAAATAGATGGTCTCTGCAACTAAAACGACTTCAGCAGTTGTAAACTACAACAATGCTTATTGTTTCAAACTTTATTTCAATTCAGATAAACTTTGTGATTTATTATGCTATCATAGAAAACTCTAAACAACTATCATTATCGAACTCTCATAGGACTGTTATTGAGAGGGGAAAAAAAAGTTAACCTAGTATCTGTTAAAAATAAAGTTTAGAAAATTATAAATTGCATTGTTCATATTGATTAGAAAACTTGAAGTAAACTAGTACAATAAAAGGGCTTTATTTCATTAGTAAAGTGTAGAAATTGTTAAATTTTGTTAATTAATTATTCTATTTGAATAGAATATAGACTATGTCATAATAAAATGCTTTAACTCCTTGAAGATGCGGTTTGATATTAGTTAGCTTTCAATACAAAAAGTAAAAAGCTACCTATTACAACCATTCGGAAGAAAGCAATTCAGGAAAATTTCGGTATATTTTCACCGATCATGACCCCAGACCCCAAAACCACCCTCCGTTCAAATGTTAGTTTATATATGTATATATATATGATAGCACTCGTATTCCTAAACCGATTTGGATGAAACTAAGTGTGTGTATTACGTTCACCAATATCTCGACCGAGTTCGTTGGCCAGCTTAGTCCGCCATCTTGTTTCAAAATCGCGGCCACTAAAAGATTTAAAAATCAAAAATATGTACAAAAAATTAGAAAATCAAATTAATTTTTTGTTTAAAGGATTGGTTGATACAAGGATTCAGGGAGATTTTTTGTTTTGCCTCTATCTTAAAAAATGGCTGAGATATAGCAGATTGAAATTCTAGTGTGGCTGTCATTCCTAACAAGACAGCAGATTACAAAAAATAAGGGATTAATTTATGAGTTTTAGTGACCGTGATTTCTCGCAAATTATTATTTTTCATTGTTGTAATCATTTTACCAATCATACGCATAAAACTATATTCATATCCGTTAGCGTCAAATTTTCGCCAAGCTTAGCGATACTTGACGAAATATCGCCAAATTTAGTGACTTAAATAAGCATCCATAAATGAAGCCAACTTGGCGTTGGCGAATATCTTATTCAAATCCAGTATTAACGAATCTTCTGCAATCGGGTTTTTTGCATTTTAACTTGCTGCTTTCAAGTAACGTTAGCTAAAATTTAAAAACGAAGGTATAGGAAAGCTACCTTTTCCTCCCGGTACAGGTCTGAAGGACTTTTTTTTATACCACTTAATTTTAATTCCAAACTCCAAATGTCACGCGATTTTTTTTTTATGAAATTTTGTATTTATTATGTATTTGAAGAAAAGCATTCATTTGTTTTCGAATTAGCTTGTTCGTAACCTCTGATGGCAGGTAGTGTATTACTGCTTATTTTACTGTTTATCACTGTTAATTTTACGGTATAATACTAGCATCTATAATACTGACAGCTGGATGCCAGTATTATACTGTAAAATCAACATTTTTTTCTTCTTTTTTTTTTCAGTGTGCATGTAATCTAAAAATAAAGTAATACAAGCACAACAGTAAATACTAAGATAATAATGCAGAATTTCCAAGTTCTAAAGATCATAAATCAAGACAGTTTCATTCAGAAATCAGACTCTTACTCAAGGCAATTTTTTTTAAATGAAAAAGTACACTGTAAAATTTAATTTATTTTAAATAGTGTTGGAATAGTATTGAAGATAAAAAGTATATATACCAGTGTAACGAAATTTCTATTACACAGAAAAATACCTTTTGACAAAGCAAATAGTATTTAAGATGTTTTAGTATAATTTCAAATTGACTATAAATAATAGGGCACATTTTCATTTTAAAAAAAGTATAAAAAAAAATAGTGATAGCCTTAAATACTTTTTATTCGCATCTCATTTTTTTATAAATACGTTTTAATGATATATGTCTCGGTTCACACATAAAAAGTGGATGGATCACATGCTCCCCATGGGCTGGGTTAAATGTGGTTAAAAGGTTTATGGCAAGGTTTATGGCTGGGTTAAAAGAACACGATACTATTTTAACGCCCCCGCTGGCGCAAGCGCGCAAATTTTACGACAAAAGGGATATTTCTTAAATTCTCAAATATGGAACCGAAACTGCCTGAAGGTCATTGTTATTCCTCAATTAAACTTTCCCTCTCGCATTAAAACCGGTTTTAACTATTTACATTGTAGTTTTGTAGGTCTTTGATAAATTTGTTTCGCGCGGACGCTGTACACTGTGAAAAAGAATTTTCGCGAAAAAACGGAAGATGTACTGACAGCAAAATTGCCGTCTATTCTCTGCTTTTTCACAAAACTTCCGTTTTGGTATTCCCCCGTTTTCAAGAGGAAAATTTTTCGCTATTGAAGACGGAAAAATTCCTGTTTTTCGACATAAATGTGAGCAATAGCACAATAGAGAAGATTCCCGTTACAAAAAACTTCTTGGGACGGCTAAAATATTTTTTATAACGATTTTTTTTTGCAATAGCAGAATTACTCCTAACTTATCTAATGCATTACATATACACGTAAATTAAATAAGTAAGATATATGTACCTCTCATTATATTTTAATGGAAGACTAGTTAAACTAACATAGGAAAAGTTAGTGAAATAAAACTCAATATTAAAAATGCAAAATTAAGGCCTAGCCTTTATTTAGTAGTACATTATTGCAGATAATCTGTGATTTTTGTTTCTACAAGGGAATCTGTAGTTGATTAATTTTAACACAATTATTCAAATTGGTAAAGAAATCATACGAATTGTAATTTTCCAACTGGACGAAAAATGTCCGGGCCAGGATTCGAACCTGGGATCTCTTGGCTGAAACTGCCACGCTCTACCAACTGAGCTATCCCGGTCGAACCTGGAGGGCATAATTCATCCAGTTAACCTTATTGATCATAGCATCCGGTCTGATATTTTAATCAGCTCAACAGAATAGATCGCAGGTAATGAAACGCAGGCAGGAAGATTCGACCGGGATAACTCAGTTGGTAGAGCGTGGCAGCTTCAGCCAAGAGATCCCAGGTTCGAATCCTGGCTCAGACATTTTTCGTCCAGTTGGAAAATTACAATTCGTATGATTTCTTTACCAATTTGAATAATTGTGTTAAAATTAATCTAGTGTAATCACGTATCCAGCGTTTACTGGAGTTCCATTACCTGCGATCTATTCTGTTCAGCTGATTAAAATATCAGACCAGATGCTATGATCAATAAGGTTAACTGGATGAATTATGCCCTCCAGATTCGACCGGGATAGCTCAGTTGGTAGAGCGTGGCAGCTTCAGCGAAGAGATCCCAGGTTCGAATCCTGGCCCGGACATTTTTCGTCCAGTTGGAAAATTACAATTCGTATAATCTGTAGTTGACTATAACAAAAACGTGTGTAACGAATGGATGTAAGAAAATGCCTTCTCTGGAACATTCTTTTGATGAGAAACAAAAATACGCATTTTCTCCTAGCTTGAGAGGGCTTGCGAAGTGATAACTTTTGATTCGTCGGCATCATCAACATCATCATCAATGCTTTCATCGCTTTGTCAAACTAGAGTATTTTTAATGGGCAAAATAATATCTTCATCAGTCCCTTCAGAGCATGTTTGAATGCTGTCATCCACAGATAAGAAATCCTCCACATCCACATTACCAGGGACTGGTGTTAATTTTTTGACAGCCTTCCATATTGTGTTTAGATCAGAGGATACATACAAACCTAAAGTGTCTGATTCATTTTCTTCAGTCTCAGTTAATCGGGCATGTTTTCAACAGTTAGAAATAGTTTTCTGGCTAATTTCTTGCCACGAACCAGAGATCATTTCAATAGCTTCTTTAAGGTGTTTTTTTTCCTCTCGCCATTCTCCAAACCGCAAACAGTTTTTTTTTAGTAAAAGAGTTCTGTAAAGAGATTTTAAAAGCACGGATGATAATTTGTTATACCACAGGCTGTATAATAGAAGTGCTATTGGGCGAAAAGTACTCAACTAGGATACAGTCTAATTTTGGGAGATTATTATGCGACGTGCAATTATCAATCAGAAGAAGAATTTTCCCTTTTTTTCCCTTTCATATCTTTGTCAAACTGCACTAGCCAGTCATTAAAGATATCTTGTGTCAGCCATGCCTTCTTATTAAATTTATAATCGCAAAGTAATGAATGACAGTTCTTAAAGCAACAGGGTGTGCCAGAATGACCATCAATTAATAGTTTGCTCTTTTCGGTTACAACAAAAGAGTACTTGTAATTCGTTGCTTTGTAGATTTTCCACCAATGCGTTTGTCTCCTTTAAATCTTAATGTTTTCCTCCGTTCAAGTTTGTAAAATATCCCAGCCTCGTCAGCATTAAAAACATCATCAGAGCTGTATGTCTTTATAAGGGCAGCTACTGCTACAACTCTCCATTCATTTACAGTCTTTGTAAGCACATCACTTGCTTCGCCGCAATTTGATTTCATTACAATTCCATATCTACTACGAAAGTGATTGAGCCATCCAACACTGGCTTAGCAGTTTAATATCTCAAGCATTGTCCAGAACTCTTAAACTTTCTTCCTTTTCAGAGGACCACTTTATTGCGTGAACGAACATTTCCGAACCATTTCAATACGGCTTTATCGACATTGAAATTGGGATTCTTGCATTCGTTTTCTATGGGAACCAATGCTGAGATTTTGCAACTATCTCTCAATTTTTTTCTTTATCTTTTAGAAATGTAAATAAAGTCGATGGTGTTATTCCATATTTTTTAGCCACATCACCTTTTCGCAATCCTTTAGCAATCTCAAAAAGGTTTTTCTTCCAAAGAAAATTACTTTCGTTTCACACAAGCCATTTTATCACCGAATGAAGTAAGAAACAAACTGCAACGAATACTGGTGATAGAAAAATCCCTGAATAAAGAAAGGGCATGTTTACAAACAAAGACTTCCGTCAACCAATCTACCACTGCATTTTTGTCGTAGCGATCATTGAAAGAATCGACATGGCGACGTAGACCAATCATATACGCTTTAAATGTAGACCAATCAAATCGCCCATACTCATGTGTAGAGTAGGAGCCATAAAGAACGGACAGGTGTTTCTTGCTAAAAAACAGCAATTTGACCAACAGTGACGTCAGCTGCCCTTTCCTTATAAATACAAACACTCTTTTCACACCTGCTGTCTGTCACGTGCTCATTTTTAAGTGTACGGGGGAATGAAAGATAAGGAATTCGCGAACGGAAGTAGACATAAGAAAAAAGTGCAATAGGGAGAAAGATCTATTGAATTCTCCCCTTTCCCCAAAACAAAAATGCTACATTTTACTTCTGCATTTTATTCTAACAAGGAGAGTGCCAAGCTTGGTAATCACAGATTTTGATTATTTTTATATATGTTGTAGGGTAGAAGCCCCTTAGTCTCAGGTTCAATGGATTTTATACAACGCTCCTTAGTTCTCGAGAAATGGGGGGTCTAATATTATAACATAACTTAAATACTTACTTTGTAACGGAATAACTGCGTTGGTCGTAGCTCAGTTGGTATGGCGTCTGCTGGTTGTTCCAAGAGCCCGAGTTCGATGCAGGAACGCGCTACATTTATTTTTCTCATTTTTTTAAATAAATATACTTGTAATTATAATTTAATAATCTCAATAAGAAATTTTGTTAACATAATTAAATTTTAATTTAGCATTTTTGATTTTTGAACCATTATTAAACATTTCTCATCATTTAAGGAGCATTATAAAAATTAGATCTAGTAAAAATTCAAAAATCGTTCCAAAATCGGCATATTTACTATCGAATTATAGAATTCTTCTCCCATCGCAATAGAAAACGAAGATATTTCAGATGCTGGATTATTTGTTAAAAATCCATTGTTTTGCAATAAAATTTTACAGTGCTTCAACACATTTGTGACATCACTTTTCTGATTTTCATCGAATCCCGACATTTCAGATTGATCTTCTTGTGAACTACAGCTTGCTTCTTCCATTTTTTTTAAAAGATTATAAGCTGTTATAGAATGATACGCACTTGTGCGATAAAGAGTGAAAACAAAAACACCACTTAACTGCCCCCACCAGTGGCTGAGAGGTTGTGCTCTCGAAGCTGGTAGACGGGAGGTGCTGGGTTCGATCCCAATCGCGCCCGTCGGCCTAATCGTTCGGAGTTTTCGTGGTTTTCTTTCGAGCCGTGGATTTTCTCCATGCGTAAATACGGATTAGGTTCCCTTAGAAAGACCCCCACGAAGGGCACTCCCCCTGGGCCTATATCCCTAGTGTCGATAATTGGCCGTCAATAATCAACCCAACCCACTTAACTGCACCAAACTAAAAAAAAAAAGAAAGAACCAATGTCTGTTGTGGTGCCCTCTAGTTACAATAAAATAAAACAAATATGTTTAATTTAATTCTTATGCTAAATTTTAATATAATTATGCTTCTTACTTTGAAAACGGATTAGTATTATCATCGCATTAAATTTAAGGCGTTTCGTTATGGCAATTTATAAATGATGTTTCTTTACAATCACGAATTGACACAATTGTTCAATATCGTTGCATTGATAAAGCATATATGGAATACATTTTTAAAATGATTTAAAACAAATAAAAAATGCTAAATTAAAATTTAATCATGTTAACAATTTTTTTTTAGATTATTAAATTATAATTACAAGTATATTTATAAAAAAAATGAGAAAAACAAACGTAGCGCGTTCCAGCATCGAACCCGAGCCCTCGGAACAACGAGCAGACGCCATACCAACTGAGCTAAGGCCACCGCAGTTATTCCATTACAAAGTAAATATTTAAGTTGCGTTATAATATTAGACCCCCCCATTTCTCGAGAACTAAGGAGCGTTGTATAAAATTCATTGAACCTGAGACTAAGGGGCTTCTACCCTACAACATACATAAAAATAACAAAAATCTGTGATTACCAAGGTTGGCACTCTCCTTGTCAGGTTCAATGGATATTATACAACGCTCCTTAGTTCTCGAGAAATGGGGGAGTCTAATATTATAACACAACTTAAATACTTACTGTGTAACGAAATGACTGCGGTGATCGTAGTTCAGTTGCTAGGGCGTCTGCTCGTTATTCCGAGGTCCCGGGTTCGATGCCGGAACGCGCTACGTTTGTTTTTCTCATTTCTTTTTATAAATATACTTGTAATTATAATTTAATAATCTCAATAAAAAAATTGTTAACATGATTAAATTTTAATTTAGCATTTTTAATTTTTTTTTAAATCATTTTTAAAATGTATTCCATATATGCTTTATCAATGCAACGATATTGAACAATTGTGTTAATTCGTGATTGTAAAGAAACATCATTTATAAATTGCCATAACAAAACGCCTTAAAATCAATGCAATGATAATACTACTCTGTTTTGAAAGTAAGAAGCATAATTATATTAAAATTTAGCATAAGAATTAAATTACAACTTATTTATGTTTTATTTTATTGTAACTAGAGGGCGCCACAATAGACTTTGGTTATTTCCTTTTTTTTAGTTTGGGCAGTTAAGTGGTGTTTTTTTTTTTTTTCAATCTTTATCGCACAAGTGCATATCATTGTATAACAGCTTATAATCGTATATAAATGGAAGAAGCAAGCTGTAGTTCACAAGAAGATCAATCTGAAGTGTCGAGATTCGATGAAAATCAGAAAAGTAATGTCACAAATGCGTTGAAGCGCTGTAAAATTTTATTGCAAAACAATGGATTTTTACCAAATAAGACAGCATCTGAAATATCTTCGTTTTCTATTGCGATGGGAGAAATTTTTATAATTCGATAGTAAATATGCTGATTTTGGAACGATTTTTGAATTTTTACTAGTCAATAATAGATCCAATTTTTATAATACTCCTTAAATGATGAGAAATTTTTAATAATGGTTTAAAAATCAAAAATGCTAAATTAAAATTTAATTATGTTAACAAAAATTTTTATTGAGATTATTAAATTATAATTACAAGTATATTTACAAAAAAAAAAAAAAAAGAAAAACAAACGTAGCGCGTTCCGGAATCGAGCCCGGGCCCTCGGAACAACGAGCAAACGCCATGCCAACTGAGCTATGACCACCGAAGTTATTTTGTTACATAGTGAGTATTTAAGTTATGTTATAATATTAGACCCCCATTTCTCGAGAACTAAGGAGCGTTGTATAAAATCCATTGAACCGGAGAGTAAAGGGATTCTACCCTACAACATATATAAAAATAATCAAAATCTGTGATTACCAAGCTTGGCACTCTCCTTGTAAGAGTATTTCATTTCTGTTAAGCAATTGAAAAAAAAAATTGAGTGCCATAAAGATTTTTCTTGTGTCGGAATTCCTAACAAAAGGTACTTCGTTAAATCGGAATTTTTAATAGATTGGTGTTAATGTAATTTGAAAAGGGGACTTATCGAATTTCGTCGTAACGGGATTTTTCAATGTAATGGAATTCATTGTAACGGGAATCTATTGTATTTAAAAAAATCTAAATAATAGTTATATAGACCGATGCACATTTGTACGGAACAAGTATTTGTATTGCAAAGATCTATGATATTATCACACCCTTTTTTTATTCCCTTGCCTTCCTCCGGATTCGAACTTCAGTACTCGTCATTAGAGGATCAATGCCTTGTTCCCTACACGAATTTTTGCCAAAACTGAAAAAATGAGAAGATTTTTAATATATATTTCACAACGATCCAGAAGAATAAATTGGAAATTTTATAAAAAAATATTATATGTATGCAAATAGAACAAAATGAAGTGAAATAAAATATACCACAATGTAAAAAAAGAAAAAGTTGCACATTGTAAAAGTTCTTTGTGGTATTAAAAAAACTGCGAAAAATATAGAAGGTAAAACTAGATAAACTTTTGTAAATGATAGATCTTTTTTTAACATAATAAATTTTCTTATATTTGTCTTCTTACATTAAATCATGCTTAATATATATTTTTATGACATAATCTTATTCTTATTGTTTCATGAATAATTGGTTACTTGCTTTCTTTAAACTCATATTTCTGGCTATTTTTCCTGCATGTAAATATTATTAAAATTTAATTTTCTCTATTGATATGTATTATTGCTTATCTAATTATTTTATTAGTATCATGAAATTTGTAAAGCGTAACAAAACAAAATACTGGTGTAGTAAAAAGCGCCCGCTCGTAAAATTTTTTTTATCACGCTAGCTGATCGTTTTCAACAAACTATTAAACTTCAAGCATAATAATGAAATATCACGATACGCTATATATTAGACCGTCTATAATACGGCAAATATAAGAACAAAAGTTTGCTGGAATAACAAAATGAGTCTTGTGAGAAGAAAAAAAAAATATATATATATATATAGCATGTGTTACGAGGCCGCATCGCGAAAAACTTTTCTGCTCTTAAAAGAAGAAAAGTTTTCCGCGATGGGCTCGATGTGTTAGTAACTTTATAATAAAATCTTACATTTTATCTATAACTAGCAAAACCCGCGGCTTTGCTGGTTTTTTTTCCGCGGTTTTTTTTTTTTTTCTCCGGTCCTTTTACATTTCGCATTCTTAGTAAACTGTTCTGGGTGATCATTTACGTGAGCAGCCAGGCGAAATTTTAAGTTTCTAACCTCAATAGTTCCAAATAAATCGTAATTTAGAACGTTTTTAGAGAGCTTCTAGCGCATTTCACTCTTTTTAAATTCGATTTTTTTTTAATTGTTCTGTGCGACCAAATCAACAGCCGTGTAAAATTTTAAGTTTCTACCCCTAACAATTCCATAGTAATTGCAATTTAAAACGCTTTTTAAACGCTTTCTGCTCATTTCACCCTCTGGAATTTTGAATTTCTTTACAAACCATTGTTAGCGAGTATTTGTATCTTAAAAGTAGCTGCCATGCCAAATTTGAAGTTTCTAATCCTGTTAGTACAAAAAAAAAATCGTAATTTAGAACTTTTTTTCCTCTTTCACCCTTTTAAATTTCAATTTATTTGAAAAAAAAACTATTCTGTGTGTGCACTTGCGTCTTAAAAAGTATCAGCCATGTTAAATTTCAAGTTTCTGTCCTTAACAATTCCATAGAAATCGTAATTTAGAATGTTTTTAGAACAGTTTTCCCTCATATCACTCTGTTAAATTTCAAATTTTTTACAAACTGTCCTTAGAGAGCATGTATATCTTATAAGTTACTATCTTGCCCAATTTCAAGTTTCTAATCTCTTGAGTGTAATAAAAATTGCAAATTTAGAACGTTCTTCGCTCTTGCAACCCCATGAGGGTAGTGGACATAACATATAACCTGTGTTACAGCACAGACTGTCACTATAAATTTGCGAGCATTACGCTTAAAATCGGTTCGGTAGTTTCAAAGATTCCACAGAAATTGTAATTTAGAATGTTTTTAGTACAAATTTAGCTCATTTCACCCGTTTAAATTTCGAACATTTTAGAAACTATTCTTAGAGAGCATTTACATCTTATAAGTAACTACCATGCCAAATTTCAAGTTTCTAGTTCCTTCAGTACATAAACAAAAATAATCGAAAGTTTAGAACGTTTTTCGATCTTGCAGCCTCCTGTGTAGTATCACCTATATAAAATATAGCCTATGTTACAGAAGGGACTGTTACCATCAATTTGCCACCATCACTTTCGAAAATGGTTCTGTAGTTCCAGAGATTTCATAAAAATTGTAATTTAGAATGTTTTTAGAACGCTTTTTGCTAACCTCGCCCTTTTAAATTTTGATTTTTTTTAGAATTTGTTCTTAGATATCATTTACATCTTATAAATAACTACCACTCCAAATTTCAAGTTTCTAGTTCCTTCAGTATAAAAAAAAATCGCAATTTTAGAATGTTTTTTGCTATTGCACCCCCCCCCCCCTGTGGTAGTAGCAGAGACATGTAATAAAGCCTATGTTACAGCAGGGACTGTTACCATCAATTTTCCACCGTCACTTTCGAAAATAGTTCTGTAGTTACAGAGATAGTATAGAAATTCTAATTTAGGAGTTTTTTTAGAATGCTTTTCGCTCATCTCACCCTTTTAAATTTCGCATTTTTTTTAGAATTTGTTCTTAAAGATCACTTACATCTTAAAAATAACTACCATGCCAAATTTCATGTTTCTAGCTCCTTCAGTGTAAAAAACATCGAAATTTTAGAACGTTTTTCGCTCCTGCTCCCCCCTGCGGATAGTGGCACTGACATAAAATATAGCCTATGTTTGAGCAAGGACTGTCACCATCAATTTGCCACCATCACTTTTGAAAATGGTTCTGTAGTTCCAGAGATTCCATAGAAATTATAATTTAGAATGTTTTTAGAACGCTTTTCGCTCATCTCACCCTTTTAAATTTCGAATTTTTTTAGAATTTGTTCTTAGAGAGCATTTACATCTTATAAGTAACTATCATGCCAAATTTCATGTTTCTAGCTCCTTCAGTGTAAAAAACATCGAAATTTTAGAACGTTTTTCGCTCCTGCTCCCCCCTGCGGATAGTGGCACTGACATAAAATATAGTCTATGTTTGAGCAAGGACTGTCACCATCAATTTGCCACCATCACTTTTGAAAATGGTTCTGTAGTTCCAGAGATTCCATAGAAATTATAAATTAGAATGTTTTTAGAACGATTTTCGCTCATCTCACCCTTTTAAATTTCGAATTTTTTTAGAATTTGTTCTTAGAGAGCATTTACATCTTATAAGTAACTATCATGCCAAATTTCATGTTTCTAGCTCCTTCAGTTTAAAAAAAATCGAAATTTTAGAACGTTTTTCGCTTTTACACCCGCCTCGCCTGGGGGTAGTGGCACTGACATAAAACATAGCCTATGTTGGAGCAGGGATTGTCACCATCAATTTGCTACCATCACTTTTGAAATCACTTCGGTAGTTCCAGAGAGTACCCCCTACAAACAAACAAACAAAAAAACAATCGTTACTTCTTTATAATATTAGTATAGATAATAAAAACAGATGTTTGTGTGGTTTTCGGAAAGAGACCGCTGCACTCAGAGCTACACTATTTGGCAGGAAGGTACCTTTATGTCTGAAATTATGCACCTCGAAGGCAGTTTTAGAATTTTTTGATTAGATTTTTTAATTCAATATTTATGAGGGGGTAGGGGTTCCGTGGCAATTTGTCTAATACCTCGCAGAGGGCAATTGTCAAGATTAAGAACCTGGTAAAACAGAGTACAGTCGAGGTACATATGTACTGGATGAAGGCTCATGTGAAACATACCTTTAAGGATCGTGCAAATGGATTAGCCAAAGCCCTCGGGTCAGAAGCTGATGTGGAGATCAAGGTTGAGTACATGCCATCAAGCCAAACGCGAGGTGTTTGGCTGTGCCTTTTCAAATTGGCAAGACTGGTGGGACGACACTGAGAACGGTAGGGTGACGTATGAGATATCCCCAATCCCCACGAGTCCGTATCTGCAGCGATTTTTAGAGTGTTTTCGAGTTTTCGTTTAGTACTATTTACTGACGGAACTGGGAAACGCCGGGCGGATCAACTGGTTTTTAATATATTAGTTAAACAAAAAAGCAGTTTTCTACTTTAATATATGTGCAATAAATTAGTATAAATGGATTCTTATAAACACGTCGCATTTCTTTAAGAACATTCCCGATCTTTAAATTTCAGGGTGTCAAACTGGTGTAACTCCTTAAGCAAAATAAAAAATCGTGTTTTCAAAATGTTGGCAGTTATAGTATGAAGTTTTTCAACATTCAATAATCTAAAGGCGACTTTAATCCTGTCATTTAAAAGTCAAATTTAAATAGACAAGCTATTGCGCTTGAAAATCAGAGACGTGTGAATAAAAGCCTTTGTTCTACATCACATTTCACTATATATGCATTAAGCTTCACAAGCATCTCGCATGTAGATTAGGCTTGTAATACTTGACACTTCTGCACTCCTGATATGGTATGGTTAAAGAGCAACCATGTCAACACGGTTAGTAAATCCTGTTGAAAAGTTTAATTAATGATAGATGTAAACTTTCAAAATTTGGGTGAATGATGTGTTTGTTTTATGACAGGCCTTCAAACAATGGAATTTTAAAATTCAAGTATTAATTCAAATATTTAATGAGAATATTTGAACTTATCTAGCTTTGTCGTGACTGATCGTGTCCTGACACGATTTAAAGGAGCATACAACCGTTTTTAAAGGAGCATACAACCGTTAAATTTTCAAAAAATTCGACTTTTTGAACAATCTAGAATGATAAAGACAGAAGTTTGTGTATGTGTTCGTGTATTTGTGTTATTATCTTATGTGTTCGTGTTGTCTGTCCAGAGTTTTTTTAAAGAGACCGCTTCGCGCAAGCTACAAGATTTAGCAAGAATGAATCTGTATGTCTGAAGTTATAACCCTCGAAGCTAGTTTTTGGATTTTTTTTCTTATTTAATTTTTTATGCGATTTCTAGCTTTTTTTTTTGCGTTTTGCGTTTTGCGATGATTTTTAGCGTTTTTTCACGTTTTGTTGCGATTTTTTGACAATGTTTTTTAAAACGGAAAACACACTCTAAGACATTTTGCTACTGCCGTCATAAAATTGAAATTGGGAGAATGCAAAGTCGGTTTCTATAGCAAAGTTGAACGACGATGCGGAAAAATTGAATTTACCTTGGGTCGATCGCCATGTACCTTTGAAATAAGACAATTAAGCTTTTCTTAAAGATGAAAAATAATGATCCGTGTATGCTGCCAAAGACAATGGGCCCTTTGTTCGTTTGGAAAGATTCTCGTCAAAACAAAAAAATAAAATAAACAATGGCACTCCGGGAGTGCCGACAGAAGTGAAAACTTGAACAATTACGTGTGTATTTTTTGAATCGTCAGGAAACGTTTTATTGCGCAGGAAATACTTTTAAATGAAGTGTTTTTTTTATTCATTATTATAAACTACTACTACAAAAATTATATTACAATTTTCATTTAATGCGCTATTGTACATGAAAAATAATGCATATTATTTTACATACAAAAATTGCAATCTATTGCTTAAAACGTAAATTTACAAATAAATGAAATATAAAATTTAATTAATTGGTATTCTTTGAAATGAATACAAATGAAACTTATGAATTTTCATCCACAATTTAAACAACTCTCAATACATTCATCATTTCTTCCATGAGATTTAGTTTCTTATCTTTTGTAATAACATTTATCTGCAAAATAGGGTTCCCGCTTCCTATCACTCCAAAAATGACTTCTTTGCTGCCTGTCTTGTTTACGGTATTCGTGAACATTATGCTTTTTTCTATCTTCATACTGCGCGTATTGTTTGCGGTATCTATAATTTCTATCAACAAACTTTTCTTTTCTATAAAATGATTTCACTTCATTTCCGTATCGGTAACCACGTTTCTTAAAACTTTCGTGAAATATTTCATTATTTTCATTTTTTTTTATATTACTTCCGTCTATTTTTCTCGTGCTCGTTAAATTATAATATTTTCCGTGTTTTGTTATTTCATTTTCATCTTTTGATTTGGTCTCGCGAGTTGAGTCACTTTTATCTGTTTCCACCGCGCGTGCTAAATTTATCTTGAAATTATTTTCTGAATTATTTTTATTCATAATACCAATCATTTCGCTTTCTGCACGTGAACTATTTCCTTTTGATACTTTCGCTTCATTGTATGAATTGGCAACATATACAGAGGTGTCGATAACAGTGTCGCGAATTCAATGGTTTTTTTCCCATCTCAAAAAATGCCCAACGCGCCTAAAGAAGTTTTTACTTCAAAAATCACAATGTTTTAAGGTTCGTTTGATTCGAGAAAGGTGAAAGCGTAGCTCGCACGGATTTACTCTGCAAAAGACAGTGGTGTCCTAGCCAGGGATTTGTTCAACTGTAAAGTTCGTTTGGTAAAAACCGACCAGCGAAGCGGGCGAAGGCTTTGCTAGTATACTTATATAAGAGCAATATTTTCTGAGCAATAAAAGGAACAAAATTCGCATCAGACATTCACATATTTACGTTAGTTAAATAGTTGTCCGAAGAATATCTCAGTTTGATTATTAATTTCAGACAAATCAAATGAATTTACGGAAGGGCTGTATTTAACTTATTTATTGCACACACACTTATTTATTGCAATCACAAATAACTTGACGAGAGCCAAGTTTAAACATATCTGATTGATATCTGCCTAAAACTTTCACAATGCAATAGTTGTGGATTCACCATTCTTGCAGAAAAGTTTAACCACCAGCGCTCGATCTGGTAACGATAGCATGCTGCCGAGATCGAATAACGAATCCATTTCCAGTCAGGTGTTTTATTGCGAGCCTGATTGGCATAAAACGCCTCAGTATGACGTGTGAGCGCCCTCTGTCGGTTACTTTTGGAATAATTTTTTATTATACATGGAAAAAAAATCCAAAATCCTTCTGATCATTTTCCCGTAAACCGAAAAATTTTCCGAGCATTACTTCTTTTATTATGAATTTTTGAAGTTTGCACGAATTTATGACGCACCCGGTATATATATATACTTATTAAATTTAGTTTGGTCGCATAATGAATATAGCTGTCATAAATACCTATAATTTCTCATTTGACCAAGTATACTTTATTTTTAAGGGACTAAGTAATCAATTAAGCGAAATGAAAAGTTATTTTTTGAAAAGTTTACACTCCGTGATTCACTCCCAGTCACAAATCATTAAAATTGTTGGCATTACATTATAAAGTTTCTCAACTTTCAGTAATCTAAAGGGAAATTCAATCCTATCACTTTAGAAGTCAAATTTACAACACAGAATTTATTGCCCAAGAAAATCAATGACGTGTGAATAAATGCCATTATTCCACAAACCACAACACATTTCACTATACTATATACATGCATAAAAGCTTCACAAGTGTCTGGCCTCTAGATCAGGATGGTAACACTTGGCACTTCTACACTCCCGATATGATATGGTTAGACAGCAATCATGTCAATAGTAAATCCTGTTGAAAAGTTTAATTAATGAGAGACGTGGCCTTTCAAAATTTATATGAGTGATGTACTTTATGATGGGGATTCCAAGAATGAAATTTCTATATCCAAGATTTAGTTAATTTAATTAATATGAATATTTGAACTTATCGATAATAATTAAACAATAAATAAAGGTTGTATTTTCACTAACAATAAAATAAGAATTGCCAGATAGCTCTTCAAAGTTCAACTCATGTATATAATTTAATAACAGACACTTTTCTCAATCGATCGATTACTGGGTGTGGATAGAGTAGTGATATTGGTATTTTTATAGTATGATTTGAGGCACAAGGGGTGGGGGGCTTTACTTATCAATTCAAATGGGAAACTTAAGCCTAGCTTTGAAATTTTCAGAACTTGAAATCCATATATAGACTCTTTTTCCATTTAATATCTATTTCTCCGGAAACATCTATCCAAAAAACTGTCTGTAGATTATAGGATTGCTATAATTAAACAATTTTAGTACATAAACTCAGTTTTTAAATTCAGTAACATGGAAATAATATGACTCTATCTTAAATAGGACGTAATCACTATGGCAACCTAGAATCATTATCTACCATGGGATATCACTGAATCAATTACACATACCATTTAATAGAATGAATAATGTGACTACAACTTGGTCATAGAGGTTATAAAATGTCATATATGACTATAACGTCATACATGTCAGATAACTTGGAATATCACCCTTTTAAAATATAGCCTATGTTAGAGCAGAGACTGTCATCATAAATTTGCTACCATTACGTTTAAAATCAGTTCCGCAGTTTCAGAGATTGCATAGAGATTGTAATTTAGAATGTTTTTAGAACGCGTTTAGCTCATTTCCCCCTTTTAAATTTCGATTTTTTAGAAATTATTGTTAGAGAGCATTTATATTTTATAAGTAACGACCAAGCCAAATTAAAAATTTTAGCCCCTTCAGCATTACAAAAATTTCAATTTTTGAACATTTTTCGCTACCACACCACTCTGGAATAGTGACACTGATATAAAATATATCCTCGTTAGAGCAGGGACTGTCACCATCAATTTACCAACATTATGTTTGAAATCGGTTCAGTAGTTCCAGAGATTCAATAGAAATTGTAATTTAGAATGTTTTTAGAACGCTTTTTGCTCATTTCAGCCTTTTAAATTTCGATTTTTTTTTTTTTTTTTTTTTTTTTTTTTTTTTTTTTTGTTCTTACAAAGCATTTACATCTTATAAGTGCCATCTTATACCATGCCAAATTTCAAGTTTCTAGCTCCTTCAGTATCGCAAAAAATCGAAATTTTAGAACGTTTTTCGCTCTTGCACCCCGTGGGGGTAGTGGTACCGACATGAAATATAGCCTATGTTACAGCAGGAACTGTTACCATCAATTTGCCTCCATCACTTTTGAAAACTGTTCTGTAGTTCCAGAGATTCCCTAGAAATTGTATTTTAGAACGCTTTTCGCAGATTTCACCCTTTTAAATTTCGAATTTTTTTAGAATTTTTAGACAGCTATCACCTTTTATAAGTAACTATCGTGCCAAATTTCAAGTTTCTAGCTCCTTCAGTATCGCAAAAAATCGAAATTTTAGAACGTTTTTCGCTCTTGCACCCCGTGGGGGTAGTGGTACCGACATGAAATATAGCTATGTTACAGCAGGAACTGTTACCATCAATTTGCCTCCATCACTTTTGAAAACGGTTCTGTAGTTCCAGAGATTCCCTAGAAATTGTATTTTAGAATGCTTTTCGCAGATTTCACCCTTTTAAATTTCGAATTTTTTTAGAATTTTTAGACAGCTATCACCTTTTATAAGTAACTATCGTGCCAAATTTCAAGTTTTTAGATCCTTCAGTATAAAAAAAATCGCAATTTTAGAACGTTTTTCGCTCTTGCATCCTCTGGAGGTAGTGGCACCGACATAAAATATAGCCTATGTTGCAGCAGGGATTGGCACCATCACTTTTGAAATCGTTTCGGTAGTTCCAGAGATTACCCCCTACAAACAAACAAACAAACAAATGTTACTTCTTTATAATGTTAGCGTAGATTCAGGAATGCGTCAGAAATTAGCCAGTTTTGAATTTAGAACAGCCTTAAAGCACTTTCAAAAACTGCTATAGAGTTATTTGTATGTTATATCATTTTATGCAAAATTTTAATAGAAATTTTTAATTTTGTAGTAATTTTCTACTTCAGATCATATTGAATCACCAGGGCCCGACTATTGCCGAGGCAAAGCTCCACCAGTAACTTCGTATAGAATTTTTCGCCTATTTAAAAATGCAGGATTTCTGCCTTTAACCCATTTCCATTATTAGCGCATATATGCGTACATTCCAAGAATTTCCTTTTTAGAAATACCGAAAGAAGAATTTTTATTTTATGTAATCACGAAACATGTTTGTCAATAAAGCAAAAATCACTATTCAAAGTTTCTTAATAAAAAAGAAATTCTTGAAATGCACGAATATACGAGAGGGTATCAATAAGTTTTTGTCCTCACATAGAAATACTTGAGTGAAATTTATGAAATGTATATGTCGTAGGTTAATTGGGAAATCCGGCCCTTTCCAAAGAGCCTAGGCTGTTTGCAAAGAGCCGGTCTAATTGGAGAATCATCTCCCTTTTCCCAATCAGCCTGCTATATTTCAGGCCTATTGCAAA
Source organism: Maratus michaelseni (assembly GCA_963931845.1). Lineage (NCBI taxonomy): Eukaryota > Metazoa > Arthropoda > Arachnida > Araneae > Salticidae > Maratus > Maratus michaelseni. The sequence continues at coordinate 268,533,160 of OZ007593.1, forward strand.
GAGCCTAGAGAGCGTTAGGCTAATTGGAATATGGTCATTTATTTCTCCAGCAGTCTGATAATTGTACCCAACTCGAACCTGAAAATTCCATTCGAAGTCGACCCGAACCCGACTGACAAATTCCATCGAACCGTAACCCGGCAAAATAAATTTCTTCTAGTCGCAACCCGAACCGAACCAGAAAACTGAAGTTAACCCAAAACCCCAGCGGAACCCGACAAAAAAATCCATCGAACCGCAACCCGATCCCAACCCGACAAAATAAATTCCTCCGTGTCACAACGCCACACGAACCTGAAAATCGAAGTTAACCCGAAACTCGACCCGAACCAGAAAAAAAATTCCATCGAACCGTAACCCGATCCGAACACGACAAAATAATTTCCGTCGACATGCAACCCGACCCGAATCTGAAAATTGAAGTTAATTCGAAATCCGACTAGAACCCGAGAAAAAAAATCCATCGAACCGTAACCCGATCCGAAACCGACAAAATAAAATCGCGATCCGCAACGCGATCCGAAGATGAAATTTCAAGTTAACCCGAAACGCAACCCAAATCTGACAATTTAAGTTAACCCGAAACCGGACAGAAAATTACCATCTCCCCGTAACCCGACCCGAACCAGATGAAAAAAATCCATTGAACAGTAACCGATCCAAACCCGTCAAAATAAATTTCTTCATCTCGCAACCCGACCCGAAACGGAAAATTGAAGTTAACCCCAACCCGAACCCCAACCTGAAAATTGAAGTTAACCCGAAACCAGATCCAAACCCGACAGAAAATTATCATCGCCCCGTAACCCGACCCGAACTAGATAAAAAAATCCATTGAACAGTAACCTGATCCGAACCCGACAAAATAAATATCTGCATCTTGCAACCCGAACCGAACCGGAAAATTGAAGTTAACCCGAAAGCCGTCCCGAACCACATAAATAAAAATCCATCGATACGAAACTCAATCCGAACCTGATAAAATAATTTTCGTCGTCATGCAAACCGATCCGAAACAGAAAATCGTAGTTAACCCAAAACACGACCAGAAATCGACAAAAAAATTCATCAAACTGTAACCCGATCCTAATCCAACAAAATAAATTCCGTTGCAACGGAACCCGAATCGAACCTGAAATTTCAAATTAACACGAAACCCGAACCGAACATAAAAATTTAAATTAACCCGAATTCCGACCGGAACCAGAAAAAAAATTCCATCGAACCGTAACCCGATTTGAACACGACAAAATAATTTCCGTCGTCATGCATCCCGACCCGAAACTGAAAATTGAAGTTAACTCGAAACCCGACCAGAACCCGACAAAAAAATCCATCGAACCGTAACCCGATCTGAACCCGACAAAATAAATTCTTTCGCAATGCAACCCAATCCGAATGAAATTTCAAGCTAACCCGAAACCCGATTTGAATCTGAAAATTTAAATTAACCCGAATCCCGACCCAAACCTGAAAATTAAAGTTAACCCGAAACCCGACAAAAAATTACCGTCGCCCGAAACCGACTCGACCCAGACAAAAAATTACTTTGAACAGTAACCCGATCCGAACCCGACAAAATAAATTTCTTCGTCTCGCAACCCGACCCAAACTTGAAAATTGAAGTTAACCCGAAAGCCGACCCGAAACAGACAAATAAAAATCCATCAATACATAACCCGATCCGAACTCAACAAAATAATTTTCGTCGTCACGCAACCCGATTCGAACCAGAAAATTGAAGTTAATCCGAAACACGACCCGAGCCAGACAAAAAAAATCCAACGAACCGTAGCCTAATACGTACCCGAAAAAATAAATTCCTTCGTCTCGCAACCCGACCCGAACTTGAAAATTGAAGTTAACCCGAATGCCGACCCGAACCAAACAAATAAAAATTCATCGATACGTAATCCGATCCGAACTTGACAAAATAATTTTCGGTTTTTAGGTTTCGAGTTAAATTAAATTTTCATGTTCGTCTCGGGTTGAAAGACGAGGGAATTTATTTTTGGGGGGTACGGATTGGGTTACGGTTCGATGGATTTTTTTGTCGTGTTCAAGTTAACTTCAATTTTCAGGTTCGGGTCGGGTTGCATGACGACGGAAATTATTTTTTCAGGTTCGGATCCGGCTAAGGATCGATAAATTTTTTTGTCTGGTTCCGGTCGGGTTTCGGGTTAACTTCAATTTTCTGGTTCGGATCAGGTTCCGTGACGACGGAAATTATTTTGTGGGGTTCGGATCGGATTACGTATCGATGGATTTTCATTTGTTTGGTTCGGGTCGGCTTTCGGGTAAACTTAAATTTTCAGGTTCGGGTCGGGTTGCGAGACAAAGGAATTTGTTTTGTCGGATTCGGATCGGGTTACGGTCCAAGGGATTAATTTTGCCGCGTTCGGGTAGGGTTTCGGCCTAACTTAAAATTTCAGATTTGGGTCGGGTTTCGGGCTAGCATAAATTTTCAGGTTCGGGTCGGGTTTCGGGTTAGCATAAATTTTCAGGTTCAGGTCAGGTTTCGGGTTAACTTAAATTTTCAGGTTCGAGTCGGGTTGTAAGACAAAGGAATTTATTTTTTCGGGTTCGATGGGGTAGGGTTCGTTGGATTTTTTTGTCTGTTTCGGGTTAACTACGATTTTCTGTTACGGATGGGGTTGCATGACGACGAAAATTATTTTGTCGGGTTCGGATCGGGTTACGTATCGATGGATTTTTATTGGTCTGGTTTGTGTCGACTTTCGGGTTAACTTCAATTTTCCGGTTCGGTTCGGGTTGCGAGATGAAAAAATTTATGTTGTCGGGTTCAAATCGGGTTACTATTCAATGGATTTTTTATCTGGTTCGGGTCGGGTTATGAGGCGACTGTAATTTTCTGTCGGTTTGGGTTGGGTTTCGGGTTAACTTAAATTTCAGCTTCGGATCTGGTTACGTTGCGACGGATTTTATTTTGTCGGGTTCGGATCGGGTTACAGTTCAATGGATTTTTTTGTTAGGTTCTGGTCGGATTTCGAGTTAACTTCAATTTTCAGGTTCGTGTCGGGTTGCATGTCGACGGAAATTATAGTGTCGTGTTCGGATCGGGTTACGGTTCAATGGAATTTTTTTTCTTGGTTCGGGTCGGGTTTCGGGTTAACTTCGCTTTTCAAGTTCGTATCGGGTGTCGACACGAAGGAATTTATTTTGTCGGGTTCGGATCGGGTTACGTTTCGGTGGAATTTTTATGTCTTGTTCGGGTTGAATTACTGGTTAACTTCGAATTTTTAGGTTCGGGTCGGGTTGCGACATGAAGGAATTTATTTTGTCAGGTTCGGAAGGGGTTACGGTTCGATGGATTTTTTTGTCGGGTTCTGCTCGGGTTTCGGGTTAACTTCAGTTTCCTGGTTTGGGTCGGGTTGCGATTCAAAGGAATTTATTTTGTCCTTTTAGGATCGGTTACGGATTGAGGAATAAATGACTGCAATATATCTGCTAAACATAATTAAATAAATGTCACGGATCCTAAAAGAATAAAACAGACACAACGTTACATCTTCACAGCATGTTTATTTACAACTGAACAATCGTGGATACTGTTGCCAGATCCACGTAAGTAAGTTACATAATACATCGAGTTGAGATAGCATATGCACATAAGACATGGAGTTATAATATATGGAGTGAGAATACATTACAATACCCTCCTCTACAAGTTAAGACGTACAACTGGTTTTATCTTACGCTTAGGGCGTTCATGAATATTCCATTTTACTGGTTGTGAGTTCATATTTTGTTTACTACCTTCAATTTCATTTGAATGGGATCTTGTTGATTGTAATGTTACATTATTATCTGTGTCATTTGAATGAGAACTTTGTTGTAATATTACATTATGATCGGTATCATTTTGGGGTTCATTAGATGGTAAATCAACCTCCTCATTTAGAGATGGAAGTTTGTTATCTCTACAATCAACCTTATCCATAACTCTCCTGTTGTTGAAATTCCCAACATTGAAATTAGAATTGAAATTGCTATTGTCTCTATTAATAATAGAACTTCTAGAATCATACATACTCCTATCCACAATAATTTGATCCAAACGTCTTTTCCAAATTAAATCCTCATTAATTAGTTTACACATATATACTCTATCACACAACACTTCATCTATTGTGCAGTGAACCCAACCCTTCTTGTTTGGATTTCGGTAATCTCTACATAACACTCTATCCCCTTCTTTGAATACGTCCTCTCTAGTACCTTTAGTAACCACCATACCCGATTTATTTGTATATTTTAGCAAATCTAATCTAGTTCTGACTTTGTTTTTAAAAATTAAACTTGTGGGTGTAACCCCTGTAGTCATGTGAACTGAATTTCTATAGTGAAAAAGATATCTATTCATTAAAGTTTCAAAGCTTACATTGTTATTAGTTGGTGTTTTTAATAATTTACTTAAGCTAGATTTAAAATTTTTCACAGCATTTTCAGCTAGTCCATTAGAAGCCGGATGATATGGTGGAGATGTTAGAAATTTTATCCCATTAATGTGCAAGAAATTAATTAGTTCCCTTGATTCAAACTGTTTTGCATTATCAGTTTCCACAATCTTAGGTAAACCAAAGCGAGCAAAACACTCTCTAAACTTTTCAACGCATGGCTTAGCCTCTATACTATTCATAATAAATGCTTCAACCCATTTAGAATATGAATCTATCATAATTAAAATCATTTTTCCTTTTATAGGACCTAGAAAATCTGCATGAATTCTTTCGAAAGGGTAACTAGCTTTGTTCCCTGAAATAATTTTACATTTCTTAGGCTCTGGTCTAGCTTCTGAACAAACGCTACAACTTTTGACAAAATCTTTAATATCAGAATCTAAACCAGGCCACCAAAAATAAGCTCTAGCATTGCTTTTCATTTTAACTATCCCTTCATGAGTACTATGAAGTTCAGTTAGCAATTGCTTTCTATATTTTGTTGGAATAACAATACGATATCCCCACATTATTACCCCATGATCAACATTTAACTCATCTTTACGACTAAAATACTTCTTAACCTCACTATCAGTAACATTCTGTGGGAATCCATAAGTTATGTAACTAAACAATTTTCCTAAAATTGGATCTCTCCTAGTTTCAGATCTAACTTGAAATAAATCAATCGGAACATCTTTTTCTATGAAATGCACATAATCATATTCCTCTGTTTCAACCAACTTGTTATCAATTATGGAATATCTAGATAAGGCGTCAGCCTGTGTGTTTAAATTGCCTTTTATATGTCGAAAATTATAGTTAAAACGAGATAAAAACAATGACCATCCTTGGAGACGTCCTGCTACCATACTGCGGTTTTCTCCAAATAAAGCTAATAATGGTTTATGATCACTCACCAATTCAAATTTTGTTCCTATCAAATACTGATACAGTTTTTGGCATGCCCAATAAATGGCTAAAGCTTTCTTATGTATCATTGAATAATTTATCTCTGCTGGACTAAAGACTCTAGATATAAAACAAATTGGTCTTTCAGATTTATCTTCCAATACATGTGATAACACTGCTCCTATTCCATTTTGACTAGCATCACATGATAATCTCAAAGGTTTAGACCTATCAAAGCGAATTAGAACTCTGTCTGATGTTAATTCTTTCTTAGCATTATCAAAGGCTTGTTGACATTTAGTAGACCATTTGAAATCAACATCCTTTTGCAACAAATCATACAATGGTTTCATTTTTGGTGATAAATTTGGAATGAATTTTGAATAATAATTAACCATACCAGAAAATACTCGAACATCATTAACATTATGTGGTCGGGGAAATTCTAAAATTGTTTTAACTTTAGTATCATCTTTTTGCAACCCATTTTTACTAATAGTGTGTCCTAAATATTTAATACTATGTTTGAAAAATTCACACTTTTTTAAGTTAACCCGAAACCCTGCAGTCTGTAATCTATTCAAAACTGCTTTTAAATTTTCTAAATGTTCCTGTTCATTACTACCAGTTATTAAAATGTCATCTAACAAATTAACGGTACCCCCAATTCCTTGTAATGTTTTTTCAATCATTCTTTGAAAAATGGCACAAACTGGCTTAGTTCCAAAAGGTAAGCGATTTACTAAATTAATGCCATAAGGTGTACTCCAGGCTAATAATTCTTTGGTTGAATCATCTAAAACTAACTGATTATATGCATTCGATAAATCCAATTTACTAAAACACTGACCACCCTGTAAAGCTGTGAAAAGTTCTTCTATCCTCGGCAAAGGATGATTATCATCCTTTAAATATTTGTTAACAGTGATTTTATAGTTTGCACAGACCCTAATGTCTTTACCATTCGGTTTCATTACAGGAACCAGAGGTGTGCCCCACTGAGAATTATCCACTTTTGTAATCACTCCCTTTTTTTTCTAAATTATCTAACTCTGACTTAACTTTTTCTTTAGAGGCTAAAGGAATTGGTCGCGGTTTGTGAGAAATGGGTTTTACCTTACCCTCAAGTTCCAAATGTACCTTCTCTGCCTTATAAGTACCCAATTCATCTTTAAACAAATCTGAGTATTCAGATAGCAATGACTGTAGTTCTAAATTTCTTTCACCTACAGAAATTCTATACCTATTCTGTTACCTATTACCATATTTAACCCAAAATCATTTAACACATTTCGTCCCAATAACAATTTTTCAGACTCTTTAACTACAATCATATTGACTATTTTAGAAATTCCATTAAGTTCCATAGAAACATTGATTTGCCCCACAGGAATTACAATATGCCCTCCATAAGATTTTAACTTAATGTTTGTATGCTCCAATTTAATATTTCTCAAATTTTTCTTATATAATGAAAAGGGAATACATGACACCCCAGCCCCTGTATCCACTTCCATTTTAACTTCCTTACCCTCTAGCTTAACATTTAATAATAAAGGATTTATATAAGAAACATCAATGTTATACAAATCAATATAATGACAACCTTCATCTTCTATTGAATTTACAGTAGAGGATAAATTTTTAGATTTACATACCTTAGCTCAATGTCCTTTTCGATAACATGTGTTGCACTTAAAGTCTTTAAATTTACACTTTTTAAAGTCATGATTACCTTTACCACAATGAAAACACTTCAGCACATCATCTCTTTGCTGATTGACTTTAGTGTACTTTTTAGTAGACTGTACCGCTCTCTCTTTTGAAGGCTTGAATTGTACTTTGTTTACCTCAATGTGTCTTGCTTCTTGAAGTAGCACTTCTTTGCTCTGGGCAATGTCCAGTAAATTAGCCAGTGTGGTGATGAGCTTCTCTTCTCAAAGACGATCGAGGATACGCCCTGGCCTCATTCCAGTAACAAACTTGTCTCGAACTCTTTCTTCAAGACTCGATCCGAATTCACATTCTGCCGCTTGCGTCTTGACTTTCTCATACCACTCTCGCACGGATTCTTGTGATTGTTTCAATGAGTCGAACACCACTCGCTTGCGATATACGGAAACTGCAGGTTGGAACTGTTCTGTCAAAAGTTTTTTTTAACTCATCGAAAGTTTTTCCCGACGGCATAACAGGATCGCACAAATTTCTTAAAATCTTGTACACTGCTTCGCTCACTGTTGTAAGTAAAACCGGCACTTTGCGTGTATCTTCAACTCCGTTAGCCAAAAAATACTTTTCCAAACGTTCTATAAAAATGTTCCAGTCATCATTTAAATTAAATTGGCGAATATTTGCCACAATTCCTGTGTTTACAACAGTCACGTTGCTCGGATCCGTAGTTGCCATGCTGCGTAGCACAAGTTGCAGATTTAAAATAACGTAATCAATCAGAACTTTTTCAGAAAAATAATGCTGTATAATTAAAAAGATTGCCTCGTCGCCAAATTTGCAATATATCTGCTAAACATAATTAAATAAATGACACGGATCCTAAAAGAATAAAACAGACACAACGTTACATCTTCACAGCATGTTTATTTACAACTGAACAACCGTGGATACTGTTACCAGATCCACGTAAGTAAGTTACATAATACATCGAGTTGAGATAGCATATGCACATAAGACATGGAGTTATAATATATGGAGTGAGAATACATTACACCTGATAACTGCTCGATTAGGAGTAATGCATGACCTGTAATGGTAGCTCCATGACTCAAAATATTTTGTAAAGTGGGTGATATTGGGGCCAACCGTAAAGAGTTACATAATGGTTAGAGGTATCATTCGCAAATTCTTCTAAAAAAAATTTGTATCGATTTTTATAATTATTAGATAACACTTCTAGAATAGTTTTAAGTTTCGTATTATTTTTATGTCAATTCCTGTAATTTTAGCTGATGTTTCAGTATCTGAGAAATGCCTTCTTGAGGTGTTTCTGTCATTGGTGTTTACGAAATCGGCTTTCTCAATGCCCACAAGAAATTCCATCTCCATTTTAAACTTCTTGTGTATTGATTTTTTTCTTTGACTGACAATCTATTTCTCCTTATCACTTCTTACTTGCCATTTTTGTTATTGAAAGCTTATAAGCAAGATGTAGAATTGACTCGAAAAATTTTATCCTACCATGGAGTATTGAAAAACTGAATTTCAAAGAATATTTCAGGTCAATATTTTTTACTTTTTTTAACTTAATAAAATCTTTGGATGATTGTTTACAAATATAGTATCGCATCGTGGAATCAGTGCTGGTAATAGCATTGCAAAGTTTAGCATCGACCATAGTCACCATTAATCTGTACTGAACTTGCAGTATGTCATAAGCTGTAAGTATCTCTGTGTTTATTAAATGTCGTGCCTGCTCTTCAAAATATTTTACTTCCTCTTGGAGTATATTTTTATCTTCATAAATGAATCTTATTCGTATAGGACGACAAAAACGTGGAGATGAAGGTACAGGGTTCTGCCACCATACTTTTTGAAATTTATTTATGTTACTTATTAATCTCAAAGGAACCTGCTCTTTATAGTATTTTACTTCCTCTTGGAGTATATCTTTATCTTCATAAATGAATCTTATTCGTATAGGACGACAAAAACGTGGAGATGAAGGTACAGGGTTCTGCCACCATACTTTTTGAAATTTATTTATGTTACTTATTAATCTCAAAGGAACTAAAGAACTTTGGAGAATGTTTGAGTCACTGTCAAAGGAGTTTTCAAACTTGTGTTTGAACATATGATCTTGGGTGCCGTCAGAACACCATTTGCAGAAGAGTTCTAAATTTTTCGATTCTACTTCACTCGCTGATGTGAAAACATGTTCTATGTACTATTTACACAATCTTTGTGTAGTGTGAAGTTTTACAACCGCCATGTTTTCAGTACTTGTAATATCTCTTGGGTAACATTGCTATTTAGCTCTCTGAAGAAGTGAGTATGCAACGGTATATATATTTTATTAGGAGTTCGGATGATATTATATTGATTGTATGTGAGATCTGCTGCAACAAATATGGTCAAAGCCTCAGTCGATGATAACTTCAATGTACTTAGGTTTGTTGTCTCAGCCAAAGTTAAAATTTTGCGATATTTTGTTGCCCTTGTTAGGATGGCTGTAAAGAGTTTAATAATTTTTGAGACATCTGCATGTCCGGCAGTTTTTTCGCTCATTTTAGCTGCATCTGTCAATTGTTCGTGGCTTTATTTCAGATCTTAATTGTTTGATTTTACGCCTCTTACTTCTGAAATCACAATCTTTAAATTATTTTGTTGGACGACCGGGTTTCTCTATTATTCAGATAGGTAAATAAAGCGTTCTTTTCAGCCATTTCTCATTGTTTTCTCAAAAACGTTGTTCAGTGAATCGCGAAGAAGCCCATTCCTGTTTATAATGATGTTTGAAAGATTTTTAATTTGTAACGGGGCAAGTGTCTTTCATTTTCTCGACATTTCGTAATTTCGACAAGTTTCTTTTCTAGAAACTTAAATTTCTTGTTTATTTTTCTGTTGTCTTACTGCTTTATAACATCACACATATATTTTCTTGATATTTTTTATTATTGTTTCCATATTGAATAAAAAAATAATATATCTATATCTAGTACATTTCTTCTTAATAATATAAAACTCTCTTACCTCGATAGTGAGTAAAAAACACCTTTCCTTATGGCTGATCTAAAAAATATTTTTCAAAATGACAACAGCATTTTAGACAAAACACAACAAAATTTACATAATACGAACACTTGGTACAAAACGAAAATGTAACAATATTTACAGAGAATCATTTAGTGAACGTTATCATTATACGATCAAACAACTTCTTACATAAAAAGAACACATCGAACCACTTAAACAATAAACAAAAGTTTTTTTTTCACTTCAATTTGCAGATTTGAGGTCTGCGCACTAAAGAGTCTTCAGTAGGGAGTAAGAAACTACTACATATATTAAATGTAAACAGTTTAATAAATTAAAAAATTTAATAAACTAAAAAAAAAATCATTTTTGTTTTTCAATTATTTTTTCAATTTTCTTTTAGTTATAAAATAAAAGGGGGTAAAATGGGGGTAGATTTTATTTCATATATTTTAATTAGCCGATATATACATTATGAAAACGCAAGAGTTCATATTGAACTCAGTTTAACTCCCTATTAGAATTAATGATGGGAGTATTCGAATTCAAAATGTCTGAGGTCTCGATTCAGACAAGTTCTCAAGTGATCTCGATTCGGACAAAAGTATTCGAATACAAGCCACCTGGCATTTATGTCAGTAACGAAAACAAAAACTGTGGTTTTCATAGTGATGGGAGTATTCGAATACAAAATGTCTGTGTTCTCGTTTCAGACAAGTTCTCAAGTGGTCACGATTTCAGACAGGAGTATTCGAATACAAGTCACCTGGCATCTATATCGGCGAAGAAAACTGCTGTTTTCGAGTTGTATTCAGTATTCAGTTCTCATAGCTGGAGTTTTCTATGGTTTCATAAGGTGCGCCAGCGAATGCTAGACTACCCGGCGCTGTTTGATACTTTTATCTGGAATTTTGCGGTTAGCAGGATGATCAGCTCTCGTTTAGTTTTGAAATTTAGTTTTATTTTTTTTAAGCGTACAATCAATTCAACTAATATACATATATATACTTTTAGTTAAATCGATCATATGGATTTTAATTTAAGAAAACGATTATAATGAATAACATTCTGTGAATTTGTATTTAAGAAACGTAAATATAATTCTTTTTTTTATTAAATTTTTAAAATTTTTACGATCAAAAGAATTACTCATAGTGGAAAATAAAATTGTACGTTCGTAAAAAAAAAAAAAAAAAAAAAAAAAAAAAAAAAAAAGAAAAGAAAAATCTTGATTTCGCTAATTAAAGAAAAATTGCTTACTTTTACGGGCGTATGCAGGGGAGGGCCGGTTCTTCGCCTTCTAAATCTTAGAAAATAATAAGATATAACTTGCATGGACGTCGGCAGAATTATACATTGGGACGGGCAAGATTTTGGAACACGTGTGACAATGGCCCACAGTCTAGTCTGCTAGCAAAATTGCAAAATATAAACAGGAAATAATCTAAACTAAGATTTTTTTTGTCAGAGTTATCATGCAAGATAATTTTTAAACTTCTATCAACATAAAAAGCAATACACGAATTTATCAATTAAGAAATACTAAATATAAATAAGGTTTTTTTTACCAACATGTTTTTGAAAAGGAAATTGAAGCAGTTCTTTTTTCCGTCAAAGGGCTTTGCCACCCTGAATCCTTTTTTTAAGATAAGTTTGAAACACATGAGCATTAACAGGAAAGCAAAATAAAAAATCCCTGACGGCTCGCCCTACAGGCACAGGTAGATTTCGAAGGCACAGACCGTGAGGCGCCTGTTTGTTAAGAATTGTGGAAGAAATGAACTTTTGCCATGATGCGGCATTTGGAAACGCCCACTTCCAAACCTAACTTGTTTGCAGGCGGAGCCGGCAGGGATTGTTTTTTGCTATAAGGATTGGTCCTATAAAAAACTTGTCAATATAAAAGTTTTAGATAATATTAAGAGGATTTATAATAAATTTAAACGGATTTGATATCTTCAGAATTGACGAAGTCATGATTTTTTTTCTTCTAACCCCCCCCCCCTTCCCCCCCCCCTTGGGGCCATTTATAATGATATCAAAAATCTGTCCTACATAAATTTTCGGCCCTTTACCTAGAAGTAATAATAACTTTAAATGGATTCGATACGTAACATAATTAAGAAATTATGGGTTTTTTCTATTTTCACGAAAAGCCCCCTCATCCCCCCCCCCTTGGTTCGATTTTGCCCATTAACGAACTTGACCGAGATTTTATGCCCCTTGATTTTATGTATTAGTTTGGAAGAGATTTGTGCAGAATTACGGGAGTTATCGTGTCCATAAAAAAGTGACATAGATAGATAAAGTTTTCAACTGGGGGGGGGGGGGTTCTGAGAGTCATAATCGGCGTAGATCTACAAAAATTTTTCAAAAATTCCAACTTAGGGGAGAATGTAATAAGTAGTATTTCTTCGAAATCTACCTAAAATTATCTTACTCTGGGAGGGGGTGGTGTAGGGTTCAATGGGATAGAGTCATCCAGACAAAAAATTCTTGCCTTTTTTTTTCTCTAATGAAAATCGTAATATTTATATCAAGACTCAAAAACATTAAAAAGAAAAGAAATTGTTCTGCAGCTGTAAATTATAAAACGTTATCATAAACAAAAGAGAAGCGTTTGTACGAAAAATAAACATTTCATTTGCTGAAAGAGGCGCTACTCATAATTTTCTAATAGACTGATGTGAATCTGACACGTGATCATGAAAAAAAGCAAACGATTTTACGTAGAATAAACATTCGAAGACTGAAACAGACGAAATGTCGTCCCTCATTTATTAGTTTGAACGAAGTCTGGAGTAGTTCTTAGTGCTACTACATTTGAATACAAAGAATCGATTCTGATTTCGATTCTGAAAAGTTTTCGAAAACTAAGGTATCGATTCTTAAAAGATCTCGAATCGGCCCATCACTAATTAGAATTACCTTTTTATCTAAAATATTTAACTTAAAAAAACTATGGTTTCAAATATGAACATCATAATGAAAATGCATTATATTTTCAAAACTGTTTATGTAAAAGGAAGTATACGCCTTCGTCTTTAGAAACCGTAAAATATTTCTGAAATTCGACTAAGAACAGTATTTTAGAATTTGGATAAAAAGGTACATGGACCAAAAGCATAAAAAGAGACTTGCACAAGACATGAATTCCAAGTGAAATACCAGACGATTGGAGAGGCTATAGAACAAAATGAACTCGTTATCATATGAACTAGATTGGATAGTGCACTTATACCAACCAGAAAATGAACAACAAAACATGAGATTTTAAATTTTGAGTTTTGGCCAGCTTTTTCAGTGAAATAGCACACTGTGCGACGTGGAAAAGTGACTAAATGTGTCCGCCTTTCGGCTGACAGTGATCCGACTCACAAAGCCAATGAAACATTGAATGTTGTCCAAAGCCTGGGTTACCAATTATTGCCGCATCCACCTTATTCACCTGACTTGGCACTTTCAGACTTCTTCCTCTTTCCAAAACTAAAAAGGTTATTGGGGGTGAAGACGTTTTGACTCAAATGCAGACGTCATTGCTACAGTGGAGCAGTGGTTTTCAAGGCAGTGTAACACCTTCTACAAAGATGGGCTGTGGAAGCTGAAATTTAGTTTCCAAAACTGTGTCTGTGCATGGTGACTATATAGAAAAGGACTAATAAAATGTAGCAATTTCATAAATTTCACTCAAATATTTCTATGTGAGGGCAAAAACTTATTGATACTCCCTCGTATGTGCTAATGGTGCAAATGGGTTTATAAGACAAAAATTTATGTTATAAAAAAACTGGTGGAAATATTGTTCCTGCGGTAATCGGGCTCTGGTTTTCATTACCCCCCCCCCCCCTCTACTCGCGCACCAAAAAGAAAGATGTACAAGAAAGAAAAAAATGTACCCAGGTACCAACTATATTATCTGCCATATTCCGTATGGTTAGAGGCTTATGCGCACAGTCACAGAAATCTGTTAGTTCATCTCACGAAACCCTATTACTCCCACTCCGTTGTCTGTCCGTCAGAGAGCCACTCTCACATACTAGGTAACTTACAGAATTGAAACTTTGTATATATATATAACTAAATACCAGCTATGAAGCTCAAAATATTAAAATTTGAAAAAATCGTATTATTTCAATAAATAGATAAAAAAACCAAAACTCTAACAGCTTTTTCCTATTACATTTAAACATTTTTCGTTATAGCAGTTGCCAAAAATTAAAAATCCACAATGAAATTCTTTCTACAATAATTAATTTTCTATTAAAAGATTTCCACGTGAAAAATGAAATAAAAAGTTTCACCAATTAAAAAAAAGATTAATATGAAATAAAAATTATTGACGTCATAGTGGTAATAAAACGGAAATTTTCAAAGAATTCTCAATAATACAAGGAGTATGAGTATATACAGGGTGTTCTAGAAAGGACTCCCCAACTTTGAAATGACATAACTTCGAAACAGTGAGAGATAGAAATGTGAAAAAAGTTGAATGTTAAACAGATAGGTCTAGAATTTGTTATACACGAATTTGAAAAAATAGTAAAGAGTGAAACAAAGAGTGAAAAAGAGTGAAAAAGTGAACAATTCAATATTGGATAATAGGTGGCAGCACAAGCACATGGAACTTTAAATGGTACTCAGAAGTACAGGAATTTCATTCGTGCGTCTGTTTCATTGCTGACACGTGTAAAAAAGTTGCATAGAAATAGAGAATAATTCGGAATTCAAGAATATCATGCCGTATTCCTTGGAACAACGAATTTTTATTGTACTTGAATACCATCGATTAAATCGAAGTCCGACGATGACAAAACGAAGTTTTCAAAAAAAATCTAATGTTAAAAAGGTCCAGACTTGAAAACAATTCGCAATTTATTCAACAAGTTTGAACGGACGGGCAGTGTGACCGATGATTTAGGCGGAAATGTGGGATGCAGTCGATCAGTCATGACACCTGAAAATGTGCAAGCAGTCGAAGAAATTGTTAGACGTTGTCCTCGAAAATCCATAAGGCGAGTCGCTGCTGAAACAGGATTGTCAAACACCACTACGTACAGTATAATGCGAAAAGGCCTGAAGCTGTTTCCCTATAAAATACAGCGCCATCAAGCGATCACAAATACAGATGTACAACAAAGAGAAGTTTTTGCAAATGAGTTACTGTAGATGATTGATGAAAATAAAATTGATGTCGGTCATGTATGGTTCACCGATGAGGCCCATTTTCATTTAGAGGGATATGTGAACAAACAAAACTGGCGAATATGGGGCACTGAAAACCCGTTTGTGTGTCTTTCAAAACCACTGCACTCAGCAAAAATTACAGTGTGGGCAGGACTGTCCAGTAAAGGAATCATTGGGCCCTTTTTCAGGAGGGAAACGATTAACGCATCTCGATATATTGAAATTTTACAGCAGTTTATTGGAACATTTCAAGCTCTAGAGAATGCACCAGAGATTTCATGGTTTATGCAGGATGGGGCCCGACCGCACCGTACTACTGCAGTGTTTGAGTTCCTCGAGGAATACTTCAGTGAGAGAGTCATTGCTTTAAATTATCTCAAAGTGACAGGTATTGGTAGGGATTGGCCACCATATTCCCCGGATCTGAATCCATGAGACTTCTTTTTCTGGGGTTACTTGAAGGACGCTGTTTATTCTAAGAATCCCCAAACGTTGGAACATCTTGAACAATTCATCTGTGAGGCATGTGCATCCATTTCAATAGAAGTATTGCAACAAGTGATTTCGAACTTTACCTTTAGGTTGCGTCATGTTGTTGCTGAAAAGGTAACCATATCGAAACTATTGTAATATGATTTTTATCTCAGTTCAAACAATCATTAGACTCATTAACTCATTAACAAACAATCATTAACTCTAATCATTAGAGAATTAAAAAGAAAATCTGACGTCATATTGGAAGTTTAACGAATTTTTCAAATGTTTGAGAATAATACAAAGCGAGTATCAAATATGACAGAATATAATAGCGGGCTGGTTCAGATATTCGAAAAAACAAAAAAATAGACCGGTAAATTTTTACTTTATAAAAAACATGACTTTTTTTTTTTTTTTTTTTTTTTTTTTTTGTTAAATAAAATTTATTTGGATTTATTAAAGAAAGGATAAAGTGTTTTGAAAGGAATATTAAACGAAACCTTTTGAGCGATCTTCGATCACACTTACCCACTTGTACGATTTTGTTATAAAAAAGAGTATGCAAGTATGCATGAAGTCAAGAAATTTTAATCCACATTCAATTTATTTCTGAAAGAAAAAAAAATCCAAAATTTCTCAGAGATGCTTATTTCTTCTCCACATCTTCCTAACAATAGTCTAGTTTCCAATGATAAAGTAATAAAATCTAGTTATTCAATATTTGTCATTGACGTTCACAGATATTGAGAACCGGATACTCTGTAAAAAAAAAAAAAAAAAAAAAAAAATTGTAAATACACGGGCATTATCCGTGAATTGCTGCCGTAATTTTACGGGAAAAGCCCCTTTTTCAAGGTAAACGGTCAATTTCCGTAAATTTTATGTTTTTACAGGCAAAAACCGTTTATGTAAGAACAAAGTTCGTTTATCTAGGGACAAAACTCGTTTTCTTATGGACATTGCTTGGAATTTTTGCTGCAGTAATTTTACTGCAAAAATTTTTTAGAGTGTAGGAAGAGGCTGTTTATGAGGCTGTGCATGTACGTGTACATGCCCATATTTAATTGTCGAAACGTCAGTTGAGGCTCACTGTGGAGACGCGAAAAGTTTTTGGTTTCCGTCTGTCTGTTTTTCTGTCTGTCTGTTCCGCGACAACTGCCGTGTCCGATTAGGTTGATTTTTGGTAAGTATGTTGGCGAGGTATCCGGAATTAGCTGTATAGTTTTTGATTAAATTTGGTTCATTCGTTCGGAAAATATCGAACATTATTTTTTAGGTCAAAATGCTTTCCTATGGGGATGCAGACGATTTTTCAAATTTCATTTTTATCAGAAATGAAAATGGAATATTTGCGTAATGCATTTAGACCTAAAATTATGAATGCTAAATTTTCAGTATGGATTTCCAATAGTTTTAAAATTTTGCCGATAAATTTAATAGAATTTTAAAATTAATTGCTTAAAATATTTGAAAATGTTTTTGCATCTGTTCGGAAAATATAAACATCTTACTTTCATATTTTTTTCAATTTTTAAAAGCGTTTATTTTTACTTTCCACTTTAATTTATTCGTTGTTTAACAACCGTGTTTCAAAGAGTATAAAATAATAAAATTGAAAGAACTCGCACTATTTTGGAGAAATATCTTTTTTTTTTTTTTTTTAATCAAAACGAATATAAATTTAATGAGACTACGGGGGGATGAATACCTATTTATTTTAAAAAATTAAAAGAATAAGCAGTTCATCCGAATTTCAGAATATCATTGTATAACACCGTGTTTAATTTAATGATTCTAATTTCTGGAACATTCGAAGAATTCTATATGCTTATAAATATGCATGCAGTTGAAAAAATAATAATTGCGTATTCTACTATGTAAAATGATATCAAAAATAAGATTTAAAAAACAAATGACTTGCAGAGCTGACGTTGAGGCGTCTGATCTGCAGATTTACTAGTATAGATTCCGTTTTTTACAAGGGCTATCCTTCTGTTAGGCTAATGCCCGGCGCAATTATCCCCCTTGTACTCCCGCTCCCCAGTACACGCCCCTGCGTTCTGTACATTGATTTTTTATTCAACGAAATTGGAGCCACCCCCCCCCCCTTCCCCCTGACTATTCTTCTGGATTCTCCATTGCTAGTTTACGAAGAAAAAATAAATTCTGAGAAGTTCAGTTTAGTAGTCTTTCAACAAATTCAAAAAATATCATGTGCTGTGTTGGCCATTCTAATTTTAAAATAGCAAGGAACTTAATGCCTTCTCATTTGGAGAAGAAACAACAATATTTCTAAAAGCGAACATCATAGAAAAAGGTCATGTAATTATTATCTGCACAACAAAGTTTTATTTCCGTCTATTGGGAGGGACCAGAAAGATTATTTCTGATGTTCATGACACGTAAGACCGTAGCCAGAAGTGGGGAGGGGGAGATGGTCCCGAACTTCTCCCTCCAAAAAATAAGCACGAAAGGAGTTCATTTATATACTTTCGCTTGAAAGAAAATCATAGTTCAGGATTGCAGGGGTCAGGAAATTGGAATACCAGTATTTCCGTATGTTAATATTTGTTTGTCGCAGTCATCTCCGAATTATTCAATGAAATAAGGCAAAGACCACTTTTCGTAAATATACTGGTATTCAAATTATCTGATCCGTAGCACCCTTGATTGTAGCTAAGAAACTGTAACGTTTCCCCACACCCTTCCTGAAAAGAAAATCCTGGCTACAGCCTTGATGACATATAATGCTTATCAACTTTAGTTAGACAGATTTTTATTCCTTCATAACTTTATTTTAAAGATTTCTGAAAATGTTAAAATGTACGAAAATTTGTTAAGCAGTGTAGAGAGGGACACGAGATAAATAAACTCGAATCAAAGTAATAGAATTTTCCATTTAATCTACAATTATGTGTAAATAAGAACAAAATCACCTATAAATAGCAAAATTGAAACTTATCACAATCTTTATACCCTGGATATAAAGGTACGATTTCCTTGAAAAAAAAATGAAGCTTGTTTATTTGTTTAAGTTGAATTTTGGAAAAATGGAATAATTTAAGACCTACGTTAACAATCGGGACATATAAGGAAATGTTCTGTACACCAGGACATTAAGTCAAAAACTGGGACTGTCCTTGAAAAATTACAACAAATGTTAGTGTTATTGCCTAATTTCCTCGATAATTAGTTGTTGCTAATTTCACTCTATTTTTCATTAAGTTAACAAGTTTATTTGATATTTCCCAACACACACACACAAATGCGCATCCACGCATGCGCACACACACACAGAAAACTTATCGGGTTTGGGGGCCTGGGCCCACCCCACAAAATTGTCCTAGTTACGCTTATGAATATTACGCCATTTTTTAGTGTCATCAATGTTGTAGGTGTAGCCTCTTCTTGCTGCTCATTGTATTAAATAGTTTTTTCAATAGAACTTAGACCTTCAGAATGCATAATTTTTTTCTGGTTAACATAGCTTTCATCATCACTGCTCTCTTGTTCGCGATTTTCAACCATATTTGTAATCATGTCATCTGTCATTTCTTGCTGTTCATCTGAATTCATCCACTCAGCAATATCTTTTTCAGTAAGGGTTTCAGAAACAGGAAGTGTTTGTGCTAAAAGCTCGATAAAGATTTATCATCAGATGCTTCATTTTCATCATTTGATGGCTCTGCAGACAAAATTTTCCGTCACGATTTCGGTAGAGTCGTCTTCGGAAATCCAATATGCAGCATCCTTTAGTGTAATCTCTTCCAGACATTCTGTAACTGTCCGTTCTTCAAAATCTTCAATCAGCTTTCAAAACAGCTTTTTTCTGTAATTCCTTTTCAAGTTCTCAAGAACACCTTGGTTTAATGGCTGTATCAGTGAAGTGACATTTGGGGGGCAAAAAATATGCTTTGATATCTCTCCACTTGCTAGTTGCTCCTCATCCGGATGGCATGAGGCATTGTCTAAAAGCAGGAATGCTTTTCTTTCCAACATGCTTTTCTTTAAAATAAAAAAAAATCCACGTTAGAGACAAATTGTTCAAAAAACCATTCCTTAAAAAGTTCAGCAGTCATCCACGCGCTTTTCCGATTTCTGTAATATACAGGAAGACTCGAAATGTTGATGTTTTTGAATCCCTTTGGTTTTTTTTTACTTTCCGATTATCATGGGTTGCAATTCCAAGGTAACGGATGCATTACAACTTAAAACAGTTATCTTTTCCTTTCTTCTCTTATATCAGGGCTACACTACATACCGGGCTTACTCATTCATTATGTTGACGTCACAAAAGGTGGCTGACTAGGAGGAAAGACATACTGCGATTGGCACAAAACGATGGGCGCGTTGCTTTGGACCAATCGCTGGTCGCGATCAGCCACCATTTGTGACGTTTTGAGAGTGAATGAGCAAGCCCGGTATCTAGTGTTGCCTTGCTTATATCCGGAAGCTGATGACTCTTCTTTTGCAGCTAAGGTTTTCGATGGTAGCATATGAAAATGTAATCCTGTTTCATCACAATTAAACATTTGATCTTTACACAAATTATTTTCCTCGATAAATTTATGAAAATTTTCTACGGATTTTACAGCTGCTTCAGAACCTGCAGATAACATTTCACCAGTTATGTAGAGTTGGAAGAAACTGTCATTGTCAATGATGAGTAAGCTGCAGGTGAAAGAAAAGTCATAAAATTCTGATTTTCTAGTCAAAATGATAGAAAGGATTTTTTTTTTTTTTTTTGACTCGGTTAAGCGGGACTCGGATAATCGCGACTCTACAACTGTATGTCCTAATTTTTTAACGTCGTTGGTTAAATTCTGTTGGTAGAGGGGGAAGTGAGTGTTCGGTTGTAGTTAAAATATCGCGTTAATGCTCTGATCGAAACTCCCTCTTCCCCCCCCCCTGCCTCCAAAATCAGAACTATTTAATTTTTAGTCCGATTCAAACGAAACCTTTTCTCAGGTCCCCAGATATTAGATAAACTTTGGTATAATTTTTTCAGCCCTTGGTTACCACTATTTCTGAACATTAATGACCAGGGAGGGGTATTTTCTCGGGTTCTATGGGCCCAATTTCAATGAGAATTAGTTCATTCAACTTAACACGAACTAATTAAGGTATAGATAACTAATTAAGATACAGATTTAGCGCCACCTGTCGGTAAAAAATAGAACTAAAAGATTTTGCAGCGCGTGCGCATCACGCCTGCTATACGGTTTCATAGGCAGCAGGGACACGTGCCGGAGTTTCGGCCAGAAAGAGTTTTATTTAGAACTGAGTGCAACCCTAGTGGGGGGAAGTGAAACTAAACAATTTTGCATTTAAAATTTGTCCGATTCAGACATTCAACGATCATCAGACGATTCAGAGATTTCAATGACAATTGATTCATTCAACTTAACATGAACTAATTAAAATATAGATAACTAATTAAGATATAGATTTGGCACCCCTGGCGGCGGAAAGCAGAACTCAAAGACTTTCTGCGCGTGCACAGAACGCCTTCTATACGTTGTCATAAGCAGCGGGGACACGTGCCGGAGTTTCGTTCGGAAAGAGGTTTATTTATAACAGAGTGCATTCCCTGGAGGTGGACAATGTAACTAAAAGATTTTGCATTTAATCTTGGTCCGATTCAAACGCAATCTTTTCTGACATTCTTCGGAGGTCTCCCAGGAACTAAATAAACTTCGGTATCATTTTTTCAGCCCTTGGTTACCACCATTTATGAATATTAATATCCAGGGGATGACTTATTTTCTCTTGTTCTGTGGGTCTGATTTCAACGGGAATCGGTTCATTCAACTTAACATGAACTAATTAAGATATAGCTAATTATCCCTGGCGGTGGAAAGTGGAACTAACAGATTTTTCGCACATGCACGGCACGCCTTCTACACGGCCCCGTAAGCAACAAGAACGAGTGCCGGAGTTTCGTTCGTAAATAGGTTTATTTAAAACAGAATGCTCCACCTGGTGGTAGAAACTGGAAGTAAAAGATTTTGCAGCGCGTGCCTACACGGTATCGTAGGCAGCAGGGACACGTGTGGGATAATTTGTTTAGAACAATTCCCTGGCGGTGGAACTAAAAGATTTTCCTGCGCGTGTGCCAAAAATGACTATTATTGAAACCGCAAAAGAAAGTTACCGGTTTGATAATCCCAGGAAACTAAAAAGTTTCATTTTCACTCATCCTCGAGTATTAAGAAAAGTATTTGGATTATTTGAATCGAAACTCAGTTTGCTTCTGAATCCGAAAATGCAAATTTTGTGAAAATCAGACGGTAACTTTTTTTTTTAATTTTAACCAAAAACTGAAACGTTTTGAATCAAATGATCCAGACATTTGAGGGAGTGGTATTAAATTTACTTCCGCTTCGGGTAAATCTCTCTTTTAATTTCCGAACGACAGAGTTACCAGAAGAAGGGTTTCATGCAGCGATTTTTAGAGTGATTTCGCGTTTTGTATTATTTTTTTACGGGACCGGGCAACGCCGGGCGGATTTGCTAGTAAATAAATAATTATACTAATAATGACATAGTGACTATATTTGTTGTAAGCAAATTAAGTGAATACAGAAGAAAAATTATGGTTCTAAGCAATACAAAGAAGCACTCTCAGCTTTTGTTTAAAAAAAAGCCAATTTTGGTATTATTTAGCCAAAGCAAATGTCTCTCTTTATGCAAATGTCTTACCTTATTAAAGAAACAGAGATTTACTTTAATAAAGTAAACCTGATTTACTTTACTGAAGTAATAACAGGGAGACATTTCTTTGGATCTGTTTTTAACACAACAGTTGAGCGTGCATCCTATGCATTGATTAGAACAATTACTTAATTTACCAATGGGGGTAGTTATGCAAAAACAGTGTTTGTACACATTTCTTTAGCTGAAAAAATAAAGGACTTTTATTTTAAGGTCTTCAAGGACCAAAAGCAGAAAAATTAACTACCTATAAATTTAATTAACTAATGAATCATAATATGCTGTATTTTTATTCCTAACCCTCTATTCTCATTTTAGGTAGCTTTCAATACAAAAAAGTATAAAGCTACATTTTGAAACAAAATGGCGGACCAAGCTAGCCAACGAACTCGGTCGAGATATTGGTGAGCTTAATACACACAATTAGTTTCATCGAAATTGATTTATAAATACTAGTGCTATCGCATGACATAGATCATATATATATATATATATATGTAAGATATCGCTTCTGTATAACGGGCGCACCTCGGTATACCGAACGCACATCGATCCCTCTGTAACGACGGACGGTTGATCGCCGCTACCACACATCCCAGTAAGGTATAACGTCGTTGATGTAGTCGTGCGAATGAAAGAAATCAGCAGGCATTTTCCTGGGAACTAGCTTTTATTCCAATTAATTACAAGTCTCTCTTTAAGCTAGGCCCAGGGGACAGTTTGAAGAGTCTTTTACCGGGGAAACATCGTCTTATCGTTCATATTTCGGCGAATTGCCGGACTTACAATGGCAAGGATGCCGTCGCACTTCGAAGAATACTGGCCGTAGTTTTTGTGGAGAGTGATTAGAGTCAAAAAGCCACGCAAAAACGTGCTCCTCACATTATATACATCGAAACTACCGCCAGAGACCGCTTTGCAACTTATGAAATAATGTAATTTAATTGGCTAATTAGCCCTTGACTCATATCTGGGTAAGCAGCCCAGATAATTAACATGCAAAATGTAGCCACCGGGAGAAGAGAGATGCGCTACCGTCAGCACTTTTAATCTTAACGAGGATTCAAAATTGATATCTGTTCGTAATAAATGTATCGTAAGGAAAGTTAAGTTACAGGGGCAACTAGAAATGAAGGCAAAACTTTAAAATTTTGACACACGATTTAGGGATTTTAAACTTTGAATTTTTATCTTTTAGCTTCTGATTTGGAATGGGTTTAACTAAACTATCCTTTCATATCAATCCACATTCGTTCACATTCAAAATTCTTTCATACTTTTTCACATTCATTTCACATCCCCCCCCTTTAAAAATGAGCGCCACAGTACTTGCCAGCAAGGGCTGTGGGGCTCAACCCCATAAGTTAAACACATTTTAAACTAGGCTATCGAATTTTTTTTTTTTTTTTTTTTTCTACGGAATTCTAATTAGACTCTCAAACTGCTTGGGCTTACTTTTACATAAAATACTGGTACTATTTGATGATATACACTGAAGATTAAACATATGACATATATTGTAAACAAAACACACAGCTGCAGCAAAAAAACATTTGAACATTTCTCGCGAGAACATTGTGTGCTATTTTTTTTAAAAGTCTTTTAGCACATTTCGAAAGTTTCCAATATGTCCTGTTAGAATTGTTCGTGGATTATATTTGGTTCATCAGGAAAGGGAAACATTGCACCTTTCTTCAAACATACAATACAATAAAAACTAAATAATATGATACTTTAAAGCAGAAATATAATATGGCAATTACTTATATTATTTACAAACACAAACAATTAAAATATGCACTTAAACTTATAAAAATACTTCAACATGATATAAACACTTATTCAAAACATTAAATTTAAAAAATATAGCATAAAAGATATTTCAAATATATTGTAAATATAGGACAAAACAATTACTAAATGCAATAAAAACAACACAAACATGAAAATGTCATCTGAGCAGTTACAAGCTCTGTTACTACTCCAAATTATCTATTTATAAGCATCTTTGGGCTTATAGGACACTCTAGTGGGACTTATTCTCAGGAGAAAAAAAAATTTGAACTTGAAACTTTGTAAAAATAGGAAATTCTAACCAAAAAAAATAAAAAAAATTAGGCTATCCTTTCCACCATGCTCAGTGAGACATGGATTTCTAAACTCTGAGGTGATTACCATCCAAAAAAATGTGTCTCTTGCACAAGGAAAAAGGAAAAGTGGATGCCCGATAATCACCTACAGAGGGAAAGCGAAGCAGTTTTGCCAAATTCTCCATTCTACATGGAAAGAGAAAATGGGAAAACAGTTCGACTATAGACGGGAGGCCACGGAGCGGAGGACCCCTAACGTGTTCCTGGTTTTGTCATTGTATGAGTAATAAAAAAAAATAAAAAGGTTAGCAGTACTTTAAAACTGCTCCGCCAACTACACCGCTGGGTTTTAAATTAACATCCAGCTGCGTCCTCATCCAAATACTAAAATGATAGAGGGACGATAGGAAAGCAAAAATAAAAAATTGAAAGATGAAAGGGATAGACGGGGGTTATTCATGGTAGAGTTTTAAATTTTGAGGAGGGTTATAGAATCTCAACTTGGAGGCGTGCACTATTTCAGAATTTCTCTTAAAATGTATACTGGGTTTATCAATTTCAAAACTTACATCAGATAGTTGTTTTAAGATAGTATATGGTCCAGAATATGGTGGAGTCAATTTACGTGTATTAGGATAGTGGAATTCTTCATACATTACAATGTCACCAACTTTAAACTTTACAGGAAGAAAACGAGCATCATAATGGATTTTGTTTTTTTTTATGGTAAGCTATTGTTCTTTCCTTAGCTAATTTTCTAGCTTCTTCAACAGGAGGGTAATAATCATTATCTGGCAAAAGAGGATCATAAGGTAATTTTCCTAACAGCAAATAACTAGGTGGAAATTGAGTTACAGAATGTGAAGTAGCATTATATTGATACAATACTTCATCTAAAAATTTTGTCCAAGGTAATTTAGTTGGTGATGAATTTGCAATACATTTTAATCTGGTGACAATAGTTTGATTCAAACGCTCAATTTTCCCATTCGTTTCCGGGTGATGACTGGAGGTTAATCGGTGTTTTACATTATAATTACGAAGAAAACGTTTAAATCTAGAAGCTGTAAATGCTCCATTTCTATCAGTAAGTATTTTTTCTGGTACTTGAGTTTGAAATAATTGTTTCAAAATGTTTGTATAAGTTTCAGTTGTTACACTTTTTGACGCGAAACCCCACACATAGCGAGTTGCATGGTCTATGACCAAATGCAGATATTTCTTTGCCGAATTATAATGATTAAATCCGCCAACAGAGTCCAATGCCAAGCATTCAAAAGGTATATCCGTTGGGGGCATGAGCTGCAACAAACCAAATCTTTTTTGCCTACTTTTTTTGTTGATTTGGCAGGTATGACAATGTTTAACAAAATTTTCAATATCTTTATTAAGATTAGGCCAATAATATTGATTTGTAATTAAATTTATCATCTTATAAATTCCAGGATGTCCAAAATCTGTGTGGGCTTTTTCCAAGAGGGGTAAACGTAAAGGCATGGGGACGACAATCTTATACAAACTTTTCTTTTTAATCACAATAACATCATTAATTTCAACATATTTTTTACCATCTACCTTGACATTCTCTTTTTTCTGATTTTCTCTGATATCGTTCAAGTTGAGTAAATGTGTATGATGTGGGGGGTCTTCTGAAACAGGTAATCTAGACAGCATATCAGCCTCTACATTAGTGGAGCCCTTTTTATATTTAATATCATAGTCAAACATACTCAGTTTAAGGGACCAGCGGAAAAGACGTCCTCTTAGGTTTTTAACATTTTTGAGCCAAGTGAGAGCCGCATGGTCTGTATGAATGACAAATTTTTGACCGTGTAAATAATGGTAAAATTTATCTAGAGCATCCACAATTGCCAAACATTCGAGTTCAGTAATTGCATAATTTTTTTCATAGTCTCGAAGATTTCTAGAATGATATGCTATGGGGTGCAAAATACCATTTTCATCAGCCTGTTTCACAACACATCCCACTCCAAGACTTGATGCATCTACAAATAAATTACAAGGTGTTTTGGGATCAAACAATCTTAAGATAGGTTTTTGAATTAGAGCTGCTTTTAATTTTTCAAAAGAATTTTGACAGTCCTGGTCCCATACATAAGGAACATTTTTCTTTAGCAAATTATTTAGAGGATATCTAACCTCAGCATATTTATGAATGAATTTATTATAAACATTAATAGATCCCAAAAAGCGTTGTAACTCTTTAACATTGGTTGGTGGTTTTAACCTCTTGATAGTTTCAATATTTGGGTTATCGGGTGTAATACAACCATTCGACACTTCATATCCAAGAAAATTAATTGTTTTCTTAACAAAATTACATTTAGACAGCTTTAATTTAAGATTTTCCTGGACACAAATATCAAAAATAATTTCCAAATGATGGTAATGTTCTTCTTCATTTTGTGAGAATACAATAATATCATCAAAATAACTGCATGCAAACTCAATTTTATATTTATTTAGGATTCTTCGAAGGATACGGTTGAAATTTGCAGGCGCGTTTTTCAAGCCGAACGCGAGACGTTTCCACTCAAACAAGCCAAACGTTGTGGCAAAAGCTAATTTTTCAGTATCTTTAGGGTGGATAGGTATATGCCAATATCCACTTGCTAAATCGAGAGTGGAAAACACTTTAGCTTGCACCAATTTGTCCAATAAAGTGTCGATTCGGGGTAAGGGTTCTGCATCTGTTTTGGTTATGGCATTTAATTTTCGGAAATCGACACACAACCGAGTTTTCTTTCCTTCTTCACGTTTATAAACTAAGGTTACAGGTGAGGAATAAGGGGAATGACTTTCTTTGATGATACCGGCTTTTAACAAATTTTGAACTTGTTCTCTAATTTCTTCTTCTTCCTTAGGGGAAGTACGATAAGCTCTAAGCGAAACTGGTAAGTCAGAAGTTAAATGTATTCTCTGTGGTTCCATGTTGACACATCCTACATCATATTTATCTTTGGCAAAAATACCGACATATTTGGCTAAGAGAGTAGGCAGTTTGTTAGGTGCAGACTGAACTTGGATAGGTTCAGTGGCGTTTACAAACTCCGGTTCATAATTTTCACCAAATATCCCTGCATTTTCCTTTTCTGAGACATCTTCATTAGGTTCTGACACGTGCAAGGAATTAACTGTTGGAATATTTCGTAATTGGTTCAGGAGAGGCACTCTTTGGTTATTTTGGAAAATTTGCATCTTAACACAATCAATATTTAACTGGAAACTTTGGCAATGGTTAAGTCCAATAAGGGTATAGGGTAATTTATTATCAATAACATAAAGATCAACATATTTGGATATGCGGCCAATTTTCAAATTAACACGACATTTTTCCTGCAAGGTGAGAATGCCTTGTGTTTGAGCGACCGATAGACCTTTACGAATTTTGGAAGTGTTTAATTGGAATTTTTGGACTAAATGTAATGGAATGACACTTAACGAGCTTCCTGAGTCGATCAAACAGGGTATTGAGTTTTCTGGTATCCCTAGAGTAGTAATTTGACGTTTCTTTGGGTTTTCTTTGGATCCTTTTCTTTTTTCTATGTACCCGGGTACTATTAGTTGTCATTGATTACTACTTGTGTTTGCAGAAAAATCACTTTGTGTCTGATTTGGATTTTGGATTTGAATGTTTGGTTGTTGGGTTAGAGAGGAGGCCTCTAAAGATTGCTTTCGAAAAGGACAATCTCGTACCCAATGGTAAGCATTTGGAATATTAAGATTAAGGCATACACGGCATGGCGATGGTGGCAATGTAGCCTGGTAGTGTATATTTGGTCTGGGAGGAGACGGTTGAAATGGTCTCACATTTTGGAAAGTTCTTTGAGGGTTAGTCACATTTGGGCGATTCTGGGGGTTTTGATAAGGGTATCTATAATTCCAGGATCGCATTGGAAAATTCTGCTCAGGGGTATTAGGGCGATATGGTCGCCATTGTCTGAACTGATTTTGGGGAGTTGGGTCTGGTTTATTTTCAGGACTCTTGCCTGCTTCTTCAAGCTTAGTAAGTTTAAAAACTAATTCTCTCCATTCTGTGGCAGTTTTAGGGGCATTAGTCACAATAAGTCTCTGCATCGAGATTGGCAAACCTTCTGATAACCCTTCCAGAATGAATTTGTTGTCTAAACCCAGATTACGACCCATTTTCGTTTTCTTTTGGTAGTACTTGTTGAGGTCATCACCTGACCTATACCGAATACTAGCAAAGTCGCTTAGTGATAGTGTATCTGGGGTAGAAAAATTTTCATGGAATAGTGAAACAAACTCATTCCAGTGCAAAACATTAAGACAGTTGTTAATGTATAGGGTAAGGGCACTATCTTTTAAAAATTTCTGGATGTTTCTTATCTTCCAAACATCATCTTTTCTGGACTCAATACATACAGCCTCAAAATAAGCAAGCCAAGAGGCAAATATCATCTTAGCTTCCGGCGAAAACGGGATAATCTCGGGGTCTTTTGTTTTTTCCTCACTATTTGCTGCATAGGTACCTACAGCGGCCTTTTTGATTGACTCTATTTCAGGGATTAGGGTCTGATTTTTAACAGGTTGTTGGCTCACTTGACTGATAGCTCCATTCATATTTACAGGGGCACTTTCATGTATTTCCGTATTTGGAGGACTTTCAAGGGGATTCCCATTTCCCTCAATTTCTGTATTTTTTCCTTTAAAGATTCGTCACCTTCACTCACTTGAGTGGATTTGTCTTCTGCGCTCATTTTTATTACTTATTTTTACAATCTCATTAAACAAAATATAAAAAAAAATATTTTTACTAGAAAAAATCATTTTTTTTTTTTTAATTTGCCCTCTTTTTTTTTTTTTTTTTTTTCTTAATTTTTCATTAAATCCCGCTTAAATTTCTAAAATAATAAACAAAAATAATCTGCTTCATTTAATCACTTAAGTTGTAACATAGAGATAATAATAAAATAATAATAATAATAATAATAATAATAATAATAATAATAAAATAATAATAGTATTTTTCATAAAAATAACACTTAAAAAATAATAAAATTTCAAATTGTTTTTCTTTAATTGTTTTTCTCTCTTACTACTTCAAAAAATAAAAATAGAAAGTTTCTGTCCGCTTTTAAATTCTTCTTAAAAAATAACAAAATCGAACATACCTATTTCTTCTTTTTCTTTTAAATCCATTTGATTGCACAGAATACTCACGTGAAAAAAAGAAAAAAAAATATCAACATTAAAACGAAACCAAAACAGGAAGCATCAACCAAACAACGGACTCTTGACACACGCAAAGAAAGGGAGAAAAAAAACATTCCTCCTTCTGCCAGGAGATCGTTGACCTTGAATTTTCCACAAACCATCTGTGAACCATCCCTTTCGCTGGATAGTAGGTCATTTGAGATAACTATTGAAAGTGTATGAACAAAACTGTTTTTCTTTTGGAGTGAAGCGCTGAAGAAAAATTGTTTATTTTAAGTAGGCAACGAAATAAAATGTTTATCCGAGATTTGATATCTTAATGAGGAAGCAGGAGCTCTTTTATTAACGGATTGTAGATATTTATTTCTTTATTTTGGACACACACTTTTTCTTTTCAGTTAAACACACTAGTCTTCTGTTATTTTCTTTTAAAGGCCCGGTGATTAAAAAGTCTTTTTATGGTTGGTTCGATTACGATGTTTCTTATTAATGAATAGTTATTTAAAAGAAAGGATTTTCCCATGGCAGGTATTTAATCCAAGCAGACTCACTGTAATATATCGATACGCCTCTGTATAACGGGCGCACCTCGGTATATCGAACGCACATCGATCCCTCTGTAACGACGGACGGTTGATCGCCGCTACCACACATCCCAGTAAGGTATAACGTCGTTGATGTAGTCGTGCGAATGAAAGAAATCAGCAGGCATTTTCCTGGGAACTAGCTTTTATTCCAATTAATTACAAGTCTCTCTTTAAGCTAGGCCCAGGGGACAGTTTGAAGAGTCTTTTACCGGGGAAACATCGTCTTATCGTTCATATTTCGGCGAATTGCCGGACTTACAATGGCAAGGATGCCGTCGCACTTCGAAGAATACTGGCCGTAGTTTTTGTGGAGAGTGATTAGAGTCAAAAAGCCACGCAAAAACGTGCTCCTCACATTATATACATCGAAACTACCGCCAGAGACCGCTTTGCAACTTATGAAATAATGTAATTTAATTGGCTAATTAGCCCTTGACTCATATCTGGGTAAGCAGCCCAGATAATTAACATGCAAAATGTAGCCACCGGGAGAAGAGAGATGCGCTACCGTCAGCACTTTTAATCTTAACGAGGATTCAAAATTGATATCTGTTCGTAATAAATGTATCGTAAGGAAAGTTAAGTTACAGGGGCAACTAGAAATGAAGGCAAAACTTTAAAATTTTGACACACGATTTAGGGATTTTAAACTTTGAATTTTTATCTTTTAGCTTCTGATTTGGAATGGGTTTAACTAAACTATCCTTTCATATCAATCCACATTCGTTCACATTCAAAATTCTTTCATACTTTTTCACATTCATTTCATATATATATATATATCAACATTTGAACGGAGGGTGGTTTTGGGGTCTGGGGGTCATGATCGGTGAAAATATACCGAAATTTCTTTCCTCCGAACGGCTGCAATGGGTAGCTTTATACTTTTAGGTAGCTTTCAATACAAAAAAGTATAAAGCTACCTATTGCAGCCGTTCGGAGGAAAGCAGTTCCGGAAAATTTCGATATATTTTCACCGATCATGACCCCCAGACCCCAAAACCACCCTCCGTTCAAATGTTGATACATATATATATATATATATATATATATATATATATCCATATATATATATATATATATATATATATGACCTATGTCATACGATAACGCTCGTATTTATAAATCAATTTTGATGAAACTAATTGTGTGTATTAAGCTCACCAATTTCTCGACCGAGTTCGTTGGCCAGCTTGGTCCGCCATTTTGTTTCAAGATGGCGGCCATTTAAAAATTTAAAACTAAAATAAATATACAAAAAAGTTAAAAATTCAAATTTATTTTTTAATTAAATGTTAGGCCTTGATACGAGGATTCCAGAGCATTTTTTGGTTTACCTCTATCTTAAAAAATGGCTGAGATAGAGCAGTTTGAAGGGTGGCTGACATTTTGAAACAAGACAGCACATTACAAAAATTTTCATTGTTGTAATAATTTTCCCAATCATACGCATAAAACTATATATTCATATCCGTTAGCACCAAATTCTCGCCAAACTTGGCGACATTTGGCAAAATATCGCCAAATTTGGCGACCAAAATAAGTCTTCATAAATGAAGCCATTTTGGCTATTGCTGAATAATTTGGCGAATTTCTTATTCAAATTCAGTATTAACGAATCCTTTGTAAACGTTTTCTTTGCATTTTAACTTGCTGTTTTCGTGTAACATTAGCTAAAATTTTAAAACGAAGATATAGGAAAGCTACCTTTTCCTCCCGGTACAGGCCGGAAGGACTTTTTTATTTCAAATGTTTCATTTGGTGCCAACTATTATGCTTGGCGACAATGATGTCAGCGTGTAACAAAATGTGCCGAATTGCTTTTATTGGTGTAAGAGAAAAATGTAGAGAATATTTGCATTCCCTTGTTGGGCACAGATATCATATGAGTACCACGTTGACGCAATTTTTTCCCCCGCCAATTTGGCGAAAAAAAATAAATTGTCTATTTACTTTTATTTTTTATTTTTCTATAAATTATTTTTATTATGTATATCAATATTTAGGCACAGATGTCATATACGCACCATATTGGCGCGATTTTTTTCGCCCGCCAATTTGGCGAACACTTTGTCTTTGAATATTAGTTACAAATAGCATGCAATAATAGCACGTGAATTTCGATATATTTTCACCGATCATGACCCTCAGACCCCAAAACCACCCTCCGTTCAAATGTTGATTTATATATATATATATATCCATATATATCTGACCTATGTCATACGATAACGCTCGTATTTATAAATCGATTTTGATGAAACTAATTGTGTGTATTAAGGTCACCAATGACTTGACCGAGTTCGTTGGCCAGCTTGGTCCACCATTTTGTTTCAAGATGGCGACCATTTAAAAATTTAAAACTAAAATAAATATACAAAAATGTATTTTTTAATTACGTGTTAGGCCTTGATACAAGGATTCCAGAGCATTTTTTGGTTTACCTCTATCTTAAAAAATGGCTGAGATAGAGCAGTTTGAAATTCTAGGGTGGCTGACATTTTGAAACAAAACAGCACATTAACGCGATTACTCGCAAATTATTTTCTTTCATTGTTGTAATAAATTTCCCAATAAGACGCATAAACTATATATTCATATCCGTTAGCGCCAAAATTGGCGACATTGGCGACAAAATTAGCAAAATTTGTGACATTTGGCGAAATATCGCCAAATTTGGCAACCAAAATAAGTTTTTATAAATGAAGCCAATTTGGCTATTGCTCAATAATTTGACGAAATTCTTATTCAAATTCAGTATTAACGAATCTTTTGTAAACGTTTCTTTGCATTTTAACTTGCTGTTTTCGTGTAACATTAGCTAAAATTTTAAAACGAAGATATAGGAAAGCTACCTTTTCCTCCCGGTACAGGCCGGAAGGACTTTTTTGTATTGAAAGCTATAAATACGACGGTACAAAGGTTATAACCGGTAAAAGGTTAAACAAGCTACCTATTGCAGCCGTTCGGAGGAAAGCAATTCCGGAAAATTTTGATGTATTTTCACCGATCATGACCCCCAGACCCCAAAACCACCCTCCGTTCAAATGTTGATTTATATATATAGATATATCCATATATATATATATATATATGTCATACGATAACGCTCGTATTTATAAATTAATTTGTATGAAACTAATTGTGTGTATAAAGCTCACCAATGCCTCGACCGAGTTCGTTGGCCAGCTTTGTCCGCCATCTTGAAACAAGATGGCGGCCACTGAAACTTTTAAAACTAAAATAAATATACAAAAAAATTAAAAATTAAAATTTATTTTTTATTAAGTGTTAGGCCTTGATACAAGGATTCCAGAGCATTTTTTGTTTTACCTCTATCTTAAAAAATGGCTGAGATAGAGCACTTTGAAATTCTAGGGTGGCTGACACTTTGAAACACGACAGCACATTTAAAAAAAACCAACGATTAATTTATGAATTTTAGTGAACGCGATTTCTCGCAAATTATTTTCTTTCATTGTTGTAATCGTTTTCCCAATCATACACATAAAACTATATATTCATATCCGTTAGCGCCAAATTCTCGCCAAACTTGGCGACATTTGGCAAAATGACGCCAAATTTGGCGACCATAATAAGTTTTCATAAATGATGCCAATTTGGCTATAGCTCAATAATTTGGCGAATTTCTTATTCAAATTCAGTATTAACGAATCTTTTGTAAACTGTTTCGTTGTATTTTAGCTTGCTGTTTTCGAGTAACATTAGCTAATATTTTAAAACAAAGATATAGGAAAGCTACCTTTTAGTCCCGGTACAGACAGGAAGGACTTTTTTTTTTCCTGATAATTTTTAATATTTTACGTTAAAAAAATTTGGAGGGGGAAGATCTGTTTTGCATAACTATTTTAAAATATTTTATTACACTTGCGATTACTCTAGGCATATTTAACGAGGCGTGATTTTTAAGTCCGTCGTGCTATTTTTTAGGTGTGGTGTGCGATTTTCTTAGTGTGCCGTGTAATTTTTTAAATGCATAGACGATTTTTTGAGAATGTTGCATCAATTTTTCTGGAGCCAATGGTGATCCTGTTTCGTAAGCTCTGAAAATTCAAGGCGTTCAGTTCCAAAAATTTTTTAAAATCTATCATCAGTCCAAAAATTTGGACATTAAAAAAAAATCTTTTTTTAAATAACCCTCTTAATGGATATTAATTATGAGTGAATCATGTTTATGTGAATATTTACATGGCGAATTTCGTTCCTCAGAAGCAAGGATGCCATTTTCTTTGAGGGGCAGCGTTTGAAATAAAGTGCAGGATTGAGTGAATTGCGCATAAAATAGGAAAATCCCACATGATAAAATATGCTGTGTGGTATTTTTCTTTACTTAAATTCTTTCACAGGCATGTGATTCTTCTATAATTATTTTTTAATTTTCGTAAAAGTCAACGATTTTTTTTCTATTGCAGAATTTTGGAAAATCAATTCATGAACCTGTTGTGGAAAAAATCGAGAATTTCTACAAATGATTGTCGAAAAATATTGTGCTTCGTCAAATATCTCAGAAACAAATAGAAATATTCTTGAATCGGTTGCTGAAAAAAATCACAAATTTCAACAATCAGTTGTGAAAAAAAATTGTGAATTTTGTTAAATGGTCCCACAAATAAAATTGCGAATTTTGTTAAATGGTCCCACAACAAAATTGCAAATTTTGTTAAATGGTCCCACAAACAAAATCGCGAATTTTGTCAATCAGTTGCAGAAAACAAAGTCCCGAATTTCGATAAACAATCGAGGAAAAATATTTTGAATTTCCTCAAAAGAGCGTAGAAACAAACACTTGAGAAATAAGTTATAATAATTCATGAAGATTCATTATGATTTCAAATGAAACCGCCAAAGAAAGAAGGTTCACTTCCAAAGTGGGATCAGATCTTTAGTACCAGGAAAATTCGGCTTGAAAGCAACCAATCAAAGTGATCCAGCAGTGAGGCTTCATGGTGAAGCTTTACCACCATTAACGGACTCTGATTGGTTGATAGCGAGACGAGCTTCACAGCAGCTAAGTTTCAGAGCATAGCAGACGTGCACAGAACGCTATTCAAAAGTGATGTGATCATGATCCGTGTAATGAAAAATTGGAACTTTTTTGCAGACAAATCTTGGAACTCAGGAGAATCTTAAGACATGATAGCGCATAGAACAAAATAATCTCGGACTTTTCCAGGTTTTAGAAAAAAAATGTAATTTTCCCTGACAATTCCGTTTTCCCGGTGCGTAGGAACCCTGATTGAAAGCTACCTAAAACCAACGATTAATTTATGGGTTTTAGTAAACATGATTTCTCGCAAATTTTTATCTTTCATTGTTGTAATTATTTTCCCAATCATACGCATAAAATTATATACTATCCATATCCGTTAACGTCAAATTCTCGCCAAGCTTGGTGACACTTGGCGATATTTCGCCAAATTTGGTGATCAAAAATAAGTCTCCATAAATGAAGCCAACTTGGGTATAGTTGACAAATTTGGTGAATTTTTTATTCAAATTCAGTATTAACGATTCTTCGGTAATGAGGTTCTTTGCATTTTTGCTTGCTGTTTTGGAGTAATGTTAGCTAAAATTTTAAAACGAAGATATAGGAAA
This sequence comes from Maratus michaelseni, assembly GCA_963931845.1. Lineage (NCBI taxonomy): Eukaryota > Metazoa > Arthropoda > Arachnida > Araneae > Salticidae > Maratus > Maratus michaelseni. The sequence goes on from OZ007593.1 coordinate 268,569,106, forward strand.
GCTACCTTTTCTTCCTGGTACAGGACGTAAGAACTTTTTAATTAGGAGCAGCAAAAACTAAATGAAACCCAATTCATAAAATATATATGGTAGAATATAGGGTAGAAGCACCAGTAGTCAGCCACTTAATTTTAGTAGTCGGCCTGGCTGATTATTAACACGAGAGTAGTCATGTCTTTTTTCAGAACACTATTGGTCACGTCAGGTCTTTTAGCTGCAGGTCCCTGCATACAGAAAATGGAAAACATGAAATAGTTTTCATTTAATATTTGAATATTACACTTCAATGAAGTTATATATTTGCAGTTTACTTAAATTATAGGTATTTCTCACAAGCTTTGAAATATTGAGAAAAGGTAAATTAGAGTAACACTAGTAATCATTTCACAGCTTTTCCCATGAATTTCAACTTTGATTATAAGAATGTACCTGGAAAAAAAACAGAGATCTATTGTTACTTGACTATGGGGTTGAAGAATCAGCTACATGGAATTTTCCATTGCATTTGTAAAGGGAGATGATTTAGGAGAAGATAATTGATATGGGCGACAAAAAAACCGGCAAAAAGGTTAACGCAAAAAAAAAAACCCACAATTCTGTGCATTTGACTAATGATTGATGAAAGGATTCTGAGCCGTGGGAAATTATAATACTTCATTTAGAACCAAAAATAAACTATTTATAAAGCATTTAGAACCAAAAATAAACTATTTATAAAGCATCTTATTTCATTGTGGTTGACTACTGGAGGGTGGGCGATTATTGGTTCACTTGTCCTCTAAAGCTTGATTTTTTTTTTGTACGTTTAACGCTGTTTTTTTTATTATTGGCTTGAATTATTTCAAATGGTATTTTCCCATGTGTTAACCCCTTAACTGCCAAAGAAATCTTGTGTGATTTGCTCCCCAGTTCTAGCGTTTTCTGCACAGGTGCTTAGCGAGACTGTGTGTTGTAAGGACAACAGCAGCACACTTTGTTTCAATCTATAATATGTATTGTTACAATGAAAAAATACAAAGTACAAAATTTAAATTACATATTATAATGAAATATAAGAGTTAGTACTTAACTGTTCTACTGATATGGTTGAATACATAAATCAACTTCACATTCAACACTGTGGTAGCAGGATTCACAGCGAATTTTCTTCATGAAGCACACTACACATTTCCTTGATGCATTTTTCTTTAATGTTGATGGCACTATATCTGGGAAGTGTCTAGCTGTAAGTCTTAAGGTATTGCCATGTAATTTTTGTCTCTTGGTGGGGCATGATCTAGATGTAACGTGAAATTTCTGAATAATTCATTCTACCAATTTCATGCAGAAGTCATAGTTGTAAATTTGTATTTTTATTTTTTAAATAAATGCATTCCAAATTCTTAAATTTATTCATATCAAAATAAGCCCACTGTCTTGGAAGAAAATGCCATCACTATCAGAATCCTCATCATCGGATGAAATACATTCCAATGAATCTGATGCAGAAAATGACGGAAAGTAGTCATCTAATTCACTGTCAGACATATCCATACAAAATATTGAAAATAACTCTTATTACATGAAAACAAAACAAAAAATACACAATATATTCAAACACGTTCTCACATAATCTACCACTTTCAAATTTCACCCCTTCAGAAACATACCTCCTACCCGTTGAAAGAATTGAGCAGGTCGATGACAAACGACCTTTCAAGGTCAATGTATCACATTCCAAAGCAGTGGGTGTAGTTAAACGGCTATCAACAAATTATAGTGGCAGGCAATTTCTGAAAACGTATATATATGCCAGTGACAGTTAACATATCGAATATGCAAAGCGTATATCAGAGGTGCCAAGTCTCCAGCTTTTTAGATACCAGTATTTTATTACAGAAAATGTTGTTTTATTTAATTGGAGATTTTTGCGATTTAAAAGGAAAACAATTTCTCCAACAAAATACCGGTAAGGAAAAAGCCGGAGACTTGACAACTCCTGTATATATATGCCCGTGGCAGTTAAGGGTTTAATACTTATGGTTCATTTAAATGGCTTGTTCAAATAACAATTAAAGATTTTTTTTCCTCACACCTCTAAACAGTTGTACATCTTGCCATTTATAAATATTGGTAGGAAGAAAACCTACTAGAAAAAAAATTAATTTCAAATCCTGATATAACAGAGATAACATGGAAAAATGAAATAATATATGAAAAAAAGACACAATTTAAATTTATAAAAATATTTATTCACCTGATAAAATATCACATAAATAAATAGCACATGGTAAACAATAACATCATATAAAATTAAAATTTAAGTATAGTATTAAAAACAAAATATAAAGAAATACTCAAAATCTCAAAACAAATAACATAAAAAACAATTAGATGTTAAAAAAGTCAAAGTCAACAAAAAAAATTTAATGTAAAGTTACATGTTTATATTGTTAAAAAGTAAGAAATAATGCAGCTTATTACACTCTCTATGCAAATGAACTAAACTTAATATAAACTTTTGCTATATATCACCAAATTATGCATCCCAATTAGGTTTATTCTTTAAAAAATAAACTAAATTGACTTGAATAGAAAAGCTCAAATTTGAAATGTAAACGTGAGTATCTGTTTGTTCATCTAAATCATCATACAAAAACATAGTTTTAAATATTTAACATGTTAAAAAATAAATAAAAATACTGTAAATACTACTATATATTGCACGTATTATATAAAAAGGAGAAAATTAAAGAAAAAAGGTTTTAAAAAAATGATAATGATAGTGCTAACTAGAGATGGAAAATCATTTAGTCTGGGATATGTATAGAAAATAAGAATTAAAATTCAATTTTATACACACAATGTATGCAAACCTTGCCATTAACTACTACCAATGTATGCAAAAAGGAGAACGGCTCACACTTCTGTCACATCTGTTGTACATGATTAACTAAAGTTCACCTGTAATTGTAGGTATGTACTTTCATTTGTGAAAGACTTAGTAAAATCATGGGTATATTTGACTTTTAAATCATCATTTGGCAATTGGAAATATTTCTAATGCATTAAAAGCAAAAGAAAAAAAAAACTAATAAATATACAAGACAAGACAAATAAATAAATAAAAACATTAGTGGAGTACCAAGTCAGAAAATCATAACAAAGTAATATTAGGTAACTTGTAAAGAAGAATTAGGAAGTTCTTAATTATTTGTTCAGTTGTAAGGGAGGTAACTAATAAATATACAAGACAAAACAAATAAATAAATAAATAAAAATATTAGTGGAGTACCAAGTCAGAAAATCATAACAAAGTAATATTAGGTAACTTGTAAAGAAGAATTAATAAGTTCTTAATTCTTTGTTCAGTTGTAAGGGAGGTCACTTTGTGGAATTTTAAAGTTTGAGATGTGTAAAATTTTAAAAAATATTATTTAAAAGGCAGATGTATAACAATATAATATATATTTATTTATCAAAAAATGTATACTACAAAATCTTAAAATATCATGTAATGTATTAAATAAGTTAAACAATAAAATACTTTGAATAAGAATGTAAAGTATTTTTCATTTCTTACACCTTGAAAATTAAAGATAAAATAATAAAACATGTCTCAAGATAGGAAATATACAAATATAGCACTATTTAAAATAAAATCAGTTACATTCAATTCTATTTATGAACATGGGTGCCTGCAAAACAAAATCGAGAGAGGTGCAAGATTGTGGAACAAGTTAGCCAGACTACAGGCAGCATTTTTTTTAAATGCAGAATTTATAAACAGAAATAAGCTAAACTGGGAATTTTTGGTGCAAGACAAATTCTATACATGTCAACATAAAAAGAAACATTGATATACAACAAATAATAAATTTTAAAAATTTAAAAATAAACTTCTACTGACTTTTTCAAAATCATAAAATGAAACAATTTATTATCTATCTTTTATGCCAAAGAACACCTACCCTTCCCCACACACACAATTTAAGATATTTTTTAAACACATAAATATAAAGAATAACAGAACTAAATAATGTATTTCACAGGGTGTCTTCCTTTTTGCTAAATATTACCCCCCCCCCTTTTCTCAGGAGGGCCCTGCCGATCTGACAAAAAATCTGTAGTTCCTTTTCTTTTAGTGTTTAATTATTTTAAGTTATTTGAAAAGAATATTTAAAAGAAAATCATCAGGTACAAAGAAAATTTATTTAATTGAATCTGAAAATCTATCTGAGATAAAATCCTGCCATACCCCCTTCTCTTTCTCTCTACAGGCACCTGTGTTAATGAATGCAATTTCATTAATAATCCAAATGCTCCAAAACACTAATAGAATCATGTTAACAAAAATATTTTTGACACTTTTACTGTTTTCAAACTGCATACATATAAAACAAAAGGAAAGTCTGTAAATCTGTCTTTTAATCATGACATTTAAATTCAAAACAATAATTCATATCAGTAAGTAAATTAATAAATACTAAAAATATTTATGTATAAATAAATAAATAGAATTCAATATAGATATCACAAAATAAAAGCAAGACTAGCATTAAAATGCACTCATTTTAAAATACCTAATGTATGAGTCAGGCAGATAAAAATATAACAACAGAAACGAAAATACAAAAATAACACTAACAGTTAGTTTGAGATCATAAGAAATGTCATAAAATAAATTAAAACAACAATAATTAAACTTTAAATAATGTTGTATCGCAAACAAAACATCAGATCTATATGATAATACAGTTAATACAACCCAATAACTAATAGTGGTATCATAATAGTTATGAAAACAATTAGTCAATTCATGAATCATCCAACACTCATGGGGCTAAATACATGTCACTTAATCGATATTGTTGAATGAATGGGAGACAAGTTAAAAATAGCATTTTATAACTGTACAAACATCAAAATATAGTTAAAAATACTATAAATGAGATAAATAACTGCAAAAGCAAAAGTAAAAATAAAAAAGAATAAAAACAAGACATAGTTAATAATCAAAATCTGCAATTACATGTTAACTTTTTTGATACTATAAGTAAGAATAGAGCAGACTTAGAAAGAAATACATGGTGCATTCCAAAAGTTCCTGAAATGGGCATCTCTGAAGACAGAAAGGCATGAATCATTGATATATAGTGCCTCTTGTTGGCTTTGTGAACTCTTATCATTCGTTAGAGAGGCAGCGCTTGAGTTTTTGTAGTTGCAGAGCTTGTCCAAACTTTGTTCGTACAATTAATTTTTTGTGAAAATGAAATTTGGAATAGATAAGTGTTTGTGTTAAACTATGAAAAACATCAAAAGTAACTCATAAAATGCTGAAATGAACTTTTGTGGAAGATACAATAACCAAAACAGAAAGCTACAATTGGGTCAGGTGATCCAAATAGGACAAAATGCCTGTTGAAGACAATGAACATTCAGAATGACAATCTTCAGAGGGGGGGGGGGGGGGGGAAGAAGATAAAAACATTATTTACATCCACTTAAAATGATTGAAAATTACATACAGACCATCCAAGATCTCTCTGAAGCTTTATATATATTTGTTTATTATTTATTTTGCATATATATATATATATATATATATATATATATATATATATATATATATATATATATATATTATTTATTTAAATGCATTTCAGAACTTTTGGATTGCTCCACATATGTATTTAGGTGTTTTGGGTAATTGAGTGTTGGATAAATCGAGAGTCTACTGTAATAAAAGATACCAAGAAGCAAAAAAGTTAAATTTTAACAAAATAGCTCAAGAACAACAACAACAAAAATAAATAAATGGTTTCAATGTGCAGACTTTCGAGCAATTTCGTGACAGAAACAAAAAATAAGTTTTCATAGAAAAACTATTCTGGAGAATACTCATCAAATCTAGGACCTCTAAAAATAAATATTTCTCCAAAAGGGAACTCTTGCTCTACAATAATAGCACGAGATTCATGGAGAGCTAAAAAAAAAAAAAAATGGTTGAAAAATAAAAAAAATTAACAAAAATCCAAACAAAAATATAAACTATAAATAGCACAAAATCTAATCAAAAACAATAAAATAATACAGAAAATGTGCAGTTACATACTATATGAACTTCACTAATTTTTACAGAATAGATGTCGCAGATGCAGCAGCGTTGGCAGGATTTTTCTTTTGTGCCATTATGGCGAAAACTCCCTGTTTTTAAATACCTGTTAGGCCTAGCGAGTTTTATTTTATTATAAAATAAACACAATTTTTATTATAAAACACACACAAATTATTTTATTATAAAACTCACTCAAATTATTTTATTATAAAACTCACTCAAATTATTTTATTACAAAACACACACAAATTATTTTATTATAAAACACACACAGAATATTTTATTATAAAACACTCACAATGTTTAATTTATTAAAAAGCATACAATATTTAATTTAATATAAAACACACACCATGTCAAGAATACAATGGACTCAGAAAATAATACCTGAGGACTTTGATTTAATATGCACAATCTGGTCTAGTAGAAAATTCAACCAAAATCGCCACGTTGCCATGCTAGGCAAAAAAATTACCATTTTGGCGACCAAACAGAAAACCTGGTGTATCTGCAACAGCTGTACCATTTTTACAATCAAATATTTCTCTTCAACTTTTGCTAAAACATTATAACCAATTTTTATTAATTTATTTTTACTGTATTAACATACTGCTGGTCTCGCTTCAACCTTCCTTCATGTTTTGAAATTGTCACTTAATACAAGAAAATATAATTGATAATTTGGTAGAATGGTTTCGCTCCATTACACCAGTATGAAACTGTGATACCAGACACACTGTTAATTGAGTTCTTCAGTTGAATAATCAAATATTATTTTATTGATTAAATTTGCATGATTGAAACAGATATTTAGAGGAACAGAAATACTGGAATGCTTTGGATAAGGGGCAGTCTATAGTTCTTTCAACACGAAAGTACAGTTCTCTCTCATCTAACTAAACATTGTTAACACCTTCTCTGATAACAGATAATTGAGTATTAGACAATCGGAATCTACTTCACAACAGTTTATGTAATTTGTTTAAAAGCAAAAAAAACTTACTCAGAAGGAAACTGAACATTTTTGCAACATACGTCCTTGTCCCTGGAGTTCTTCTTAGTACAGATGTAAAAGTGGTCACGCCAGGTTCAGTGCTTTCATTTATAGCTTGCTCAATATACATCATAACACGATCAAGGAGGGGACTTCTAGGTAAAGAAGGAGATGGTGGAGGAGGTGTCTTTTCTGGGGACACTACTATCACACAGGCTGTAAAATTATATAAATAAATAATCTAAGCCTTTTGAATAAAACATGGATACAATTAGTAGAAAGAAGATTACATTATAAAGTATGGTACAAAACAATACAATACAATACACAAGAATGCATAGATGCCAGCAAGAGGGGTACATTGACCTTATAGGATTTTGAAATTTAATCCACTAAATTTATCATTATTTTTTTTAATGGAAAATTTATTCTTCCCAAGTGACTTAAAAATACATTACTTAGGGACCTGTGATCTGTAGACATTTAGTAATTTTTTTTTTTTTTTTTTTCAAAACTGTGCCAAACTGGGTTTGAAATTGTTTGTCAAGCTGAAAATACGGGGAAATCACAGATTTTACAACTACAATAACTTCAAAAATTCTCTTAAACCAGCAATTTTTTTTTTCATGAATAAGATGAGCTCAAAAAAAGTTAAACTAATAATTTTTTAACAGGGCTTTTTAATTCCAGTTTTTTTATAGTCATGTGTTTAAAATTATCTGAAATAAGATCCCCTCCCCTTTCTTCCAGACAAAAAAAAAATAATAATAAAAAATATGTCCTCCATTTGAAAAAAAAAAAAAAAGTAGACATTTATCTTTGGAGTTTTAATATTTCTTATTTTTTAAAATTTCTGTATTGCTTTTTATGTTTAAAAATTTTGTTAAATGGGGAGCTGACGAAAAAAAAAAAAAAAAAAAAAGAGAGAGAGAGAGAGAGACTATGTTTTGGCATGGTTGGAGAAAATCACCCAACCTAAACTGTGGATCATAGATACAGCTGTTCCAAAATTTTGCCATCCCTGGATTTCATTCTGCTGGTGCACTTGCATGATTGGAAAAAAGTAAAAAATACATGAAAGTACAAAAAAGTCCCTATTTTTTCCCCAACTTTACAAAACTTAATGAACAAATATCAACATGAAACTACTTTTTCATTATCTAAATGTGAATGTTGTTAACAGCAGATGCTTGTTGTTTTGGTGATGGCACATCCTGCTATCCCTGGTTAAAGAATTGAAATGTCTGCATCAATCCAGACAAAAAAAGCACATTTGAAAATAAAACAAAAACAACTTAAGAAAAAAAAATAATAATGGGAAACAATAACATAAACTGAATATATTTAACTTAAGCATCAAAACAGTATTTATAAAATACCACACACAGAAATTGTTAGAAGCAACTATTTTTCTTACTTCAATTGGCCAAAATACTTTTAACATCACTTAATTTTATTTTAAACAGATCATCTGTTTCCCTCCTTACATGAATGGAGAATTTACATGTTCCCCGATTTTATTTTTATACAACATAAAACAAAAAATTAAGAAGAACTGTATGTATATATTTTTTAGTTGTAATTATTGTTTTCTAATGTTTTTATACCACACTATTTATTGTATCGTGGAAATGATAGTTTTCCCTACACTGTTCTTGTGACGTCACTGTTCATGACAACATACACACAATATCAGTTGATTATACATTGGATACTGTGCTTGACATATCAGTTTTCAATTTTTCTTGTTATAAAATTCATGTGTATTACACTATTATTATGACTGACGTTACACAGTCATATTATGCTATTTGCATTATATTTGTAGTTTTTATATTCTGCCTAATTATTAATTCAGGTATACTAATTAAAACATACAGACTAAATTTCTCATTTGAAACTGATGCTATAATTTAATTTGTGGAATGTGGAATTTAATTATTCTAAATTGGTGTTATTTCTTTATCTGTTATTAAATTATGTGACATAAAGGAATTTTCTATGCATATTTACATATAAGACCAAATCTTATATGTAACAGTAATGTATTTGTTTGAGTTATAAAAGAACAAATAACATAGGCTGTAAAATCCGAAAAAATGAATTTTCATCTATGGAATAAAAAATAATAATTGTCAAATCTAACTCTGGAGCAGTTTTCACATTTAATTAAAAAATAGTAACATTTATTCTGATCAAAACAATTAAACATTAAGGAAAGAGGAATAAAGGAATATTTTGTTAAGAGGACCTCTGAACTGCCCGTGGAAGACAATTTTTAACCTTTTCTTTTTATATTCAAATGTTATAAAACTATCTCAAATAGGGGTGGAGCACCCTAATGAAAAAATAAACAGTACCCTTCATTTTGAAATAAAGGTGGTAGAAGCTAATTTTTTGGATTTTTAATATGTCTTTTATTTAAGTTGATATGTTAAAACTTGTCTCTCGTGAAAGGTTCTGGTAAAAAGTTCTTAGTTTAGTATATTTCATGCTTATAGCATCCATTAAGGCAGTTTTTTAAATCCAAACTTGCTTCTTTCTGAATAATTTTTTATTTCAATTTTATTCACAAATGTATGAAATCGGCAGGTGCTCTTATTCAGAAACTATATAATCGAACAGTTTTTTTTTTTTTTTTTTTTTTTTGTAAAGGCAGAAAATGCTGTCAAAGTTGGTGTTTTGAAATGAATTTTTCCGGACATGGCAGCACAGGAGAAAAAAAACTGCTGTTACGAGACAACAATCATTCATAACTTAAGATTTAAATGATTCAAAGAAAAATGAAAAACTGTTCAATTACAAATCACTTATAATCATGCCTGCAATTGCCATGTTTTTATATTGAAAAATGAATCAAAGTTTAACGTTATTGAATGGGAAAAAATATTTTTTCGAGAACATCCTTACAAAAAGAAACAAATAAACAAACAAAAATAACACAGCTTTAGCAGCAGACTACTTCCCAGACTATTTGTCCCAAAATCTTGTACCTCCCTGGTTTTTGTTCTCTTAGTACCCATGGATACTTGCAAAAAATTATTTCAATATGCTACAATGCATAAGCATGCAGGGAAGTGAGGGAGGAAACAACAGACTTGATTTTTGGAATCCCTTGTCAAGTCTGTTCACAGGGATACCAGAAGTCATTGTTGTACCCAGTGTTTTCCTCTGATATTATTTACTTTTGACTTCTTGTACAATATTATCTGGTTTTAGGTTCAAAATTATCTGGCCCTGATACCAGGTTCTTTTGCATAAAAGTGCACTTAAATTTGAGTTTGTTTTAAAATTTCACTGTTTGAGAACTATCAAAAATAGATCTGGAACAAAAACTTGATATATATTTATGAGTTCAATATACAGTGTGTAATAAATATACAATAAAAAAATACAAAGATATACCTAGAATTCAGGGTTGCCATTGACGTTTCTTTTTTGAGTACCACTATTTCCAAATAATCTTTCTACTACATTTTTCTAGTAGAACTTTAACATGAGGTTGTTTCAACACAGTTGTAGGAAATATAACAAAAAAAATTGTTGCTTGTGGCAACCCTAAGAATTGAATGATTTAAAGCAGTTTATGCAGAATAACAACATCTTATACTTTTTTAAAAAATATATTAATAGGCTCTCTCATACACTATATTGCCAAAGGTGACCGGTCACTTGCGATTTTAGACGTTTTGTTAACTATCTAGAAAAATACATGAGGAATTAACCTGAAACTGCAGGTGTGTATACAGTATAGTATAGGTTATATATTTACATGAAGATTTTTTCCCGAAACCCCATAGGGGACTGTCAACAAATTGAAAAAGAACGAATATCTTTTGGATTACCCTGTAAAAACTAATGTAGCAAAAGCGTTCAAACTCGAGATTATTAATAAGTGGCTTATTGTAATATAATGTGTTCATTTTTATGAGGATAGCATGTATACTCGAAGAGAAATTAAGGTTTTTATAAAAACAGTCCCAAATTTCACCAAGTTTTTTGCTTATACTCTGCAAATGCAGAGTTCTTAATATAAAAAAAAGTTATTTTGAGAAGATATGTCAAACAACATTGTACATAATACTCTGCAATCGGAATTAAAAAGTAATAAAAATTGGATGAAAAATGAGCAAGTTTAGTAAAAAATGTTTCACTGTGCATGCGCGAATGCAATCAAAATATAATGTGCATAATGTATTAGCTAAGTATATAGAGGAACTTTTGTGAAAGTCTCAAAATCATAGCTTGAAAATTCTGAAAATTATCGTCGATAGAATAAGCTCGAAATCCGTTGTTCCCAAAAGGAAGCAAAAAGATGAAGGGTTGTATCCAAATATACGTGCAATATTGTGTACGCTATCTTGGCACTAATCAACAGATATTTCATACAACCCCTCATCTTTTTGTTTCTTTTTGGGAACAACGGATTTCGAACTTATTCTATCGACGATAATTTTCAGACTTTTCAAGCTATGATTTTGAGACTTTTACAAAAGTTGCTCTATATACTTAGCTATTACATTATGCACATTATATTTTGATTACATTTGCGCATGCGCAGTGAAACATTTTTTAGTAAACCTGCTCAGTTTTCATCCAATTTTTATTATTTTTTAATTTTGATTGCAGAGTATTATGTACAATGTTGTTTGACATATTTTCTCAAAATAACTTTTTTTTATATTAAGAACTCTGCAAATTATAAGCAAAAAACTTGGCAAAATTTGGGACTGTTTTATAAAAACCTTAATTTCTCTTCGAGTATACATGCTATCCTCATAAAAATGAACACAGTATATTACAATAAGCCACTTATTAATAATCTCGAGTTTGAACGCTTTTGCTACATTAGTTTTTACAGCGTAATCCAAAAGATATTCGTTCTTTTTCAATTTGTTGACAGTCCCCTATGGGGTTTCGGGAAAAAATCTTCATGTAAATATATAACCTATACTATACTGTATACACATCTGCAGTTTCAGGTTAATTCCTCATGTACTTTTCTAGATAGTTAACAAAACGTCTAAAATCGCAAGTGACCGGTCACCTTTGGCAATATAGTGTATCTGCACATTGGTGAAGATTTAAGGTAACTGTTTTGCTTATTTTTATTTTCTTAAATGTAACATTAAAAAAGCTTTAACAAATATTTTACAATGAGAAGTTATATGTTTTCGGTTACCTGAAAAGAAAGAAACCAATGCGGGCGATTTTTAAAAAAATTCAAACTTTCCTTTCATACAGGAAATAATGCCATTTTATTTCAATATATGCAACCAGAATGAGAGATTGATAAAAATATTATAAAGATCAAAGTAGAAATAAATGGAGGTAAAGAAAATTTCAAAATGTTTCAAAACACAGGCCTAGAAACAAAACACTGCTTGCTAACAAAATGTAAGCATTGGCATATCATGAACAGTGACGTCACAGCCAATCATGCAGCATTTTCTAGTCACGTGATTTTCTATTAACTTTAAAATTAATTTTTTTAATTATTGGCCCCTTTTTCTTCAATTTTTGAGGAAATGTTTGAAATTTATGAGTCTAGAATTATCAAAAATATATAGTTGATTGATTTCCCCATGTGTGCAAATTCCTTATTCAGTAAAATTTCATATAATGGATGGCATGCTGTTCTTCGATGTTACTTGTTGTGACAATTTTGCACTTTTCCACCATCACTCAATTTATTAAATATGTACTCGAATTTCTGGGTCTACAAAATTATACTTCTGATTTGCTTGAAAATGTTGAAATCTCTCCTCATCTTATTTTATAGTGAAATAGCCTTTCCAAGAACAAGAATATATAATAGAACCTTTCTTAATGTTTTTTTTATGACTGCTAAAAGTACAGGGTGATTACAAATGAATATCCCAACTTTGAAGAGCTATTAAAAGAAAACAAAAAAAGTACAACCTTGTTGTTAATCAAAAATCAAAACTAACAGTTGAAAGTTTAAATTCAACACAGTTATAAGTGTTCAATGTGAGCCCCTCTAGAAACACAAACGATATCAAGGCTGTACGATAACTCATCACTGACATCACTGAATGTGGTTTTTTTTGGTGGGGCCTCATCAATAGTTGGCTCCACCGCTACCAACCAACGTTGACGAACTTAGGACATACATATCTGCAGCCATTCAAAGAGTCACACCAGACATGTTGAAAAAATGTGGGATGAGTTATCGTACCCCCTCGATATCGTTCATGTTCTGGAAATTCCAACTTTGAAAATTTCAGAACTTGAAATGCATATTTAGACTCTTTTTCCATTTAATATCTATTTCTCCGGAAACATCTATCCAAAAAACTGTCGGTAGCTATAATTAAACAATTGCTAAAATTAATTAAATTGCCATAATTAAACAATTTTAGTATACAAATTCGGTTTTTAAATTCAGTAATACGGAAATAATATGACTCCATCTTAAATATGATGTAATCACCATGGCAACCTAGAATCATTTTACCTATCATGGGATATCATTGAATTAATTACGTATGATAGGATTTAATAGAATGAAGAAAACTTAATATCTTTTTAAGTTTTAATTCGTTTTTCATAAAATTTAAAATGACTCGACAAAATTCTGCAATGATTATATATATTAAATTTCAAACCATTCGGTTGAATAGTTTTTGGACTGTTATATGGACAGACAGACAGACGGATGGACTACGACTATAGGAGCTACGTATTTATATAATTATGAACTGACCTAAAAAGCAACATGTTGAGAAAACTGATTTTAAAGTGGTGTGGTCAAGGAGTGTGACCAGATGTAAACAAGTAGAATTACTGACTTCTTGTTGCCATAGAAACAATAGTAATATATTCTTAGAAGAGGAAGAAATAGATGATTCACAATATCTTTTAAAAAATTCAAAATCGATATTTTATACAATTTTGCTTTCCAACTGCCCTTAATTTGGTGAGTTTTAAGGCCTGATATCCAAACATACAAATTGACAAGTACATACGTATAAAAATAATATGTTAAAGTTGCCTTTACCATAATTTGGCGATAAAAGGCAAAATATTGGTACAAAAAAACAAAATTTCAGTAAGCTCTGATTTATCCAATACCCATTTAACTAAGATTATGACACATAATTGATACGGTCAGATAAATGACAGGATATAATAACAACATTATAAAATGCTGCTTTTAAAATGTTATGTCATTTAGTGTTCCCTCTAGGATATTTTTTTTAAATGTAACACCCTGCTACTTTTAAAAATGGCAAAATGCACTCTGCCATACCTGCCAACCTATAAAAATTCCAAAATGTCAAACAACATGCAAACAACATTTTTCACATTTTTATGTATGTGCAAAGAAGATTTAAAAAAAAAAAAAAAAAAAAAAAAGATTAAAAAATAACATGTTAATAAATTTTTAATCAAATTATTACATTTCGATAAATAATAATATAATGAAAATTTTACCATACATAATGTAAGTGCAAATATGGTTCAATTTTATCCTTTTCAGGCTTTAGATTTTAATAAGATAAGTTTAACATAAATGCTGACTTTATGTTGTAGATGTAGATTGGAGGATTGAAACATTACTACCCTTAGTGTAACTTTTGACCAAGCTACCGAAAACTGTGATCTTTTCTTTACTGATCAATGAAAATTGTGATATTTTCTTCACTAATCGAGAAAAATTATGATTTTTTCATCACTGATCAACGAAACATGATATTTTTAAAATCATGATATACATATATATATATACATTTTTTTTTTTTAATGACTAATCGATAAAAAAATCTCAATTTTTTTTACAGATCAACAAAATTAGCTTTTTTTTTTTTTTTTTTTTGTCTAATTAATGAAAATAACAGGTTTTTTTCATGACAAATTGATGAAAATCTGGATTTTTTTCATGGCTGAGCAAAAAAGTCTAACTTTAACAATAGATTATAGAAAATTGTGATATTTGTCATAGTTATGCATTTGCAAAAAAG
This sequence comes from Maratus michaelseni, assembly GCA_963931845.1. Taxonomy (NCBI): domain Eukaryota; kingdom Metazoa; phylum Arthropoda; class Arachnida; order Araneae; family Salticidae; genus Maratus; species Maratus michaelseni. Next base: position 268,584,182 of record OZ007593.1, read on the forward strand.
TACACCAACCGACACCCCCTCTCCTCCCTGCCATGCACACATGAATTTTATTTTAAATTTGCACCAATTTTAGAAATGGTCAAAATCATGATAAAAATAAAACCAAAAATCTGTGTTTCCTCGAAAAAGTAACATGTCTGATTTACTTTCATGGGAAATAGTAAAATCACTTCGGATATTAACTCAATATATAAATTTCTCACCTTTGCTGCATACTTTTATACAAACAAATTTCTTCGAATAACTATCCTTAAACACATGATAATACTTTTTTTTAGGCAAAGCCATCACCACATAAATAATTTAATAAAGTAATGTACCAAGATTTAATGTGCAGTCCAACACCAGTAAACAAACAGAACACATGAGATTGATCATCTGTTACCTCCTTGGAAGAGTTGAGTTGAACTGAGCTTCTCTGATAAAGAGTAAGCCACGCCTTCAAAATGATGACATTAAAATGATGCATTCTTTAACCAATCAATGGTGAGAATCTACAGTTTTACTCAGAATTAATCGATAATCCCTTGCTGAAAATATCGAATTTTTAAGAGATTTTCTTACGATATTTTTTAAAAAGATAATATAATAAAACAAATTTAAGGGATATTGAAAAAAAATCATTTTTCTAAGGAAATAAAGAAAAATGTTGAAATAGTAGCAAAAGTGGGAAAATGGCAATGTAAGACTAAAAGCATAAAACTTGGCAGATATGCACTCTGCCCTTTTTAAAAGTAGTGAAAAACACTGCTAGTTGTACCAGGAGATTTCTTGTAAAAATTTTCAGTATGCAACATTATTTATAAAACCATGTGCCCGAGAATTTGGAAAAATTATAGAACTTTCTAATTTCTTTAAGAAAAACAGGGGAAATTAATACACCATGTTGTAATTTAATCGTACAGATGAATGGATTGTATTGTACAGATTTAATTGTACAGATGTTGCAGGAATCTATAAGATTAACTGCATAAATAATAAAAATAAAGAAGTATGTTAAATAGGTATCACAAAGAGGAAAATAGAAGAATTTTAAAAAACACATCCGAGATTAAAAATATAATGACCAAACGGCAGCTCGCGCGAGAGCTAATTCGACAATCCCCATAAAAATTGACTCAATAACAATTGAAAAAAATCACAAACTATGATGGCCTGCATAATGCATTAATTAGAGGCTATTGAAATTAACATAGTGAAAGATGAAATACGTAACGACATGACCTACGCAACGGTCGATACCATTGGTGCCAAATACTAGGGGGGGGGGAGGGAGAGAAAAGAGGTGAAAACAGGGAAAGCTTCCAATCTCAGTCAAAAAAGGAAAAATGAAAAGTAAATCATTTGAAACTAAAGAAGCCTCAGGTAAGGTGAAAATGTTTTTTAGACAGGAATGGAGAACTATACAATATAAATATATGTATATGTATACAATATATGTCTACAGCAGGTATTTATGAATGTTTTTAATGGAAAAGACACAGGATTTTGAAATAAAAAAATGGAAAAGGTCTGAGAGTTAATTTATTTTATAAGTTTTTACAAGTCCATATGTATAGATTAGATCTTATGGACATCATGATACACCTGTACAGTTGCACTCCCAATTATCTTGGTTAATCACAGGGAGGGGTCGCACGAACAATAGAAAAACACTGATAATAAAAAACTCCTTTTTATTTAAAAAAAAAATCAACATCAGTACAAAAATATAAAAATTATTTACATTTGCATGCGGTATAACATCACACTAGGAATTTTCTTTTTAACATCCACTGCTTAAAAAAAATCTGTAATGCGTCTTTGCTTCTGCTGTTTGTTCATCTCTTGTCGTATATCGACACATATTTTACTAACTGCAGTAATGTCACCGTAATCAAATCCTCTTTGTCCCATATATTGTGTACAGTTTGTACTCCAATTTGATAATCCTTTGCCAATTTGCTGAGTGATTCTCCATTATCAAGTTTTTGAAGGATTTCTAATTTTTGTTTAACATTTAAAATGTTTCGTTTTCGTTTCACACCCATCAATTTTACCAGTAAACAGTTTCATGCTACTAACTGACGATAAACAAGACGCAAAAACTAAAGGAACACGTGCGAAAGTGAGGGAGTACAGGTGAAAGGCTGTTGTACAAACAACATTCCGACCCTTCCATCCCCTTCAACCCTACCCCATCAAACAGGTTCCGAAGCGTTCGATTTGACCTTTACACACTTCCATAATACTATAAGCTAAACCAGACAAGATTCTAATTTACCTCAACAGCGATTTTATATGTATGATAAGGGTGAAAATGTTTCTCTTAAAATTTTTTTGTAAGTCTGAAATGAGCATGGATAATCCGCGCACGGATAATCGAGAGTATACTGTATTTTTAAAAAGTGATCAAGTTATGTTTTCTACAGAGTGATGATAGGTGTATTTTTTAAGATAGAATTAAAGATTTTTTTAGAAAAGTAAAATAATATTTTTTATAGTACAGGGAATATAAACAGGTGCAGCTATACACGAGTTGTTATTTCTTCTCTACTTGATAATGTCTTTTGGTGGATTGGCATGTTTTAAGTATAATTTTGTTTGTTTGTTTTTATTTTTTTTTTTATTTTTTTTTTTTTTATAATTCATAGGATCAATCAAAAGTAATGTTATTTTGTTCATCCCACATGAAAAATAATTTTTTTCACTTTTTTAACCATTATCTAAACACATTTTCTCTGGCAGTTATACCTTTTTTCCTACTGTACCATTGCCCTTTTTAGTGACTAGCACTGCCTTTTTTCTTTTCTAGAATGAACAGTAATGGCATTTATCCAACCATATCAATTACACATCATAATCTTAGTTCAATGGGTGTCAGACAATTGGGAGTCTATATATGTATGTCAATCAACTATTTTTTGTACCTATTCCTGTCATTTACCAAAAAATTAATAAATATATTTTTAATTTATTAATTGTGGTTTTTATTTGTTTGAAGAATAACTGGACCATTTATCTATTCTTTAGTAGTGCAAAGTTTTGAAGCAACTGTTAATTTTCTTTGTTTTTTCATCGCGACAAAACAAAAATTTCTAGGGATGATAGGAGATAAATAATGACTTTAATACAGTAAAAAAAAGGTCTTAGAAAAGCGCACTGCAGATTAGCATACCTAGAATTTTATTTATTAATATATTAAAAAGGGTAAATAAAATTTTAAATTAACTATTTATATATATATTTTTTTAAAACATTGTTAACTTGTGTCTTTGGTACAAAAAATAGTTGATTGACCTATATAAAGTAGCAGGACAAAGTTAATGAAAATTAGTAAATAAAAATATTCATAATAAAATTATTTGTACATTCTCTTCTTCTTCTGGTAGACACATCTTGCATTTCTTCGAATTCACCAGGCAGTTCTGTCTCCTGGACAAGTTCAGTAACTCTCTGAGATACAGGAATCGATTCTCCTTCAGGTTCATGGGACTGTTCTCGTCTTCTGTCTTCTCCTTCAACATCTCTTTGAAGCACAGGAACTGAAAACTGAGGCTCTACTAAAGGCTCAGGCTCAGGTTGCATATCACCAAATTCATCAAACTCGGGTCTGATCCTAAAAGAAAGAAATCAGAGAAAATTAATAAGGCACAAAATTTCAAATTAAATATTAAGTGACAAAACTTGAAAATAATTATTTGGATAATAATATGTATATAGTCAAATAGAATAAAAATACAATCTTAAAAAACTGCATCTTTTGGAAGGAAAAATATTTATATATCTACTAAATAAATAAATACACATGAAACTTACCCAGGTAAATCAGGAACTGAGAGATCAGCCCCTAAAAATAATATAATCCATTAGAAAAAAAAGAAAAGTGTAAAATACATAATAATTTAAATTATAAGGTGTCTTAAAATGAGCAGGCATTAATAATTTTATTACACATTAATTAAAATATTTTACCATTTCAAAAGTGAATTTTGACAATTTCCATGCACTGTTCAGGGTTGCTCCTCATTATAAAAGAATGAAATTCCCTAACTTTTCCAGGTATATTTTGAGAAAATTTCAGTCTAATGGTGTAATATGCACAGGACACACTGAGGGTAAAACAATATTTCATAACTCGAAAATATTAAAATTTTCAAACTACAGATAACACTGATATAAAATCTCACTTATGCATCCCCCTCCCTCAATCCCAAAAAACCTTGCTTTTAAAACTATAATAGGAATTGCATTCCTTAATAATTTATGATAGAATTTAATAATCGAACATTTAAGTAAATATTTCTTCAAACTGTTTAAAAAAAAAACTATACAATATTTTTTTTTTTACCAAACCGTAGTTCACTTCAGCAACTATCACAAGGGCACTTAAGTCCAACTTTAAGCAAAGGGTGGGGGTTGAAGAGATTTGAAATGATTTATTAGTTATATTAATTATTGTCACTTCAAAATAACAAATAATGCAGAAAAGTTTCAAAGTATTTAAAGAATTTTAAAAATTGTGTAGATCTGCAAGAGGCAAAAGTAGGAAGTGGAAATTTCAGAAGCAAGGTGATTTAGAAGGAAACTCCAAAAAAAAAGAAAAACTAGAATTTATGATAATGAAAACCGGGAGATTTTCCTCACCTGTCATGGGACAAAGCTTGCATTTATTTGGTGATCACGATTAAATTTTATTAAATTCCCTGACTTTTCTAGATTTTGGATAAAATATTGGAATTCCCTGACTTTTTCCTGGCTTATTTGCCCAATTTCCAAATTCACTGACTTTTCCAGGTTCTCAGGTGGTGCAGCAGCCCTGACTGTTCAATTGTGTATCTTTGCATGATTTAACCTAGACAGTTACAGATAACAGCAAATAAAAGCCTCTACTTTGATTTAACCATGAAAAAAAAATGGCAGCAAATTTAAAATATGTTTATTTTGAGACACCCTTTATGATAATGTCAAAACAAAAAAAAATTATTAATTTATTTGCAAATAAGATGACATTGTTAATAACTATTTGTAATTAAAAATAATCCTATACAGCAAATTTTAAAATAAACTTTAAAAAAAAAAAAAAAAACTTCAAAATTACACTTTTAATTTTGAGAAAAATTGATGGCAGATGTCAAATAAATCAGGAGAGAAGCTGGAGAGAATGTTACATACCATTTTAATTACCATAATTTCCAGTGTATAAGCTGTGGCTCAAATAAATCTGTACCCAACCAAAAATTTTATTTAACAACTTTTATATAATTTTCTGCTTGAGTCATAGTGATGCTGCCTGAGCAAACACAAATCGCGACACTGGGCAGCACCACCCGATGAACGAACAGGGTGTAATCCAGGCCACTAATGAGTTAAATTGCATAGATCATGGGAAAAGATGTGAAAATTTTTAATCTTTGATAGAAGTGTTGGACATGTGAGGATGTTGGAAAGCCAACCCTTAAGGGATGTGGATGGGTGAATGATGTGACAGCGCTGTCAGATAATGATAACAGTCTAGATCAGCCATACTCAACCTGCAGCCCACGGACTGCATGTGGCCCAGCAGCATTTTATGTGCGGCCAAGACACATATTCATTAATCCATGTTTACAAAATTAATTGAGATGTGCATAAAAGTATTTAAAACCTTTTACTGTTGGTTTATATCTTTTCATGGGAAAACAAAATCTGTCTTGTTATTCATTAAAATTATGTTAAAACATCTTAAATGCCGTTTTCTTGGTCGAAATTTCTTTTTACATACAATCTTACTTTTTCTATAGTACTTTATACATTTCTTAATATTCACAACAAATCAATCATAATTCCAAATGAATTAAATTTGCACTGTATATTTCTACAATATAAAAAAGTAACAAGTGTTTTGTATTGAGCCAAAGACTGATTTATTAAAAAAAAATCTTTAAATCCTTATTTTTTTTTATTATTTTTTTTTTTTTTAGATTTTGGAAATTCTACCTTTTTATATTATTACGTTTTATACTTTTACATACATTGTAGTACTACAAGCATACAAGCTTGTAGTACTACAAGTTAGTACTACATACATACATACAAGCTAGTACTGCTTTTTTAGGATTAAACATTTCTCACGCAAAAAATTAGACCCAAAAACATTTTTCACTATTATTTCCAAACAACAAACTTTGCCACATATTTCTACAACATTTGCAAAATAAATCTATCACGAAGTTTATTGTTTGGAAATGGTGCTGTTAATGTTTTTGAGTAACATTTCTTCTGCGACAAACATGGTACCGTACTAATAATAATTACTTTGTTATACTGCTGAGTTATACGACTTTTGTTATTTTACTATTTTAATTACCCCCATATTTACCCTTTTTTAAGTGTGTTGCGGCCTGCCTAATTTTGTAAACATATGTTTGCGGCCCGCAAGAAAATAAGGTTGAGTATGGCTGGTCTAGATGTTATTGCCAAAGGCTTTCTGGGTGAATTTGAGTCTGCCAAGTAGTTCAGTTGGTAGAGACTTAGCAATTTAAGCCAAAGGTACAAGAGAAGAGTTCGGACTATCTTTTCTAAGCCCAAGCCCAACGATTTGAAATCCAAGCCCGCTCAAACCTGAAAAATTTTGTATCATCAGAGCCATAGCCAGAGCCCGAGCTCAATACTGAAAGTACGCAGTAGAGAAAATTATTAATGACATTTTAAAATTGCTTCCAGATTAATTTTCTCATTTAAAAATCTCTCATTAAATAGAAATAAGCATTAATCCTAAATACTCCCTTATGACAACATTTCACAATTTTCATATTCCTGAAAATCTGTTAAAAATAGAAAATTTGTTATTTATTCCCCACCACTGGGATAAATCTGCAAAAGTCACAATTCTTATACTTTTAAAATATCTTTGTATAAGCAGGAAGACATGAATGAGTTCTGTTTTCCAATAATTCTGGAAAAGAACTTCAAACAGAAAGGGAGGATAGACAAGGGATATCTCACAGCTTCTTTATGTTACTAACACTGACCGTGCAAAGACTTCAAACAGAATACCTCTCTTTATGTCCCATCAATAACAATTCAATTCCCTTTCAAACTGATTTTTAAAGGACTGTAAAACATTTTTAAAAACTTAAATTACATTCTTGTTTCTCAAATAGCAAGGGGTTTGTTTTCTTTGCCTTTTTTCAATATGTGAATAAATAAAATTTTCACTTTGAATCTGAGCCCAAAAAGAATGGTGTAAAAATCAAGCCCAAGCCCGTAATCGGGCTTCATCTGTAAAAGCTACAGGGTTCAACTCCTGCACTGGAGAGCTTTCTCACTCAGTTAGTAAAATTTCAACTTAAAAAAAATGATTGTCTAAATGAGGGTTTTTGAAAATGTGGTATGTGTACTCCTTGGGAGGTATGCGAAGTCTGTGTTCACATGGGGAAGCTAAATGAGTCAGGTTTTAAATCTCATCAACTATTTTAAGGTATTCACACTCTTTGAAACGTCATTTTTGATGAACATATCGATTTTTCATTTTTGCAATAACATTAAAATCTGATCTTTTATCTATTGAATTTTGCTTTAATTGTGTCTGTATCTGAATTAGAACCCAACTTACAGCCATTTAAAGTTACATCTATTACAGCTTGCCGAAGAACTTTACAACCGGAAATACCATTCTGCAAACCGGAAGTAAGCTGAAATGTATGTTTACATTTTTCTTTTTCCGAGATTTAGCATTTAAATTGGATTATATGTTCAAGAAAATATATGGAGTATATAATTAAACCTTTAAAAAATAATTATTATTTTTATAGCAAGAACTGCCTTTAAAAGTTATTTTTAGCCTTTTCTCAAAATGAAGTTTTTCAAATTTTTACTGTATGCAAAACATCTTATGTATAGCAAAAAATTATGCATGAAATGCCTTGAATTTTTGTTTTACTTATTTTACAAATGTTTATTGAGGAAATAGACTACAATAATGATAATATATTAATTAGTTTGATGTTTACACTGGTATAAATTAAAAAGTTACAAGAGATTTTACAAATTTTTCATTACATTAGTACTTCAAGGGCCATAGCTTCTGCAACAGAGATGCTATTATAATGCTGCTAGTTATGTCCTACAGAAAGTTATTCTCTTTATTATGCAATTTACAAAATGTGAATGCATTGATTTGATTTTGAGTTATCATGTTTTGCACAAATGTCAATTTTTCACATAATTTTGACTATTTTTCAATTTAAAAAAATGATTTCTGTGTAATTTCTAAAATGTTTATATATTTTTCAGTTTTAACTTAAATATCATTAGAAAAAATTGGTATAAAGAGAAAATTTCAAAAAAAATCACCTCCGAAGGTGTACGAATACAAAATTCTAAAACATACTAACTGTTAAAGGTGACTTACAACACTACTTTTAAAAAATAACATCAAATATGCAAGAGTGAAAAAGCACAAACGTCTCATTAAAAAACTTGCATTATGGTATAAAAGTCCTGTTTATTTTCACTCATTCTTTTTTTTCCATTTTTCTGTTTGTAATTCTTAGAAGTTAAAAAACAGAGGGTACAGAAAGCATGCACATTTCTTTAGGCATTTTCACACTGAACAGAGAAATGAGACAGAAAATAAAAATTAAAATTAGAACCCTTCTTCTATCAGAAACAAATATCAATAAAGAATTTCCAGAAATGAAGCCATTTATTATCAATGTATGTTAACCATTTTAGAATCCTCTCTTAAAATATTAAAATTTTCAAGAGGAGGAAGAATATTAAATTTACAACATACTGCCTTGAAAGGAAGACATTCTTGAAATTCTAGTGGGTGATATCTGATCCCTATCTCGACTTTCCTGTAAAATTCTGGACATTCGATATGGAATTCCAGATAAATCAGAATGAGTGACTTCACGAGATTCTTCACGTGTATCTTCAGCTCTTGCTTCTTCTCTTGCCTCAGCTGTTAATCCATCCATCTAAAAAGGAAAGTGTTAATTATCAAAGCCTTTAAGAAATAGCTATAGAAGGGTCTCATTTAAAACACAAAATTACTTCAGTGTTAAAAAAGTTAATCTTCCTTTTTTTAGAAATGTTACACTGCTAAAATATGCTATCTGCAAGAAGGATAAAACAATACATACACCAGGTATCGATCTAGCCAGTGTTTCGGCTATGATCACATTTTTCACAAAATGCAAAAATAAAATGAAAAATTTTCAATTTTGCTAAAGCTTTTAATTAAAACATTTGCAAAAACATCTTTCACAGAATTGCAACATGACCTGGACACTGTTCAAATATATTTTACAGCAAAGATGCATAAATATGATTTTCAAGAAAATTTTTGAATTTTTGCATGCAAATATGTTAGAACTATATTCATCAATGCCCCCTTTAACAATATATTGTGTATCTATTCCAAAGTACACTGTTGATTGTGAAAAAAAAAAGGTTTTAGCTGCTTAAATCTAATAAAAAAAATATATTAAAACAGATTTATCAACATGCAGTGGTAGTAATATACTGATAATAACACTGAAAGTCCTAAAAGAGAATTATTCAATTTTCAGGATACAGTTATAAAATAAGTTTACATGAAAAGAAAAAAAAACTATAAAATATAAACCAGAAGATTTTGAAAGTAATAAACATGTTTCAGTCATGTTATTTCTCATTATTCGTTGATAGTTGCGATATTATATTCTATGTCAAGTATAGAATTTGAACTTTAAGAAATGTATAAACATAAGCATACTGGCACTTTAACATTTTGCTAAAGCATTTTTATCTTCTGATTTTAGCTTTTTCACTAAAGAATTTTTCAATTCAGATTAAACCCTGCATTTAGTAATATTACATCAGCATAATTTTGTTGAACTCAGAACAATTTCATCTCTGTAAAGCAAAAAAAAAATATATATATATACTCCTAGTTTGTCCTTTTCTCTAAAAGTTTACATAAAAAAGTCTTTTTTTTTCTATTAGATTTAAAACTCAAACAAAAATAAAACTCAGCCACATTATTCTTGCAAATAATCTTTCACTCAATTCAAAAGAACTAAGCAATTGGAAGAAATTTTATTTCTGTTGAGCATTCGCTTCAATTCCTATTAACTTCATACGTCTGGGATTATCTGAATTCAACAATACTGTGTAACTTAGCAATAACATAGGAAACTTCCAAAAGAAAGGTAAGTTCTGGTGTTTTCTGTTATTGTAGAGGGGGGGATAAAATTACAAAAAGAAAATGTGCAATTACTTTCAAATGTTTGAACATTATTCTTAAGTAATTTAATTATTTTATATGTACTCTTTTATTTACATCTAGTAAGATTTTTGTCTGCCATCCCTCCCACCTCAGGGAGGAAAAAAGATTTTAGCTTCCTATCCGAAAAACCTAGCTACATAATATTTGTACATCTATACGTTCCCATAAGCATAAAGTAAGTACACATAAAGTAAATAAGTATAGAAATAATTTCTATAACTGAAGATATCGCCTAGCAACATTTGGTAATATATTAAACTTTATTGCATGTACAACAGTTTGCCTTGGAGGAGCTGAAGTTGTCTAGCATCAATAGAAGTCCTGATGAACTAAATATCATTACATTCTTGATTAACAAGTACCAGTCTAAAAAAATATTTATTAAATGTAAACTTTAATTTTAATTTAATGCAATTTACATTCATTTGTAGCTTTGCCATGTTTGGAATTTGATTACAGGACATCTGGCTTGATGGAATCATAGCATCATAAAATCAAAACTATTTTCTTTAGTTTTTCTTAGTCCTTATTGAATATTTTGAAGATGGGCGATTGTATCTCAAGTGTTATTCAACAATCGAGAACAATCACCATAGTAGAAAATAACAACTAAGAGAGTCATTGAATAATTCTACAATTGATTGTCTCACCGAGAAGCTAAATACCCACAATTGCAAAATTTAGTAATTATCCCAGCAAGAAATGATATCGTAGCGACAGCAGATTGCAGGATTATTCTACAATCGAAACTTGTAACATTCTTTTAAAAGAATTTTAATTAAAGGACAATGTTGGTAAAGCAATGTTGGCATGTTTTGTATAAAATGAGTCAGGCTGGACCAGGCCATTTTAGTAAGATAGTCATTTTAGTAAATTATTTAAAGTTTCACTGTGTTCCACAGTCAAAAATTTTTGTTTGAGGCTCATGATAGTTTCAACCCTTGTGACTCCATCTATTGGTTTTATTAAAAATTAAAAATCCTTAATAATAATTATTAAAAAAATAATTAAAAATCCTTACATAATTAATCCACCTTTTTAGATATTGGTTTTATCATTAGATACACTTACATTGTCAAAAACTCTTTACATTTTACCAATTATTGTCTCTGTTTTCACTTACTTCTGGTTTCACTTCCTCGGGATACAACTCAAAAAGTTGCATTGTGCATACAGTTTCAGCAATCAGTTTTGGCAGTAGAGACTTTTAGAATTACTGTGATACTCGTTTATGTAATATTTCCCCATAGACTTTTGTTAACTTTACCCCCTGGGAGCTGATACGCTTCATAAAGTTGTATCGAGCATACAACTTCAGCAGGAGAGATTTCAAATTTACCGTGATAATGGTTTAAGTCATATGTTCTCATAAACTTTCATTAGCTCTTTAACTCTGTTAAAACGTAGCACTGGATCAGTGACACACTGGTATATTTTCTTTAGTTCGGTTAGGGTCTTTGGATTTCAGTTTCAGAAAAGGGGACCACTTTAGAGGTTTTAGTTTTCATTTGCGGCCTTTGAGTCTCATTTTTAAGCTTCCCTTCCCTTTCCCCTATGGCTTTTCTTTTCCCCATTTTCCTTTTGGCTCATTTCAGCTTAGTTTCCTAGTTTTTGTTTTCTCTTGCCTTTCCCCACTCCTTCTCTATCTTTTCAGTTCACTAGCTCCCACTTTTTACCCATCATGTGGGTAATTAGTAAGTCATCTCCTTTAGGTTCAACCCCTTTTTTCCACCATTATTTTTTTATTATTATTGGAACCATAGTTTGCGAGATACTGAGGAGGTTTCGCTCCTCATTTCACTTTTTGTTGTTCTACCCCCACCCCCTTCACACCTTCCCTTAACTTTTTTATGGGTTTCTTAATTGTAAGACTCACTGTCTGCCCCAGGCTCTGTTTCTGACATAATTTTTGGGTTGATCTGATATTTTTTATACAATTTGTCAATTGCTACTGCCTAGAGGTGCTTTTTTTCCCCCTACATATATATATATATATATATATATATTTAGACTATCTCTGTTTCTACCCGATCCCTTAGTTTTTTTCAACATTGCACATTGTATTGTCTACAGCTTCGTAGATTGTCTGGATTTGTCCATCTCAGACAATTAATTACTAATAAAATCGGATCGAATATGAATAGCAATTGGTTGACTGGAGTCATCAAGAAACAATTTACACAATCAAAAACAATCGAGATATCCAAACAATAGAGAGAATCAATCTTGGCATCAGCCAACACTAGTTTTTCTGCTTGAAGTCCCTTCTTGCTTCACTAATTTCTGTGTCATTCTTTGATTAGTGAATTTTTTTTTTTCACATTAATTAACATTGTATGAAATTTTTTATAACATTAAATTTAATTTCCAATAAGTTTCTAGATGTAGAAAATTAAGAATTTGGAAATCTCTAAAAAAAATTGTATGAACGGCTCTTTCTCAGCTAATTTTTAAAGACAGTGTAAGATGTAAGAATGATAATTATTTAGTACTATTTAATATCTGTAATATGAAAAAGTGATTCAACCAGGTTTAACACTTCAAACTGCCACTGTGCCAAAATATTTGTTTGGTGAGAAAATGAAAGATTAAAATTGCCAAATTGTGAGAGTTGAAAAATATATATTTTTTATTTTCATTGACACTCTCAATCATGTTATTGAACAAGTGAAAGATTTCATTTTTTATGTAATTAATTATTTTCATTTTGACTTTTTCAGAACGGATTCATATATTTTTTAACTTTTTATTTAACTCACTAACATACTATCACAAATTCCAAATTAACTCGGATTTTGTTTCATAACACTATTGAGAGATAAATTCAGCAAGAATTTTTTTCCTTGACCTTGCAAACCAATTAGAATAACTTATTTCATTAGTTTCTATAGCCAATTGCTGAATTAAAACAATAACTAATCTAAAAACACTTTTAAAAAAATTAGAAAACATATTGAAACAAGAAAGAAAAATCATGCATCAAACATAGATTATGAAACACTTTCCAACACAATCAGAATAATGTAACGAAACTTAACCATTTAATAAGGTTAAAGATGATATCTAAGTAAACAATTTGGTAAGACACATAACACATTTGAAATCCCAATTTCAGTAATTACCATCTAAAATCTGAAAAGTATTCAAATTCTTTTGTAAAGCCTTCTATATGATCTAAAGATATTTGTATAGATACTACATATAATATGCTAAACTTTAGTTCAATTAGGAAACTCATAACACAGTTGAAAATTCCCTTTCAACAATTTCCACCAACAAACAGAAATGTACTCTAATTCTTTTGTGCAGCCCTGTATATGATCTGTAGAATTTATGTACACCAAGTAATATTAAAAAAAAATAGTTAAAACACATACCACAACTGAAATTTTACCACAATTAAAAACACATACCACAACTGAAAATGCACCTTCATCATTTGTAGCTCATAGAGTAAACAAATTCTTTTGTGTGTTCCTGTAAATGAACGATAAATACCATGCATGCCATATTCTACAGTAAGCATTTTGTAGTGCATCTCAGTGATATATATGAATTTAAAAATATCTGAAATAGTCTAGCATCATAAAAAGATTTCGCAAACGATTTTTCCCCCATAGACCATAATGTAACAAAATTATTTTGAGTGTCCCTGTAAATGAACTATTAAATGCTACACACTTCCTTTTTAATACCGAACATGCCACAGTGAACCTTAATAACAGATATCAATTACATAGCAATCTGCATACATTTATGCGAGTTAGAGCACGGCCAGACAAACCGAATTCATAAACCCTTTAAAACTGTTAAAAAGAAAAAGAGATATGTTAGGGCTCTAAAGAACAATTTTAGAAAAAGTATTTTATGGCGAATATTACTAACACAAACATTTCATTTGGTTATAATTTGTCTTTGCAGACTACCCAAATTTCTAAGGTTAGTTAAAAGTTAGTAGAAACCCTAGACTCAATTTCATGTTGTCCATTAAAATTGACTTAGAAGAGATGAGAAAAAAAATTAACTAAAAAACTTTTTAAACACAACAAATTTTTTAAGACAAAAAAATCCTTTCAAATTATTTTTTTAGAAGATGTTTTTTAAAAATATACCAGGATGTCTGGTCATGGTTGGATGTCTAGTCAATTTTTGGCCAAAATAAAGAAAAGTTACGGTCCGAATTTCAAAAAATTTGAATTTTTGGAATGACAAAAATCGACTCCTGGTGTACCCCCATTTTTGGATTGATACCTCTGGTAGATTTTTTTTTATTCGATGATGCGTCAAAAAGAGACAATTTGAATGTCTGCAATTATCAAAACGGAAATTTTCTTCTCAGGTTTCGATAAAACTGTTCCTTGTTTTGCTAATTTTGATGAGGTTTTTAATTAATAATGTTCTTAATTAGGGGCCGACTTCTTCGAAACTGTAATTCCTGGAGGCCCGGATTTTTCCACATTTTTTAATACCAAAATCATCTTGCTGCTCGTTACGCTCGCAGAGTTTATCCAGTTACAGACAGACACACAGACAGACGTTTACGAACATTAATAATAATGAATAGCTGGCTTCGCCCGCTAGCGGGCCCCTAATTTACATCGGTGCCTCGAATCTTGTAAAACCTCTAATAAGATAAACCAAACCGAACGAACCTCCGACCCGGGTCCCCGTTGTCTCCGGCACCGTATACCGGTCGTGCTATGCACGCACCGGATAATCCATTAATTTGCACATTGAATAGTATAAACTTCTAATCAAACAAACCTCCGAACTGGGTCCCTGCTGCCTTCGGCACTGTATACCGGTCATGCTATGCACACTCCGGATAATTCCTTAGTTCCACCTTCCACCGCCAGGAGGTGCAATCTGTTCATACGATCATAACTAAAATAGTTATGGCTTTTGATTACGAGTCGAATGAGCCATACCCCGTCGTGTTCATGCCCATAGTACCAGAGATAGGAAAGTGCCCCCTGGTGGTGAAAATACAAACTAAAATAGGTAAGCTCTATCAATGTTGAGTCGAATGAGCGATACCGCGTCGTGATGGTACCTATATAACCCGGATTGGAACAGGTCTGGTACTCACTCCGTGAAATGTATTTGAAATCTTTCTCCCTATCATTTTTCCTACAGAAATCGTATTTCTTCTTTTCAAGCCAGGAGGGGCGATAAACCTACCAAATGAAACTAGTTGGTGACTAACATTTTCCCCTCCATGTTTTCTCTTATATTTCATGGATTCGGGGTGCTTCACAAAGTGAAAGTTTTTTTGCAGGTCTTCTATGATTGAAATCATTTAACCTGTATTATTATTATTTTTTTTACAATCATGACTGATAAATTACAGTATGACACACGGTAAATTCTTATTACAAATACTATGTTGAATATCACTGTTTTATTGTGTATTTCAATTTTAATAAAGAAAAACTATACGGAACAGTTCGAAAATTTTAAAAGCGTTTAGTTGTTAAATGTTTTATGCTGAATAAAATTACAAGTAATATATCGGTAAAATTGTTATACTTGCTGTTTTAGATAATTACAATTGAATTACTAATAGCTTACTTAAAAATACTTTTATTGTCTGTTATAGCTTTAATCAGGAATGAAATCAGTCAAAAAGAAAGAAAAAAGGAGAAAAACATATCTGGTTATTTTAATTCTCTTTAGATTATTAAAGTAGCTAAATCAGGCTACTTATTTTAAAAATCAATAATCAACAAATATCATTCATAATAAATTATTTTAAAGAAATGGTGGATGTTGAAATTTCTTTTTTTATTTAAAATCTCTATAAGGAGTCTATGACTGACATGAAACATTTCCAGCGTGAATATAACATTTTGAAATAAAGTATTAAAAATATCTGGACAAAAAAAGGCTTATTTCATAAGCATAATGCATAAGAAATAAATTTTTACAAATGTTCCAGGTAATTTCTGAATGATTAAAAATCTTGGATTATTTTAAGGCAGTTCCAAAAAAAAAAAAAATAAATAAATAAATAAATAAAAAATATTTTTCCTCGTTTAACAACGTGAAACTTTCTGTTACATTTTCTGACTCATTTTTTAACATAAAAGCCTGATACTTGCAGACATGATTATTAAAGTGATTTGTAATCGAGCGTTTTTTCATTTTCCGATAAATTAATTACATCTTGAGTTATAAGCGATTATTGTCTCAGGACGGCAGTTTTCGTTCCTGTGTTGTCGCGTTCCGAAGGTTCAAAACACTCATTTTTGACAGCATTTTCTGAAAAAATTTCTCAGTTTGTTGATAAATGGAAACCAACCGTTCGATTACATATTTTTTTAATACGAGCACTTGCCAACTTGATACTTTTGTTGCGTACAATTTTTTTTTTTATACATATAAATTACATTAGTTAAAACTGGCTACTTTTAGAAGTATTCTTAAATGCAATTTAATTAATAAAAACGGATAAAATTGGCAGTTTTTTTTATTATTAAACTATGAAATCGAACAACATTTTGCATTTTTCGAAAAAGACGCAGGATTTTTCAGAAACTGCTATCAAAATTGGTGCTTTGAACCAATTTTAGAGACGCGGAAGCCTGAGAAACGATGTCAGAATACAGCAATCGCCTACAAGTCAACATGTAATATATTTATCGAAAACTTCTATAAGATATTTAATAAAAGGATAAGTAAAATTAAAGAAATTATGGAACATTTTTAAAAGTTTAAAGATCGTCTTTAAAATTGAGAAAATAATACTTTTTTTTCAGGAACATTTTACAATAAATTGTGGGGGGAAATATAGAGCATGTACAGAATCATTTAATGTAATTAAATCTTTTGTTCTTTTAACCAAGAAAACATTTCAGCATCTCTTCTTGAGGTGTATTTATATTATTCGGGACTTCAAAATGATCATACAATGTGTGGATATCACTAATTTCCAATAGAATTTTCGATATATTTAACAGAAGATTTCTGCGATCGAAATTAGGAATTCATATCCCCCGTCCCCTCTGAGTTTACCATTGATTAATTTTTTAAAATGTGGTACTGTAATTGAAATTGTTTCTTATCTAAGCATAATGTCACAATATCTGTAAGGTGTAAATGTATTTGTAAGGTATGCGTCTTGTAAGGTGCTAGTTAAAAAAATTAAACAATATAATATATTTAATAACAATATAATATAATATATTTAACTAAACGAATATCTTTAAACGAAAATTAATTCTTAATTAATAGTGTGCATATTAAAGCTTTTATGGTTTTATTTCAACTAATTTCCCTATATCTTCGGTTATGAAAATTTTAATGTCATGATTCAATGTTCATGATAAATTTGCTTTATGCATATGTTACACTCAGATTCTCAAGAAAACAGTTCAGTTATAAGAGGAAATAAGATAACCATTGCATGCTGAAATGTAATAATATTTTTTGTTCCATCGTGATTGTTCAAATGACAAGTTTTAAGCTGTTTATAACATAAATGTTATGCATCATTCTGTCACACATTTATTTAACTTCCCTAAAATTTCACAATGGTAGGGTCCCTTTTCATTTCCCATGTATTCGACCCTCTTATCTTATTTTGGTCAGGGGAATCTCTCTGTGTTTTCCAAGAAACGGGAGAAGATCTATTCATACCACTATACTGTATTGGTATTGTTGTACCAGCGCCTTTATAATGAAGTCCAGTAGGGCGAGTTTTGTTCTGCTTATGAAAGTATTTTTGCGTAATTACAAAAAAAAAAAAAAAAAAAATCATTTTAAAAAAATGCTGTGCTTATGGGCATTTCCATGAAAAAGTGGACATGAGGGTTGAAATTTCAAATGTCTTTTATTACAACAAATAATATATCAAATTAAAGGTAACAATATGACGCATATGAAATTACAGAGAACTAATCTCTAAAAATATTTTTTTTTATAATTTATCTAGGCTCAAAGTTGGAAAAATTTGAAAAACTTTCAGCCTGTAAAATAGGGTATTTTCATTCTGCCAGAAGCAATATTTAAAACAGCAGCATTTTCCATATATGTGCATATATTACTATTTGTGACCTTTGTGTAGCTTTTGAAACACTTAATTTTTCAAAAAAATTTAAAAGTCCCGATTTTTAATACAAATACATTTACCCTGTCTCTCTGTCACACCCGTCACAAAAAAGATGCTTAAGTTATTATACAAAATGCATTTTTCCATGAAAATACATGGAACTTTCGGAAAGTCTAACTATTGAAGTCTGAATAACTGCAAAACGTTAAAAATTTATTAAATTTTTATTTTGTGTGAAATTTTAGGGTGACGGGTGTGACAAAATCCTTGTGACGGGTTGGCAAAATTCTTGTGACGGGTATGGTAACATTTTAAATTGTTTTGAAATATATTTAAATATTTTTTTAATGAAGTGTAAGGTTAAATCATTCTTATTCCTGAACATATTAAGCCCAATTTGCCAAAAAAGAGAAGATAAATCATGAAATATATATTTGAATTATTTTAGCGAATTGTGAGTTGGTAGCAACTTACTTACTTTTAAGTTAATTCTGCTTTGGATTTTTTTAAATGTGCTCAGGAGATTGGTGCAATAAAGGCATTGCATGTCTCAGCAGTGAAAATACTAGAAACTAAACAAATACTGACAGAAAATGGGAAGGCATCAAGTCTTATCACCACTTTAAAGTAAGTAGTGATAGTACTATCCTTTTGATGGGAAAGACTGCCAAATCAACACTGAGGGAAGTGGCAGTCACTGCTAATTGTGATTCCCCCCCCCCCCCCTAGAAAGATTTTGAAAATATCAGATTTAATCAGGATACTTAATTGAACCATGCGCGGCAATAATATGGCGTAGTCTCTGAACGAAATTACCAGAAACCTTTGTAACATCAAACAAATATGTTATGTATGGATGTCAACACACCCGTCACAACTGCATTAATGGATTATCATTATAAGAATATATTATATTTTTAAATATTGAAAGCTATTGAAGTTATATATTTGTTATATTATCCAAGCATATGCATGGAAAAACATAATTAAAATACTTTTCAGGGATTTATTAGCTAACTTATTTCTCTCGCTCTTCCCCCTTCTCTCCAATCCTCTCTCTCTCTCTTTTTTTTTTTTTTCTTTAGCTGTAAAAATATTTCTAAAACATATACTTAATTTTATTTGAAGTGTTAAAATTTTACACACTGCTCGTCAGCTTTTAACATATAAAATAATAAATTAAGCATTTTTTAAAGAAATATTTTGACATCTAAGAAACAAAATACATCCTTTAAGAAAAATTAAGTTAAAAGTATTAATTTCCTGAGGTGATATTTTAAAAATATGAATATATACGCCTATAAGTTTAACATTAGCGAAGGGAATTGGACAGGTTGTCGAACAGTTGATGTCGGTTAACCCTTTCCGGCACAGGCAGAGTTGGTCCGTAAAATGAGAAATTACTGACTGACACCGGAATTTACAAACGACTTTTTTCGAAAATAAGAACTCCTTATTTTAAGCTTTCATTGTAGAAACAAAATTTTATTAAATATTCTTGGTGTTGAATGCAAGTTTGGAATTAAAATTAGGTGTGCCCGGAGTGGGACCACTGTGCCGGAAAGTTTTACGCCCAGTCTTTTTGTGAGTAAAGTGTCTTGTAAATATTGAGCCGTTGGGAAAAGTTAAATGTAGTATTAACTACATAAGAAAGAACAATTAAAAATAGAAGAAAAATTAAACAATGGGAATAAAAAAGTAAAGCAAAAGTTATTAAGGATAGAGTCTAATAAATGGAAAAAAGTAAAATGGTATAGCTGAAGTTAAAATTAACTACTGAAAAAAGTGGAAAAAGTGTAAAATAGTGTTCGGAACATGTTCAAAAACAGCACTTAAATGCCAGGTGGAAAAGGCAGGCAAAGCAAGGCTTTAACAAAAAAGGCACTTAAAAAGGGCAAACATTTTTGTTTTTTTTTGGTATAGCTTAGGAATAAGTTTAATTAGGAAATTAAAAATTTATATAAAAGTAAGAGAGAGAAATTTGTAGAATGGTGAGCACTAATGCTCATAGTCAATAATGCAAGAATATTTTGGACGCTTGCGGTGATGTGGTTCGAATGCCTCATAATCCGGCATTTCTGCGATTATATCATTAGGGAGGTCATATAATTTTTCATAAATTTTTTTGGCAAGGTGGTTGATTATTTTATTTAATGTGGTAGTTTTGAGGTCTCTGCGAATAGTGCTAATTACGGAGATAACGAGAATCATTTCTGACAGTACGCAGATTTTGTTACGAAGTTGGCTGAGGTTTTCCATGGATGATTTGCAGATATAGTCCCAGGGACAGGTTGCTGATCAACAGCATTAAATGATGCAAATATTACTTTCGGCAAATCGTGGTGTGAGATGACTTTTTGCAACAAACATGTTACATATGTTTTATACATATGTTGGATATGTTACATATGTTTTATACACATGTTACATTGTTTTATACATATGTTACATATGTTAGATATGTTTTATGCACATGTTAGATATGTTACATATGTTTTGTACATATGTTAGATATGTTTTATACATGATATACATAATATACATGTTATATATAACATATATTATATACATATGTTAAGAAGTCTTCAAAAAAATATCAAACTTTTTTCTATGCAATATATATATATATATATATAATTATAATATCTTTGAATTTCAAAAAAACATATCAAGTTCTTGTAACAATCTAATTAAATCTCCAAAGAGATAATTAATAATAATGTGTAAACAGAATACCACATAGTTAATAAATTAACAAGTGCAATCATAATTTTACCATAGCTTGTTCTTCAATGGTAATTGGCCAAAAAATATATATATATATTTGTAGGATTTCAGTTTGAACACTTCACGTAAATGATCATCAAATGAACTGACACTGAACTGACACTCTGTTATTATCCATGGCTTTAATGCGCGAGTTGTAAAATAGTTTGGATCACGAGATTGGGCTAAGAGTCAGTCTTCTCATTTTTGTTATGAAGCAAGATGTATAAAATGGATTGTAGGCCTAGTTGGATTATTGTAAGATAAATTGGTTATATAGTTTTAACTAAAAGTGTATTAGTTGAAAGTAAAATTCATATTTTGTTGTTCATTGATTACTGGTTCAGTAAAGTGACTATTTACATATAATCTCCTTACATATATATATATATATATAATAAAACCATAAAATGTTAATAATTTGGAGTTGATATCAAGTAAATACAAATGGATTAAGAAATGAAATATGAACTAAATATAATGGAAAATTGGATAACAAGAGATTTAAATTAGAATTGGATATGAAAAAACACGTGTAGATATAATTTTCAACCTGGATGTACCCACACGTGTTTTAAAAAATAATTCAGTATTTCATAATTATACTGGCATATATGCTAAGATCAGTACAATCATCCAGGTAAAATATCATATATATTATTTCTCCTGTCAACATCCCTTTTTCTCAGAAAATACGAAACGCAGAACGACGAAGGAGACAGCATATGAAAGGATTTTGAACAGGCTTCTGACATAGCACACTTATCATATATATTATTTCTCCTGTCAACATCCCTTTTTCTCGGAAAATACGAAACGCAGAACGACGAAGGAGACAGCATATGAAAGGATTTTGAACAGGCTTCTGACATAGCACACTTAACATTTCATTAAAACATGTTTTTGATTAAAAATTGCTGTTAAATAAAAATTAAATCGGCATTGTTTTCATAAAAGAAATGAAAGGTTTTACTCTAATTAGTGTTGCCACCAAAATAAAATACTGCATTATCAGATGACGTCTTCCTATAATGCAATTGAAATACGATTGTTAATATATTTTTTGCGCGTACTTTTTGAAAAAATATCGAGCTTTTAATCGGGTTTTTATTTAATTTTTATGCATGCGTCACTTATTGTTTATTTGTTTACTTTATTCAATCATGGCTGTGTGTATGCGTACTGTATCGGAGCACCAGTAGATTACGTAATTTAAGGATTATTTTCCATTTAGAAAAACAGTTCATTAGCATTCACAAAAATTATAAGCATTTATTTTTTAATATTTCATTAAGCTGTTAATAAGCCAGCAAAGTCTGACGTCACTTAAATGGCTGCTGGACCACAAAGTTTAATTCCATGTTTAAGCTCCCATAGGCTTGCAAAAAAGTGGTGTACCAAATACTGATTTATGTATTTAAGACATTTATGGAACAGTTTTGAAAAATCTGAGGAAATGCTTTGGTACTTCTCTATTATCCCATCGACCACTTTTCATAACAAAAAACTATCGCCAAACTGTAACGCCAAATAATCGGGAGAACGTTGCATTGGAATATCAAAATAATAAATAAACAAAATATACAAATTTAAGGACACAATTGTTATTTTAATTAATGAAATAACGATACTTCTCTATTATCCCGTCGACCACTTTTCATAACAAAAATTCATTTTTTTGTTTATCAACGAAGTCGTTCAACTAAAACTACTCTAACGTTTTATCCACACGGCGAATCGTCATGGCATTTTTTCTACTACCTTTTAAAGGTTAGTATTTACTAAAAAAAACATCGGTTCGGCGATTGCAACGCCATCTGTGTGCCAGACCGGGAACTTATCAGCCCATGTGTTATATACTATAAGACGAGGTTATCAAACCATAAGATGAAGATTAAACATGTACAGAGTGATTATAAAAAAAACTATCCCGATATATGAGCCCCTAACTATCATTCCGTTCACAGAAACTGAATGAAATTTTGGTTTAAAGTATTTTGAGGTATGCGCTGAAAAATCATATGAAAGACAAAAGTTAAAATGGTTGAGAGACGCAGGAGGCTCACGCCCCCGTCTCTCCATGATTTCAAGTAAAAGTTCAAGAAAAGTATAACTAAAAGTAAATATGAGCTTAAATGAAATTTTAGATTGTGGTATTTCTATGATAGAAAAGCTTTAGTCTTATAATCGAAATTACTGAAAATTAATTAATATAAAATCGCTAATTGTATATAAAACTCATGAAAAAACATGGTAGAATCATTGGAATTGCGTAAAAATTACTAAAGCTAAGAATTTTTGTTTATCGAAGAAATCCTTATTTTTATATGTAAATTAGTGATTCCCTCAGTTTGTGGGGATGGGTTTTTACCTCCCCTCTTAAATGCTATATTTTAGGAATGAAAAAAAAAAAGAAAAAACCGGTGCGTTTACATTGTATATATAAGCGGTTAAATCAAGTCTAAATAATATAAAAATTATGATATGTGCAGTCTAAACAGAATTAAATCAAGTATATACAATAAAAATTAGGTAATTGGTTTCTAAACCCCTATTATTGCATGGAAAAATCAATTAATTCGTTAAAAGTCACTCAAATTTTGAATATTGTTTATGTATTTTGGTTCAAAAACTAAAATATAAGTGTACTTTTCCTTTTACAGCAAGAATAGCTAATATGATAGTTGAAAAATTCTTTTGAAATCAGTATATTCTTTTGCTTCATTATTCTACCCATTAAGGTGCCCATTGTTCAGAAACTGTAATATAAGTTTAAATTTCCTCTTGTAAGTTGATATCCTCATCTTATTGTTGAATAATTCTTAAGAAATCAGCACTTTTCATTAAAAATCAATATTTTATTTTGTTTAATTATTGATACTCGTTAAGGTGTTTGGCATTCAAAATTAATATACGGGTGATTATAATTAAAGTTACGATTTCAAAAATCGATAATTTTAAAAACTACTGGTCAGAATGACTTGATATTTTAGCAGAACAATCGTGAGGCAATGGAATTTTGTTTGGCGAAGGAAAAAAAAATAGTTTCAAATTGTGCCGATAGATGGCGTTGTCAGGGTAATGTCAGGGGAAAGACCAAAAATGTATTCTTGAACCCTTTCCGGCGCGGTGTAAATTTGTTTGCAAAATGATGAAATAATAGACTGACACCGGAATTTACAAACGAATCCATTAGTAAAAAGAAACTTGCTTATTTTCTGGGTCTTAATGAAAGGAAAATTTTAATTAAATTTATTATTCTCATTAAAGTGTCCGTTTTTCAGGACATGTAATATAAGTTTAGATTCCATCTTATATTATGATATCCCCCATCTTATAATTGAATAATTCTCAAGAAATCGTTTTTTTCCCCCTTAAAAATGGATATTTTGCATTGTTTTGTCTAATTATTAGTACTCATTAATGTCATGATTGTTCAAAAAGTAAAGTATTTGTTTAATCCTCATCTTATAGTTGAAAGATTCTTAAGAAATAAACTGAGCTGCGCCGCCAGATGCCTTAGTGTCACCCGTTGGCGTCTCAACCGCCGTACCCATGTACTGAGGGACATATAACAGGAAAGTTCAGGGTCTGCTCCCCGTATGTGCTACGGGGGTTGGTGCACTGCCATCTGAGCATCACACCAATTCTACTGAGTGGTGACAGTAAAGGTCGTTATGATACGTGGAGGATCCCATAATCAGATGAGACCTCCAAGAAGACACTTGATGAAATGCCAGAAGACACCCGACGGCTTCGTCGCTGGAACCCCATAAGAGGAACCGGTCCTAGGTCATATGCCGAACTCTCCCGACGACCCTTGCTTTCCCACGGCGTCTGAACGTCGTGTTCTAGGGAGGGATAAAACAACTAGTTCTTTTGCCGTGGTTTTTGAATCAGCTTTTTCGTTAAACATTGATATTTTTCGTTGTTTCACTTAATTAGTAATGCTCCATAAGATGTTCGTCATTCAAAATTAGTATATAAATTTAATATTCATCTTATAGTATGGTAATCTCGTCCATTTAACCGCATCTTAGAGTTCTTATTTTCACCCCTCACCTTCGCATTCAGGGGCAGTGCACGGTACGTCCGTGAACTCACCGGCTGTCCTCGAACTCTCGTTTCCCTACTGCTCGAATAAAATTGACAGACGTTTTTATTAAACTATGAAATCGAAAATCAGTTTCTATTTTTCAATGACAACAAAAAATCTTTCAGAAACTACTGTCGAAATTGGAGCTTTTAACAAACGCTACGGACGCGAAAGCCTGAGAATCGACGTTATACGATAGAATTCGCCCATAACTCAAGATGTAATATGTAGATCGAAAAATGGGAAACGTTATTCTATTCCGATTGACTCATCCATGCTTTAGCTTATAAAATAATGGGTGTAAATGTGTCAGAAAGTTTCAAATTGTTCGACGGGGGATTTAAAAAAAAAAAAAAATAGGTCCAGTAATAAATAAGTTTGAAAGATATTGCATTAAGCTGTTAAAATGTTTTAAAAATCTTTCTATAAACGAATTTTATCAAAAAGGGGTTTTGTCCGTTATGGTTCTTCAGAGCCATAGCAATGATGGTACAGTCGGTGCACCAAGCGCCTTCAATTACATTAAGTGCTAATCGACTTCATCGGCTCCATCACTTATCATTACTGATGCACCGCGCTCCGATCACTCATAGAAAATTTAACAATGTATTTTCACAAGGTTCCAAATAGAGTTACTGCTGTGCTGGGATTATTGTATGCCCGCATCGGTCCAGCCACACCCCTATATAACGGTGCAGTTCATAAGGGCAATCCGGTGAGAGAACGGCTCTGTTTTAAACCTAACGAGATTAATTACAAACCCAGCTATTCGACCTCTCTTTGGAATTAACTTATTGGGGATTGTTATGGGTATCTATGATAATTTATATATTGTGTTAGAGGTCTGAACCTGGCCCTAGAGCGGCCTGCGTTCGGACCAATTTTCATTGAAGAGACTCGTGCAGGACCTAGTACTTACTTTTTTCGGCAGCTCGGACCGGGCTTAGTCATCACTTTTTCCGACCTGGGTCTAACTTATTTTTTCAGACTCGGGCCGGGATGGGTCTGCACTTTAGACCTGACCTGGACTTTCTTCTTAGTGGTCTGCACGGGCCGAAATTTTCTAAGCCCGTTCCGACCCAGCCCGTATAAAAATCATTGACCTGGTATGGCCCGTGCAAAAATCAATAAAAAGAGACCCGTCGCATCAATTTCTACAAAAAATGCCCAGATTTTTAAATGGTGTTTATTCGAAAATTAAAATTATCTTTTAATAATAGTGTATACATTTCTGGGGAAGAAAATTAAAGTACGGTAAAATCTATGAATTAGAACCTGCCTTAAACGGAAAAAATGGCTTGATCCGTACAAAACGAATACAATAATTCGTCCGAAAAGTGCATAATAGATATACAACACATGATGTACCTGCTAAGAATCAAAGCTATCTATAACGGATTTTTGTTGTTTTACTGAATTTCTATTGTATGTAATTGTCTAAGTCAATTTTTTTAATTGGTGTTTATGTACGTAATTCTCTAAATGGTCATTAATATTATTGATATTGAGTGTTACATGCATTTCGAACATAATTTGAAAATAACAATTATTATTATTATTATTATTATTATTATTATTGCTCTTTTAAACATGAAAATAGTTTAACACCTCTTATTGAAGCATATTTCCATGATTCGAGACTGCAAAATGGCCATACGCTGTTAATATATTTTCTTAATACATATTTATCTTTGTGCTAACATGGATTCATTCTGACCGAATTCAATTCAAGCTACCTTATTATTGTTCTTTTTTAAAGTAGACTTTGATTATTATAAAATCTGATGAAATATTATTTATTATGTTTATTTCATTTATAATATTATTTATATTTTATCATGAAATCTATATGACACATGTCAGTTAAATATGAAATATTTATAAAAATAATTAATCTTATATTCTTTATGGAAAACCGTAACATATACATATATACTGCTGATTTTCTTTTCAAAAATAAGTGGTAGGGAAGGGCAAAATTGCTAGGTTAAATATAAATGTTATGTTTTGCAACATCAATATTTATCTATTATAGCAAATCTCATAAAGTGATCTTGCGAAAAAACATAGTCCCCCCTTCCCTTCCCCAAAATTGAGATTATTCTTTGCAGAATTAAAAAAAAGAACATATAATGGGGAAAAAAATAAAGAAAAACATTTGACAAGTTGAAAATTATTCAAACATGGATTTAAAAGGTTTTTATGTTTAATGACATGCCTATCTGTTTTTCTACCTCTGTGAAATTTTAAGAAATCGTAGTTGTATAGATGGAATATGTATATATTTTTAACGGACTTTGTAATAATCTCTTCCCTGCCTCGAAAACACCCCCACTCTTAAAAAAATAAAACATTTATATATTTTTTTCCCAGTAAAATCTAGTACTGATGGCTAAAAATAGAAAAATAATACATTATATTTTTTTCGTTAGTGCTTTTACCTCTACCCTCAGTCCCTCTCATTATCAGATAATGAAAAAGTTCATTAAAAAGCATACTTTAATTTCATAAATGTTTACAGTCATCGAAAACAATGTTTCAAAAAATGTTTAATAAAAGTAAAACAACACGCAAACTTCTCAGAAATACATAAATTAATACATAAAACTTAATGATTTGATGATACAAATTATTGTTTTACTCTATTTATATTTTTATTTACTTATTATTTATTATTTTATAAGAATTCTAACTGAACTGTTTTAATAATATAAAAGAAAAGTAAAATAGCTAGAAAACATTCACTTTATTTTTATTTTGCTGTTTTCACTCTTGTTTAATATTATAATAGCGAAAGTATTTTTAATTAAACATTCAACATTAAATATTCAGCATGAAACATTCAACATCTAAACGCTTTTAAAATGCTAGATCTGTTCAATATATTTTTTATTTATTATAATTGAAATACACAATAAAACAATGATATTCTACGTTAAAATTTATATAAACAAGTTGGAAATTGTACTTCAAACGTGACAAATGAGGTGCGTTCGTACTATAGCAAGTTATATAAATATTCAGATCTTGATGATTTTTAATTCTGTGAAATGAATTATACGTCTGCAGATTAAATTCTGCAATTAAATAAGTATATTAGTCGCTTGACGATTCAACCTCGAAAGCTCCTATAAAAAGAAGCGCCGATTTTTTTTAAATTCAAATTTCTTAATAAATATTTTTATTAATATCTTCTAAAGTTTTAATTCGATGTTCATAAAATTTGAAATGTCTCGACAAAATTATGCAAAGTATCATTTTTAAACGCTCGCAATACATTTCAAATTCCATCACCACGTGTTGTTTATTTATTTTACTATTACCAATTCATAAATGCGACCGCCAAACAAATCTCCCTACCGCTGTATTATTTTTAAACGCTCACAATACATTTCAAATTCCATCACCACGTGTTGTTTATTTATTAAGTACAACCCCCAAACAAATCTCCCTACCGCTCTCTGGTTAAGGTGTGGGGTTAAAATAAGTTTGTTTACGCATATCGCATTCGCCAAGTAGGGAGTGCCAAGCACATCTTGGAAAAGAGGAGTGTATTGCAGGAAAGAAAACAATGAAAACCCGAGCCCCGAGCGGAGTGAGTACGAGACCTGTTCCCCCGGATTAGCTGAAAAATCCATTAGTTACACATTCTACCACCACGGGACGCAATCTGTTCTATACGAACATAATCGATATCTTTGAGGCTGTCGACGTCGAGTCGAATGAGCCATACCTCATCGTGATCGGGCTCTTACAACCAGAGAAAGGAAAGCGCCCCCTGGTGCTGAAACATCTTTAGTTACATCTTCCACCGCCAGGGGGCGCAATCTGTTCTATACCAACATAACCAAAATCTGTAAAGCTATCGAAATCCAGTCGAAGGAGCCAAACCCCGTTATAATCGGGCCCATAGAACCCGATTTATGGAAGCGCCCCCTGGTGGTGAAACTTGGAACAAAAATATGTAAGCGCTATCGATATCGAGTTGAATGAGCCAAACTGCTTCGCAATCGGACCCATGCGACGGGAGATAATTTTAAAAGAAATAGCAAATTCCTTAGCTTTTTCTTTTTCTATATAAAAATTGGAATTTTGCTAGAATGAAAAATTATGCACCGAATTCGAAAATTTTTTGAATCCGTGAAATGTCAGTCCACTCTAAGCAAGGATGCATAGTTTTCAGATTTGAAAATCCGATATTTAAAAAATATATATATAGCCCATAAAAACTGGAATAATTTTAAAATGCATCTGTTCATCAATTTATCTCTTTTGGCAGAAAAGCGTCCAAATGTCTGATGAGAACACTTGCAAATATTTTGCTTCTGCCCAGTTTGAATAGAAATAAATTCATTTTCCATTTTCATTAATGAGTTTTAATTGATATCTTTAAAAGTTACTGGTCAATTTTTATGAATTTTTTTTGTTGAATTTGCAATTTTTTTTTACACATGTTTGCAGATTTTTGTGAATGTAGAGTAATTATTTCCACTTGTTTCAAAAAGAAATGGAGTGATTAGACCTCGGATGTGTCCACCTGGCATTCTTTACAGCAACCTTTTTCCCGTCTGGGGTCAATGTTGGATGTCTGGTCAGTTTTTGGCCGAAATAAAGAAAAGTCTACTGTCCGAAATTCAAAAAATTTGAATTTTTGGAACGACAAAAATCGGCTGCGGGTGTACCCCGGTTTTCAGAGCGATACCTTTGGTAGATTTTTTTAAATTCGATGATGTGTCAAAATGAGACAATTAGGATGTCTGCGATTATCAAAACGGAAATTTTTTTTTCGGGTTTCGATAAAACTGTTCCTTGTTTTGCTATTTTTGATGAGGTTTTTAATTAATAACATTCTTAATTAGGGGCCAACTTCTTCGAAACTGTAATTCCTGGAGGCCCAGATTTTTCCGAATTTTTTGATACCAAAATCGCTTTGCTCGCAGTGTTTATCCGTGTACAGATGCACACACAGACAGACATTTAGGAACACTAATAATAATAATGATAAGAAATTCCTTAATAAAAGAACAAATTAACTCTTTTGATGTGGATTTTATATCAGGCATGAAAATACAAGCTCGCTGGAAAAGCTGAACATGTGATATAAAGTTATTGCAGTATAAGTTCATGTGAACATGCAGAATAAAATGTTATCAATTAATATCATGAAAAATAACTGATACACATATATATATATATATATATATGGTGTTTTTACGAAGATAGTTTTTTACTCCATGAAAAAATGGCAGTTCGTTCAAGATGGGGAATGATTGCAGTTGTACTCAATAATCATGGCGAAGAGGTGAGGCAATGATGAGATTCCACAAGAGTTTCTTCAATAAAGACCAGCCAATTTCCAGACAAATCGTTTATTTAGAAACAAGAGCAATGCAGGTAACAGTTCCCACAGTATTCGGTAGAAATTTATAGCCCTCAGGCTTCATGATGGCTCACTACATCGTTTTAAAAGATCTTAAAGAGCTATATTAAAATTCTACGCGACTACAATACCAGATAACCATTTGGTTACACTTCCAAACACGTCAAAAATCTTCTCTCCAAAGCGTGTAAGCGAGTTTTCGAATACGACGTCACGAGCCCACAAACCAATGAGTGAGGGCGAGCTCCAGCGGATGAGGCGCGAGGGAGAAGCTCTAACACGAAAGAATTCCTCTCGTAGCTGCGCATTAATTTTGAAGTGAAAAACCTCCAGCGCGCAAAAGCAGAGCATGGAATAAAAATTTAAAAAATGGCTTTTTTAAAAACATTCGAAATGAGAAAAGCGTCTTTCGGAATTTTATAGATTGGGGAGCTGATAAAAGTTACGAATGAACTTAAAATTTTAGATTAAGATTTGGAATAAGATAATTATTAATATACGGGTATTTACTTTTAAAATGACATTAAATAGAAATAAATATTATTAAGAATTAAGGAAATACTGACTATGTCAGAAGTTAGATTAATTTAAAGGACTAATGCAAAATAAATGCGAAGGATTTGCGAAGGAAATAAATTTTTTATATAACATATATATATATATATACCATGTAAAATAAATATACAAGTTTAAAAAAATATTAAAATCTTTATTATTTGTATTCCCAACCATTTACCTTTATTTATACTGAATTGTGAATTCAAACACACCTTCACATTAAAATGTCTGCAGTATATTAGCATAACTAGACAGTATTACAGAATGCCATGTGATACACACACTGAAACAAACATGAAAGATCAAACACGGCATAGACTTTGAAACACTTTCCAACACTATCGAAATACTGTTAAAAAAAGTTAATTTTTGATCATACAATGAAATGCGATATCTAAATAAAAATTTGTACTCTACCATCAGGCCCATATTTTTCCGTTTCTAGAAATCATGTTAAAATGGCTGTCGACAAAAATATTTTTAACAGAATTTTGTTTTGAACCACATATAGAATGACAGGATATAAAAGATAATATAACATCAAACTGTAACT
This sequence comes from Maratus michaelseni, assembly GCA_963931845.1. NCBI lineage: Eukaryota > Metazoa > Arthropoda > Arachnida > Araneae > Salticidae > Maratus > Maratus michaelseni. The sequence goes on from OZ007593.1 coordinate 268,615,822, forward strand.
AAAAAAGGCATACACCCTGGGATTTACAAGCATACTTATGAAAATACAGGAATACCCTTAGATGGTGAAAGTGTTAAAAAAACACATTGCAGTAAAAATTTCTTGTTAGCAATTGCTATCCATAACCAGTAATGTGCGAGAATTATTTTGTGCAGCCCTGTATATGATCTATGTACTTCACATTACACTAAAAAAATACACTAAAAATTAGTTAAATTTTAAAATGCATATCATAGCTGAAAATTCACATCCAGTAGTTATGTGTCATAGTTAGCCCTGTAACCGAATTCCTTTAGGTGTCTTTGTGAATAAACGATAAATTCTATGTACCCAATAATTTATAGAAAACACGTTGAAATGCACCTCAGTAATGTATATCAATTTCATTATGTTTGAAATAGAGTACTATAATTAATTGTACCATGAACAATTTTTCCCCATAAATCATCATGTAATGGAATTCTTTTGTGCATCCCTGTAAATGAAATATACTTGCTTACTTACTCTATACTCTATAGCAGGGGTTCTCAAACTTTTAGACCAACGTACCACTAAATCAAAGTTCATACTTCCGCGTACCACCTGGTAACAAACATAAAGCTAATATAGAAAAACCTGTCTAAAACGAAATATCTTTCCGGTCTTTTGTATTTCCGTCATAGCAGGTTTTATTGCAATAACATTCAAGTAAAAAGTAGTATCATCCTTAAATTTTAATAGTGCATACAATATCAAAATACAGTATTTTGGTGTAGTAAAAAAGCCACAATATTTAATGACATATTGGCTCACACTGATTCACATACTGTTGTAGTAGGCTAATGAAAAGGGTGGGCTTGTTTTATCAAGCACAACTTCCTACTGGCTCAATATTAGGAAGTTTTAGTAAAAAGTCAGATTCCATATTTAGTTTATTCCTGTATTTGTTTTTCATATAACAGAGGGGAGAAAAGCACATTCACAGAGATATGTTGTGCTAAACACAAACAGACTTTGACGATATTAGAAGGTACTCTGATATTCTCATCAGCAAAAATTCTGTTACATTCATCTTTTTGAATGTGGACTCCAGTAATCCATCACAGGAGAGGATAGCTGAATAAGTTCACGTCTTTCCTCTCTCGTGAGATACAGTGGCAGGGTGTCTCAATTAAAAACGAATTTCCAGAGCCCGATTAAGGTCATGTGGAGCTCAAGACTCAGTACCTTTTCGGAGCCAGTCTCAAACCAAGATATTAGCTATAAATTTTTGGAGGGTGTATTCGGTGGTTATCCTTAGATGTTATGATATGGTTACCAAGTTAATCAAAATCTTTTTTGGTTTTGGGAGAAATAATTGGAAAAAACTGCATTTTTAATAAACTTTTTGTAAGCAATTTTATTTATTTTGGGGGCTTCCATCAGTGGTGGGCCCTAGGACATGGCCTAGTCGACCTCTGCATTAATCAGGTCCTGCGAATTTCTTATCTAAATCTTAGTTAGCGCATTTAACATAGGCTCAATACAACCAACCGTATTAATAATATAGATACCTTTAAATGCGACAGTAATGTCGCTCAGTAGACAAACACTTGCAAGTTTCTTCATATATATATATATATATATATATATATATATATATGAAATGAATGTGAAAGAGTATGAAAGAATTTCGAATGTGAATGAATGTGGATTGATATGAAAGGATTTTAGTTAAACCCATTCCAAATCAAAAACTAAAATATAGAAATCTAAAAGTTAAAATCCCCAAAACATTTTTCCTAACACGCAAAAAACAATACTTAAAACTGATTTACTAGGCATAAAGATCTTTAGCCATAAATTTTAATCAACTCTCATCAACATGACAGTTATTATATGAACCAAGAATGTAATCAAAGTAGATTTTTCTTATCAGAATTGCATCATAATGTTTTGTAAGATAAACAAATTGAGTTGTTCTTGTGATGCATGATTATTTAGGAAACAATTTATAAACAATATATTATTATTGCAGTTCAAAATTACTTCTAGATCATAAAGTTTAATAAATTTTCTCCAGAACAACAGTTATTGCATTCAGATTAAGAAATCAAAGTAAATAATTATGTCCAGCCAATAAATTATAATTAATGTCAAAATAAGAAATATTGGTAAGTGTATTTTAGGTTGTATATCCAAATTAACTTTTGTCTGTTTGACAGTTATTAATATGATTTGTTCATAAATAATCATTAACATTAAATTTAGAAATGACTGTTGTGATGCAATTGGCAAAACCTATTGCATCATAAGACCACATTAATCAAGCCTTCTATCCAATTAAAAGTAAGTTCACGCCTATATTTCATTAGTTCGCCCTCTGCTGGAGGATATAAGAAATGCCAAATAAAAACAGAGAGCAGAGTTTTTTCAGGGCTTTTTGGCTTTTTAGTTTGTTAGAGAGCCTGTTCTTCATCTAAAAACTCCTTTGAAGGCTGCTCGGCCGTCCGGAACATTAACTGACTAGGTTCAGTACTCCTAAATCATGAGTCGTTAAAACAACGATAGACTCTCAAACTCCTGAGTCTGACTTAGAAAAGGATCATATTGTATATAAAAAGAATAAAGTCAGATCCCTGGAAAAGACTTTGTTATTAATTAAGCCACGACTACAACAAGAGATAAAACAAACAGATGCCAGTGCTGGAATACATTACAAGAAGTCTGGCTGGATAAGTTACCTGTGGGAAATCTCAAGAATTTGTTTGCCAAATCCGTGAAATTCAAAATTTGATCTGGCGAAATCATCGATGGATGTTTATGCGTTTTTATTCACCGTGCCACTAGCGACAGAAACTCATTAAAAATAAATTATCAACGTAGAATCATCTCATCTCCTGGTAGAAATAAAGGAAGAAATATGGATCAGTCGGCTACAGAAAATAGATGTTTTTTCTCCCCTCTTCCGGTTATCTACTGATGATTAAAAAATGACTGAGCTTCAGCTTAAATATTATTGCAGCGTCTCCTGATCTCAGCTACAGAAGAAACATTTTAGTTTTGTTTTGAAAATCTGAAGAAAAAACCACCTGCTGGCCATTTCGCGCTACTTTAGGATTTCAAAAAAGGGACAGATCGTCACAAATTTTTTTTTTTTTCTTCATTTTCTCGAGTGTGTACGAAAAATGGATTTTATGGATTAAACATATTCAACTGGAATAAGGTATGTCCTTCTTATATTAACTTTAAAGAAGAAATTATTAGAACAACATTAACTGATTAGGCTCAGTACTCCTAAATCATGAGTCGTTAAAACAACGATAGATTCTCAAACTCCTGGGTCTGACTTAGAAAAGGATCATATTGTATATAAAAAGAATAAAGTCAGATCCCTGGAAAAGACTTTGTTATTAATTAAGCCACGACTACAACAAGAGATAAAACAAACAGATGCCAGTGCTGGAATACATTACATATATATATATATATATATATATATACCACTGCATATGACCACAGTTTTTGTTTGATTTGAATAATCTTACTTTCTTGACCATTTTAAATAACCTTAGTCTCTTAAAAACTGATTTTCATGAAATAGGAGGAAAGTATAACACTTTTTGTACAAGAGAAGAAAAATATTTCAATCAACACAATGAATCAATTTATGAATTATGTTTGAAATAAGACTTTTATTTCAACACCTCCTAGAAGCTCTTCTAGTACAAAAAGAACAATGGGTAACAAAACAACATTCCAAGTGTAATTTATAAATTACACTTGGAATGTTGTTTTGTTTTAACTCCTCCTACTCATACAAGCTCCTCCTACTTCCAAGCATTCAGACTTTACCTTCATATAATTCAATTTGTAAAGCATGTTTAAAAACAGTTCTTCCACTAATTAAAAATACTTCATTCATTCATTAATTTTAAAATTAGGTCTTTATTAAAAATCATTTTTTATCTATATAAATTTAATAATTTTGTTTTTAATTCTGGAAAACTGATTGTATCATAAGCGTTGAGTGCGAATTTCAGCAAGTCTGCTATAACAAACATTTCTCGTAACAAGAAAATAGAAAAAAAGTTTATAGATCCTAAATCGCGTTCGAAGTTTTTTGAAAATTTCCAAGTTAATAAAGATAAGCCGTTTTCGATTCCATAATAATATGCTGATTTTTGTATTTTATTCCACGTACCAGTATCGGACTTCTGCGTACCAGTAGCCAGAGCTTCACGTACCAGTACTGGTACGCGTACCATAGTTTGAGAACCCCTGCTCTATAGAAAGTATGTTAGCTTCCACCTCAGTGATATATATCAATTTCATTATGTTTGATAGAGTATAACATCATTAAAATGCACTGAAAACTATTTTTTCCTATTGACCGTCATGGAACAAAATACTTTTGAGTGTCCCTGTAAACAAAGTATAATTCTTACTAATTCTGTATTCTATACAAAATGTCTTGTTGTCCACAGCAGTGATGCATATCAATTTCATTATGCTTGAAATAGTGTAACATTGTTAAATTACACTGAAAATGATTCTTCTTCATTGACTGTGATGTTGTGAAATATTTTTGAGTGTCCCTGTAAACTAATTACAAATGGTACACATTTCATTTTCAATACCAAACACTTCATGGTAAACTTGAATAACATATATCACTTATGTGGCAACCTGAGTATATTCATACGAGTTAGAGCACAAACAAATGGCCAGTGAAACCGAATTCATAAACATTTTTCAAATTCATTAGAAAGTGTTAAAAATGGAGCTAGTAGTATTGCAATATGAGCATGCACTGTGTTCACCTAATTTTGCGTTTGAAGGAAAATTAACATTAGAAAAAAAAATTACAACTATAATATTTTGTTATTATCTTAAAATCAATTCTTAAGCTTATAATATTTTTGTAATTGCTAATATATATACAAGATATATTACAAGAATTTATAAGCACAGATGTTATGCACCTTTACCAATTTTACTTATTAACCCCCCCCCCCCCCCTCATTCTCCTTATTTCCTTGTCATAATTCCTCCATGTTTTTGCATCCCACTGACAGAAATAGCCAGAATATTTTAAAAAGCTGATTTCACTGAAAACTTTCACGCCTGTTTATATGGAATGTCTGACTATTTTTTACATGATACAACATGAGATTTACACAAATAATACAGTTTAATAAAAGCTTACAAATGCCCTTGTAATTTGGATCGTGGGACAAACAGGAACCTTGTCTGGACATCCCAGGGACTTTGCATCCATGACAAATTTAGCATACATCAGAGTTTGGTTAATCAGCATTTTAACCCTTTATTTTACAAATTATGAAAATGAAAATTTCGCCTTCCAAAGCATTTTTTCTGAATATTCGAAAATATGCTAGTATTCGCAATCATTAAGTAAGAATTTTTCATTTGTTAAAATGTAATTAACTAAATTAGTATTTACAGGGATTTTGGACTATTCACAACTCTCTCTAAATCATTTCTTAAGGATATTGTTTTTAGCATTTTATAGAATTAGGAAATGTACAAAAGTAATAGCTTTACATATAAATATAGAAATTTTTCAGAAATGAAACTTTCAAATGAATGTCTTTCAACATAAAAAAAAAAAAAGCTGAGCAGTTACAATTGGAAAAAGAAAATATCCATTTAAAAATATTTTTGCTTTGTACAGCAAATAATGCTTTTGGAACATGATAAAGTAAAGTGTCTAGAACTCATGCTAACTTGCATTACTGACAATAGACATGTTAAATTAATTTTTTAACAAGTTTCTTTTAGTGACACTTTAAAGTGTTGTCGGTGCATAAAGTGTTAAGATAAGTAAAATAAATACCTCATTTGTGAAAATCTGCTTATACTTTAACAGCTATGCTGGTACTTACCAAAATCTAGAAATGTACATACAAGCAAAAAACACCAAGACTAATATTATAAACTTTTTGTTTAATTTTCTTATAGTAAGATAGAAGTCTAGAAGTCTACATGAATGTGTATACTTCAAAACATATTTGAAAAATTTGGGCCATAATTTACAGTACACTTTGAAAAATATAAGGGACAAGGTTTGCAAGATAAATAAATCTTAAATCAAAATATACTGAAGCAGCAAAAAATTGAATTTCAAATTTAAAAAATATGTATATTAAAATACATACTTGTTTCTTAGATCAGCTTGTATTTTGAAAAAAAAAAAAAAAGAAGAGAAAGAATAAGAGACTTATAATAACAAAATTTATCAAGTTATTTAGAAAAAGTCAATTTAAGAAAAATAAGAATAATAAATTCGACATAAATAATATTCACTGCAACACTTTTAAAGCAGGGCTGGCTGAGTTTCACCCAATGTTTTATTTTATTATTATTGAAAAAAAGACATAATTAGAGTGAGTATAATTATTATATAACATTGAATAGATATTTAAAGAAAATTAATAAATCATAATGCGAGTTTTACAGAAGAAACTTTTAGATTTCCATTGAAAAAGACCACTTTCGTAGTTTTGTCAACCCTAGTCCTTTATCAAATAATGTATAAATATACTGACAGACATGCACATAAATGTTTAATTTCTTGTTTTCTTTGAAAAAAGGCCATTCTTATCTATATATTCTCTGATAAAATTCCATTTTCTCTGGATTTTGAAAAGAAAAAGTCCTTCCAGCCTGTACCGGGAGGAAAAGGTAGCTTTCCTATATCTTCGCTTTAAAATTTTAGCTAATGTTACTCGAAAACAGCAAGCTAAAATGCAAAGAAACCGTTTACAAAAGATTCGTTAATACTGAATTTGAATAAGAAATTCGCCAAATTTCTACAGCCAAGTTGGCTTCATTTATGAAGACTTATTTTGGTCGCCAAATTTGGCGAGAATTTGGCGATAACAGATATGAATATACAGTTTTATGCGTATGATTGGGAAAATGATTACAACAATGAAAGAAAATAATTTGCAAGAAATCGCGTTCACTAAAACTCATAAATTAATCGTTGTTTTTTTTAATGTGCTGTTTTGTTTCAAAATGTCAGCCACCCTAGAATTTCAAACTGCTCTATCTCAGCCATTTTTTAAGATAGAGGTAAAACGAAAAATGCTCTGGAATCCTTGTATCAAGGCCTAACACTTAATTAAAAAATAAATTTGATTATTTAACTTTTTTGTAAATTTATTTTAGTTTTAAAATTTTCAGTAGCCGCCATCTTGAAACAAGATGGCGGACCAAGCTGCCAACGAACTCGGTCGAGGCATTGGTGAGTTAATACACACAATTAGTTTCATAAAAATTAATTTATAAATACGAGCGTTATTGTATGACATAGATCAGATATATATATATATATATATATATATATATATATATATATATATATATGTATATATATATATATATATATTTGTTATAAGTGTATTAAAACCAGAATTATTTTGTGTGTTTTTCAATCATTTTGTGTTTGGGTGTCATCGATGGGGTTGTGTTTTAAAAAAAGTGTGCTCTCAATTTGTCTTTCAAATCATTTCTCTCAACTCGACTTAGTCAACATGTATGATGCATTGCCATGTGGATGTGACTATTATGCAGAAGTTGTGACATTTTAAGGATTCTGTATAATTATTGTGAGTAAAATATTTTATCTACACTTTACGCGTTCATATTTCCAATTTTATTATTTCAAAACTGTTATCTCGTGGTAATTTCGTGAGGTGTTAAATACAGTTTTTGGGATAATCGATGTGAGTGAAATATATTGTATATTCTTAATGGTTTTTTATTTCCTATTTAAATATTTCCAAATTTTAATATTTCCAATTGTTGTCTGGTAATAATTCAGTGTACCTGGATGATTCTACTGATCTTAGCATTATGCCAGTAGAATTATGAAACACTGAATTATTATTTAAAACACATGTGGGTGCATCCAGGCTGATGAGTACATGTGCATGTGTTTTTTCATATCCAATTCATATTTAATTCTCATGTGGTCCAATTTTCCATTGTATATGGTTCATATTTAATTTATTAATCCATTTGTATTTACTTAATTGCAACTCCAATTTATATATATATTTTTTTTTCCCCCTTTCTCTCTATTTCTTTTTTCAATATTCTTTAGGTATGAGTAAAATTTGGCCAATTACCATTGAAGCACAAGCTATGGTAATAATATGTTTGCACATGTTAATTATTAGCTATGTGGTATTCTGTATACACAATATCATTAATTATCTCTTTGGAGATTTAAGTAGAATGATAATAGAACTTGATATGTTTTTTGAAATTCATAGATATTATAATTATATATATATATATATATATATATATATATATAAATCAACATTTGAACGGAGGATGGTTTTGGGGTCTGGAGGTCATGATCGGTAAAAATATATCGAAATTTTCCGGAATTGCTTTCCTCTGAACGGCTGCAATAGGTAGCTTTATACTTTTTTGTATTGAAAGCTGCCTAAAAATATGCAGGTTTTTGCCCTGCCTGTTTTAAAGTATCTAAGAGGTACAGTTAAGTATTATTATATGAAACAATTTTAAAGGAACTTTACACTGGAAGTTCTATGGATTTTGTTTAATATACTTACAGTAACATCAGGCAGTACTGTATCTTCAGCAAGCACATCTGAAGTAGCTATAAACAAAAAAGTATTTAATTATACAAAATTTTTTGAGTAAACTTTTTTTAAGAAATAGTATTCAAACTCAAAGTAGTAAATCATCTTTGGAGTGAAAGAAAATTGATTAGTTGAATTTTTGTGAATTAGTGGCTTAAGATATATGAAACATTCTGCAGTGAGTGTTTTTATTGATTTTTTTTTTTTTAATAGACTACCCAGTAAGCTAAAATTAACTAAAGTTCAAACAAAAGCTTGTGAAAACATTATACAAAAAAAAATATCCAGTTATAAATTAATTACTGAAAATTCTGAAAAAAAATGATGAACATACTCTTTTTTAAGATATATTAACCCCTTAAAGCCCAAATTAATAATAACAGAACTATGTTATTACTTGTCATATATTTTACTATATAAATGATTCCGAGTAAGTTAAACAAGAAATTTAAGAAATCCACCCTTTAGTTTTAAAATTACAGTCCAACCAGAATTAGTTGATTCTAAAGGTAAAAAACTGTGCTGTAAAATAGGATTTTATATCAGTCCTCAAATGAGGACACTGAGCGTTAACTGGTTAATATGACCAGGGTTGTAGTGGGCAGCTGCCCGGGTACCCGCCCAGCTGCCCGCCTGGGCTGGGTTTTTTTTTTAAAACCCGGGCTTTTTAAAAAATATATTTCTGGAAAGGAACAAATGATGTATTTGTTAAAAGTTTATGGTTATTTTGTTTTATTTATTCTCTTCTTTGAATCTTAGAAATTATATTTGTACTAATTTACTTGCACTTTTAGAATGGGAACGCTGTAATTTTAAAACGTTTTAGATTTTAATTTAAAACGTAAATTTAAGCTTTTCAGTTAGCTTCAAGAGTATTATATTTACTAAACTTATTATATTTATTAAATTAATTAGAATAGTATATGCAAAGAAAATATTTTATTCATAGTTATAATAAAAAAATTTAGCTATAGAATTACCATTAAAAAACGTTTTATAATATATTGCAATGCCAATAACCAATCAGAGAGCTGTTTTGGAATTTTAAATACAAGTAATAACAATGAGCAGTGATGATAATCCTTCTACAGATTGCATCATTTTTAGTTGTTTTTTATTGAATAGTGAAGGCTAAATGTTTAACTAAACTTAACAAATGATCATTTGCAATATTTAGTCTTATTGTATCATCAGCCTATTAAAAATTAAAGTAATCTACTTTGTGTTTGTGATATATATACATATATATATCATATTTATAATGGATATACTAATTTTTTTTTAAATTAAAATAAGAATAGCCTATTAAGGATAGTTGTGCACAGCTAATGTTTTAATTTAAAAAGAAATGCATTTAGGCTAAGGCAAAATGGAGGTCACATGGTAATATTACGTGAAGTTTTTGAATAGGCATAATTTCTTCTAAATGAATTGTATTAAAAACTAAAATTTTAACCGTATATGAATAGATTATACATACATATAAGAAAAAATTTTGTTGTAAGATATTTTCTTTTATCAACATTTGCTAATCTTATAATTTCAAAGAAGTAATTTTTTTTAAAGTTATCTTTATATTTTATTATTAAACAACATGCAATTGATAGCTTTGCAATTTAAAATTTGTTTGTTATTTAAATTAAAGGGATCATATATGTATTTTAAGAAAAATGTGTATTTTAAGAAATATTTTAAGAAAAATATTGAGATCATTATTAAGATTATGAAGTCATTCCCATCTATTAGACCAGGGATCGGCAAGTAATTTTAAGTAGGGTCCGAATACTTTTGAAAATTTTTACTGAGGTCCAGAGAAAAAACACTTAAGTAATATTAGTACTTATTAATTTTAAATTGTTACTTTTACACATACATACATACACTATAGAATAGAAAAATCCGGTATATGTTATGAAAAATTACTATATACACAAGTATACGTTCTGAAAAATTTTGCATACACATTATAAAATAGTAAAAGCAGATAAATGTTGAATAATTAGAGATAATTGAAGATAATAGTTGAGATAATTGTTTTAATAAACTATTTATTCAAATTGAAAATTTTTGGCGGTCCACGTTTGACCTTCCGCAGTCCGGATGTGGACTATGGTCCTCCAGTTACCGACCGCTGTATTAGACTATGAAGTGTTCACAAAGATTGTATTTGAGATCAGGATTGCTACTTATCTCAACAATCAAATTCCTTCTGCTTTCCTGAGCAAAAAATTTAATTTGTGAATAATTCCTCTGGGAATTTTCAAAATTTCAATGGATAAATTTTGCATACCAAAATTTAGTAAAATTCTTTGTTTTTTAATACTCATTTTTAAATTACCTCAGTTTTTCCAGTTTTCCCTATACAGTAGCAACCCTGAAGATTATTATTTGTGAGGAAGGTGGAATCATAGTCCACATTTTGGCATTTTAACTCAATTTACCCGGGGAAAATTGCCCATTTACCCCGGGTTTTTTTATAAAACCCACCCGGGCTGGGTTTTTTTATAAAAAACCTGGGTTTTTTACAACCCTGAATATGACTCATCGCAACATTTTAATATGTGGCAAAAATTTCAAAAAATAACAGAGGAACATGTATGATTGAAAATACTGTAAGGAGCATTAAAAAGCATTTCTCAACTAGTGATAAACATAGTCCAAGGAGCAGGTGAAAAATAATAAAACATTAGTGGAGAAATATGAAGTCTACAAAGGATGTCTGCCGATTACGGCCCGGGATCAACTTGCAGAAATGGGGGCCAGGACTAAAGCATTTGTTGGGGACCCCACGCTTAGCAATGAATGAAGATGTGGCCCCTGCTCTAAGGTACATGCACTTTGAAAATGGGAATGCATTTCAGCCAACAGGACTCACAACACATTTTAGAACTCCAAAAGGGAGAATTGGAACCATTTTTACTTAAAAAGGGGATTTTGGGGACCATTTATACTAAAAAGGGGGACTTCAGGGGACCATTTATATTAAAAAAGGCGACTGAAAAGGGACCACATGTCTAAAAATACTGCACCAAATTTTCCTAAATGTGCAATTTTTTTTAATTACCTCAGAAAATATGTTAATTGATTATATTTACAAAGATGTCATTAAACAATGTACATAGTTTTACATTATTTAACACACTTAAATATCCTACGGCAAGATCGGTTGTATTCAGAACAGCAAAAAATAATTTGAAATAAAATATAAACAGTAAAAATTAATGCATCTAAGAAAATATTAAATCAATCAATTGTTAGCAGAGTTACACATTAACAATTACAAAAGTATAGTGCATGTCTTAGAATTTAATATGTAGTAACAGTAATCAGTGCACAAAAAAAAAAAAACACAGCATAACAGCGCCTTCTGTTAAATAATAAAATTTAAAATTAGATTAACATATATATTGTTAATTATTAAATAAAACATAAAATTTAGTTCCTTTCTATACAATAGAAGCTGAGATGCTATAATGATCATCCGAAAAATAATAGTATGGCAACGCCTCTTGGGCAATGGTCAAAATTCAATATTTGGAATCATCTTACATATTAAATTTGGTGAAATTCTATCCCAAAATGCTGAGATCTGGCTATCATGGAAATCATTAAAAATGTGACCCAGTAGCACCACCTGTTGGGTGAAATACAGCAAAATCTAATCAGTATCAATTTATGTTAAGGGTTAACTGAATATGAAGTTTGATGAAATTTCACCCAGATTGCCTTATTACCTCATGTAAAATGTAAAGCATAACAGGGCCACCTGTTGGGCCACATACGCCAAAACATAATCAGCATCTCTATGTACTAAAGTCTAATTAAATAAGGCATTTGATGAAATTCCATGCTTAAGTTTTTGATATAAAATGGCTACATAATGTGAAAATCCATAAAAAAAAAATTTAACTAAATTTTAAAAAAGGAAATTATTTTCATGATTCCAATATTTTCTTCTGATATATATGTATTAAAGAAAATATTAATAAAAAAGAAGAAATTTTAATTAAGATTTCCTGTAATAGCTGAGATATACTTCTCCATCAAAACCGAAAATAAAACTACATCTATATAATAGTATAGAAGTTTATCTGAGTGCTGAAGAGGCTGTTGCGCATAGAGCTACAAGATTTGGCACAAAGGTACCTGTATGTCTAAATTTAGTTTTTGAATTTTTGATTAGATTTTTTTTTTATTTAATTTTTTATGCAATTTTTACCTTTTTTTCATGTTTCATGGTGATTTTTTCACATTAATAAAAGATTTCCAGTTTCATTTTTTTAGCCCAGCAGTAATTTTTTTCCTTTTTCAATAAAGTTTATTCGGAATTTGTATAGGGATTTTTAAAATTTCACAAATTTTTTTATGCAAATTTCTGTTTTTTTTTGTGACTTGTGGTAATTTTTTGGCATTCGTAAAAAAAATGTGCAAACACTCTTTTACATAACAACACAACATTCGGTTGCAAACTTTTATATTTTGTTCTTCTGCAATTGCATTTTTTGATTTGAATTTTTACCTTGTTTTTCTTTTTCATTTTCTCCCCACGTTCCGCGGTGATTTTTTGACATTTGTGAAAGAATTCTGGTTCCATTGTTAACTATAGTAAATATTATCTTCTGTGATTTTTACACATTTTGCCGTGATTTTTTTGCAGAGTATTAATATGAATCTGGTTTCAATTTTTTTTTTTTTTTTATCCCAATATAGTAAATGTTGTCCTCTTTTTAATAAAGTTTATTCGGAATTCATGGAGTAATTTATGCACTTTTTAGATTTTTCTCGTGTTTTGCGCCGATTTTTTGACATTTTGAAAAAGAATCTAATTTCAATCTTTTAGCTCAGTTTAATAAATTTTGCCCTCCTTTCAATAAAATTTATTCGGGGGCAGCGATTTTTGATTTTTGGCTAATTTTTTTATGCAATTTGAGTTTTTTTGTGTTTTGCAGCGATTTTATGACAGTAAATTTTGTCTTGTAGATTTTTGAATTTTAAATGATTATTCCAATGTGTTCTTTAATGTTCTATATTCCATGGTGATGTTTCCACATTAGCAAATTATTTTTCAGACATAAAAAGGGGATTAAGGGGACCAAAATTCAAAAAAGGGGACTAAAGGGGACCTTTTTCTAAGAAAGGTGACATTATGGAGGGAAAGGGGGACCATTTGGGAGCCCTGAACCAATAATCATAATATAAAATCAGAAATAAAAGAATAAGGCAGAATTTCGAATACATTTAAACCTCATTAGTATGACACCTGGATTAAACGTCCATCTACATATTAAGTCATGTTTCAGAAGTCCCGACCATTCCCATATGCTTTTTCATATATTGCACTCTGCTTATTGCATCGCCATTTTCTCAACAACTCCACTTAAGACGTCCCTTTTAAGAGAGAGAAAGAGGCAAACTCGGTGGAATTTCTTTGTCAAGGTTATCTCCAAAAGCACTTCATTTTTGTTGAGCACGACTGTGAGTTTAATAACATTCCAGATGACAGCCCTTTTCTTATAAAGATTGTCAAACGTATCAACAAATTCTCTGAATGTAACAATAACTGAAATTGTAGCTGATGTTTTGGAAGCAAAGAAGTAGAACCCAACATCGAGCATGAAGAAGAGGAACCTCCCAAACTGATTGTTGCGAGGAAAAAAGCCTTCATTGATGAACTAAGGAGCTATTTCATCTTTAAATGACACTAAAGATAGCAAATATAATATGCTATTTTCCTTAGGAAAAAAATATATATATTTCAGAAAACTTACATCAAACAAAAATCGGTGTTTTTTGTAAGGCAGTGTAAAGAATTTGAACTTCGACATCCAGCTGCACTATGTGTCATTCTAGCATTTCCTGTGAGTACACTTAACTGCATACCTTCCCTCGCTATTTTTGCCTTGAAGACTAGCAGACGCCGAATTCTATTGTACTGTGAGCGGAAAGTTTGGACAGTGATGAAGTGGTAAGGCGTTACCCAAAAAGGGGTCTTATGCTTTGATCCTTGCCGAGTTCGTGGGAAAGAGTTCATCTGCGAGAGAAGCGATCTCTGCACACGATTTTTAGGTTTGCGCCCGAAACTTTGCCCTTTGTCTTAGAACGTCCAATGACGGACTTAGTGAAAACGAAACAGAGGGATCTCAAGGCTGCTAAGAGGCTGGAGAGTTTCGAGGGGCCCGCCTCGACAAAGCCCCCGCCCCCAGAAGAAGTTCTCCTGCGAGAATGAAAAAGTGAGAGAGGACAGTTTTTGGAGAGATCGAAAAGGAGAGTGTTGACTCTCTGGAGAAGGGAAAAGGAAACGTCAGTTTCTAACTCAGCGTGGTGTAAGCGCTAGTGAGGTCTGACCTCTAGAATTGATACAGCAGGTATCCGCTGAAAATCCCAGCGAAGTGAAAAAGCACACCAAGTGCGAGAGTGAGAGTTCTTAGACTCAGAATTAACGAGCATTAGTAGATCTTCCGAAGAAAAGGAACGGACGAGCCTTGGTCCGAATGAACTTTATTTTGTAGTCACGACTGACTGTAATGTTTAGAGACTTTTGTTTGTTTCAGTTACACTTGGAGTCAAGAGGTCATTAATTTATAAGCGATTGACTCACGAAAAATAATTAAATGCTGTAATTAACTTTCTTGTACATATTTTCATTAGAATTAATATTGGTATGCAATAAATTCTATTTTCTAATTTATACGAGAAATTCTCTGTGCCAGCGATCCGATCTCGCTACCACTCACCATCTTTTATCGGGTCGGTATAGAGGAGTTACTACAACTGGTGGCTTGCGGTGATGGATTAATTAGCAAAAATTAATGACAATCTTCAAAGACAAAGAGTGGACTCTGAAATTTAAATCATCAAAGTGCTCCAAGAGAGAGTCTCCTTGTGACTTGTGACCTGAGTCTCCTTAGACACCCCTGTGGATCAACACAGCATCAGAAAGAGTAATCTACCAAGAATTCTGGAGAGTGTTCCCCCATCAGAAAGAGAAATCTTCCAAGAATTCTGGAGAGTGTTCCCCCATCCGAAAAGTGTGACAGAAAACTCCGTCTGTGCTCCTGAGAATCTCTGAAGTCTGTGCTTCTGACGCCCTGAAAGACTCTTAGTAATGGAGGTAAGCTCTTTTTATACTCAGAGTGGCTTTAATTGTTATTAGTGTTTGTATAGGTGTTGTAGGCTTCAAAAAAAAAAAGTTGTATGTTAATTTTTGTGAGAGTAAATATTTTGAGAAATTTTTCCGGTAGAAAAAAAAAGTATGATGAGATACTTCCGAGATTACTGTAACTTATTTAATAGACAAATTTTGTAGTTAAAAATTAAATTATTGTTGAATTAATTTAATGCAAACTGAGAGTTGTGCAGTGTTACAAAATTTTAGCTGAATCTATAAATGAGAGTTCATTAAAAAAAAAAAAGTATCGAACGCATTTCATATTTTACGATAACAGAGCTGATTTTATATGTTTTTTGTGAATTATTCTAAATTTTTTAAGAGTGGATGCAGAGATTAAGACCACCATTGTTTAAAAAAAAAAAAAAAAAAAGGAATTGAATAAGACTTTTGCAATTTAAAATATTTTTACTGTGCTTTTTGAATTTGAAATTGTTGTTTTGTGTTAAATTGATCCCATATGTATTTTATAACCAAATACCAAGGTGAATGTGGACGATAGGATAGGGTTGCTTATTTTTATATGTTGCATATTTCTTATATATTATTGTTATGCATACTTTTTATGAGCGTATATTTTGGTAATATTTTGACGCACTTGGTAGGATTTGATTTAATCTTATTGTATTGTTTCATATTTGTGGGAAAGATAATTTCTAATTTTATACTTTAAAAATGTCGGAGCTTAAATATTTTAGGAAAGCTGATTTGCAAACGTTAGCTTACGAATTTGAGGTCATTTTAGAGGAAAATGATACTGTACCGAAAATTATAAAAAAAATAGAGTCGTCAGAGGGATTTGAGAAAGAGCTAGCTTTAGCACAAATTAAACTTATAGAAAAAGATAGGGAAAATAGATTATTGGCAGAGAATAAAGAGAAAGATAGATTGTGGGAGAAAGCAGAAAAAGAAAAAGAACGCGAACATGAGTTAGCTAGGTTAAAAGCGACACAAGAGTCAGATGACCGGAGTACCGCATCTAGTAGCATCTCAGTTAGAACGAATCATTTACCCCTAAAAACAATTATGCATCGCTTTGATGAAAAGAATTCGGATATTTCGTTGTTTTTGAATTTATTCGAGAGGCAGGCAAAAAAATGTAATCTAAATTCGGATGAGTTGGTGACGAATTTACTATCATTATTACCTGTGGGAATGGCCGAGTTAATTTTGAGAGAACCCGAAGACAAAATTGATGATTTTCAATATGTGAAAGAAAAATTGTTAGAACGATATCGTTTGAATGCAGAGACGTACAGACAAAAATTTAGTCAGCATCCCCGAAATCCTAATTCAGTTTGGAAGGACCTGATCTTTGAACTTAATAGTTTTTTAGAAGGATGGCTGTCATGCTTACAAGTTTCGGATTTTGAGGGTTTGAAAAATTTGCTTGTCACGGACCAAATCAAACGGAGAGCGTCTCCAGAAATGCGCGAACATTTTATAGATAACTGGGCAGAGATTAAAAACCCGGAAGAATTAGTGAGGCTTTTAGATGCGTACGAGGCAATCAAGCGCCCGTCTAAAAAAACTTGGAATCCGAAACTCCCTTTAGAGAAGAAATTTGAAAGACCCAAGACTTTTGAAAATGGGCGAAACGGTAACAGAAATCCTGAGACTAACTTTAACTGGAGGGATCGCGATGATCATAAAGAAAGGGAAAGGGTTTACGAAAAAAGGCGAGAAGTTAAGTGTCATGCGTGTTTTCGAAGCGGGCACTACAAAGTAGATTGTCCGGAGATTAAAAAGAGAGATGTTGCGCGGGTCAGTCACTTAATAAGTAAGCCGACACTTGAAGAAACCTTCTCCCCTTATTTGAGCAAAATATTAGTGAATGGAATTCAGGCAACTGCCTTAACGGACAGTGGGAGCCAGATAGATTTGGTCCCGCACCATTTAGTCAGTCAAGATAATTTGAATGGAGATCATGTTTGGATTAAAACCCCGGTGGACAGGAAATTGTACTGCTTACCTATAGCAGAAGTCACTTTAGAAATTGAAGGTGTAGGAATCATTGAAACCAAGGCAGGAGTAAATAATAGCGATTCAGACATGGATTATTATTTGTTGGGTAATCAATCTCAAAAGTTATTAGAGCAGGCGAATATAAAACCCGAGTTAGTAAATGCAGTTTTGACACGGGCTCAACAGAAAAAAATTGACCCTACTCCAAAGCTGGAAAATAAGCGGATTATGTTTTCCGATAAGGAAAGGGAGAATGTTCACCGACGCGATGAAGCGGAAACTTTGAATCCGGTAAATAAACAAATTATGATTTCCGAGGGGGAAAAAGAAATTTCTAGCGGGAATGTTGAAGCGGAAACTTTGAATTCAGTAAAAGAAAAAGAAGGGGGAATTTTTCGCGAGTACAGTGAAGCGGAAGCGTTGAATTCAAAACTAGAGGGTGAAAATCTAGAAAGCCCTATTGAATTGGTCAGTGTGGATAAGGGATTATCGCCTTCGTCGATATATGAGAACTCTTCGATCTTAGCAAACATTGAAAAAGGGGTTAGTAAAATGGAACATGACAGGTATCCATCATTCGAAGAGATTAGAGGAAAAGGGGAATTTGAAGAAACGCGTTGTAATGCGGGAGATTCTGTAATAGTGGAAAAAGCCAGAGACGAACGCATAAGTGGAAGGGCGCGAGTGCTGGTCCCATTGCATTGTCAGGTGGATATTTTTGGCGCGTGCCTAGAAAAAGTGTCATTACACTTAGGGAAAGGGAAAGTTAAAGGAAATGTGTCAAAATACTTGGACCTTGGGAAAAGATTGATAAGCGATTTAACTACCGCATTTCTAAAAAGGTTCGGTGTTAAATTGAAAAATCCGAGAGTGTGTCGCACAATAAGCGATAGTATTGCATGTTGGCATCGAAAAGTTAGAAAGCTTTTGAAAGCGTTAGTATTTGGAGAATGGATAAGAGAAACGGAGGAAAATAAATTCGTGAAGGGATGTGTGTTTAATCTCACGAACAGGTTAAAAAGAGGTCGAGTTTTAGCCGTTGAAAATGTGTCAGAAAAACGAGAAAAGAGGAAATTTTGGTTTGACAGAAAGGCGGTAAAACGGAAGCTTAATGTGAAAGATGAGGTTTTAGTTTTAACTACCAGAAAGCCAAATAAAATGTCAGATAGTCGGATAGGGCCGGGAAGAAAGGAGTCAATAATTACGGAAACAAATTGTATTGTGAATGTTCCTGGGAGGCGACAGAAATCCCAGATTTCTCACTTGAGTTTAGTAAAGCCTTACAGAAAACGGGTGGAGTTAGCAGATATCTTAACGCGGGAAATAAACGCACTTGAGGAATTCTGTTTACCGTATCTAGATGATATGGCGTTTTTTTCAGACAGTTGGGAGGACCATATGCGTCATCTAGAAATAGTATTAAAAGGGGTGAATGACGCGAAACTAAAAATCAAATTGGCGAAATGCAAGTTCGCTCAGAAAACCGTAAAATATCTTGGGCATATTGTAGGAGAGGGCAGACGGAGGCCAGCTGAGGCGAAAGTAAGGGCAATTAAGGAATTACCGGTTCCGAAATCGAAAACTGAAATTCGTAGATGTTTGGGAATGGCTGGATATTATTCCCGGTACATAAAAGATTATGCAGTGATTGTAGAACCATTAACGAGGGCGCTTAAAGGCAAAAATAAAAAAGAAATTCTGGAAATAATCCCAGGTTATTAAGGTGGTCCTTAGCTCTGCAACCTTATAATTATGCCATTTCTCATCGCGCAGGCAAAGACATTCCGCATGTTGATTGTCTGAGTCGAGTTTAAGAAGATTTCTTGATAAACTTTTGTATATAATTATTTTAAGATTTTTTATTTTTTATTTCACTGTGTTTTATTTCATTATATGTGCATGATTTCTTATCAGAGCGCGGAAAAAAAAAAAGGAAGGTAGTATTATCTTATTCATGTATGTTTTATTTCTTGCCACTCTGATGTAATTTGAGCTTGCAATTCTTTATCCGACTCTTAGAGATTCTTAGTGTTTCACCCTTAAGAATCGTTTGAGGAGGAGGTGCTGTAAAGAATTTGAACTTCGACATCCAGCTGCACTATGTGTCATTCTAGCATTTCCTGTGAGTACACTTAACTGCATACCTTCCCTCGCTATTTTTGCCTTGAAGACTAGCAGACGCCGAATTCTATTGTACTGTGAGCGGAAAGTTTGGACAGTGATGAAGTGGTAAGGCGTTACCCAAAAAGGGGTCTTATGCTTTGATCCTTGCCGAGTTCGTGGGAAAGAGTTCATCTGCGAGAGAAGCGATCTCTGCACACGATTTTTAGGTTTGCGCCCGAAACTTTGCCCTTTGTCTTAGAACGTCCAATGACGGACTTAGTGAAAACGAAACAGAGGGATCTCAAGGCTGCTAAGAGGCTGGAGAGTTTCGAGGGGCCCGCCTCGACAAAGCCCCCGCCCCCAGAAGAAGTTCTCCTGCGAGAATGAAAAAGTGAGAGAGGACAGTTTTTGGAGAGATCGAAAAGGAGAAGGGAAAAGGAAACGTCAGTTTCTAACTCAGCGTGGTGTAAGCGCTAGTGAGGTCCGACCTCTAGAATTGATACAGCAGGTATCCGCTGAAAATCCCAGCGAAGTGAAAAAGCACACCAAGTGCGAGAGTGAGAGTTCTTAGACTCAGAATTAACGAGCATTAGTAGATCTTCCGAAGAAAAGGAACGGACGAGCCTTGGTCCGAATGAACTTTATTTTGTAGTCACGACTGACTGTAATGTTTAGAGACTTTTGTTTGTTTCAGTTACACTTGGAGTCAAGAGGTCATTAATTTATAAGCGATTGACTCACGAAAAATAATTAAATGCTGTAATTAACTTTCTTGTACATATTTTCATTAGAATTAATATTGGTATGCAATAAATTCTATTTTCTAATTTATACGAGAAATTCTCTGTGCCAGCGATCCGATCTCGCTACCACTCACCATCTTTTATCGGGTCGGTATAGAGGAGTTACTACAGCAGTAACAAATGGGTACATATTGAATTGTACAATTAAATACTACATAATGTACTTACTGTCTATACTTTCATCAATTTGTCATCCATTTTACAAATTCTTATTCGACTAATTTATATAATTTATAGATAAACTTATTATATAAACATTTGGAATTTTATTCTATACTAGCAAGCTA
This sequence comes from Maratus michaelseni, assembly GCA_963931845.1. Taxonomy (NCBI): domain Eukaryota; kingdom Metazoa; phylum Arthropoda; class Arachnida; order Araneae; family Salticidae; genus Maratus; species Maratus michaelseni. The sequence continues at coordinate 268,636,751 of OZ007593.1, forward strand.
CGCGGGTCAATTTCTTTTAACGAACCTTTAATCAAACAAAATATTGACATTTCATAAATAACTTTTATATTTTAACAGAATAATAAGGCTACTATAATTTGTGACTCGTGCTATAGCCAATATACACGTCAGGACACGTCGCAATTATCATTATCTTTTTCACATGAAGGTTTCGCTATGGTACTCCATTGGAAAATTTGGTAATTTTTGAAATTCAATATTTGAAAAACGGCATAATCATTAGATTTGAAATTTATATCAAGAAAAATACAATTTTTTACCTTTCAAATGCAGTTTGTCTAACAATTTTCTGACAAATACTTTTTGAGCTATCATTTTTTCAGTAACTTCAAATGTTTCATTTTCCGAGATTAATCTGGTGCAACAATTAGCGAAAAACCCAGTCGTCAGCAACGCATAGTTTTTTATTAAAGAGGCTGTTGGAGCAGGGATTGTCACCACCAATTTACCACCACCAATTTACCACCATCACTTTTGAAATCGGTTCCGTGGTTCCATAGAAATTGTAATTTAGAATGACTTCAGAACGCTTTTCGCTCATTTCACCCATTTAAATTTCGATTTTTTTTAAAATTTATTCTTAGAGAGCATTTACATCTTATAAGTAACTACAATGCTAAATTTCAAATTTCTTGCCCCTTCAGTATAAAAAAGTCGCAATTTTCGAACATTTTTCCATCCTGCACCCCATTGATGTTAGTGGCACCGACATAAAATATAGCCTATGTTGGAGTAGGGATTGTCCCCATCAATTTGCCACCATTACTTTTGAAATCGGTTCTGTAGTTCCAGAGATTTCATAGAAATTGTAATTTAGACTGTTTTTAGAACGCTTTTCGCTCATTTCACCCTTTTAAATTTCAATTTCTTTTTTATTTTGTTCTTAGAGAGCATTTACATCTTATAAGTAACTACAATGACAAATTTCAAATTTCTAGCTCATTCAGTATAAAAAATAAAAATAAAACTGCCCAGTTAAACTGAGGGCATTGAGTTCACAGGCTATTCACACTAATTGTATATTATACTCTTATTTCAAAGAATTTGAAATAAGCCCATCGAAAAATAAAGAAATAAACAATATATTAAGGGGGGGGGGGTCATCCCCCCGTTACCCCCCCCCCATAGTTAACTAATGAACCCCTTAAACTAATCATGTAAATCTCTAATTACAATGAATATATATACAAAATTTGAAGAAAATCAGATAATTCTGCATGAAAAACCCATTTATATAAATTAAGGCGGGATTAGCCCCCTCCGTTCCCCCCCTTTATACTTAACCAATCAATCCCGAAAACTAATCAGGGAAGCGTCTTAACCCAATGAACCTATAAACAAATTTTGAAGCAAATGGGATAATTCTGCATGAAAAACCCATTTATATAAATTAAGGGGGGGGGGGGATTAGCCCCCCGTCCCCCCCCCTTTATACTTAACCAATCAATCCTGAAAACTAATCAGGGAAGTGCCTTAACACAGTGAACCTATAAACAAAATTTGAAGGAAATGGGATAATTCTGCATGAAAAACCCATTTATATAAATTAAGGGGGGGGACTTTCCCCCCGTTCCCCCCCTTTATACTTAACCAATCAATCCCGAAAACTAATCAGGGAAACGCCTTAACACAGTGAACCTATAAACAAATTTTAAAGGAAATGGGATAATTCCGCATGAAAAACCCATTTATATAAATTAAGGGGGGGATTATCCCCCCGTTCTCCCCCTTTATACTTAACCAATCAATCCCGAAAACTAATCAGGGAAGCGCCTTAACACAGTGAACCTATAAACAAAATTTGAAGGAAAACGGAATAATTCTGCATGAAAAACCCATTTATATAAAATAAGGGGGGATTATCCCCCTGTTCCCCCCTTTATACTTAACCAATCAATCCCGAAAACTAATTAGGGAAGCGTCTTAACACAGTGAACCTATAAACAAAATTTGAAGGAAAACGGAATAATTCTGCTTGAAAAACCCATTTATATAAATTAAGGAGGGATTAGCCCCCCGTTCCCCCTTTATACTTAACCAATCAACCCCGAAAAGTAATCAGAGAAGCGTCTTAACCCAATGAACCTATAAACAAAATTTGAAGGAAAACGGAATAATTCTGCATGAAAAACCCATTTATATAAATTAAGGGGGGGATTAGCCCCCCCGATCTCCCCCCCCCTTTATACTTAACTAATCAATCCCGAAAACCAATCAGCCTTAACACAGTGAACCTATAAACAAAATTTGAAGGAAAACGGATATTTCTATGAAGAGTTATCGCATTACGTACGTACATACATACAGAACCGGCTGGCAAGCTCTCAGGGCTTGATCGCCAGTTTGATAGCTAAAAAATCGCAATTTTAGAACGTTTTTTGCTCCTGCACCCCCTGGGGTTAGTGGCACCGACATAAAATATAGCCTATGTTGGAGCAGGGGTTGTCACCATCACTTTTGAAATCGGTTCGGTAGTTCCAGAGATTACCCCCTACAAACAAACAAACAAACAAACAAACAAACAATCTTTACTCCTTTATAATATTAGTATAGATTTAATATGAACTCTGTTTAGTTAAAGTCCTTTTTAAGTGGAAATGAGAACAGCATACTAACGAGGTTTGACTGTATTATTAATATTTGTTTCATTTCATGGCTATTTTTAAAAATGATTTTGTCAAATAGAAAGGCATGTGGAGGTTTATTAAAACATTACATTATAACTCTAATTTTACTTAGTTAGGTAAGTGAATTTGGAAAGGGGGGGGGGCTTTCAACTGGAGGTGCAGGTGCTTGCAGCATTTCATTTGTCCTGTGAGAAATCAGTACATGATTACAGTAAAAATAATATGTGATTTATCACTTCTACTGTTTTATAAGAAAGGCCCGGAAAAAAATAATCTTAAAAACTAATAATAATGTCAAAAATGAGGATTATGAGGTGTTATACAAACTAATTTTAAAGAAATATACAAATGTAAAGAGTAAAAAAACACTAATATGAAGGGTTTTTAATCAACCTTCTGCAAATAATCCAAATCTAGCCGGGTCATTAGTTTCAGGTAATGTTCGAGGATTAGGCCAGAATCTTCTGCTTCCATGTGCAGCAGCTCCTGAAAGATATATGATATTGCAATGAAAAAAACATTTAAAGTAATATTACAAGGAAAAAAAAGATAAAAAATTTTAGAATCTAACATATGAAAGCTATCTGAATTTTAACTTCCATGAGGAAGAAAATTGGAGTTTCTGAGAGTGAATGAGTCTGTGACAATCAAGTATTGTATGAATGTGTATGTGAATAAATTTTGGCATGTAGCCAAACTTGACCAAATTGCTAAGGGCACATACAGTAAACTCTATCCCATCAAAAACATACATGTGAAAGAAGGCCAAGTTCGTTAACGGTTTCGCTAATAAAAGAAGTGAGATCTAACTGGAAACCAAGTTATTTCGAAGCTCCCTAAATCATAGCTCCTGTCATGCATAACGTTCTTCAATTGCTTAAAATGATTTGTTATGTTATTTGCTACTCAATAGAGCGACTTGGCAAGTTTTCACCCACCAACTGTAATCTTTGAGTCTGAGTACAATTTAGTCTAGTATGTCATTGGCAAAGATGTAGTCAATCAAGTATTCGAATAAGTATGTCGAAGTTAAGGTATTGATAATTTAAGTAAGTGATGAACTTTAAGTTCAGATCAATCAAGTAAAGAAATTTGAATAAGAGAAAACTTGCCAAGTCGCTCTATTGAGTAGCAAATAACATAACAAATCATTTTAAGCAATTGAAGAACGTTATGCATGACAGGAGCTATGATTTAGGGAGCTTCGAAATAACTTGGTTTCCAGTTAGATCTCACTTCTTTTATTAGCGAAACCGTTAACGAACTTGGCCTTCTTTCACATGTATGTTTTTGATGGGATTTCATTACTTTTTGTACAGTTACAATATACTTAAACACTATACTGAATGGTTTTCAATGTTTTTACAAGTGACTATTTTATTTACCAAGGCAACATTCAATTTAATTTAAATTTTCTACAACAAAATATTTGGCTGTCAATTTGCGGTAGAAATTTGTATTTTAATAGGCACAGATGTCATATACGCACTACATTGGCGCGATTTTTTTACCCAGCCAATTTAGCGAAAACTTTGTTTTGAATATTAGTTACAAATAGCATGCAATAATAAATAAATATAAATAATAAACATAATAATAAATATAATAATAAATATAAATATCACAATAAATTGTAAATATTAACACTTATTAACACATAAACAAAATAACCCGGTTACCATGTTTGGCATAAAATTGCCATTTTGTTGCAATCGCGCCAATGTGGTGCGTATATGACATCTGTGCCCAATAATCATATTGACATAATTTTATGTTTTACCATTACAGACTCATTAACATATAAATAAACAGTCCGATTCATATTTACAAATAAAATGACGAAACTATCCAAATAATATAAACAAATAGTATAAAATGTACAGATAATTTAAAATTAAATTGGCATTGTTTCCATAAATGAAATGAAATTTCCCTCAAAGTAGTTTTGCCACAAAAATAAAATTCTGGAGTATATCATGCTCAACAATAATTATAAAAAATAAATAGCACAAACGAGGTAAAGTGTGACATCTCTGCACGTGCTTCTTTTATATTTTATGATTAAAAAGCAAAATTGAAATTGCCATGTTTAGGAGAGAAAGACACCATGGATTGTCCCATGTTTTTTTTTTTCGATGCAATTAAAATAGGATTGTAATTTTTTTTTCTCGCACGTGCGTTTCTGTAAGTTTGATGGAATAAATGAGCTGATATTTTGCCACAGCTACACTGCCTAGACCCATGGTACATAACACATCCATGATGAATATTTATTTGAATCATAGGAATTACTCTCTTTTGTTTATATTTTTTATTCTGGGATTAGACGAATTTCAACTGCGATTAGTCTCGAAATATATGCGTATTTCGATATATGTATTCTCACAAAATATTTTTGTTTTTTCACAGTGTGTCAAAAAAGGTAAATTTTATGTACCACTACTCAAAAAATTAATTCTCTGAAATTAGCCCAAAATGGCTGATAATCAAATATTTTGCTGCAAGGTCCGCCCGGATTCAACATTTGGCCCTTTTTTTGGCAAATTAAAATTTTGCCTAATAGACGTAACGTTAAAGTAAAAATGGACACCCCCAAGTGGGTAATTAATCGATTTTCAGAATTTTTTGATTTTTTTTCGATTTCTTATAGTGTAAACGAGCTTCTTACCAAATTTTAAGTCTGTAAGTGCAGTAGGTATATGAAATCTTTTTGATGAGTGAGTGAGTCACTGATAAAATTATCAATAATCAGACATTTTCAAATATCATTATTCTGGAAACTAATTATGCGTTATTTATAAAATTTTGGATTCTGGATAATTAAGGGAGCCTTACTACACATTTAAAATTACAAGTACGTAGGTCGAATAGATTTTCAGTAGTAGAGTGTCGAAATTTGGCGAAAACAGCTCGAAATGGTTCGTGTAAATATACTCACGGCCGGTGTATCGACGTTTTGCTTTGGGAACTTGGCTGACACACTGCCGTGTGTCTAGATCTAAGATGGACTCTCGGTAAGATGGAAATCTGTTGACTTGAAAAGATTTTCAAATACTGGCAAATCCATAAACAGAGTAAAGTTTGTCTAAGGCAGAAAACTGTCTACAATGGAAAATTTTCTCAGTCCTGATTGCCTTCGACAGAGAATACTGTACTTTCAAAATTTAGCTAACTATTGAACCAAAATTATTTTTACTGCAATGCTCTCTTTACAAGAAACTGCATAGTCACATCAGCAATGGTAATATTACAATGTAATAATACTGCATTATTTTTAAATAATCAATTCTATTAACACAAGCAATTTTAGAAAAATGCCTATTGTATCTTTCAAAAACTTTAATTTAAAAAAGATATATTATAAATATTTTTTCTGACGCTGCACAAAACATTTAAATAAGTTTCTTCTAAGTGAAATTTAGTACTAAGTGTGCATTTTATAAAATGAAAAGTCTTTAATCTAGAGATAAAATAATCAATACTTATAATTTCAGAGTTATAAAACTTTACAAATTAAGTAAATTCAAAGATGCATGTAATACAAATTATTTAAGAAAAATATATTTAGAAAAGTTTAAAAATGCTTAGTAATAGACAGTTTTAATTTCTTTTCAAATTTAAGTTAAAAATAAACTCTAAACAAAATAGTAAGATCAGAAGGCTTATAGCAGAAGATTGCTATGCTATTTGCTACAATTAGCCAGTAGCTCACAGAGAAAACTAATCTCTTTTCGAAGAGGATTAATCAATTAGTTTAACATGCTGAGACATAAGGGGAAAACAAAATAATCTTTTAGAAATTTTAAAAGCACAAACTCTTCAGAAGCCCTTCTCTTTTTGAAAAATCAGCTGTTAGTAGGGGAGGCATTCCAAATATATTATTCTTGAAAGTGTGTAATCACTGGGTGGGTTAAACAGTATATATAATTAATATATTGATCAAACATACTGAATAAGACTTATTTGCATCAAACATGTAGATAAGTCTCATAAAAAATATGACAAAAATATATATTATGACATACATATGTTAAAGTATAAATAACATGCAAATTTTTTAAAAATATTTACAAAACATATATTATTAATATAAAAATTTCATTACAAAAACCTACTTAATCCAAATCTTGACAACATTGATTCAGCAGTTTCTTGACAACTAGCCAATGTCTGAAAGAAATTTTCAAAAATAATTAAAAATACTTCAAAATAACTTTAAATATTTTATGTTAACTGCTAAATACTTGCATGCAAACATACATACAGTCGAACCTCGTTAACACGAAATTGAAGGGACTGGGAATTTTTTTCGTGTTAACCGTCATAATAGTGTTATTATGCTAGATATAAAAACTAAATAAATTAACCTACAAATACATCCCTGCTCAAAAAATCATAAATTAATAAGAAATAGTAAATTTCATTAACAAATTAATTATCGTTTTTTAGGCAATAATAATTTTATTTATTATAGCTTCAATTTTTGTAGAGTACTTTTTTAGGAACGTATGGACCTAATCTAATTTGTCCAAAGCTTGGGAAGTATCCTCTTGATCCATATGGAAACGTTGTACAGTTTTCAATGCTGTGGTAGATTAATTTATTGACCAATTTCTTCTTCCTCGTCTGACACTTCAATGTTGTCATCTTTATTTTTCAGCAATTATTTCTTCATCTGTCGTCACATTCGAAGTCAGCGCATCTTCTTCGATGCAAATGTACTTGGAAAAAACAATATCTAAGAAACAATTTACCGATTTTGGCTACATATCTTTCAGCAGACAAGTCTATGACGCTATTTAAATCTTGTCAGTCATCCGTTAGAAAATATGAAATCGCTCTCACTGAGAGCATCAGCAAAAGCCTCTGCTTCATCTTGCAAAACTGCAAAAGTTAAAACAATGTTCTGGCTTATTGCCTCTTTTATCCACCGCAAGAGAGCAATTTCAATTTATTCATTCTTTCTTCTACACATTCGTTTTCTTACTGGTTTGAATTAACTCACAGCATAAACCGCTTCAATCTTTTCACGATTCTTTAAAATTGTAGAAGAATTGTAGGTATCCCATACTTCGCCAGATTTTGTGATTTTTTTCAGCACTTTATCGCTAACTTCATTAAATTTTTTTGCTTGGTTTCTTAAGATACTGCTTGCTGTTTTCGACTCATCTTTCACAGAATTCTACAGAGCAACTGTGAACAGCGTTTCCATTATGTTAGTTAGGTAGTGAAGTAGAGATAGTCACTTCTTTCACTCACAGATAGGAGAATTCCATGGAAGAACGAACAAATCATTCCTAGTTCCATGGAGAATTCAGACCCCCGGTTTATAGTTTATGTTACTGTCAATACAGTCAACCGAGTAATGGAACAATCACTTTCAAAAAAAGAAATTCCTTCCCCAAACTTTCATTGTGACTAATCTATTGCTCATATGTGGGAACACTTGTGCATATCAGAGATCAAAGAAAAGCAGGGATTATTCAGGAATTCAGTATTTCAGAATTTTCTGAAACCCTTTTTCACTTTAAATCGTTTTCAAACCATGAGAAAATTCCACTTTTAATAAGAGTATGTGACATTTAAGTTTGAAATATCGAAAACATTGCATAAGGAATCATGTTTTGACTTTGAAGCGAAAAAAAAAAAAAATTGCCTTAAGCGGGATTTTCCGAAATTCTATTTCATGTTAAACAAATTAATTAACATTGATTTTCAGACTCATCTGACGGGACCTGAAAATTATTTCGTGTTAATGAGGTTCGACTGTATTTGTATGTGTGTGTGTGTTTATATATATATATGCAACTAAACTCAAGTAAATCGTATATTAGTACTATTAAAACACAAGTAGAAGACCACTAATCTGCACAGCTTGTTCCAAGGGTTGTGCAGATTTCAGATATTTCCTGATTACATGCCCTGCTTATTTTGATTTGATTTCTTTCATGTATAATTTGATCAAATTTAGATGATTAATGTACAGAAATAATTTTTTTCAAAACATTGTTTTAGTGGGTTGTTGATTCTGAATACTTGGTTTTTCAAATCTATAAATCATAACTATTTTTTTTTCCTTAATTTTCATATTGTTTGTAATTATGTAAGTAAAAATTAAAACAGGTAAATAATACAGTAAGTACAAATTTAAGTAAACAGAAACAATGCCTTTAGTGTTAAAGAATTAAAGAGCTACTCTTTGTTTTGTTTCATTGTTCAGCTGGAAAAAAAATAAATAAATAACTTAGAAAAAATTTAATAGAATAACAGAGTATGTTTGGAACTTCTATCTATTGGTGAAAATTAAAATTTAAAGTTATATTATTTTTTATTTGCTCTTGTAGTATTATTGCATAACAAAACATTTCCATTGAGTCATACTTAAAAGTCTATAATATGTTTAGGAATTTTCATTATAAAATTTCGATGACAAAATGTGAGTAAAATTGCAGAAACTTAATAAAACAATTCTGCTTATAATAATCCATAAGTAAAAATTTTTTTTGAAAACAAATAACAAGTAGTGTAAAATATCTACAAGAATATAAATTTATAATACAAAAATATGAATATAAATGTAAAGCTATATGATGCATACTAAAACTAAGATGGAAACACAATAGACCAGTACAAAATTGTTAAACTATGTTTCTGATTTTTGTCTTAGTAGGAGCAGGTATAGTCCTCCTACGATAACTAACGCCAATGACATTGAAAGAATTCACGATGCTACAGTGAAAGAAAGTTGCTAACAGACACAAATGCTGCAGGAAATGCATTATTTAATTAAAAACTAGATTCTGCTAGTTACTAAGAGTGATTGTCAATGAATTTATATGAATTAACGAATAAATTCATCTAAATTTCTGTTACTCATTGATTAAGTTTTTATGGGAGGATACAGTCCTTTATAATTTGTTTTTCTACCTGGTCATAAAATCTTTTGTTAACCCTTTCAGAGGCAAGCAATTGAGTTTCTGTAATATTGAATTCACACCAGAATTCTTGTAAAATTTCATTTGAGAGCAGGGAAATGAAATTTTATCAAAATAAGATAGGAAATAAAAATGTGTTAATGAAATAGTCCTGCCATAATTTTTTTTAAAGTTACATTTTTTTTTTTTTTTTTTTTTTACCCCTCTTCCTCTGACAAAAATAGTCAATTAGAAATTTTTTCCTTTCCTTGCAACAAGATCCCTACAAGAAATTTCATACCTGTATCTTTAAAATTAGATAAGTTATGCTTAATTGAAAACTGCCGTTGTGAATAGGAACAGTAAATCAAATTAGTAATGTAAATGTGTATGATATTGCAAGAAAAGGGAATCACGTATGATATTACAGATGCAGCTAACCTCTTAAACAAATGATAATCAATGCTTGCAACAATATCAGTAATGAAAAACTCCAAAATATTTATAGAAACATTAGAAAAATTCAATTATGTACTGGAGTTGAAGGAGAACAAACACTTTGTCAATTACTTTTTAAAAAACTATTTCTACGATTTAAAACTACATTTGTCTTTTTACATTATCTCTGCCTATATAATGCAGTTAATTGTATTTGTGATACCTTTCTTTTTTTATACCACGTGTTAAAATATTTTTGATTTGAAGAATGCCACTGTCAATTTGTATATAGCCCCTATTTTCATTGATGATAGCATTTTAAACAATACAAAAAAGTGGTTAAGTCAGCTTTATTATTTTTCTTTTTTTATAATTTAGTTAATTTTAAATATACAGATATGCAGTCTTTTGTAAGAACCTTGTTGCACCAAAAAAAACATTTTTCTAATTGACCAATTTTGTTTTGGGGAGTCATAAAAATTTTTAAAGTGTAACTTTTTTTTTTTTTAATTAATAGGACTATTTCATTAACATAATTTTATTTCCTACCTTATTTTGAATACTTTTGCAGTTTATATTGCCTATTTACAGGTCTCTAACATGTAAAAAGTTAAAGTGTATATCAAACTTTTTGGGACAACCTGTAGACAGGTTCTATTCTCACAAATTGTATTTACAAAAATAAAAATTTAAAGTGAAAAGATGTGAATATAAACAAATTTATTTATAGTTACCAAAAGTCTTGTATGCCCATCAACTGTTTGCATATTGCGTAGTAGTATATTAGGGGGAATCTGCGTCTGTGTGTCTATTATCAAATGTCGTTGTCTTCTCCTCCTTCTACCTCTAGTAGGTGCTGGTGGTAAAACAAAACTCCTTTCTGAAACTGAAGAACCACTCTGAAAAAGAATATTGTGGAACAAATCAGAAAGAATTTTATTGATGATTAAAATAACTTGACTAAAGTTCTCTAATTGGGTATGTCGCCAGGGTTGCCAGTGAGTAAGAACAATGCTGGCAAAAATGTGGAAATGGTTTCAAATGTAGCAAGAGTTAAAAAACACGCTTACCTTTTCTTGAATCTCAACCTGAATATATACGGGTGTAAGTTGTTATGAAATATGCATATGCCGTTAAGAAATAAAAATGGAAAAGCTATATACTGTTTTTTAAACAATTACATTCAAAAATGTTTACACACTATCTTTGGTAATTGTGAAAAAAAAATAAATAAATAAATAATCTTGTATATTTAACAGAATGTTTGGGAAAATGTTTAAATTCACTAAATCAATTAAATTTACAAAAAAAAAAAAAAGTATTTATATAAAAAATATCTGAAATAAAAAAATACTTATCCTGTTCAACAAAATTTTGTAATTTGTTTTTTTCATATCCTACAATAAACTGTCATACACAACACAAATATATTCCTGACACGACCACTAAAAAAAAAGTTTACAACAATAAAATTAAATTTGTGCCAAGCCAAGCATTTTTTTTTTTTTTTTTTACAGTTTTTTGTCTTTTACCCCCTTCCAATTTTATCTCCTTTTAGAGTACGAGCTCTCTGGAAGAGGAGCACCCTCGACTCATGAAAGGAGGTGGAGTTGCTCCACTGCTCCCACCTTCCCCTGGCGCCGGATCCACACTTTTCCTCTACCTCAAATGTATAAAATATAGTCAATCATCGTTAGTATCATTAATGGTTAAAAAACGTTTATGTAAAATGATTAGTTTTCATGTTACATCGATGTACAATGCAGTAATTCCTGTTTTTTTACAGTTTTTGTTTTTTAACACCCATTTTTGCGGCACTCTCATGGCTAAACCATTGATCAGAGAAAAAAACTTTCAGTACATAAAATGTAGGAAATTTTATTCTCTTTAATTCATATATTGACGACTTTCATGCAAAATGCATAGTTTCGGAGTAATTTTGAAAAAACTGAGAAAAGCCTATTTTTTTACAGTTTTTTTGTAAAAAAAATGTATTTCCCGGGAAAAAGTTTGTTGGAAAACCTCAGATTCGTGTTCAGTGACCCAAAAAACATAAAGAAACCAAATATCAAAACTACACCAAAACTTTCCTTTATTTTCTACCAAATGACTAGACTATTGTATTATTCTCAAACACTTGAAAAAGTCTGTTCAACTCCAATATGACATCAGATTAATTTTCTCTTTAATTCTCTAATGATATTAAACTGCTTTCTGTATTTACATATACTCATACTCCTTGAATTACTGAGAAATGTTTGAAAATTTCCGTTTTATTACTAATATCACGTCATGTTAATCTTTTTTTCAATTGGTGAAACTTTTTATTTTATTTTCATTTTTCACATGGAAATCTTTCAATAGAAAATTAATTATTGTAGAAAGAATTTTATTGTGCATTTTTAATTGGTGGCAACTGCTATAATGAAAAATGTTTAAATTTAATAGGAAAAGGCTATTAGATTTTTGGTTTTTTATCTCTATATATATATTAAAATAATATGATTTTTTTCAATTTTATGATTTTGAGCTTCATAATAGGTATTTAGCTATAAATACACAAAATTTCATGACTAAGTTACATAATTTCTGAGAACTGGCTCTGTGACGGACAGACAACGAAGCAGGAGTAATAGGGTTTAGTGAGATGAACGAAACCCTAAAAAATTAAAGTAACTTACGTTTTGTTTTAGAATGGCAGTAATTACTTGAAACTTTACCTTGGCAAACATAAGGAGATTGTAATTTTACTTTTCTTAACGGTTAATCTCTTCCACGCCATGCTTGCTTAAGCAGTATTATTCACTGTGTAATATATGTTTCCATTTTCTACTCTTGTATACTTCAATTAAATCATTGTTCAACACAACTTTGCTAAAATTTAAGGACTTTTAAGGAATATTTAATTTATTTAAGGAGTTCTAAGTACTCCTTGGAAACTTTTTCATTTCTATGAGTTTCTAAGGAGTCTGTATGAACCCTAATTGTCACATCTGTATGCCAATTTTTTTTATTATTATTTTATATGACCATGACGTGCTAACCGAAAAAGAAATTTAGTGGATCAAAAAATAATTAATCAAAATTACTTGAAATTTTTTTATTAGAATTTAAAAAATATGAATAACATATGTAATTATTTTTCTAAGTATTAGTAGCACTGTAATAATTATAACAACAATTTTATTTTAGAAAGTAATTTAAAAAATAATAATGCAATTTTTGTTGTTGCATCTAGAAAGAAAAATAATATCAGATTCATACTTTTAACAGAACATAAGCTAAAATTTAGCCATCTGACAAGTGGTTTCTATTTGAGTTTTTTATATTTATTCATTTGTGAAAATAATGACTCATGGACAGAGTTAGACAAAAATATTGTTAAAATGGCAAATTCCAGCTTCTTAAATAGCTCTCAGATTAAATTCTAACTAATATCTTTCTACAATCTCTATTTCAGGATTTAATTAAATCCGAAGGTTGACAGTACTTAATTCAGAAATTTTAAATACTTTGAGATTAAATGTTTTGAAACATTTATTTTTAGATATACCTTTATGAAGTTTCATTGGTAAAAGTTTCTTCTTGTAAGGCAGTGCAGAGTGAATAGAAACACAGGTCTCATTAAATAAACAAACAAAAAAGCTGTGTAATATTCTAAAATATAGTAACAACCAGAAAGGTTGTATAAGTTATGTAAATATAAATAAATAAATAAATAAAAAGAGAGTCAAAGAATTAAATACTATACATAATTCCTGCAGTTAAAATTGTTTTTATCTTTTACTTTGGAATGAAGAATTTTTTTTTTTTTTTAATTGAATAAACATTTTTTATTTTAATATTTATTTTGCATGTAACTTTTATTTTTAAACAACAACATTAAACATTTTCCAAAAGAACAGACCAAAAAGATGGTAGAATATGGATTAAAGACTGTTCTCAAATTGCCCCCTCTTATGGGATGTATGCCCCACATTGGGAACCACTGCTCTAAATCATCTAGAAGAGAGCCTTTTTGGTCTGATCTCTGTTGGAACTAAGGGTTACATTGAAGATAGACAGCCTTCAGGAATGCAAATTCAGCAACCTTCCAACTCCAAAAAGTACAATGAGTGACTGAAAAAGATTGAAACTCTTCTTTATTAGTCATGTTTTTATATGATTTGTGATTTTTAAAATTTTTCCAGATTACTATCACTGGTAAAAAATGAAAATTAAAATTACTTTCTACAAAGGATCAGGGTCCATAAGCCATGTTTTTGGCCCATGAAATATACTAAATTTCGATTCTTACTTCACTTTTCAATATTAGAAGGTTTATCCTGTACGATTTCAACAATAGTTTTTGTATTTTGTTTGGATTTATATGGCTTACACAAGCTCAAAGTTCGTATCATTCATAGTTTTGGTGAAAAATACACAATTTCTCCTAATTTTACCACAATTATTTATATGAAGGGCAATCGTACACTTTCTTCTTTACATATATTATAAAAAACATCAAAATATATAACATATGTAAAAATAAAAATGTTGCAAAGCTGCACTCATAGTAAAATATTAAAAATAGTGAGTTAAGTAACTGCATTCCTTCATGTCACTAAGAGACTTTAGGATGCAGCGGCGTATTTAAATATGTTAAAATGAACGTAACTATTGCTAATAAGCATGAACTTAGAATACAGGACCACTTCAAACGAAATAGTGTTAATATCAAGTCGCAACTTTGTAATGATATTATTGGTGTTCAGCTGCAATCGAGACATACGTTTTCGAAGATAAATAACGCATGGATTCAGTACAACAACTGTTATTCGCCGCCGATTAATTCTTGGTATTGTTGTGCATATATTACAGACATTTTGTGGTATTTGGGATAACAAAGGCATGTGGCAGAAGAAAAGCCTCACACTGCTGACTACAAGAATTATGTTCTGGATGCTGCTACCTCCCATTGGTGAGAAAGTGAGCAATCTGTCACAGAAGAGTCTGATTAATGAGTTTTTATCATATTTTACATGTTTTGTTCATCCCATAATTTTTAATTAATATTCTAATATCTTAAAATATTTAAAGTCATGTCTACTTTATGTCATGTACTATAAATGTTGTTATTAAACTTTCCAACTTGTCTACTCTATATTTAAAATTTATATGAGCTACCCTAACACATACATAAATATAAGCATCAAACTTTTTTGAGCCAAAAATACTACTTATGGACCCTGATCCTTTTCCGAATATTTTCAAATCAATAAAATTACCTGACATTTTCATATTTTCCATGTCTATGACTATTCTGTATTATGTACATTGCAGATACTATTAGTTTGCTGACAAACATGATTACTTGACGATCTTATGTGCTGAACTCTTAGTGGTTTATTACAGATATCAAGTTTATATGGCACTTTAGACCAAAAATATTTAAGATAATCTCAGATGACATGTGGGATTTTCGTATCAAGTTAAATACCAGAAGGTATAAATAACAAAAAGACTGGTCAGCCAAGTCAGCGAGTCTCAATGATATCTATAAGTTAACCAAAGTGTGTGTAGTAATTCAAAACAAAAGTCCTTCCGGCCTGTACCGGGAGGAAAAGGTAGCTTTCCTATATCTTCGTTTTAAAATTTTAGCTAATGTTACACGAAAACAGCAACTTAAAATGTAAATAAAACGTTTTCAAAAGATTCGTTAATACTGAATTTGAATAAGAAATTCGCCAAATTATTGAGCAATAGCCAAATTGGCTTCATTTATGAAGACTTATTTTGGTCGCCAAATTTGGCGATATTTCGCCAAATGTCGCCAAGTTTGGCGAGAATTTGGCGCTAACGGATATGAATATATAGTTTTATGCATTTGATTGGGAAAATTATTACAACAATGAAAATTTTTGTAATGTGCTGTCTTGTTTCAAAATGTCAGCCACCCTAGAATTTCAAACTGCTCTATCTCAGCCGTTTTTTAAGATAGAGGTAAAACAAAAAATGGTCTGGAATCCTCGTTTCAAGGCCTAACACTGAATTAAAAAATAAATTTGAATTTTTAACTTTTTTGTATATTTATTTTAGTTTTAAATTTTTAATTGGCCGCCATCTTGAAACAAAATGGCGGACCAAGCTGTCCAACGAACTCGGTCGAGACATTGGTGAGTTTAATACACACAATTAGTTTCATCAAAATTGATTTATAAATACGAGCGTTATCGTATGACATAGGTCAGATATATATATATGGAGATATATATATATATATATATATATAAATCAACATTTGAACGGAGGGTGGTTTTGGGGTCTGGGGGTCATGATCGGTGAAAATATATCGAAATTTTCTGGAACTGCTTTCCTCCGAACGGCTGCAATAGGTAGCTTTATACTTTTTTGTATTGAAAGCTACCTAATAAGATACATGCTAAATTTTAAAAGACTATTTTTTCATACCTTTGTCATTATGCTTTGAGTTGCTGTGGTACTATGTAACCAGCCTAGTACATTAAACTGTTTTCTAGATTTTTTTTGTGATATGAGTTAGGGCTGATACGTTGATATTCCAGAATATCTGTAGCATATTTGTAATTGCATAATATTTGTAGCTTAAAACTACATTCATTTGTGGAGAAGTTGTATATTTATTTACAGTCTTTTTTTATCATAACAAATGACAGAAGTGTGGAAAAATAAAATTTAAAAGTTTAGCATAGGACTTATGATTTTGAATTGATTAATAGACTATATATAACAACTTAGTAATACTATATAGATTAAAAAATAAACACTTTGAATCATCCAAGAACTGTTAATTGCATACAGTAACCAGATAAAGAAATATTTATAAATAACATTTATTTCAACATATAACATTTAAGTTAAAGATTTAAAAGATACAAATAATTTTTAAATACTTTTATAGAAAAGGGTCATTTCAAAAACCTTTGAAAAAACATGATTTTACAAGAAACTCAAATCGATATATGCCACTGAGCTTTAAAATAATGTCATAAATATGAAATTGCATCTCATTACAAATTATCGTATCATATAGTTGTTCAAATCAAATGTCTTAAAACAAATTAAAATTATAAAACAAAAGACAAATAACTTTGTACTGCAAAATCTTCCATTAATTACAATGTCAAATAGATATGTAGGCCAGCAACAAAGCAATTTCATTAATTATATTATGTTCACTTACAAAGTAACATATTTTTAAATTTAATATATTCATGACATAGAATTGACCTACAATAAAATTAAAATAATTAATTTATTTCTTTTTAAACTTTTAAAATAATTTAAACAAATTAAGTTCTTTTATTTATGATTTTTTCCAATTTCAAAAGTTTGAAATATCAGACAGAATACCGCTTAAATTAAAAAAAATTTGAAACTGATTTGTATATTTAAAATATTTTATCATAGAAAATGATGATCCTTATGTTTTTGGGGTTAAAAATTCAGTCCTTTAAATGCATGGCTGTTAATATTATATCATTAGAGTCCCAAGTGAATTAGAAGATAAAATTAATTATTTTTCTTCTAAACTTGATATTTTGAAAAAAAAAAAAGACCCTTTAGTATTAAAATTTTATCATTTTCAATATACTAGATCCACTTACTAGCTGACATACCCAGCATTGCCTGGACGTGTGATAAAAACCTTAAATATATCTAAAATCAGTGTTCAATGATTTAATATATTTAAGTGAAAATCTTTCCAAATGATCCTAATGTTGGGGGCCCCACTGCCTTCGGAGCATACAACAGGCATGAAACGCATGCTCTGGTCTGTTTTAATTTTATATTTTTAAACAAAAGACCGGCTCAGCCTGGGTCCATGATAATAAAGTTAAATATATCTAAAATAAATGTTAAATGAATTTATATATTTCAACAAAAATTGTTCCAAACTAACCTAATGTTGGGTCTAATAAAATGTCTCCTCTCCTCTTCCCTCTATCAAACTCAGGAAGAAACCTATCTCTCTCTTATGTCTAAATGTAGTTTCCCAGAGCTTGTGCAGAAACAAAAATGTTTTTAACTTTTCATTAATGGAATCTCAAATGAACTGGTAAGTAAAATTTGTTCTTATTTTGATATCAGTAAGAATTTAGATTTTACCCCCAACCCCATATCCTTCATAGCACCAAAAGCTAAAGTGAACTACAAAACAATTTCAATTAATTTCAGCTAATTTCGTTGAGCAGAATTTTTATATGTAATTGATTTTTTGCGGTATTTCTTTTTCACAAAAACAAGAAATACCATATTTACTCATTATATAATTAGCAAGGTTTTTTTTATCCAAAATTTACATCAAAAAAGTGGGTACACACTATACATTCCGAAAGCCATACGAAACTACACAAGATTTGACTAATTCACTGAATTTAGGCAGGGTCAGACATAGATATTGTGATAAAATTGAACAAATAGTTCTACTGTTAGCAGAGCATGATGCACATTATACACAATATATTTTATTTCTTCGCATTTTCCCAATCAAAAACAAAGGGTGCACATTATACATGAGAAAATATGGTAAATTCACTAAAACAGGACCTGTGGTTAAAATACAAACCCTGTTAAATAAAAAAGTATTTGTTATTTACTTGTATAGGTCTTTCATCTTGCTCAGGGGATGGTGATGGTGATAACATATGAGCCCTCTGTCTTGGCCTTTCATCATCTTCTTCTCCAGGTGCCGCTACATCTGGTCCAACTACTGGAACCTGTGGAATACTTAAATCTTGAGCCTCCTGTTCTTCAACAATAGGCAACTCAGCTTCAGGTTCAGGTGAAGGAGGAGCAGGTTGTGTTTCAGAAATTCCACCTCTTTCAGGAGCAGCTGCATCTATTCCAGCCTCAGGCTCAGCAACGGGTACAACTGGTTCCCTCTCAGGTACACTACACATAAATCAATAAGTATTTCAAATCAATTGTAGTAATTACTAATAAATGTCACATAATACAGTTAAAGTTCTATTTAAAAAATCTCATGGTTCCTTCAGATAGTCTCATGAACATTTTCTACAATCTGCAACCAAGATTATATATCATTTTACTTACAGATGAAGTTTTCAGGAGCTATTTCCTCATCTTCTTCATCACTTAATTTTTCTTCAGTGTTGATTTTTTAATCACATTTATAGGATTTCATTACCTGATCAATATTCAGAAGTGACTATACTGAAATCAATTTCAAGAAGTTCAATAAATGAGTATCCTTTATCTATTCTTCTTTTTTCTCATCCTATGTTTTTCAACTTTTTCTACTTTGATTCAGTCAAACACAGATCTTCTTTTGGGTGTCAGATCCTTAAGTATGTATAAGCAGAAAGTGCTAACGATGTATTATGATGAATTGCAAAGAAATTGAAAGAATTTTTTGAAAATATCTGTCTTGGTAGATTAAAATTTGATTTTAATTAGATTTTTTATTAGTATTTTGAAATTTTGTTCTGAAAAAAAAAAAAGGGATAATTTTATTTTTGTTATTTAGAGATTTCACCTTGTGTTATTTTCATTCAAAATCAAGGTTACAGAAAATAAAAATCACAAAATAGAAGTTCAAGTGTATTAACAAATAATATATAAATCAAAGGTCCAGCTATTGATTTAAATGATGTTATATCCCAATGGAGTCATGTCTGTTAATGAAGCATTTCTTCATTTTCTCATGCTCGAATAAGTATAGGAGACATGGTTTGTGAAAATCGTTAGAGCACTTTTCGATTTTTAATAAGCAGCATTCTAAGTGCTGAGTTTGTTTTAACCTATCAAAATTAATTTTCTTGAATTCTGAACCAAGCTAGATTATTTTTTCATACTTGCTGTAGCAAAAAAGCTAAGTAAATGTGGTACACAAGTTTCATTAAAATCATTCAAGCCATTTCTAGGATGGCACGGACACCCAAAATTGCTTATTTGTTTAATATATACGATTAATAATCATATAGCTGAGTTTGACTTTAAAATTATTGAATATCTTTGCTGCAAAACTGAATTTTCTGAATAAGCACACTTTTTAATACTTTTTTCAATATTCTAGCCGGCATTTATGTTTGTTTTTTTGTTATGCAATAACATCTATTCAAATATTTAACCCTTCAAATCCAACATTAATATTAATCACTCTAATTAATTAATATTCATTAATTATTTATTTAATATTTGTTTGGAAATCTAATTAATCTTTAAAATCAAATTACGTTTCTTGATCAAAATTTATTAATTCTAGCGCTAAATTAAAATAAATTATTTCTGATATTAAATTATTTAATATTCATCATTTAAAAATCATTCATTAAATATATTCACTTAAATGTAAATAAATTTTCAATTATTCCTTTCCTAAAAACGATCTTCTTTCAAAGAAAGATCATTTGTATTAAGTAATTAAAGTTCAATTTTTTATTTATTAAAAATATATATTTA
Organism: Maratus michaelseni; assembly: GCA_963931845.1. Classification (NCBI taxonomy): domain Eukaryota; kingdom Metazoa; phylum Arthropoda; class Arachnida; order Araneae; family Salticidae; genus Maratus; species Maratus michaelseni. The sequence goes on from OZ007593.1 coordinate 268,657,194, forward strand.
AGTGTAATTATTTCTTTTTGAACTAATATAACTAGTTTTTTTTTATTTCACTAATCATTTTTAAGCATTTTTGGACAAAAATTTAAGGGTAGAAGCAAAAAAAAAATAACTTTCCTTATTTTTACTTTTTAAATTGGCTGCCAGTAACTCTTACAAATTCAGCCATAAGCCATTTTTTTCTATCTCTTCTTACCATGTAAAAAACAACTTGTTTAGCGTTCTATTGCATCAGTTTGAATGCCATATACAGTGAACCATATACAGTGGTTATTTGAGATCAATTCGATATACTTTTTTGAAGTCGCTATATATGAACATCTTCCTTAAGTCAAAACATGCTGATATTATTATGTGGAAATTTATGAATGATGGTACATTAACAACTTATGGTGTTTCATCTTTATTATCATCTGGATAGCAAAATAATCATTTTGTATAATTTAAGTAGCAAATATTTATATCTTGAATGTGATATATTAGTTGAATTGTATTATATTAGTAAAATTAGATTCAAAAATCATTATGTTAGGACAAGTGCACTGCGTTTTCCTATTCCCCCCCCCCCCCTCTTAATTTTTCTATACATGAATATTTCTTGTAATAAAATAATTGATTGATAAATGATGAATTTTTATTGTTTATTTTTTTATTAACACATTATTTTATATGCTTGTTTATTTATTTTATTTATTTATTAGTGTTTCTATTAAACATGATATTAAACACGAATATTAAGAATGTAGTTTATTATAGCACATGAACCAAAAATTATATCAAACGTTACTTAATAAAATTTACTGATGTTATTTAAATTAAAGATAATTATATAATTGTGTAATATAATGCATTTTGAATAAATTGAAGTATTTGAAAGGATTTATTAAAGAAAAATACAATAAATTTATAATTATGAAAAATAATGAAAAAATTTAATAACATCTCCATATTGTATAAATTCATGTAATATAGGTTTTCTATGTGAAGAGACATAACGATCTCTGGTTCAAGTGAGTCAAATGTTATTCATATAATCCATTATGTTGAAATTTTAATTATTTTTCTTTATTTAATATATTTAACCTCGCTGATGTACTATTGGTTACCATTATATTTATGATCTTTTGCCCACTCCTGAATTATATCTCATTCAATTCCAAAAATTTTAAATATAATCTCTAAGTCTCAAAATTCCAAAAAAAAAATATTTATAGTTAATAAATCATTTATTCCAAATATATCTATCTTCATCTGTTAATAAGTTAAAATCAGTCTATCTCTTTTTTTCTTTTCTTTTTTTTTCTTTCTAACATTTTTTTTTTCTTTTTTCACTGCAGAAAAGCTTGTTATACATATAATGATGGGGGCTAAAGATTTCTTTTGTAATATTTGTTAAATTACAATTGCGAGAAAGCCAATAGATTATAAAATAAATTGTTGATTTTTTTATTACAATCCTCTTACTTATCCAATACTAATTTCAGATAACTCTTATGAAATATTTAAGTCTGGTGGTGCACATGCACTTAATTGCATTTCTTATCTAATCCACAGAAGTTGTGTTAGGTAAGCGAATATTTTCTTCAAAAATTGCATACAACATACCATAAATCAAAGTTTTTTTAAAATTTGTTCAATAAGAGATAAATTTTTTACTAGTTCAACTATTTCCTCTTTATTTCTGTTTTAACTTGTTTCTTTCCAGAATAATTATTTTTCTCTCTGACAACTTTATTTGTAACTGTAAGAACTTTTTTTTTTTATAATTTCTTCACATATTCGTCTTATTAAAAGTTTCAAACATAGAAATAAAGCTTCAAGAAATACAGCTTTTTAACACTTTCCAACCTAGTTGAAAAGTGTTTATGACTTCGGTTTGTCTGCCCGTCTGTCCGTGCTCTAACTCCCATAAATATGCTCGGATTGCGCTGAAATTTTTATATGTTATTGTCGTTATCTATAGCATGTTACCTATTTCAACTGAAGTGTGTAGCACTTATAGTTTTTTTACAGGGGCACTCAAAAGAATTCCATTACATTACAGTCTATGGGGGAAAATCATTGCGGTTTATTTTAATGATGTTACACAATTTCAAATACATTGTAATTGATATATATCACGAAGGTTCATTACAAGAAGCTTAATATGGAATAGGGTGTGCATAGCACTTATAGCTACTTTTCAGGGACAGTAAAAAAAATTCCGTTCCATTACGTCTATGGAGAAAAATCATTTGCGGTTTAATTAAATAATGTTTCACTACTTTAAACGTATTGAAATTTATATATATCACTAAGGTGCATTACAAGAGGCTTACTACAGAATATTGTGTGTATAGCAGTCATCGTTCATTTACAGGAACACACAAAAGAATTCTCTACTGTCTGTTAACAATAATTCCTGGAAGTGCGTTTTAAGTTACTGAACACAATTTTAAATTTAACTCACTTTTTGTCTATTACTTGGTGTGTATAAATTCTGTATTTCATATACAGGGCAGCACAAAAGTTTGCGAACACATTTCTGTTTATAGACAGAAACTCCAGAAGGAGAATTTTAAACTGTGCTGCGCGTTTCCTAACTAAACTAAAATTTAGCATCCTATGTAGTATATATACAAATCTATAGATCATATACAGGGCTGAATAAAAGTATTCGGATATTTTTCCGAATATTGTATATGTTGGAAATTCCTGAATTTACGTTTTAAAATATGTTTCGCATTTTCCAAATTGTTTACTTAGATGTTGTCTTTCAGCTTATTAAACGGTAATGATTTGTAAAATTATTTTGGAAGTGTTGGAAAGTGTTACATAATCTATGCTTGACGCATGATTTTTCATTCTTGTTTACATTAACCTCGCTTTGAAATAAATCGCCGCATTTAAAATATTGTATTTTGGGGGGGAAAAAATGATAATTCTGTTAATTACTAAAATTTTGACAGAACTCGACTAAACTTAAAATTCTGTCTTAACACACTGGTTGAAAACACATGCTCTTAAAAAAAATTGTCAAAAATTTTTTTTAAATACTGGTAGCACCGTTGCTGGAACATCCCCACAATTTAAAGAAATTTGTTTGTTCTTTGACAAAATTTCAGTCTTAACAGATGGATTTTGGGAAATTTTGAGTCTAGGTTTGTAAAGGTTCTGTGATTTGAGGGGAAAAGGACATACATAAAAATTCAGTCTCTGAAATGGAAAAGTGCTTGCCAGAAACCCCTGTGGTTTGACAAAAATTGAGCTTGGATTGTAGAATTTCAGTAATTTTTACTCAAATTGGAAAGTTTCTCGAGTTTGAAGATTTTCAGAAAAAATGGGCAAATCAAAACGGAAAATATCTATGAATTAATGGAATATAATAGACAAAATATGTATGTCAATTCATGATTTTTTTAGAGTGTAAATTTTAAAAAAAATTATGTCACATATATTATTACATCTTTATATAATTTAATTATTCAATGGTATTCTGATTTGCTCAGTAATGGAATAAAAGAATGAGCTAATGAGTGAAATTACTTAAAATTTGACTGAGATCATACAAATAGTACATTAAAAACTACAATAAAACAAATTTAACCTATCAACAAGACTTTGAAGAACATCAATAACATCTGTTTCTGGCAAAGGGAGTGGTACAGTAAAATCAGTAATTTCTACATCTTCTGGAGCCTGAAAAAAAAAAAAAATGAATGAAAGATTTTAAAAATATAGTTCATTTTTCAAAACCTTATATAAAACTTAGAAATGTCAATTTTTTTTTTTTTAAATATAGAATATTTAAAAAAAATATATATAGATATTTTTACAACAAAAATATAAAATGTAGCATACTAATTTTAATGACAGAAAATTTGGAAATTTGAAAATAAAAATTCTATAGAAATCCTGACTGATAAAAAAAATGTTTCGCAAATCAAAATTACTGTATTAACTCACGTATATTCTGCCCCTCTTTTTAAAGTACTATAAAAATCAAGGTTTTTTGTAGTTATTTTTTCCCACTGGAAACATTGTTTAAAAAAACACATTGATACTAAACTATTAACATAACACCAATGTATATGCTACATTTTATTCTTTGTTAAATCCATAAAGTATGGCAACTATATACAACTCTTAAAAAGCTATTACTTTTACAGAAAAAACAAATTTTATATGAAATATAATTGTCACATGCTATATATATCAAATTGTTTAGACCTAATTTCATAACATTAAGCCAGAAGTGGTATAATGGATGTATATTTGTATATAAGTAAATGAAAGGGACCACAGAGAGATGGTAGAGAGAGAAGGTAGCAATATTAATAATTTTTGTTTTTCTCTGCCTTTTGTGCATGTAACATAACTCATAGGAGAATTGTGGCAACACAGCAACAATGTCACAAAATAACAAAGTTTGGTACTTTTCAGTTAATCAAGCACCAGTGAAATATATAATCATTTAATTTATAATTTGACTCTGCTATTTCGTATAGTGATTTCATTGTATTTGGTCAATATTGGTAATTGTTTCAATGGATTAATTGTACAGAAAGCTTATATATATATATATATATATATATATATATATATATATATATATATATATATATATGTATATATATACAGTATGGAACCATTAATCCGGAATCCAGTTAACCGGAAAACCAGTTATCCAGAATGATATTTCCAACTGACTGATTTCAGAATTTTTCCAGAAAAAAGTGCCATGCAGTGCCAGTTTGACATGTGCATTGCTTGATACATTACTACATACTACATGCATTGTACAACTTGATCAATATCTAGGATTTGAAATGAAAGCATTTTTAGTTAGATATTGAGCATTTTAAGTTTTATGCAGAATTATTGCTTCCAAGGTATTGCCTTCTTTCAAAGTCTGATTAATCTTTGATCTTGATAGCATCTGAGCCTTAATCAGAGCAATCTAATAATTTGAAATCAGTAATAATGTTACAGCCACATATATTCTACAAATCTCATCAAATGGTTGTTGCTTTAATGTCCAACCAGTTATCCAGAAAAACCAGTTATCCGGAATACATCTAGCCCGAACCATTCCAGATAAATGGTTCTGTACTGTGTGTGTATACATATATATATATATATATATATGTATATATATATATATATATATACATACATACAGTGGTGGCCAAAAGTTTGGACATTTTTTGAAAGTTTCATGTTTTTCAACTTTGTGTGCTTATAGAATATATTAATTTTCACTTAAATACAAATTTTTATATATCAAATTGAAGGTAATTTAATATAGAATTTAATAATAAAAACAGTATTACAATATCTGTATTACAGAAAAAGTTATGCTAATTTTGGTAGAACAAACAAACACAAATCGTTTTGAATAAGGACGTGTTTTGTAATAAAAGCGTACTAGCCAATCACAAACACTGTTCTGAGGACCAATTAAATGTCTGTAACTATAGTTTAGGTTATTTGGATGGTAAAAGAGTTATTGTTGTGGAAATATTTTGCAGAATAATGCATACTAGTACAATTAAATAGAGTATTGCTGTTTTTGAATATTTAAAGTCCTTTTTTTTAATTAAACTAATTTTAAACAATGTCATCAACAAGAACTAATTGGACATCTACAAAAAAGAAGCCGAATTGTCATATTCAGAGAAAATGGCCTCTCTCATGCTGAAATTGCAAGACAAGTTGGTGGTTCAGTGACATGTTCTGGTGTACGAAAGTTCTGTTTACGTTATGAAAAAACGAAATCAGTGGAAAATAAGGCCAAATCAGGCCGAAAAAAATGCACAAGTGCTACTGCCGATAGAAAAATTAAATGGCTATGCCTTCAAGATAGAAAAATTTCATCAGATGCCATTAGATGTGAAATGAATGCAGCAGGTATTGCAGTAAGTTCAAGAACAATAAGAAGAAGGTTATCAGGATTTGGACTACAAGCTAGAATTCCAAGGAAAGAACCATATTTAAATCAAAAGCAATGCGAAAAACGAGTTAAGTGGGCAAAAGAACACATTAAATGGGCAAAAGAACACATTAAATGGGCAGAAAATCAATGGAAGCAAGTAATCTGGAGCGATGAGAGTAAAATATCGCTCTTTGGTAGTGATGGTAGAAAATACGTGAGACGTAGAGTAGGAGAAGCACTTCATCCTGATTGCATTGAAGCAACTACAAAAAACCCAACAAATGTCATGATTTGAGCATGTATGTCTGCAGATGGTGTGGGCCGAATTCAAGTGATTGATGGTATCCTGAATGCCAAAAAATACATCGAAACTGTCCTGGAACCAAAATTGATACCTTCCATCAGGGATCTCTTTCCCAACAACGCACCATTTATTTTTCAGCAGGATTCAGCTCCATGCCACATAGCAAAAGTATGCAAAGCATGGTTTCAAAATAAAGGCATAGATACATTACCATGGCCAGGAAACAGCCCTGATCTCAATCCAATTGAAAATTTGTGGTGACGTTTGAAAATTCTTGTACGAAAAAAAGTCCATCCAATAAAAGACAACTTATTGAAGCTATAATTGATTCTTGGCACCATGTGATTACGAAAGATGAAATCCAAACACTCGTTCACTCGATAAAAAGACGCTGTGAAGCTGTCTTAAAAAAATAAGGGTTATCCTACTAAGTATTGATTGTGTAAGTATCACTTTAAAAAAATGCAAATCTAAGATAGATCTTACTATTAGTTGCATAACTTCTTTTGTAATACAGATATTGTAATACTGTTTTTATTATTAAATTCTACATTAAATTACCTTCAATTTGATATATAAACGTTTGTATTTAAGTGAAAATTAATATATTCTACAAGCACACAAAGTTGAAAAACATGAAACTTTCAAAAAATGTCCACACTTTTGGCCACCACTGTATATACACATACATATATATATATATATATATATACACAATATCATTAATTATCTCTTTGAAGATTTTAGTAGAATGATATTAGAACTTGATATGTTTTTGAAATTCATAGATATTATAATTATATATATATATATATATATATATATATATATATATATATATATATATATATATATATATATACATACATATATACATATGTATATTAGGGTGGTGCAAAAAAAGTGAAGTTGGTATTTCCGAGTCGCTATAGTGCGGAAAAGTTGTGATTGGTAAATACAAGAAGAAAAAAAAAATTCAAATCGAACTTTATCTTCCAATCCTGCAAACCACCTAAAAATTCAAAAAAATCTTAAATTTTCTGATTTTCTCAGAATTAAAAAAAAAGTATTGCGTATATATATTTTTTATCACTATAGCGAAAAATATTTGCAGATTGTATTGTTTAATAATAATAATAAATTGCGTTTAGAGAATATCTTCCTATCGCGTAAACCGCCTAAAAATTCAAAAAAATTGAGAATTTCCGAATTTTTCAGCATTTAAAAAGAAATTTACATATATAGATTTTTTATTGCTATAATGAAAAATATTTGCAGATTGTGCAATTTAATAATAATAGTAAATTGCGTTTAGAGAATATCTTCCAATCACGAAAGGTCAATAAAAATCGGGAAAATTTCAATTTTGAGCGATTTTGATGTATTAGAAAAATAATCAACTGAGGTCAGTTTTTGCTCTCAGGTTAAGATTTAAATGTAAATTGATACTATTTAGCTGAACTATTGAGCTGATTACTGAACAAGGGTTTCTCTAGAATACTTAGATTTGGTAGTGGTGTAGTCGCATATATACCAATACAGGATGGAAAGGTGATGCTATCTGACAGCTTGAAGTGCATCTCGGATGACTACTTCAGTGGATTGTTTGTTTATTCCATTTTGTTGAATTACCTTTCCGCCATCTTTTTCAACATTTGGAAGGTGAAACAACTGGCCCAAGATCATTTAATGGACAAATTGGGAAGAATCTCATTGGTTGTGAAAAGCTCTCAAATGATAAATTTTCAATTAATTGATTGTGAAATTCAAAAAGTGGGCAGACAACTGTTGAGTAAGGACCAAAGATATGTTTTTGACATAAGTCATGCAATTAAAAGTGGTAACTTTCCAAATGACTTATCAAAGCGTGACCCTGGTCCACATGCCAGATGGCTCACTTGTGCAAATAGAGTCCTTCGACAATACGTGAACTTAGAAAACCCATCGGATGCCTTAAAAACCATAGTGACATTTATTTTAAAATCTTACATGCCCGTTTGGTTTGAAATAAAATGCAGAAAGTACATTACAGATGGGCGGCCTATTCATGTGTACAAGGCAATAGAAACATCTCGATACTTGCCTGACGACCTGAAGAAAGTGGTATTCCCTGTAATTGAACGAAACTCATTCTTTGCCAACCCAGAGAACCTACAGATGGCAATGGTCTTTGATAAGAGGAAGCACATAGAGAGCTAGGGTTAAGAAGAGTGTTAAAAGCCAGGTAGACTGTTTCAAACTGTAAAGGCATCAGAAGCTTTTTTACTCCTATTTTAAACTTTGATGCGGCAGTCTATAAAGAATTAATTGATTGGAATGTAGCAAAATTATCATCTTCAACTTTTATACAGAGAGTAACATAACCAATGAAGAAATACATTCCATCGTTTAATCAGTTGATATTCCAGTTTGGGATGCTAAAACATTTCCCTGCCACACGCAAGCTGTCGAGCTGTGCGTCCAATTGGTAACAGAAGCATCGCTTAAGGTATGTGGGCCCCAATCAAGAGATGGATTCATCAGGGCCATGCTGAAATCAAGGTCCATGATACCAATCTTTACCACCAAATCACAGTACAAAGTTGCGTCTAAAAGTCAGACTTAAACAGATGAAATAACAAATTATGTAGTTAAGTAATGTAAGTAGCAAACACCCTTATTGGTTGGAGGGTGTGGGTGGGACTCGAAGTGCCGCCATCTCCCTGTGGTGAGTTATGGGTTGTTTAAATATTATCAAATATCTAAACAAGCAAAGAGCTGTACAATTTATATGCAACTGTTAACATTGGAACGCAAACTGACCTCATGTGATTATTTTCTTAATTCATCAAAATCACTCAAAATTGAAATTTTCCCGATTTTTGTTGAGCTTGCACGATTGGAAGATATTCTCTAAACGCAATTTATTGTTATTATTATTATTATTAAACAGCACAATCTGCAAATATTTTTCACTATAGTGATAAAAAATGTACATACGTAAATTATTTTTAAATGCTGAAAAAATTGGAAAATTTTCAATTTTTTGAATTTTAGGCAGTTTGTGGGATTGGAAGATAAAGTCCGATTTGAATAATTTTTTTTGTTTTGTTTTTCTTGTATTTACCAATCGCAACTTTTCCGCACTATAGCGACTCCAAAATACCAACTTCACTTTTTTCGCACCACCCTAATGTGTATATACAGTAAAACCCGTTTAAGAAGTTTTCCCGTTTAAGAAGTTTATATTTTCGATTCCCATTTTTTCCCTATTCTTACAATGTTAAAATAACCCGTTTAAAAAGTTTAGTTCCAAACTTTTTCCCGCTTAAGAAGTTTTTTCTCCCCTTAATTTTACTTTCAAAACACGTTTACTTCAGTCTTTTGAAGGATTTTCCCCCCCATTCTGTACTGGAAAAGCATTTCTCTATACTCTTCGCTATTCAAAAGGGCACATTTAAGATTGAAAAGGATTGTCGTCACCTTTATTTCACCTTCATATCAGTTTGTCTGATGAAATGTAGAGAGAGGGGAAGTCCGAGTCCCTTATGGCTGCAACAATAGTGACTGATAAGGGATTAAAGAGAAATGGTTTGCTTCTACTCAGGGGTAGTTCTTTAAGTTGACCAGTAGAGTTCTCTTAGAATAGAGTCTCTTTCACCCCTTTTCAGGAATGGAATGAACCAAAGCTATGTTTGGTTCATTCCAAACCAAAGCTGTGTTCAGTTTGGCTCATTCAATCTGTTTTTGAGTGAGTGTAAGCGTCAAATCTCTCTTGAAAAATTCACGAAAAAAATTCTTATTTATTTTTTCCTCTTCAAAATGTCGGTCAAGGGAATTAAAAGAAAGGCCTTGTCAATTGAAGACAAAATCAAAATTTTGAAAGAAGTTGATAGCAACCCAAACGTAACAAGAGTTGAAATTACTAAGAGATTGAATATGCCGGTGACTACTCTGAATGGAATTGTAGCAAAACGCAATCTTATATTAAACGACTCATCTGATAAATTTCGAAAAATTAAAAAAGTGAAAAAAGGAAAATATGAAGCTATAGAAGAAAAATTATTACTTTGGTTCAAGCAAGCTAGATCCGCCAATATTCCTATAAGTGGACCTATTCTTAAAGAAAAGGGTGAGGAAATTGCCAAAAAAATGGAGATTGAATTTGCACCTTCAAATGGATGGATTGATAGAATGAAAAAAGAGCTGGTTTAAGTTACAATTCTATAAAAGGTGAGAGTAAAAGCGTCGATCCACGAGAAATCGAAGAATGGAAACAAATCTTACCAGATTTGATAACCGGCTATCATCCTAAAGATGTCTTTAACATGGATGAGTGTGGGCTTTTCTATAATCTTTCACCGGATAAAACGTATGCATATAAAGGTGAAAATTGTCACGGAGGTAAAAAAAATAAGGAAGGACTTACAGTTTTACTGGGTGCAAACATGGACGGTTCCGAAAAATTGCCAATTTTGGTTGTTGGGAAATCCAAGAAACCCAGATGTTTTCAAACTGTGAAATCACTGCCTTGTGATCATGAAAATAACAAAACTGCGTGGATGACGATTACAATTTATGAAGCCTATTTGAAAAGATTAAATGTTAAAATGAGGAGAGCTAAACGGAACATCATTATCTTTGTAGACAATTGCGCCGCCCATTCCAAAGACACGATTAACTTTACTAACATAAAAGTGCATTTCCTACCACCGAACTCGACTTCGGTTTTGCAACCGATGGATCAGGGAGTTATTAAAGTGTTTAAGCAGCACTATAGAAAACAGCTTGTGAATTGGATGATTGAAAAACTGGACAATACTGGAGAGATAGGAAAAGTGAAAGTTTTGCAATCTATTCATTTTATTTCATCTGCATGGGAGTTAATAATGCCATCTGTAATTGCCAATTGTTTCCAGAAAGCAGGATTTTTGGAAGGAGAATCAACAGAAGAATATGAATTGGACATTGAGGATGATTGGAAGACGTTACAAAGAAGGATGGATTTCACAGCATCGTTTGAAGAGTATGTGTCAGTAGATGACGAGATATTGCCATGTAAAATGCTTACAGTAGATGATATTTGTGAGGTTACAGAAGATGAAGAAATGAGTGACACTGAGGAAGAGCACGTGGAAATTTCTAGTTTTTCGGATGCTGTGAAAGGACTAGAAACATTTCGCCGTTTTATCGAAAGTGTTGAAAATGTGCCTGAATTTTTTTTTTTAAACTTAAGACAACTGGACTGTTATCAACTAAAAATTGCCGAGAAAAAACATAAACAAAAATCTATAACCGATTTTTTCTGTAAAAGCATATCAAATGATGCTTAAAGAGAAATGTTCCCTCTCTGTCTTCAAACATTGGATTAAATAAAGAGTTTCTAAGGTAATTATGCATTTCTACTTGAGTAAAAGATTTTTTTAAATATGCAAAGCAGTTTAAATTTCTTAAGTAAAACTCAACTTTATATAAATTTATGTATTATTTTAACAATGTAAAAGACTTCTCCTGACTATGAAAACTTAAACTAATGATTGTTTCAAACATTCTTAATTTCCCGCTTAAGAAGTTTTCCCGTTTAAGACGTTTTTGCCTTCCATTCCCTTGGAAAACTTCTTAAGCGGGTTTTACTGTATATATATATATAGGCATACATATATGTATATACAGTATAGGACCCCAAATCTGGAATGCTCAGGAACACTGCTTTTCCGGATTTTGGGTCTTCATTCAAAAAATTAGAGTACAAACGGCAATATGATGAAATTTTGGTATTCATTCTGTTTAGAATAAGACATAATTTGTGCTTTTAAAAGTAGGTAGTTAAATGAAAATATTTTAGAAAACAAACCGTTATTGATTTTAAAAAAACGTAGTTAAAACTGTTCTTTAAAAAAAATAAATAAAATAAAAATAAATAAATACTTGAATTCAAAAAATTGGCAAAGAAAAAAGAAATATCGAAAGTGTGCTTACCTAACCTTAGAAAATAATCTTAACTACAACAGAACATCACTTTTTAAAGTGGTTGGTTTCCACATTGCACGCTTTTTAAAGTGGGTCGCATCCACTGTAAAATAAAAATAAAACTGATAATTGTTATTTATCACACACTTTAAACATGTCCGATAATTTGAATTGATTCAGGTGCTTCGGCTTTTCTTTCTGCAACACCTCTTTTATTTTATAGAGTTGCATAATCTGTTCTTGGGTTATAAAACTTTTTTGTTCTGACCCCATAATCAATTCATCCATCAGACTGATGCATTTATCTATAGGGATGTTTGTAGCTCTCGGCTCGTCGACGTCGTCATCGCTAGTATCCTCATCATTATTTTCTGAATTTAAAACCATGTTACAAATTTCTTCATCTGTTAGTGAATGTGTTACAGATGCATCATTATCTACATTGAAGCAATCTTTGATTGCTTCCTCATCCAAACCTTCTTTGCCTTTGTACATCATAGATTTTGCATAATTCAGCAGGTCTTAGATAAGGTCCTTTTCAGCAGAAATTGAAAACCCACGAAATTCACTATTACTTTGTTTGTCGTCTAAATAGATTAATGATGGCCATACTTTATGCCATCCGTTTGTAAGAATTTTATCAGGAGTGCTTTGCCAAGCACTAGCTGCCCGCCACAACGCGTCTTTCACATTAAATTGTTTTTGGAACTGCAATACACCAGTACCGCTGTTGCATGCGTTTAGTATTGCTTTCATAAACTCCTCCTTGTAGCGGCATTTCAAGCATCTTAGAAGGCCTTGATCCATCGGCTGGATAAGTGATGTGCAGTTGGGTGGAAAATAATACACAACAACATTATTCTTTTCCACAATTCCTGAAGCAGTGTGAGCTGAGCAGTTGTCGAGCAAAAGAAGGATTTTGCAGTTTTCAGGAAGACCTTGCTACCGACAATGGTCATGGGCTTCAAGAACAAAAGGATTTTCAAACCATTGTTTGAATATTTCTACTGTCATCCATGCTCGTTTATTTGCTCTGTAAAGTACCGGCAAAATCTGAACTCCCTTTAAAGCTCTTGGATTTTTACTTTTGCCGATCATTAACAATTTACATTTATGGGTTCCAGCAGCATTTACGCATGCCATAACAGTCAGTCTGTCCTTAGAATCTTTAAATCCAGAAGCTGAAGTTCCCTCAGGAGTCTCATGGGTTTTTCTGGGCACATAACGCCAAAACAACGCAATCTCATCCGCGTTATATACCTGTTTTGGCGAAAGTTTTTCCTGGGTAATGATGTCCTCCAATTCTTCGCTGAAGGAATTGGCAGCTTCAGAATCTGCTGACACCCTCTCACCAGAAACCTGAACTAAACGTAATCCATGATGCTTCTTAAACTTGTTATACCATCCTGATGAATAATCACAGGGAATAGATATGTTTAATTCGGCATGGAAATTTTTTCTTGTGCCATAATAACCGCACGATGTAATGGAAAGTTCTCTAATCGTCATTGCCGAATCCACTCCATTAGAACTCTATCAACAACAACAATTTTAGAATTGTGCAAAATTTTTCGATGTGCCATCAATTCTGAAACATCACTTTCCACAAAAATGTTAAAAATCTTCTCTCGTTGAATCTTTAAATCATAAACGGTCGATGTTCAAATGCCACACATTTTTTACCGAAGTACCGCTATCTAATTTCTTTAATAACTTCACTTTATCAGCAATGGTGAGCGAAGAATGCTTTCTTTTAAATGAAGTTAAATTTAACATTGCTAAAATAAAACAAATTGTACAAATCAAACCAAATGGAATAGTAAGCAATAAGAAAAATGGCAAGAACAAACCACCAGTAAGTGAAAAAAAAGTTTTTGAATGCTTACGCATTCCAAAGTTCTCAAGGTTAAGGGGAGCATGTGCCAAGGTCAGATGTGCACGCCTCGTACTTTTGATACAGAACTTCACAAGCGAAATAGAGAAACAAGTATGTAGCGCCAACTTTTGCCGCTGGCATGAAATATTTTCATCTGAACTCCTTTTTTTTTTTTTTTTTTTTTTTGAGAAAAAATCAATTTTATTTTTCTTTTTTTAAAGAAAAAAATTCCTTATTTCAGGTTTTCCGGATTTCGGGATTCTGGATTTGAGATCCCATGCTGTATATATATTTCACTGGTGCCCGGCTAACCGAAAAGTACCCAAGTTTTTTTTGAAAAAAGAATTTTATTTGGGAAAATATTATTTTTAGGAAGGTGGGAAAATTTATGCAACAGCACAAAGATCTTCTGCCGCTATTTCAATTCTGTAGAAAGATACTGGTAACAAAAGAACAATTTTCTGCATTTCAGCAGATTTTTGCCCCATTCTCGAAATTTTGGTTTTTCTCTTTCAGCTCCTTCCTCCAGCAGACAAAGTTGAAAACCTTTCACATTCTTAAGTTTTACACATTAAAAATTTGTGCTCATTTCTTAATGTCATTTTATTTGTTACTTTAAAATATGAATACATAAATAATCAATCATCTAAATTGTCGTACCTCTGAAATTTCCGATCCTTCCCTCCACTTTGCAGTTTAAAATCTTTAAAAGTTTTTCAGTTAAAAAAAAATTCTGCTCTATATTATTTTGAAGTAACAATGAGTGAATGATCAATCATCTAACTCTCCACATCACCCCAACTTAACCCGTAAATTTTTGCTTTTCTCTCTCACGCCTGACACACAAATTTTAAAGTATTTAAAATTCTTTAATTTCTGGAATTTTGTTTGTCTTATTTATTCTTTGGCAGAAATGTTAAGTAAATAATCTATTATTTAAATCCCCTTAAATGTCCCCTTCCCCTTTTATCCCCCCACCCCCTCCTTTGAACACACAAGGTTTAAAATCTTTAAAAAATTTGTTTTTATTTTATTTATTTATTTTATAGATTTTTGTCCTAATTGGGTTTTTTTCTCTTTTTTGTTTTGTTTGCCATTTCAAAGTAGCATGAAATAAATAATCAACCACTTGTATTCTTTCCTCACTCTTCTTCCAAACATGATTTTTCTTTAATGATACAACAATTTAAATTGATTGCAGTAAAACTGCTCACAGATTCAGTGATGAACTCAAATATTTATTTACCAAGATGAGAAAAGACATTGATTAAGATATATATATATATATATATATATACATATATAATGGTTATTATTAACAAAGGTTTTATTATAGTACATACATATATATATATGTAGGATTTCAGCGTTAATACTTCAATTGCTTTATGACGTCATGATCGTCATATTAACTGATGCTTTAGTACTATTACTATCATCCATGATTCAAACTCACGAGGTACAAATATTTTGGATTGTGAGATTTGGCAAAGAGCCAGTCTTATAATTTTTATCATCGAAGAAGCGTCGAAGTGTGAAAGAGTCAATTAGAGCACTGCTAGGCCTAATTGGACTATGCAACAATAAGAATATTGTATGTTTTATGCGAGAAGTGTAAGATATTTTTAAGAAATAACCAACGAAGTGTTGTGGAATTGATTTCCTAGAGTGGTATTAAAGTTTTTGCTTTTGTTATTTTGAAGTCCAGTTGTTCAATTAATTCAGTAAATTAACTTTTTACGTATCACCTTTTTACAGATATATATACATACATATGCAAAAAATATAGCACAATTATATTTCTATTAGGTTTTTAATTTTACTAAAACAATTTTAAAATGAATATTTACATTCATGTGGTCAATAGTGAAGGATTAATTAAAAGCAATGTTTGACTCAGTTGATGAAGATCACAACTTTTTTGTGCCTTATTGACAAAATTTGTGGGATTTTTTACTTTTACATAGATGCCACTGATTCTTGATTTTGAATACCACTATTTCTGCACAGTAATATATATCTGATTAAATAAAAGAAATTCTGTGATTAAATAAAGAAAAATCCCATTCAGAAATATATTTTTAAAAGGCAATCAGTGGCTGCTCTCATGAATGAATAACCTCATTTACAACTTCTATGGCTTTCATAATATTCAAGATCAAAGACATGATAACTTCTGAGAGTGGTAGTCTCCCACTCTGACATTTTTCAAGAAGAGGTTTTACAAATTTTGGTCATCTTGCTTTGAATTTTAGAACCCTGTACATATAATTTACATATTCATACAATTTTATTATGAAACCTGTATGTTGTATGCAGTGACTTAGTGAGAGCATGCTAGGTTTCATTTAGATGTCTGAAATAATCAGTGTAAACTGTGCACCATACTTTTTAAGTCTAAAATGTTGGGAAAAAAACTGTGCATTATACATGTATAAATATGGTACCGCCTGTTATTCTGCTTTTCAGTCAATTTAAAAGTCAATGTACTATGATTTTTTTTCTCCTTTTTTGTATAAAAGTGTTCATTAATTTTAAAAAGAGCTTACAAACTATTCTAAATCTGGCTGCTTTCATGAATGAATAACCTCATTTACAACTTCTATGGCTTTCATAATATTCAAGATCAAAGACATGATAACTTCTGAGAGTGGTAGTCTCCCACTCTGACATTTTTCAAGGAGAGGTTGTACAAATTTTGGTCATCTTGCTTTGAATTTTAGCCCCCTGTACATATAATTTACATATTCATACAATTTTATTATGAAACCTATATGTTGTATGCAGTGACTTAGTGAGAGCATGTTAGGTTTCATTTAGATGTCGGAAATAATCAGTGTAAACTGTGCACCATACTTTTTAAGTCTAAAATGTTGGAAAAAAACTGTGCATTATACATGTATAAATATGGTACTGCCTGTTATTCTGCTTTTCAGTCAATTTAAAAGTCTATGTACTATGATTTTTTTTCTCCTTTTTTGTATAAAAGTGTTCATTAATTTTAAAAAGAGCTTACAAACTATTCTAAATCAATTATTTAATTATTATTTTACTAGCTGACCCACCCGGCATTGCTCGGACCCATAATAATAATCTTAAATATACCTAAAATTAATGTTGAAGGATTTTATATTTTTTAGCAAAAATCTAAATAGCTGGTAGAAATATAGTAGAACATAGCCGCTGAATAAATCTTCCAAATCATTACCGAAGAATCCAAACATCAGAACACACAAATAATTAATGTTAAGCCTATGGGAAATTTTTATATTTTCAAACTGATTATTTTAACCCCAAATCCCAGTATTTTTAAACCCAAATTTTACTCAAACAACAGCTAAAAGGTTAGATTATTGTATTAAAATTTTAGAGCATTGGCACAAAAATAAGTTTACATTTTCAATCAAAGAGTGTGCAATGTTAACTCTATATGATTCTTTTTTATTTTCAATTATTTTCCTCCTAAATCTAATAATTTCATAACGAACTTTATACTCAAATCATTAGCTAAAAGGTTAGTAAACTGTATTCAAATTTCAGAGCGATTGTATAAAATTAAGTTTATTTTTTTAATTAAAATGTGCCTAATGTTAACATTATGGGCAATAAAAACAAAGCAATTAACATAAGCATGAAGTGACTTTAAGAAGAAATTTTTTCAAAAGGTTAATATTAATATTTTTTTAAACAAGAGACATTGTTAGAAAGGTAAATGTATGCTTGGTAAGTATATATGTTTTACTTTCTTGTTTCTTGATTTCCGAATGGGATGCAATGTTAAAGTACGTAGAAAATACAAAAGTCACAAGAGTGACTTTCAGAAAAGAATTTTTTTGAAAAGGTTAATATTAATACTTTTTTAAATGGATACTACCATTTGAAAGAGAAATGAATGTAGATTGCCTGGTATTTTTCTTTTTTTCATATTTCTATTTCCAGAGCAGATGCAGATTTCTAAACATTGCAGAAAATAGAGAAAACCCTTAAAATGTCATTTAGAAAAGAATTTTTCTTAAAGGGTTAATATTCATATTTTTTTAAGAGGATTACACTGTCGTAGAGAAGAAGGTGCCCAGATTAAATGGATAATTTTTATTTTCTCATATTTCAAATAGTTAAGCTGATAAAAGCTTGAAAAGTTTAGGGAGGAAAAAACACAGAAAACGACATTTCAAAAAGAGTTTTTTTCAAATTGTTAATATCAGTATTTTAAAAATAGATTACACCATTAGAAAGGTTAAAGTACTCCCTAATGGCTTTAAAAGATGAGAAAACAAAGAACGGTTTTCGACCTTTAGATCTTCTCTACTAGCTATCTCTAAAACAGCAACCGTGCACCATTTAGAGAAAAATAGTCTTTTTGATGAGTGTTTATTGTGGTTGTAATTAATATCATGGCTAATTATCAAAAAATGAAAAATCTGAACCTTGGGAGCATACAGATTTGCCTTGGACTACCCTCATCCAAAGTTTCAGCCCTCTATGTGCAATAGATTTTCCTAGCCATAATATACACAAACAGAGATACAAACAAGATATGGGTTGATTTTCAAAATCATGAATTTTGATGTTTTGTTAATTATATGATAATTTTTTACACCCTTTTGGCTTTGCATTAATGAGATTTAACTTATTTTCTTTAACAAAAAATTATTCAAATAAAGTTTATAAAGAAAAACAAAAAATAGCAATAAAGAATTTTTAAAACTATTTTGAAATAAATAAATTAATTACATCTTCAAAGGTTGGAAATTGAATTTGTCGTGGGATAGGAGCCTCTTCTTGCATAGTAATATCTTCAGATCTAACAGTATGTTCATCTCCAACATCTATCAAACAAACAATAAATGAAAGTAAATAACTATATAAAGATTTTTGACATGATTAATAACTACAAAACTTGGCATGTACTAATAATTATATGAGTGATTCACAGACAATTTATAAGCTTGATACTTGATTGAAACATACTTTTTTCTAGCAAAATTCTTTGATTCCCACACCCTGCACTTACACCTACATATAGTTCTAGATTTATTCCTGGGCAGACGGGGCATGAGACCACAACCCCAAAATTTAAAGGCTCCAAGTCTGTGAACAAGCTTAAATTCAGTGAACTTTTATGACTTACATAATTTTATCTTGTACTACAGCAAGATGTAAATACTAAATCATGATTTTATTTTATTTTTTCAAAATTATTTCTTTTGCAAATTGTTAAGTCAATTCAGATTTAATGGTACTGACCAATTGTATCAACAATACAATATAAATCATATTGTGTTTGCCATAGTAATTACCATGACTTCTGCTCATCCATGCACCTTTCATTTATTTTTTATTTCAGAGGACTAAGTTAGTTTTGAAATCATCCTATGTTTGTCAAATTTTAGAAAGTTTTCCAAGTGTTGGAATCAAATACACTGATTCTGGTTTTTGTATTATGAATGTATCCTGTTACTGCACAGTTCTACTACTATGCATAAGTCTATTATTTTTAAAAGAAATGTTCTCAGAAATTTTTTTTAACGAAAATGTTAAATTAAATATATTTGTATATGCTATGAAAAATAATACATTCTTGTTTATGGCATTAAAAACATCTAATTAAGATTATATTTAAAAATTAATATATGTGAAATATAAGAAATATATGTACAATAATCTCACAAATAGGCACAGTATATTGGGACCTAGAAGAAGCAAATTTATAACTCACAGAGAAACTAGGAAAACATGGAGTCTATAGGTGCTAATCTGAAGCAGCTAGTATTTTATTAAATAATATGCTTTTGGAACCACCATAATCTTCACAAATAATATAGGCATATTCAGAGATATTGCTAGGATTTTTTCAAGGAACGAAAATATTCCTTGACTTAATTCATTAATAATACAGTACACTCTCAAAAATACATGAAGCTTGGGACTAAGCACTTTGCAGATTTCAGATCACTGCTTTGTTTACATTTTCAAACCTCATCAGAATAGTCATCACTTTATGAAATAAAATAACAGTATGTTATAAATAATAAATGCTGATAAAAATCAATATACTTAATGAAAGTACAATTAAAAATAAAATACTTATTTAATGATTAATTTTGACAAGTATAATATGGAGCAAGTAAGTAATTGAAAAAGTTAACAGAAAAAGCAAGCCATATAAAATTAAAGCTGTTTTCCTGTAATTGACAATCTTGATTTATTTATTTATTTATTTTCAAGTCTAGTTGCCTGGTATCAAGTGAATTTCAACCCTAGATAAATTAAATATGTAGACAATATTAAAAAATCAAGATTTTTTTTTTTTCAAGGCATTCTAAAATTATACATGTCAGTAATTTTTAACCATACTAACATAGTTGAAAAGTATTTATGCATTTTGTTTGTCTTTTTGTGTTGTAACCAGTGTAAATAAATTTGGAATGCTATTAACTGATATATGTTATTGATTTTTATGGCATGTTCAGTATTAAAAATGAAGTGCTTATCATTTATAGTTCCTTTACAGGAGTACTCAAAAGAATTCCATTACATAACTATGGGAAAAAATTGTTTGTAGTGTATTATAATGGTGTTATACTATTTCAAACATAAGGAAATAGATATGTATTTCTGAGATGCATTAAAACATGCTTTCTGTGTGTGTATATAGAAAAAGTATCTTTACAAAGTCACACAAAATAATTTGGTTACATAATGGTCTATGTGGGGGGAAATTGTTTGCAGAATATTTTAATGATGTTATTCTATTTCAAACATAATGAAATTTACAGGGTGACCAGAAATAACATAACGCTGACTAGAAGTAATGTCACAGTTGATAATTTTGTTACTATTCGATTCTCAGAGGGTTTTTTTTTTTTTTTTTCATTTATTAATATTTGTTCTAACTTTAATTTTTTTAATAAGATGGCAAACAAACAGAACACAATTTTGGAGCTTCACCATCAAGGAAAGTGTGTGTGTGAGATTGCTCGATTGCTTCAAGTGCCTCATCCAACCGTTTTCAAAGCAATCAAGAGATTCAAGGAACTTGGCCATGAAAGAGACAGACTAGGAAATGGCAGAAAAAGGACTATGAACAGTTCCAGAAACTGACAATTGATTAAGAAGCATGTATTCAGAAATCATCAGGTGTCAATGAGAAAAATAGAGAGATAGACAAGAGTTGCTCGTGAATCGGTTCGACTTATAGCCAGATAGGAGCTGAACCTTCATCCTTACAAGCAGGGTTGGCACGGTTTAAACCAAATGGTTTAAACCATGGTTTAAACCACGGTTTAAACCAAATGGTTTTTTTCTGAAAAAAACCAATTGGTTTTTTTGTTAATTTTTTTAAAGATTTTTAGGTAGCTTTCAATACAAAAAAGTATAAAGCTACCTATTGCAGCTGTTCGGAGGAAAGCAATTCCGGAAAATTTTGATATATTTTCACCGATCATGACCCCCAGACCCCAAAACCACCCTCCGTTCAAATGTTGATTTATATATATATATATATATATATATATATATATATATATCTCCATATATATATATATATATATCTGACCTATGTCATACGATAACGCCCGTATTTATAAATCGATTTTGATGAAACTAATTGTGTGTATTAAGGTCACTAATGTCTCGACCGAGTTCGTTGGCCAGCTTGGTCCGCCATTTTGTTTCAAGATGGTGGCCATTTAAAAATTTAAAACTAAAATAAATATACAAAAAAGTTAAAAATTCAAATTTATTTTCTAATTACGTGTTAGGCCTTGATACAAGGATTCCAGAGCATTTTTTGGTTTACCTCTATCTTAAAAAATGGCTGAGATAGAGCAGTTTGAAATTCTAGGGTGGCTGACATTTTGAAATAAAACAGCACATTAACGCGATTACTCGCAAATTAATTTCTTTCATTGTTATAATAATTTTCCCAATCATACGCATAAAACTATAAATTCATATCCGTTAGCGCCAAATTTGGCGACCAAAATAAGTCTTCATAAATGAAGCCAATTTGGCTATTGCTCAATAATTTGGCGAATTTCTTATTCAAATTCAGTATTAACGAATCTTTTGTAACCGTTTTTTAGCATTTTAACTTGCTGTTTTCGTGTAACATTAGCTAAAATTTTAAAACGAAGATATAGGAAAGCTACCTTTTCCTCCCGGTACAGGCCGGAAGGACTTTTTTCTTATATAATTAAGTTTTCAAATTATTTGATGTACAAATAACTTCTACTTCTAACTGAACAGCTCAACTCATTTCAGCAGTCAACCTGCATAAGTCACAGTTGCATCATAGTTACACCTGTGTATGCACCTGTGTATGAATGGTCCAAGAGTTAGCATTTGAGAACAAAAATTGTCTAATTTTGGTAGAAGAAAAGATTTAGTTTGGTTATATTTTAATGAAGTAAAAAATGATAAAAGGAAAGGTTGTAGAGCTAGATGCAAAAATTGCAATAAAGAAATGGAAGGTCAAGTAGCTAGGATGAAGAAACACATTGAAACTTGTAATAATTCTCATCATCATTCTGATTCTGTTGATAATGGTAAGTACTTATTTTATCATTATTATTGCTGCTATTATTTTTAATTTTGAAAGAAAATTGTTAAAAATTTGTTAATAAGTTAAATATTTGTTAAATTCAAAATTTTTAATTTATCTGTAAAATTACAAGTAATGCATATTGAGAACACATTATGTATATCTTCATTCAGATGATTCTAAACTCTTATAAAAAATTATATTATTATTTGAAATGCTATTTGATTGAGAAGATAAATTATAAAAATCACATATATTATTATTTAATTTGCATATGCTATTTGATTTTAGAAAGTTATATTCTATGAAATAAAAAATATTTATGTAATTCTAAGTAATGAAATTTTGGAAAAAACAAGAAAATTTTAAATAGACATTTTTTTGTTAGAGAACTTTATTTTGATAATCTTAAAATTACATTTGATAAAAGTTTGAAAGTTTTACAAATTAATCATATTATTAAGAACAAATTATGTGATCAGAACTGTTATTAAATGAAATTGTTAATTTTTAATTTATGCATGGCTCTTAGAGATTAACTAAGTTTTCACCAGTCATAAATATCCAAAATTATAAAAGACATGGTAATTTTATCTCGAGTATTAAATAAATTATCAAAAATAAATATATCAATATGATAGAGATGTTTACTTTGCAGTAAAACAAAGAAAAAAAAAGTCTTTGTATTGAATTATTGTTAATTATATGATTATGATTTTTGAAGTAATATGTTCTGTATCATTAAGCAATCCTTATTTTTATTTTTGTGTAGATGATGTGTCAGTGTCACTATCCAGTATTTCAAGTTCTTTGGATTCAGCAATAACACAAAGAGCAACAAGTGAAATTGGTTCTTTAAAAAGGAAAAGAGATACTATGGACTTTTTTGTCAGTAAATCAACACCATCTCAAAAGCAAATGTTTGATGAACAAGTTGCTAGGTTTATATATGCTACAAATACGGCATTTAGCACTGTAGAGCATCCTGAGTTTATTAAAATGGTTCAGAGTTTCCGCCCAGAATATTCTCCACCATCAAGAAAACAAATTGCTGGGGATTTATTAGATCATACTTACAGCAAAGAAAAAGAAAATGTGCAAATATATTAAAAAATGAAGTTGTCACATTAGGATTAGATGGATGGTCAAACATTCACAACGAACCTGTGATCTGTGTTACTTTAACAACAAAAGACGGGAATACATACTTAGCAGACACTATTGATACATCGGGAATTGCTCATACAAGTGAAAATCTGTATGATATTGCGACTACAACCATTAATAAATGCCAATCGGAATTTCAATGTTTAATACAAGCATTAGTGACAGACAATACTGGAAATGTCCGAAAAATGAGGGATATGTTTGATGAAAAAGAAGAGTTTAATATTATTACTTATGGATGTGCAGCCCATATTTTAAATTTACTGGCAAATGATATAAGTTATCCAAATGTAAAAGAACAAATTTTGCATGTAATCAAATACTTCAGAAACAACCAATATGCAAATGTGTGCTTCAGAAAAGATGCAAGTACATCAAAACTAATAATGCCTTGTGAAGTTCTCTGGAACTCATTTGCTGACGCTTTAGACAGCTATCTGAAATCATGGTCAGTTTTTGTAACTATATGCGAAAATAATAAAGACAAAATTGATAAAAATATCCTAAGTCTAGTTTCAAACATTTCATTGAAAAGAAATGCTGAAGACTATTTTCAACAATTAAAGCCAATTAGTGTAGCTTTAGATAAAGTACAAAGCCAAAATTGTACAATTGGAGAAACTGTTTTTCTTTTTAAAAATTTAAAAAAACAGATGGAAGATTTGAAACTGAATAAAGACATTATGAAAAAACTAGATACTCGTTATAAAATGGCAATAACACCAGCCCATCTTCTTGCTTATCTGTTGGATCCAAGAGCCAAGGATGCTGATCTCGAATTGTCATCGGAGGAAAAAAAAGAAACATTGGAATATGCTAAAACAAAATTTCCCAAAAACAATTTATTATCTCTGATACTAAAATTTTGTGCCAAAAGTTCTCCATTTCAAAGATATCTTTTTGAGAATGATTTTAGTAAAGATGTATCAGCTATAGAATGGTGGCATATTCAAGAAAATGAAATCAAAAAGTTCAATGATGGTGTGTTGAAAGAAGTTGAAACGATTCTTACTGCAAAAGCAACTACTGCAAATGTAGAGAGAATTTTTTCTTCATTTGGTGTTGTACAATCAAAGTTACGCAACAGACTGGGTTTACAAAAAGCGGCAAAACTTGTTTTTTTGTTTAAAACATTAAACCCTAATAATCCTGTTTATTAACATAGAATCTTTATAGACATGTGTCGTACTTCCATTTTCTTAAAATTTTGAAAATTTATTCAATTTCCATGTTTTTAAAATGTTTCTTTTATATATATTTTTTAAATATATTTCAATTTAATTTTCTTACTGAAATTCAATTTGTTTTTTTAAATTGAATAAAAAAGTAAGTCTCACTTTCTTTTCTTTGCATTATTTTTATTTTAAAAAAAAAATTAGTATAGCATACCAAGGTAAAATTCTACATTATATCTTTATATTCTTATGTAACACAACTAAGTGTTGCTTATTAAAATGAAAAAATATAGGAAGGCAATAGATTAAGTCTTTAAAGAATTTAATATAAATCTTGCAATTAAATACTATTAAAAACTTTTAAGTATCAACATTAAGATACAGAATCCATTCTATGAATGCAATATGAAATACATAAACATATTAATATGTTTTATAAGTGTGCTAAATCATTTGGTAAACATGAATTACAGGTTGCATTTGGAAATATGTATATATAAAACAGCAATTATTTCTTCAACTTTTTTAAAAAGTAATCTTTAAAAATTATTTAAAACTTATCACCATTACTGTAGAACCTGACGGCACAAGTGATCATGTTCTATGTATTACATAGGAAACTTTTGTATATATATAACTGTTTTGAATTTGAATGTAAATGATGTTAGCTCAGCTCTAAATAAAATTTAATGATTTGAATTTGTACATAATTAATAACAATTGTTTATTTATTTTGTTTAAACTGTTTTCAGAATATATATATATATATATTGTTATTGTAATATTAATCATTCTTGTCAATGTTAAATTTTATTTACTGATGTGCATACATGTAATTAAAAAAGATACAAAAAAACCCGGTTTAAACCAAAAAAACCTGGTTTAAACCAAAAAAACCGGTTTTTTTGGTTTTTTTAAAAAAAAACCCGGTTTTTTGCCAACCCTGCTTACAAGCTCAAATAAGTGCAACTTCTCACTGATGAAAACAAATGAGTATGGCTCGAAAGATGCAGGAAGCTGCTGAAGCTTTTGAACATAGCCAATATCCCAAATCTGTCATGGTGCGTGAAGGTATTTCTGCAACAGGCAAAACTCCTCTCATTTTCGTAGATTCTGGAGTCAAAATCAATAAAGATATGTACCAAACAGAGATTCTTGAGGATGTGGTACTTCCCTGGGCTCAAAAGCACTTCGGAAATGGGGTTTGAACATTTCAGCAAGATTCTGTGCCTTCCCATTGAGTGAAATCCACATAGAGCTGGTGTCTCCAGACTTCATCTTGGCTCAAGAATGGCCTCCATACTCATGTGACCTCAACTCCTTGGATTACAGTTTGTGGTCGATTTTGGAGACAAGGGCCTCACAAAAGTTTGGACGTTCTGAAGCATTCGTTGATTCAGAAATGTAAGCGAATCACTCCAGCCAATTGCAAAAATTTCACCAAATGTTTGCATCTCTGCATCAAAGTAAAAGGGGGACACTTTGAGGAAAAGTGATTTTTTATTTCTTTAATCCATTGTTGTTAATAAATAAAATATTTATTTGTGCAACAGTTTTTGCGTTTTCAATAACTAAGTCAAATTAGGCCGTTATGTTATTTCTGGTGAACCCTGTATGTACATTATTGAGGTGCACTACAAGATTCTTACTGTAGATTATGATGTGCATAACAGCTATTGTTCATTTATAGAGACACACAAAATATTTCAGCTACAATATTGTCTATGAGCAATAAATGCTTGAAGTAGCTTTCAGTTGTGGCATGCATTTTTAAATTAAGCGGTTTTAAGTGTGTCGCAATTGATTTTAAGCAGTAACTAAATTTTTTCATACTATCTGCAGGGCCGTAGCTAGAGGGTGCCAGGGGAGGCTGAGCATCACCTGAAAAATTTTGAACCCCCCCCCCCCCCCCCCTGGGAAAGTTGCCAAGGCCACCAAATGAAAATCGGTTTCGAAAATCCAAATGAAACTCTGTTCAAAAATTGAACATAGTTTGGGGGGCTTTTTACAGTTTTGTATAAATACTAAATTGTAGTATTTGTTTAAAAACTGCAAATAAGTGCTTCAATAGCACTTATTATATTGAAGGAAATTTATAGCACTGCAAATAAGTGCTTCAATAGGCGCATATCCTATCTGCACATACTCAGAATTAGCAACCTTTTGCTGATGCAAACATTGACTTTTGGATTAGTTATATATTGAAATTTTTCATTTTGCAGTGTTTTCCATTATTACCATAAAATAAAGTTATTCTAATGAGTTATAGCCAATTTAAATACCAGTGGTTTTAGCATTTGACTAGACACAAAAATAATTTTAAAATGCAAAATACATCATTGATTTTTCTAATGTTTTTTATCATATAAAAACACAACTTTAGAATCCTTAAGGGCAGGGATTATTCAGAACAAGTGGGTAAGAGTGATCGAAGATCGCACAAAGGATTTTGTTTAATATTCCTTTCAAAATACTTTATCCTTTCTTTAATAAATCCAAATAAATTTCATTTTCCAAAAAACAACAAAAAAAAAAGGTCATGTTTTTTATAAAATAAAAATTTACCGGTCTATTTTTCTCGTTTTTTCGAATATCTGAACTGGCCCGATAGCAGGCAAAGCCTGCTATTATACTCTGTCATAATAATACAGTGAACTTCCATTAAGACGGCCCCGTTTAAGATGGATTTCTCGTTATTACGTACAAAAACAAAATTCCCGGTTCAGGTCTATAGGAAGTGCATGTAACAGACATCGTTCAATACGTACAGTTCAGTGGCGCACCCAGGATTTTATCATGGAGGGGGCCGAGCATTGGCGGCGAAACAAAATAAAATTAGTGGGTGCAAAATTTCTCTAGTTGTGATTGCAGTAGGACATTACAAGGAGACACTAATTAATCATCAAATTACCGTAATTAATTCAGTATTTAATAATTAATTATTTATTTTTAATGAAAATAAAAATTATTATACTTAAAATTTAATTAAATTAATAATTTTAAAAACTGCTAATTTTTGAAAGTGTAGAAGTTAAATATTTAAAGAGCTTCTAAACAAACATTTATAGAATTTCCTATTTCTATCTATCTAACTGTCAGACATATTGTAGTTCAAGGAAAATATCCAAAATATTCTTAACGAGATGAATTAGTGGATGCAAATTTTTGGACTGATTCATTTAAATTTAACTCGTCAGTCAGAATGTTATGGGTATTAATAAATTAATAAAGAATTTAATCTATTTTAGGACATCATAGTTAATTCTTGTAAAGGCATTGCCTCTAGTCTTGGAAAGGGCAGATGCCCCTACTGCTTCCGCCAACTTCGACATTATTTTCTGAAAGATCTTCTGCCTTTACGGACAAATGTCTGCCAATTTCATTCGTTTCCGAACAAAAATGAATTTAAAAAATGTGTCTGAAAGTAACCCTTTTGGATTTGAGAACAGCCTTAAGCGGGTTCGCCATAATGATGTTTCAATGTACAGGGATTTTTTTTTAAACTGACGCTATTCAGAGCCGCCGGTAGCTCATTCTAATAACTGGATTGACACAAAATTTTATAAATGGACTAAGAAAACCATGGGAAAAAAGATTCCAACAAAAAAAAATTAGTTCCAATCACCGCCGATAGGGGGAAATGTGGCGCTGTGGTAATTTATGCAACTGAGAATTAGCATAAAATACGGGCAATAAATGAAAATGCAAATTTTTGCTTATGCAAGCGACAGTAGCGCCAATAGTTTAAGCTATAAATGCATGCGAAAAACTCCGAGAAACAATTTCAGCTCAGGTTGAAAATGAATCTCACGTTACCGCAGCGCGCATTACTTGTGAAGTTCTATTACTGTAACCAGTGCAATGCACCAGCCGCTCTTCGTTTATTTAGAACACGCCATAAACTGCCGAAAGGACCTTTATCCGTTAATGCATTGAAAGCGATAATTCTGAAATTTGAAGAAACAGGCTCGCTAGCAGTTCGGCCAGGCAGAGGACGTAAACCGGTGTCAGAAAAGTGATAATGGATGTTGCAACTGCGATCAACGATAGGTCACAGAGTACCTCTGCTGTTTGTAGAGGCAGCGCACGGGGTGTTGCGCGAGAACTGGATTTAAATGTTTCGACTGTATGGAAAGTCTTGCGGCGAATTCTCCACTACTATCCATACAAGATTAGCTGCTTGCAACAACTTCAACCCAATGATTACGATAAACGACTGACATTTCTTGCAAGAATGGAAGTCGATGATGCTTTCCCGTGGATAATTTTATAGGGAGATGAGGCCCATTTTGATCTGAATGGGTCTGTTAATACTCATAACTGTAGAATTTGGACCACTGAGCAACCTCATACAGTTCTAGAAACTCCATTACATTCATCAAAGCTCACTGTTTGGTGTGGCTTTACAGCTGAATTCATCCTTGGACCATTCTTTTTTTGAGAACATAACTGCGACAGGACCAGTGACGTGTACCGTTAACGCAGAAAGATATCATAATATGCTGACTAGTTTTGTCATTCCACAAGTTCAATAGAGACAATGTCTGGATTAGATCATTTTTATGCAGGATGGTGCACCACCACATATTGGTGTAAAAGTACAGCAGCTGTTGCGCCATCACTTCACTGACCAAAGAGTTATCAGTCGTTGTTTTCAATATGTCTGGCCGCCCCGGTCTCCGGATTTAACTTCATGCGATTTTTGGCTCTGGGGTTATTTGAAATCGAAAGTCTATCTTGGGGGAGTAACAAATCTGAGTATCTTAAAAGACAACATAATACATGCAGTAAGGGCTATTCCATGTGACATGTTACGCTCGGCCGTCGAAAATGTTGTACAAAGAATGCAAGGTGTGGTGCAAGAGAACGGTGGTCACATTGAATGTGGTCGAATTCCTCGTCGGGAAAGTGTATATGATGAATAAAACATGGCATTTTATCCAAATTATTAATTTTGTCTGTTTCTGATGTTTTCTTTCAATGTACAGCACCAAATTTCCCCCTATCGGCGGTGATTGGAACTAATTTTTTGTTTTTGTTGGAATCTTTTTTTCTCGTGGTTTTCTTACTCCATTTATAAAATTTTGTGCCAATCCAGTTATTAGAACGAGCTACCGGCGGCTTTGAACAGCGTCAGTTTAAAAAAAAACACCCTGTATATCTTAATTACTTACATATTCTACAAACAAATGCTTGTTTCAACACATGATTATAATCGTTCATTCAAGATATTAAAACAAATTTGAAATTTTAACAATATGAAATATAACTTACAAGAGAACTTTTGTATACTCGTGTATAGCTCTGTGTAGTGTTCTAAGTTCAAGCAAAATGAAAAATAATTGGTAAGGATGCAACCGAACCAAGTGAGGATTTCGTATTATAATGATTCAAACTGAAACTATATTACATCTGAATCGTTTCGAATTTAGACGCCGGTCTCCATTGTTCAATCGAGTAAAAATTGAAACAAACATGTTTCAGCTTTCAAAGTCAGGGACCGATTTACAAATTTTTGGGCCCTGGGTACCTATGCTTACGGTGGCCTTGAATAAAAGAAAATATTATTGAAACCCCTACTTATTAAGATAACCACTACTGACTTTAAAATTTTTGGGATATTTAATGATGTTTTTATAAATTTTCTTCTCAGTCTTTTAGCAGTAAAAGTTTTTATAACATCTTCATAATCTTTAGTATCTCGTTGACGATTTTTCGATCTTTTGAAATCTGTTTCGAAAGTGAAAGTATTTGAATAAAAAACCTGTAAACAAAATCGAAAAATTAAAAAAACGGCTTTTGTAGAGATCAACCTCAACTATCCAATGGAAAAAATAATAAAAAGATATTGAAATGCAAACGAGATATTTAAGAAAATTCTCTCATAGAATTAACATGAGCAGGAGGATTATTGAACGTGAGTGATGTAATCCTTAAAAAGTGATAATGTTAAAAATATAATAACGTTTTTTAATAAAAAAAATAAAATAGAGTTTTCTATATTCATTTTGTTTTTTAATAGTTAAAATTTCATCAGATTTTGGCAAATAATTGAAAAATCTTCAGTAGCATTTGGGCCCCCTAAAAATCGAGGGCCCTGTGCCCGTTCCCCGAATGCCCTGTCATAAATAAGGCACTGGAAAAAGTGTCGCTTTTTTGGCGAATTTCTGTTTTCATTCTGGCGATAAAATAAAAGTTTTCTAAAGCAGCATGCATTAATGAAATGAGGGGGGGGGAACCTCTTAAAAATCTTTTTTTTTAACTGAATGCTAACACGGGGAGACCCGTTTATTTTAGGGGCTTTTTATGGAAACTTTTTACACACACACACACACAAAAAAGAACTTTGGTCCCGTAAATATTTTAGGTATTTTTATAGGTTTTTCTCCCTTTTCCTTTGGAGGGGGCCAGGGCCTCTTCGGCCCCCCTTTGGGTGCGCCACTGGTACAGTTTAAGATTTCATTCGTTAAGATGGACAAATATTCATCCGGACAACGAAATCCCAAAATTTTTTCTATTCTATTTTTAAGATGAAAGGAATAGAAACCTCGCCTCTGACGTCACGGAGCAGCCGATGAAGAAATCTCTCCTCCAAAAGTGCAAGTTATTCGGGTGCAAGATGTCCGTGATATGCTGGTGACAATAAGGAAATTTTATCAATCAACTGAAATGTTTCTGAGACACATGTGAACATTTGGCTAAACTTGAGAATGATATCGAAAGAAGATCGCTTACCAAGAAAAAACAAATGAAGATTACTTCTTATTTTGGATTGCTTTTAAGTACTCTCGACCGTTTTCTTTCATGTACTAACATTTTGCTAAGTAACAATGTAAGCAGGCTTCAATGTAAACTCGAGTTTCAAATATATATATATATATATATATTTTTTTTTTTTTTTTCCATTTTAAAGTTGTTCTTGTACACTTTTAGTAAAGTAGCATAAAATGGACTGAGAAATCAAATTTTTAGTCATATTACAATATATATGTACATAATAAATATGTTTTACTGTAATGAAAACGTCAAATTTGTGAACTCCTGTTATAATGGACTCTCGTTAATACGGACAAAAAATGCTTGCCCTTGACTATCTGTCTTAACGAGAGTTCAGTGTATATGTCACGTGGACTAAATGCCATATTAAAAAAAAAAATCAATTTCAAAATTAAACATGTTGTATAGAGACCTTCAAAATGTTAAAACATGCCAATAATTCCATAATCGGGTTTTTATCATGAATTAATACGTTCCTCAAACTCATATGACATTATAGTCCCTTGCTGACATCATATCTACTTGCTTTCTCTATTACTCACATTGATACTCTCTTTGTATTATTCTCAAACATTTGAAAAAGTCCGTTAAACTTCTAATATGACATCAGATTAATTTTCTTTTTATTCTCTAATGACGTCATACTAACCTGCTTTCTGTACTTACACATACTCATACATACTCCTTGTATTATTGAGAAATGTTTGAAAATTTCCGTTTTATTACCTATATGACGTTATATTAATCTTTTTTCAATGAAGGAAACTTTTTATTTAATTTTCATTTTTCACGCGAGTCTTTGAATAGAAAATCAATTATTGTAGAAAGAATTTTATTATGGATTTTAAATTGTTGGCAACTGCTATAACGAAAAATGTTTAAATTTAATAGGAAAAGGCTGTTTGATTGTTGGTTTTTTAACTCTCTATATTAAAATAATACGATTTTTTCAAAATTTTATGATTTTGAGCTTCATAGTAGGTATTCAGCTATAATACGTACACAAAATTTCATGTCTATAAGTTATATAGTTTCTGAGAACCGGCTCTGTGAAAGACAGATCACGTAGCGGGACTAATACGGTTTCGTGAGATGAACGAAACCCTAAAAATTAAAGGTTGCAACTCTTTTGAAACAGGTGAACTGTAAAATTTTTATTTACTTATTGACATCAGCACTTATTATTTCAGTAGTATAATTATACACACAAAATTTTCATTCTGCAGCCAGTGATGTAGTAGTAAAAAAAACAGAGGGCATACACTATAGGTAAAGGGTATACCCTAAATATTATTTGCTATAGTGTTTTTGAGAAGAGGGTATATGGTATTCCTCAAAATAATCCAGAAGGTATACGGCCGGCATATCCACCGTATATCCTCCATTACATCCCTGTCTGCAGCTTTTACTTTTCTAAGCCGCAAATAAAGTTATCATAAACAGTTTAATAAGAAACATAGTGCCTACAATATGAATATTCACTAATTTACCTTTCTATATAATACTTTGATCATATATATCTGCGTTTGTGTGAGCATGTGTCAGAGAGAGAAAAATACTATGAACCCCCCTACATTTTCTTGAGCACCCCCTATTGTTTACTTCCAGCTACAGCCCTGACTATGTGGTGTGTAAAAATCCTATAAATCATATATACAGAGCTGCACAAAATAATTCATAAACATTGCTGTGTATGAGTGTAAGTTGCTTAAAGGTGTTTGTAATTGAACTTATGCATTTTTCAGCTGAACTATATTTAGTACATCAATGAGGGGTGCTACAAAATGTTTACAGAATATGGTGTGCATAGCATTTATTGTTCATTCACGGAGAGATACAAAAGAATTTGGTTACAATACTGTCTATAAGCAATAATTGCTGGAAGTGTTTTCAATTATGGCATGCATTTTTAAATTTAACTAAATTTTTGCATATTACTTGGTGTGTATAAAACATATACAGGGCTGCACAAAAGAATTCATGTACATTTTCACTTATTGATAGCAGTTGCTGAAGGGTAATTTATAACTGTGTTACGCATTTCCTAACTGAACTAAACTTTGTCCTAATATGTAATATATATATACAATACAAACAGGGCCTGGATCTCCCATTTTAGCTGGCCCCAAGGAAATAATCAGGATTTTTGTTACAATGGTGCCATATGGTTAAAATAGGCAAAAAGTGACAGAAATTCTTACATTTTCAAAGATTTTAGGAAGGAAATGCAGTTTTCCTATTCTTCTCTGTTTCCTGTACCCCATCCCTTCCCCCCCCCCCCCCCAAAAAAAAGAACAAATTTTATCATTAGAAGACTAATGATTAAAATTTTATTCTAACAACTTAGTATTCTATTCTTTTCAAGAGAGATTCATTATTAACGTTTTCCTCATCACGAGTCAAATTACAACAAGTATGACCCATTCGAAGCATTTTTCTTTTAGACATTTTATGACATACATAGATGATCAAAGGGAGAGATTGCAAACAAATACTACTATCTATCAACTAATCCATCATTTTTTCTATGATTTTTCGACTAGTTTTCTTAAAAGTTTTTTTTTTTTTTTTTTAAGTTGTGATCACTTTCTTGTGATACCCTATATGCAGATGTGAATAGTACCTGGTATGAAATTTATATATACATACAATAGGTATGAAGTTTAGTACTAGTCACTTCAGCAGAATTCATGAACAATTTTTATGAATAGATAGAAGGTTTCCTTAGAATGATGCTTCCCCGGGACCCTAGATAGTCTAAGTCAGGCCCTGAATACAAAGCTATAGATCATATATATATATATATACTGGGCTGCACAAAAGAATTAAGATTTTTTTAAACTATAAATGGCAATTGCTCAAATTGGATTTTTAAAAGTGTTATGCATTTTCCAAATTGTTTACTTCGACAACATCTTTCACCTTATTTAAAGGGAAAGTTTTGTTACAGTATTCTGAATGTGTTGAAAAGTGTTTAATAATCTATACTTGACACATGATACTTCTTTCTTGTTTATATCTAAACAACTTTATTTTTTCATAAAATCTACTGCTTTTAGACACGAGTTCAGACACCAAAATACTAAATTCCTTCCACATGCAATGTTTTGTTTTTATAAATCAATCAATATCCAAAGAGTAAAAAAAGAAAAGAAAAAATATTACATTATTAGAAAAATGTATTAAAATTAAGCATGCATAAATAAGAAATACCAGTAGCTCTGGCTCGTTCGTCTGATGCTCCAGAACTTTGTGGTGTAGAATGTGGCGTAGCAACAATAAAATACTCATAAGTTGGTAAGGAGATAGAAGATTCATCGATCAAATGAAAAGTACCAAAATCAATTGGTGCATTCTCAAAATCTGGTTCATCAAATGTCACTCGAATACCACTGTAGATTAAATAAAATAAATGAATACATAAAAACTCATATTTAATCGATCAGATATAATAATGGAAACAAGAGCATTAAAAGAATAAATTTAAACATAAATTTTAAAACAAAGTAACAATGTATGAATGCTTTGCATGACATTAAGAAAAGAAATAATTTAGTGAGATAGACAGCTATTCAGTGTCTGAAAAGTTCTGTGTTTTTTTTTGTTTTTTTTTTTGCAGATGCCAATTTCAGCTATGCATGGGTCTTTTAACTATTTAAAAATAATCATTGTTGAGTAAGATAATAAAGTAAGCAGTCTACAAAGTGTTTGGTCTTCTAACATTTATCAAATTTCATATAGTTAGATTACATTTACAGAGTGTTCCATGTGGATGATGAAAAGCTGCATTTTTAGACACTTGTAGTTTTTTGTTTTAAAGGATGTGAGGATTCTCTCACATTATTTGTGTTTTGTGGTCGACATTTCAATTTTTAACACAATATAAGAACACACATTTTATCAGACAATTAAATACACTAAACCAACATGAGTGAAAAATTGACCTGGGCCAGGACACGAACCTGGGATCTTCAGCATACTGTGCTGACGCTCTGCCACTAAGCGTCAGCACGGTACGCTGAAGATCCCAGGTTCGATTCCTGGCCCAGGTCAATTTTTCACTCATGTTGGTTTAGTGTATTTAATTGTCTGATAAAATATGTGTTCTTATATTGTGTTAAAATAAAGCAATCAGACGTAGTGTTTATGCTTTAAAAACTATATATGTATATTTAAATTTTTGTCCACCATAGGAGCGCTCTGTTTTTCTGCAGTGCCAGTTATGTCATTATTCTCTGCGATTACTGGTGTGGCTGATCATATCGCAGATGATATAGTACAATTTTGGCATATCGGTTTCCACTCCTTGTTGACCATATCGTTTTTAACATATGATTTGAAAGTTTTCGTGAATTTATTTCCTTATCCTTTTTATAGGAATTTAAGTTTGATTGCATCTAAAAGAGGTCAGCTGAGTATGAGCTGCAAACCGAAGATGTGATGCAGTGCTTGGTTGAAAAAATTGCCATTAAAATTTTTAACAAAGAGGAATGCTACAAGAGACTTTATATGAGTAACCCTCTAAGATTCATTAAATTTCTCTACTTACTTTAAAAACAAAAAGGAAAACCCATTTTTTACTATTATGTTCACAAAATAAAGAATATATTTTTACTCAAAGAACGTCGTCATTTTCCTGCATTACTGATTCTTTAACATTCAGACTGTAGTAAGAAACGACTTTTTTTCTATTTAATATCTGTTAATGAACAAAAAGGATCAAAGTCAGGTTATTGTAAAATGTTCAAATTCACATCTTGCTAAAATATTTACATGATCATAGAATTTAACATTTCAAGATAATGCTTTTGTAAACTTTAGATTCATTTTTGTTGTCTATAAAGAATGTTGTTTATTTTATTTTAGAAACAAAAATGTAGGAGTTTTTCAGGTGAAAAACTATATTTTTCAGGAGTACTTTTGAGAAAAAAAAAAATTACATAAAACTGCAAAAAAAAAAAGGGAGGGGGGGGGGGGATTTTGTTTTGCTCTTTCCCTGCCATAGCTAGAAACACTTTCAATTTGCGGGAGAAAGGAACAAATGGAGGGTGCAGAAATTTTAGGGATGGGACAGGGATTTACGACAAAATAACAAATAGGGCATTTAAAAAAAAAAAAAAAAAGGGGGTTTTGAAGATTTTAAACTGCATGCTGAGGGAGGTCAAGGGGAGAAAAGAAATTTCAGGAAGGGGATGGGGGGTAATTTAGGTAATTGATTATTTATTTAATATTACTAGAAACTAATAAATATGGAAGATTTTTTTTAAATATAAATTTTAAAGATTTTAATCTTTGTATGCTCGGGGTGGGGGAAAAGAGAAGCAAATTTTTCCTTGAGAAAGGATTATTTTACTAAAAAGAAACAAATACAGCAGGTTATTTTTTAATAAAGAATTTAAAATTTTTTAACTTTGTATGCTGATGAGTGGGGGTGGGGAGCGGCAAAAAGGAGTAAGCATAAATTTCAGGAGAGGAGTGTAATTTCGATTTTGATGATTAGTTATTTATTTATTGCTATCAGAAGGGCCAACAAACAATATATATATATATTTTTTTAAATAGTTTTAAACGTTAAAGTTTGTATGCAGAGAAGGGGGGGACAAAGGGTGAAAGTAGAAATTTTAGGGGGATGGGGGAGGTAATTTAGATTATTTATTATTTATTGATATCTAGAAAGGCAGAATACTTTTTTTATTGGACGGGGGGAGGGTATTTAGACTGATTATTTATTTTTTGTTACTAAAGAATAATAAATAAGGTAGAAGATTTTTTTAAAAAGTTTTAAAGATTTTAAACTTTGTACACTGGGAGAGAGGGGGATGAAGGGGGGAAGCAGAAATTTCACATGGGGAAATTTTCATGAAATTAAAAAAAAAGTGGAATTTTGACAAAATGCGGAAGATTCCACCCATAAATTTGTACAGACAGAAGAATTACTGTCAGAAAATAGAAATTTGGGTGTTTTGCAGGAGGTAGAATCAAAATTCAGCAGTTTAGAGGTTCTGCCTTTTTTGCCCTTTTTTTTTTTTTTTTTTTTTTTTTAATCAGGAGCTCTTTTTCAGTTTTTCAAGACATTTTTGAGACCTTAAAAAGGGGTAACATTTTCAGATTTTTTAACATAATCTACAAAATAAATTTTAATTACGTGACGGGTTCTTCCAAATCAATTGCTGAAGAAAGTTCTGAGCGAAATGAGCGCATCCTAACAGCCAAGGTTCTTATTTCATCTAACAAAGAAAGAAAAACATTAGTTAGTACCTTTGAAATATGCAGATGTAATTTTTTTAAGAGTGGTTCATTTTAATGTATATTAAGTGAAATATAAATATAACAAATAAAATCTGAAATGGTGATTAATTTTTCAAATATGGAAATAAAAATGAATAACAAATAAATAAAATGAAATAATAAATCCTATTTTTTTTTTTTTTTTTCAATTAGCCTGTGCTGACCCATGACTGTCTCTATTACTTTCTCTTCTTGCCAGGCGAGGTAATTATGAATTGTAATACAAATTATAACAGTATGACTGCAGTTGGGAAATATTTAAAATACAAAAACATACAATGATTCAAACAAAACACATTTTTAAAAGTAAAACACTTCAAATAAAAAAAAAATAAAAAAAGTCTACAGAATTACTGGTCACTAGGTCATCATTGATAACCAGAAATTGCAGGATGGTAATTTATAAATCATCACTCCAAACATTTCCCATTTTTATATTTCTCAACAGAAAATAGCTTTTCATTTCTTCCACTTCTTGATCATAAAAATGACTAAGATTTCCTAAATATGTGAGATTCTAATTTTAAATACAGTTGAAGCACTTTATAACGAAATACGATATAGCGAAAAGCACGATATAACGAAATGCTCATAACCATTTAGTTGGTCAGTGTGTTAAAGAATACGGAATTCAGAACGATATTACGAAATATTTATAGCGAAAAGCACGATATAACGAAAGCAATTCGAGCATGAAAAGTAAAATAAAAACGATATAGCGAATTTTTCATTTTTTTTTCTACTTAACGCGGGAAATAGGATCCAAAAACATTATTTCTGAAATACAACCTTTTTTTTTCCATGACATAACATTCAACATTTTTATTTTTCTCTACGGCCAATCACATATTTTCAATACTTCCAAGAGAGGTTTGAGGGAGGGGCAGTGTTTTAAGACAGAGAGGCGACAGTTTATCTGAACTGTATTGTTCTTTTTTATTCGATGACTGATTTCATTGACATTTGCTTTTCCTGTGAATTTATCGCGTGTTAATTTTTAAAACTCTTTGTACACTGGCTATGTCTGGCAAAAGAAAATGTTTGAGTTTAGACGAGAAAGTGGAAATTATAAAATGCGTCGACAATAATGGTAAAAAAAGTGATGTAGCAAGAAAATTTGCGATTCCAAGTAGCCCTCTTAGCACAATATTGAAAGATCGAGAAAAAATTCTTAAAATTTTCGAAAAGGGTGCAATTTCCTCATCGTTTAAACGTTATACGCACAGCGAAATATGCAGATGTGGAGGAAGTATTATTTTCATGGTTTAAAGATGGAAGATCTAAAAACATCCCTATTAGTGGAAGTATTTTGCAAGAAAAATCATACGCATTTGCCGAAAAACTTGGATATGAAGACTTTCATGTAAGTGATGGTTGGCTGAGTAAATTCAAAAAAAGATATGAAATTGTGTGTAAAAAATTATGTGGAGAAGCAGCTTCTGTTCCAGAAGAAACAATTGAAGAATGGAAGAACGAAAACTCTAAATTATTTGAGGATTACGATCGAAAAGATATATTTAACATGGATGAAACCTGATTATTTTTTCGTTTGATGCCTGATAAAAATCTAACTTTAAAAAAGAGACTTGCCACGGTGGGAAAAGGAGCAAAGATCGACTTTCATTAGCATTATGTTGCAATGCCGACGGCTCTGAAAAGCGAAAACCTATTGTAATTGGAAAAGCAAAGAATCCACGATGTATCCCAAAAGACGTAATGAAAGCTTTGCCTGTAATGTACAGGCATAACTGCAAAGCTTGGATGACAAAATGTCTTTTTGAAGAATGGATTTTAGACTTTGACAAAGAGATGCAAAAAGCCAAATGAAAAGTTCTGCTTATTTTAGATAATGTATCCTCGCATGTGAGTTCTGTTCGTCTTAAATGTATAAAATTACTTTTTTTGCCACCTAACACTACATCCAAAATGCAACCACTAGACCAAGGAATTATTCATTCGTTTAAAACTAAATACCGGAAGGTGCTTGTGAAAAAAAATAATCGTGAATTCAGATGACAAGAAAGAAACAAAAATAGACGTGCTGAAAGCAATTTATATGATAAATAACGCTTGGTGCGATGTTTCGAAAGAAACTATTGTTAACGCTTTTTCAGTTTCGGGAATATTCCCATCACCTTCAAATAGTAATGAAACTGTTTCTTTACCTGAATTGGAAGATGCAGATGAACTGATATCGTCCTTCAACCTGACTTCTGACTTTAACTTTGATCAATACGTTAACGTTGATGAACACATAATAGCAAATGAAGAGTTCAATGAAGAGAATATCGTTAAAAAAAATGCAGAAAATGAGTCGTCCGATGGCAGTGTCAGTGAGGAAGAAGAATTTATAGAAGCTGGTGAGAAACTTTTACCATCTGATGCACTCGAGTATTTACAGAAAATTGTGTGTTACATGCATAATGAAAACTTGTTAACGAACGAAATTACCATGTATGTTGACAAAATAGAGCGTACAATATTAGATAATGCTGTTAAGAAAAGAAAGCAGAGCTTGATAACTTCATTTTTCAAACCTATATAGGTATGTAAAACTACAATTTAAGAGAATTAAATCAATAATATTTTTTTAGATTTAAATTTGCCCGGTTTTTTCATGTGTAGCATAGATATTGTATGTGTGTGTATGTATATATATATACCGTTAAAATAATACAACAAATCTCTAATTATCTGAAATCAAGTCATCCAGATCTATAATCACAAATTTTTAATTTTATGATATGATTTGTACATATATATTTGTAAAAATATAATTATCTTGAAATTACTTTTTAATTTAACGCTTTTCTTCTTTTTACATTTTTTAGTAAATGTGATCTTTCCTACGAAGGCTTTAACCCTTTAGCGGGCGGTGTCCACAAAAAAGGACACATAATTTTAATTCCAAAACTGGCAAATGGCACCAAGAACATTTAATTAAATTTTTCATTTTATAAACTACATGAAAATAAGGAAGTTTTTATTTTCTAATAAATTCTTTTGTTAATTCTGGTGTCAGTTGATAATTTCATCATTTTAAAAGTAGACTTACTCCGCGCCGGAAAGGGTTAATTTAATATGAATACATAAGACCTAGTTTTTTTTTTTTTATTAAACAAAAGCAACTTTATGGGATATCTTTATGTAATAAATCGCCCTTTTTTATGACTGTCTTCATTATCCGGACTGCTGCATCAGTGTTGAATTCAGACACTTTTCTCCGGGGGGGGGGATTTCTGTGGCTATGGGGGGGGGGGCATTGTAGTGTTCCGGGACGGAAATTGCACTTTTTTTTACCATTAAAAGCAAACAATCTCAAATCTTCCGGGGGGGGAATTTAATGCTCCGGGGGGGATGTCCCCCGGGCCACCCCCTGAATCCAACACTGCTGCTGCATACTCAGATTACGTTCAGATCACATTAGTCCGGATAATTGGAGTTATTAGTGTATAAGTATATAATTAGTCCTAACGTTTTAACAAAATAATTCGTTATAACGTTTTAACGAAATAATTCGTTATAACGTTTTAACGAAAGCACGTTATAACGAGCAAATCTTTGGAGCACTTTCGATTTCGTTATAAGGTGCTTTGACTGTATATAACAACAAAGAAGTTTCTTATTGCCATATGTCAATATAGTGTCATGGTTTGATAAAAAGTTGTACAACATTTTCATAAAATTATGGATACAACTTCAGTTTTTTATAAATAAACAAAGGTTTTTCTATTTTACATAAGCGTTTTATAGACAAGTAAAGTGCAGTCAATAAATAACAAATCTTAAAAACATCTGCATTACATCTTCTGATGATAAATAAAGAACTTGCAACATATATATTATTGTGGCAAACAGTATTTTTAATCTGGTAACTACAACTAAACTTTAAATTTTTTACGAAAATAACAGTATATCTTTTAACATCTATTATATTAAAAATACTATAAAAATTATAATGATAATATCTGTCAAAAAAACAGCATTTTATAGCAGCTATAATGATAATATCTGTCAAAATAACAGCATTTTATAGCAGCCATTATTATATATTAAAGATGATGTATAGAAACATAAAATCAAAGAAAAGTTACCTATTTATAAAAAAGGATGTTTTTTTTTACAGGCTAAAGCACTTATATTAATAGCAAACAGTAGAATTATTAGGTAGAAGAGTATAATTCATTTGTCAAGAATGATTATTACTTACCCAACAAAATAGAGGACTTTATATTGTTGACAGAAGTTAAGCCAAACATTAACTGAGCAGAAAGATATAAAGAAAATCGAATTTTTTTCCTTCCAGCCATAGATGAATGTTGCGTCAAAACTCCAATAATATCATTTCTAAAAATAAGATAAATGATGCATGACAAATAAATTACAGTATGTTTCCCAGAATTAAGCATAAGAAATTTTCAATTCAAATCTGCTTACATTAATTGAAGAATCTAAAAAAAATAATAATAATAAATTTTCTTTTACTAATCTATACTATAATATAAAGAGAGATCGCCTGCCTGACTTATCAGTGCCCAGCTGAAATGACTAGCGTCACAATCACGAAATTTGGAGAGTAGATTACTGTTAGGACCTAAGCAACCAATAAGAAAGGATTTTTGAAAATCCCTCTCTCCCCGATGGAGGTTAAAGGGAGGGAGGGTTGAACGTTTTATGTCATTAAGCCATATCTCGGCAGCAGTTAATTATGTAGGAGCATGAAATTCAGGATAACAAATCTACTAAAAAAAATGTTTAAACACGTATTTCAGCGATTTTAGAAATTCGCCCCCTAAGGGATTTAAATGGGGGGGGGGGGGTCAAACATTTCGCCATATCTCAGCAGCAGTTTTAAGTAGGAGTATAAAATTCAGAATAACAAATTTACTAAAAAAAATGGTTAAACATGTATTTCAGCCCTTAAGGAGGTTGCATGGGGTGGGTCGAACATTTTAGGTCATTTCGCCATATCTCAGCAACAGTTTTAGGTAGGAGCATGAAATTCAGTATAACAAATCTACTAAAAAAATGGTTAAACATGTATTTCAGCAATTTTAGAAATTCACGCTCTAAGGAGGTTAAATGGGGGTGTCGAACATTTTAGGTCATTTCGCCATATCTGAGCAGAAGTTTTAGGTAGGAACAGGCAATTCAGGATAACAAATATACTAAAAAAATGGTTAAACACATATTTCAGAGATTTTAGAAATTCACCCCCTACAGGGATTAAATGCGGGATCAAATGTTTTAGGTCATTTCATCATATCTCAGCAGCAGTTTTAGGTAGGAGCATGAAATTCAGGATAACAAATCTACTAAAAAAGTAGTTAAACATGTATGTCAGCAATTTTAGAAATTCACCCATTAAGGGGGTTAAATGGGAGACCGAACATTTTAGATCATTTCGCCATATCTCAGTAGCAATTTTAGGAAGGAGCATGAAATTCAGAATAACAAATCTACTAAAAAAATAATTAACAGTCCTCTTCAC
This sequence comes from Maratus michaelseni, assembly GCA_963931845.1. Lineage (NCBI taxonomy): Eukaryota > Metazoa > Arthropoda > Arachnida > Araneae > Salticidae > Maratus > Maratus michaelseni. Next base: position 268,700,677 of record OZ007593.1, read on the forward strand.
TCACTTGAAAACATCCATTCACTAATGTTAATCCTATGGAGCATTATTTTTCTAATATCTGGTTTGCATTTCAATATTTTAAATGATTTTTTTTCATTGGATAGCAGAGATCGATCTCTATTTCCGCTGTTGATTACTTTTACGATCCATGGGTGCAGAATATGTCCGATCCGGTGATCTAGGATTGGGGGAAATTTTTCGGAAAAATATACAATTGGTTTCAATTTTAAAAATGAATAACATAATTCCCCGAGATAGAAAAATGTTTCCCTACAAATAAAAGGATCCGTATGGCGACTTTCACAAAATCGATCTGAGAATAATATGTACCGTATATACTCACGTATAAGTCGAGAAATTTTGGGAAAATAATCTGCTTCAAAGTAGAGGGAGGTCAACTTTATACATGGGACAAAAAAGTTGAAATTTATTTTTGGAGTAGAAAAATGCCAATGTTCCGGAGTAATTATGCAATTGCAATAATCGAAATTTCTAAGTTCTTTTTTTATGAATTACCTTAGAAAAAAATTTTAAAAGATAATTTTCTGACAAAAAAAAAAAAATCAGGAAAGAGAAAACTTTAGAAAGAGAATCAAATCAAGAAGATCACACACCCATCTCTGGTGGAAAATTTACTACAAGCTCTCACTGAATGGGTGAGCAAAAATAGAAAATAATTTAAATTTAATAATGAGAAAAATATTTTTAATCTATGGACAACTTGGAAGAAAATTATTCTAAAAACTTAATTTAATAAAATAATCATAAATTCTGAAAAGAAACCATCACTTCTAGATCAAGACAGCGGTACCAGAAATACTTTAGCTCCTTGAAAACTGCTTGAAAATTTACAGTGACTGTGTTTGTGGATCTGTTGGCTCTATTATTGGAAAACACATTTATAACAGAACCCTAAAATCTGATAATCTCTTTCATGAAGTCTTTACATCATGGAATGACCACCAGTGCATAAAGCTACGGAACTATTAAAAGCATCCTTAAACATACATTTTCATGGTGCAAATTATCATTTTACTAGATTTTTTTCAAGAAACAGACTCAAGATCTACAAAACATCAAAAATGATTGACAACATCCACAAAGAGAGTGGAAGATTGCAGTTTCTCAATAATTGACAATTTATCAGAAAAGGTAATCAAAAACATTGTATTTGTTGGTTAAAACTGTGTATTTATTAATAAATATTAGGCATAAGAATTAGATTAAAACTTACATTGCATTAACTTAATTTACCTTTCCAATAACTAGGCATGTTACAAGTTCAGTCGATAGGTTTTTAAAGATGCGACTTGTATGTTGCAAAATTTACTATACCTACGGTAATACATAAGCCTATAACATATCGTAACATTTTGGGGAAATTTTCATATGGATTGGGGGAAATGTTGGGAGTAAAAACATTTTCTGCACCCCTGTTACGATCTTCGTAAAAAAAAATCCACAAAGAAATCGAAAAAGTAATCAACGACAGCAATAGAGACTGATCTCTGCTATCCAATGCAAAAAAAAATCATTTAAAAGTGGAGAGGGCCCTTAAACATGTATTTCAGAGATTTTTAAAATTCACCCACTAAGAGGGTTAAATCCCTTTATCTATTATGTAAGATTACATGAATAAGACAACTATTGCTGATTTTTGATTAGATATTTTGCTTAAGACATTTTTAAAAGGAAAAATGTTTTTTTAAATCATTTATAAAGCTGAGGGATTTAATGTGATTGCCTCAAAATAACATATGCTTTTTCTGAATGTCATTTTGATGGTTTATGAATGCGAATGTGTTATTGTGATCACTGTATTTTTAGGATATTACATTTTTACGTAATGTTACCTAGAAGGCTAAGGTTAACTTGAGCGAAGCCAGGTGGTTCTGCTATATTAAAATAAATTTATTTGTTTCAATATGTACACAAACAGAAAAAATTATTTATCACATTTTTACAAACTTTTATGTGAAGTTTAATATTTTTAAATACTGCAATTTTGTCTCACTCCTGGTTTTATCCGATTTAGAACGATTTTTTAAAATTACTTACCTATCCCCACAGTTGTATAATATAGACGCATGCGCGCACGGAAAATTTTCTGAAAAATTCGGAACTTTGCAGAAAATTAATTTTTTTTATTTTTAATACAAAAAAATTTTAAATATTCCCCAATTTCATGTACGATTTATTTACTGTTTGTGCACAATTCAAAATTTAAAGATGCAAAACATTGTTGTGACGTTACAGACGCTTGTGAAGAGGTCAAAATATTAAGGATTCAGTTGTTTCTAAATGCATTGACCAAATAATTGATAAGAATTCAGCTCTTCCTATCATGGATTTTTAGCTTCATTGTTATTTTTAACCAAAATAATTATTCTTTAATTAATATTAATTAATTTTAAAGGGTAATTATTTTAAACTACAGTTTTTAATTTATATCGTCAAAATAATATAACACGTAATTTTATTAAACATTAAATTAATTTGCAGAAAGTTTTTGACTCAATATTTATGTGCGCAGAAAGTTTCTGTTTTTATACAAATATGCTTTTGAACTACCCTACATTGTAGTCAACAAATTGTCTGCCTGTGCAAAGCAAGGACAGGCTGCTAGTACATTAATAAAATGAGAGTACCAGAGATGTATGAAGAATATCTTCCAATGCTACAATCATTTTAAGTAAAATCAAAGCCATGAAGAAAAATCATAGGTCTCAAGAATGAATTTGTAGTAGGGACCCTATAAATCTAATGAAATACTGGAGTTAATTTAATTTTTTTAGATTCAGGTCTCTCTTTAAAACTGGACTCCTGTTGAGTGTAACCAAATATAAACTCAAAAATTTTGTTTGAAATCAACAACACACAAAGTAATTTTGATTGGATCTATTAGAACAAAAAAAAAAAAAAAAGTTTAATATTTTTGGCAACAATTTTCAGCCATTCTCGCAACACATTTGTATGTCATGAGAATGTCGATACATGTGTCACGACATGGCTGTGGAAATACTCAATCTTAATTTATCAAATAACAAATGTAATTAAATAGTATTCTCAGACTAAACTTGAACAATTAAGATTGTGTCATGTTAATGAAATTTCAAGATGACTGAAAGGTTGCCAAAAAAAAAAAAAAATCCACTAAGAACGAATTTATTGCTAGGAGGGGGGATAGGGAGAAAGCTCTCAAAGCTGATAAAATTCTTTAAACTTGGTACAAGGCTTAAATGGGAAACTTGTGAAATGTTTCTCCCCCCCCCCCTATTTTTTAATATAGGATAGATGTGCCAGTAATGGACCCCCTTCCAGTAATGGGCCACTTTCAAAGTTTTTGATTTATAAAAAAATAACCAATAAAAATTTAGCCTTTTATATATTTTTTTCATAATTCTTCCTTGCTTGTTTTATAATCTGGGTTATTGTTGACACTCTTAATCAAACCAATCAGGAAGCAGAAAATAATGTTTCACAGTTCCTCAGATTTTCTGTGAAAATCTTAATGAACATGCTAAGAGTTGGCTTCTTGAAAAAATTGCATGTTTTTGTTTAGACAATAATAGAAAACTTTCAATTTTACATTACTAATGGCAATTTACAAAATTTCATTTATTTTTCAGGTTTTAGGACCATGGTCCATTACTGGAATGCTTAATTAGTCAATTTCCAGTAATGGACACCCCATGTGGACATTACTGAAAAAGCAATTTCAGTAATGTTCATAGTGCATATATTTTTTTTTATTTAACTGAAAAGCTAAGTAGTCAAATTTAATTTTTAAATTTTACTTACCAGAATGTAATAATATATTATTTTTATATAAATAGCTGTTTTTGTTAATTTCATGTAATTAATAATTTTTTCTAAGATTGCTATCAAATTATTTATTTGTAAACCGTACCTTACATATTTTATAATGTGGCAATTAACACCCATCAGGAAGCACAGAATAATCTTTAAGGGCATGGGAAAATGAGGGGCTCATGGGGTTCACACTCTCCCCATTTAAAAAAAGACAATTTTTTAAGTCACACAAGTTCTTAAAAATCTATTATTTTCTGTCTTAAATGTTTCATTATTCAGCTCCCTATAATATTAAATTTATAGTAGCAATGGAAGTAGTAAATCTGCAGATCAGGTGGCTCAAATGTCAGTTCTGATATTTTATTTTGAAATAATTTTATTTAATATTTAAAAAACATTCAACCTATACTTGCATTTATTTGATATATTTTTTACAAATTGCTAAAAGTAATGTATAAAGCAGTTTTAGGAAGTTTAACTGTTAAGAATAAAAATAAATATGAGTCCATGCACTCTGGTACTCCAAAACACTTTAAAAAAATCTTTTTCTTTTGTTAAACCAACCCTTCTAAACCCCCTCCCCCCCCCTCAATGACTTAATAATTTGATAAATATAATTCTTTGAAAGTTAGTATTTTAAACCTTTTATCTAAAATAATTAAAATATTGATCTTGTGATAATGACAATAATTAATTTAAACAGTGAATTACTCTCATAAATATTTTATTAATCATTGATATCCTAATTGTTATATTTATTTGAGAATGGCTATTTTATTTCATTAATATGTTTTCATTGAATTCTGGTTTTACAATCATAAAATACAATCATAAAATCAATTACCTATTATTTTTTGTGGGGTGTCCATTACTGGAACAGAAGTGGCCCATTACTGGAAGAGAGGGTGTCCATTACTGGAATTTAGGGTGTTTTGATTTATTTCTGTTATTTACAGTTAAATTTTGATTCACATTGGGAAATGTGACTATGAGCATGATTAAATATTGTTGATAGATTAATATAATATTAAAAAAAGTGGACTATAATAATTATAACAATTAATTAAAAAATAATTTTAAAAGAAATTCCTTAAGGGTGTCCATTACTGGCACATCTACCCTATATATAGTAAAGCATATGAAAATAGAATCACAAGAGAAAAAATAGCATTCCAATTTAGGGAAGTTTTTGTCTTAACAGACATCATTTTATAGTATTCCTTCAATCAGGCCATAATTTCTTTCCATTTAAGGTAGGTTTCTGTTATAGAGATTACATTTTCACAATTTTTACTGTAATATATTTTATTATTAAATAGACATAACTGGCAAACGTTGATAATTGACTAGGCAATTTTTAGACATCCACTGCTCCTCTTAATAATAAGTTATACGACGGCTCCAGTGGCACCAACTTATATGGGCCCCATGAGGCTCGAGCCCACCCAATAATTTGTTCTCCTAGCCAACCCAATTTCCTTTGTTTTATTTCACTACATATTTATTTTTCAATCTCTGAAATAAAATTTCATTATGTTGACATTCAAAAGGTTATTTTGTGTGAAAAATTGTAATGACACCCGTAACAGCAACAACAGCACTAAATGCCCTTCAGTGCATATATAATTATTAAATTTCTCTCAAATAATATATATTTGATCAGTGAGTATAAGTCACTGAGTGAACATTATCTATTTTAATGCCCTAACCCTGACATAGTGACTGAAATGTCTTTGCTTTTTGCATTTTTAATTTGTAATCATATTTATAGTATTATAATAAATATTAATGCGCTTGTGTTATAAGAAAGAATTCATGAATAACATATAAAATAATAAAACAGGTCGTGCTATTTTGCTTAAAATTTTTTTAGCACACCCCATATTTTTTTTTAAGTTGGCACCACTGGATGGCTCTGATACAGTCTTTTACCATAAATTAACATCATTTAAAATAATAAAATAAACTGTAGTTTAATTATGAACACGAAATTTATTTTTCAAAACAACTCAAACAAAATTGAACAACATCCAACATTTTGTAGAGATAAAAAAACCAAACTAATAAAAATTTATAATAATAATACCTCACAGATAATTATATTGTGCTCTGAAAGAAGTGATCCGGAAGAATCAAGCCTATTCATATTTCAATGTTTTTCGAGCACGTTTTACAATACTCTCTTTGAAAAAAAAAAAAAGTGTTCTTTCGTATGGAAACTGAAGCATAACTATTTCCATATTCATTTGTAAGGATAATTTTCTTAAGTTTCTTTATAATCTCATTTTTCTGAACTCGTATTAATTTTTTATGCTTCCATTTCAACCGTGAAGACATTTTACATTTTCAGAACAAACATACGATAGATGGTAAAACTATTCACTACAAAACCACTGCTCCTCATGCCGGAAGCGTACAAAACAAAACAAACACAGACAAAGCAAAAGCATGCCTAGTTAAAAATCGAAATCAAATCCGAATAATAATCGAATTCGTGAGAAAAAATAAATATTATCCAATCGGTGTTAAGAGATGTGTCATGTGAAGTTACAGAAGCGGATTCGATTCACGAAAATGTTAAGGCAAACGTTAGTAAAGGGGTGAGTTGGCCTGGCCGGCTTAGATGCTTTACACTCACGCTAAAAAAAAAAAAAAAAATTATCGGTTAAAAAAAAGAAAAAAGTCGCCAAATTTAGGGGATTTTTTTCTTTAATGGCAACCTAGCCATTGTATTAAGTTATTCGTTTGGCGCAGTCTTGGAAATCGCGCCAAACAAACAGTCGCCAATCTTTTGTTTACATTTTAGCGTGATAGTATTTTTTTTTATTAACACATCTGTTCCGCCTGACCTCCGAAATTTGCAATTACTACATACGATGCATAATAAATGAAACATTAGTTTGTTTTCTTTCTTTAATTAACCGAAAATGTTACGCAGGGCCGGCGGCACGGGTGAGGCAGCCGCCTCAGGGCGCATCCCTAGAAGGGCCGCATTTGGCTCGCATATATTGAACATATAATCCATTATATATGTCGATACTTAAAAAAATATAGAGAGAGAGAAATTCTTTTCTTTTTTCTTATTTTAAAATAAAAATATGGAGTACATTGCATATAATTACAGTCAAAGAATTTGCTTATAATTACAGTGAAAGAATTCCGGTTACAATGTTTTAGTCAGTCCACTGTAGTAAATTTTGTTCTCAGCGAATTTTGGGTTATTAGTGATTTTTCACGAGATTTTTAGCGTTCTTTTACGTTTCGCGGTCATTTTTTGATATTCGTTAAAGAATCAAGTCTGTTTCAAATTTTTAGCCTTTAGTAAATTTTGTTCTCCGCGATTTTGGAATTTTTAGCTGTATTTAATGCGATTTTCAATTGTAATTTTAGCGTTTTTTCGCGTTCTGCTGCGATATTTTGACATTCGTAAAAATATCTGTTTAAAACTTTTAACCTAATTTAGTAAATTTTGTCCTCCACGAGTTTTGAAGTTTCTGCGATGTTCAATAGAATTTTTAGCAATTCCTTGAGTTCCGCGGCGATTTCTTCCCATTCATAAAGGAAATTCGGTTTCAAATATTTAGCCTAGTATTTACATTTTGCCTTCCGCGATTTTTAGCGTCTTTTGGCATTCGAATTTATTTACATTCGGAAAATAATTCATCTTAAAATGTTTTAGCCAACTGTAGCAATAATTTGCTCCTCTGAAAATTTTTTATTTTTATGCAATTGCTAACTTTTTTTTTGTGCGTGTGTGGGGCGATTTTTCTATTTTAATAAAAGGAATCCGGTTGTAAAAATTTTAGCCGAATATAGTAAAGTAGCAAAACTCCCGGCTTTGCTCCCGCGTAATTGTTGAAATATGCCAAGTGGTATTTTTGTGCCTATTTTCGTTAGAGAAAATTTTACTGGCACTAAATAATTCAAAAATTACTAATTGCGCCACATTTTGAGTAAACTTCATACTTATACTGCATTAGGCGAACATGAGACTTAAATGAAATGAGAAGAGCTAAAATTAATTGCAAATTAATGGCAATTTAGAATGCATTTTTAAGATTTTCCGCTCATTTCATTTTAGGTACATTTCGTAAGAAATACTACCTATTACATTCTCCCCTAAGTTGGAATTTTTGAAAAATTTTTGCAGATCTACGCCGATCATGACTCCCAGAACCCAAAAACACCCCCAGTTCAAAACTTTATCTATCTATCTATGTCACTTTTTTATGGACACGATAACTCCAATAATTCTGCTCAAATCTCTTTTAAATTGATACACAGTGGCGTAGCTATATGTTCAGCGCCCTGGAGCAAGTACAATCGGACCCCCCCCCCCCCCCCTTCTCTACCAGAAAAGGTTGCCCAAAAATTGTTTTCAGGTTTAAAACATATATAATGCAGTAAAACATCCTGCCATAAATAAAAAATTTTCATGATGCTGATAGAAAGAATGCCATACAACTATATCTGCTAAGACAGAAGCATGTCTAAAACGGAATTTCTCTTAGTTCCTTGCAATTCTGTCTTAATAGACTTCATTGTACTTATTTCAAATTAATACAATTTTTTTGCTATAAAACACAACCTGTAAACCTGTAATGCACATGCAAATGCCCTCATTTGTGCTTTTAAACGTTCTTTACAATTTTCCTGCATTCACAGGCAGGATAATATAGATTTATAAAGTATATTATCTTAAATAAAAAATTTGATGTTCAAGGAATACTATAGTTTCATTTATCTAATTTTTAGCTAAAACAAAATCGGAAAGCATTGGTTTTCGTATTAGTAAGCATAATCACACGGGGTAAGTATAATTACGAAAAAATTCTGTAAAAGACATGATTCCGCTTTCACAGCTTTTACTGTATATTTTATATATCTAAAAAAATGGCAAATGTAAAAAAAAAATATATATTTATACAAATAATTTCGTTTGCTTTGTAATTTTGCGTCCTTATTATTCTCGCGCCTGGAGCAATGTGCTCCAACTGCTCCACGGTAACTACGCCCCTGTTGATACATAAAATCAAGGGCCATAAAATCTCGGTCAAGTTAGTTAACGAGCAAAATCGAAGGAGGGGGGGGGGGGGTTGTGAAAACAGAAAAAAAAAACCCATAATTTCTTAATTATGATACGCATCGAATCCGTTCAGTTATTATTATTTCTAGGAAAAGGGCCAAATATTTATGTATGACAGATTTTTTATTTCGTTAAAAATGCCCCCAAGGAGGGGGGGGGGGATAGGGGTTTCAGAAGAAAAAAATTCATAACTTCGTCAATTCCCAAGATATCAAATCCGGTTAAATTTATTGTAAATCTCCTTAAAATTATCTACAACTTTTATATTGACAAGTTTTTTATAGGACCAACTCTTACGGCAAAAAAAAAAAAAAAAAAAAAAAAAAAAAAAATCTCTGCTGGCTCCGCCTACAAGCAGACGTAAAAACAGAAAAAAACCCATAACTTCTTAATTTTTATACATATCGAATCCGTTTAAAGTTATTATTACTTCTAGGGGCCAAAAATTTATGTATGACAGATTTTTGTTTCATTAAAAATGCTTCCAAGGAGGGGGGGGGGGGGGAATAGGGGTTTCAGAAGAAAAAAATTCAATTCATAACTTCGTCAATTCCCAAGATATCAACTCCGCTTAAATTTATTATAAATCTTTTTAATATTATATACAACTTTTATGTTGACAAGTTTATTATTGGAAAAAATACCTGCTGGCTCCACCTACAGGCAGAGGTATATTTCGAAGTGGGTGGTCCCAACTGCCGCATCATGGCAAATAGGTCTTTCTTCTGCAATTCCCAATAAACAGGTGCCCCACGGTCTGCGTCTTTGAAATTTACCTGTGCCTGTAGGCCAAGCCGTCAGGGATTTTTTTTATTTAGAATTTAGTAATTTTTAGAGACCGTTCTTAGCGAGATTTTACATCTTAGATGTAATACCCATGCCAAATTCCAAGCTTCTAGTTATGCAAGCTTCAGTAACAACTATATCACAGAAATCGCAATTTTAGAAAGTATTTTGTTCCTACACACACTTAAAAAAAAAAAAAAAAAATTTCAAAAACTGTTCTGTGGATAAATTTATGTTTGTGAAGTAAGAACCATGTAAAATTTCAAGTTTCTATCCCTAAAAATTTCAAATAAATCATAGTTTAGAATGCTTCCTGCTCATTTGACCATTTTAAGTTTTGAATTTTTTAGAAATCGTTTTCAGCCTGCACTTACATCTTTGAAATAACCACCATACTAAATTTCAAGTTTCTACCTCAGCAGCATCACAGAAATCCTAATTTTAGAGCTTTTTTGCTTCTGCATACTTTTAAATTTCTAATTTTTTAAAAACTGTTCTGTGCAAGCATTTACATCTTAAATAGCATTTACATTTTATAAGTAACTACTATGCCAAATTTCAAGTTTCTAGATGTTTCAGTACCACGATAATCGCAATTTTAGAACATTTTTCACTTCTGCACCCCATTGGGGGTAATGACATCTACATAAAATATAGCCTACGTTCGAACAGGGTCCGAGCAGCTGTCACCATCAATTTGCCAGTATCACTTTTTACATCGGTTCAGTAGTTTCAGAGATTACTCCTACAAACAAACAAATAAACAAACAAACAAACGTTATTTCTTTAAAATATTAGGATAGATTTTGTCTTGTTTTTACTAAAGTTCATTCGGAATTCGTATAACAATTTTTGAATTTTTCTATGCGATTTTTAGAGTTTTTTCCGTTTACCGACGATTTTTTGATGTTGTTAAAAGGAATTTGGTTTCAAACCTTTAGCCTAATATAGTAAATTTTGTTATCCTCTATTAGGTAGCTTTCAATACAAAAAAGTATAAAGCTACCTATTGCAGTCGTTCGGAGGAAAGCAATTCCGGAAAAATTCGGTATATTTTCGACCCCCAGACTCCCAAACCACCCTCCGTTCAAATGTTGATATATATATATATATATATATATATATATATATATATATATATATATATATATATATATGTCATACGATAACACTCGTATTTATAAATCAATTTGGATGAAACTAATTGTGTGTATTAAGCTCACCAATGTCTCGACCGAGTTCGTTGGCCAGCTTGGTCCGCCATCTTGTTTCAAAATGGCGATCACTGAAAAATTTAAAAATTCAAATTTATTTTTTGCTTACGTATTAGTCTTTGATACAAGGATTCCGGTGAATTTTTTGTTTTACCTCTATCTCAAAAAATGGCTGAGATAGAGCAGTTTGAAATTATAGGGTGGCTGACATTTTGGAACAAGACAGCACATTGGAAAAAAAACAACGATTAATTTATGAGTTTCAGTGAACGCGATTTCTCGCAAATTATTATCTTTCATTGTTGCAATCATTTTCCCAATCATACGCATAAAAATATATATTCGTATCCGTTAGCGCCAATTTTTCGCCAATTGGCAAAATATCGCCAAATTTGGCGACCAAAATAAGTTTCTATAAATGAAGCCAACTTGACTAAAGTTGACTAATTTGGCAAATTTCTTATTCAAATTCAGTGTTAAAAAGATTTTTTGCATTTTAGCTTGCTGTTTTCGAGTAACATTAGAGGAAAGCTACCTTTTCCTCCCGGTACAGGCCGGAAGGACTTTTTTTTAATTTTAGTGATTTTCCGAGTTCCGCGGCGATTGTTTGACATTCGTAAGGAGCATTTAGCTTCAAACTTTCAGCATAATGCAGTAAATTTTGTCCTCCGCAATTTTTGAATTTTTAATGTGATTTTCAACTCGGTTTTTTCCGCGTTCCTTGGCGATTTGTTGACATTCGTAAAAGAAATTTTGTTTCAAACTATTAATCTAATATAGTAAATTGTGACCGCTGCGATTTTTGAATTTTTAGCGTGTTTTATTGTGTTTTCATGTTCTATGGTAATTTTTTGACATTCGTGAAATAATTCTTGTTTACAATGTTGTCCACTATTAGTAAATTTTGTTCTCTGCGATTTATTTTATTTTTAGCGTTTTGCGGCGATTTTTTCACATTCGTAAACAGAATTCAGTTTCAAAATTTTAGCCTTATGTAGTAAATTTTGTTCTGCGCGATTTTTACATTTTTAGTGATTTTTAATGCGATTCTTACAGTTTTTTTGTGTTTCGCTTTGAATTTTTGGACATTCGTAAAAAAAAATTCAGTTTCAAACTTTTAGCATATCATAGGAAATTTTGTTCTCCGTGATGTTTGAGATTTTTATGATTTTTAATGCAATTTTCAATGCAATTTTTAGCATTTTTTGCGTTTTGCGGCGATTTTTTGATATTCATAAAAGGAATTCGGTTTCAAAAATTTAGCCCAATATATTACATTTTGTATTCAGCGATTTTCAATGTAGTTTTTAACGGTTTTTCACGCCGAATTTTGACTGTCGGGGAAAAAAATTGTTAGGATGTATTTGCATGCAGTAGTAAATTTTGTCTATTTTTGAATTTTTAGCGAGTTTGTTTTTTGCGTTTCGAGGCGATTTTTCCACATTAGTAAAAGGAATCAGGTTTTAATCTTTTTGATCAATATTATAAGTTTTGTCCTCTTTTTGCAGTAAAGTTTAATCGGAACTGGTTTGCGATTTTTATTTATTTTTTTTTTGTTCGATTTTTAGAGTTTTTGGCGTTTTGCGGCGATTTTTCGACATGCAAAATTTTTTGCAAAATAGATTGCAAAATTTCCTTGCAATTTAGATGCAAATTTTTTTTAATAATTTGATTATTTTAAATTTCTTAAATGTAAATTAATTTTATATATATTTGTTTTCTTTTAAATAAATTATAGTTAGCATATTAATTTACTTATTCTTAAAAAAGTTTGAGAAGTGGTGAAAAAACAATCACCACATAGGGGCGGCAAAATAATGCTTGCCTCAGACAGGAAAATGTCTAGCGCTGGCCCTGATGTTACGCACGATTTCACGAAAAACACCGAAATGCATGGCCGTTCACATCACAAAAATTCTGAGGCCCGGAACAGATTTGGGAATTCAAGCACTCGAATACATCATCTGGTGGAGAAAAGATATAACTTCTCACTTCAGGAAAATCCTTTGCAAGCCCATTGCATTACATGTATTTTTAATTTGTTTATAATGATTATTATTTTTTTTTTTTCACAATTTCAGATTTCATGTGATATTAGTGTTCTGTGTTTATATGACAAAGTAAAAATTATCTGAATTTGAATCTCTAACACTTTAACAAACACGTTTACAATAAACAGTGATTTCAATGGCTTTAGCATTAGTTAAAGGGGATATTATCCTGCACCAAAGGCTGCGATCAACGCATTTCGATGCGGCCACCCTTTGAATTCAACACTGCCATTGTCCCTTTCTTCTCCTCATCCACGTGCACGTTCCTGCAAAATGGGTCAGTCCGAGGACCATACCACTGATTCGGTCAGGCCGACTATAAGACTTCCTCCCCTCATACGCACACACACTTCCCAATTAGATTAAACGATCTTTTATAATTAATCAATTAATTTTATTTAATTATTTATTAATTTTATTATTATTTATTTAATTTATTTTATTTTGTAAAGTGTTGAACAAATTTTACACCTGAGCGTCAAGGAAAGAAAGTTGCCTAAGAAAACTCGCCGAAATTCGATGATTTTGGATCATAAACACGTTCTATTTACTTAATGCACTTCAATAATCACAGTGAATGAAAATTCAAAATAAATCAAATTAAACTTACGAACTCCTAACAACATCAACACCATAAACATCTCTCCTATTTATTCTTTTAGGAGCAGTGGCAGCTAACCTAGATAAGTAATGGAAACACAAAATCAAAATTTAGTACAAGAAATATATAAATAATAATAACAGAAAATGATTTATAAAACTTTACCATATGATCCCAAATTTCCCTTTTTTCTTCAGAATTTCGTCAAAGTAGAACATGTTGGCTAAAATTCTGAAAAAAATAAAGAAGAAGCAACAGTAAATATCTAAATTTTATATAACATTTATTCGCATACCTAATATTAAACTAAACTAAACTCTGCGAGGCTACAATCCGCTAATTATCCTGGCCGGCAGTCAGCGATGAATTCAAAGGGTGGCGCAGGAAAGTGAGACACCCCCTTTCCAGAACATCAAACTATTCCCCAGAAGATTTTGGATTTGGTAAAGGTTACAAAGTATAAGGGTCGCCCAAATGAAAGTGGCATTGCTGTAATAACTCCGCCATTTGAAGAGAAAGATGACTGCACATATTCCTATAGAGGGTGCAGAATGTTGAGAATGCCTGCGATATCGTCAAATCCCGCCAGATGCGTGTGTGATAGGTGAGAATACATTAAGAGACACCGTTCGCATCATGGATGCCTCCAAACGGTGTCAACGCTCGGTCGTGCAATTTTTAACAGCGGAAAATGTGGGTGCTAGTGAAATCTATCGTCGAATGCAAAATGTGTATGGCACGGAGTGTATGTCACGCAGGTATTCCGATGGTGTCGGGATTTTTGTAAGGGAGGCAATTCCGCTAGGAAGTTCTCGAACATCCCCTTATAGCACAGACTTCTCGCCCTGTGACTACCACATCTTCGGTCCACTCAAGAAAGCTCTGAAGGGACGGCGATTTGCCGACGATAATGAGGTCCAAGCTGCCGTTGAAAATTGTTTCCACAACCAACCCCGGAGCTTCTTCACCCAGGGTATTCATAGACTCTTCGATGACTGAAAAAGACCTAAATATTCCACTCCCAGATAACAATGATAAAATCGAGGTAAAAAAGATGGTGATTTCTAAAAAGGTGATAAAGAAGGACAAATAACATTTTCTATACGCATTCGTTGAAAATTTGTAGAAGCTGGTGCATTAAAATTGTTATCGTAAGTTATTAATATGTTGTTAAATTAGATCGGCCAGATCGTCAATTCATCTAATAAATCAGTAACATTAATTAATCTATCAGGCTTCTGTATCATTTTAATTGTTTGATCATGATAATGTTTTAAATTATTAGCTTTAAATTATTCTGATTCCATGTCTATTTTTTTTTTAATTTCATATTTTAAAAGAACACTTGCGTATTATACAGACTAGGCGGAAATTTCCGTAATCGGGTTTGTAGCCAACTGAATTATTTTAGTGAATGCCAGTTGACACCTTTAATGACAACAACCTTTGTTTTAAACAATATCAGGGGATCCAACTCTGAATTTCCCGGGTTACAGAAGATATTGCCCGGTATACAGAACATAGCTGAAAACCATTTGGTATTTTTCAGTTAACTGGGCGCCAGTGATATATGTACATATATAAATATATATGTATATATATATATATTCATACGTATAAGTGTATATATATATGTATGTATATATAATGTATATGTGTAGATATATGTATATATGTATATACATATATATTTTCATACATATAAGTGTATATATATATGTATGTATATATGTGTATATATATATGATGTACATGTATATATATCACTGGCGCCTAGCTAACCGAAAAGTACCAACCATTTTTAATTTAAAACGCTAATACATTTTTTAAATTTAATATATATTTTTTTAGATTCCTCACTAATAATATAAAAAATGTGAAAAATATCAACTATGCACTCAAAGTGTGTTTTATAAAAAAAAAAAAAAAAAAAAAAAACTATTTTATAATGAAATAAAACTAACATGCTATTAAAGCAAGCTAGGCCTAACAGGTACCAGGTACCCGAAAACGGGATATCCTCTCTAAAATGGCACAAAACAAAAATCGCGCCAACCCCGGTGCATCTGCGACAGGTGTTCGGAAATGCTGATCTATTTATATTGCTCACGGTTTAACAGTGCAAACGGTTTAATCTTCCGCAATCGGGTTGCAGACGATTGAGATACATTTAACAAAATGAAGCTTAAAAATTAGTTCAGAAACTATAAATTAAGATACAGTTTTCAAACAAATTGAAATTCAAAGTACATTTCCTTTTCTATTCGAAATTTTAACTTTGCAAAAATGTGTAAAAATTTTGAAGTTAATAAATTAATGAAAAAAAAAGCGAAATTTACTTTTTTAGGTCATTGCCGCCGGTTGATATGACGTCAGCGTTATCCATGGACATGTTGTTTCTTTATAATATAGATATATCACTGGGGCCCGGCTAACCGAAAAGTACCAAAATAAATTAATATTTGAGAGATGACTTACGTTCAATTACGTATATATTCTGCAATAACTTCAGTCGAAATTAGGTTCGCAGTTCAAATTCTCTATTCATGAAAGTAAACAAACAAAAAAAAAAGGATTGATTCGTCGAACATTTAAAATATTAAATCATGGAGGTAATCATTCGCAAAGCAAGTTCTCCGTGAATGAATTTTTGGACCGCTGCCTTGCGTCAAAAAAATAATTCGCATCAGTGAGACAATCAAAGTTTACCATAATTATGTGCTATACAACTCAACTTCCTTCCGGACCTTTTCTTGACGTAAATTGAAGTCGTGTAATAATATTTAATGAATCAGATTTTTAGCATTTTTAAAATCGCTAATGCAGCTTTTATTTATATCGTGTACAAATTAGAAACGATACTTTGATTTTGAAATCAAATGTTTTGATTTATGATATTATTTCTTATTTATTTATTTATTTTCTATTTTAAATGAAAAGTGTGGAGTAATTTAAATTTATGTAATATAAGTATTTTAGATTAAAGTTAAGTATTTTAAATGAAATGAGTGACAGGTTTATAATTTAAAATTAAATTAATGTAGTATGAATGATGGTGATGGGAACAATATTTGGCGATTTATCATCTGCTACCGGCTAACAAAAATATTCATAGTTAAAAAAGGAAATAAAAATAAATAAATTATAGTTTGATGTAAATAAATATTGATATAGATATCAAAAATAGTTTATAGAATTAAAAAAAAAAGTAAATAAACAACAATTTCCATAACAAAGTTTTCGCCAAATTGGCGGGGGGGGGGGGGGGGGGAATCGCGCCAACGTACGCATGTGACACCTGTGCCCCAAAAATATGCGAAATGCTACCATGATCGCAAAAGTTCATGATTTGTCTATTAGAAATTTCCGATTTGGTGAGGGATTAAGGGAAAATTAAATTATGAATAAACTAGCATGCTACGCCCGCTGCGCTGGGCCATTTTTCTAAATGCACCTTAAATCATACGAAATGACTTTTTATTTTAAAGGAATATGGATCGGATGCTACCCTAGTCCAAATTTTCAAACGAATTATATCAATGGATTTGAGCTTGTATTTTAAAGCAATAGGGATGTTCACCTGGTTTTTCCTTCTATATTGCTGTAAACGATGCGAACGACATTGTTTTATATTATATCATACATTGGACAAAATTTGGGCTAATAAGAGGCAACTCATTTAGTTGATTATTTATAGAAGAGTTTGGTAGGGAAATGAGGCCATTATGAGGTTATGGCAACAGGAACTAAAGAGTTCTCTAGTCAACATGCTACTAAAAAGAGAGCATTACAACGATTGCATAGATTGACCGTTGAACTTAAAATCGTTCGGGTGATCATTTTCGTCTGTAAGTTCTTGAACTCCGTTTCTCTTTCTTGTCTCTTCTGGTAACATACGTACAATCTCACTCTATGTTACGTTATATTTCGTAATATACGTCCTCTTCAGGCAAGTCTACTACGGTTTTTCAACTTTCATTTCCAGCAGAGTAAATACAGTCAAAAACGTAATAAATTGTTTGCACATAAAGAACAGTGTTTAACTTTCCTATTTAAAAAAAACTGGTGAAACATAAAAAAGTGCATTTTTAAAGCTGAATAGTTTGAATAAAATTAAAATGACGCAATTTTTACTGTCTTTCCATTTTTTGACCAGTTGCATTCGTGTAACCGTTAACCTGAAAAAAAAAAACCCGATGATTAAATCCGGTAGAAGAATAAACCTCTAGTTTGCATCAATAAAATCTTCCCAATCTTCAATAATCTTGTCGATATCAGAGTTTGACGTCAAACATTAGAAGTGAAAGAAACGATATGGTTACTAATGTACCAGAGTTAGTTACAAAACGAAGTTATTGACACGCCAAACTATGTTCCATTAAATAATGTCAAATTTCTGTTAATTTAATTATAGATCTTTCATTAGCAAAATTCCATACCTTATACAAAACTGACAATGATAAAGTTAGTTATGCAAAATGTTTAGCAATAATCTTTTTAGTGAATACTTAAACCGAATATTTTCTTTGCATTTCACTAAAGAACATAAAAACACGCAGAAATACATTAATTTGCCACTATGTTTAGCTGCTAGGGTTGTGTGCAAGTCGAAAATGCTTTATAATGATTGAAAAATTATCTAATCAGAATTTCAGCTACTCGTTTTTCTTATCCAGGCTGAAATGATAAATCGACAAATATTATTTACTAGCCGCCACTGGCGACCAGTTTGGTCGCCCTTAAATGTATGTTAAGCATTGTAACAAATTATTTTTATTCATAATTTATTTTTTTCCTTAATCCCTCGCATAACTGGAAAAATCTAATAGATAAATCAAGAACTTTTGCGATCGCGGTAGCATTTCGCATATTTTTTGTTGTTATGTATTTCATCTTTCTTGACAAAAACCGCTTAACCCACTTAAGAATTTATGCTTCATGTCCGTTTGCTTATCACTTGCAATATGTTCGCTAATGCGGAGATTCTTAAACATATTTGGCGCAAAACAAAAATCGCGCCAGCCCCGGTGCGTCCGTGACAGCTGTTTCAATTTAAAATACATGACGTTCACATTTTTCATTTAAAATAGAAAATAGAAAAATAATAATTATCATAAATCAAAACATTTGATTTCAAATTAAAGTATCGTTTCTAATTTGCACGCGCAAAAAATAAAAGCTGACAATTATTTTCGAAATTTGATCCATTAAATATTATTACATGAGTTCAACTTACGTCAAAAAAGATCCGGAAGTTGAGTTGTATGGAACAGAATTAAGGTAAACTTTGACTGTCTCACTGGTGCGGATTATTTTTTTTACGCCAGGCAGCGATCCAAAAATTCATGGTTTAATATTTTAAACATTCACAACGAATGAATCTTTTTTCTTTGTTTACTTTCATATATAGAGAATTTTAACTGCGAACCTAATTTAAACTGAAGTTATTGCAGAATGTATACATAATTGAACGTAAGTCATCTCTCAAATATTAATTTATTTTGAACGATCTTTCTAAAAATGTAATTTTTATGCAGTTTTATTTGCAAAAATAATTTTGAATAAAAATGGCCGCCTGGCATATGAAAAAGTGAAACGGACATCCCGGAACTGTTGATGACAGTCACATGACTTACGGTTTTATTATATAGATTCCATTCGCCGCCATTGACATTACAAAGTTTTTCCGTACATTGATTGGAAGCATTGCTTTTTTTGGTAAAACTTTGCTTCATAATGAAAAAAAACCCATAAATTTAGCAATCACTAATTTCAAAAGTCGTCTAATCTTCTGTAATCTGAATCGTCGTCCAGAGTAACTTTGAAACATAAACGAAACTTCCAACAATATAGTAAAAATGCCAACTGGCAGGTGACTGGAATACGGACGATTAGTCCAACATCTTTTAAAAACAATGACGAATCAAAAAGAGCATCGAAAATTTATTTCAGCACGCAATTTTTATTACAAAAATTGCCTTTTGTGATAGTAATAACGCATAATTGCACACATCTCCTTAAGAAGATTGGACTTGGACTTGGACGTGATTCTTTATAGAGTACCAGGAAGATATCCTTCCACACCTCTGATCATAACCTGTGGGATATAGCACTTTATGTCATAGCCAATGTCCAGAAAACATAGCTCTGGAAACACGAGAAAAGGAAAAAAAAAACCAAACCAAAAAAGATTAGAAAGCCCCAAACAGGCAGCAAGGAGTTAAATAATAAAAAAGGTAATAATACTAAAACTGAAAATGCAGTTTAGGGAAAAGATTGAAAGAGAAATAAATGACAAAAGTATATTCAATATGTACAAAATTGGGAGAGAGTGAGCAACCAGGAAGTAATGCCCTATCAAATCATGAGGGGAGAAAATAAAAACTAACCCGGGTCGATGTTTTCAGGAAGATGAAGGGTCGCCCTGGGTCTTCGCCAGCGAACTCTTTCATCATAGTTTGAAATAAGCTGCAGTGTAGGATTTGGAATATCCTGAACTTTGTTAAAAAATTTAGTGGCCTGATTTTTAATCACAGTTCTGATAGGTTCAATTCTGAGATCATTATGAATTGTTGTGTTCCTACGGTACCATGGTGAATGAACAATTCCTCTAAGGGTTTTGTTCTGTACAACCTGAATTTTCTGTAGATTGGTTTTGGCCGCAGAGCCCCAGATCTGTGCACAGTAGAGAAGTATGGGACGGAGCACTGCCTTAAACAGCAGTAATTTGTTTCCCATACTCATCTCATTTGAATACAGGAGATGGGCAAGGTCGTGTTTTGCCTTGTAGAATTTTTGGACGTTATGATCGATTTGCTTTCGCCAAGTAAGAGTGCTGTCCAGGAAAACACCCAGATATTTAACCTCCCGTTCAAAGTTGACAAAAGAGCCATCAAGATATAATGGTGGTGGGGTAGAGCGCTTACGTGTGAAAATGACTGCCTGTGATTTGGTGGGGTTAATTTTGATACGCCATTTAGTGAAAAAGGATTCCAGTTTGTGAATGTGTTGCTGCAGATGCTCGTGCATAGTAGGACAGTCCTTGTTACGAGCCATCACAGTGGTGTCATCCGCATAAATAGCCAATAACGTATGTGGAGATGTAGGGATGTCAGAGATATAAGCTTTGTACAGCCAAGGGCCCAACTTAGAACCCTGTGGCACGCCCGCCATAATCAGGCGAGGTGTTGAAATGTTATTGGCATAGCGAACGCAAAATGTTCTGTTACGAAGGTAATTAAAAACGAAGCGCACATGAGCAGTAGGGACTTTACATTTAAGTAGTTTGTAGATAAGTCCTGAAATCCAGACTGTGTCAAAGGCCTTCGCAACATCAATGAAGAGTGAGCCAACATACTCAGAGTTGTCAAGTCCATCGTGGATGTACTCCACTACTCTAAGCAGCTGGTGTGCAGTGGAGTGTTTGGGCCTGAAAC
This sequence comes from Maratus michaelseni, assembly GCA_963931845.1. NCBI lineage: Eukaryota > Metazoa > Arthropoda > Arachnida > Araneae > Salticidae > Maratus > Maratus michaelseni. The sequence continues at coordinate 268,721,664 of OZ007593.1, forward strand.
CAAATTGTTCAGGTATGTCAGGTAAAAAACTTTGAAGGCGTGAGAGAAAAATATGCTCTGTCAGCTTGCTAAGAACAGGGAGTAAACTAACCGGTCTGTAATTCCTGGCTAGAGAAGGGTCTTCCCCGGGTTTCCTGATAGGAATAATAACAGCTTTTTTTCAGACATTTGGGAAATATTGCAGTTTGAACATCGCATTGATGAGGTCAGCTAGATAAATGGAGTATTGGATTGGGAGATTTTTGATGGCCGAATTGGTAATCCCATCATGCCCAGGGGCTTTCCTATTGGGGAGATTTTTGATCACTGTTATGACTTCTTCAGGGGTAGTCGGTTCAATTGGTCTGACAGCCTCACGGGCTAAGAACCTACTGACAACATGATCGACCCGATCAATAGTTCTTGCATTGAAAATATCACTATGAGGATGAAACTGTCGTTCATATTGGTCTGCGAGCACCTCCACTTTTTCACTGTCGAGGCATTTATTTCCAGTATCCGTATGAAGAGGAGGAATAGGGGTAAATGGTTTTCTGACTCTTTTTAGATAATTCCATAATGAGTTATCTGTAGGAGTCAGTGAGATGATGAAGTCTGTCCATTTTTCATCTTTGAAACGACGAATATCACGTTTGATGATGGCATCAAGCCGTTTCCAATCAGATCGGATACTGGTATCACCAGAATATTGCCACAACCTTCTAAGTTGGTTTCGTTGAGTAATTTTATCTCTAATTGCTTTAGGGAGTGTTTGATAATTTTGAGGGACCTGGTGACACTTAGATGCCTCCAGGGAATTTTGGATTAATTTAGTAAGGTTGTTGACAGCATTTTCGATATCCTCAACAGTATCAATATTGCCAAAAGGTGGAGGAGAATTATTGATTGCATTTGAATAAGAATTCCAATCATAAACATGGGGAGTAATAAGGGACGGGAGTGAGGGGTTGCAATCAATATTAATTTGTATTGGGAGGTGATCAGAAGTAAGAGCCGAAATGGGTGTAAGGGTATAGGTAAAGGGAATATTATTCAGTAGAGCCAGATCAATAGTCGTACCATTGCCTTGAGGGCCATAACGAGTGGGAGACGTGGGGGCGGCAATTTCAATGCCAGAATCAGTGCAATAATTATACAGGGTTTCCCCTAATTTATCCATGTTGGTATTTGGGCACCAACTGGGATGATGGGAGTTGAAGTCACCTGCAAGAATTACATTATTATCTAGCCTGAAAAGATTATTAAGGTCAGAGGGTAGAGCCGAATAATTTGAAACCCGGAGATAAATGGAGGAAACTAAGAAAGAATTTTGACGGTCTAAATAAATTTTAACATTAGTGTTTTCTAGCATATTAAGTGAAAGGGATGGAATATGAGCATGAGTGACCCTACTACTCACAAAAATAGCAGTCCCACCATAAGGTGAAATAACATTATTCTCCATACGAGGAGTGAAGTAGCCTTTAAAATTTTGAATAGTGAGATCCCTAACAATCGAGTTGCGAACCTCCTGTATAAGAATAAGATCAACAGGGTTCTGATTTACAAAATCCCTGAGCTCAGCTAGCTTGCGTCTGAGACCATTGGCATTCCAATACAGAATTTTAAAAACACCCATTATTTGGTTTTGGATGAGCTGGCTAAGGCCTTTTGGCCATCGGTACCAATAGCTTTTAGCAATTCTGACATTTTTTTGTCACAATATAGTTTTTGAAATTTAATGAGTACATTATATAAATTATTCAGTTTTTCAATGATTGTATCAATATTAGTAAAATTATTAAGAACAAAATTAAGTAGAAAATTATTATCAATATCAGTTATAGCATTAGCAGTGTGCACAGTATTAACAATTTCAGATTTTTCCTGATAACCGATTTGCTTATCAGATTTTGGAACCTGAGCACTATTTCTACTGGGAGTATAAGAGTTTAATGTTTCAGAAGTTTTATTATTTTTCTGAATAGCAGAATTTGGGATAGAATTAGCTTCATTTTTTCCTTTCAGGGAGTCAGAAAATGAGATATTTTGTTTGTCATGTTTGTTAACGAAGGTATTAGTAGTCCTAAAAGTCTGAACTCGATTACTAGGTAAATTTTTAGGATTCATAGGGCAACCGCCAAAATTTGCTGTATGGTTCCCAGAGCAGTTGGCACATTTGATCCCTTCCCTATCTTTTACAGTTAAATCAGAAATATTATGTTCACCAGAGCATTTTAAGCAAACTGGTTTTAGTTTACACATGTCAGAACTGTGGTTGAACCTTTGACAATTGTAGCATTGTTTTGCACCTTTAAACTTATAGACCACAACATGAACAAAAAAGCCGCAAAATTCTCTAATATCAAAAATATTTCTAAAGGTCTCATTCCTGAAAACGTCGACCAGAAATAGGGGCATGGGTTTTTTAGTTTTAAAATCTTTGAGTTGTGCAACTCTGTGCACATTATAACCAAGATTAGCAAGTTCTTCTTTAATTTCTGAAACATCAAAGTTAATAGGGAGGCCCTTAATCAAAACTTTCCTAGGACGCTCACTTTTGAGCTTCATCCCATAGAATTCAATTTTCTGGTCAGCAAAATAGTTTTGTATAATTCTATATGTCTCAACAGATTTTGGAAAAAATTTTATGCAGTCTCCCTGAACACTTTTGAAGACTTTACAATTTGCTAATTCATCAACCTTGGCGGCAATTTCCCGCCAATTATCGGTTGTTTTGACATAAATAGGTTCAATCCTGGGCTCTTTAGGGGCTGTTGTATCCGAATCCTCAGGATTCCTATCAGTGATATCTTCCGAGTTTGCCAAAGCTTCGAAAGAATTAGAAATTGTAACAGGGGAATCTCCTCCAATTTTAGTAACTTTGGAAACTTTATGTGGTTGCTGAAAGCCATCAGTAGAATTTTGATCGGAATCATTGGCTCTTTTAGAAGAGCCACTAGCTTTCCGAATTTCTGGAAAATCATCATCAAATGATTTCATAAATCCCAAAACTAAATTAATTTCGAAGCAAATACGAGAAAGAATATTATTTTCCTGCACATTAGAGAGAGTTTGATCTTTTTGATTATTGGCGTATGACAAAAAGGTGTTATCCCACATACCTCTAATTGACGAGATGAATTTCGACTTAGATCTGAGAGAAGAAGTACTAAAAATGGTACTGGCATCATTCATCACTCGGATAACATCTTGTCCCAGGGCATTGTCATCAGTGATAGAGGCTTTGAAGCTATAAATCCAGTCATTCAAGGGTTTGAGTTCATCCGGAAATAGATTCTGCTCGTTATTGACAACATCCATATATATGGCCATCATAAAATATGAAAATTCCACAGCAACAACTAAATTCTAACAAGAACTGAAGATATCACAGCGGAAATACATATTATAACAACAAAATTATGAAACACGACCCCAAATACTAATAAAATATTAATATTAAGAACAAAAATGGCGAAATGACGCTACGTCTTCCGACCTCGGTCTCCCCTTAAGAAGATTCTTTAGTTCTTAACTTTTGACGCAGTGGATATTTCTATAAGTGAAATTGGCGATATATTAAAAAAACAAATATAAAAGAACAGACAATATTCACTGATCTGAATTCGAGGCTATAAAAATCATATGTTTGGTGAAAACAAACCGGCATGTTTCCGTAGTAAATTTTTAAATGTCTAAAATTTAACTATTTTACAATATGTGTTTGGGTGGCAGACATTCACTAAAATTTAAATATTTTATCGCATATTTATAACAATAACTGTTATTTATATAATTTGCATTTGAATATAAAAATTTACTCCAAAAAGGATCTTGTATACCCGAAAAAACACTATTATTGCTAATAAAGCTCAAGCTGATGTCACGCTTATGCATTTTTGGCTTAAAATCACATTGTTTGGCGCCAAAGGTAAAATCAAAATCATAAATAAACAAATAAAATGTAACTCATAAATGCAGTCATTTTTACTTACCCATCATACGTAGTATAGGGTAAGTCTTGTAATCGTTTTGAAAATCGAAAATTTTTTTTTGACGGATTTACACGTTTCAGACACTGGAGATTCCGAAAAACATATTTTTAGAAAAAAAAATTTGCCGTCCGTCTGTGTGTCTGTCTGTAAACGCTCTATCTCCCGAAAAAAATTGAGATAGAGACTTGCAATTTGGTATGTACTTAGTATGTAATAATGGAAAGAAGCCTATTTCATTTCAATAACCTCGATTAACCGGAACAATTTTTTTCGGACTCTCGAAATATTCGTTCTGATGAAAGATATATAAAAATTTTCGAAATTGTTTATTTTAAGGAGTAAATATAAAAGACAATAAAAAAACATAAATTTTGAATAAAGCAGGAAGTCGATCGGATAATTAGTTGCCGAGATATATGGAATCCTATTTTCCACACTCTTCGATTTTTCATGACCCTGTATTTCATCCAAATTTCACTTCAAAGATATATTTTAATTGGAAATTTGACGCTTAATCAGATGCAATAAACCGCTAGTTAATAGGATTATTATTTTTGGAGTTATAAGGATAAACCTATTTCAAGCAATTCAGTAATCGAGCCTTTAAAGTTTGTGACGTCATCAAGCCACGATTTTATTTGAATTGCAATGCATTTTGTAAGTAGTTTACACATTTTTATTTTAATATTTTACATTATGCATATCCATGATGGGTAAGTATTACGGTGGCCCCCAACGACTAGTTACAATTACATCTTCTAGTTCCTCCTGCAAGTCACATGCTAGGGGAGTTATATATTAACAAAAATTAACAGAAAGACAAAAAAATGAAAAAAAAAATTGTCACTCATATAATATCTAATTAAATGATCAGATTTTGTTAACCTGACGCAAACGATAAATCGCCAAATATTTGACTTAATTGCAATCTCATGCATTGCAAATGTTTCTAAGCATTAGAAACGTTCCTTTGGAGTTAAAATTAAATATTTTCGCTTTATAATATTATCCCTCATTAAAACAGTTTTTTTTTCTTTTTCTGCCGGGGGGCGGGGGGGGGGGGTTATTTTAAATAAAGTTAATAAGATAATTTTTCTTTTCGTTTTCTATGTGTTTGAATTATTTTCTGATATAGCCGTTTCAATTCTTTCGCCAACGATAACGGTCGCCAAAAAAATGACCTATGGTAACCTTATCGTCCAAAATAACAGAACTTTCCATCATAATTCTATAACTAATCTACGTAGAACGTTGTGTTATATACTAAAACCTTCCCTGAAAAAATATTTATCGAACAGTGCAAGTTCCATCAAAATCCATTCAGTGGAACTTGGGTTATAAAGGAACGGAACGAAATTTCTGTTTGTGTTTTATATATATAGTAGATGTGACGTGTTGCAATGTTTAACATGTACATTTAAGGAAGACCAAACTGGTCGCCAGTGGCGGCTAGTGTAATAATAAAAGTACAATGTATATCAGTAATGAAAACAAGTGGGTAAGTGTGATCGAAGATCACACAAAGGTTTTCGTTTCATGTTCCTTTCAAAACACTTTATCCCTTCTTTAAAATATCCAAATAAATTTCATTTTCAACATTAAAAAAAAAAAAAAACAGAAAAGAAAAGTAATGTTTTTTATAAATATTTACCGGTCTATTTTTCTCGTTTTTTCGAAAATCTGAACCGGTTCGATAGCGAACAAAGCCCGCTATTATATGCTGTCATAATAATATCTGTCATATGGACTAAATGCGATATTTAAAAAAAAATCAATTTCAAAATTAAATATGTTATGTAGAGACCTTCAAAATATTAAAATATGCCAATATTTCCATAATCGGGTTTTTATCATGATTCAATACGTTCCTCAAACTCATATGACGTTATAATAACTTGCTGACGTCATATCTAGTTGCTTTTTCTATTACTCATATACTTTGTATTATTCTCAAACATTTGAAAAAGTCCGTTAAACTTCCAATATGACGTCAGATTAATTTTCTTTTTAATTCTCTTATGACTTTATATTAACCTTCTTTCTGTACTTACGCATACTCATACTCCTTGTATTATTGAGAAATGTTTGAAAATTTCCGTTTTATTACCAATGTGACGTCATATTAATCTTTTTTTCAATTGGTGAACCTTTTTATTTCATTTTCATCTTTCACGTGGAAATCGTTCAATAGAAAATTAATTATTGTAGAAAGAATTTTATTGTGGATTTTTAATTGTTGGCAACTGCTAAACGAAAAATGTTTAAATTTAATAGGAAAAGGCTGCTAGATTTTTGTTTTTTTCTCTGTATATATTAAAATAATACGATTTTTTTTAATTTTATGATTTTCAGCTTCATAGTAGGTACTCAGCTGTAAGTACACAAAATTTCATATCTGTAAGTTATACAGTTTCTGAGAACCGGCTCTGTGACGGACAGACAACGAAGCGGGACTAATAGGGTTTCGTGAGATGAACGAAACCGTAATAAATAAAAATAAAACAGTGCAAAGGACTAAAAATTATGAATTACCTTTTAAAAGCAACATTTTATTATCCATTTTAAATTCTGCAACAAATCAAATTCAATAAAAAAAAAAAACATACTTGAATGCACGTCTTACATATTATTGCATTATGCAATATATTATTTTGATAGACAGCATATAATAAATAGAATCTTAATTATCTAATAAAATTATCAGTTAATTTGGGTTTACAAACACAATATCATAAAACAGCAGCGTGAAATCATTAGTACTGGTATTCAATACTTTTTTCTTTTTTTCTTGCGGTAATAAAAGTTAAGAACATTCGGACTTGATACATGCGTTTGGTCTGGCAGCTTTATTATAAATTAAAATATCAGTATTTTTATATAATGCTAGTTTTCCTGACTATCAATTAATTTTTTTTTTCCTATATGCATACAAGTTTTTCTGCTATATTATAAACTAAAAGAAATCGCAAATACTAAAGAAACATTTCCTAAACAATCTTAATTTCATGCTTTTGAATCAATAGGAATAAACAAAGTCCACAATACTTATAATTGCTGTGTTAAAAACTTTTAAATGATCAACAATGTTCAACAGATCTATTTGAAATATTTAAAGTTTAAAATCAGTAACAATTAAAATAAATACATCAAAAGTATTAATGATTCAAAATAGATGTCTCACTTGATAATCTCTAAAACCGCTGATAATAGAAACATGCCAATTACAAAAAATATAGAAATAAATTATAGCTTTCAGATATATGATTAGTTTTACAAGGGACTGTATACATATTAAAAGACGAAATTACATTTCATACCTCAAGAAACTTCATACTTCAATAAAATATTCTTGTTGATCCGAACATTTATTTTCACAAGAGAAAAATTTGCTTAAGAAAATGGAACGTTTTCGCATCAATGGAGGATAAAAGTACAATGGATATCAATATCAGTAATGGAAACAAGTGGGTAAGTGTGATCGAAGATCGCATAAAGGTTTCCGTTTAATGTTCCTTTCAAAACACTTTATCCTTTCTTTAAAAAAATCCAAATAAATTTCATTTTCAAAAAAAAAAAAAAAAAAAAAAACAGAAAAGAAAAGTAATGTTTTTTATAAAGTAAATATTTGCCGGTCTATTTTTCTCGTTTTTTCGAAAATCTGAACCGGTCCGATAGCAAGCAAAGCCCGCTATTATACTCTGTCATAATAATATCTGTCATGTGGACTAAATGCGATATTTAAAAAAAAAATCAATTTCAAAATTAAACATGTTATGTAGACACCTTCAAAATATTGAAATATGCCAATATTTCCATAATCGGGTTTCTATCATGATTCAATACGTTCCTCAAACTCATATGACGTTATAATCACTTGCTGACCTCATATCTACTTGCTTTCTCTATTACTCATATTGATATTATTCTTTCTCTATTACTCATATACTTTGTATTATTCTCAAACATTTGAAAAAGTCCGTTAAACTTCCAATATGAATAATAGAAACATGGCAATTACAAAAAAATCAATTATAGCTTTCAGATATATGATTTGTTTTACAAGGGGCTGTATACATATTAAAAGACAAAATTACATTTCATACCTCTCCCCCCCCCCCCCCCCCAATCTCAACTTCGTACAGTTATATTTAGAAAAATGTCCCGAGTCTCGAGATAACACTATTTCTACCGACACATTTTAAAATATTTCGATTTATGGTTATTTTATTTGTAATTTTTAGATTAAAATAATCACAATTCATTTTTAATACATTGAAGACTTGTTTGCTTTAGATACTTATTTGCTTTTAAAATAATAATTAAAAGAAACATAGATCAAAACTTTAAAAAGGTGTCATTCTACTCGGTAGAAATAGTGTTTAATACTTAATAGTCCCATTTTTTTCTCGACCCAATTGTACCGAGTTTTGATACTTTAATTTTTTTTTTATTTCTGTGTTTTTTGGAATTAAAATCCAAAAACGCGTTTTAAGACGCGAAATTTCATAAAATTCAAAGCATCATAACTCGGTAAGTTTTGATCGCAAAAGAATGACATTTTTTTTAAAAAATGTTGTTGTTTGATGCCGGACAACATTTTTCTAAATATAATTATAGAATCAATATACTGTCTATAAAATAAATAAATTTCGTCACTTGTAAATGACACAAATGCCATATCTAAAGTTTCTATACTTTTGTAATTAGAAGCATGTATCTATCATTTAAGAGATAATTGAGGAGACATATTTTTTTAATCACCTGGTACAGAAAACGTATAATCCATTATAGGAAAATTTATCATGCTTTAAATAGAGGATTGGAAAATAATGCGACAAAGATATAAAATTCCTTAAAAAATCTTTTCCGTGAGTTAAAGTTTCACCATTTCATAGAGAAAAATCTATTTTCTAAACATGCAGATTTCCGTAGCAATTAATTTAATGTGCGGCGTTGCAGATTTTACATGTCAAGAAGAACAAAATTCAGGCAGGGGCAAGATGTGCCGTACCTATAGTCCGATGCCAAGACAGCGTTTTTTTAAATGGAGAATACGCACATAAAATAAATAAACTAACATTTTTTTGTCAGAAAACACCATGCAAAACAAATTTTAAACATATAAACATTAAAAGTAACCCAAAACTGTAAGCAATAATGTTAAATATACAAAACTAGAGCTTTGTCGACTTGTTTTTCATAATAAAAAAATTAAAATAGTTTATATTTTACGTCAGAAGGGCGAAGCCCTCCTGAATCCCCCGTTTAAGCCTTAACTAGTGTGATAGAAATTGTCGCATAAAGCTACTAAGAGGGTCTCTGGAGACCGCTCATCTATTATAATTAAAGTTTACTTATTCCGAAATCTCTAGCGATATAGTATTAGGGCTTTAAACGAAACAACATTTCGCTAGTATCTATAGGTAAACTGAAAATTACAAAGTTAAAGTGGAAAAATTATAAAAAGCAGCCATTTGTGAGACCGCTAACAGCAGTTAAGGGTTAAGAGCGTTTTTGAACAAACGATCGCAAAAATTGTCTTTCACGGAGGGATTCAGGTGGGCAGAGGTCCCCTGACAAAAAATCACTTAATTTCTCTTCCTCTTATTGCAAAGGGACACCACTTTGGCCGGTTCAAAATTTTTCTTTTTTTTTTCTTTATGTACTCTTTATGGACAGGAAAACTATATTTTATTAGTTAGAAATTGATATCGAAATTAAAGACCAATTTCGGAGTTACAGAAGTAGAGTAAACAATAACAAAAACTTTAAGCAAATTATTATTATTATTTTCACAATGACACAGCTCTGCTAATTTTAAATCAACCAACTTGATCCTTTTGAAAATTATTCGTCACGCATTTTTCTAATGAAATAAGTAATAATTTCGAAAAAATATGTCAAGGAAAAATATTTCTAAAACACATGCTTAATTTAATATTTTATGCGTTAAAAGCTTTACGAGCTGTGGGTAAGATTTTAACACTTCACCTAAAATTAACTATGTATTTTAGAAATATTTTGACAACTAAGAAAAAAAGAGACATCAGGGAATTTTATAAATCTTTCTCATTTTTTAGAAAACGAAAAGAAAAAACGGAAAAAGGCCTTAAATTTTAGGGTCTCAAAACGGTGTTATACCTGTTTAATAATTTTAAGTCATTTGAGAGAAATACACTTCTATCATATTTTTCAAAATCATCAGAGGAAAAGAAAATAAGGTTAATTAAACTTGAAAATCAAGGGAGAGAGATGCAATTTGCCTCCCTTGCACATGTACTTAGCCTAGTTGAGACTTAATTTTTATACTCATTTGTAATTAATTTTAAAATTTTAATGTACATAAGAACACATTTCAATGTTCAAAACTATTTAAACATCAACCTAAAAAAAATGAATAACGTGAAGTGGCACATCGTTTTGAATTTTTATCTCCTCATTTTTAAGAGCTTTAGATTCCAAAAATAATATTAGCTTTTCAAGATCGACTTCAGCTCTCAGTAACTCTTCCCAATTGCGATGATTGCAAGTGCGGCCTTTATTTCCACAATATCGGACAATGCCATTTTCTTTACCTAAATTATAACCACATACTTCACCGGCTTTCCTTGAATTTTCATAATGCAGTGGACATAAAACTTTCATCTTCCTGCACCAAAAGTTCTTTGATATTTTCTGGTTACAAAAAATATTCCACCTGTCATCATTAGGCTTTAGTTTATTATATTCCTCCAATGCCATATAAAACTGTTCTAAACGGCTCTCAGTAAATTTACTTAGCATTTCTACATCCAAAGTGGTATCATCATCGCACTGTAGCTCTACAAAATTATTTTCCGGTGTTTTAGACTTATGAATTCGATCGATCAACTTGATTATTTTTATATCCAATTCTTCCCATTCTTTTTCTATGTTGTGCAGTCTTGAATGTATATCAGCCAATTTCTTGCAGTTAAATTCATCTGCAGCTGAAAGTGTGCTCTTCCATTGGTGAGAAAAAATCTGTGAAAAAAACTCACACTTTTTGCATTTATCTGTGCCTTCATCACTTGCAGAGACCGTGGGTACTTTTATAGTATTTAACACCACATAATCATGATCCGATGCTAAATCTGAAACTTCTTCAAATTTTTTTGACATTGTTGAACTTTTATCGTTGCGTTTTGCTCTGTTAAATTTCCTTCGGTTGCATATTTCTTTGTAAGTTGTTCTTAATGCAGGGTATTTGCTTTGGCACTGCTTGCAGTAAAATATATTGATTCTTTCCGATTCTATTTCGGTGACACCTATACAACTACCGTGATACCATTCTTTACAAAAACTGCACTCTATCATAAAACCAGACGATGTCGAACGGCAAATACAATAAACAGGTTCTTCTTGAATTAAGTTTAAATTACAAACATCATCCCGCCAAAGATAATTTTCTATTTCAGCCATTTTTAGCTTTTTAATCGATGTTCTCGTTCTTAACAGTTGATTTATTTCGTAAACATTTGAATACAAAACAATTTGTTGTTGCCATTCTGAAATTGATACAAATTTTAGTGAAGGGAACTTTCTTGTTACAAATCAGAAATTAGAAATTAAAAAAAAAAGTTTTAAAAATATAGCATTGCGTAAGACGCAATTTTTTCCGTTAATTTTCTATTCTTTTCTTTCTATTTTGGTGTGTGTGTGGGAAGGGGGGGGGGGATTAATATGCTCTTTTTAGTTCACGTTCGAAAAATAAATTAAAATTCGACTTAATCGCTATGTATTGTATAACGGTGAAAATATTTTATGCCGGTAGCTGAATAGCTTTAAATAGTAATTAAAAGCCTTAGACCATTAAAATGAACATCATGTACGCTTTAATATGTTTAAATTTTCAGTTTGCTTCAGTTTGTGTTTTAAAAATTTTGCATTTCCAGGTGACAAATTGATAAATACACTTTTATAAAAATGGCAAAAATCGTGAAAAAAAAATTGAAAAATTCAAAAGTTGTAAAAATTATCGGAAACATAAGTTTTTTTCAAGACGGTAAAAACCATGCCAATAAAACTATCATGTGGTAAACACCTTTCAAGCCTAAGCCAAAACTCTGATAGACATTGTTTTTGATACGCGGTTTTCGTATAGTTTGCTGTGAGATATTAAATTTATCAGGACCTCATATTCCACTGAATTTAAGGTGGCCTGGGATACAAAATTTTATTTTTTTAACACTTTCCAACATAATTGAAAAGTGTTTATGACTTCAGTTCGTCTGTCTGTTTGTAAGGGTTCTAACTTTCGTAAATATACCTCGATATCCACGTAATTGAAATATGCCACGTGCTCAACACATTTTTAGCCCCCCCCCCCCAAAAAAAAAGGGAAAATGGACATTTATTTTTATTTTTAAACGGGGCTTAGGGAGACCATACATATTTAAAAAGGGACCATCTGTCTAAAAATACTACACCGAGTTTTCCTAAATATATAAGAAAAATTACTCTAAAAGCAATATGTTAGTTGGGTCATCTTTATAAAGATCTCATTAACCTTTAAACACATATGGGCGGCGTAATGAGTGCGCCACTCAGTGAAAAGCAGTTGCGAATTCTAAATTAATTACGTGATTAACATCTGTGCTACAGTTACCCTCTTCCCAATGACCCTTCAATGTTTAAAGTAATGTTAATGTTCCCAACGTTTAAAGTAGACGTTCCGAAATGTTTCTGCTCATTTTCATTATTTTTATTGATAAGTCACCACTGGTGTACGGAATACGCCGCCGGTGTATTTGTGATATTTATTCTATTTTCTTTCTTTTTTTATATAAAGGTGATTACTTCTATATTAATACTAGAAATTAGAAACTATTCTTCTTTAGGATTAAAAGTTGGTACTTACGCTTTAAAGGCGTTGGCGCCGTCCGTGATGTCTTTATGTTACTACAAACCTCCGTGTTATATTATTTAGTTTTTTTTTCTTTTTTTTTTAACAATTTTATATTTATTACTTTTATACTACTACTGTACATTGAATTAAACAAGGGTTTCATCAAAAGTTGGTATTTATCTTTTAAAATGAGATGGTGCATTAGAATACGCCGGTCTTTATGTTACAACAAACCGCCTTATGTCTTTAAAGGTTAAACAATGTGTACAGTTTTTTTTAATTTTTTTTTTTATTTAAACACAGTTAAATATTCCACTGCAAGAAGATAGAAAGCATTCAATATTTAGCACTTACATAGATACCAACATTAGAATTTCAAATATAGGATTTTTTTTTACATTTAGAAAATTACAACATTGTCTATAAGTATACGCGGTTCTGGCAGTAGGGAAATTAACATTTGCTATAAATAACATTTAATACACACATATAGCAGCATAAATTATATCCAAATTTCAGCTTAAATTAGGATATTATTCTGAATTTCACATTGTAAACTGTGCTTTTTTAAATCACTAAATATTCAATAATTACTTAATCCATTTTTTTCTGTGAAAACTTTCATTTAAGGATAAATTCTACTTCTTTAAAAAAAAGAAAAAAAATGCATTTTTTAAGTGTGTAGATTTGTTGCCCCAAAGCGGTTTCGTGATGTTCCAATTCTTTACTATTTCTTTTGCTCGTTAAACGTAACGCAGCAGCAGCAGCCAGAAAACGATTTTCTACACGCAGCTCTAACGCTCGAAGTTTATTGCGTCTCGAAACCATGTCAAAACTGTCTCGACCACAGAGTTTTTTCAAACGAGGTGACCATTTTTCTGGAGAACTATTCGAAGGTAATAATTTTTCCTGGAGCTTATACCACCGAAAAGCATAATTTTCATTGATTAATTATTTTTTCAAGCTCGCAAAAGGTGAAAAAAAAAAAGGCGAAAAATTTATCTTTTTTGTTCAAGTGACCGCCATTTTGTCAAAAATAAACTTTTAAAACTAAATGTTGGTATAAGATAAGCTCAAAAAAATTTAATGTCCTTTCATAATTTGGGAACCACATTTTTTTTTTTTTTTTCAGATGCTTGAACGGAGAAAAACGATCACCCATTGAAAGTTCATGGCACGTACCTGAAGGTACTTCCATCGCACAAGGCGTATTATATATATAATAATTATTATTATTTTGTAGACAGAAAAATTTAAATTTATAAGCGAAATGACAAAAAATATAATGCAAAAAGTTCGAAGGTGATATCTCTTTTCTTTGTAACCTAAAAAAAAAATGGTAAACATCACGTGAATTTTAGGCCAAAGAAACTGAACCTTTCCTTATACTTTTATAGCAGGAGTCGCCAACTATTTGTTCACAGGCGCATATTTGCCCACAGACTCCTTTTCTTGCACCCACAAAGCTTTTACAAATTTATAAGTATAAACACCAATCTTGCATTGATGGTTAGTAAATACGGGTTTTGATGAAAAAAGTAGAAGGTTCTGTACAATCTTTCTGTGTTTCTTACAATCTGCTGTGAACAAAATAATGAAAGCTTCATAATCGGATTGCCATGTATCTTTCGTTGACTGGGGTATATTTTGATACCCATGGCCGTATCCACCGCTGTCGTGACAGCTGATGGCTGTTTTCGAGATTGATAAGTAAGATCAATTACACATTTGAAAATCAGCTTGTATAAAAGGAAGTAAAAAAATGTCGCTCCCTCTCGGACTTTTATAATGGAGTTATGCACAATATTTTTCCGTTGTGCTCAAGGCTACAAAAATTCGTCTTCTTGGGAATAACATTTAGTTCTGCGTCGTTGAAAAGCACTGTGTTTAGAAAATTTAAGCTTATATTTTATGTTTATATCGAGTTTTAGATATTTTTGGAAACAGGTATGACTTATATATAAATTATTTTCTCTATTTTGAAAATTTACGCTTATATTTTATGTTTACATCGAGTTTTGGATATTTTCAGAAACAGGTATGGCTTATTTATAAATTATTTTCTCTATTTTGAAAATTTACTATTTTGGGCTAAAAGATTAAAATCGGATTACTTTTACAAATATAAAAAAATCGCACGAAACGTGAAAAAAAAATTAAAATCGCAGTATGAATATGAATATCGAATTAAACTTTATTGAAAAAGAGGGCAAAATTTACTATATTGGGCTAAAAGACTGAAAACGGATTCCTTTTATTAATGTGAAAAAATCGCAGCGAAATGCAAAAAAATTCTCAAAATCGTATAAAAAATGCTAACAATTCAAAAATCGCAGAGAGCAATGTTTACTTTAATGGGCTAAGATATTGAAACCGGGCTTCTTTCAGGAATGTCAAAAAATCTCCGCAAAACACGAAAAAACTGCAAACATCGCATAAAAATTGTGCAAAAAATTAAAAAAACGCTGTACGAATTCTTATTAAATGTTATTGAAAAGAAGACAAAATTTACTACATTGGGTCAAAAGACTAAACCCGGATTCCTTTTACTAATGTGGAAAAATTGCCGCAAAGCAGAAAAACGCTAAAAATCGTATAAAGAATTTGTGCATCATAGGAAATCCAAAAACTGCTTTCGATGGACATAACTTCAGACATATAAAAAAATATATATAGCTAACTTCCTGCCAAATCTTCTAGTTCTGCGCGCAGTGGTCTCTTCAGAATAGCACACAAACTTCTATTTTTATTATTATAGGTTTCCTCCAGATTAAGTTGCGCAATCAGACTTTGCACTAAGCATAAAAAAATAATAAAGAAATAAAAATAGATAGAATTTTCAGGTACTAACCAAACTTTTCAGCGGAATATTAAGAAAACGAAGTTATTTTAATGTGTTTATTTTATGAGATTCTTTAAAATATAGCTTAAAGTCCAGCTTACAAAAATAAATCCAGAGGGTGGCCCGGTGGGAAACACTCTCTCTTGTGCATCGAAATGCCCTCCGGAAGATTAAATTTTTTTTTATGCTTATTAATGGTTTAGAAGTGAAATCTAAAACAAATGTGAAAAGTTAAAAATAAGATAATCGCCCTTTCACCTACAGAAATTTATTATGCTAGA
Organism: Maratus michaelseni; assembly: GCA_963931845.1. Taxonomy (NCBI): domain Eukaryota; kingdom Metazoa; phylum Arthropoda; class Arachnida; order Araneae; family Salticidae; genus Maratus; species Maratus michaelseni. The sequence goes on from OZ007593.1 coordinate 268,737,630, forward strand.
GTTATTCTTTTTTTTTTCTTTTCTTTTTTAAATGAAAAAAAATAATAATAATAACTTGATTGTTTAAAAGAAGTTATTATGACAATGCGATTTATAAAAGATTTAATTAAATGTCAGTTTTAAATGAAATGCTTTTTATGTCTGGTAAAAACTTAGTATTTACAATGCTTCATTGTTTATTTTGTTTACAAGTTTAATGAATTTTGTAACGCTTATTTCATTTATTTAATAGACAAAATATTTTTAGAAACACTACAATATACGCTCATCTTGGATTTTAATACTTTTTTACATCATTTTAAAAATTTAAAAAATTACGATTTTAATCAATGATCATAAAAAAAAATCATCTGATTAAAATCACGATTATATCACTAATTTTAATCATCCAATTAAATCACTGATTTTAATCATCCGATTAAAATTACTGACACCCTAATAGAGATACATTATACATTTAGATATTACAATATATATAAATGTATACATATACATATTACATATTACAATAATAATATCACTATACATTAAGAATCAAGTTTTATTTATCATGTGTAATGCTAAAATTAATAGAAATACATTTATTATTAATAGTAAATAAAGTTAAAAACAAGTTGGAAATTGTACGTCAAACGTTACAAACGAGGTGCGTTCGTACGCACGTTTTAGAATTAAATTCATGATATCCCGTGCGTAGAACGGGTTAAACAGCTAGTTAAGTATATATTTTATGACACTGTTCATACAAATATCTTAACTAGTTATATAAATATTCAGATATATATGTATCAGCTAGTTATATAAATATTCAGATCTTGATGATTTTTTATTCTGTGAAATGAATTATATCGTCTGCAGATTAATTTCTGTCATAAAATAAGTATCTCGGTCGCTTGACGATTTAACATCCATCAGAAGCTCCTCTAACAAGAAAGCACCGATTTAAAAAAAAAATTCAAATTTCTTAATAAATATTTTTATTAATATCTCCTAAAGTTTTGATTCGATTTTAATAAAATTTGAAATGTCTCGACAAAATTCTGCAAAGATAATATATCTTAAATTGCAAACCATTTGGTTGGGTAGTTTTTGCGTTGTTATATGCGGACAGACAGACAGACGGACGGACGGACAGACGGACGGACCAAACGACGACTATAGGTGCTACGTATTTATATAATTACGAACGCACCTAATAATAATTTTTTTTAGAGTTAAATTAGGCTGTGTAAGACGGATTTTATTATTATTATTATTATTAGTAGTAGTAGTATTAGTACGTTTATTACGTTCGTCTAACAGCTCCTTATTATTATTATTTTCTTTTTTTTTTTTTTTCTTATTCCGTCGAAATTTGACAGGTGCAACCTGGTAAATTTACATTAGTGATTTCATTAATCCCATCCCCATTTGAAGTGTGCCAGTTACTTGCTGATTGCCCGCTTTATATTAAGAATTTTACTAACAGATGAATTTGCAAAATATTTTTACACAAAATTAAAATGCAAAAAATTATAATTAAACTAAAATAAAAAAAATAATAAAAAATATCAATACATTAATAAAGTACATAAATTTAACAAATGTATGAATTAAAAAGTTTTAAAAATTTCTCATAGCAGTTATTAAAAAATAATAATAATACACTCACCCCCTGTCTTTCGAACAGGTCCAGGTGTTCTCAAAGTCTTCCGTCGAATGACAGTTTTATCTCGGGATACTCCAGATTGACTACTTTTCACAACAACATAAGAAAATAAAATCTCCAATTAAAACACATCATATGTTTGTTTTAACAAATGAGGAAGCACCTGGTTTTGATTTCAAATCAGTTTACCAAAAGGCATTATTATGAAAGAGCTCCCGTGAATAGTTTTATTTATTTATTTTTCGTCTAATTATGTCTGTACAGAGATTTTGTTTAAAATTCCGTTATCACAACTATAATGGATTTTTTTTTTTTAATAAATGAATTAAGATACGTTGATATTTAAGTAATTTAGTACCTGTAAATTATTCTTTTTCTTTCCTTTTTTTCCACAATTGGCATTGTCGAAAAAATGCATTAACATTTAAAGTTATATTTACAACTAGCAAAATGGATGACATAATCAGAGCTGGATGATTTTAAGCATTGGCAAGGCAACCAGTGCGGTATTTCTAAATATGAAGAGTAGGCAAATATGCCTATGAGCACCGCAACTTTTAGGGGCCCTTTTCCTGAGAAATTCAAACACTGATTCAGTGGCGGAGCAATTAAAAAAATTACTAGATGGGCTTAAATACTGCGCCAGTCGGATTGTACCCGACACTCGCAGCAAAAAGTCAGCCTGAAAATCCGACCCGAACCTGAAGGGGAAGAAAATTAATCTACATTTTAATACAATTGTGGAAAAAGTAGTCTACAATTATATCTCTAATGTATTAATTTCATTGTTTAAGGTTCCGTACTTAAAAAGTAAAAACGGAACCATTATAAGATCCCTCGCGCGTGTCTATCTGTGTGTCTGTCTGTCACAGCCGTTTTTCTTGAAAACTAAAGAACGTGGAGAGTTCAAACTTGGCTTGGCAGAGATAAAAAGGCTTTTCACCCACATAATCATAGAAACTCGACAGAGTTTCTCGCCAAGTATATGAAACAGCAATGCATTGAACCGTAAATGAAAGGAATTTCCGCCAATGGATGCCAAACGATTTTACAAAAAAAATTTTAGCACTCTGTCTAGTTTATATTTTGCGGACGGGACAAAAAGGGTTTTTGACACATCTATATCGCGCGTTCTATTTATGATAGAAACAAAATTCTTGATTCTATGGAATGGGGCGTGCCAAGTGACTAAGAAATCAAAAGTAAAACAAAATCCGATGAATAAGTTTTCAGTAAATGCGATTTTAAAAGTGCTGTTTTTTGCACTTTTTAAATCTTGTTCAGACCAAAAACTGTTGACAGGGCTACAGCAATGACTACAGCAATGTGTAATTATCGGATTTTTACGCAGTTTACGTCATTTGAATTGTTTTTATGAGTATTGGAAACCTTTGTAAGTTTCATGTAAAAATATTAATTAGTTTTTTATTTATATCAGTTTAAAGTTATTGATTCCTATACTTAACACAGAGCAAAAAACTGTTGACAGGTCTACAGCAATGTGTAACTATCAGATTTTTACGCGGTTTACGTTATTTGAATTGTTTTTATGAGTAGTTCAAACCTTTGTAAGTTTTATGTAAAAATATTAATTAGTTATTGATTTATATTAGTTTAAATTTATTGATCCCTATCCTTAACATAGAGCAAAAAAAATAATAAATGACCCAACTCTTCAACTCTTTTAGGAATGGTCGTATACACATGATATTAAGATATGTTATTACACTCGACCCAAGTAAGCTTCCGATTATAAAAATAGTAACATTTAAGGTTCGTTTACAGGGTCTCACAAAAGATCTTTTGATATAGGGCTAAAGAGTTGTGTGATTTTCTGATTTTTACGTGGTTTGCAGCATTTTAATTTTTTTATGAGTAGTTCAAATGTTTAATATTTCGTGTAAAAATATAAATTAGTTTTTTATGTATATACCACTTTAAAGTGATTTATTCCTATACTTAAGATGAAGCAAAGAAATATTAAATAATCTAACTCTTTTCAAAAAGAACGTATGCGCATGATGCTAAAATATGTTACTACGAACGACCTAAGTTAGCTTCCTATTGTAAAACAGAATTGTAGAATTTACTGTTCGTTTACAGGGCAACTCAAAAGATTTTTTAATAAGACTAAATAGTTGTGTAATTAGCGAATTTTTACGTTGAAGTACTTGATTCCTGTACTTAATACAGAGTAAAAACAATAGTAAATAGCATAACTTTTGTCAAAGTGGCTATATACACAATATATTAAAATATGTTACTACATCCGATTCATTTAAACTCTCTATTGTAAAGCGGCATTGGACCATATGCGTTTCGTTTACAGGCTCTCTTAGAAGATCTTGATTACATTACAACCAATGTATATTTACTCAGTGAGATGTATTTTAATGATTTTATACTGTTTCAATCTCTGTAAGGTTTTATTATCTTGCTTTAAAATTTAATACGAGTTCATTTTGTCCGCCAGAAAGCTCGTTGATCTTAAGCTCTAAATCTATTAAAATATAGTATTTTCATCAATTAAAAAAAACTGTGTTTATCTATAAATATATAATTCTAGCGTATTAGGAATTGATTGAAATAGCGATTACAAAATTCCAACTTTATTCATGCGCTGAGTAATAGAATGTAAAAATGTTGCTACCCCAAGATTAGAAGTTTTGCGTTTAAATATTTGCCGTTCATCGAATCTCCGGCTATGACGAACTTAAAATGCTCTAAAAACGGACCAAAACTTGGGATATAGGCCCGGGGGGGAGTGCTGTTTCTTATGCTTGGCGAGAAATTCTGTCAAGTTTCTATGATTAGTCAGTTAAAATAAAAACAATGGTTATTGTTGGACAGGTATTTGACTCTTAGATTTATTGCTGGTATATAATTATCTAATCCAACATGCATTACAAAACCGTCACCAAGAACTATGCGGGAGCATTAGGAATAGTTAATTTTAAATAAAAAAAACTATTGTGATCGTAAAATTTTATCCTGGTAACAGGTATCGTGAGCCAAAAGGGTTAAAATTAAAGAACAATGCTCACTAGGGTGGAGCGAAAAAAATTATTATTTTTTTTTTTACAAAAAACGGGTAGGTGCCAAAAGTTGCCTTTATACTAGTACATCAAATATCTGAAATTTTACCGCTGAAAAAAAAAATGGCTTGTGTCTGTGCTTTTGGTCCAAATGTCGAAATTTTGGATTAAATTTGACATTTTTTCAAAAAAAAAATAATTTTCTGTAGAACTGGTTATGATTTAAAAGTGTCATTTGAACCTTTATTAATACTAGGGAATCGAACCCGGGCTTTCCGGGTTACAGAACGCAGGCGAAAACCATTTTTTCCCTAAATCTAATAGATTTTTCATATTTTTATTTGTCAAAGTTGCTGCATTTAGTGATTTTTTTACTGGTTTCTTTGCTTTTCTTGTGCGTGAAGCGCTCATACATGCGGTATCCATCCAGTTTTTTTTTTGTACTAAGCGTTCATACATGCGATATAGTGAACGCGACATTAACGAATTTCAAGGGTTTTGTTTATTTTTTATTTTTTTGGTATTATTAATACAGGGAGTTCGCTGCATCCAGTGATGCTTCTTTGTTAATTTATTATTCATCATCTTATGCATGCGATTTAGTGATCGCGATATTAACGAATTTCATGTATATTCGTTTTTTCCAACTTCGCAATGACCGTTAACATTATTTGTAATACTGATGAAATATGAATTAAAACGGTGTTTCTTACTGCTCATAATAACTTTTTATATGCATTTTTATTAAATTTGTGAAATAATTTTTTTATATTTTATTCATAAAAATGCAATATTTAAAACAATATCTTCGGTTTATATTATCTGTTAAAATATCCGATGTTTGTTTATGGTGTAAACAAATAATTTTCTTTTAATTTTTAAATTATTATACAAAGCTTCCTTTACTCCAAAATCGTCTGAACTAATCAAATTTTGTATCCGGTATAACGCTACTCTCCGGGTGCTATAAAGGCACCCTATTCTTGTGACGTTTTTATTTCAAAATTTATTTATTTTACTACCTGTAACTATTTAAAAATTTATAATGGCAGCATTCTTCCATTTGTTTATTAGGCGTTTCAAAATTCATGCTTAAAAATTATTTTATAAGCCATAATATATCAGGCAATTAAGATATACTTTTCAAACAAATTGCATTTGAAAGTAATTTTTTTTCCTCTATAATGGTGTAAAAATTGAAAATGTGCTATGTTTAGAAATTAAAAAAATTGCAATAGCAAAAATCACAAAACCGAAATTTCATCGTCAGCTGTTGCCATTCGCAAAATGACGTATGCGTTACGCACGGACACGTTTGGCCTTTATAATATAGAAATATTTAAAATATTGAAATGATATCTTTTTTCTGTACAGCTGGAGCAAAACTGACAAATTTCGGTAAAAAAGGGGCATTGCCATTCTGGTACAACATACAACGAATCGTTGAAAAAATTTTAATAGAAAGAAGATTAAATAAAGAAGCACCGCAATTAGAAGATGCAATATGTGAAATTGAAGAAAACGAATCAGTATGCAACAATTCAATAATAGATACAATTGAATTCCCATCTTCATCCTCCTATACCGAAATTCGAATGAAGTTTGAAACTTTTTCTAGAGCATGTGAATAGCTATAGAATTTCCGTTTTGAATAAACCTCAGTTTTTTAAAATATATACATTTCTCTTTGTGCTGCCATCTGTGGACTATTGCGGCAAGAATATTTTTTGGCCGTCCTTGGACTCGAAATAGGGATGTCAGTGCCTTGGCGGTAGACCAGTGGTCGCTTGCTATAAAAACAGTTTGAAACGATTATATGGCATTTCTTACAATGGCGGCTTAGAACTTAAACAATTTGGTGTTTAGAAACCTGATAATTTTGAAGTTAATTGCGGGGAGATTTCGTTATGAGATGATGTTGAGTTTTTAAAACTGTAGTATTAATAGAGGATAAAAACATAAGTTATATCTATTCTTAATTTGATTGTTAGATGTAAAATACGAATATTATATTTTGAATTAAATTAGATAAAAAATGTTTGCTTTTTTTGCGAAAATCGATTTTTTTTTCAACTATTATATATTTTTTAAATGTGTTCGCTTAGAATATATTTTCATTGCGAGCGCTTTTTATAACTTTAAAAAATAAATTGCGAATAATTTTAAAGATCGAAAGAAATGAAGAGAGAAAACTATTATTATTATTATTATTTTAATTCGAAAGCATTATATTTGTTTCTTGCTTTTTTGAGTAAAATCGATTTTTTTCACTTAATTTATCTATTATATATATATATATATATATATATATATATATATATTTTATAACTTAAAAAAAATTGCAAATAATTTTAAAAGAATGGGAAAATCAATTTTTACTTTTTTTTTTTTATTCGAAAGCACTATTTTGTTGTTGTTTTAAATAAACTCGAAATTTTAATTTGTGAAATTTTTAGTTTTTCTATGCAGCAACATGTCAGTTTTTAGGTAGCTTTCAATACAAAATAAAGCTACCTATTGCAGCCGTTCGGAGGAAAGCAGTTCCGAAAAATTTCGATATATTTTCACCGATCATGACCCCCAGACCCCAAAACCACCCTCCGTTCAAATGTTGATTTATATATATATATATATATATATCCACATATATATATATATATATATATATATATATATATATATATATATATATCTGACCTATGTCATACGATAATGCCCGTATTTATGAATCGATTTTGATGAAATTAATTGTGCGTATTAAGGTCACTAATGTCTCGACCGAGTTCGTTGGCCAGCTTGGTCCGCCATTTTGTTTCAAGATGGTGGCCATTTAAAAATATAAAACTAAAATAAATATACAAAAAAAAATAAAAATTCAAATTTATTTTTTAATTACGTGTTAGGCCTTGATACAAGGATTCCAGAGCATTTTTTGGTTTACCTCTATCTTAAAAAATGGCTGAGATAGAGCAGTTTGAAATTCTAGGGTGGCTGACATTTTGAAACAAAACAGTACATTAACGCGATTACTCGCAAATTATTTTCTTTCATTGTTGTAATAATTTTCCCAATCATACGCATAAAACTATATATTCATATCCGTTAGCGCCAAATTCTCGCCAAAATTGGTGACATTTGGCGAAATATGCCAAATTTGGCGACCAAAATAAGTCTTCATAAATGAAGCCAATTTGGCTATTGCTCAATAATTTGGAGAATTTCTTATTCAAATTCAGTATTAACGAATCTTTTGTAAACATTTTTTTGCATTTTAGCTTGCTGTTTTCCTGTAACATTAGCTAAAATTTTAAAACGAAGATATAGGAAAGCTACCTTTTCCTCCCGGTACAGGCCGGAAGGACTTTTTAAACATTGAAAATAAGTATGCAGCAGATAACGGAATATCTCCGTTGGGCCCTTTCGTCTCCGTCCGTTTCGTTGTTTGCAGGAAATATGAGGACATTTTCTGTTTTTTAATGGAAAATCTCATTTTGTCGTGAAAAGGGACTTTTTCTGTGAAATTCAGGAAAAAAATACCCGTGGATTTCAGATTATTTTTAACAGTGTATGTTCACTTTTATCCAAAAGTAATCGGTCAAGTGCAAGTTTTACTCACATAGAAAGGGCAGGGTTGACAATTTGGCCTTTTTTTAATTCCGAAATTTCGCATTCATACCAGAAATTTTCAATGTTTTTTTTCTTTAGTTAATAAGAGACATCTCGTGATTGCTTAAAGTAAAAGTTCTTCTTTCAGAATTTCCGGTATGAATTCGAAATTTCTGAATTAAAAAAAGGCCAAACTGCCAACCCTGACAAAGGGTTCCGTACAATAAATCTGTTAATCACTAACTGCAATGTTACAAAAAAATGTTGCTAAAAGAATAATAAGACTTTCTAAATACGATACAACGTAGGGTTGGGTATGGCTATATATACTAGCAAAGTATAGATTGATATACTATGAGCGTTCAGAGAGATATGAATCCTAAATAAGTAGCAAATATTGCTATTTTGTATGACTTTTTAAAAATCTTATCCAAATCTGTTTATGATGACTGAAAAACGATTGAATAATGCCATCTTGCACGGGGATGTTGGTGGATACATTGTCAGTGAGTTATAAGCGTTTGTTTTCTCAAAAATACTGACTTTTAATGTCTTGAAATTATTTTATGAATTATTTTTCAATAATTGAATTCAATTGGAATGAAAAACGTTGACTATTTTTCACTATGATTCGCCTTACCTAAAACACAGACCTTGCACAAAGTTTAAACATGGCATTGTAACTAGTAAAACTGAATATAAAAGGCCTCAACATGTTCTGCAGATCACATTTTAATTTCGAACTCATTTTGTGTAATATTTAAAATTTTCAACACCTAAGTGTGCTTTGAAAGCAGGTCGCAAAGTTGCAACGCCGCCTTGGTCTGTGCCGCATTTTTTAGATAGGCTTTTAATTAATGTCTTGGCTAATTATCGACAATTTTTTCGAAAATCTTAATCAGCAATTCTTGGATGATCCCACGTCGATAGGTAGGTATCTTTGTGGGATTTTCTCAAACACTATGTGACCTACGATAATCGCTGTAGTTTTCCTAGAATATTTAAATGAACTCCCACTGCCCCTAATTTTTTCACAATTTTAATTTCTGTAGATTTGGAAATAGGGGCGGGGGACATACTTTTGCAGTACATTTTCGACGATATCTCTAAAAAATAATACCTAAAATTAAAACAAATTTATTTCTGAGTTAGGTGTTACGGAATCCTTCGAACGAATTACAAAAAAAAAAAAAATAAATAAAAAAAAAAAAAATAAAAAAAAAAAAAAAATAAGTAACTTAATTAGCCCTCTAAATTTTTCCTAAAAATATTTGTGAATGGCTAATAATCTATAATCTCATCAAAAACAACTCGTTGTAAATAATCTCGCCAAGCCACAAACCTAAAACGTCAGTCATAAAAAGAAGTGATATCACATAAAAAGAAGCGATGTAGAAGTACATACTCCGAGTCCCGTGTCAAAATCTATCACTACTCATAATGTTTCCAAAGGACTCGGAGTGAGGTACAGTATGTGAAAACTGCTTGGCGACCTGCAGGCTTTTATAATGTTTGCGTTTCCTGCAATTACATATTACTATATTATTTTATTTTTATTTTATTTTATTTATTTATTTATTTTATTATTTTGCTCCCATAAAATTGTAAAAAGTTGAAGCTTCTGTGTTTGCATGTCCTTTCTTATTTATGAGCTTGAAAAATCAATTTGTTGATTTTATTTACCCATTATTTAGACTAGAAACACCACTCTTACGAAGAGGATTTTTTAAGTAAACATGTAAAATTTTGTGTTTGTAATATATATATTATATATATATATATATATATAATGATCAAACGCATATTAATAACAATGCATCTTATAATAAACGTTAACTAAATTGAGAAATATTGCAGTAATTCTAGCGTAAGCGGTTGGGTTGGGTTGGGCTGATTATTGACGGCCAATTTTGGGATACGTTAGCTGATTGAAATTTATTGAGGAAGCACCTGGTTTTCATTTCAAATCAGTTTACCAAAAGGCATTATTATGAAAGAGCTCCCGTGAATAGTTTTATTTATTTATTTTTCGTCTAATTATGTCTGTACAGAGATTTTGTTTAAAATTCCGTTATCACAACTATAATGGATTTTTTTTTTTTAATAAATGAATTAAGATACGTTGATATTTAAGTAATTTAGTACCTGTAAATTATTCTTTTTCTTTCCTTTTTTTCCACAATTGGCATTGTCGAAAAAATGCATTAACATTTAAAGTTATATTTACAACTAGCAAAATGGATGACATAATCAGAGCTGGATGATTTTAAGCATTGGCAAGGCAACCAGTGCGGTATTTCTAAATATGAAGAGTAGGCAAATATGCCTATGAGCACCGCAACTTTTAGGGGCCCTTTTCCTGAGAAATTCAAACACTGATTCAGTGGCGGAGCAATTAAAAAAATTACTAGATGGGCTTAAATACTGCGCCAGTCGGATTGTACCCGACACTCGCAGCAAAAAGTCAGCCTGAAAATCCGACCCGAACCTGAAGGGGAAGAAAATTAATCTACATTTTAATACAATTGTGGAAAAAGTAGTCTACAATTATATCTCTAATGTATTAATTTCATTGTTTAAGGTTCCGTACTTAAAAAGTAAAAACGGAACCATTATAAGATCCCTCGCGCGTGTCTATCTGTGTGTCTGTCTGTCACAGCCGTTTTTCTTGAAAACTAAAGAACGTGGAGAGTTCAAACTTGGCTTGGCAGAGATAAAAAGGCTTTTCACCCACATAATCATAGAAACTCGACAGAGTTTCTCGCCAAGTATATGAAACAGCAATGCATTGAACCGTAAATGAAAGGAATTTCCGCCAATGGATGCCAAACGATTTTACAAAAAAAATTTTAGCACTCTGTCTAGTTTATATTTTGCGGACGGGACAAAAAGGGTTTTTGACACATCTATATCGCGCGTTCTATTTATGATAGAAACAAAATTCTTGATTCTATGGAATGGGGCGTGCCAAGTGACTAAGAAATCAAAAGTAAAACAAAATCCGATGAATAAGTTTTCAGTAAATGCGATTTTAAAAGTGCTGTTTTTTGCACTTTTTAAATCTTGTTCAGACCAAAAACTGTTGACAGGGCTACAGCAATGACTACAGCAATGTGTAATTATCGGATTTTTACGCAGTTTACGTCATTTGAATTGTTTTTATGAGTATTGGAAACCTTTGTAAGTTTCATGTAAAAATATTAATTAGTTTTTTATTTATATCAGTTTAAAGTTATTGATTCCTATACTTAACACAGAGCAAAAAACTGTTGACAGGTCTACAGCAATGTGTAACTATCAGATTTTTACGCGGTTTACGTTATTTGAATTGTTTTTATGAGTAGTTCAAACCTTTGTAAGTTTTATGTAAAAATATTAATTAGTTATTGATTTATATTAGTTTAAATTTATTGATCCCTATCCTTAACATAGAGCAAAAAAAATAATAAATGACCCAACTCTTCAACTCTTTTAGGAATGGTCGTATACACATGATATTAAGATATGTTATTACACTCGACCCAAGTAAGCTTCCGATTATAAAAATAGTAACATTTAAGGTTCGTTTACAGGGTCTCACAAAAGATCTTTTGATATAGGGCTAAAGAGTTGTGTGATTTTCTGATTTTTACGTGGTTTGCAGCATTTTAATTTTTTTATGAGTAGTTCAAATGTTTAATATTTCGTGTAAAAATATAAATTAGTTTTTTATGTATATACCACTTTAAAGTGATTTATTCCTATACTTAAGATGAAGTAAAAAAATATTAAATAATCTAACTCTTTACAAAAAGAACGTATGCGCATGATGCTAAAATATGTTACTACGAACGGCCTAAGTTAGCTTCCTATTGGGAAACAGAATTGTAGAATTTACTGTTCGTTTACAGGGTAACTCAAAAGATTTTTTAATAACACTAAAAAGTTGTGTAATTAGCGAATTTTTACGTTGAAGTACATGATTCCTGTACTTAACACAGAGGAAAAACAATAGTAAATAGCATAACTTTTGTCAAATTGGCTATACACAAGATATTCAAATATGTTACTACATCCTCTCTATTGTACAGCGGTATTGAAGCATATACGTTTCGTTTAGAGAGTCTCTTTGAAGATCCTGATTACATTACAACCAACGTATATTTACTGAGTGAGATGTATTTTAATGATTTTACACTGTTTCAATCTCTGTAAGGTTTCATTATCTTGCTTTAAAATTTAATATGAGTTCATTTTGTCCGTCTGAAATCTCGTCGATGTTAAGCTCTAAATCTATTAAAATATAGTATTTTCATCGATTAAAAAAACTGTGTTTATCTATAAATATATAATTCTAGCGTATTAGGAATTGATTGAAATAGCGATTACAAAATTCCAACTTTATTCATGCGCTGAGTAATAGAATGTAAAAATGTTGCTACCCCAAGATTAGAAGTTTTGCGTTTAAATATTTGCCATTCATCGAATCTCCGGCTATGACAAACTTAAAATGCTCTAAAAACGGACCAAGAGCACAAGTTTCCCCGTTGCTATGGTAGCGACATGTATAGTGGAATAAGTCACTCAATAAATTGTATAATTCTGATGTATAATTCTGATGTATAATTCTGTTCATAGCATCACGATTATTATTTTTTTTTGGCTCCTTTCATCTTTCTTTTATCTTTTCTTTTCTGAATAAAAATGGAATCTGTATAATTGAAATTAAACACCTTACAAAAAGGAGTGATATGTCATCAAAAACAACTCGTTGTAAATAATCCCGCTAAGCCACAAACCTGAAACGTCAGTCATAAAAAGAAGTGATATCACATAAAAAGAAGCGATGTAGAAGTGCATACTCCGAGTCCCGTGTAAATATCTATCACCACTCACAATGTTTCCAAAGGACTCGGAGTGAGGTACAGTACGTGAAAACTGCTTGGCGACATGGAGGTTTTTATAATATATGCAATATATCAATTTTGAAAATGAAAAAATAAATTTTTAATTTTTGTTTGCCCCAGTATCACCAACACCACCCACACTGAGAAACCCAACATACCAACAACAGCCACAGCCACCACTACGCCAAGACAGAAACACATAATCACGACCACAAGAACGCAGCACCTCGAGACCCCCACCAGGGGGAATCCTCCCACTGCAGACTCAACACCAGGATGAATGGAGTAACTTTTGGTTCCCCTACTTCCATCCGTACTCCGGCTCGCCCTATCTTCCAAAACCCCTCAGGCCACCAATGGATCAGCTGAGCGGTTCCCGCAACTCACGGTAAACAAATTTAAACTTAATCTAGTAAGTGAAATCTTATTGCTTATTATCTTTAGCTTGTTAGTTAATTTATTTTTATTATCTGTGCAATGTCTTCTCCGTCCTCCTCCAATCCAGAGGACCCCCCTCCCTTTCGGCCATATCAAAATTCTACAAATCAACCTTAACCACTGCAAAGTGGCAAATGGCAAATGCGGCCCTTAAGGCGTAAAATAGATATAGCCCTGCTACAGAACGAATACTGCGGGCCGGATGGCACTCTTGGGGACATACCCACATCTTGGGCTATCTGCTCTTCCAAAGCAAAGAGTGTACATCTAGTAATCCAGAACACATCACTACAGTACTCACATCTCTACACAGGCATGCACTGTGCATTTGTCACAATTACTGCAAAGGAGGGCAAACTAATTGTTGGTTCCACCTACGCAGTACCCAAAACAAACTTTGAAGATTCCCTCGAGGAGTGGAGCTCACTTATCACGCAAAGGCTATTCTTTATCTGCAGAGGTGATTTCAACGCTAGCTCCACCTTATTAGGTTACGATCATGAAAGCCTTCGTGGGGATACCCTTATTGAACATCTGACAATCCATAAACTATCCCTAGCTAACATAGACAACACATCACACACCTTTGTCAAAACAAACACCAGAGGTGAGATAATAGCTCAGGGCTTCCCTGATCACACCCTGGTGAATTCCAAAGCACTCCAAAAAATCAGACATTGGCGTGTCTCAGATGTTCACACCGCCTCGGATCACAAATACATAGCATTTGGCTTCGAAATTACACCACTCTATACAACACAGCGTAGATTTAACACAACCTGAGGTAACTTCAAAAAATTTACCCACATTATCAAAACACAAAAATCACTCCTCACCAGTCAGATAAAGGACATTACAAACACAGCACAACTTAACGAATTTACATCCACACTAATCAAAACCATGCAAACAGCAGCGCGAGCGTCCTTTAGACTCAAAAACAGTCGAAGAACACTTATTTTTTTCTTTCTGGACATCCGACCTCAAAACGAAAAGAAACCATCTCACGGCACTTCGTAAAAAACTTAAAGCACTGCGCAACACAGACCAAGACACCGAATACTTCGGCGATGTAAGTGCCAAATACAAACGCAGTGTTCTGGACGCACGAACAACGGCCTGCAGGAACTTCTGCAGCAACCAAACAGATCCTTTCGGCACAGCACAAAATTTTTTCGCAGGCAAGTACTTCATGGCTGACGAAATAAAGCTCGAACTGCCGCCTAGCAGATCATCCAGACAGCATAATATGGAGCACCTCACGACAACCCTTTTCGGCCCATCACAATATCCAAACATAGATAACGTAGACCTACGTTTCGACTCACTTCCATATAAACCCTTTTCATAATTTGAAATAGCAAATGTACTCAAAACATTAAATGACAAAAAAGCCCCAGGCCCAGACTGTGTGGATTTCAAAATCCTAAAACTCGCGCACAAAATTATACCCGGTGTTTTCACCAGTTGGGCCAACCTCTGTGCCTTAAGCACAATTACTTCCCGCTCACTTTGAGACAGGGCGAAGTGGTATACTTCCTCAAACAAGGAAAGGATGCCTCTGAACCCACATCATACCGTCCGATTTGTTTGCTTCCAACTCTAGTAAAACTCCTGGAGAAACTAGTAATCATCAGACTAGTTCACTTCCTGGAAAGCAACAATCTACTCCACCACAGGCAGTATGGATTCAGAGAGGGTCGGTCATGTGACAAGGCCCTATTTGACATCCTTTCTGCATGCACAAAAAGCATAGAGGAAGGCAACTATACCTCGCTCCTCTCCCTCGATATCAAAGGTGCTTTTGATAATGCGGAGTGGCGGGACATTTTGTTACAACTAATAGAGATTCATTGCCCGGGCAACATAGCGGGAATCATCGCATCTTATCTAAGTAATAGGAGTATATTAATAAACTGGGGCTCTGGGTCCTCAGAACACCAATTTCAGAAAGGTTTCCCTCAGGGCTCCTGCCTTGGGCCAATCCTTTGGCTAATAATTGCAAATATCTTTTTAGTAGAGTTAGAAAAATTAGGATTCGTGCTGTTTGCCTTCGCCGATGACTTCAGCTTTGTACTCTCGGGCCGCAGGCGTTTGGACCTGAAAAACTCGGCAGCTCGAGCTCTCCCGGTCTTTAGTCAACTTTTGGAACGTCTCCACCTCCAGCTCTCTACAGACAAAACACAATCCCTAACATTCGCAAAACCCAAGAAGCTTAAGCGCAAACCCATAATGAGAATTTATGGGAAAAGCGTTTCACATGTCACACACCTTAAATTACTAGGAATCGTCATAGGCGAACAAAAGAGCTGGACGGAACACATCAACACCCTCAAGACAAAATTAACTAAGTATCAACACAATGCACGCAGATTAACTTCTAAGTCTTGGGGAATTAAACCTGCAATGTTAAAAATCTGGTACCACGCAATCATAGAACGGATCTCTTTTACTGTGTGGGCGTCTGGGGAGGAAATCTCACCAAGGCAGTCAAGGAAAAGTTGGTTTCAATCCAAAGGATGTTCTTGCTGCAAATGGTGAGAGGGTATAGGACAATCTCAACGGACGCACTCACAGTACTAACGGGGATCCCTCCAATCCTAATATCACTTGAATACGAGCGCCAGAAAAACAGAATCCAACACCTAGAATATGAACCAACTACTACGCTACACTTCCCAAAAACAATAATACAGAGAAAAGTTCCAAGTTGGCACCTGCACCCCGCGGAGGAGACATCACAATTACAGGTATGCATCGCCAAGAACAGTCACAGACCCTCGCAGCATCCAACCATCTACACTGATGGGTCGCGCACTGAAACTGGCGTGGCCGCAGCCTTCTGCGCCATGGTAAATGGAGTGCCGACCTATGAGTGGGCCTCCAGAATTGGAGACGAAAACTCAGTATATCAAGCTGAACTGTTTGCAATTCTGAAGGCTTTGGAATGGATTGCTGCCTCCCCTAAGCAGGAAAATTTTAAAATATTCAGTGATAGTCTTTCTGGACTTCAAGCAATTTTTGCCCTATGGACAAAACACCCTCTCATACTGAAAATTACCAACGGTACAAAAAAGTTACCCTTGGACACGTCACTGCACACATTGGTATCGCAGGCAATGAGCTGGCGGACAGCCTTGCAAAAGAAGACACCAAACGCCAATCATTAGACTTCTCTCTTCCGGTACCCCCATCTTTTATTCGCAGAGAACTCAAATCTAAAATACTCCCCAACTGGCAAATCTACTGGGACACCTCCACAAAAGGTAGACACACTTACAACCTATTTCCAAAAGTTTCCAGAGAGCTACTTAACCTCACTCCCTATACAAGTGCTTTCTTATCCGGGCATGGCCCGTTTAAAAATTACCTCTTCAAATTTAAAATTTCACGAACCAATGTGTGCGAGTGCGGCGATAGTGGTACCCCCATGCATTATTACTTCTCCTGCCCACTGACTGTTGCTTGGCATCTTAGGCCTGCTCCTTCTAACCCACCTCCTTCTTGGCTGCTGAACATAATTACGCGTCCCATCTTAACTCATAAACTTTCAGAAATTTACAAATTACTAACACACCTATCTAACATAACTTAATCATTCAAAGCAGTTTTCTTTCTCCATAAATTAATAATAATAACTCGCTTATTTTAGTCATTAACGTAATCATTCCATCATTTTTTATCTGCTTAGCTTTCTCCATTTAGCTATTTTGCAGCTTAATTGTTTCTCTCATCCGCAAGTAATGTTCTCTTCCTAGCAGGGGCTGAGTCCCCATTAATTAATTTATTGTTATCGGGAACCGCAAGTTTGCTCAGCAAGCAACGTATCGTCACCACTAACACGAAGTGCATCCAGCCTCCATCCAGTGTGAGGGTTTCAGCGCAATTGTGTGGCGCTCCTTGTCGCGTGGAAATCTCACACTGGCACCTCCACATCTCAAGTGCCGTCATTTACGAACTGTACAATTGGTACAGTCTTACCTAAGAACTGCACCCTTCTACTAAATTAGCGGACTGTACAACTGGTGCAGACGTACCTGTGGACCTCGTCCACCCTGTCTGTCGCTCCTTGTCGCGTAGGAACGCTGGTTCCAGCGACAAACCCTGTATTATTTTTTTTTTGTATGACTTTAGTTCCTGCGACCTGCCGCGTGGGGCTTTGCCCGGCAGGACCAGCCATTGGCGAAGCTTGTAATGCCACGTTTAATCCCTGTGTGCCGGGGAGCTAACCGGGGAAGACATTAAACGCTCAACGGCTGGGTTCGCCCTCAGCCGAGTGGCCTTCCTCAGGCATTAAAATTAAAATTAAAATTAAAATATTTCTGTATGCGAAAGAACTGACAGAACGGATTTTTTCCCATATCTATGCGATTCCGCTTACGCTAGAGTGGCTGAGAGGTTGTGCTCTCGAAGCTGGTAGACGGGAGGTGCTGGGTTCGATCCCAATCGCGCCCGTCGGCCTAATCGTTCGGAGTTTTCGTGGTTTTCTTCGAGCCGTGGATTTATCCATGCGTAAATACGGGTTAGGTTCCCTTAGAAAGACCCCCACGAAGGGCACTCCCCCCCGGGCCTATATCCCATGTGTAGATAATTGGCCGTCAATAATCAACCCAACCCAACCCAACCGCTTACGCTAGAATTACTGCAATATTTCTCAATTTAGTTAACGTTTATTATAAGATGCATTGTTATTAATATGCGTTTGATCATTATATACATATATATATATATATATATATATATATATATATATATATATTACAAACTCAAAATCTTTACATGTTTACTTAAAAAATCCTCTTCGTAAGAGTGGTGTTTCTAGTCTAAATAATGGGTAAATAAAATCAACAAATTGATTTTTCAAGCTCATAAATAAGAAAGGACATGCAAACACAGAAGCTTCAACTTTTTACAATTTTATGGGAGCAAAATAATAAAATAAATAAATAAATAAAATAAAATAAAAATAAAATAATATAGTAATATGTAATTGCAGGAAACGCAAACATTATAAAAGCCTGCAGGTCGCCAAGCAGTTTTCACATACTGTACCTCACTCCGAGTCCTTTGGAAACATTATGAGTAGTGATAGATTTTGACACGGGACTCGGAGTATGCACTTCTACATCGCTTCTTTTTATGTGATATCACTTCTTTTTATGACTGACGTTTTAGGTTTGTGGCTTGGCGAGATTATTTACAACGAGTTGTTTTTGATGAGATTATAGATTATTAGCCATTCACAAATATTTTTAGGAAAAATTTAGAGGGCTAATTAAGTTACTTATTTTATTTTATTTTTTATTTTTTATTTTTTTTTTTTGTAATTCGTTCGAAGGATTCCGTAACACCTAACTCAGAAATAAATTTGTTTTAATTTTAGGTATTATTTTTTAGAGATATCGTCGATAATGTACTGCAAAAGTATGTCCCCCGCCCCTATTTCCAAATCTACTGAAATTAAAATTGTGAAAAAATTAGGGGCAGTGGGAGTTCATTTAAATATTCTAGGAAAACTACAGCGATTATCGTAGGTCACATAGTGTTTGAGAAAATCCCACAAAGATACCTACCTATCGACGTGGGATCATCCAAACTTAAAATGCTCTAAAAACGGACCAAGAGCACAAGTTTCCCCGTTGCTATGGTAGCGACATGTATATTGGAATAAGTCACTCAATAAATTGTATAATTCTGATGTATAATTCTGTTCATAGCATCACTATTATTATTTTTTTTTGGCTCCTTTCATCTTTCCTTTATCTTTTCTTTTCTGAATAAAAATGGAATCTGTATAATTGAAATTAAACACCTTACAAAAAGGAGTGATATCTCATCAAAAACAACTCGTTGTAAATAATCCCGCTAAGCCACAAACCTAAAACGTCAGTCATAAAAAGAAGTGATATCACATAAAAAGAAGCGATGTAGAAGTGCATACTCCGAGTCCCGTGTAAAAATCTATCACCACTCACAATGTTTCCAAAGGACTCGGAGTGAGGTACAGTATGTGAAAACTGCTTGGCGACATGGAGGTTTTTATAATATATGCAATATATCAATTTTGAAAATCAAAAAATTAATTTTTAATTTTTGTTTGCCCCAGTATCACCAACACCACCCACACTGAGAAACCCAACATACCAACAACAGCCACAGCCACCACTACGCCAAGACAGAAACACATAATCACGACCACAAGAACGCAGCACCTCGAGACCCCCACCAGGGAGAATCCTCCCACTGCAGACTCAACACCAGGATGAATGGAGTAACTTTTGGTTCCCCTACTTCCATCCGTACTCCGGCTCGCCCTATCTTCCAAAACCCCTCAGGCCACCAATGGATCAGCTGAGCGGTTCCCGCAACTCACGGTAAACAAATTTAAACTTAATCTAGTAAGTGAAATCTTATTGCTTATTATCTTTAGCTTGTTAGTTAATTTATTTTTATTATCTGTGCAATGTCTTCTCCGTCCTCCTCCAATCCAGAGGACCCCCCTCCCTTTCGGCCATATCAAAATTCTACAAATCAACCTTAACCACTGCAAAGTGGCAAATGGCAAATGCGGCCCTTAAGGCGTAAAATAGATATAGCCCTGCTACAGGACGAATACTGCGGGCCAGATGGCACTCTTGGGGACATACCCACATCTTGGGCTATCTGCTCATCCAAAGCAAAGAGTGTACATCTAGTAATCCAGAACACATCACTACAGTACTCACATCTCTACACAGGCATGCACTGTGCATTTGTCACAATTACTGCAAAGGAGGGCAAACTAATTGTTGGTTCCACCTACGCAGTACCCAAAACAAACTTTGAAGATTCCCTCGAGGAGTGGAGCTCACTTATCACGCAAAGGCTATTCTTTATCTGCAGAGGTGATTTCAACGCAAGCTCCACCTTATTAGGTTACGATCATGAAAGCCTTCGTGGGGATACCCTTATTGAACATCTGACAATCCATAAACTATCCCTAGCTAACATAGACAACACATCACACACCTTTGTCAAAACAAACACCAGAGGTGAGATAATAGCTCAGGGCTTCCCTGATCACACCCTGGTGAATTCCAAAGCACTCCAAAAAATCAGACATTGGCGTGTCTCAGATGTTCACACCGCCTCGGATCACAAATACATAGCATTTGGCTTCGAAATTACACCACTCTATACAACACAGCGTAGATTTAACACAACCTGAGGCAACTTCAAAAAATTTACCCACATTATCAAAACACAAAAATCACTCCTCACCAGTCAGATAAAGGACATTACAAACACAGCACAACTTAACGAATTTACATCCACACTAATCAAAACCATGCAAACAGCAGCTCGAGCGTCCTTTAGACTCAAAAACAGTCGAAGAACACTTATTTTTTTCTTTCTGGACATCCGACCTCAAAACGAAAAGAAACCATCTCACGGCACTTCGTAAAAAACTTAAAGCACTGCGCAACACAGACCAAGACACCGAATACTTCGGCGATGTAAGTGCCAAATACAAACGCAGTGTTCTGGACGCACGAACAACGGCCTGCAGGAACTTCTGCAGCAACCAAACAGATCCTTTCGGCACAGCACAAAATTTTTTCGCAGGCAAGTACTTCATGGCTGACGAAATAAAGCTCGAACTGCCGCCTAGCAGATCATCCAGACAGCATAATATGGAGCACCTCACGACAACCCTTTTCGGCCCATCACAATATCCAAACATAGATAACTCAGACCTACGTTTCGACTCACTTCCAGATAAACCCTTTTCAAAATTTGAAATAGCAAATGCACTCAAAACATTAAATGACAAAAAAGCCCCAGGCCCAGACTGTGTGGATTTCAAAATCCTAAAACTCGCGCACAAAATTATACCCGGTGTTTTCACCTGTCGGGCCAACCTCTGTGCCTTAAGCACAATTATTTCCCGCTCACTTTGAGACAGGGCGAAGTGGTATACTTCCTCAAACAAGGAAAGGATGCCTCTGAACCCACATCATACCGTCCGATTTGTTTGCTTTCAACTCTAGGAAAACTCCTGGAGAAACTAGTAATCATCAGACTAGTTCACTTCCTGGAAAGCAACAATCTACTCCACCACAGGCAGTATGGATTCAGAGAGGGTCGGTCATGTGACAAGGCCCTATTTGACATCCTTTCTACATGCACAAAAAGCATAGAGGAAGGCAACTATACCTCGCTCGTCTCCCTCGATATCAAAGGTGCTTTTGATAATGCGGAGTGGCGGGACATTTTGTTACAACTAATAGAGATTCATTGCCCGGGCAACATAGCGGGAATCATCGCATCTTATCTAAGTAATAGGAGTATATTAATAAACTGGGGCTCTGGGTCCTCAGAACACCAATTTCAGAAAGGTTGCCCTCAGGGCTCCTGCCTTGGGCCAATCCTTTGGCTAATAATTGCAAATATCTTTTTAGTAGAGTTAGAAAAATTAGGATTCGTCCTGTTTGCCTTCGCCGATGACTTCAGCTTTGTACTCTCGGGCCGCAGGCGTTTGGACCTGGAAAACTCGGCAGCTCGAGCTCTCCCGGTCTTTAGTCAACTTTTCGAACGTCTCCACCTCCAGCTCTCTACAGAAAACACAATCCCTAACATTCGCAAAACCCAAGAAGCTTAAGCGCAAACCCATAATGAGAATTTATGGGAAAAGCGTTTCACATGTCACACACCTTAAATTACTAGGAATCGTCATAGGCGAACAAAAGAGCTGGACGGAACACATCAACACCCTCAAGACAAAATTAACTAAGTATCAACACAATGCACGCAGATTAACTTCTAAGTCTTGGGGAATTAAACCTGCAATGTTAAAAATCTGGTACCACGCAATCATAGAACGGATCCTCTTTTACTGTGTGGGCGTCTGGGGAGGAAATCTCACCAAGGCAGTCAATTGAAAAGTTGGTTTCAATCCAAAGGATGTTCTTGCTGCAAATGGTGAGAGGGTATAGGACAATCTCAACGGACGCACTCACAGTACTAACGGGGATCCCTCCAATCCTAATATCACTTGAATACGAGCACCAGAAAAACAGAATCCAACACCTAGAATATGAACCAACTACTACGCTACACTTCCCAAAAACAATAATACAGAGAAAAGTTCCAAGTTGGCACCTGCACCCCGCGGAGGAGACATCACAATTACAGGTATGCATCGCCAAGAACAGTCACAGACCCTCGCAGCATCCAACCATCTACACTGATGGGTCGCGCACTGAAATTGGCGTGGCCGCAGCCTTCTGCGCCATGGTAAATGGAGTGCCGACCTATGAGTGGGCCTCCAGAATTGGAGACGAAAACTCAGTATATCAAGCTGAACTGTTTGCAATTCTGAAGGCTTTGGAATGGATTGCTGCCTCCCCTAAGCAGGAAAATTTTAAAATATTCAGTGATAGTCTTTCTGGACTTCAAGCAATTTTTGCCCTATGGACAAAACACCCTCTCATACTGGAAATTACCAACTGTACAAAAAAGTTACCCTTGGACACGTCACTGCACACATTGGTATCGCAGGCAATGAGCTGGCGGACAGCCTTGCAAAAGAAGACACCAAACGCCAATCATTAGACTTCTCTCTTCCGGTACCCCCATCTTTTATTCGCAGAGAACTCAAATCTAAAATACTCCCCAACTGGCAAATCTACTGGGACACCTCCACAAAAGGTAGACACACTTACAACCTATTTCCAAAAGTTTCCAGAGAGCTACTTAACCTCACTCCCTATACAAGTGCTTTCTTATCCGGGCATGGCCCGTTTAAAAATTACCTCTTCAAATTTAAAATTTCACGAACCAATGTGTGCGAGTGCGGCGATAGTGGTACCCCCATGCATTATTACTTCTCCTGCCCACTGACTGTTGCTTGGCATCTTAGGCCTGCTCCTTCTAACCCACCTCCTTCTTGGCTGCTGAACATAATTACGCGTCCCATCTTAACTCATAAACTTTCAGAAATTTACAAATTACTAACACACCTATCTAACATAACTTAATCATTCAAAGCAGTTTTCTTTCTCCATAAATTAATAAAAATAACTCGCTTATTTTAGTCATTAACGTAATCATTCCATCATTTTTTATCTGCTTAGCTTTCTCCATTTAGCTATTTTGCAGCTTAATTGTTTCTCTCATCCGCAAGTAATGTTCTCTTCCTAGCAGGGGCTGAGTCCCCATTAAATAATTTATTGTTATCGGGAACCGCAAGTTTGCTCAGCAAGCAACGTATCGTCACCTCTAACACGAAGTGCATCCAGCCTCCATCCAGTGTGAGGGTTTCAGCGCAATTGTGTGGCGCTCCTTGTCGCGTGGAAATCTCACACTGGCACCTCCACATCTCAAGTGCCGTCATTTACGAACTGTACAATTGGTACAGTCTTACCTAAGAACTGCACCCTTCTACTAAATTAGCGGACTGTACAACTGGTGCAGACGTACCTGTGGACCTCGTCCACCCTGTCTGTCGCTCCTTGTCGCGTAGGAACGCTGGTTCCAGCGACAAACCCTGTATTAATTTTTTTTTGTATGTCTTTAGTTCCTGCCACCTGCCGCGTGGGGCTTTGCCCGGCAGGACCAGCCATTGGCGAAGCTTGTAATGCCACGTTTAATCCCTGCGTGCCGGGGAAGATATTAAACGCTCAACGGCTGGGTTCGCCCTCAGCCGAGTGGCCTTCCTCAGGCATTAAAATTAAAATTAAAATTAAAATATTTCTGTATGCGAAAGAACTGACAGAACGGATTTTTTCCCATATCTATGCGATTCCGCTTACGCTAGAGTGGCTGAGAGGTTGTGCTCTCGAAGCTGGTAGACGGGAGGTGCTGGGTTCGATCCCAATCGCGCCCGTCGGCCTAATCGTTCGGAGTTTTCGTGGTTTTCTTCGAGCCGTGGATTTATCCATGCGTAAATACGGGTTAGGTTCCCTTAGAAAGACCCCCACGAAGGGCACTCCCCCCCGGGCCTATATCCCAAGTGTAGATAATTGGCCGTCAATAATCAACCCAACCCAACCCAACCGCTTACGCTAGAATTACTGCAATATTTCTCAATTTAGTTAATGTTTATTATAAGATGCATTGTTATTAATATGCGTTTGATCATTATATATATATATATATATATATAATATATATTACAAACTCAAAATCTTTACATGTTTACTTAAAAAATCCTCTTCGTAAGAGTGGGGTTTCTAGTCTAAATAATGGGTAAATAAAATCAACAAATTGATTTTTCAAGCTCATAAATAAGAAAGGACATGCAAACACAGAAGCTTCAACTTTTTACAATTTTATGGGAGCAAAATAATAAAATAAATAAATAAATAAAATAAAATAAAAATAAAATAATATAGTAATATGTAATTGCAGGAAACGCAAACATTATAAAAGCCTGCAGGTCGCCAAGCAGTTTTCACATACTGTACCTCACTCCGAGTCCTTTGGAAACATTATGAGTAGTGATAGATTTTGACACGGGACTCGGAGTATGCACTTCTACATCGCTTCTTTTTATGTGATATCACTTCTTTTTATGACTGACGTTTTAGGTTTGTGGCTTGGCGAGATTATTTACAACGAGTTGTTTTTGATGAGATTATAGATTATTAGCCATTCACAAATATTTTTAGGAAAAATTTAGAGGGCTAATTAAGTTACTTATTTTATTTTATTTTTTATTTTTTATTTTTTTTTTTGTAATTCGTTCGAAGGATTCCGTAACACCTAACTCAGAAATAAATTTGTTTTAATTTTAGGTATTATTTTTTAGAGATATCGTCGAAAATGTACTGCAAAAGTATGTCCCCCGCCCCTATTTCCAAATCTACTGAAATTAAAATTGTGAAAAAAATTAGGGGCAGTGGGAGTTCATTTAAATATTCTAGGAAAACTACAGCGATTATCGTAGGTCACATAGTGTTTGAGAAAATCCCACAAAGATACCTACCTATCGACGTGGGATCATCCAAACTTAAAATGCTCTAAAAACGGACCAAGAGCACAAGTTTCCCCGTTGCTATGGTAGCGACATGTATATTGGAATAAGTCACTCAATAAATTGTATAATTCTGATGTATAATTCTGTTCATAGCATCACTATTATTATTTTTTTTTGGCTCCTTTCATCTTTCCTTTATCTTTTCTTTTCTGAATAAAAATGGAATCTGTATAATTGAAATTAAACACCTTACAAAAAGGAGTGATATCTCATCAAAAACAACTCGTTGTAAATAATCCCGCTAAGCCACAAACCTAAAACGTCAGTCATAAAAAGAAGTGATATCACATAAAAAGAAGCGATGTAGAAGTGCATACTCCGAGTCCCGTGTAAAAATCTATCACCACTCACAATGTTTCCAAAGGACTCGGAGTGAGGTACAGTATGTGAAAACTGCTTGGCGACATGGAGGTTTTTATAATATATGCAATATATCAATTTTGAAAATCAAAAAATTAATTTTTAATTTTTGTTTGCCCCAGTATCACCAACACCACCCACACTGAGAAACCCAACATAACAACAACAGCCACAGCCACCACTACGCCAAGACAGAAACACATAATCACGACCACAAGAACGCAGCACCTCGAGACCCCCACCAGGGAGAATCCTCCCACTGCAGACTCAACACCAGGATGAATGGAGTAACTTTTGGTTCCCCTACTTCCATCCGTACTCCGGCTCGCCCTATCTTCCAAAACCCCTCAGGCCACCAATGGATCAGCTGAGCGGTTCCCGCAACTCACGGTAAACAAATTTAAACTTAATCTAGTAAGTGAAATCTTATTGCTTATTATCTTTAGCTTGTTAGTTAATTTATTTTTATTATCTGTGCAATGTCTTCTCCGTCCTCCTCCAATCCAGAGGACCCCCCTCCCTTTCGGCCATATCAAAATTCTACAAATCAACCTTAACCACTGCAAAGTGGCAAATGGCAAATGCGGCCCTTAAGGCGTAAAATAGATATAGCCCTGCTACAGGACGAATACTGCGGGCCAGATGGCACTCTTGGGGACATACCCACATCTTGGGCTATCTGCTCATCCAAAGCAAAGAGTGTACATCTAGTAATCCAGAACACATCACTACAGTACTCACATCTCTACACAGGCATGCACTGTGCATTTGTCACAATTACTGCAAAGGAGGGCAAACTAATTGTTGGTTCCACCTACGCAGTACCCAAAACAAACTTTGAAGATTCCCTCGAGGAGTGGAGCTCACTTATCACGCAAAGGCTATTCTTTATCTGCAGAGGTGATTTCAACGCAAGCTCCACCTTATTAGGTTACGATCATGAAAGCCTTCGTGGGGATACCCTTATTGAACATCTGACAATCCATAAACTATCCCTAGCTAACATAGACAACACATCACACACCTTTGTCAAAACAAACACCAGAGGTGAGATAATAGCTCAGGGCTTCCCTGATCACACCCTGGTGAATTCCAAAGCACTCCAAAAAATCAGACATTGGCGTGTCTCAGATGTTCACACCGCCTCGGATCACAAATACATAGCATTTGGCTTCGAAATTACACCACTCTATACAACACAGCGTAGATTTAACACAACCTGAGGCAACTTCAAAAAATTTACCCACATTATCAAAACACAAAAATCACTCCTCACCAGTCAGATAAAGGACATTACAAACACAGCACAACTTAACGAATTTACATCCACACTAATCAAAACCATGCAAACAGCAGCTCGAGCGTCCTTTAGACTCAAAAACAGTCGAAGAACACTTATTTTTTTCTTTCTGGACATCCGACCTCAAAACGAAAAGAAACCATCTCACGGCACTTCGTAAAAAACTTAAAGCACTGCGCAACACAGACCAAGACACCGAATACTTCGGCGATGTAAGTGCCAAATACAAACGCAGTGTTCTGGACGCACGAACAACGGCCTGCAGGAACTTCTGCAGCAACCAAACAGATCCTTTCGGCACAGCACAAAATTTTTTCGCAGGCAAGTACTTCATGGCTGACGAAATAAAGCTCGAACTGCCGCCTAGCAGATCATCCAGACAGCATAATATGGAGCACCTCACGACAACCCTTTTCGGCCCATCACAATATCCAAACATAGATAACTCAGACCTACGTTTCGACTCACTTCCAGATAAACCCTTTTCAAAATTTGAAATAGCAAATGCACTCAAAACATTAAATGACAAAAAAGCCCCAGGCCCAGACTGTGTGGATTTCAAAATCCTAAAACTCGCGCACAAAATTATACCCGGTGTTTTCACCTGTCGGGCCAACCTCTGTGCCTTAAGCACAATTATTTCCCGCTCACTTTGAGACAGGGCGAAGTGGTATACTTCCTCAAACAAGGAAAGGATGCCTCTGAACCCACATCATACCGTCCGATTTGTTTGCTTTCAACTCTAGGAAAACTCCTGGAGAAACTAGTAATCATCAGACTAGTTCACTTCCTGGAAAGCAACAATCTACTCCACCACAGGCAGTATGGATTCAGAGAGGGTCGGTCATGTGACAAGGCCCTATTTGACATCCTTTCTACATGCACAAAAAGCATAGAGGAAGGCAACTATACCTCGCTCGTCTCCCTCGATATCAAAGGTGCTTTTGATAATGCGGAGTGGCGGGACATTTTGTTACAACTAATAGAGATTCATTGCCCGGGCAACATAGCGGGAATCATCGCATCTTATCTAAGTAATAGGAGTATATTAATAAACTGGGGCTCTGGGTCCTCAGAACACCAATTTCAGAAAGGTTGCCCTCAGGGCTCCTGCCTTGGGCCAATCCTTTGGCTAATAATTGCAAATATCTTTTTAGTAGAGTTAGAAAAATTAGGATTCGTCCTGTTTGCCTTCGCCGATGACTTCAGCTTTGTACTCTCGGGCCGCAGGCGTTTGGACCTGGAAAACTCGGCAGCTCGAGCTCTCCCGGTCTTTAGTCAACTTTTCGAACGTCTCCACCTCCAGCTCTCTACAGAAAACACAATCCCTAACATTCGCAAAACCCAAGAAGCTTAAGCGCAAACCCATAATGAGAATTTATGGGAAAAGCGTTTCACATGTCACACACCTTAAATTACTAGGAATCGTCATAGGCGAACAAAAGAGCTGGACGGAACACATCAACACCCTCAAGACAAAATTAACTAAGTATCAACACAATGCACGCAGATTAACTTCTAAGTCTTGGGGAATTAAACCTGCAATGTTAAAAATCTGGTACCACGCAATCATAGAACGGATCCTCTTTTACTGTGTGGGCGTCTGGGGAGGAAATCTCACCAAGGCAGTCAATTGAAAAGTTGGTTTCAATCCAAAGGATGTTCTTGCTGCAAATGGTGAGAGGGTATAGGACAATCTCAACGGACGCACTCACAGTACTAACGGGGATCCCTCCAATCCTAATATCACTTGAATACGAGCACCAGAAAAACAGAATCCAACACCTAGAATATGAACCAACTACTACGCTACACTTCCCAAAAACAATAATACAGAGAAAAGTTCCAAGTTGGCACCTGCACCCCGCGGAGGAGACATCACAATTACAGGTATGCATCGCCAAGAACAGTCACAGACCCTCGCAGCATCCAACCATCTACACTGATGGGTCGCGCACTGAAATTGGCGTGGCCGCAGCCTTCTGCGCCATGGTAAATGGAGTGCCGACCTATGAGTGGGCCTCCAGAATTGGAGACGAAAACTCAGTATATCAAGCTGAACTGTTTGCAATTCTGAAGGCTTTGGAATGGATTGCTGCCTCCCCTAAGCAGGAAAATTTTAAAATATTCAGTGATAGTCTTTCTGGACTTCAAGCAATTTTTGCCCTATGGACAAAACACCCTCTCATACTGGAAATTACCAACTGTACAAAAAAGTTACCCTTGGACACGTCACTGCACACATTGGTATCGCAGGCAATGAGCTGGCGGACAGCCTTGCAAAAGAAGACACCAAACGCCAATCATTAGACTTCTCTCTTCCGGTACCCCCATCTTTTATTCGCAGAGAACTCAAATCTAAAATACTCCCCAACTGGCAAATCTACTGGGACACCTCCACAAAAGGTAGACACACTTACAACCTATTTCCAAAAGTTTCCAGAGAGCTACTTAACCTCACTCCCTATACAAGTGCTTTCTTATCCGGGCATGGCCCGTTTAAAAATTACCTCTTCAAATTTAAAATTTCACGAACCAATGTGTGCGAGTGCGGCGATAGTGGTACCCCCATGCATTATTACTTCTCCTGCCCACTGACTGTTGCTTGGCATCTTAGGCCTGCTCCTTCTAACCCACCTCCTTCTTGGCTGCTGAACATAATTACGCGTCCCATCTTAACTCATAAACTTTCAGAAATTTACAAATTACTAACACACCTATCTAACATAACTTAATCATTCAAAGCAGTTTTCTTTCTCCATAAATTAATAAAAATAACTCGCTTATTTTAGTCATTAACGTAATCATTCCATCATTTTTTATCTGCTTAGCTTTCTCCATTTAGCTATTTTGCAGCTTAATTGTTTCTCTCATCCGCAAGTAATGTTCTCTTCCTAGCAGGGGCTGAGTCCCCATTAAATAATTTATTGTTATCGGGAACCGCAAGTTTGCTCAGCAAGCAACGTATCGTCACCTCTAACACGAAGTGCATCCAGCCTCCATCCAGTGTGAGGGTTTCAGCGCAATTGTGTGGCGCTCCTTGTCGCGTGGAAATCTCACACTGGCACCTCCACATCTCAAGTGCCGTCATTTACGAACTGTACAATTGGTACAGTCTTACCTAAGAACTGCACCCTTCTACTAAATTAGCGGACTGTACAACTGGTGCAGACGTACCTGTGGACCTCGTCCACCCTGTCTGTCGTTCCTTGTCGCGTAGGAACGCTGGTTCCAGCGACAAACCCTGTAT
The DNA here is from genome assembly GCA_963931845.1 of Maratus michaelseni. Lineage (NCBI taxonomy): Eukaryota > Metazoa > Arthropoda > Arachnida > Araneae > Salticidae > Maratus > Maratus michaelseni. The sequence continues at coordinate 268,768,172 of OZ007593.1, forward strand.
TAATTTTTTTTTGTATGTCTTTAGTTCCTGCCACCTGCCGCGTGGGGCTTTGCCCGGCAGGACCAGCCATTGGCGAAGCTTGTAATGCCACGTTTAATCCCTGCGTGCCGGGGAAGATATTAAACGCTCAACGGCTGGGTTCGCCCTCAGCCGAGTGGCCTTCCTCAGGCATTAAAATTAAAATTAAAATTAAAATATTTCTGTATGCGAAAGAACTGACAGAACGGATTTTTTCCCATATCTATGCGATTCCGCTTACGCTAGAGTGGCTGAGAGGTTGTGCTCTCGAAGCTGGTAGACGGGAGGTGCTGGGTTCGATCCCAATCGCGCCCGTCGGCCTAATCGTTCGGAGTTTTCGTGGTTTTCTTCGAGCCGTGGATTTATCCATGCGTAAATACGGGTTAGGTTCCCTTAGAAAGACCCCCACGAAGGGCACTCCCCCCCGGGCCTATATCCCAAGTGTAGATAATTGGCCGTCAATAATCAACCCAACCCAACCCAACCGCTTACGCTAGAATTACTGCAATATTTCTCAATTTAGTTAATGTTTATTATAAGATGCATTGTTATTAATATGCGTTTGATCATTATATATATATATATATATATATAATATATATTACAAACTCAAAATCTTTACATGTTTACTTAAAAAATCCTCTTCGTAAGAGTGGTGTTTCTAGTCTAAATAATGGGTAAATAAAATCAACAAATTGATTTTTCAAGCTCATAAATAAGAAAGGACATGCAAACACAGAAGCTTCAACTTTTTACAATTTTATGGGAGCAAAATAATAAAATAAATAAATAAATAAAATAAAATAAAAATAAAATAATATAGTAATATGTAATTGCAGGAAACGCAAACATTATAAAAGCCTGCAGGTCGCCAAGCAGTTTTCACATACTGTACCTCACTCCGAGTCCTTTGGAAACATTATGAGTAGTGATAGATTTTGACACGGGACTCGGAGTATGCACTTCTACATCGCTTCTTTTTATGTGATATCACTTCTTTTTATGACTGACGTTTTAGGTTTGTGGCTTGGCGAGATTATTTACAACGAGTTGTTTTTGATGAGATTATAGATTATTAGCCATTCACAAATATTTTTAGGAAAAATTTAGAGGGCTAATTAAGTTACTTATTTTATTTTATTTTTTATTTTTTATTTTTTTTTTTTGTAATTCGTTCGAAGGATTCCGTAACACCTAACTCAGAAATAAATTTGTTTTAATTTTAGGTATTATTTTTTAGAGATATCGTCGAAAATGTACTGCAAAAGTATGTCCCCCGCCCCTATTTCCAAATCTACTGAAATTAAAATTGTGAAAAAAATTAGGGGCAGTGGGAGTTCATTTAAATATTCTAGGAAAACTACAGCGATTATCGTAGGTCACATAGTGTTTGAGAAAATCCCACAAAGATACCTACCTATCGACGTGGGATCATCCAAACTTAAAATGCTCTAAAAACGGACCAAGAGCACAAGTTTCCCCGTTGCTATGGTAGCGACATGTATATTGGAATAAGTCACTCAATAAATTGTATAATTCTGATGTATAATTCTGTTCATAGCATCACTATTATTATTTTTTTTTGGCTCCTTTCATCTTTCCTTTATCTTTTCTTTTCTGAATAAAAATGGAATCTGTATAATTGAAATTAAACACCTTACAAAAAGGAGTGATATCTCATCAAAAACAACTCGTTGTAAATAATCCCGCTAAGCCACAAACCTAAAACGTCAGTCATAAAAAGAAGTGATATCACATAAAAAGAAGCGATGTAGAAGTGCATACTCCGAGTCCCGTGTAAAAATCTATCACCACTCACAATGTTTCCAAAGGACTCGGAGTGAGGTACAGTATGTGAAAACTGCTTGGCGACATGGAGGTTTTTATAATATATGCAATATATCAATTTTGAAAATCAAAAAATTAATTTTTAATTTTTGTTTGCCCCAGTATCACCAACACCACCCACACTGAGAAACCCAACATACCAACAACAGCCACAGCCACCACTACGCCAAGACAGAAACACATAATCACGACCACAAGAACGCAGCACCTCGAGACCCCCACCAGGGAGAATCCTCCCACTGCAGACTCAACACCAGGATGAATGGAGTAACTTTTGGTTCCCCTACTTCCATCCGTACTCCGGCTCGCCCTATCTTCCAAAACCCCTCAGGCCACCAATGGATCAGCTGAGCGGTTCCCGCAACTCACGGTAAACAAATTTAAACTTAATCTAGTAAGTGAAATCTTATTGCTTATTATCTTTAGCTTGTTAGTTAATTTATTTTTATTATCTGTGCAATGTCTTCTCCGTCCTCCTCCAATCCAGAGGACCCCCCTCCCTTTCGGCCATATCAAAATTCTACAAATCAGCCTTAACCACTGCAAAGTGGCAAATGGCAAATGCGGCCCTTAAGGCGTAAAATAGATATAGCCCTGCTACAGGACGAATACTGCGGGCCGGATGGCACTCTTGGGGACATACCCACATCTTGGGCTATCTGCTCATCCAAAGCAAAGAGTGTACATCTAGTAATCCAGAACACATCACTACAGTACTCACATCTCTACACAGGCATGCACTGTGCATTTGTCACAATTACTGCAAAGGAGGGCAAACTAATTGTTGGTTCCACCTACGCAGTACCCAAAACAAACTTTGAAGATTCCCTCGAGGAGTGGAGCTCACTTATCACGCAAAGGCTATTCTTTATCTGCAGAGGTGATTTCAACGCTAGCTCCACCTTATTAGGTTACGATCATGAAAGCCTTCGTGGGGATACCCTTATTGAACATCTGACAATCCATAAACTATCCCTAGCTAACATAGACAACACATCACACACCTTTGTCAAAACAAACACCAGAGGTGAGATAATAGCTCAGGGCTTCCCTGATCACACCCTGGTGAATTCCAAAGCACTCCAAAAAATCAGACATTGGCGTGTCTCAGATGTTCACACCGCCTCGGATCACAAATACATACACTGTAAAAAATGGGGAGTATAATTACGCTTAATTTGGGTTTATGAAATGCCAAATAAGGTTTAAATATGCACTAATTTTGGTGTCAACACTGAATTAAGTGTTATAATACACTTAAAATAGTTTATCTGTACTCTTTAAAAAAAAATCGGTGATATCACACACCAAGAATGACAATTTGAAATTAATTCCGGAAACCAAAACTCCAATATAGGTGTACATTTTTATCTCGCAATCCAGCTCTGTGGTGTTGAAATATACGATGACGTCAGAGTGTTGCGTCAGCAGACGACAACAGAGCAGAGAACGGAATGAACCATTTTGATTTCATTATGAAGTGCTGTTAATAACATAAGGTAAGCCTAGTAATTATTCCTTATATATTTAATAGATAATACTAAATAGTGTTTGTATAGTTAGATGAGGGAAATTAACTAAACAAAGCATGAGAATTTTTACTTTGTTAGTTGTTTTTGCTTAATAATCCTCTTCACGCACTTGACAACACTCGATCGCTAATGTTAATTCTATATTCTATAGGCATTATTTTTCTAATATCTCGTTTGTATTTGAATAGTTTTAAATGTTTTTTTTTGTTGTTTTTTTTTACATTGGGTAGCAGAGATTAATCTCTATTTCCGCCGTTGATTACGTTTTCGATTTTCTTTGCGGATTTTTTTTAGGAAGATGCTTTTACTTTCGAAACCGGTTCCGAAAATGAAAGTATCTTCGTAGAAAAAAATCGAAAAAGTAATCAACGGCGGAAATAGAGATTGATCTCTGCTATCCAGTGCAAAAAAAAAAAAAAATAAAATAAAATAAATAAAATAAAATAAAATAAAATCATTTAAAAATATTTAAATGCAAACGAGATATTAGAAAAATAATGCCCTATAGAATTAACATTAGCCCTTAATAAAAAATTATCATATTTTAGAACATAATATTTAGTTCCTGTTTTAATTTTAAAGCAAAATACTTGTGGATTGCATTAAAAGAACATTTAAATCATATTTTAAAGGGGAAAAAATCAGTAGTGTATGTTGTATCTGAATAATAACGTTTAGAAATCATTGTTTATGTGAAAAAAAAACAGTATTTATTGTTAAATATCTAAGCAGTCCATAGTGATTTGAATTTTCATAATTTTTCCTCTGTACTGTGAGGAGTTTTGAAATCTTGTATGCAGCATAATTAAAAGTAAGCTTATTCCCTGGACTACACTCTCTTTGTGTTTGGCTTTTCTAGAAATTCGTATTAACATTTGTTAAACATTTGCTCAAAAGCAAACTTTTGTGATTATAAAAATATAATTTGCTGCTTCCGTAGAAGATTTTTAGCTTTTGGAAATCTACTTTTATTTATTTTATAATTCTGCAATAGTTGTGATATAATTAATATAATCCTAATAACAGTATTTTTTACAAATCTTCTAGATTAAAAAAAAAATGACCCCCCCCCCCCCCCCCACACCCCCTTAGGAAAGATTCTCAGGTCACCAAATGAAACTGTTCAAAAATCGAACTTTGTTTTGGGATCCTTTTACATTTTTTAACATTCTTACAAATACTAAATTGTAATATGTATAAAAACTGCAAATAAGTGTTTTAAAAACAATAACTTTAAAATGCAAAGTACATCCTTGATTTTGTCAATTTTTTTTATCGTATACAAATACAACTTTAAAATCCTTAAGGGTAGGGAATTTTAATAAAATAATTAAAGGTTGCAACTCTTTATGAAACGGGTGAACCGCAAGCTTTTTATTTATTGTTGACATCATCACTTATTATTTCACCAGTATAATTATACACTAGTTTACACTGGAAATTTTTATTCTCCAGCCTTTTCTTTTCTTAGTATACAATGATGTTATCAACAATTTAATAAAAAACATAGTGCCTAGAATATGAATATACACTAATTTATCTTTCTGCATAATACTTTGATTAAAGGTTGCAACTCTTTATGAAACGGGTGAACCGCAAGCTTTTTATTTATTGTTGACATCATCACTTATTATTTCACCAGTATAATTATACACTAGTTTACACTGGAAATTTTTATTCTCCAGCCTTTTCTTTTCTTAGTATACAATGATGTTATCAACAATTTAATAAAAAACATAGTGCCTAGAATATGAATATACACTAATTTATCTTTCTGCATAATACTTTGATTAAAGGTTGCAACTCTTTATGAAACGGGTGAACCGCAAGCTTTTTATTTATTGTTGACATCATCACTTATTATTTCACCAGTATAATTATACACTAGTTTACACTGGAAATTTTTATTCTCCAGCCTTTTCTTTTCTTAGTATACAATGATGTTATCAACAATTTAATAAAAAACATAGTGCCTAGAATATGAATATACACTAATTTATCTTTCTGCATAATACTTTGATCATCTATATATATATGTGTGTGTGTTTTTGTGCGTGCATGTGTCAGAGAGAGAGAGAAAAAAAAATATGAGCCTCCGCTACATTTTCTTGAGACCCCCCCCCCTATTATTCACATCTAGCTACAGCCCTAATTTTTAAATATTAGAAACTTTACTTATTTTTTCTTGATTTATGCTCTTGTATATGGTATTATTCTAAAATTTGATTTAGTTTATATTTTATCATTTTTAGCATGGAAAAAGATATTTTGGTATCCTATAATTCAAGAAGTAAATTGTTTAATTTACCAGCATCATTGGATTAATTTGAAAATGTAAGATATTTAAATTTTGCAATGTTTTTTGTAAAGAAATTAATGTTTACTATTTTCTAAACAATATTGATGTTTAATGCTACTTTATTAAATGGTACTTGTGTACTAACGCCACCGCAGCAGAAGTTGCGCTAATGTGCCAATAAAGAACAATCTTGTTGTTTGCACGCGCACACAGTTATCTTTTGGATTCCTTGTTGTTTGCTGATTTTTGACGCCATTTTTTAGTGCTATGAAAGATTGGCGGCACTTAAAAACCGCCAAATCTGTACCTACGGTGGTGTTAATACGTAAGTAAATATTAAATTTTAACTTTCTTCTTTATTGTTTCATTTTCCCCAAAATTTATCAACTTTGAACTTTAAAAGTTAAATCTAAAGCTCTATTAAAGCTGTTTTCAAGTTCACTGTGCAACAAATTCAAAATTTTCTGACACAATGACGGGCTAATTTTTAAATGTAAAGATACAAACAGTGTTGAATTCAGGAGGTGACCCAGGGTGGACAATAATAAACGTTGTATGTGTCACATGTTAAAAAATATACACAATCTTTATATAAATATGTATCATTTTATGTATACTAGATGGAACCCGTCAAAACCTGACAGAAACAAATTACTATAACAATATGAGTAAAATAAGCTTCTTTATTATTTAATAGGGGGATAGTATGAAAAAGTGTTTCATAAATTTTATTTTAGAAGTTCTTCCCCTAGTGAAACACAGTACTATTTTCGATGCAAACTCCAAACAGACAATCTGTAAACAACTGTGTAATGCAAATCGTTTCGAAATTGCAGTTATATTCAGTACTGCAAGAAATAAATTTTCAAGGACTTATGATCATGCAAATAGTATATTCCTTTGTCCATATCATATTCAGTAAATAAACGAACGTAGTATAAATAAAGTACATTACCCTGTGATAATACAACCGAGTGAGCTCCTATGCGCATTCTGCATTGCATCTGCTCAAAGGCACCATGGAAATTTTATGTTAAGGCGGTATTAAAAAAATATTTTTCCACGCTCAGCAACTCAAAATTTTGAGACACATTTTCAGACTCATTTTTAAAAGTAAAAACATGAAACTTGGCGGTGTGATTTATGAAGAGATTTATAAGGGACCTATGTTTTTATTTTTCGTTCAATTAATTAGAAATTGAATTACGAACATTTATTTTCACAGTATAATTTTTTTTGTTTTCAGCGCTATCGCTTTGGGAAATTTTGTTCAAAATGTCCACTTTGACAGCATTTTTTGAAATATATTCTGCCTTTATCAAAACATTGAGACAATACAGACATTATAAAAGTTTCTGAATAAGAGAACCTGCCAATTGGAGGCATTTTAGAGCAAAATTGAATTTAAAAATGTGTATCAAAATAAGCAGTTTGGATTTGAATACTCTTAATTTTTTTTTTTAATATTTAAAAGAATGTTTTAAAATGTCCTCTTTAATCATTGTTCGTTTCAAATCCATATCTTCTAAAACACATCCATTGTTGTAAACTAATCAATTTTTATGCAAAGATGGAGAAATTTTCGCTATTGCCAAACTATGGGATTTAAAGCTAAAAATAATGATCGTGACGTCAAATGCGTTACACGTGCTTGTTATTTCATCAAATGATTTTTAATCGGATGTTAATGATTTTTTAATGATGTTTTACTGATTTATTAGTTACTTCATTAACTAAAATAAAAATTACGTCTTCGACATCATGATATTTAAACAGAAAAAGCATTGAAAATATGTTGCAATGTGTAGTTACGTACAATAAATCACTTTCAACTGACATCACAAATATTTATCCAACAGTCGAGAGGGATAATTAAAAAAAATAATGTAAATAAATAAATATCAAAGATTATTTTGGTTTCTTTTTTCTTTAATGTATTGTAAATTTTATTGTTTAAACTTGCTGAGAAATGATACTTTAATGAATGGGGCTTTCCTAATTTCTTTTTCTTTCGTTTCTTTTCCTTACTTTTTTTTTTGAGATTCAAATGGCAACATTCTTTCATTTGTTTATTGGATGCTACAGTTTGGCAAATAATTTGGCGATAGTTTTTTTTTTTTTACGGAAATTGGTTGACTGGATAATATAGAAGTACCAGAATATTTTTCTGCATTTTATAGTTATATTAATAAAAATACATTTTTAAGATTTGCTGAATCACTTATTTGTTTACTTTTTCATGCATTACATTACTGAAGATTGTCCTGTTATTCTTTTAAATATCCTCTACTTACATAAAAAAAATAGCATGTGTTTTCTATGGTGTTTCTCATAAACATTGTAAAATTAAGATTATTAGATTTTATTCAACTTCAACTGTCATAACTGCTGATGAAGCAGTTATTTTTGGCGATTTTTCTGTTACCTGTAAAATGGTTGTTTTTGGTATAGCCGTAAATAAGAAAAAAATTTCCAATCGATCAAATAATTGTATTTCATTAATCATTATATTTTCTGATTTTTAAGCTAAGAAAGAAACAATAATCATGGATTTAATTAATTTTTCAATTTTTAATCATTAATTTCAGTACACCCAAACAATTTTGATTAAATCGGTACAGATGTCACTGCACAGGGTTTTCTTTTTGGCACCATAAATGGCGATTTTTGCTGTGTATAGCAACCTGTTTTTTTATAATAAAAATGAATATATGTGTAAATAAATCAAATAATATAAAAATAATAAATTCAATTAAATGCGTGTGTGTAATAAAAGATTGGGAAAATTGGGTTTTTTTGCCAAAATGGCGCAAAGAAAAATTGCACAAATCCCGGTGCGTCTGCGACATCTGTTCCATTAAATCATGTAAGGGTAGTTTTTATTTAATAAATAATGAATTTTGTAAGAAGCCTATGGCTATGTTAGTAAAATGGATTTTGAGAATGGGCTTGCTTTATTAAATGAGTTTTTATGAAATAGGCCTCCAATTTTGTCAGGATCAACTCCTGGTATGATTACTGAATTTATACAAGATGTACTTGAAACTTATGCATTCTTATTTGATGTTTCAGGAGGTTTATGCTAGATTTTGTATTGATCGGACAGTATCCATTATTATACAGTTTTTTAATGAAGTTTGGCAGGAGTACATTGATGTACAAAAAGATGAAAACATTCTTCCAGGTAAGAAATATAGAATTGTGTTAGATACACCCAAAGTATTATATATTGAAAATTCAGTTCCTGACTGTGCTGAATCGAAATCATCATCCCATATAGCTGAACCATTTTTCACTGATGAGATAAAAGCTTCTGGTTCCTGTGAATCATCAGAACCAGATCTATTTGCTGCAGCAACTCCACAGTCATCTTTTCCCCTAGATAATTTCACAATACCGGCTAAAGACTTTTCAAGTCGCCTAAGACAAGCTTTGCAAGATGAGGTACCCTTACCTAGGGTTTTGCGGTCAGAATTAATACATACCATATGTTCATCTGTTGTGAAACATTCAAAATATCCGACATCAGTTATGGTGACCGACATGGCAAGAGCCATTGTTTCTAAATACCCATATTTAAAAGAGTCCATTGGAACTGGATATGGTGGATGGCGACAGGCTATTCGAGATAAATTGAAAAATATGCGTAGATTTGATCAAAGTGAGGAAGTAAAGCAGAAGAAAATAACCAATAAGTTCCATAACAAAGGAGAAAAAGCGAATGAAAAGAAAGAAATACCACAGTTCAAAAAACAACTCATGGTTATTAATGAACAGGCTAGTGCTTCATCTGAGTTAAATGAAACATTTGACATTAGAAGAGATGAAATTGTCAATCAATATATGAAAGTTGCTGATTTAAAAATTAAATATCCAAACTTATTTAATAAACAGCACTTTGCTGATGAATTTTTCCGAATAACAGGGAAATCTAACATTTTTCAGTGTATTCCAAAATTTCTCAGTTTATATAATAAGCAGCTCTATAATTTATTATTGGCACGAAAAAGCCTTCCTTCATGGGTTGAAACTCTGAAATGTCTCCAAGAGCAAGCTGACACAGCAATAGCTAAAGATGAATTTCTGCTGATCTCATTACCTGTGCATTTTTCTGAAGACCAGCTATTTTTAACATACACGGTAAGTGATAAATTACAAATACTGTTATTAATTTATTTGATTATCTGCAAAAATAAGGTGTCTTTGGAGAAGAAAGATTTAACATAAGAGTAAGAGTTCCCCCCTTCTCCTCCTCGAGGATGTTGTGCCTAATGTTTACATAAGATAGTTAGGTAATATTTTATATGCAATGTTGCTTTCACATTTACAAAATGACAGCATTTTTTTATACAATTTTTATCGCTCTTATTAAATGTTTAAAGTTTTTATAACATGCTATTTAATTTATTTACAGTGTTAGTGACCGTACAAGACAATAACATGTTTTGGTACTTTTCCATTATACTGACACCATGCCAAAATGTATGTTAATGCATAATGTATATATTAAATGTATGCTTGGCGACAATGGTATCCGTATAATGGAAAAGTAACCATATTTTTCTTGCCCACTTTTATTTTCTGTGCATCTATATTAGAAACATTTCTTTGATATTAAATTAAAATGTCTTGGTTTGTAACATTATTTTTCTTTTTTATGAAATGTGTGAAAAGTATGTATTTTATTTGCATGTGTTAGAAATGAATTTAATGTGGTTGAAAATGATAGGAATATTATTTAGCAGTGTGCCACCTGTTATTGACTTACATAAAAAGTATTGTTATTACATACATGTAAATGTTTAAAATGTCTTCCATTGCCCTTAAATTTTCAGGAAAAGATTTCTAAGATTCCTGCCTAATATGTTAGAAAAATCCTAGTTTTAGCTCTGCATTTAATCAAAGACATTCTTATAAAAATGATTTTCATCATGATTTAAATTTCAGTTTAAATAATATTTAATAGAGCCTCCGTACAAAGCCCTGTGGGTCGGTTTTGGGTTGGGAGATGGGGGTGAAGGCTGATTGTGCAAAATGTTGGGGATTTTCAACATTACAATTGAATAATAGGTAAAATGTAGCACTATAATAAATACGGCAATGTTTTCACATTTTATAAATAAATTATACGCCTCAATTAATATTTCACAGGTTTCTATGAAAGGAGACTGCAAATATCAGCTTTAACTATTGTTGCTCATGTGTTTATAAATTACTTTCATATGCTAAAAAAATGAGTCACTTGTCTCTAAGATTGATTAGAAGCTATAACTTTTAGATTTCACCTAGTATTAGAAAAATATTTATCTATCAAATCTTACATTTAAATTAAACAACCCTGATAATGTAGTCTGTTCCCTTATGTCACAATCTCATTAAAGATTTGAATTGTTTGATAAAGAATCAAACTAAAGATCTCATCAAAATGATAAATATTTGCTTGTACAAACCTTTTTTGTTGTTGTTGATGTTGCCCATATTTATGTAATTTTACAATAGACTGCCAAAATAAAGCATTTATAGTCAGTTACAACAGATGAAAGAGAAAAAATACATTCTTTATTTTACATATCAGAATCTGCTAAATCTCTTTAACTGTTTGTTAAAGGATTACTAAACTTGTAGTATCAATAAATATTTCTTTATAATTTTTCTTCCTGCATGCCATACTTTCTAAGTTGGTTTGTTTTCTGCACGTTACTCTTTGTATAAGTGAAATATAGCTAAAATCTATGTGGTAAATGTTTTGTCTATAAAACGATAAATCTTGTCTTAATCTTTCTTCTACATTATCAGTTATCAAGTTTTATAATAGCATGCTTGGATGATCAAGGGTCGATCCAGGAAAATTTTGGGGTCTATTTAGAGCCCGTTCACAAAAATCTTATTTAACAAAACATTCTCCTTCACAAAATTCATTTTAAAAAAATAAACATTTTCACAAATTTCTATTCCATAAAAACATACTCTTCATTGATTATTTTTATTTCGTTATGTTTTAAAATTTGTAATTTGCCAACAAAACAAGTTCACTGAAAAGTAAAACTTTAACAGAAGGACTTAAAGAAGAAATTATTATTAAATGCTTCGTTTGAATTTGAGTTAGCTAAATTTCATCCTTTGTTACAAAATGTTATTTTTCACAAAAATATGATAAATTTCACAATGATAACTTATTTTTCACAAAATGGGCCCCAAGAAAAAAAAAAAAACTGCATCGACCGCATGATGAGGTTTATGCTATATTTAAAGAAAAAAATTAAAATTGTATTTGTCATGCAGTGAAATCGAGTAGCACTGATTTTAATTTTAATTTCTCTTATAGGCAACTACTTCTATTGATGACATTAAGAAAGCAGGTTATTCATCGCCTCATGTAGGAATCATTGGGTTTGAGACTAAACAAGAAAAATACTATGTGCTAGCTGAGCATGAAATTATTCTCCACTGCAATTCATTATCGGAAGCAGTCACCAATCTGATAGCATCATACTTTATATTTAATTTCGAGTATCCAAAACGTTGCAGTTTTTCCTCTTATCGATCACATTTGAGTAGAAAACATACATATTATACGCACACTGATAAAAGTAAAAATAATTTGAATAATTGCGATGAAGAATTTTTAAGTCACATTAATTGTAGTAAAGATCCGTTAATGGACTTTAAATCAATAAATGTAGAAGATGATATAGGTGCAACTGAAGAAAATTTTGATTCAAAAATGAAACGACATGTTAGTTTATTATTATTAAAAGCTCAGGAAAAACACATGCTACCTCTGTCCACAACCCAAAAAATCTTGCAGGATTTTAATTCTTTGTTGGAAATGCAGAGTGATTATTTAATTAACAAAATTAAAAATGAAACTTCTAATTTAAGTATAAGTAATGAGAGTTTTCTAAAGATTAATGAAATTTTGAAACAAAATTGTATTTTTGCGAGCATTGATTCATTATCTAATAATTATAGGAGAATGAAGTACTATGAAACAAACATGCAAATGGTTCTTCCTGTTGAGTATATTTTAGGAAATAATAGTTTCAACAAGTCGTGTTGTTTTCATTATGTGTCTATATTAAAAACTTTGAAATTTTTGTTGATGCAAGATGATGTATTTACACAAGTTGTGAACCCTAAGTGTGACAAAGCCAAAAATCTTATAACAAGTTTTGATGATGGTAAATTCTGTAAAACTCATCCCCTGTTTTCTACCAACTTCCATTCCTTAAAATTAAATCTGTTTTGTGATGAATTTGAGATTTGTAACCCATTAGGTGTTCATAGAAAAACTCACAAATTACTGGCATTTTACTATGTTCTAGGAAATGTATATCCACAGTATAGATCTTCAACTGATATAATTCAATTAGTTATTATTTGTAAAAGTACAGATGTGAAATATTTTGGTATTGGTAAAATTGTTGAACCCTTAGTTAAGGATTTGAATATTCTTGCAACTGATGGAATTTCTGTGAGAGCTGAAACTTTTGTTGGCTGTCTGTCTTTTATTAGTGGTGACAATTTAGGAAGCAATATGATTGGTGGTTTTGTGGAATCATTCTCTAATAAAGTAAACTGTTATTGCAGAACATGCTTGTGTAATAAGGCTGAGATACAAAACACATATACTGATGATCATATTACATTGAGGACTCCTGAAAACTATAAACAACATGTAACAGAGTTGCTTGCTGATGACACAAAGTTAATTCAGTATGGAATAAAAAACAATTCTCCATTTAATTCAGAATTTTTTCATGTTACACGTGGTCTCCCTCCTGATATTGCCCATGATTTGCTAGAAGGAGTTGTCCCATATGAAACAGGTTTAGTTTTAGAAGCTTTACACACACACAAAGTAATTTCTATTGATTATATAAATAAACAAATTGAAATGTGGCCTTATGGACCTTTAGATTCTATTGATAAACCATCTTTAATAAATAAAAAATGTAAAATAAATCAGACAGCTGCTCGAATGTGGACACTTGTCAGATTACTCCCGTTAATGTGTGCTGCTGTCATTCCTGAAGACAATTCATATTGGAAATTGTTTATAGATTTAAAGGGTATTGTTGAACTTATTTTTGCCCCTGTTCTCACAGTAGACCATATTGCTTATTTAAAAATTAGAATTGATGACCACCTACATTTTTTTAGAGAACTTTTTCCTGATAAAATGATGATACCAAAGCAGCACTTTCTTATTCATTACCCTTCTCACATGTTAAATTTTGGGCCTCTCCGTCACTGTTGGACATTGAGATTTGAAGCGAAGCATTATTATTTTAAGAGACTTGCTGCAATAGGAAAAAATTTTAAAAATATAACTCTCACATTAGCAAATCGCCATCAATTACGTCAAGCATATTATGCTTGTAATTCAAATGGATACCTTCAGCATAATAAATCGGTTGGGATTACCAAACCACTTGAATTAAGTTCTATACAACCAGAAGCTGCTCAGGTTATTGTGAAAGACAAAGGATTCACTAGGGAACTATATTCTGTTTCACACTTTACTATTAACTTTTTAAAATATGTTAGTGGTTTATTTATTGTTAGGAAATTAGTTGAAGAAGAACCAATTTTTTCAAAAATTTTGCTCATTATAACAGATAGTGATAAAGTTTTTTTTCTTTTAGAAGATTATGAGTGTGTTTTCAATGATCATTTTGGTGCATATAAAATTTAAAAAATGTCTAATAAGGACTGTTCAAGATTTTTTTTTATGGATGCAAGTCTCTTGCAATTTAGATATCCATTTTCCAGCTACTACAAAAATGGAAACTGGTACATTGTCTTAAAACATATTTTGGTAACATTAAATGATGTTTCATACATGGAATGTAATACTTAAGATTTTTTTTTGTTACATATAAAAATTGTATAATATTGTGTGTAATATATCTTAAGTGGGCAATTTGAACAGTACAAATCCAAAATGACAATTAAAAAATTGTGTAAGCCTGTTTTGGGTTTAACTGTAATACTATTTTGGTTAATATCAATATATTTAACCATGAAATGTGTTTTGATAATGTTAAGTAATAATTATATGCTGTTTGTGTGGTTTGGTACACTGCAATATGCAATTTTTTTTTATGATTAGCTAAAACCGTTCTTTACTTTTAACCTTGACTTATGCTTTTTTATGTGCTTATAAAAATCATTTTTTTATTGTGAAATTGCAAATATACTGATTTGACCAAAGGCTTACTGTCAGAACTTTGCCCACCTAAGATATGAGTAAGTAAATGTCTTCAGAGAAAATTCTATAATTTTTTTTGCTAACTTTATGAGAAAAGTATGTGTCTAACCCATTGGTCTACAAGCTGTTAAGAATTATTATAAGCATTGCTTGCCTGTTCAAATTAAGTTAGGTTATTTTGTTTATTAATGCATTCAAATTTCTTTAAGATATTTTGAATTTAACTTTTTTTCTTTCTTCACTGTATTTCATTCGTTCTTACTTAGTTATTAGTCTCTGATTATTTTCATATAATACTTTTAGTATTGACAAATGTGTATTATACTTTCCAATTCAGTATTAGTTAAATAAATATCATAAAAGTTATTTTGTTCTTAATTCTTACTATTAAAATTTTGAATAAATTCTGCATACATGGTTACCTGATTATTCTATTGACCAACTAAGTTATAACCAGAAATGTAAGATGTGTTGGGATGCCATAGTTAAATATCACTAACAAGTAATACTTGTAATTAAATCCAATTAATTTAAGCTTCTTAAGAGTGATATTTTAAAATTAATTTTTATTTAAAGTGAGTAACATTTTCCTTGGGGTATTTCTTAAGAAATTTATTCAAAACGCAAAACATTCATTACTAGGATAATAAAATATTAGGTGTTAATAAGAGTGGGGGATGGCCATAACATCTACAATGCTATATTGAAAATCGATTAAACCCTTTCACTACTAAAAATAAGTGCAAATAGTTTCATGTGGCTTCATTGTTAAATACGTAAGTATTTTGACATGAAAAAATACAAAGTCTAACAGAATTTCCTGACTAAGTTTATTTTAACATTTATGTAATCACAACATTTATATTGTTAAATTTCTATATGGAATTCTTTGTAATTATAACTGTAATTGAATAAGGTTTTATTAATGGTGGCAACAAAGTTGCTATCATAATTGTTGTAATTAAACACCCGATAAATCTTGCAGCACCAAATTATTTTTTTATAGCTAAGCTCTTTTTAAGTCTTTGACCGGAAATATGTCGTCCCAAATTATCCTAAGAGAAAAGGTGATTGAAAGGTTATGGATATTTACGTAAAGCTACCGGCATTTTTACTGGATTTTTCTTCTTTTGATTAAAAGATAACATATTTTGAAACATCAGTAAACTTTTATAATTAAAATTAAAAAAAATTATATTGAGGATTTCAATTACAGATTTGCGAATTGACTTTTAAATATCCTTTTCTGAATCAAAGAGAAAAAGATCTCTAAATTTTCTGTAAACTGTTATACATTTATATAAAACTTAGACATATTTTTCTCTTTGATTCAGAAAAGGATATTTCAAAATTAATTCGCAAATTTGTAATTGAAATCCTCAATATATTTTTTTAAATTTTAATTATAAAAGTTGTTTCAAAATATGTTATCTTTTAATTAAGAGGGGAAAAATCCAGTAAAAATGCCTGTAGCTTTACATAAATATCCATAACCTTTCAATCACTTTTCCTCGTAGGATAATTTGGGACGACAGATTTTGAACACCAAATTTGGTGTGATGCTGCATCGAAGTGGCATATCCTGAATTAGTTAGTAGGACACCCAATTTGGTGTTAAAGCACACCAAATTGATGATGGTGTTTCTTTACACTAATTAATTTTTGGTGTTTCATTACACCAATTTACAAGGGGTGTTTCTTTACACCGTTTTTGGTGGCAACTTTGTTGCCACCATTTTTGGTGTAAAGTAACACTAATATTTTTTACAGTGTAGCATTTGGCTTCGAAATTACACCACTCTATACAACACAGCGTAGATTTAACACAACCTGAGGCAACTTCAAAAAATTTACCCACATTATCAAAACACAAAAATCACTCCTCACCAGTCAGATAAAGGACATTACAAACACAGCACAACTTAACGAATTTACATCCACACTAATCAAAACCATGCAAACAGCAGCGCGAGCGTCCTTTAGACTCAAAAACAGTCGAAGAACACTTATTTTTTTCTTTCTGGACATCCGACCTCAAAACGAAAAGAAACCATCTCACGGCACTTCGTAAAAAACTTAAAGCACTGCGCAACACAGACCAAGACACCGAATACTTCGGCGATGTAAGTGCCAAATACAAACGCAGTGTTCTGGACGCACGAACAACGGCCTGCAGGAACTTCTGCAGCAACCAAACAGATCCTTTCGGCACAGCACAAAATTTTTTCGCAGGCAAGTACTTCATGGCTGACGAAATAAAGCTCGAACTGCCGCCTAGCAGATCATCCAGACAGCATAATATGGAGCACCTCACGACAACCCTTTTCGGCCCATCACAATATCCAAACATAGATAACTCAGACCTACGTTTCGACTCACTTCCAGATAAACCCTTTTCAAAATTTGAAATAGCAAATGCACTCAAAACATTAAATGACAAAAAAGCCCCAGGCCCAGACTGTGTGGATTTCAAAATCCTAAAACTCGCGCACAAAATTATACCCGGTGTTTTCACCTGTCGGGCCAACCTCTGTGCCTTAAGCACAATTATTTCCCGCTCACTTTGAGACAGGGCGAAGTGGTATACTTCCTCAAACAAGGAAAGGATGCCTCTGAACTCACATCATACCGTCCGATTTGTTTGCTTCCAACTCTAGGAAAACTCCTGGAGAAACTAGTAATCATCAGACTAGTTCACTTCCTGGAAAGCAACAATCTACTCCACCACAGGCAGTATGGATTCAGAGAGGGTCGGTCATGTGACAAGGCCCTATTTGACATCCTTTCTACATGCACAAAAAGCATAGAGGAAGGCAACTATACCTCGCTCGTCTCCCTCGATATCAAAGGTGCTTTTGATAATGCGGAGTGGCGGGACATTTTGTTACAACTAATAGAGATTCATTGCCCGGGCAACATAGCGGGAATCATCGCATCTTATCTAAGTAATAGGAGTATATTAATAAACTGGGGCTCTGGGTCCTCAGAACACCAATTTCAGAAAGGTTGCCCTCAGGGCTCCTGCCTTGGGCCAATCCTTTGGCTAATAATTGCAAATATCTTTTTAGTAGAGTTAGAAAAATTAGGATTCGTCCTGTTTGCCTTCGCCGATGACTTCAGCTTTGTACTCTCGGGCCGCAGGCGTTTGGACCTGGAAAACTCGGCAGCTCGAGCTCTCCCGGTCTTTAGTCAACTTTTGGAACGTCTCCACCTCCAGCTCTCTACAGACAAAACACAATCCCTAACATTCGCAAAACCCAAGAAGCTTAAGCGCAAACCCATAATGAGAATTTATGGGAAAAGCGTTTCACATGTCACACACCTTAAATTACTAGGAATCGTCATAGGCGAACAAAAGAGCTGGACGGAACACATCAACACCCTCAAGACAAAATTAACTAAGTATCAACACAATGCACGCAGATTAACTTCTAAGTCTTGGGGAATTAAACCTGCAATGTTAAAAATCTGGTACCACGCAATCATAGAACGGATCCTCTTTTACTGTGTGGGCGTCTGGGGAGGAAATCTCACCAAGGCAGTCAAGGAAAAGTTGGTTTCAATCCAAAGGATGTTCTTGCTGCAAATGGTGAGAGGGTATAGGACAATCTCAACGGACGCACTCACAGTACTAACGGGGATCCCTCCAATCCTAATATCACTTGAATACGAGCACCAGAAAAACAGAATCCAACACCTAGAATATGAACCAACTACTACGCTACACTTCCCAAAAACAATAATACAGAGAAAAGTTCCAAGTTGGCACCTGCACCCCGCGGAGGAGACATCACAATTACAGGTATGCATCGCCAAGAACAGTCACAGACCCTCGCAGCATCCAACCATCTACACTGATGGGTCGCGCACTGAAACTGGCGTGGCCGCAGCCTTCTGCGCCATGGTAAATGGAGTGCCGACCTATGAGTGGGCCTCCAGAATTGGAGACGAAAACTCAGTATATCAAGCTGAACTGTTTGCAATTCTGAAGGCTTTGGAATGGATTGCTGCCTCCCCTAAGCAGGAAAATTTTAAAATATTCAGTGATAGTCTTTCTGGACTTCAAGCAATTTTTGCCCTATGGACAAAACACCCTCTCATACTGGAAATTACCAACTGTACAAAAAAGTTACCCTTGGACACGTCACTGCACACATTGGTATCGCAGGCAATGAGCTGGCGGACAGCCTTGCAAAAGAAGACACCAAACGCCAATCATTAGACTTCTCTCTTCCGGTACCCCCATCTTTTATTCGCAGAGAACTCAAATCTAAAATACTCCCCAACTGGCAAATCTACTGGGACACCTCCACAAAAGGTAGACACACTTACAACCTATTTCCAAAAGTTTCCAGAGAGCTACTTAACCTCACTCCCTATACAAGTGCTTTCTTATCCGGGCATGGCCCGTTTAAAAATTACCTCTTCAAATTTAAAATTTCACGAACCAATGTGTGCGAGTGCGGCGATAGTGGTACCCCCATGCATTATTACTTCTCCTGCCCACTGACTGTTGCTTGGCATCTTAGGCCTGCTCCTTCTAACCCACCTCCTTCTTGGCTGCTGAACATAATTACGCGTCCCATCTTAACTCATAAACTTTCAGAAATTTACAAATTACTAACACACCTATCTAACATAACTTAATCATTCAAAGCAGTTTTCTTTCTCCATAAATTAATAAAAATAACTCGCTTATTTTAGTCATTAACGTAATCATTCCATCATTTTTTATCTGCTTAGCTTTCTCCATTTAGCTATTTTGCAGCTTAATTGTTTCTCCCATCCGCAAGTAATGTTCTCTTCCTAGCAGGGGCTGAGTCCCCATTAAATAATTTATTGTTATCGGGAACCGCAAGTTTGCTCAGCAAGCAACGTATCGTCACCTCTAACACGAAGTGCATCCAGCCTCCATCCAGTGTGAGGGTTTCAGCGCAATTGTGTGGCGCTCCTTGTCGCGTGGAAATCTCACACTGGCACCTCCACATCTCAAGTGCCGTCATTTACGAACTGTACAATTGGTACAGTCTTACCTAAGAACTGCACCCTTCTACTAAATTAGCGGACTGTACAACTGGTGCAGACGTACCTGTGGACCTCGTCCACCCTGTCTGTCGCTCCTTGTCGCGTAGGAACGCTGGTTCCAGCGACAAACCCTGTATTAATTTTTTTTTGTATGTCTTTAGTTCCTGCCACCTGCCGCGTGGGGCTTTGCCCGGCAGGACCAGCCATTGGCGAAGCTTGTAATGCCACGTTTAATCCCTGCGTGCCGGGGAAGATATTAAACGCTCAACGGCTGGGTTCGCCCTCAGCCGAGTGGCCTTCCTCAGGCATTAAAATTAAAATTAAAATTAAAATATTTCTGTATGCGAAAGAACTGACAGAACGGATTTTTTCCCATATCTATGCGATTCCGCTTACGCTAGAGTGGCTGAGAGGTTGTGCTCTCGAAGCTGGTAGACGGGAGGTGCTGGGTTCGATCCCAATCGCGCCCGTTGGCCTAATCGTTCGGAGTTTTCGTGGTTTTCTTCGAGCCGTGGATTTATCCATGCGTAAATACGGGTTAGGTTCCCTTAGAAAGACCCCCACGAAGGGCACTCCCCCCCGGGCCTATATCCCAAGTGTAGATAATTGGCCGTCAATAATCAACCCAACCCAACCCAACCGCTTACGCTAGAATTACTGCAATATTTCTCAATTTAGTTAATGTTTATTATAAGATGCATTGTTATTAATATGCGTTTGATCATTATATATATATATATATATATATAATATATATTACAAACTCAAAATCTTTACATGTTTACTTAAAAAATCCTCTTCGTAAGAGTGGTGTTTCTAGTCTAAATAATGGGTAAATAAAATCAACAAATTGATTTTTCAAGCTCATAAATAAGAAAGGACATGCAAACACAGAAGCTTCAACTTTTTACAATTTTATGGGAGCAAAATAATAAAATAAATAAATAAATAAAATAAAATAAAAATAAAATAATATAGTAATATGTAATTGCAGGAAACGCAAACATTATAAAAGCCTGCAGGTCGCCAAGCAGTTTTCACATACTGTACCTCACTCCGAGTCCTTTGGAAACATTATGAGTAGTGATAGATTTTGACACGGGACTCGGAGTATGCACTTCTACATCGCTTCTTTTTATGTGATATCACTTCTTTTTATGACTGACGTTTTAGGTTTGTGGCTTGGCGAGATTATTTACAACGAGTTGTTTTTGATGAGATTATAGATTATTAGCCATTCACAAATATTTTTAGGAAAAATTTAGAGGGCTAATTAAGTTACTTATTTTATTTTATTTTTTATTTTTTATTTTTTTTTGTAATTCGTTCGAAGGATTCCATAACACCTTACTCAGAAATAAATTTGTTTTAATTTTAGGTATTATTTTTTAGAGATATCGTCGAAAATGTACTGCAAAAGTATGTCCCCCGCCCCTATTTCCAAATCTACTGAAATTAAAATTGTGAAAAAATTAGGGGCAGTGGGAGTTCATTTAAATATTCTAGGAAAACTACAGCGATTATCGTAGGTCACATAGTGTTTGAGAAAATCCCACAAAGATACCTACCTATCGACGTGGGATCATCCAAACTTAAAATGCTCTAAAAACGGACCAAGAGCACAAGTTTCCCCGTTGCTATGGTAGCGACATGTATATTGGAATAAGTCACTCAATAAATTGTATAATTCTGATGTATAATTCTGTTCATAGCATCACTATTATTATTTTTTTTTGGCTCCTTTCATCTTTCCTTTATCTTTTCTTTTCTGAATAAAAATGGAATCTGTATAATTGAAATTAAACACCTTACAAAAAGGAGTGATATCTCATCAAAAACAACTCGTTGTAAATAATCCCGCTAAGCCACAAACCTAAAACGTCAGTCATAAAAAGAAGTGATATCACATAAAAAGAAGCGATGTAGAAGTGCATACTCCGAGTCCCGTGTAAAAATCTATCACCACTCACAATGTTTCCAAAGGACTCGGAGTGAGGTACAGTATGTGAAAACTGCTTGGCGACATGGAGGTTTTTATAATATATGCAATATATCAATTTTGAAAATCAAAAAATTAATTTTTAATTTTTGTTTGCCCCAGTATCACCAACACCACCCACACTGAGAAACCCAACATACCAACAACAGCCACAGCCACCACTACGCCAAGACAGAAACACATAATCACGACCACAAGAACGCAGCACCTCGAGACCCCCACCAGGGAGAATCCTCCCACTGCAGACTCAACACCAGGATGAATGGAGTAACTTTTGGTTCCCCTACTTCCATCCGTACTCCGGCTCGCCCTATCTTCCAAAACCCCTCAGGCCACCAATGGATCAGCTGAGCGGTTCCCGCAACTCACGGTAAACAAATTTAAACTTAATCTAGTAAGTGAAATCTTATTGCTTATTATCTTTAGCTTGTTAGTTAATTTATTTTTATTATCTGTGCAATGTCTTCTCCGTCCTCCTCCAATCCAGAGGACCCCCCTCCCTTTCGGCCATATCAAAATTCTACAAATCAACCTTAACCACTGCAAAGTGGCAAATGGCAAATGCGGCCCTTAAGGCGTAAAATAGATATAGCCCTGCTACAGGACGAATACTGCGGGCCGGATGGCACTCTTGGGGACATACCCACATCTTGGGCTATCTGCTCATCCAAAGCAAAGAGTGTACATCTAGTAATCCAGAACACATCACTACAGTACTCACATCTCTACACAGGCATGCACTGTGCATTTGTCACAATTACTGCAAAGGAGGGCAAACTAATTGTTGGTTCCACCTACGCAGTACCCAAAACAAACTTTGAAGATTCCCTCGAGGAGTGGAGCTCACTTATCACGCAAAGGCTATTCTTTATCTGCAGAGGTGATTTCAACGCTAGCTCCACCTTATTAGGTTACGATCATGAAAGCCTTCGTGGGGATACCCTTATTGAACATCTGACAATCCATAAACTATCCCTAGCTAACATAGACAACACATCACACACCTTTGTCAAAACAAACACCAGAGGTGAGATAATAGCTCAGGGCTTCCCTGATCACACCCTGGTGAATTCCAAAGCACTCCAAAAAATCAGACATTGGCGTGTCTCAGATGTTCACACCGCCTCGGATCACAAATACATAGCATTTGGCTTCGAAATTACACCACTCTATACAACACAGCGTAGATTTAACACAACCTGAGGCAACTTCAAAAAATTTACCCACATTATCAAAACACAAAAATCACTCCTCACCAGTCAGATAAAGGACATTACAAACACAGCACAACTTAACGAATTTACATCCACACTAATCAAAACCATGCAAACAGCAGCGCGAGCGTCCTTTAGACTCAAAAACAGTCGAAGAACACTTATTTTTTTCTTTCTGGACATCCGACCTCAAAACGAAAAGAAACCATCTCACGGCACTTCGTAAAAAACTTAAAGCACTGCGCAACACAGACCAAGACACCGAATACTTCGGCGATGTAAGTGCCAAATACAAACGCAGTGTTCTGGACGCACGAACAACGGCCTGCAGGAACTTCTGCAGCAACCAAACAGATCCTTTCGGCACAGCACAAAATTTTTTCGCAGGCAAGTACTTCATGGCTGACGAAATAAAGCTCGAACTGCCGCCTAGCAGATCATCCAGACAGCATAATATGGAGCACCTCACGACAACCCTTTTCGGCCCATCACAATATCCAAACATAGATAACTCAGACCTACGTTTCGACTCACTTCCAGATAAACCCTTTTCAAAATTTGAAATAGCAAATGCACTCAAAACATTAAATGACAAAAAAGCCCCAGGCCCAGACTGTGTGGATTTCAAAATCCTAAAACTCGCGCACAAAATTATACCCGGTGTTTTCACCTGTCGGGCCAACCTCTGTGCCTTAAGCACAATTATTTCCCGCTCACTTTGAGACAGGGCGAAGTGGTATACTTCCTCAAACAAGGAAAGGATGCCTCTGAACTCACATCATACCGTCCGATTTGTTTGCTTCCAACTCTAGGAAAACTCCTGGAGAAACTAGTAATCATCAGACTAGTTCACTTCCTGGAAAGCAACAATCTACTCCACCACAGGCAGTATGGATTCAGAGAGGGTCGGTCATGTGACAAGGCCCTATTTGACATCCTTTCTACATGCACAAAAAGCATAGAGGAAGGCAACTATACCTCGCTCGTCTCCCTCGATATCAAAGGTGCTTTTGATAATGCGGAGTGGCGGGACATTTTGTTACAACTAATAGAGATTCATTGCCCGGGCAACATAGCGGGAATCATCGCATCTTATCTAAGTAATAGGAGTATATTAATAAACTGGGGCTCTGGGTCCTCAGAACACCAATTTCAGAAAGGTTGCCCTCAGGGCTCCTGCCTTGGGCCAATCCTTTGGCTAATAATTGCAAATATCTTTTTAGTAGAGTTAGAAAAATTAGGATTCGTCCTGTTTGCCTTCGCCGATGACTTCAGCTTTGTACTCTCGGGCCGCAGGCGTTTGGACCTGGAAAACTCGGCAGCTCGAGCTCTCCCGGTCTTTAGTCAACTTTTGGAACGTCTCCACCTCCAGCTCTCTACAGACAAAACACAATCCCTAACATTCGCAAAACCCAAGAAGCTTAAGCGCAAACCCATAATGAGAATTTATGGGAAAAGCGTTTCACATGTCACACACCTTAAATTACTAGGAATCGTCATAGGCGAACAAAAGAGCTGGACGGAACACATCAACACCCTCAAGACAAAATTAACTAAGTATCAACACAATGCACGCAGATTAACTTCTAAGTCTTGGGGAATTAAACCTGCAATGTTAAAAATCTGGTACCACGCAATCATAGAACGGATCCTCTTTTACTGTGTGGGCGTCTGGGGAGGAAATCTCACCAAGGCAGTCAAGGAAAAGTTGGTTTCAATCCAAAGGATGTTCTTGCTGCAAATGGTGAGAGGGTATAGGACAATCTCAACGGACGCACTCACAGTACTAACGGGGATCCCTCCAATCCTAATATCACTTGAATACGAGCACCAGAAAAACAGAATCCAACACCTAGAATATGAACCAACTACTACGCTACACTTCCCAAAAACAATAATACAGAGAAAAGTTCCAAGTTGGCACCTGCACCCCGCGGAGGAGACATCACAATTACAGGTATGCATCGCCAAGAACAGTCACAGACCCTCGCAGCATCCAACCATCTACACTGATGGGTCGCGCACTGAAACTGGCGTGGCCGCAGCCTTCTGCGCCATGGTAAATGGAGTGCCGACCTATGAGTGGGCCTCCAGAATTGGAGACGAAAACTCAGTATATCAAGCTGAACTGTTTGCAATTCTGAAGGCTTTGGAATGGATTGCTGCCTCCCCTAAGCAGGAAAATTTTAAAATATTCAGTGATAGTCTTTCTGGACTTCAAGCAATTTTTGCCCTATGGACAAAACACCCTCTCATACTGGAAATTACCAACTGTACAAAAAAGTTACCCTTGGACACGTCACTGCACACATTGGTATCGCAGGCAATGAGCTGGCGGACAGCCTTGCAAAAGAAGACACCAAACGCCAATCATTAGACTTCTCTCTTCCGGTACCCCCATCTTTTATTCGCAGAGAACTCAAATCTAAAATACTCCCCAACTGGCAAATCTACTGGGACACCTCCACAAAAGGTAGACACACTTACAACCTATTTCCAAAAGTTTCCAGAGAGCTACTTAACCTCACTCCCTATACAAGTGCTTTCTTATCCGGGCATGGCCCGTTTAAAAATTACCTCTTCAAATTTAAAATTTCACGAACCAATGTGTGCGAGTGCGGCGATAGTGGTACCCCCATGCATTATTACTTCTCCTGCCCACTGACTGTTGCTTGGCATCTTAGGCCTGCTCCTTCTAACCCACCTCCTTCTTGGCTGCTGAACATAATTACGCGTCCCATCTTAACTCATAAACTTTCAGAAATTTACAAATTACTAACACACCTATCTAACATAACTTAATCATTCAAAGCAGTTTTCTTTCTCCATAAATTAATAAAAATAACTCGCTTATTTTAGTCATTAACGTAATCATTCCATCATTTTTTATCTGCTTAGCTTTCTCCATTTAGCTATTTTGCAGCTTAATTGTTTCTCTCATCCGCAAGTAATGTTCTCTTCCTAGCAGGGGCTGAGTCCCCATTAAATAATTTATTGTTATCGGGAACCGCAAGT
Organism: Maratus michaelseni; assembly: GCA_963931845.1. Taxonomy (NCBI): domain Eukaryota; kingdom Metazoa; phylum Arthropoda; class Arachnida; order Araneae; family Salticidae; genus Maratus; species Maratus michaelseni. The sequence goes on from OZ007593.1 coordinate 268,794,336, forward strand.
TTGCTCAGCAAGCAACGTATCGTCACCTCTAACACGAAGTGCATCCAGCCTCCATCCAGTGTGAGGGTTTCAGCGCAATTGTGTGGCGCTCCTTGTCGCGTGGAAATCTCACACTGGCACCTCCACATCTCAAGTGCCGTCATTTACGAACTGTACAATTGGTACAGTCTTACCTAAGAACTGCACCCTTCTACTAAATTAGCGGACTGTACAACTGGTGCAGACGTACCTGTGGACCTCGTCCACCCTGTCTGTCGCTCCTTGTCGCGTAGGAACGCTGGTTCCAGCGACAAACCCTGTATTAATTTTTTTTTGTATGTCTTTAGTTCCTGCCACCTGCCGCGTGGGGCTTTGCCCGGCAGGACCAGCCATTGGCGAAGCTTGTAATGCCACGTTTAATCCCTGCGTGCCGGGGAAGATATTAAACGCTCAACGGCTGGGTTCGCCCTCAGCCGAGTGGCCTTCCTCAGGCATTAAAATTAAAATTAAAATTAAAATATTTCTGTATGCGAAAGAACTGACAGAACGGATTTTTTCCCATATCTATGCGATTCCGCTTACGCTAGAGTGGCTGAGAGGTTGTGCTCTCGAAGCTGGTAGACGGGAGGTGCTGGGTTCGATCCCAATCGCGCCCGTCGGCCTAATCGTTCGGAGTTTTCGTGGTTTTCTTCGAGCCGTGGATTTATCCATGCGTAAATACGGGTTAGGTTCCCTTAGAAAGACCCCCACGAAGGGCACTCCCCCCCGGGCCTATATCCCAAGTGTAGATAATTGGCCGTCAATAATCAACCCAACCCAACCCAACCGCTTACGCTAGAATTACTGCAATATTTCTCAATTTAGTTAATGTTTATTATAAGATGCATTGTTATTAATATGCGTTTGATCATTATATATATATATATATATATATAATATATATTACAAACTCAAAATCTTTACATGTTTACTTAAAAAATCCTCTTCGTAAGAGTGGTGTTTCTAGTCTAAATAATGGGTAAATAAAATCAACAAATTGATTTTTCAAGCTCATAAATAAGAAAGGACATGCAAACACAGAAGCTTCAACTTTTTACAATTTTATGGGAGCAAAATAATAAAATAAATAAATAAATAAAATAAAATAAAAATAAAATAATATAGTAATATGTAATTGCAGGAAACGCAAACATTATAAAAGCCTGCAGGTCGCCAAGCAGTTTTCACATACTGTACCTCACTCCGAGTCCTTTGGAAACATTATGAGTAGTGATAGATTTTGACACGGGACTCGGAGTATGCACTTCTACATCGCTTCTTTTTATGTGATATCACTTCTTTTTATGACTGACGTTTTAGGTTTGTGGCTTGGCGAGATTATTTACAACGAGTTGTTTTTGATGAGATTATAGATTATTAGCCATTCACAAATATTTTTAGGAAAAATTTAGAGGGCTAATTAAGTTACTTATTTTATTTTATTTTTTATTTTTTATTTTTTTTTGTAATTCGTTCGAAGGATTCCGTAACACCTAACTCAGAAATAAATTTGTTTTAATTTTAGGTATTATTTTTTAGAGATATCGTCGAAAATGTACTGCAAAAGTATGTCCCCCGCCCCTATTTCCAAATCTACTGAAATTAAAATTGTGAAAAAATTAGGGGCAGTGGCAGTTCATTTAAATATTCTAGGAAAACTACAGCGATTATCGTAGGTCACATAGTGTTTGAGAAAATCCCACAAAGATACCTACCTATCGACGTGGGATCATCCAAACTTAAAATGCTCTAAAAACGGACCAAGAGCACAAGTTTCCCCGTTGCTATGGTAGCGACATGTATATTGGAATAAGTCACTCAATAAATTGTATAATTCTGATGTATAATTCTGTTCATAGCATCACTATTATTATTTTTTTTTGGCTCCTTTCATCTTTCCTTTATCTTTTCTTTTCTGAATAAAAATGGAATCTGTATAATTGAAATTAAACACCTTACAAAAAGGAGTGATATCTCATCAAAAACAACTCGTTGTAAATAATCCCGCTAAGCCACAAACCTAAAACGTCAGTCATAAAAAGAAGTGATATCACATAAAAAGAAGCGATGTAGAAGTGCATACTCCGAGTCCCGTGTAAAAATCTATCACCACTCACAATGTTTCCAAAGGACTCGGAGTGAGGTACAGTATGTGAAAACTGCTTGGCGACATGGAGGTTTTTATAATATATGCAATATATCAATTTTGAAAATCAAAAAATTAATTTTTAATTTTTGTTTGCCCCAGTATCACCAACACCACCCACACTGAGAAACCCAACATACCAACAACAGCCACAGCCACCACTACGCCAAGACAGAAACACATAATCACGACCACAAGAACGCAGCACCTCGAGACCCCCACCAGGGAGAATCCTCCCACTGCAGACTCAACACCAGGATGAATGGAGTAACTTTTGGTTCCCCTACTTCCATCCGTACTCCGGCTCGCCCTATCTTCCAAAACCCCTCAGGCCACCAATGGATCAGCTGAGCGGTTCCCGCAACTCACGGTAAACAAATTTAAACTTAATCTAGTAAGTGAAATCTTATTGCTTATTATCTTTAGCTTGTTAGTTAATTTATTTTTATTATCTGTGCAATGTCTTCTCCGTCCTCCTCCAATCCAGAGGACCCCCCTCCCTTTCGGCCATATCAAAATTCTACAAATCAACCTTAACCACTGCAAAGTGGCAAATGGCAAATGCGGCCCTTAAGGCGTAAAATAGATATAGCCCTGCTACAGGACGAATACTGCGGGCCGGATGGCACTCTTGGGGACATACCCACATCTTGGGCTATCTGCTCATCCAAAGCAAAGAGTGTACATCTAGTAATCCAGAACACATCACTACAGTACTCACATCTCTACACAGGCATGCACTGTGCATTTGTCACAATTACTGCAAAGGAGGGCAAACTAATTGTTGGTTCCACCTACGCAGTACCCAAAACAAACTTTGAAGATTCCCTCGAGGAGTGGAGCTCACTTATCACGCAAAGGCTATTCTTTATCTGCAGAGGTGATTTCAACGCTAGCTCCACCTTATTAGGTTACGATCATGAAAGCCTTCGTGGGGATACCCTTATTGAACATCTGACAATCCATAAACTATCCCTAGCTAACATAGACAACACATCACACACCTTTGTCAAAACAAACACCAGAGGTGAGATAATAGCTCAGGGCTTCCCTGATCACACCCTGGTGAATTCCAAAGCACTCCAAAAAATCAGACATTGGCGTGTCTCAGATGTTCACACCGCCTCGGATCACAAATACATAGCATTTGGCTTCGAAATTACACCACTCTATACAACACAGCGTAGATTTAACACAACCTGAGGCAACTTCAAAAAATTTACCCACATTATCAAAACACAAAAATCACTCCTCACCAGTCAGATAAAGGACATTACAAACACAGCACAACTTAACGAATTTACATCCACACTAATCAAAACCATGCAAACAGCAGCGCGAGCGTCCTTTAGACTCAAAAACAGTCGAAGAACACTTATTTTTTTCTTTCTGGACATCCGACCTCAAAACGAAAAGAAACAATCTCACGGCACTTCGTAAAAAACTTAAAGCACTGCGCAACACAGACCAAGACACCGAATACTTCGGCGATGTAAGTGCCAAATACAAACGCAGTGTTCTGGACGCACGAACAACGGCCTGCAGGAACTTCTGCAGCAACCAAACAGATCCTTTCGGCACAGCACAAAATTTTTTCGCAGGCAAGTACTTCATGGCTGACGAAATAAAGCTCGAACTGCCGCCTAGCAGATCATCCAGACAGCATAATATGGAGCACCTCACGACAACCCTTTTCGGCCCATCACAATATCCAAACATAGATAACTCAGACCTACGTTTCGACTCACTTCCAGATAAACCCTTTTCAAAATTTGAAATAGCAAATGCACTCAAAACATTAAATGACAAAAAAGCCCCAGGCAAGGACTGTGTGGATTTCAAAATCCTAAAACTCGCGCACAAAATTATACCCGGTGTTTTCACCTGTCGGGCCAACCTCTGTGCCTTAAGCACAATTATTTCCCGCTCACTTTGAGACAGGGCGAAGTGGTATACTTCCTCAAACAAGGAAAGGATGCCTCTGAACCCACATCATACCGTCCGATTTGTTTGCTTCCAACTCTAGGAAAACTCCTGGAGAAACTAGTAATCATCAGACTAGTTCACTTCCTGGAAAGCAACAATCTACTCCACCACAGGCAGTATGGATTCAGAGAGGGTCGGTCATGTGACAAGGCCCTATTTGACATCCTTTCTACATGCACAAAAAGCATAGAGGAAGGCAACTATACCTCGCTCGTCTCCCTCGATATCAAAGGTGCTTTTGATAATGCGGAGTGGCGGGACATTTTGTTACAACTAATAGAGATTCATTGCCCGGGCAACATAGCGGGAATCATCGCATCTTATCTAAGTAATAGGAGTATATTAATAAACTGGGGCTCTGGGTCCTCAGAACACCAATTTCAGAAAGGTTGGCCTCAGGGCTCCTGCCTTGGGCCAATCCTTTGGCTAATAATTGCAAATATCTTTTTAGTAGAGTTAGAAAAATTAGGATTCGTCCTGTTTGCCTTCGCCGATGACTTCAGCTTTGTACTCTCGGGCCGCAGGCGTTTGGACCTGGAAAACTCGGCAGCTCGAGCTCTCCCGGTCTTTAGTCAACTTTTTGAACGTCTCCACCTCCAGCTCTCTACAGACAAAACACAATCCCTAACATTCGCAAAACCCAAGAAGCTTAAGCGCAAACCCATAATGAGAATTTATGGGAAAAGCGTTTCACATGTCACACACCTTAAATTACTAGGAATCGTCATAGGCGAACAAAAGAGCTGGACGGAACACATCAACACCCTCAAGACAAAATTAACTAAGTATCAACACAATGCACGCAGATTAACTTCTAAGTCTTGGGGAATTAGACCTGCAATGTTAAAAATCTGGTACCACGCAATCATAGAACGGATCCTCTTTTACTGTGTGGGCGTCTGGGGAGGAAATCTCACCAAGGCAGTCAAGGAAAAGTTGGTTTCAATCCAAAGGATGATCTTGCTGCAAATGGTGAGAGGGTATAGGACAATCTCAACGGACGCACTCACAGTACTAACGGGGATCCCTCCAATCCTAATATCACTTGAATACGAGCACCAGAAAAACAGAATCCAACACCTAGAATATGAACCAACTACTACGCTACACTTCCCAAAAACAATAATACAGAGAAAAGTTCCAAGTTGGCACCTGCACCCCGCGGAGGAGACATCACAATTACAGGTATGCATCGCCAAGAACAGTCACAGACCCTCGCAGCATCCAACCATCTACACTGATGGGTCGCGCACTGAAACTGGCGTGGCCGCAGCCTTCTGCGCCATGGTAAATGGAGTGCCGACCTATGAGTGGGCCTCCAGAATTGGAGACGAAAACTCAGTATATCAAGCTGAACTGTTTGCAATTCTGAAGGCTTTGGAATGGATTGCTGCCTCCCCTAAGCAGGAAAATTTTAAAATATTCAGTGATAGTCTTTCTGGACTTCAAGCAATTTTTGCCCTATGGACAAAACACCCTCTCATACTGGAAATTACCAACTGTACAAAAAAGTTACCCTTGGACACGTCACTGCACACATTGGTATCGCAGGCAATGAGCTGGCGGACAGCCTTGCAAAAGAAGACACCAAACGCCAATCATTAGACTTCTCTCTTCCGGTACCCCCATCTTTTATTCGCAGAGAACTCAAATCTAAAATACTCCCCAACTGGCAAATCTACTGGGACACCTCCACAAAAGGTAGACACACTTACAACCTATTTCCAAAAGTTTCCAGAGAGCTACTTAACCTCACTCCCTATACAAGTGCTTTCTTATCCGGGCATGGCCCGTTTAAAAATTACCTCTTCAAATTTAAAATTTCACGAACCAATGTGTGCGAGTGCGGCGATAGTGGTACCCCCATGCATTATTACTTCTCCTGCCCACTGACTGTTGCTTGGCATCTTAGGCCTGCTCCTTCTAACCCACCTCCTTCTTGGCTGCTGAACATAATTACGCGTCCCATCTTAACTCATAAACTTTCAGAAATTTACAAATTACTAACACACCTATCTAACATAACTTAATCATTCAAAGCAGTTTTCTTTCTCCATAAATTAATAAAAATAACTCGCTTATTTTAGTCATTAACGTAATCATTCCATCATTTTTTATCTGCTTAGCTTTCTCCATTTAGCTATTTTGCAGCTTAATTGTTTCTCTCATCCGCAAGTAATGTTCTCTTCCTAGCAGGGGCTGAGTCCCCATTAAATAATTTATTGTTATCGGGAACCGCAAGTTTGCTCAGCAAGCAACGTATCGTCACCTCTAACACGAAGTGCATCCAGCCTCCATCCAGTGTGAGGGTTTCAGCGCAATTGTGTGGCGCTCCTTGTCGCGTGGAAATCTCACACTGGCACCTCCACATCTCAAGTGCCGTCATTTACGAACTGTACAATTGGTACAGTCTTACCTAAGAACTGCACCCTTCTACTAAATTAGCGGACTGTACAACTGGTGCAGACGTACCTGTGGACCTCGTCCACCCTGTCTGTCGCTCCTTGTCGCGTAGGAACGCTGGTTCCAGCGACAAACCCTGTATTAATTTTTTTTTTGTATGTCTTTAGTTCCTGCCACCTGCCGCGTGGGGCTTTGCCCGGCAGGACCAGCCATTGGCGAAGCTTGTAATGCCACGTTTAATCCCTGCGTGCCGGGGAAGATATTAAACGCTCAACGGCTGGGTTCGCCCTCAGCCGAGTGGCCTTCCTCAGGCATTAAAATTAAAATTAAAATTAAAATATTTCTGTATGCGAAAGAACTGACAGAACGGATTTTTTCCCATATCTATGCGATTCCGCTTACGCTAGAGTGGCTGAGAGGTTATGCTCTCGAAGCTGGTAGACGGGAGGTGCTGGGTTCGATCCCAATCGCGCCCGTCGGCCTAATCGTTCGGAGTTTTCGTGGTTTTCTTCGAGCCGTGGATTTATCCATGCGTAAATACGGGTTAGGTTCCCTTAGAAAGACCCCCACGAAGGGCACTCCCCCCCGGGCCTATATCCCAAGTGTAGATAATTGGCCGTCAATAATCAACCCAACCCAACCCAACCGCTTACGCTAGAATTACTGCAATATTTCTCAATTTAGTTAACGTTTATTATAAGATGCATTGTTATTAATATGCGTTTGATCATTATATATATATATATATATATATATATATATATATATATATATATATATATATATATATATATATATATATATATATATATATATATTACAAACTCAAAATCTTTACATGTTTACTTAAAAAATCCTCTTCGTAAGAGTGGTGTTTCTAGTCTAAATAATGGGTAAATAAAATCAACAAATTGATTTTTCAAGCTCATAAATAAGAAAGGACATGCAAACACAGAAGCTTCAACTTTTTACAATTTTATGGGAGCAAAATAATAAAATAAATAAATAAATAAAATAAAATAAAATAAAAATAATATAGTAATATGTAATTGCAGGAAACGCAAACATTATAAAAGCCTGCAGGTCGCCAAGCAGTTTTCACATACTGTACCTCACTCCGAGTCCTTTGGAAACATTATGAGTAGTGATAGATTTTGACACGGGACTCGGAGTATGCACTTCTACATCGCTTCTTTTTATGTGATATCACTTCTTTTTATGACTGACGTTTTAGGTTTGTGGCTTGGCGAGATTATTTACAACGAGTTGTTTTTGATGAGATTATAGATTATTAGCCATTCACAAATATTTTTAGGAAAAATTTAGAGGGCTAATTAAGTTACTTATTTTTTTTTTTTTTTTTTTTTTTTTTTGTAATTCGTTCGAAGGATTCCGTAACACCTAACTCAGAAATAAATTTGTTTTAATTTTAGATATTATTTTTTAGAGATATCGTCGAAAATGTACTGCAAAAGTATGTCCCCCGCCCCTATTTCCAAATCTACTGAAATTAAAATTGTGAAAAAATTAGGGGCAGTGGGAGTTCATTTAAATATTCTAGGAAAACTACAGCGATTATCGTAGGTCACATAGTGTTTGAGAAAATCCCACAAAGATACCTACCTATCGACGTGGGATCATCCAAACTTAAAATGCTCTAAAAACGGACCAAGAGCACAAGTTTCCCCGTTGCTATGGTAGCGACATGTATATTGGAATAAGTCACTCAATAAATTGTATAATTCTGATGTATAATTCTGTTCATAGCATCACTATTATTATTTTTTTGGCTCCTTTCATCTTTCCTTTATCTTTTCTTTTCTGAATAAAAATGGAATCTGTATAATTGAAATTAAACACCTTACAAAAAGGAGTGATATCTCATCAAAAACAACTCGTTGTAAATAATCCCGCTAAGCCACAAACCTAAAACGTCAGTCATAAAAAGAAGTGATATCACATAAAAAGAAGCGATGTAGAAGTGCATACTCAGAGTCCCGTGTAAAAATCTATGACCACTCACAATGTTTCCAAAGGACTCGGAGTGAGGTACAGTATGTGAAAACTGCTTGGCGACATGGAGGTTTTTATAATATATGCAATATATCAATTTTGAAAATCAAAAAATTAATTTTTAATTTTTGTTTGCCCCAGTATCACCAACACCACCCACACTGAGAAACCCAGCATACCAACAACAGCCACAGCCACCACTACGCCAAGACAGAAACACATAATCACGACCACAAGAACGCAGCACCTCGAGACCCCCACCAGGGAGAATCCTCCCACTGCAGACTCAATACCAGGATGAATGGAGTAACTTTTGGTTCCCCTACTTCCATCCGTACTCCGGCTCGCCCTATCTTCCAAAACCCCTCAGGCCACCAATGGATCAGCTGAGCGGTTCCCGCAACTCACGGTAAACAAATTTAAACTTAATCTAGTAAGTGAAATCTTATTGCTTATTATCTTTAGCTTGTTAGTTAATTTATTTTTATTATCTGTGCAATGTCTTCTCCGTCCTCCTCCAATCCAGAGGACCCCCCTCCCTTTCGGCCATATCAAAATTCTACAAATCAACCTTAACCACTGCAAAGTGGCAAATGGCAAATGCGGCCCTTAAGGCGTAAAATAGATATAGCCCTGCTACAGGACGAATACTGCGGGCCGGATGGCACTCTTGGGGACATACCCACATCTTGGGCTATCTGCTCATCCAAAGCAAAGAGTGTACATCTAGTAATCCAGAACACATCACTACAGTACTCACATCTCTACACAGGCATGCACTGTGCATTTGTCACAATTACTGCAAAGGAGGGCAAACTAATTGTTGGTTCCACCTACGCAGTACCCAAAACAAACTTTGAAGATTCCCTCGAGGAGTGGAGCTCACTTATCACGCAAAGGCTATTCTTTATCTGCAGAGGTGATTTCAACGCTAGCTCCACCTTATTAGGTTACGATCATGAAAGCCTTCGTGGGGATACCCTTATTGAACATCTGACAATCCATAAACTATCCCTAGCTAACATAGACAACACATCACACACCTTTGTCAAAACAAACACCAGAGGTGAGATAATAGCTCAGGGCTTCCCTGATCACACCCTGGTGAATTCCAAAGCACTCCAAAAAATCAGACATTGGCGTATCTCAGATGTTCACACCGCCTCGGATCACAAATACATAGCATTTGGCTTCGAAATTACACCACTCTATACAACACAGCGTAGATTTAACACAACCTGAGGCAACTTCAAAAAATTTACCCACATTATCAAAACACAAAAATCACTCCTCACCAGTCAGATAAAGGACATTACAAACACAGCACAACTTTACGAATTTACATCCACACTAATCAAAACCATGCAAACAGCAGCGCGAGCGTCCTTTAGACTCAAAAAACAGTCGAAGAACACTTATTTTTTTCTTTCTGGACATCCGACCTCAAAACGAAAAGAAACCATCTCACGGCACTTCGTAAAAAACTTAAAGCACTGCGCAACACAGACCAAGACACCGAATACTTCGGCGATGTAAGTGCCAAATACAAACGCAGTGTTCTGGACGCACGAACAACGGCCTGCAGGAACTTCTGCAGCAACCAAACAGATCCTTTCGGCACAGCACAAAATTTTTTCGCAGGCAAGTACTTCATGGCTGACGAAATAAAGCTCGAACTGCCGCCTAGCAGATCATCCAGACAGCATAATATGGAGCACCTCACGACAACCCTTTTCGGCCCATCACAATATCCAAACATAGATAACTCAGACCTACGTTTCGACTCACTTCCAGATAAACCCTTTTCAAAATTTGAAATAGCAAATGCACTCAAAACATTAAATGACAAAAAAGCCCCAGGCCCAGACTGTGTGGATTTCAAAATCCTAAAACTCGCGCACAAAATTATACCCGGTGTTTTCACCTGTCGGGCCAACCTCTGTGCCTTAAGCACAATTATTTCCCGCTCACTTTGAGACAGGGCGAAGTGGTATACTTCCACAAACAAGGAAAGGATGCCTCTGAACCCACATCATACCGTCCGATTTGTTTGCTTCCAACTCTAGGAAAACTCCTGGAGAAACTAGTAATCATCAGACTAGTTCACTTCCTGGAAAGCAACAATCTACTCCACCACAGGCAGTATGGATTCAGAGAGGGTCGGTCATGTGACAAGGCCCTATTTGACATCCTTTCTACATGCACAAAAAGCATAGAGGAAGGCAACTATACCTCGCTCGTCTCCCTCGATATCAAAGGTGCTTTTGATAATGCGGAGTGGCGGGACATTTTGTTACAACTAATAGAGATTCATTGCCCGGGCAACATAGCGGGAATCATCGCATCTTATCTAAGTAATAGGAGTATATTAATAAACTGGGGCTCTGGGTCCTCAGAACACCAATTTCAGAAAGGTTGCCCTCAGGGCTCCTGCCTTGGGCCAATCCTTTGGCTAATAATTGCAAATATCTTTTTAGTAGAGTTAGAAAAATTAGGATTCGTCCTGTTTGCCTTCGCCGATGACTTCAGCTTTGTACTCTCGGGCCGCAGGCGTTTGGACCTGGAAAACTCGGCAGCTCGAGCTCTCCCGGTCTTTAGTCAACTTTTGGAACGTCTCCACCTCCAGCTCTCTACAGAAAACACAATCCCTAACATTCGCAAAACCCAAGAAGCTTAAGCGCAAACCCATAATGAGAATTTATGGGAAAAGCGTTTCACATGTCACACACCTTAAATTACTAGGAATCGTCATAGGCGAACAAAAGAGCTGGACGGAACACATCAACACCCTCAAGACAAAATTAACTAAGTATCAACACAATGCACGCAGATTAACTTCTAAGTCTTGGGGAATTAAACCTGAAATGTTAAAAATCTGGTACCACGCAATCATAGAACGGATCCTCTTTTACTGTGTGGGCGTCTGGGGAGGAAATCTCACCAAGGCAGTCAAGGAAAAGTTGGTTTCAATCCAAAGGATGTTCTTGCTGCAAATGGTGAGAGGGTATAGGACAATCTCAACGGACGCACTCACAGTACTAACGGGGATCCCTCCAATCCTAATATCACTTGAATACGAGCACCAGAAAAACAGAATCCAACACCTAGAATATGAACCAACTACTACGCTACACTTCCCAAAAACAATAATACAGAGAAAAGTTCCAAGTTGGCACCTGCACCCCGCGGAGGAGACATCACAATTACAGGTATGCATCGCCAAGAACAGTCACAGACCCTCGCAGCATCCAACCATCTACACTGATGGGTCGCGCACTGAAACTGGCGTGGCCGCAGCCTTCTGCGCCATGGTAAATGGAGTGCCGACCTATGAGTGGGCCTCCAGAATTGGAGACGAAAACTCAGTATATCAAGCTGAACTGTTTGCAATTCTGAAGGCTTTGGAATGGATTGCTGCCTCCCCTAAGCAGGAAAATTTTAAAATATTCAGTGATAGTCTTTCTGGACTTCAAGCAATTTTTGCCCTATGGACAAAACACCCTCTCATACTGGAAATTACCAACTGTACAAAAAAGTTACCCTTGGACACGTCACTGCACACATTGGTATCGCAGGCAATGAGCTGGCGGACAGCCTTGCAAAAGAAGACACCAAACGCCAATCATTAGACTTCTCTCTTCCGGTACCCCCATCTTTTATTCGCAGAGAACTCAAATCTAAAATACTCCCCAACTGGCAAATCTACTGGGACACCTCCACAAAAGGTAGACACACTTACAACCTATTTCCAAAAGTTTCCAGAGAGCTACTTAACCTCACTCCCTATACAAGTGCTTTCTTATCCGGGCATGGCCCGTTTAAAAATTACCTCTTCAAATTTAAAATTTCACGAACCAATGTGTGCGAGTGCGGCGATAGTGGTACCCCCATGCATTATTACTTCTCCTGCCCACTGACTGTTGCTTGGCATCTTAGGCCTGCTCCTTCTAACCCACCTCCTTCTTGGCTGCTGAACATAATTACGCGTCCCATCTTAACTCATAAACTTTCAGAAATTTACAAATTACTAACACACCTATCTAACATAACTTAATCATTCAAAGCAGTTTTCTTTCTCCATAAATTAATAAAAATAACTCGCTTATTTTAGTCATTAACGTAATCATTCCATCATTTTTTATCTGCTTAGCTTTCTCCATTTAGCTATTTTGCAGCTTAATTGTTTCTCTCATCCGCAAGTAATGTTCTCTTCCTAGCAGGGGCTGAGTCCCCATTAAATAATTTATTGTTATCGGAAACCGCAAGTTTGCTCAGCAAGCAACGTATCGTCACCTCTAACACGAAGTGCATCCAGCCTCCATCCAGTGTGAGGGTTTCAGCGCAATTGTGTGGCGCTCCTTGTCGCGTGGAAATCTCACACTGGCACCTCCACATCTCAAGTGCCGTCATTTACGAACTGTACAATTGGTACAGTCTTACCTAAGAACTGCACCCTTCTACTAAATTAGCGGACTGTACAACTGGTGCAGACGTACCTGTGGACCTCGTCCACCCTGTCTGTCGCTCCTTGTCGCGTAGGAACGCTGGTTCCAGCGACAAACCCTGTATTAATTTTTTTTTGTATGTCTTTAGTTCCTGCCACCTGCCGCGTGGGGCTTTGCCCGGCAGGACCAGCCATTGGCGAAGCTTGTAATGCCACGTTTAATCCCTGCGTGCCGGGGAAGATATTAAACGCTCAACGGCTGGGTTCGCCCTCAGCCGAGTGGCCTTCCTCAGGCATTAAAATTAAAATTAAAATTAAAATATTTCTGTATGCGAAAGAACTGACAGAACGGATTTTTTCCCATATCTATGCGATTCCGCTTACGCTAGAGTGGCTGAGAGGTTGTGCTCTCGAAGCTGGTAGACGGGAGGTGCTGGGTTCGATCCCAATCGCGCCCGTCGGCCTAATCGTTCGGAGTTTTCGTGGTTTTCTTCGAGCCGTGGATTTATCCATGCGTAAATACGGGTTAGGTTCCCTTAGAAAGACCCCCACGAAGGGCACTCCCCCCCGGGCCTATATCCCAAGTGTAGATAATTGGCCGTCAATAATCAACCCAACCCAACCCAACCGCTTACGCTAGAATTACTGCAATATTTCTCAATTTAGTTAACGTTTATTATAAGATGCATTGTTATTAATATGCGTTTGATCATTATATATATATATATATATATATATATATATATAATATATATTACAAACTCAAAATCTTTACATGTTTACTTAAAAAATCCTCTTCGTAAGAGTGGTGTTTCTAGTCTAAATAATGGGTAAATAAAATCAACAAATTGATTTTTCAAGCTCATAAATAAGAAAGGACATGCAAACACAGAAGCTTCAACTTTTTACAATTTTATGGGAGCAAAATAATAAAATAAATAAATAAATAAAATAAAATAAAAATAAAATAATATAGTAATATGTAATTGCAGGAAACGCAAACATTATAAAAGCCTGCAGGTCGCCAAGCAGTTTTCACATACTGTACCTCACTCCGAGTCCTTTGGAAACATTATGAGTAGTGATAGATTTTGACACGGGACTCGGAGTATGCACTTCTACATCGCTTCTTTTTATGTGATATCACTTTTTTTTATGACTGACGTTTTAGGTTTGTGGCTTGGCGAGATTATTTACAACGAGTTGTTTTTGATGAGATTATAGATTATTAGCCATTCACAAATATTTTTAGGAAAAATTTAGAGGGCTAATTAAGTTACTTATTTTATTTTATTTTATTTATTTATTTATTGTAATTCGTTCGAAGGATTCCGTAACACCTAACTCAGAAATAAATTTGTTTTAATTTTAGGTATTATTTTTCAGAGATATCGTCGAAAATGTACTGCAAAATTATGTCCCCCGCCCCTATTTCCAAATCTACTGAAATTAAAATTGTGAAAAAATTAGGAGCAGTGGGAGTTCATTTAAATATTCTAGGAAAACTACAGCGATTATCGTAGGTCACATAGTGTTTGAGAAAATCCCACAAAGATACCTACCTATCGACGTGGGATCATCCAAGAATTGCTGATTAAGATTTTCGAAAAAATTGTCGATAATTAGCCAAGACATTAATTAAAAGCCTATCTAAAAAATGCGGCACAGACCAAGGCGGCGTTGCAACTTTGCGACCTGCTTTCAAAGCACACTTAGGGGTTGAAAATTTTAAATATTACACAAAATGAGTTCGAAATAAAAATGTGATCTGCAGAAGATGTTGAGGCCTTTTATATTCAGTTTTACTAGTTACAATGCCAAGTTTAAACTTTGTGCAAGGTCTGTGTTTTAGGTAAGGCGAATCATAGTGAAAAATAGTCAACGTTTTTCATTCCAATTGAATTCAATTATTGAAAAATAATTCATAAAATAATTTCAAGACATTAAAAGTCAGTATTTTTGAGAAAACAAACGCTTATAACTCACTGACAATGTATCCACCAACATCCCCGTGCAAGATGGCATTATTCAATCGTTTTTCAGTCATCATAAACAGATTTGGATAAGATTTTTAAAAAGTCATACAAAATAGCAATATTTGCTACTTATTTAGGATTCATATCTCTCTGAACGCTCATAGTATATCCATCTATACTTTGCTAGTATATATAGCCATACCCAACCCTACGTTGTATCGTATTTAGAAAGTCTTATTATTCTTTTAGCAACATTTTTTTGTAACATTGCAGTTAGTCATTAACAGATTTATTGTACGGAACCCTTTGTCAGGGTTGCCAGTTTGGCCTTTTTTTAATTCAGAAATTTCGAATTCATACCGGAAATTCTGAAAGAAGAACTTTTACTTTAAGCAATCACGAGATGTCTCTTATTAACTAAAGAAAAAAAACATTGAAAATTTCTGGTATGAATGCGAAATTTCGGAATTAAAAAAAGACCAAATTGTCAACCCTGCCCTTTCTATGTGAGTAAAACTTGCACTTGACCGATTATTTTTGGATAAAAGTGAACATACACTGTTAAAAATAATCTGAAATCCACGGGTATTTTTTTCCTGAATTTCACAGAAAAAGTCCCTTTTCACGACAAAATGGGATTTTCCATTAAAAAACAGAAAATGTCCTCATATTTCCTGAAAACAACGAAACGGACGGAGACGAAAGGGGCCAACGGAGATATTCCGTTATCTGCTGCATACTTATTTTCAATGTTTAAAAAGTCCTTCCGGCCTGTACCGGGAGGAAAAGGTAGCTTTCCTATATCTTCGTTTTAAAATTTTAGCTAATGTTACACGAAAACAGCAAGCTAAAATGCAAAGAAATGTTTACAAAAGATTCGTTAATACTGAATTTGAATAAGAAATTCTCCAAATTATTGAGCAATAGCCAAATTGGCTTCATTTATGAAGACTTATTTTGGTCGCCAAATTTGGCATATTTCGCCAAATGTCACCAATTTTGGCGAGAATTTGGCGCTAACGGATATGAATACATAGTTTTATGCGTATGATTGGGAAAATTATTACAACAATGAAAGAAAATAATTTGCGAGTAACCGCGTTAATGTGCTGTTTTGTTTCAAAATGTCAGCCACCCTAGAATTTCAAACTGCTCTATCTCAGCCATTTTTTAAGATAGAGGTAAACCAAAAAATGCTCTGGAATCCTTGTATCAAGGCCTAACACGTAATTAAAAAATAAATTTGAATTTTTATTTTTTTTTTGTATATTTATTTTAGTTTTAAATTTTTAAATGGCCACCATCTTGAAACAAAATGGCAGACCAAGCTGGCCAACGAACTCGGTCGAGACATTAGTGACCTTAATACGCACAATTAATTTCATCAAAATCGATTCATAAATACGGGCATTATCGTATGACATAGGTCAGATATATATATATATATATATATATATATATATATATATAAATCAACATTTGAACGGAGGGTGGTTTTGGGGTCTGGGGGTCATGATCGGTGAAAATATATCGAAATTTTTCGGAACTGCTTTCCTCCGAACGGCTGCAATAGGTAGCTTTATACTTTTTTGTATTGAAAGCTACCTAAAAACTGACATGTTGCTGCATAGAAAAACTAAAAATTTAACAAATTCAAATTTCGAGTTTATTTAAAACAACAACAAAATAGTGCTTTCGAATTTAAAAAAAAAGTAAAAATTGATTTTCCCATTCTTTTAAAATTATTTGCAATTTTTTTAAGTTATAAAATATATATATATATATATATATATATAATAGATAAATTAAGTGAAAAAAATCGATTTTACTGAAGAAAGCAAGAAACAAATATAATGCTTTCGAATTAAAATAATAATAATAATAATTTTCTCTCTTCATTTCTTTCGATCTTTAAAATTATTCGCAATTTATTTTTTAAAGTTATAAAAAGCGCTCGCAATGAAAATATATTCTAAGCGAACACATTTAAAAAATATATAATAGTTGAAAAAAAATCGATTTTCGCAAAAAAAGCAAACATTTTTTATCTAATTTAATTCAAAATATAATATTCGTATTTTACATCTAACAATCAAATTAAGAATAGATATAACTTATGTTTTTATCCTCTATTAATACTACAGTTTTAAAAACTCAACATCATCTCATAACGAAATCTCCCCGCAATTAACTTCAAAATTATCAGGTTTCTATTTCTAAACACCAAATTGTTTAAGTTCTAAGCCGCCATTGTAAGAAATGCCATATAATCGTTTCAAACTGTTTTTATAGCAAGCGACCACTGGTCTACCGCCAAGGCACTGACATCCCTATTTCGAGTCCAAGGACGGCCAAAAAATATTCTTGCCGCAATAGTCCACAGATGGCAGCACAAAGAGAAATGTATATATTTTAAAAAACCGAGGTTTATTCAAAACGGAAATTCTATAGCTATTCACATGCTCTAGAAAAAGTTTCAAACTTCATTCGAATTTCGGTATAGGAGGATGAAGATGGGAATTCAATTGTATCTATTATTGAATCGTTGCATACTGATTCGTTTTCTTCAATTTCACATGTTGCATCTTCTAATTGCGGTGCTTCTTTATTTAATCTTCTTTCTATTAAAATTTTTTCAACGATTCGTTGTATGTTGTACCAGAATGGCAACGCCCCTTTTTTACGAAATTTGTCAGTTTTGCTCCAGCTGTACAGAAAAAAGATATCGTTTCAACATTTTAAATATTTCTATATTATAAAGGCCAAACGTGTCCGTGCGTAACGCATACGTCATTTTGCGAATGGCAACAGCTGACGATGAAATTTCGGTTTTGGGATTTTTGCTATTGCAATTTTTTTAATTTCTAAACATAGCACATTTTCAATTTTTACACCATTATAGAAGAAAAAAAATTACTTTCAAATGCAATTTGTTTGAAAAGTATATCTTAATTGCCTGATATATTATGGCTTATAAAATAATTTTTAAGCATGAATTTTGAAACGCCTAATAAACAAATTGAAGAATGCTGCCATTATAAATTTTTAAATAGTTACAGGTAGTAAAATAAATGAATTTTGAAATAAAAACGTCACAAGAATAGGGTGCCTTTATAGCACCCGGAGCCCGGAGTAGCGTTATACCGGATACAAAATTTGATTAGTTCAGACGATTTTGGAGAAAAGGAAGCTTTGTTTAATAATTTAAAAATTAAAAGAAAATTATTTGTTTACACCATAAACAAACATCGGATATTTTAACAGATAATATAAACCGAAGATATTGTTTTAAATATTGCATTTTTATGAATAAAATATAAAAAAATTATTTCACAAATTTAATAAAAATGCATATAAAAAGTTATTATGAGCAGTAAGAAACACCGTTTTAATTCATATTTCATCAGTATTACAAATAATGTTAACGGTCATTGCGAAGTTGGAAAAAACGAATATACATGAAATTCGTTAATATCGCGATCACTAAATCGCATGCATAAGATGATGAATAATAAATTAACAAAGAAGCATCACTGGATGCAGCGAACTCCCTGTATTAATAATACCAAAAAAATAAAAAATAAACAAAACCCTTGAAATTCGTTAATGTCGCGTTCACTATATCGCATGTATGAACGCTTAGTACAAAAAAAAAAAACTGGATGGATACCGCATGTATGAGCGCTTCACGCACAAGAAAAGCAAAGAAACCAGTAAAAAAATCACTAAATGCAGCAACTTTGACAAATAAAAATATGAAAAATCTATTAGATTTAGGGAAAAAATGGTTTTCGCCTGCGTTCTGTAACCCGGAAAGCCCGGGTTCGATTCCCTAGTATTAATAAAGGTTCAAATGACACTTTTAAATCCTAACCAGTTCTACAGAAAATTATTATTTTTTTTTTGAAAAAATGTCAAATTTAATCCAAAATTTCGACATCTGGACCAAAAGCACAGACCCAAGCCATTTTTTTTTCATCGGTAAAATTTCAGATATTTGATGTACTATAGTATAAAGGCAACTTTTGGCACCTACCCGTTTTTTGTAAAAAAAAAAAAAAATAATTTTTTTCGCTCCACCCTAGTGAGCATTGTTCTTTAATTTTAACCCTTTTGGCTCACGATACCTGTTACCAGGATAAAATTTTACGATCACAATAGTTTTTTTTATTTAAAATTAACTATTCCTAATGCTCCCGCATAGTTCTTGGTGACGGTTTTGTAATGCATGTTGGATTAGATAATTATATACCAGCAATAAATCTAAGAGTCAAATACCTGTCCAACAATAACCATTGTTTTTATTTTAACTGACTAATCATAGAAACTTGACAGAATTTCTCGCCAAGCATAAGAAACAGCAATGTATTGAACCGTAAATGAAAGGAATTTCCGCCAATGGATGCCAAACGATTTTACAAAAAAATTTTAGCACTCTGTCTAGTTTATATTTTGCAGACCGGACAAAACGGGTTTTTGACACATCTATATCTCGCGTTCTATTTATGATAGAAACAAAATTCTTGATTCTATGGAATGGGGCGTGCCAAGGGACTAAGAATTCAAAAGTAACTCAAAATCCGACGAATAGGTTTTCAGTAAATGCGATTTTAAAAGTGCTGTTTTTTGCACTTTTTAAATCTTGTTCGGACCAAAAACTGTTGACAGGGCTACAGCAATGTGTAATTATCGGATATTTACGCGGTTTACGTTATTTGAATCGTTTTTATGAGTAGTTCGGACCTTTGTAAGTATCATGTAAAAATATTAATTAGTTTTTGATTTATATCAGTTTAAAGTTATTGATTCCTATACTTAACATAGAGCAAAAAACTGTTGACAGGGCTACAGCAATGTGTAACTATCAGATTTTTACGCGGTTTACGTTATTTGAATCGTTTTTATGAGTAGTTCAAACCTTTGTAAGTTTCATGTAAAAATATTAATTAGTTTTTGATTTATCTACCCTATATATATAAAATCCTAATGAAACGAATTTGTGAAACGATTTTATGAAACGAATTTATGAAACGATTTTATGAAACGACTGATTAAACGACTGATTATGTTTCAGGGCTATTTTTAATAAAATATTAAACGCTTGATGGTGAAATTAATACCAATTGTCCATAAAAATCTGCGGATGTCAAAACTGGTAATAGAATTTTGAAATTGGAATTAGTTTTCGAGATATTAATTTTTTTCTAATTTTAGTGACATTTCTGTAATGATGGCAACTAATTACTCAGTTTTTTTGTGACAAAAAAGGGAAAAAAATTGAAAAGGATCCTGATAGGGATTATTGATTTCTTTTTATTCGTCATTTTCAAATTGAAAATGAATTTATCTTTTATTTGAATTGATAATGAAGACAAGATTGTGATTAAATTATGTTTTCAGGAAAATTTGAAAAAAAAAATCACATTTCTATCGTCAGGATTCAGTCGTCTGTCAGCATTTAATTTAATTTATAAACTGAAAATATTTTAAATAAGTTCGTCCAAATGACGTCATTTATGTAAACGCAAAAGAAAGGGGGGGAAAGGAAATTATTATTAAAAGGTATATGTATATACTAATTTTCTAATAATTATTTATCATACAAAATAAATTAAATATTTTGTGCATGCATGCCTGCATTTATTCGGTATCAATTGATGAGATATTTAAACAAATTTGCTATCCGCGATAATTTTACACCATGTTATGTCACTTGAATATTATCCATAAGAAAATCGGGTACTTTTGCAGTATAGGATCATTGGCGGAAAAGGAAATTTGGCAACATACTTTCTGTCAACCTATTCACTTTGTCATTTCGTATACAGAAACATTTTTTCAATATTTATACAATTTGTTTAGCGAAAAATGTCATTTATCCTATTCTATATATAATCAGAAGTAATTTGTATAGAAAAAATAATAATAATATACGTATATTTAAAATACGCATATAAACAAAAAAATCGTCGAATTTGTTTCCATTGCTGTTTATGTCATTTGGCACCAAATCTCACTTTCTGATGCCCGAATTGCGCCAAGCTTTTTAAAAAAGCGTCAAGACCCCTATAATAGAAAAGCACCAAAATTTCATTGGGTTTGTTTTCATAACTTTTGGCAACAAATCTATGTATATTAACGAATCTATCCCTTTTTGAAGCTCGAATTACGCCAAACCTAAAAGCAAAGGATCCTATACTGGAAAAGTTACCCGATTTTCTTATGCACAATATTCAAGTGACATAACATGGTGTAAAATTATCGCGAATAGCAAATTTGTTTAAATATATCTCATCAATTGATGCCGAATAAATGCAGGCATGCATGCACAAAATATTTAATTAATTTTGTATGATAAATAATTATTAGAAAATTCGTATATACATATTAATTAAAATAAATAATTTACATATTTAAAATAACATGAAAATATGCATGATGGTGCACTAAAATAGAGAGAAAATTAAAACCTGTTACTGAAAATGTCTATAACATAGTACTTTTCAATACCGTGGATCTTAATGTTATTCACAAGCAGATGGAATTTTTCTCATCTTTAAACGCAAAGGAAGAATAGAATACAGATCGTTGTTATAAAAGTCTGAGAGGTAGCCACAATTTAAACCTAACCATTTTATACAAGCTGGTTTTCAAGGTGTAATTGATTTTACTTATCTATCCCGAAAATAGCCGTCAGTTGTCGCAACAGCTGTGTATGAGGCCATGATAATAAAAAAATGCCCCATTAAAACGTTAAAAGCATGGCAACCCAATTACATATTTACCAATATTTTTAAAACAAAGCACGCTGTCATGCTTTTAGAGGCCTTGAACTCTGAGCGGGGGTTGGCGAGCGTAGCTCGCGGGGGGTAGGCCCCCTAGTATCAGTTTAAAGTTATTGATTCCTATACTTAACATAGAGCAAAAAATAATAAATGACCCAACTCTTTTAAGAATGGTCGTATACATATGATATTAAGATATGTTATTACACTCGACCCAGGTAAGCTTCCTATTATAAAAAAATCGTAACATTTAAGGTTCGTTTACAGGGTCTCACAAAAGATCTTTTGATATAGAGCTAAAGAGTTGTGTAATTATCCGATTTTTACGCGGTTTGCAGCATTTGAATTGTTTTTATGAGTAGTTCAAATGTTTAATATTTCGTGTAAAAATATTAATTAGTTTTTTATGTATACTACTTTAAAGTGATTTATTCCTATACTTAAGATGAAGTAAAAAAATATTAAATGGTCTAACTCTTTACAAAAAGAACGTATGCGCATGATGCTAAAATATGTTACTACGAACGGCCTAAGTTAGCTTCCTATTGGGAAACAGAATTGTAGAATTTACTGTTCGTTTACAGGGTAACTCAAAAGATTTTTTAATAACACTAAAAAGTTGTGTAATTAGCGAATTTTTACGTTGAAGTACATGATTCCTGTACTTAACACAGAGGAAAAACAATAGTAAATAGCATAACTTTTGTCAAATTGGCTATACACAAGATATTCAAATATGTTACTACATCCTCTCTATTGTAAAGCGGTATTGAAGCATATACGTTTCGTTTACAGAGTCTCTTAGAAGATCCTGATTACATTACAACCAACGTATATTTACTGAGTGAGATGTATTTTAATGATTTTACACTGTTTCAATCTCTGTAAGGTTTCATTATCTTGCTTTAAAATTTAATATGAGTTCATTTTGTCCGTCTGAAATCTCGTCGATGTTAAGCTCTAAATCTATTAAAATATAGTATTTTCATCGATTAAAAAAACTGTGTTTATTTATAAATATATTTTTATAGCGTATCAGGAATTGATTGAAATAGCGATTACCAAATTCCAACTTTACGTGCATGCGCTGAGTAATAGAATGTAAAAATGTTGCTACCCCAAGATTACAAGTTTTGCGTTTAAATATTTGCCGTTCATTGAATCTCCGGCTATGACGAACTTAAAATGCTAAATTTCGTATACAATAGGTGATCGGTAACGAACTGTTCGGTTTACGAACAAATCGGTTAACGAACACTTTCGCCTGAGATTTTTATGTTCGGAGAACGAACACCTCACGAAACAAAGCCATGATGAAGCAATGCCGTGTTTCATATTTGCCGAGCTATACTTATTGCCTGTATTGTCAACTTTGAGAACATTTTAACAGTTGCATACATATGTCCTAATTAATTCATGGACTGCCGGAGATTGGGGACCTATATTTTAGGATCACCGAATTGGAATGAACACACTATATGAACAGAAATCACTTTAATAGTTTTTATACTTTTACAAACGTTGCGAATTTTATATTTTTCAAATTCTCGAAACGTTGAGTTACTTAAACAAATAAAAAACTTCTAAGGAGCTCAGTAATTTTCAAAAATAACTAGGGGGCCTACCCCCTGCGAGCTACGCTCGCCAACCCCCGCTCAGACTTCGAGGCCTGTAAAAACATGACAGCGTGCTTTGTTTTAAAAATATTGGTAAATCTGTAATTGGGTTGCCATGCTTTTAACGTTTTAATGGGGCATTTTTTTATTATCATGGCCTCATATACAACTGTTGCGACAACTGACGACTGTTTTCGGGATTGATAAGTATAATCAATTACACCTTGAAAACCAGCTTGTATAAAATGGTTAGGTTTAAATTGTGGCTACCTCTCGGACTTTTATAACAACGATCTGTATTCTATTCTTCCTTTGCGTTTAAGGATGAAAAAAATTACATCTGTTTGTGAATAACATTAAGAACCACGGTATTGAAAAGTACTATGTTATAGACATTTTCAGTAACAGGTTTTAATTTTCTCTCTATTTTAGTGCACCATCATGCATATTTTCATGTTATTTTAAATATGTAAATTATTTATTTTAATTAATATCTATATATATGAATTTTCTAATAATTATTTATCATACAAAATTAATTAAATATTTTGTGCATGCATGCCTGCATTTATTCGGCATCAATTGAGATATTTAAACAAATTTGCTATCCGCGATAATTTTAACCATGTTATGTCACTTGAATATTGTCCATAAGAAAATCGGGTACTTTTTCAGTATAGGATCCTTTGCTTTTAGGTTTGGCATAATTCGAGTTTCAAAAACGGATAGATTCGTTAATATACATACATTTGTTGCCAAAAGTTATAAAAACAAACTCAATGAACTTTTGGTGCTTTTCTATTATAGGGGGTCTTGACGCTTTTTTAAAAAGCTTGGCGCAATTCGGCATCAGAAAGTGAGATTTGGTGCCAAATGACATAAACAGCCGTGGAAACAAATTCGATGATTTTTTTGTTTATATGCGTATTTTAATTATACGTATATTATTATTGTTTTTTCTATACAAATTACTTCTGATTATATATAAAATAGGATAAATGACATTTTACGCTAAACAAATTGTATAAATATTGAAAAAATGCTTCTGTATACGAAATGACAAAGTGAATAGGTTGATAGAAAGTATGTTGCCAAATTTCCTTTTCGCCAAGGCTATTTTTTCTGTTCCGTCAAGGCCCCATATACTGGAAAAGCACCGAACTTTTATGCTTGTTTATACATATATTTATATGTATATATACAATTTATTTATAATTGTCTTTCAATTTACCTCTTTTTGTACATAAAAATAGATAAATGGCTTCTTTATATTAAATAAATTGTATAAATATCGAAATAATTGCTTGTGTATATCAAAAAGCGAATAGATTGTTAGAAAACATGTTAAATGACATCATTTGGACGAATTTATTCAAAATATTTTCAGTTTATAAATTAAATTAAATGCTGACAGACGGTTGAATCCTGACGATAGAAATGTGATTTTTTTTTTTTTTTTTTCAAATTTTCCTGAAAAACATAATTTAATCACAATCTTGTCTTCATTATCGATTGAAATAAAATATAAATTAAATTTCAATTTGAAAATGACGAATAAAAAGAAATCAATAATCCCTATCGGGATCCTTTTCAATTTTTTCCCCTTTTTGTCACAAAAAAACTGAGTAATTAGTTGCCATCATTACAGAAATGTCATTAAAATTAGAAAAAAATTAATATCTTGAAAACTAATTCCAATTTCAAAATTCTATTACCAGTTTTGACATCCGCGGATTTTTATGGACAGTTGGTATTAATTTCACCATCAAGCGTTTAATATTTTATTAAAAATAGCCCTGAAACATAATCAGTCGTTTAATCAGTCGTTTCATAAAATCGTTTCATAAATTCGTTTCATAAAATCGTTTCACAAATTCGTTTCATTAGGATTTTATATATATAGGGTAGATATATTTAATATGTTAATATAAAAATCCTTGTAAATTTTTATACTAATACAAATAGGTTCGTAGGAAAAAAATTTTTTGATTATTCTCGGTAAAGTATGCTTCAGAAACTTATCGTTGTAGTTGACCAAAAAAAAGTGCTTCTTATTTTTCCACATTTTTCTGAAACTGTAGTATTTTAATTAGTTTATAAACTACTGAAAAATTGTCTAATTTTTTGTTTTTGAATGTATATAAACGGAAGAGTGATATAAACAAAATAAAAAGGAAAATAAATATGTCATAAATAATCTGATGAATACAATGTAAGGAAATTAATATAAAAGTTTCCCCGCTGTTATGGTAGCGACATGTACATTGGAATAAGTTACTCAATAAATTGTATAATTCTGTTTATAGCATCACTATTATTTTTTTGCCCCTTTCATCTTTTCTTTTCTGAATAAAAATGGAATCCGTATAATTGAAATTAAATACCTTACAAAAAGGAGTGATATCTCATCAAAAACAACTCGTCGTAAATGATCCCGCCAAGCCACAAACCTAAAACGTCAGTCACAAAAAGAAATGATATCACATAAAAATAATCGATATAGAAGTGCATACCCCGAGTCCCGTGTAAAAATCTATCACCACTCATAATGTTTCCAAAGGACTCGGAGTGAGGTACAGTATGTGAAAACTGCTTGGCGACCTGCAGGCTTTTATAATGTTTGCGTTTCCTGCAATTACATATGGCTATATTATTTTTCTTTTCTTTTCTTTCTTTCTTTCTTTATTTATTTTGCTTCCATAAAATTGTGAAAGTTGAAGCTTCTGTGTTTGTATGTCCTTTCTTATTTATGAGCTTGAAAAATAAATTTGTTGATTTTATTTACCATTATTTAAACTAAAAACACCACTCTTACGAAGGGAATTGTTTAAGTAAACGTATACAGATTTTGAGTTTGTACTATATATCTTACTTATAATAAAATCCGAAGGCAAGAAAGTGTCTGTAACGGCTCCGGGCTCGACCACTCTGATCTGCGAATCGACCATAGTTAAACGCCATGTTAGGCTTAATGAAAAAGCTCTATGCTACATCCGATTCTGCTGTTAAAATATTTGTAAAAGCATATTAGAGCTTTTAAATATTTTAATTTTGTTTAAAACCTTCAAAAACTATTTCATATAAAACACATATATCAACATTTCTGTATTCCTTTTTTTTTCTGTGAGCGCTTTTCTTTTCAGAAATAGCGGTGAATTCTTTCGTACGGAGGATTTGAGTGATCAATCCAGTACATTGGAGCCATCTACTGGCGCATTTTGAAATTTCTTCCATCTTAAATACAATACAGGACCTATTATGCGAAATCCTCTGGACCAAAGGCTTTCCGAGTTCTGGAATTTTCCGGATTTTGAGTCCTCCCGAAGTTCACGATTATTTGACAAAATCGTTTTTTCTTTCGTGATTCTTTGACAAAATCTGCATCTTTTTCTGCTATTCTTTGACAAAATTTGCGTTTTTCTTCTACGATCCTTTGACGAAATATAATTTTTTCGTGGTCCTTTGAAGAAATTTGCGTTTTCTTTTAGCGATCCGCGGAAGAAATTTGCGTTTTCTTCGCAAACCTTTGCCGGAAATCGCGTATTTTCTGCGATTTGTTAAGAAAATTAGCGTTTTTTTCGCAATTCTGCGACGAAATTTGCGTTTTTCTTTTCAATCTTTTGACAAAATTCAAGTTGTTTCCGCAATCCTTTAAAGAAATTGTCTACTTTTTCTTCGAACGATAGACATAATTGTTTTTTTCGGCGACGATCGTTCAAAATTCGAGATTTTGTTATGTTCGAATCTTTGGACTGAAGACTAAAATTTTCGAAACCAAATGCCTTAAATTTTTAGGAAAATTCAGGACAGAATCACCCTTGATGAAATAAATATATAACTATTTTTTGTTTCAAACGAATCGTAATATAAATTAATTTTAAACTAAAATTTGAGAGAAAAATGATTTGTTTCTAATTTCGGGAAGAAGTGGGGGGGACGGGGGGACGTGTTCATCCGCTACCGAAGTAACAATATTTTAGTGATTACACACTGAAACACAATGGACTAAAAAAAAAAATTAGAAATCGGTAAAATTTTTGAAAAATTTCAAAAATTCTAAAATTTTAGTAAAAATTTACAAATTTAGAAAATTTTCGAAATTTTTTTGCTTACTTCTGGTTTTTCCGGATTTTGGAATTCCGGATAAGGGGTCATATACTGTAAAATGATTCTTTCTTATCAAACGTAATTAAAATATAAGGAATACATAGTACAGCGTAATTTGCATTTAATTTTGCTTATGTAATCAAACAATGAACGATCGTTGAACTATTTCAAAGATTTATTATTGAGAAAAAAAAAATTCATCATCATTTGTATTTGTAGAAATCATTTGTTATTTTTAAAATGTACTTTTTTACAGTACAAACCTTTCAATAATAAAATCTTCACGCTGTTTGTTTGTATGAAGTCTTATAAAAAGGAACGCAGATTAACAATCTGTCATTTTTGACGGGGTTATATACTAGTATATATATAAACCTTATAATAAACGTTAACTAAATTGAGGTATATTGCAGTAATTCTAGCGTAAGGGAATGGCATAGATCTGGGGGAAAATCCGTTCTGTCGCATACAAAAATATTTATAAAAATGGTATAACAAAAATATAAAATTTATTTTTCGATTTTCAAAATTGATATACTACATATATTATAAAAGCCTGCAGGTCGCCAAGCAGTTTTCATATACTGTACCTCACTCCGAGTCCTTTGGAAACATTATGAGTGGTGATAGATTTTTACACGGGACTCGGAGTATGCACTTCTATATCGCTTCTTTTTATGTGATATCATTTCTTTTTGTGACTGACGTTTTAGGTTTGTGGCTTGGCGGGATCATTTACAATGAGTTGTTTTTGATGAGATAATATTTTTTGAAATAACTTAATTTTTTTAATGAAATTTAATTAAAAAAAAGAAATTTCAATTAAAGCTTAGAGTGATTGGTTTATTGTTTTAAGCGGTTGGTTTGTTGTTTTATTCTAAATATATGTTTTCTAATATATCACAGCATATGTTTATAACGACCGCTCAAAACATGTTTTGAGTGGTCGATTTGTCGTTATAAACTAAACATATGTGTATTAGAAAAAACAATAGGCATATGTTTATAACGACAAATCACCCATCAATGTTTATAACGATCGCTTAAATGTTTATAACGACCGCTCAAAACAATGTTCTGAGCGGTCGATTTGTCGTTATAAACTAAACATGTGTCTATTAGAAAAAAAAACAATAGGTATATGTTTATAACGGCAAATCACTCGCTCAATGTTTATAACGACCGGACAGCTCAAAACATGTTTAGAGCGGTCGGTTAGTCTTTATAAACTAAACATGTGTCTATTAGAAAAAAAAAACGATAGGCATATGTTTATAACGACAAATCATCCGCTCAATCTTTAGAACGACCTCTTAAAACATAAAAACCAGTAGAAAGTGTGAGCTAGTGAATTTTCAAGCATAATACAACTTTGAAAAGAAAATAAAGAAATACAAAAAGATTAACAACCTTAAGTGTATTTATTTTTTTAAACTTATTCTCATCAATGTTATATAAGAGAAAAGATGAGTCTGTAGTTGAATTTATTTAGGGTTTTTTTTCTTGCAGGAGTGGAATTATTTGTAATGAATTTTTTTTAAATTATCAAATGCTAATGAAATAACGAGTATTTTTTGAATCACCAGCCTCACATATATGGTGAAAGTGTGTTCTAATTGTAACCGTTAGCTTACACATAGTGAATTTATTAAGATAAAGAATAACTTTTAATAAAAAGCCGAAAAAGTTAAAAAAGTGTCATATACAACTGAAAACGAGAAATGGTTAAAATTTAAAGACTTTGCTTATCAATTATCTATACTCCATTTGTGATTTATGCTGATTTAGAGACATTAAATCATATTTTCGATGTTCTGTTCATGTTTCACTGAACTTACTGAAGATTTTACACAGCAGCATATTAGAGAAGAACTTTCTAAGATTATTAAATCCTTTGAAGAATTTCTACAAAGAGGATCTGGATGGACACTGAGAAAGCACAGTGAATATTGTTATGATATCACCATATGTGGGTTTAAACCTGCAAACTTTGAGTTCGAATTATTAAATGGTTGTTATGCTAACCATTAGGCTGATCGTTCCGTGTTCTGTTTTCACTGGTTTATAAATACTATCTTTAAACCTGGAGCACTATAAATGTATGTTACAAAATGCAAATTAATAAAAAAAATATCATTATTTTTTTATAAATTGAAAGTAGTGTTTTTTTTTTTTTTTTTTACCATTATCAAAAATTACTGTCGGTAAAAACATAAATTTAGTAATTTAGTTTTTTAATAAGCAATTTCTTTAATGAATACAATGATTAAATAAACCAATCGCACGTTAACAAAACAAAAATTAGTAGTTTATTTTTTTAAAGCTTTTTTTAATAAATCAGTTACACTAATTTTTTGAAATAAACAGACTGAATAAACAGAATATTTTAAAGAACAGTTATAAATATATTGCTAAACTTTCACTAAATATTTTAACAAATAACATTTCTATTAAAAAAATAGATATATTTATTCACAAAAGATGGAGCTCTCTATTTGTCCGTCTAACCAAGTCAACAACTAAACATGAAATGAATGAGCTAGTATATTCTAAAGAGCTTTTAAACATGTTATCATAAAAATATCACCAAGTTATTTAAATATCGCCAAGAGATTTAAGTGCTCATCTCTGATTGGTTAAACAATTAATCACATGATTATCCTTATATGGGCGCCCTCTATAATTTGATAACTTTAAAACATTATGAACTTAAAGCATTATGAACTTACATTTACTGAAAACCCCTTTAAGTGTGATGTTTGTACGAATTCATTCAAAGCAAGAAGTGCCTTACTGCAACATATGTTAACTCATTGTGAGACAGAGAATGCTATTAAACCTTTTTCATCAGAGTTAAAAGAAGATTGTGTTTCGAATAATGAAATGACACCTTCTTCATCAGTTCAACACAAAGTACGTACCTTATACATGTGTAACGTGTAAAAAGGTTTTTACCGATACATCTTTGTTTTTATAACATATGAACTTACATTTGCCGAAAAACCTCAAGTGTGATGTTTGTGAAAATTCATTTAATTCAAGGATGCCTTACTGCAACATATGTTCACGTATTGTGAGACACCTAACTAGGTTTAAATGTAACCAGTATGGAAAGACCTATTCTAGAAAAAATATGTTAACAAAAAATGAGGTTGTGCATGGATAAATGTGATGAGTGTGGTAATCACTATAACCAAAAAAATCAAATAAAGGTTTAAAATATTAAACTGAGCTAAAGGGCATGTTTATAACAGAGAAATAGTAGGGCCATATTATTTGGAGTGTTAAAAAGTTTTTTTTTTTTTTTTTCATGAAATTCTAGCATTTAGATCAAAATACTGCACTCTCTATAGAACTGTACTTTGATTCAACTCCACATTTCAGTGCGCCATTTCAGTTGCACACCCTCATGTATTTTTTTCTGTCGTCTAAACACATGAACCTTACTCTTCTATCACCAATTCCACCCCTGCACCTTTTCCTGCCTTAACCAGTCTTATTTTGCCTGACTTTAGACATCCCTTTGTTAATTTTCTTTAAATTATACTTCAAATCTCATTATAACAATAGCTTTCTACACTTAACAATATTGTTATACATTGATTTCTGGGTAACTAATCAACTCTTTATGATGTTTTCATACTTTTATTATGCTTTACTAGCTTAAAAATTGAAAGGTGGCAAAGAATTTCAGCAACAGTTGCTGTTAGCACTAGATAGCAATCATAAAAAATAGTGATAAAAGTCCTCCTATAGGTACCAAAATATGGCATATCTTTTTTAAAACCCTACCCTAGCTTTGATTGACACATTATCAAATAAAATGGAATCTGCGTGTCACTCCAAACATTCATATACATTGGCTACATTCATGAAAAATAAAGTACTTCACATCAACCTAAACAGCTTTTAATGCCTTTTTTTGATTATTTGCTATAACTTTTGATTAAACTCAACTATTTACTAAACTACGAAAAGTCCTTCTGGCCTGTGCCGACAGGAACAGATAGCCTCCCTACTCCTTGGTTTTACGATTTTAGCTAATTTTACTGGAAAACACGAAGCTAAAATGCGTGGAACCCAATTAAAGAAGATTCATCCCCAGTTCTCGTCAACATTGAATTTGTATGAGAATACCGCCAAATTAGTCCTCTACAGCCAAGTTGGCTTCATTTATAGCAACCTATTTTTGTTGCCAAATTTGGCGATATTTCGCCAACTGTCGCCAAGCTTGGCGAGAATTTGCGTTGGCGAATATAAATATATAGTGTTAAACATATAAGAATAGAAACAATGGTTACAACAATGAAAGAGAATTTCCCGAAACCATGTTAACTAAAACTCATAAATTAAACCCGTTTATGGACGAATTCTGCTGTCTTGTTTGAAAATGTCAGCTACCCTAAAATTTCAAACCGCTATATCTCAGCCATTTTTTAAGAGAGAGGCAAAACAAAAATTGCTCCGGATTCTCTGGATCAAGGCCGAACATTTAACGAAAAAAACTTTTAAGATTTCTAATTTTTTTGTACATCTTTTTGAATTTGAAATCTTTAAATGGCTATCACAGCGCCCCCTTCCGGCGGAATATCACCAAATTCAAGTAGGACCAGCTGGCCATAGCCAAAAACATAGAAAAAAAATTGTTTTAATTATTTGCATAACATCATACACTTTTCGATGATACAATAGTGAAAATCGAACAAAAATCGCGATCGCAGCGCCCCCTTTCGTCTAAATATCCCCGAATTCAACTTGAACCGGCAGTCTATAGTCAAAAACATATAAAAAAAATTGGTTCAATTATCTGCATAACATCATACACTTTTCGATGATACAATAGTGAAAATCGAACAAAAATCGCGATGGCAGCGCCCCTTTTCGTCGAAATATCCCCAAATTCAACTGGGACCTGCAGGCTATAGTCAAAAACATAGAAAAAAATTTTTGTTCAATTATCTGCATAACTTCATACACTTTTCGATGATACAATAGTGAAAATCGAACAAAAATTACGATAGCAGCGCCCCTTTCATCGAAATATCCCCAAATTCAAGTAGGACCTGCTTGCCATAGCCAAAAACATAGAAAAAAAAATGTGGTTCAATTTGAAGCATAACTTCATACACTTTTCGATGATACAATGAGGATGGACAGACAGACATTTTGTAAAAACATGTTTTTCGGAATCTCTGATCCCTAAAACATGTAAATCCGTCGAAAACCGGAAGTCGAAAAAAATTTCGATTACAATACTTTCTTCTATTATAGATAGAAGAAAGTAAACATTTTTGCCGGTTCCGCCTTACAAACACAGGTAGATTTCGAAGTGGGAGGTTCCAACTTCCGCATTACGGCAAAAAAGGTCATTCTTCTGCAATTTCCAATAAACAGGCGCCCCACGGTCTGCCTCTTCGAATTCTACCTGTGCCTGTAGGCCGAGCCATCAGGGATTTTTTCTTTTTTTAGAATAGAGAGATTATATATATTTAGTTTGTTCTGCTTTATATCTGTTGTTATGATTATATATACTGATAAAAGTAAGCTTTTCTGTAGCATTTTAAGTTTAATGGGCTTCTAATAATTTTAATTATAGAACATAATGTCCTACTTTAGATATGTATGTTTAAGACAATTCGAGTGGCAAAGATGTTATTTTCTATTTTTCTATGTTATATAAGTATTTTTTTTTATCTACTAATAGCATGGTTTTCTTTTTTTTTTTTAAGAATAGAATAATTTGAACCCAAACAATGGAAACTTTATATTGTTCAGTTTTTTTTTTTGTTTTTTGTTCCCAGAATTTAACATTTTGCTTAGACAGGCACATAAACCCTAACAAAGGGGGGGGGGGAATGTATTACAGTAAAACCCCATTAACCTGAACTAATTCGAACTGTTACATGTTCGAGCTAGCAATTAACATTTGACAGAATGAGCTGAAATCTTTGATTCACATATTGGAAGCTTCTAGAAATCGATTTCCGTTATTTTTTTTACAGGTTACAATATACCAGTGTTTTGATATACGGAATTTTTATACTTTTTTTTTTTTTTTTTTGGTTTTCAAGTTATGCTTAAAAAACTACCCACATTGCAGTCGGTTTTGAAATTATTAAAAATGAATTTAAAATTAGGAGCTTAAAACTTTATATCTGCGATGCATAAGTAAGTGCTCCAACTGTCACCAACAATGAGATAAGATGCTTTATAAATAGTTTATTTTTGGTTCCAAATGAAATATTATATTTCACCAACCATCCGCGAATAACAAAGGTTTTTTTTTTCATAATTAATCATTTTTTCCCTCCATAGAAGTGTGGCTGACTGCTGGTGCTTTTACGAGGGTAGTCATTAAGTAAGTCACAAAAAATAATTAAATAATAACTTACAATGATATTCACTTCAAAAATATTTTTATTTCTCAACATATTCTCCACCAATATTTATGCACTTATGTCACCGTTTTATTAGTGCCCCAACACCAGCTGCATAACATTCTTTGGGTTGCTGTCTCAGTCACATAACATTCTTTGGGTTGCTGTCTCAGCCACATTAGGACTTCAAGTTGAACCTTTTCATCATCTGTGAACATCATCTTGCAACTTCTTCAACACATCCACCATACAGCTCTGACTTAGCCCCAAGCGATTTTCATCTGTTTAGTCCACTAAAAAACCATCTAGGAAGCAAGATGATGTTCACAGATGATGAAAAGGTTCAACTTGAAGTCCTAATGTGTCTGAGACAGCAACCCAAAGAATGTTATGTGGCTGAGACAGCAACCCAAAGAATGTTATGCAGCTGGTGTTGAGGGCACTGATAAAACGGTGATATAAATGCATAAATATTGGTGGAAAATATGTTGAGAAATAAAAACAGTTTTGAAGTGAATATCATTGTAAGTTATTATTTAATTATCTTTTGTGACTTACCCTTGTACCTTATAATTTTGAAGATACTTGACCAATTGTCTTCTCAATTGAAATCCAAAGGTACAATTTACCAAAGAATCCAAATACGATGTCAAAATTAGGTGTTAGTATTGAAAATGTGTCTCTTTTACCAAAAGCAATTAATTTAAACATAGAAAATACACAATCACCAATTCTGTTTATTACTTTGCAAATGACAATATCCATTAATATACTACAAAAATATTGGTAAACTTCAATCACAGTCATCATAAAAAGATGTAAGTACACAGTTATAAAAATAAATATCACAACAATATGATCACAACATATATAAAAATACATTTTTTGAATTTTTAGGCACTTGATGTTTTAAGCAATTTACATTTATTTTGAAATACATTTTAAAAAATACTCTTTACTACGTCATAAATACATAGTGGGCAAAATATCCATATAAATTTTAAAAATGCATACATGAAAAAAAAAAGGAACAAATAATGATACTGAAGTGAAGTCAGCACTAAAAGTATTGTCATGAGGCAAAATTTTTTTACAGCAAAAGGGCTTGTAGTTCAAAAAGTTACCGACAGGAGGTACTAACAGTAAAGCCTCTTCTGGAAGCAGCAAATGAATGAGAATTTTTTTTTAAAAACTGACTGTAGACTGTATTCTGTGAATCATTTGTTCGACAGTATCATTAATTTGGTGTGTAGAACCATCATGCATCAATGACAAATCTAGTACTGCTAGCTAAACCGTTTTCATAAATGAAGAAGCTAAGTAGACATGAACATACACTAAAAATGATTAACACAAACCCTCCACCACAGGATAAAATATATTGAAGACGAGTAACAAAGTGTGAAACTACAGAATGCACCATATTCGGATGGATGGATGTAATTTCTTGTTGAATGGCTTCTTTCAATTCCCCCAATGAGGAAAAACTTGATTGATATATTCGTGATTCTAAATAGCCTCACAACTAGAAATCGATTAGTGTTGATGTCAAATCATTTTCTTTCTAAGATAAGAATTTTCACAAAGTATTTGTTACAACTTCTCCATTTATGAAATTCATAAGCAGCATTCACTCAGTAACTTGCCTTAACAGTAAATTGATAATTGAATCGAATAAATGATCAATCGAGTAGTCAATTTTTTACAATCATTCTCATTTGCATATTTTTTTTAAATACCTTCAAGTAGAGACTTCTATTAGTGACTTTTTTGTTGTTGTTGTTACAAAAATCCTGCATCATGACAATGCAAATGCATTTAGTTCAAACCGCACTTTCATGTCATTAATTGTTCATTTTTACAGTTTATAAATATAGACTTTCTGCCCATCCTGTACTAATTTGCTTTTAAATGCTGTCTCAGTTTTTATAAATGTTTTTTCAAGCAGTACTTGAAATACAGAACCCCTTATATATATATCTATATGAAAATATTACTGCACTAAAAATGACACATATTTTGTGAATATTAGGTTAGATAAGTAAAAATATAGATTTAAATATACATATAACAAGTAAAAATGACTATCTTGTTCAAGACACAAATATATGAATATATTTACATCATCTTACAAACAGTACAGCAAATATTATATACATATATAGAGGGTGAATTTGACTTAATCTACAAAACAAAAGGTGATAAGAGAAACCATGTGGAGCATAAAACATCACAGCAGTCCTTTCTCTAACCGTTTGTGAGTTATGGTGCATAGAAAGAAAATGCATCAAATCTGAAAAAACCCAAATTTGTAAGGTTTCTGAAAGACTTAAATACTTGAGCACATATCTGGAAAGAACAGAAAAAAACCTATAAGATGACACCCTTTTCATCAAGATATCTAGATTTAACAAAGAGCTACAAGCACCAAGCACTGAAACACTAACAGAGGGCAAAATTGAATTGTTACCAAAATCTGTAACTAGCAATTTCACGAACAATCTTCTATTTACAATCAGTCAAATTTACCAAAAATTTGTTCATTCCACAAGATTTTGAATGAGCCTACAATAAACTATATCGGTGCTTCAGTTCAGGAGGAATTTAGCCTTTTGTTTGCAATACATCACTAAAGTAACTCAGAATGGCATGTTAAATTTACATATTTTTTATGCTCAACAAAATCCATTTGTAGCATGATGTGAAACTCATTGTTCCAGACTTGATTAAGCTTAAATGTTTGGCTTGGACTGGTTGTCGATTGCTTCATAAGTCCACGTGTCCCAGGATCATCTAACAAGCAATACATATTTGAAATTTCTGGAACATTTGCCAGGATTACTTAATGTCATTCCTGCACCCTAATGAGCAGAAATAATTTTCCAACATGATGAGATCCCAGCACATTTTTCAGATGCCATTTAGAACTTTCTGACTGAGCAGTATCTGTGATGAATTGGTTATATGAGGCCAATTTTTTGGCCACTTAGATCACCAGATCTACTGGAACATATGTAGACCTATTGTTTGCCAGACATTTAAGCTCATTTTTGCATGGAACAATGAGTTTTTATTTATGAGTTTTTAACAAATAAGTGCAAAGAAAATTGCACTTATTTGTTGGAGAGATCATGCTATTTTGCGACAGAAAAACAAAAAAAGAATGATGAAAAGAGAAAAAGAAATTCCCCAGAAAATGATCGATGACCAAAAAATGAATAAATAAATAAATTAAACCGTGGCTGGTTGTATAAATTTTGCACCCTCTCAATTTCCGCGCCCGGGGCGAAGGACCCCTTCGCCCCCCTCTTCGCATGGCCCTGGGTGGAGTGAGCAAGTTTTTTGTAAATTTGAACAATTGTAGCAAGAAGGGTGTTTGTGATATTGCCAGTCACAGATTTTGGCGACAAATCGATTTTGCCAATGTTTCAGCACTTCTAGCTTCTTGTTAAATCCAGATACCCTGATAGAAATGGTGTCACCTTATAAGATTCTTTCTGCTCTTTCCAAATATGTTGCTGATTTTGCAAATAGGTCTTTTCAAAAATTCCGAAACCTTACAAATTTGGGTTTTTTAGACTTAATGCAGACTTGACACATTTTCTTTCCATCCTCCGTAACTCTAAAATGGTTAGAGATAGAACAGGGTTGCTATGGTGTTTTATGCTCCCATTCATTTAGCAGATTAGGTCAAACTTACCCTGTAAATATATAAAAGTGTTGTTTATGTTACAAAGGAAGCAGACTGAATGTAGTACAGATTTTCCTAATTTTGATTTTTATAATCACATGTCATAAAAGACAATCAGGGCTCAAAATTCATATTTTTCCAGGAAAGAAGGCGGGGGTGGAGGTGTGTGTGTGTGGGGGGGGGGGGGGGTTACTACTTACCAACATTTGCAAATGATAGAAAACAGGAGAGATAATTATCATTAACCCTGTGTTTCTGTTAACATGCTTATTTAAATTAATCAAAAATATTAACATATAGCAAAACAGGTATCAGTGAAAGAATTCAAATCAACAATTAAACAAAAATTTAACTGAATGTTATAAGGTAAAATGTACTAAATATTAGTGAACGCCAAAAGATATTATATTGATTTAGCCTGGTCCTAATCTTGATCTATCAGAATAAACAATCAAAGTTTCAAAATATTTTTTTTGGAAAAAGTGAAAAATGTTACCTTTCTCTATGCTCCAGTAGTGGGCATAGTAAATTTCTGGTGCACAAGTAGTGGGCCCTCAGAAGTGAGCCACTCAAACTCAAGTTGTGAGTTTAGTGTGTACCATACAGAAGTTTTAATTTGTTTTACAGTTCTAGAACGAAATATACACAATAATGAAAACATATTGAGAAATTTAGTTGGTTACATTAAATAATTTCACTAGTAAATCTGCAGATCAGGGGCTCAACTTCTATTGTGAAAGTAAGTTTTTATTTTGATCTCAGTTTATACTAATACTACATCCAAGAAACTGCAATGAAATTTTTTAGGTTATGTATGCAGGGTGTTGGCTCCTAAGCTGCTAATTTCACACGTATAGTTCTAGTTGCAGAAAAAATTCAAATTTTGTTCTTCATCATGTATGAAAATCCATTTACATCAAAATAGTTACATATATATATATTTTTTTTTAAGTTATGGAATTTAAATTTTTATACGGTTTCTGTGTCCTATAAGTTATATTTAGAAAAACTTTTTCCGTGCTCAAACAAGTTAAACACTTAAAAAAATCTCATTTTCTATGACCAAAACTTACTGAGTTACGATACATTGAATTTTATGAAATTTCAGCATTTTCTGATACTAATAATGTATGTTCCCGTTTTTAGTACCAGAATTTTGCAAATGGTAGGGAAAAACCCATGAAATGTATTGATTTCTATCAATGAGAATAGTAGAGATAGAGAGCAAACTTTTTTTTCTCCATAAAGGGCATAGTTTTTTCTCTAAGCATTCCTTGGTTTTGTCTATTCATAATTTTCAACTTTCTTAAAGAGAATTATCTGTGTTTCAGCAGATTTCCACTTAAAAAAAAAATCTTTCAAAATTCTCATCCCCTCCTCTTGCCAAAATTTCTCCAGCATACAAAGTTTAAAATCTATAAATTATATTAAATTTCCTATCCTATTTGTTACTTTGTGGTAACAAAAAATAAACAACCATTTAAATTACTATTTCCTGCCCACCAAAATTTTTGCTTCTCTGAACACTGAACAGTTTTTAAATTTGTAGGTCACATAAAAAAAATTCTGCTCTACTTGTTACTTTGCAGTAATGATAAATAAGCAGTCAATAATCTAATTATGAGGAGGAGGAAGGAGGAGCAAAGCAAAAAAAAAAAAAAAAAATCTCTCTCTTTTTTTTTTTAAAGATTATTTCTGCGAAAAGATTTTGGTATTAATAAAGCTTATCATAGAAAGCATAGTAATCTTTTGCCACATGATCTTCATGAATGCTGAAAACTCACTTTTAAAATAACTGTTTTAAATGGTTAAAATTTAACTATTAGAATTATGGATACTTAAACAAATATAAGATTTCTTACAAAACAAGGCCTTTTAGGAACCAAAGAATGTCAAAATTTAATGTTTTCTATATATATGTTCTATATATATTTTAGTGCAGCAAAAAAAATAATACATGTTAATAGGCATTAAATCCATTTCATTTAAAACTTTATAAAAATGTAACCATCCAACCCACTTAGTGTTAGTAGTATGGATATTTCAGCTATTAACTTCTTTTAAAAATCACATGTCTAATAGCTTAGTAAAGTTACACTTTTGCTACTCCAGAAGTGGGTCACTTGTGCACCAATATTAGACCCTGGCTCACAATTGGTTTTGATGAACAGAAAACTAAATAAATTATATACAAAGGCTTAAAAAGCAAACAAAAGCACTAACCACCGGCCACAGGGCCACGAAATGAAAAAAGTGGCTATTAAAAAATTGTCTGTCAGCGGCCACCTTATGGCCACTTTCTTACAAGGAAAGAGTAATTTTTTTTTTGCATTTCATCAAGGATTTTTTTTTTATTGGTTGAAATATATGTATATTAACATATTTATTTACGTTATTTAATTTCAGATTAATACTAATTGAAATTTTAACAAAAGTTTACTGTTTAGGACTTTAAATAAAAAAGTGGCCACTTATAAAACTGCTACTACTAGCCACTGACTACCAGTGAAATTTCCCAATTTTGTCCTTTACAAAGGCTTAGAACCACAAAAAATACTTAATTCCAATAAATTAAACATAAAAATAAAATATTCTTTGTAGATGGAGGTTAAAGTTGAATAAATTTTCCCAACAGAGTGAAAAGTATCTAAACCAAGATTCAAATGAAATCTCATAATATATAATTACTATCCAAATCCATGGAGCAATAGTTCCATATGTAATGTATTTTCATCATGTAAATCTGCCAGGTAGCAAATTAGAAGATACTAACATGTGAAAGAACTGTTTCAGGCTGGATATCATCGGGGTAGCTCAGTTGCAGAGCATTGGCTGGAATAACCAAGATCCCAGGTTGTTCAATTTCTAGCCTAAATACTTTTCACTTTGTTGGGAAAATTTGTTCAACTTTGACTTCCACCTACAAAGAACATAGTACTACTTCAGACTGAAATCCCAAATGTATAATAAAAGTTGGCATATGCTTAATTTAGTGAGTTCACATGCCCACTATTGGTACAGTTTAAAAAACAGTGACTCAGAAAGACAGAAACAGCCACCCTTAAAATCAGTGTTGAATCCAGGGGATGGCCCGGGGGGGAATGTCCCCCCCGGAGCATTGAAATGGTCCCCCCGGAAGATTTAAGATTTTATGCTTTCAATGGTCAAAACGTGGAATTTCCCCCCCGGAACTCTATAATGTCCCCCCCGGAGCCACAGAAATCCCTCCCGGAGAAAAGTGTCTGAATTCAACACTGCTTAAAATTAATAAAAACTTATTTTTAAGTTTTTGGCTTATTTAACAAATTATTTACAAGTGTACTTGAGTATATCAATGACATTTTAAAACAAAATAAAACATAAGTTTTCATTTAAAATATGTTTTCTTTAATATTATTTCTTAATGAAATTTGAAAGAATATGTACTACTGAAAAATTCATTTTTAAAGACACTCTTAAGAAAATAAACTTCTCCACCAACAGAAAAAGAAAAAAAAACTATTCCAAAAAGTTTATAGACAGTTAACAGCTAAGAGTATTAGTCAATCAGATTTTTTTCAACAATGCATTGGGATTTTTTTTTTTTTTTCAACTTTAAAAATGTACATGTCCCACTTTGGTGCATTTATGTTACATGTGTCACCAATAATTTGATTTCATTCAATTTTTGTGGTCTTAACTTCTTAGGGGTCATTGCATTGCTACTTCCACTTTATCAATGTTAAATGGGGGGGGGGGGGATAGAATATAAAATTTATGAAATATTATGGCAGGAAGTTTCCACCTGTGAAATTCTCTGCATGGGATTTTGAAATTTTGGGTGTGAATCCTACCCTGAATTTCAGGCCCTGGCAATACGATTTAATCAAGCATTTTGATTCTGCATCCTAATTTTGATTAATGCAATGATTAATCCATATAAAAAATTCAGAATAATAGAAAGGCTTTAAAGTGAAAAAAAAAAAAAAAGATGGGGAAGGTAGATTTTTTATGTAATCAAACTGAGATTTACACAATAAAGTACTTATGACAGATAAATTAAAACTGAATATTCAAAGTTTACATATAAGTGAAAAACTTCTGTAAATATTTTAAGTACATTAATTTACATATCAAAAAAGTAAATTAAAAGGCTCCCAATAAAAATACCACTCATCCCAAAATCATGAGAATGAACCAATGGTACAATATTGTTGCTTTCACAATACTGTAAAATCTTTTAACTTATAAAAATAATAAATTAAATAAATTGAAAATCCATGTCCTTGTTATGGGACAAGAAAGTTTTAGTTGTTCCATATAAGCAACGCCTGACAAAAAAAAATAGCCTTTCTTTTTCTGAAGATTTTGAATTTAGGACAAGTGCTATTTTGTTTTAACCCTTCAATTAGAACATATCCTAAATATTATCAAACAAGAAAAAAATTAATTATTCACATGATCTTTGAAAATGAAGTACTTCTGGTGATACAGTTAAGAAAACTTGATTTTATATCAATGTTTAACTATTTATAATCACAAAAATAATAAATAATTATGTAAATCATTGATATGTGATTATTATTCAATCAAATTCACAATTTGATTAAATGAAAATGATTGAAAGTAACCTATAGTAAATATCTAAAAGTTCAAATGCAGTCTAAAACATGTTATTTTAAACTAGAAAACAACATTCTTTAAATAGTCAGTCGTCAATCCAGGCAAAATTTGGGACCTATTTAGAGCCCCTTCACAAAAATCAATTTGATAAAATAGACCCTTTCACAAAATTATATTCCATAAAAACTTACTATTTATTAATTATTTATCATTTTGATATGTTTTAAAATGTGTAATTTGTAAACAAACAAGCTCACCAGAAAGGAAAACTTTAGCAAAAGGATTTTAAAATTTTTTTGTTACGATGCTTGGTTTATATTTGAGTAATTGGATTTCAATTTTCATTACAAAAGGTTATTTTTCACAAAAATATAATACATTTCACAAAAATAACCTTTATTTTTTACATAATGGGCCCCAAGAAAAAAAACCTGCATCGACCTCTGATAGTATAAGAAATTGGAGGGAAGAGACACTAAAAATAAATAAATATCGAAAATACATACAAAATTTGACAAACGTCAAGTACTACTACATAGAAAAACAATTTTTTATCTGCAAAATACACAGACACATGTTCATAAAAGAAATGTATGCTCAACTTTGATATGAGGCTATGTTGACAATTTTTTTAATTGTTTTGCATATTTAGCAACCTATTTTTTTTTTTGGCAACTCTTTGTTTTGTTGACAAATGAATAGAGCAAAAAATCACTCTCTTTTATTATTATTATACAGTGAATAGCTGAGAGTACCGTTTTTTGTTATTTATTTATTACTGTTCAATTATTATATTATATTAATTTATTTATTTTATATTATTTACCATTTTTAACAATGTTATGTATTTAATAATGTTAAATTAGTGTTTTTAACATGATTGGTAACGATAAACAAGACTGACAAATGGCAATGTATCTCCAAGCTCGGATAATACATAAGTAACTTATTTTTATTTTGTATAAACATTCTCATCAAATTTAATTTATTTATGTATATAATTTTGATTCATCAGTGTTCTAAGTACAGGCCTAACACATACTACACTAAGCCAAAAAATTTCTTTTGATACAAATCAGGGATTATGTCAGTTGTTCTGAAATGTCATCATGTAACTGTATAATGAAAAGAGTGGAGTTATAAATTTGAATTTACATAAGACTTGAGGCATTTTTCAGTCAAGTATGACAACTATGCATTGTTTCATATCTTGTCATGTTTTAGGTTTATTTCAAATTAACCCTTTATGCCCCAAATTATGAATCGATTATGAAACTGCTCCAACTGAATAATTATCCTCCTAAATGTCTGAAGATAAAATAGAAAATTTATATAATAAAAAGATGAAAATTTAGATAAGTTTTTTCTTTAAAACAGATTTAATAAGTCGTTAGTTCTAGCTCTTTTTGTAAGTTATTTACAAAAACAATTAGACTAATTAACAAAAAATAATCTTCTTGTAATCTTGCAATTCTTATAAAAACAATGTATATAAATATATTGTTATCCTAATCCTAGCTGTAAATGGAAAGGTTTTTGTAGTTGCAAATTGTTCATATAACATTTTTTAATAAAAGAAAAGCCACATCTATGTAAATAATTGAGAAAATAA
Organism: Maratus michaelseni; assembly: GCA_963931845.1. Taxonomy (NCBI): domain Eukaryota; kingdom Metazoa; phylum Arthropoda; class Arachnida; order Araneae; family Salticidae; genus Maratus; species Maratus michaelseni. The sequence continues at coordinate 268,838,112 of OZ007593.1, forward strand.
CTGCTTTAAAAATATACATATTTAGCCTTGACTGTTCTACTGTGCTTTCTAAATTTGATACAGCTTTTGCTATATCAAATTTGAAGTATTTTGTATGAAAAGTAAAATCTACTTTTATCAATGACGGATTAAATAAATTTTATATTATATAAATATAATATTGTAATTAAAAGTACTGCCAGAGCATAAAGGGTTAAGAGAGAGATAGTATATCAGATTTTAAAATTCTATCATTTAAAATAAAAATATTTTAATGTTCAAGCATATGCTTACTAAATATTTTGATACAAGAGCCTTATTATGATAATTACTAAATAATAAACCTGATATATTAAAGCACAAAGGTATTTTTTAAACATCAAAATGGACACATCTGAGCATGTACTTCATTTTAAAGCAAAGCTGAACAAAGTCAGGATGGCCGAGCATTCTAAGACACCAGATTTTTAAATCTGGTGTCTTAGAATGCTCGGCGAATTAAATCTGTTCATCGAAAGTGTGTGTGGGTTCAAAACCCACTCCTAGTAGAAGATAATTCTTTTGTTCAAAAAATATAACTGTTCAGATAATTTAATTCTGTAATGTCAATCAAATATTTTATTTCAGGAGGAAAAGTTATAGGATATATATATATATATATATATATTAATCCGAATGTTTTATAATAATTAAAATTTGCCATCCAATCATATTTTTTCAAATTTACTGATTTTGTACTAAAATTATTTAAATTAAATGCTTTTGCATGTAATTATCAATTAAATAAATTTATCTGTTATGTTTTGGTTAAAGCTTCAAGATAATCCCAGGCAATGTTGGGTAGGTTTACTAGTACAATATTAACATAACTGAAGAAGATCTGAAATGAAAGTATAAAAGTAATGTTTTTTTTTTTTTTAATAACAGATTTTATTCTATTATAGAAAAATAAATGTCAGCATATTTCTAGATTATATTTATTAAAAAAAACTATTCTTGCAAAATATTGGCATAGGTCTTTTAAAATGAAAGTAGGAAGATATATTTTAAATTTATGCATTTTAAATTAAAAATATAGGTAACTAACTTCTTATCCTAACTTATAATATTATATCCTTTTTATCCTAAGTTATAATTTAAAAAAATTATAATAGATAGCTAAATTAAATGTTATAAAAAGATCTAAAAAAGATTAATAAGGCTTATTCCTTGCATTTAATTATCCTGCTAAGCAATGATATACTGCAATAAAATTTTAAACATGTGGCCTTAAAAAAAAACATTCTACCATTGACTTACTCATCTTCAACTAAATTCATAATATCTGATTTATCCACATTATGTATTCTTCTGATATGAAACTTCCATAACCAAGACATTAATGGAACCAAAACACAAAATGTAATGAACAACAAACCTAACAGCATTAAAACTAATCCTGTAGGAAATATTGAATCTTGAATGATTTCTTTTCTAATACATTGATCAAAGTCACCTGAATAAGTCTCTAAATTTGAAACTTCACTTATGAATTTTATATTTTGAAATCTTGGATTGGCAAATCCAATTCTCTTATTTTCCCTATCAAATATAACATAAAATCCTCTTAAAATAGATGATCCGATCATTACTCCATAATCAGATATACCAATAGCTAGCATTGCACAGGAAGTATTTAATACAGGTAACATATACAATTCAGGTGATATATTGAGATTAAAAAACTTGTTATGTGAATGATACAATGACAGTGTTAATGAAGGAAACAATGCTGTATTAAACGAATTATCCTTCATGCATAAAACTGATTCATTTAACCAGAAATTACTTGGAACAAAATTTGCAACATGATCTTTTATATTTTCCACCACCCATGGATATATACTTAAAGGAAGATTTAAATTGGTTGTACCACTGTCTATAATAGATTTATTTTGATTAAAAACCTCACATTTAACCGGAATCGAGTGTTTATCTACTTTAATGTCCACTACTGTTATTTCATAAAACCATTCCTGGATTATTGGTGTATACATAATATCACCTGTTATAAGATGCTGATAGTAATGTCCTATATGCAACTTTCCACAGGAAGACGATTGATCTTTGCTACTGTAAAAAGGGCCACAGAGATACAAAGAAAAAATATTTGTAAGATTATTTTCTTCAAAAAATATATCAAGAAATGGACGGACAGATGAATCTGGAAGTGCGATTGAAGAATAGGCCAATCCAATAATGCCACGATAATCAGAATTATCATAAAAAATGTCTTTCATAGATGACATGCAACTAATATTGCAAATTACAGCACAGTCTCGCTCCAAACATGGATTAAAAACGTCTAAACCTAGGAAGCCTGTCCAGTATCCTTGTACATATCGCAATTTTACAAGAGTATTAGTTGGGCAGAAAGTCAGTGAATCGTTATAAGCAAAATAGTCGGATTTCAAATTCTTTAAGTGCACAACGGTAACTGCCAAATTGCTACTTCCAGTATCAACTAGCAAATTAATAGGCTGCGGAGGAGTTCCGATGTTTGAGGTAATATAATAACCATCTGCAGCATTTCCTCTTATATCGAAATCGTAGGGATTGTCACAGCTATATTTCAAAATTTGAAAAATTGCGATAATAAGGAATTTGAATAACATAGTGTAATTTTAAAAGTGTCAGCACAATTTATGATTATATCAATCATAAATTAAACTTGAAATAAAAAAAAATCATGTTGACAGAAAATATTAATATCAATGAGATTACAGAGAAGAAATAGGGGGGAAAAAAAGCACTCGTCTAAGTGTCAGAGAATAATACATTCATTTTTAAAGCTTGCAAAAAACTAACAACTTTCCATAAACAGTAAACATAAATAGGCTGTCACTACGCTGCCGGCTAGTCGGTTTCCTAAGAATAACGGCTCCGCTGCCATCCTACGAGTTTGTTTATTCGGATGAGCGCCCTCTATTGGTTGCCGGCTGGCCAGCCGACCACATAATGTTTTTTTGTGGTTAGATTTGGAAAACGGCTGGTTTGAAGAAGCACAGACAAATATGTTTATTTTGGCTTCAGAGATTAATACAAAGACTATATTTTTATTTTATTTTGCTCTATGCTTTCGATTTCTTTGTAAAGATTGATTAAATTAAATTAAAATAAAAAAATGCATTTAAAACTTAAAAAATTTAATTAAAAATTAAATTTTTTAAATACTATATTAAATAGTATTATTTTAAAAAGTATTAAATATTAAAAATTTTTATTAAAAAAATATTAAATATAAAAATATATATTAAAATTTTATGACATTTTTTTTTAACTGGCTGGTTTAAAGAAGCACAGACAAATATATTTATTTGGACTTTAGAGATTAATGCAATTACTATATTTTTATTTTATTTTGCTCTGCGTTATAGATTTTTTTTTTGTAAAGATGGGCTAAATTTAATTTTAATTAAAAAATTACATTTAAAATTTAAAAATAAATACAAAATAAAAATTTTAATTAAAAAAAAATAATATATTCAAAAAAGTTAATATTAAAAATTATTATTTAAAAAAATATCTAATATTAAAATTTAAATAAAAATTTTAATTGATATTTTATTATTATTATTATTATTATGAAATGAAAAACATTTTTTTTTTTTTTTGAAATTTTGTAAGTAAAATTTTATTATCCACCAAAATATAAACAAACTGGAAGGCTGTATGCTAAAATTTGGTCCGAGTTTAATACTACTCACATAGAACTAAATTAATTAACATAAGGAAATAACTTTTAATATGTAGGTGTTACCAAGTACTCCTCATATTTGACAAATTCTGTTAAATTTAGTACCAATATAACTATAACATTATTCATCATATAAAAAGCAGTTTTCAGTTATGAATAGTACATTGTTCTTTAAGAAGAATATTTTATTTAAAATTGTGGCCTACTTTAATTTATATCAATTAGAGTTTGATGTTTTGAGATAGAAGTGTGATTAAAAATTTCTGCAAAAGTAATCATCATTCAGAGATATAGGACAGGAAGGGGCTTATAATACATTTTATTTAATATTTGAAGCTATCAATCAAAAATGTTGTCAGCCTGTTGAAACTTTATATTTTATGAAAGGGGCCCCTTCTACTCTCGTTGTCTCATAATGTGATTGATAATCGTAACTCTGTATCATTTTTTATATTTTTACTCTTCTAGCTAAAATGTTTATTTCCTGATAATAGCATTAATAATTAATTAGTCTGGACGACTGTTAATCACAATCTGTCGATAACTTGAAAATGACTACTTGACACATCACCTATATTTTTTTAATTGCTATGCTACTATACTATTAATTCTATTTGCTCACTAATAATGCTTGTCCTTTAGTTTTTAAAATAAATATTAATATGTAAAAAACACTAAAATATTCAAGTGTTCAAATTTTCTCCTTTTTTTGGAGGGGGGGGGGGGAGGGGAGAGAGGTCTTGTAAGTTTTTAGCTACACTTCTTTTAAATAAAAGTATATGAATAATAAATGCAAATATCTTTGTTATCAGCAAAATTACACATGCAACATAACAAATTGCATAAATATGTAGACAATACTTTTAAAGTTGGTTTAGCATGATTTTTTTTGTACCTTTTTCGTTACATTCATAAAATGTTTAGGGATATGTGTATACTCACTACCAACTCAGAAAAAAAGCCATGATGATAAGATAACTATTATTGATTTCTCCATTTACATGTGGAATATGAGGGAAACAAACAATCAAGAATTTTCGAGTGGAGGGGAAAGAAAAAGGCATATGTTATGACACATTGGTTCAGTAAAAAGGTGGTGGCAGTCTTTGGGATTAGACCCTCTTCTGAGTAATGTAAAATTTCTGTAAATTTTACAGTGTTGGAATTCCCCCTCTTCAATCTCTTTGGAAATAGCAATGGTCAAAAGTTAAAAAAATATACACGGGATGCTCACAATAAAAGAACTATAGTGGAAAACAGAAAATAATAAATATTTTAAACTACAGGTACTTTTTAAAAAGTATATATCTAATAATAATTAAACATTTCTGGCAATTGCTATCTGAATATATGAAAAATTGCACACATGGTCAAAAAAAAAAAAACATTCAATTGAAAATTGATACTATACAGGGATCAAGATTTTTCTCTCAGGGTCCTCTTTTTGTGAAATTGTGAAAAGTTTTTATATTTGTGAATTTGCAATTATCGCTACATTCAGGCTTCTGCCTTTCAGATTTCAGACATATTGCTCCTTTACACAGGAGCTTTTTGACATATACAAAAAAGCTAAGTAATATGTTCTTTGACAAGTTCAATTATTTTGCTACAAGTTAGAGTTTATTTTTAAATTATTAAATTTATGAGAGATTCAGTTCAGAAGTTTTGTGAAAGGTCTATTTTTAAGACAACACATTTTATGAAGGATCCTGTTTTGGGATGAAATATTTTGTAAAAGGTTCTATTTTAAGATGAGGATTTTTGTAAAAAGTGCTGTTTTAAGATAAAAAATGTTGTGAAGGGTCCTTTTTAAAGGACCCAAAAATTTCCTAAATAGATTCCTGCTATATTATATTGTTTCCTGCCTTACCATGTCCACGAATTGATATTATTAATATATTTTTTCATTTTTAATAAAAGAACAGGGGTCCATCAAGACAAAATTTGGAGTCTAATAATTAGGACCCTTTACAAAAATCCTTTTACTGAAATAGACCCCTTCACGAAATTCCTCTTACTAAAACAGGTCCTTTCACATTTTTAAAAAAATAATAAAACAGGCCACTTCACAAAATTCCTCTTAATAAAATAAGCTCCTTCACATTATTACATTCCATAAAAACATGCTCTTCAATTATTTTTATTTTGTTGTTAGGTTTTAAAATGTGTTATTTGCAAGCAAAACAAATTCACCAGAAAAGTAAACTTTTGCAAAATAACTTATTAATAAAATCTTGGTTCAAATTTGAAAAATGAATTTCATCTTTTGTTACAAAATTTTATTTTTCACAAAATTTAATAAAATAAAAAAAAATAACACTTATTTCTGAAAACGGGCCCCAAGAAGAAAAAAAAAACTTTCACCGACCACTCAAGAAATAAAATGTTTTCCATGTTAATGTTTTCATGTGGTGCACAAAACATAAAAGAAAAAAAGAATAAAATTTTGAGAATTTGCCAAATGGAAAACCCTTTGAAAAAAAACTAGCTTAGACAATCCGATAAAATACGGAAATAAGAATTTAAAGGAGGGAGTTAATATAAAAGACAGTTTAAGAGATAGAAATTAAAATTCCTTATTGCTTCTTCCAAAGGTCAGTTCAGAGCTTTCCTGAGCAAGTCTTACTGAGATAGTCATAATCCTTTCTCTTCCCATTCTTCTTGAATCATTTTGTGGTCATCGACAAAATAAATATGTGTTTTTCAACCTGTCAATGGCTCCCGCTCCTGACCTATGACTTTTAGATATGCTAAGAAAATCATAAAAGATGAAAGGGAACACTTTGCCACATAAGCGATGCCGCACACTTAGAACATAGTGTGTTTGATTCTTAATTCTTTCAGAGCCACGATCCGGGTGCGGTCCCTAGTGCACGGCCACCTTTCAATAAAAAGAGCTCTGTGCACTAGAGATTTCCACCAGACTATTTATTGCTCTTAATATCTGACGATTTCACCAATAGCTTCAGGGTTCAGCTAACCTGCAGACTCAAGTTTGGAACTTTTCTCTAAATCTTCAGTCAGCCATCTCTCGGGTGAATTCAATCTCTTTTTACTGCACTTTCATTTTCTTTGAAAGGTCTAAGCACTTCTTTTCATAGGATCAACGATGAACTGCAACAAAAGCTCGCAAAATTGCCCTGTTAATGGGAAAAAAAGAAAATCAGTTAATTTATATATAATAGTTATATCAAAGCTTTACTATAGAATATACACAAACACTGCATCAGACAAACTTCATAAGATTTTTAATTCGATTATTCACCAGGGCATAACACATGGGCTGATAAGTTCCCGGTCTAATAAAGAAAACACAACTTTTTAACATAACTTTATAACATTATAACTTTAATAAACAACATAACTTTAATAATAAATAATAATAATTTAATAATAATAATAGGTAATAATTTAATAAATAAATAATATTAATTTTACAATAAATAACATAATTTTATAACGAAAAAGCTCCAAACAGTGCTTAGAATCATCGACTCGTTGTTGGTTTTGGTCAAAAGTCAACACGTGCGGCACCCACTTAGACAACAGCTTTTTCATAGACAAATGTTCATTCAAAATAAAACCTACACGTTCCTTGGATATCTTCAGAGTCTGAGCTATCTCCTGCAACTTCACTTTACGGTTCCCCAAAACGATTTTGTGGACTTTTTTTTTATGTTTTCCGGAGTAACCACCTCTTTTTTGTGTGGTGCATCACTGGTGTCCGTACGACAACGTTTAAATTCAGCAAATCAGTCAATAATGGTTGATTTACCTGGTGCAGTGTCCGGATAACGCTTATCAAGCCAAACTTTTGTTTAAGCAGTGTTTTTTACCATCAAATAACAATTCTTGAAATTCTTGTTTATCCATTTTTTTTGTTTATCAACAAAGTCGTTCAACTAAAACCACTCTAACGTTTTATCCACACGGCGAATCGTCATGACATTTTTTCTGCTACCTTTTAAAGGTTAGTATTTACTAAAAAAAAGCATCGGTTTGGCGATTGAAACGCCATCTGTGTGCCAGACCGGGAACTTATCAGCCGATGTGTTATGTCGTATAATACCTTCTGGATTTAGTTAAGGAACTTTATATACTTTCTGGATTTTTTTAAGGAACTCTGTATATTCTCTATTTCTCAAACCAAGCTATAGCATATACTTTTGGATTTTTTTTTTTTTTTTTTTTATGACTACACCATAGTCATAAAAAACCCATAGCTCACCCATAGATAGGTGCATTCCAGTTTTCTGTTACATTATCTTAACTAAAATTCGGGTATAAAACGAATAATAACCTGTCTATATGAAGGTCAATGATCTTAATATAAACTAGGTAACTTCCCAGATAGCAAGCAAGGTTCCGAAAACGGTCATTTTTCATTTTCGTTCCATTGTTCTGCAAAGGTGAGTTATCTTCACCATATAGCATGGGTGCAGGAATGTTTGCAATACTCCGTTTTGGAGATAAGCTTCAGGCAACCAATATTCTCAAATCAAACTTCACGCATCTGATTTTCGCGCATGCGCAACCAACTGTCGTAGCCGTGGTCGTAGCGTTGCCTGTTGCTTTCCAAAACAAAATGTCGCTTCGCTGATGCTGTCATTCTGATAATCTTGTCAAGTGTAAAAGATGTGTTCAATATTTACAGAAAATACGGTAAGTTTGTTACTAGTATATTGTTATTAGTTAAATCTTTTAATCTATGATAACTGAATAATGTATTTCTTTTAACAAGATTTAATCCTTATTCATAAAATAATGAAATTTATCTTATGCTTTAGTGTAAATTGCACACAGGAAAAAATATGATTAGAAGTTTTTTTTTTAAATTATTATTACATAAACTTATGTAAACATGATTTACTTATGACCTTAGCGTTTCTTAATTATCACATTTTTTTAAAACGTGGTTTCAATTTCAGGAAATGCATAACAGGAGTGCTTCATATATGAACGAACTCCCATTATATATACTTTACTACGTATAAATATTAAAGTACATGGGCGAACGGTAAAACACGAAATCTTGAGGCAAAAAAGAAATCAGGGATAGTGTTTAACATGTTTTATTGTCAACTAATAATAAACCTTTTCATTATGATCGAATTAAAAGCACTCTAACATTAATCATAATTTTGCTTTTAGTGATTAATTAACTTATGTCGGTAAATAAATATTATATATTTTGTTTCAAAATCGCCACCATCCCTGGTCGGCGTTTATGACCGATTTATAAATGAAAACATACTTTGAACTTCCACAAATTACATTCAAACAAACTCTCTTTTTAAAATATATTAGCATTATTAAAAGTAGCTATATTCAAAAGTTGTTTCCGTAATATATTCGTAGAAAAATGTACTTTAATTTTAAAAAAAAATCATTTACTTCCCCCCCCTCCTTCTCTTTCCTCAAAAACATATATGTTTTGTCACATAATAGTAAACAAGATAATGCTATGATTATAATAATGTTTCATTAGTTAAACATTATAAACATTAGTTAATTATATTTGATAATATCTCATCTATATCAACATTTGCCTATATTACATGAACTCCTCCCTCCCCTTTCCTATACTAATAAAAGTAAAAAAATGTCTGCAAACACAAATAATTGCCCTACAGTTATTCTGAATTTTTTTTTAATCATATGCCTGTATTACATCTCAAAACATGAATAACTTTGTTTTATATATGTATTGGTGGATTAACAAATTACTTATTAAAAATAAAAAACAAATACATTCATAGCAGAAATTAATTTTGATGTGTCAAATTGCCAGTTGATTGAGAATTGGCAAAATCCTTAATATAATGATCGTGAGTCTTAAATGTTTGTCAATTAACTTATTAATTATGATTACCTACCAATACTTTTAGTTAGTACTGGTAAATGGAAAAAATGAAAGCAAAATAAAAATTATGGTACTTTCCGGTTAGCTGGGCGCCAGTTATATATATACAAATATATACATACACATATATATATACATACATATATATACATATATCACTGGCACCTGGCTAACCGAAAAGTACCATAATTATTTTAAATGTTTCTGAAAATTCACACAACATAAAAATTTTTGATTTTTTAAAAATTATTATTAAGTTGGTAAATATGAAATGTTCTTGTCCTCCCCCCCCCCCACCAGAATTATCTGTATTAGCATTACAAAATAGCCTTATAATAATCTGGCCATTAACCTGAAGTTTTAACATTTACCTGTATAAATTAAATCTGCCCCTTGAATAATTTTTTATATTATGTGTGATAATGCAACTTTTTTGTGAATACATCAAAAATTATGTTTGTTTTTATTTTAAATTAAACTGGGGTTTGTGGGGCCCACAACAGCAAACAAACAAAAAAAAGTTTTAAATTAGTCTTGGGTCCTATTGTATTGAAAGAATTTACATGATTTACAGAGTATTGTTGAATTATATCAATACTCAACAAAATAAAACTAGGACTGATTTAAAATGTTTTGTTGTTGTTGTTGTCGTGGATCCAAATAACTAGAGTTTATCATACAGCAATGTTTTTTCTTGCTTTCATCTCAAAATGTTCTTTAAATTTGAGATGTGTGCAATATGATTTTTGTTTTTTTTTATTTTGACTGTTCTCTGAATATATATGACCACTGGTCACTGCTTAAAATCATTAGATGCCATTTTCTGTTTAAATTTACAAAACCATGAAGAACACCATAAAACATTGTGAACAATGTACAATATTAATAATAAATGTTAAATTTTAATTGAATAAAATTTATTTGAAATTTTTTTCTCAAATGAGGTATTTAAAATTACAGTGCAATTACAGTGCATTACAGTGCAATTATGACAAACATGACATTTGGAAAATAATATTTTTTTGCTTTTATGCTAAATGTTTAAATAGTATAAATTATTGTATCGAAATGAACATAAAATAATAAAACAAAAGAAAATGAATTTATTTTATTAAAATATAATTATAATTAAAATAGCATGAAGTATGCATGATGCATAGACTTTTACTGTAATGTTAAAACCATTTATGACAGGAGATGTGTGTGATATAAGATGTGTACACAGTCCTTGATTTTAACTATTATTTCTATATACGAATGGTAATTTTCATCTTATTTAATAAAACAGCATTAAATAAGGTCAATATTATTTGGAAATAATGGTGCAGGGAAGCTTGTCATGAAGGGTTTAAAGTTTATTTCTTGGTTGTCATTATTTTATTTTGCCTTTTGTAGTTACAAATTCCAATGACATCATCTGGTCAAGGTCCATGGTTGCCAGCATGTGATTTCTTGAACAGAAAAGCTGCTAAAAGAAGGAACTACAACAGAATTCCTCGAAAAGACATGTTTACAAGCTCATACAGGATTGGTGATTGTTTTTTAAGGTAAGAAAAATGATTTTAACACATATATAATAACAAATTTAATGTTATAAAATTTATTTTTAATAATTTCAGTTGACTATTTATTTCATTATTTTTTATTTTAAAATTGAATTTTTATATATTTATTCAAATTGAAAGATAACATAATACTAAAAAAGAAAGAAACTGTATTGTGCATTCTATTTCTTGCATACATATCGAATTTTTATTTTTAAGATATCTTTGCTTTTTCCTTGTGATAAATTGATATGGTTATAACTGTTTCTGAACTCATTTAATTTTTCTTTATAAATTCTATATTTACATAATAAATTATTTTTTTTTTTTGTGTGTCTTTTTTCTCCGGGAGGGATTTTTGTGGCTCTGGAGGTACATTGTAAACTTCTGGGGAGGTGGACATTTCAATGCCCTCCCCCGTGCCACCCCTTGAATTCAACACTGGTGGGGATGGGGTGAATCTGGAGTATGCCTCTGAGTTTGTTACTTTCATCAGCTTTCGAAAGAAAATTTTAAATATTTATATTGTTGCTCTCTCCGAAATATTGACTTGCTTTCATTATAGAGATATTTATTAGGATATTATTATTGTTATTATTTTGAGAGAGTGTGTGTGGGTAATGTTTTGGTATTATTAGATGCAGGGTTGTTTGATTTAAATCAAATGATTTTTTTTAAATCTTTGATTTAAATCAGTATTTTAAACATTGATATTTACAAGCTGAATAAGGATTAAATTAATCGTTCGTATTCAAATAAATGTCATCATTCATGTCCAGATTAAAAATTACCGTTTAATAATGTTAAAAGTTTTATAAGTTGAAAATAATTATTTTATGAAATTAAATGCAACACTACATTTAAAATATTATTTGTCCTTAGTGCATCACAAAATAAATACTGATATAAATGCTCTTTCATTTTTAAACTTTTGTCTTTCCTAGATCACTTCATTTTTGCAAGTTAGATGTTGAAGTTTTAAAGTTAAATATATTCAATATAAAAGTATTTAATATGATAAGATTGTAATATAAATCACTGATTTTAATCTGCTAAAATTATGATTTAAACATTGAAATCATGTAATTAAAATAAAATCCTTAAAACCCTATTTTTAAATACTAGTAAATTTTGCCAGTGGCAAAAAGTATTTTTGCCAGGACAGTTTTTTCCACTTAGACAAAAATTGGCCAACCCTGATTGAAATACACGTATGTATTTAGCATTCTTTGCCGCATTTACTATGTGATTAGGTATTATTGGAGTTATGCCTTAATGAAAAAATTAATAACTTAAATTAACTAGATATTTATGCACACAACACACATACGTATATATTATCTATAACAATTTAATAGTAGAATAATATGATTTTAAGTTTGAAATAAATCTGAATTTGTTTGCAACAATTTTTTTTAATTTAAATTATTTTGAATTTTTATCTAAGAACTGTAATTACATTAATAGAAATGTATGCAGAAAAAATAAATTCATGCACAGTACACAAATAATATTAATTTAAAAAAACTCTGATTTAAATCAAATAAATCAATTTTTTTTTAATCGTGATTTTTATCAACCTTGATTATATGAATGGTACGTACAGATGTCACTGACGCACTGGAGTATATTTTTGGTGCCAAAAAGGCAATTTAATGCCTGGGCAATCCACCAATTTGGGTAAGATTTTTCTTCCTATGTCAGTCCGGTAGAGCAGATTGTGTGTGTTTTATATTAAATTAAACATTGTGTGTTTTATAATAAATTTATTTTTGTGTGTTTATAATAAAAATTATATGTGTTTTACAATTAAATTGTATGTTTTTAAGTACTTCCTCCATTATCCCATCGACCACTTTTCATAAGAAAAAAGCTATCGTCAAATTATAGGATTTAAGGCCAAAGATGCATTATTGTGGCAACACATTCACTTGACTCAGAAGTGTTGCATGTGTTTGCTATGTTATCAAGTGGCTATAATTTGACATTTACCTGTATCTTTCATTATGTTTTACTGATTTATTAGTTCTTTCGTTAATAAAAAAAAGTAATTGTGTCCTTAAATGGCAGTACCATGATATTAAAAGAGAAAAAGCATTGAAAAATGTTGCGATGAATAGTTACATACAATAGATTAGTTTCAACTGATGTCAAAAACTTTTATTCACCAGCTGAGAGGGATAATTAGGAAAAATAATGTAAATGAATAAATATCAAAGTTTTTTTTTTTTTTTTTTTTTTTTTTTTGCAAACTTTTTTATAAATATATTGTAAATTTTATTGCTCAAGCTTACTAAGTTGGCGCATTGAAGAGTGGGGTTTTTCAGAATTTCTTCGCATTTATTTATTTATTTATTTTGAGATTCCAATGGCAGCATTCTTTCATTTGTTTATTTGGCGTTACAGTTTGGCACAGTTTATGAACAGTGGTCGACAGGATAATGGAGAAGTACCATTTTTTATAACAAATAAAAAAATTAGCAAGCTAAGCCTAACAGGTACACACATGCCTTTAAAAAATAATCATTATAATTATCCTTTTAGACCATTTATATATAAGCTTTTTTTTTGTCTAGGTGCTTATACATTGCATTAAATAATACAGGCTTAACCATTTGGCACATTTTTGTTGTTATATCAAACTTAAAAAAAAATTTGCAACTGCAAGAACCCCACATCAAACACAATATAAAATAATGAAATTTTCCATTAAGACAGTGACAAAAACAAGATTGCTATATTTGATTAATGGATTCTAAAAATGCCTAGTTTAATAATATTTTAAAATATAAACAAAGAATCTACATCAGAAATCTATAAAGCACTTTGTCTCAAGCTATGCAGATTTTTAAGAGACTACTTCTCGCTAATGTTAATCCTATGGGGAGGGGGGGAGTTTGCAATATCTCATTCACATTTCAATATTTTTAAATTATTTTTTTTTTTGCATTGGATAACGGAGGTCAATCTCTATGCATGCTCCTTTGTACTTTTTCGATTTTGATTACGAGTTTTTTTTATTAAGATACTTTCACTTTCGGAAACGGTTTGGAATGTAAAAGTATCCTAAAAAAAAAACTGCAACAAAAATCGAAAAGCAAAAAAAGGCCAGCATAGAGATTGATCTCAGCTATCCAATGCAAAAATAAAACATTTAAAAATATTGAAATGCGAATGAGATATCGTAAAATATTTCCCCCGTAGGATTAACATTAGCGAGCGAGTTTTTTCGCCTGAGTGAAGTAGCCTATATAAAGTGCATGTCATACCATATTTTGACTATTGAATTCTGTACACCTATTGCACTAGCTTAGCAAAGGGGGCAAGTTTGGGGTTAAAATCCCTTCCAGAGTATTTAAAAAACTGAGAAGATGTATAGAAAACCACTTGTCTTAAGGTAAAGTAATGTTATGTAAAAAACAAAGTAAAGAAAAGTATAAGCAAGCAGCATAAAATGTCATTCTCAACAGTTTCAATGTTTTGTAATAGGGGCCTCTAATTAAACACAAAATCAATGAAAGATTAGGTTAGGAGCAATAGCAGTAAAATAGCCCTATGTTACTGCATTACTCTTTCTTTTTTCTCTGAAGTCTAAAGAAAATGCTCTTTTATGAAACCTTTAAGCACACAAATGTTAAGTTTATTACGGCTATTTGTGTTTTTCATTACTTTTTGTCACACAACATTTTTTTTTTTTTTTTTTTTTTTAGTGAGTAACAATCCCAGATGGGGATCCTGGCTGTGCTACTGCTTATTGTGTAGTTTATTTCCTTTTACTATACATATTTGATGCGTGTGTCTATATTTATTTATTTATTTATCTTTTTATTTGCTAGAGAGAAAAGAAAGAATCAAGAAGAAAATAGACTTTACTCGAGCTGTTGATTATTATATTATTTTTTGTATGTAAATAAATAGAATTATTTAAACTGAATAAAGTTTCATTTGTTTTAGAAAATATTGCCTGGATATTGAGAAATACTTTTGTTTGCTTCAGAGTAAGTTATTAAAAATTATTATAAAGAAAAAACAGTAATTTAAATGAGTTAAATTAGAAAGTAAAAGTAACAACATTACTTTGTGTTTGCTCTGTTGCATATAGGAAAGTATTTCTCTTGTAAAAAAAAAACAAAAAAAAGAAAACAAGGTCACATAGAAATGGAGATTTTTTTTAAATTAAAGTATTCTTAGCTTTTAACTAGAAAGGAATTATGGAATATTAGATGAGGAAATGCAAAGATTACAATATTAAAAAATATTATTAGTTAAAGTAATCTTTGGGTGTAGATTAAAAATTATATAATACTTATTTGTCACATTGTAATCTGTAAAATTTATTTAATGAAGCTATTAAATGGGCAAGAAATTATTACTTTAGCATAAAAATGTTTTGAGAAGATTATCATTGAATATATAAAAAAGTTTCTTTTTGCATCATTAAAGAATTCATTTTAAGAGAAAGTTACTAAAAATTATTATAAAAGAAAAACAGTAATTTAAATGAGTTATATTAGAAAATAAAAGTAACAACATTAGTTTGTGTTTGCTCTGTCACATATAGGAAAGTATTTTTCTGGTAGACGAAATGAAAAAAAAAAAATCATAGCTACATAGAAATACAGATTTTTTTTAAATTAAAGTATTCTTAGCTTTCAACTAGAATACATATTGCAACAGTGTATAATGTACGGTATATTGAAATTCTACATATTTGGTGTGGTATTTGTGTTAGCACTGTGAGTAAACACAGGTTGTTTTTTTCCCCCTCATACAATGTATAATTAGCTGATCCTGTACCAGTGAACTGTATTCAAATGGTAAGTAACTGAAAATATAATCACATTTACTATGTATGTAGGCATAGAGTAGAGTTGTATATGTCCGAATCCAACCAATAATTAAAAAAATACTTCCCCTCCCCTCTAATATATATATTTTTAGAATTTCCTCTTTTTCTTTTGTTACAAAGATAAACAACATTAGAAAAAAAATTTCATCTTCCACTAATACCTAATTTTATTTATTTTTCATTTGAAATTTTGTAGCCAAAAACCCATATAAGAAGTAAAAATAGGAAAAGAATTCATTTTCTGAAAAAATGTTATTCAAAGTCAATTTTCATTGTAATTTTATTATAAAAAAAGATTCGTGAATGACAGCGAGTATATCATTTTATAAACTGGTTTGTACATTTGAATTTTTACATTGTCTTAATGTGATTTATTTATAAATATACAATTCTGTTTAATTTTTTTAAAAGGTAGTTAAAAAAGCAACATTGAATCTGTAAGTAATGTCTTTTACACACACAAATGTGTGTGAAAAAAAAATTATGTTCAAGTTCATCACCAATAATTTTCAAAACTATACCAATGTGCATAAGAATAATTTTAAATAATAAAATAAATTTTCCTAAAGAAAACTTCTTAAAATAATTTAGGAACATTTGAATATGAAAATATTATCTATTAATGTAGTGGATTGATTACATATTCAATCTATATATATATTATACACACATACATAGTAAGAAATATATTTGGACAGAATCAGTACAAATAGTGCTATCTCCCCCAACTCCAAGGAATTTGATATTTCAAAATATGTCAAAATAATATATATATATATATTTTTTTAAGAATTAGAAATTACATAAACTCTGAAATAACTTGTCTGATTTGAATAGAATAGAAACATTTGCATTAAATAAACAGTTTAAGCGCACAAATTATCCGTCCTATTGCAATATTCTCAAAGTGAGACACATCATCAATGAGTACTTTGGTTAATTTTTAAAATATGAAGAAAAACTTATCAATTATTTCTATGCTGTCCACAACAAGATTAAAAAAATAAACACCCCTCCCCCCTCTTCTCTCGAAGAAAGTTCTGACATGGCACCCCTGAGTACAATGTTCAACACTCAATAAAACTTAAAAAATAAAATATATTCAAATTTTAGCAATTACTTTAAAGGAAAAAAAGCAATATATTAAAATATAAAAAATAAAATACATTCAAATTTTAGCAATTACTAAAAAAGAACGATATAATTATTAAAATATGTAACTTGCTAAATGTAATATGATTTCTTAATTTAATATAATATAGGCTAACAAAATCATTATTCTTTTTTTATTTATTTATTTTTTTTTTTTTAGTATATAAATATTAGACTAAAATTTTATTTCCCACAGAAACAAAAGAAAAGCCCACTTAGTAAAATTTAAAAAATATATTCAAATTTTAGCAATTACTTTAAAGGAAAAAATATATATATATTTATTAAAATATGTAACTTGTTAAATGTAATATGACTTCTTAAAATAATATGGGCTAATAAAAATCATTATTTTTTTTTTCAGCATATAAATATTAAGCTAAAATTTAGTTTCCCACACAAACAAAAGAAACACTCAGTAAAACTTAAAAAATAAAATATATTCAAATTTTAGCAATTATTTTAAAAGAAAAAAACAACACATTAATTAAAATATGTAACTTGCTAAATGTAATATGACTTCTTAAATATAATAAGAGCTAATAAAAAGCCTTTTTTTTTCAGTATATAAATATTAGGCTAAAATTTAATTTCCCACAGAAACAAAAAAAATTCTAAGTCAAGTTATTTTAATGAAAATCTCATGCCTCTGGCAATTAAGATTTAAAACTAACAGATTAATCAAAACATTTTTCATTTCCTTTATAGAAGATGCTTATGATAAAAGCATTATTATCTACCTTTGATTGTAAATCTTGTTACAATGCTTAATATGAAATACTGTAACTAGCCTTACATTTCTACATTTTGGCATGCTTGTCCTAAAACACTTACAAAGTACCTCAGATTGTGTCAACTAGCAACCTTTTATAATGCTTTTTACAATGTTTGCAAACCTTTCAGACAAAGCCTTTAAAAAGCATCTAGTCATTTACATGTTAGGGTTATAAAAATGTTTTAAAAATCAAAAATTGTTATCTGGGTTATTAACAAACCAAATGTATATACACAAATTAAAAACATCTTTTACTTAAGCAAGGTGTCAAATACATGTAAAACAAAATATTCAAAACTTGACATGTTTCGGTTTAAAGTATAAAACCATAATCATAAGTACACATACATCGTCAAAATCAAACCCGAATGACACTGGACGCTACAATATATACAAAACACAATACAACAAAACACGCCATCTACAATCAAACAAACAAAGTAAAATAACAGAAAAACATTAATCATCAAATCAAGCTTGTATACACAATTGCCGCCCTCTATTCGAATTAGCCCCACAATATTTATTTAAAAGCTCTAACCATAAAGGTGGAATAATAAAAGAGAAAGTATCATTACAGATTAAACCCCTCCGAAAATAAATTTCAATGGATTCTCTTATAAGGGACTTGCGGTAATAATTCGAAATAAAAATCAATTTAATATCTTCAAATAAAATTTTAATCTCCCCCTCCAAATATAACCTAGACAAAGCTGTTTTCTTGCGGCCAAATTTAATATCAGATTCATGTTCCTTCTTTCTTATACTTAATTTTCTCCCTGTCATACCAACATAGTAACTGATATCACCCCCCTCATTAACATACGGAATCTCATATACCCCTGTTCTAAAGTTAAAAGAGTTTCTTTTCCTTATATGAAGGGTAGTTTTGAGAGGTTAAAGTTTAAATTAAAAAAGTTTGACATAGATTTAATTGCAAAACCACCACATAAACTAAAAGAGTTACTTTACAGACAGTTTGACCCGGTTAAACAGGAGGATCTTTCAGGGGTATATGAGATTCCGTATGTTAATGAGGGTGGTGATATCAGTTACTATGTTGGTATGACAGGGAGAAAATTAAGTATGTATATTTCCGATATATATTTCTCGAGTTATTTCAGCGTTTCCAGACATGGCAATGGTAACGATTCTCACAGCATTGCACTCGATTACAGCGCCATCTACAATGTTTCGAAGAAAATGTTCAATACAAAAGTTACGTATTTTTTCCCGTAGAATCCGAATCTGCAATAAAAAATGGGGGGTCATCATTTAAGATTTCAAAGTTGCCGCCCTTTCCCCCCTAGGGGGGGGGGGGGTAGGGCAACTTTCATATCCCTAAATAGATTTTTCAAAAATATTGAACATGCATTTTGCCTTTTTCAATCCGATGTTTGAGTTATTTGACCGTTTCCAGACTTTTTGGACACCCTGTATAAAATTCAACCTAAAATAACACTGAGCAAAAACAGTTAAAATAACAGGATTTATCAAAAAGGATAATTAAACAGAAAACAATATACAAAACACTTACCTGGCATATTTTCTTCTTTTGCCTTCATTTTTCCTACACGTTAATAACACCATACACAACACGAGGAAAGGTATGAATATGAACCACGACAAATGGATGAAAATGAAGCGCCGGCGGGGAATACAGGTGCTTACTACGCATGCTCAACCAGCCGGTGGCCTAGCCCTGTTGTCTACGCTGCCGTCTGACACTCTCACATAAATACTAAACAAAGAGAGTGAAGTTGAGAAGGCTATTCATTTTATGGTTCATCTGAAAATTTTGGTAATTATATTATTATTTAATTTTTAAAACAAAAACCTCATGGTGTAACTTGGAACAAATCCAGGTAATTTTCTGGTGAATTAACTAATGAGAAGATGATATTTTTAAAAAATGTCCTGGATGGATTTTATCGATAAAAATTTATTTAATTAATCGAAATCACGCAGCTGTGCGGTAACGGTACGGTTGAAGTCTGTTTTTTGCGGTTGCTGTTTGTTTCATAGAAGGAAAATAAAATATTTAATTATTCCTAGTGAAGGTATGAATCTATTGTAATCGAGTTCATTATATAATTTTTATTGAAAATTACTTGAAATAAGAAAAGTAAATTGTTGTATATTGAAGATAGTTCATATATTTAACCACACTGTTTATGTAATACGCCATTGAAAAGTATCTTTCGCCATTTCTTGTAAGAAAATATTTTTATTTATATGCTTTTGTAGCAGTATTTTATGTAACAAACTGCGCACGTATATAATTTTAATCCAATTTACAGTCGATTTCGGCGACATAATTTTACCACAAAAGTTTTCATACCTATAAACACAATTGTTTGTTTATCGTACGATAACTATTTACGAGCAGTGAACATATTGAAATAGTAAATTTTGGTAATGGTTTTTTACAGTATGCCCTTAGAGAAGCTTCCGTATTGCATATTATCGTTAAGTGTACTATTTTGTAATTTTATTGTTTAGTAAGCTTATTTTAACGGAATATTTTAATTTTACCCAGCAGTGGTGAAAATCAAATTTAATATTTGTTTATTAGTTCGTAATATTTTATTTATTAAGTCGGCTTAATTTCGTATTTAAATTTGGTACCCAGTGTCGCGGTTTCGTTTTGAATGCTTAACAATTTCATATATATACCTATATATATATATTTTTTTTTTTTTTTTTTTTTTTCCCGAAAAAATAATTATTCACTTAAACGTAAGTTATGTGCTATGTTGACAAATATTTGAATTTTATTTTTAAAAATGTGCTCTAACATCAATAAAATATTAAGGAAAAGTCCCATATCCTGTCTTGAAGATTTGGCAAATTTTTTGGCGGTAAATGTTTGAATGTGGTTGTTGCTATCGTTTTTTTTTTTTTTTTTTTTTACTAGAATTCTTCTGGAGGATAATTTTTAATTTTCCTTGTTTTTTTTTTTCTCGGAGAAAATTTTAATTCACCATTAATTTTATTAACGATATTTTTCTGTATATTAAATGTTATGTTATATATTTGGCACAGATGTCATATACGTACACCAGATTGGCGTGATTGCAAAAAAATGGCAATTTTATGTCTCGCATGGTAACCCGGTTATTTTGTTTATATTGTTGTTTATTTACTTCTATTTTTTTATTTTAATTCTATAAATTATTTTTATTATGTAGGTATATCAATATTTAATCAAACTATCATTTATTTATTTTTATTTCCTTTTTTAAAATAATAGAAGCTATTTCATTTATTACGTTATTTTATATTTATATTGAAATAAAAAATCACTTGCTATTATTGCAAGCTATTTAACTAATATTCAAAAACAAAGTTTTCGCCAAATTGGCGGGGGATAAAAATCGCGCCAATGTGGTGCGTATGACATCTGTGCCACAAATTTTTTGCATTTTTATACAGACCTCTTCGTTTTATGATTTTAAGTGCTAGTATTTATATGAGATGTATCTTCTGAGATACAAGTTATTTTCAGTAAGTTTGTTTATCAATTATTTTGAAAACGGAGGGGTTCATGTAATAACAATTATTAATCACAATAACGCCTCTTAGGTTTGTTAAGTATGTTTATGCATTTTCATTACTAAAGTTTAATAAAATGGCAATATAATGTTGTTATAACATTGTACCTAGCTATTTAAGACTGTGCAAATACATGGTTTATTAATCGTATGTTTATAAATATTTAAAAACCATTATTTTCCGACATCTTGAAAAAGTTTGTAACATGCTAAAAGGCCCTTTTGGTACAATTTTGTATTTTTTTCGTCAAGCGGCACAGGATACAGAACTCTTACCATATGTTAGTAAACAATTACTGTTTCACTGTGTGACTAAAAGGTAAAACATACATTTTGGTTAGCCCTAAGCAGTCTCTTTCTTCTGGTAAGGCTGTCTGTTTCTTGTGTTCATCCTTCCTAGCTTGTCTAAAAGGTCGGGGGACTTCTCTTACAGGTTTGTTACAGCCTTCTCTTTTGTTGGTGACCGCAGAACCTTTGGAAAAGAAAAGGCAGTCGAATGATTTAAAACTCTTGGCAAAAAGCATATAAACAGAGCTTAAGACCCGCCTCCCCCCCTTACCTCCCCTTCTCAAGCTCTGCTATTTTGAGAAAAAGATAAAGTAGTATAGATAGTAAATGTGCCATAAATGGACACCCCTTAGTTTTTGGTTTATAAAAAATAAAAAAATCAGCTTTTATTATTATTTTCAAAACTCTCCCTTTTATGTTTTATCTGGGTTATTGTTCTGACAATCTTAATCAAATCAGTCAGAAAATGTGGTACTTGCGTATTATCCGGGCCAGGTCAGATACAACTGAGCCAAACATAGCGCCAATTATACTAATTGCAGTAATCCTTATTTTTTGACAAGTATATGGTTTATTTATTATAGTGTATAGTTTTTTAGTATAATTTATAGTTTATTATTTATTATAGTTTACAGTTTTTTGTTTATTTAATGTTTATTCTATATTATTTACCATTTTAAGCAATTTTATGTATTTAATAATATTAAATTACTGTTTTGCACATTTTTGGCGATCAATCTCCTGGCCCGGATAATACGTAAGTACCGAAAATGTTTCACAGTTCTGCTGTCTTTCAGTGAAAATTTGGTACTTACATATTATCCGTGCCAGTTTTAAGCCAACTGCGCCAGGCAAGTTGCCAGTATTACTAATTATAGTAACCCTTATATTTTGTTTTCTTGCTGCATGGTACATGCCTGGGAATAATCTATAATACAGTGGGTGATCGGTTAACGAACTGTTCAGTTTACGAACAGATCGGTTAACGAACACTTGCGCGAGAGATTTTTATGTTTGGATAACGAACACATGTTCGGTTAACGAACACCTCACAAAACAAAGCTAAGAAGAAGCAATGCTAGTGTTTCAGATTTGCAGAGCTGTACTTAATTGCATCTACTATTATCGACTTAGAGAACATTTTAACAGTTGTATATTTATGGCCTAATTAATTCAAGGGCTACCGGGGTTCAGGCCTTACTTAGGGCCCTCAGATTAGAATGAACAGTACAAAAACATTAATTTTTAAATTTTGTGTCTCTTTTTACAGAAATATTTGTAATTGGAAGTTAATTATTTTTATTGAAATTTAGTTCCTAAATTATTAACAGGCTCTAGGCTCCACTTTATCGGGCTCTGCAGTAAACACAATCTTTTAGAGAAATAATGGAGTTTTTGATAGGTCAAAGTAATAAACTTATATATGATTTAATGCTGTAGTCAATGAATGTGATCCTTAAAAGTTTTACAAAGGGTATGTCATTTATTTTTTTAAGTACGGCACGACACGGACAAAGCCATGAAACTGCTAACTGTCCATATAAATACGAACGTATATTAAACCTATTATTAAAATGGGAAGATTGGAAACTCCAGAAAGGAAAAATAAGCTTTTGTCAAATATTTAATGCCCCAAACTCAAAAAAAGTATGACATTTAAATAAATTTAGGGAGCATTTATATAAATTTTTATATATTATTTAGTTTTTAAGAACGAATTAATTGAATTTCCATACAAGTCTATACTAAATCTATGATCGGTTAACAAACAATTCGGTTAGCGAACATTGTTTTGGAACGGATTAAGTTCATTAACCGATCACCCACTGTATTATTCTTTCTTATTTACTATGCTATTTACCATTTACTAATTTTACTAAAATAATGTTATTTACTATTTTTAAAAATGTTATAAATTTAATAAACGTATATTACATTTTATTTATTTTATATTAATTACCATTTTTAACAATGTTATTTGATAATGTTAAATTACTGCATTTGAAAACATGACTGGCAACGATAAACACGATTGGTCCTTGGCAACCATTTTTGGCGATCAATCTCCTGGCACGGATAATACGTAAGTACCGAAAATTTTACTGAGCAAACTAAAAGCTGGTTTTACTTAACTAATTTTTATTTTCTTGCAAAAATTGCTTGATTTTGTTTGGACAGTAATAGAAAACTTCGAAACTTGTATCCTAATGGCCAATTACAAAATTTTATTTAATAACCTTTTAAGACTAATGATCCACCCTCAGAGCAATAATAGTAACTAGAGAGCGGATCCTATTGTTGTTTGGCGGAAAAGTTGAAATAAATATCAGTTTTATTTTAGCTGTGATCACTTCCTTGGCAACTTTGATTTCATTCTCGCAATAAAATAAATTGAATATACTAATGAAAGTGAAGCTACAAACTGTCGCTCGTGCTGTTAAGTTTAAGATTTTATCTCAGAGGAAGCCTAGATCTATACCAGACCAAAAGATATTGCAGGGCTAAACTTTGGCATTTGCCTGCGAACAGCCATTTTGTTTTTTAAATCAATATATTTTAACTTTTATTATTAAATATAAATAAATCTACTTATGATAAAATCCGAAGGCAAGAAAGTGTGTAATCATTCCGGGCGCGACCACTCTGGTCTGCGAATCGACTGTAGTTAAATGCCATGTTGGGCTTAATGAAAAACCTATGCTAGCTACAGCTAAATGAGATAATATCTTCTACTTGAAATCATGCCGGTTCACCATATTTTCCTATAAAACATGTATATCATATCCTATTATAATGTTTTAAGTTCTTAATTAAAAATTCAGATTAAACATCGGAATCCCAGATATAAACAAACACACACTGTTATCCAGTATTATATTACGTTTTCTTTTTAAATATTCTGGCACCATCTACTGGCAGATAAGACAGAGGTCACGGCTGCCGAAGGCAGTCGCGCATCATCTGCCGATTCCAGGCTCTTGGAGAGCCCATATGAGTCACGACCAGGAGGGATCCAGTTTACCCGGGGACCCTCTAGGTGGTGCTCTTCGGCCGGGGGAGAAGCGGAGGCATGAGCCTACCTGCACTTCATCACCCTTTCCCAAATGAAAGAGACTACAAGGTCGAAGCGACATTAGTGGCACCTTATAAAAGGGCCACTAGGTTCACACTTGGGCGGATAGCGAGAGTGAGCCACGGCTTCGTTGCCGGGATCCCAAAATGGAACCGGGTCCTAGGCCTGATGTGAAACACTCACACTATCCCATTACTGTACCGCACCTTCCAAATATCAAATCCTAGGGGAGGAGGAAGCTACTGGCAGATAATACCAAACAAATTTTGAAATTTTTTTTCCATCGTAAATAAAATGCTTTTTTCTTATGAAACGTAATTAAAATATAAGGAATAAATAGTACCAAGTAATTTCCATTTAATTTTGCTTATATAATCAAAAAATGAGCTATGTGGTGAGTCAAGCTCTTTAGAAACTCGTTGATAACACTTATTTACAAAAACTTTCGCACATGGATTATTTTTTAATATTTAATTTGAATGTTTTCTGTTTTAAAATGTTTCGTTTAACTATTTCAAAAATTGAGTAAAAAAAAAAAAATCCCCATTTGTATTTGTAGAAATCATTTGTCATTTTTAAAATGTACTTTTCTACGATACATACCTTTCAATAATAAAATCTTCATGCTGTTTGTTTGTATGAAGTCTTATGAAAATCTAGCGCAGATCAACTATCTGTCATTTTTGACGGAGGTTATATATTTCATATAAAACATGTATTCTGTAAACACTTTTTTTCAAAAATTGCAGTGATTTCTTCCGTAGGGAGGCTTTGCGGTGATCGATCCAGTATTGTGCTTCTGTTTTAAATACTGTTTTGGCGTCATCTATTAGCTTTAAAATGTACTTTTCTACAATACAAACGTTTCAATAATAAAATCTTCATGCTTTTTGTATGAAGTCTAATGAAAATGGAACGCAGATCAACAATCCGTCATTTTTGACGGGGGTTATATACTAGTTAGTTAATAAAATTAAATAATGCATTTATAATAAATAAATTTGGATGAAAATTATTTGAGAAATGAGAAAAAATCAAATGTTTTGATTTATCGCCACTGTCGGCCATCTTTTTTTTTTTTTTTTTTAAATCAAAACATTTTAACTTTTATTACTAAATATAAATAAATTAGTTAATAAAATTAAATAACGTGTTTATAATAATAATAAGTAAATATAGATGAAAATTATTTTGGAAATGGGAAACAAAACAAATATGTTTTGATTTTAAAAAACAAGATGGCGGACCACAGGCGAATGTCAAAGCTGTTGCAGTAACAAAATTTTTCTTTAAATAGGGGCTTGGTACAAGAAACTTTTTTAAGCTCCGGTTTATTTTGTACCTCCTTGCCCCCAGGTGAAAAAAAGATTGTTCAATCTTCTGTATTTTATAATGTTATAAAATGACTTGGGAGTATGCATTGCACGCTTCCCTTCTAATAAATGTTACTTAAAAAATATTTTTTTTATGGCTAAGCTTTAAAATTAGCCTGCTGTCCGCCATCTTGTTTTTTAAATCAAAACGTTTGCTTTGTTTCTCATTTCCAAAATAATTTTCATCCATATTTACTTATTATAAACATGTTATTTAATTTTATTGACTAATTTAATTATATTTAATAATAAAAGTTAAAATGTTTTTATTTAAAAATTAAGATGGCTGACCACGGGCGATAAATCAAAACATTTTAACTTTTATTATTAAATGTAAATAAATTAGTCAATAAAATTAAATAACATGTTTATAATAAGTAAATATGGATGAACATTATTTTAGAAATGAGAAACAAAACAAATATGTTTTGATTTAAAAAAATAAGATGGTGGACAGTGGGCTAATTCCAAAGCTGTCTGTCATTTCATGGAATGTAACAATATTGTCAGATTTTTTTTTATTTTAAAAATGCATTAAATTTTGCTGGCATTGCTAAAATAACAGGAAATCAAACAGTATTTCTTTCTTTTTTTACGTGAAGAATATTTTAGAAAGTAGCATCATAGTTGGCAATTTGGAGAAAGTTAGCACTGAAATGTTATCAAATATGCTTTATTTGATAATATATTTCATAGCTTTTGAACTAATGTCACTAACAGATGTATCATCAATAAAGTTTTGACGGTACAGTGTCTAGAAATATATTTCTAGGCACTGTATCGGCAGGAATCCGGAAATTGCAAGCATATTTTGGCGGAAGAAAAAACAGTTTGGCATGCTGAATTAGGTGGACAGGTGATGTTGGACTCAAGAAAAGGTTATCATTTAAGTCTGTGAATCCACCGAATAGTTATTTTGGCTGAATATTCAGCTAAAAGTCCTACATTTCAGAGTTTAAAGGTATTAAAAAGTTAAATTTTAAAACAATTTTACATAATAAACACAAATAAAATTACTTCTATTTTGATGAACAAGTACTTTTCACTAGTAAACCTTACACTAAAAGAGATATCTATGCATCAGGTTATTTTAAGAAGGACAGTATTAAAACTTTTTAAATTGATAAAACTTTAAATGTCACGGCTTCTCTATGAATTAAAATGAATATAAAATTTTCTTATACTCTGAAACAAATGTTTTTATAACAAAAAGAAAATTTGAAAAAAATTACAAAAAAGCTTTTCTAGCTTTTGGTTTTTGATGTCAAAAACCCAAACCTTTCTTGATCTCGAAGCATACTTATGTCAGAATTTTAAATTTATCTTTTTACAGTAGAAAAGTTTGTGCCTGTTTAATCATAATTTTTAAATATTTTAGTATTATTGAAAAATGACTGAAAACGAAGCTGAACTCTTAGATTATGAAGATGAGGATGAACAAGAACAGACTGCACCTGATCCAGCTATAGAAACTAAGAAGCCTGCTGGAGGTTATGTCTCCATTCACAGCTCTGGGTTTAGAGATTTTTTGCTTAAACCAGAATTATTAAGAGCTATTGTTGATTGTGGTTTTGAGCATCCATCAGAAGGTAATTCATATTGCTATTTGATTATAGTTCTTATTGTAATGTGTAAGGGTTGTAAGGATAATTGTCTGGGGTAATATTTTACAACTTATGTATTTATTTTATTGATCAGCATCAGCAATTTTTGGTTATAAAAATTCAAATGAATTTATCTCTTTCCATTAAAAAAAACTCAAAATCAAGTAGCAATAGAACTTCTGTAATAGAGGCTGACATATCCTCGCAGTTTTGGCACCAGAATTGGAACCCAGTCAAAAAACCAAGCTAATCAGAACTGAGTCTGAGGCAACCCTTCCTCCGGCTCCAGCAGATTGATGCTGAACTGGGTATCAATAATCCGAAACAAAATGGATATGCGTCAGCTCCTATTATAGGA
Source organism: Maratus michaelseni (assembly GCA_963931845.1). Lineage (NCBI taxonomy): Eukaryota > Metazoa > Arthropoda > Arachnida > Araneae > Salticidae > Maratus > Maratus michaelseni. The sequence goes on from OZ007593.1 coordinate 268,866,260, forward strand.
GTCTTGTGGCAAAAACGTTGTTAGTTCTTAGCAGGGTTGTAGTGGATACCCTGGATACCCACCCGTGCAGGGTTTAAAAAAAAAAAAAAACCTGAGCTTTTTACAACCATAAGGGTTGTAGTGGGTAGCTGCTGAGGCTGGGTTTAAAAAAAAAACAACCGGGTTCTTAGACTATTGTACCTTTCATTAATTTTTTTACATATCACACATTTAAACCTATCCTTAGTTTATTTTCAAATTTTTTCCATAAACAAACTGCATTAGAAATCGCATAATTTTATTTGCATGTAAACAAGGGCTACAAAAATTGTAAACTCTTCATAAATATCAATAAGTACTTTTTAAAGGCATATACTTTTTCTAAAGTTTTCTATATCCTCTCCATCACTTTTTCCTTCCTAAAGTTTCTGTATTTTTTATATTTAAAAATTCATAAAAAAAATTAAGCTATTTTGTAATAGATAATGCATTAAACTTTAACATTTTTCAGCTGAAATTCTCTATTTTTAATTTAGAATTTTTAAAGTTTGATATTTGATTTTAATAAAATTTAAAAAGCATGGATTTTGTGTTTTCAGTCTCTTCCACTCTTAAAATTTGCAATGCAACTTGGCAAAACATAATATTTATTACAAAATACCTTGACCTAAATTTTAAATAAAAATTTTCAAATAGTTGATTTAAGCCATTTTTAAAATGAAGATCAACAAACCCTGGACTAAACATCCCAGTTCTGCTAGAGATTCCTTCTGAATAAAATATATCAAAGTATTAATTGTATCCATTTATATATTTTTCAGTAAGATAAGAAAGAGCATTGGGAAACTCATTATTTGACCCATGGTCGTCTCCCAAATCAGTTATCTTTCTGGATCTTTGCATGTGATAATTTTAATAATTTCTTCATCACTTGCTTCTCCACAAAATTCAAATTCTTATATTTGTTAAATTTTTGTAGTTGAATTTTTCGTTGAAGTTGAAAATTTTTGTCATCTGCATGATTAGTTTCTTCAGACTTGCCAAATGTCCTGATTTTTAATCATTCTCCCAATTTCCCATTTATTTATTTTTTTTTTCAAATTTCTCCTGATTTTCTACTATATTGAAAATTCTGTCATTTTCACTCCTCGTTATTGCATTAAACGGAACCAGCTAACCAACTCATAAGGAAAAATGCTTTTCTAAAAATGTAATTTCGTCAAAGGATTGCGGTAAAAAAAACTAATTTTGTCAAAGATAGAGTTCTTATTTCTTTTTCTCTGCTTTCCCCTTCCCTCTTAAAATTCAGGAGTTGATTCAAAGTCCATTATGCATGATACACTGTAAAATTTACATAATCAATTTGTATGAATGAATAGAACAAATCCAAACTTTAAACAAAAATAGCAACACGTCGCAAAGGAATGAAAGAAAATTACTGTGATAGTAGCTGATAAGCTCGACGTTCACTGGTCTACGCATGTACAGGGATAAAGCTAGTTTTGTTCCCAACTTCCTATTGGGTAATGCGAGTTTTGAAAGTAAACCATGATTTTACAATGTCAAATATACACGATAAAACTAGTTTCATTGCAAATTGTTACATTTTTTCGGGGTAGTTTAGCAAAAGAATAGATTGATACAGAAAACACTTTTTAATTTTGGTTAAGGCAAATTTTGAAACTCGCATCCTCATATGCACATGATAAATTAAAATCTATTAACAAAATATATTTACTTTTAATTTGGAGCTGTTACAAATTTTAATTAACCCACTACATAACTTTAATTTATCTGCTCCAAAACTGGCATTTACTTCGAGAAAACTCATATTTGACCTGCTCCAAATATAGATTTTTTAATTTTCCACCCCTGTAAAAAGACTAGAAATATGTTACAGTCTAACATAAGTGATGATCAAGGCGTGACAAATGCGGTTGCCACTGGCGACCAACTTTTTTTTATCTGGCCACTAAGTTTTTTAATTTTTACAAAAATTGAACTGAAAAATGAGCGCAAACAACATTTTATCACTCCAACACCTTACTCGTGCGAGCAGCAAACACAGTAATCTTTTTCTTCTCTTGTACTTTTAATGGAAAAGCCAAGTTTTAAAAGCATTTTCCATTTCATGCACATAAAACGCCATTCTTTTCAGTTTTAGTCGGCTAAGCATGTCACGTGATTAGAATGTGGGGGGGGGGGGGGGGGGGGTCAATAAAAAATGTCAATCCAATCTATGTGACACATAAGAATTGGATGCAATGATAAAAAAGGCTTAACGCTTTTTTGTAACTTTCAAACCAGATTTTTGTGTTCAGAATTAAAACTGATTAATCTATTAAATTCATTTTAAAGAGTAACAACATATAAGTGATTTGAAGTAAATCTATAAAACTTAATTAGCTTTTCAAGAATAATTCATTTTAAGAAAAATATTCATATTTCGTGCCCGCTTAAAATGTTTGGCATCTAGCACCTGTTTGCATCACACACGTGCAACGTCACTCTGTTTGGATTATTATCTGCAGTAAATGGGAATAAAAAATCATTGATTGCACTTTAGAAGGTTAAGGTTTTTTTTTTTTTTTAATTCTTACATTCCTATTGTAGATCGTTGGATCAAAATTATAGGTGCAGTTTCCCAAAATCTGGAAGGAGCCAGTGGCTCCTAAACCTGAAAAATCCAGAGGCCACATTATGAAACAAACACATAAAAACAGTATTTTTTCTTCATTAGCTTGAGTATTTTATTAACAAACGATTATCTAAAGTTTTTTGTTCTGTAGATAACTCCCCCCCCCCCCCCCCCCCAAAGTATTTAACATAGCTGAAAATAAACTCTCAACATAGGAATTGGCATTAAAAAAAATATGTCTATAAAAATCAGAATTAAAAATATACATGAAAAAATATGGAGAAAATTTATTTTCGTTTAGGTTTCAGTTTTTAATGAAATAAATTTAACAATTTCTGACATTTTCAAGGATGATGGAGAAAGATCGAACACTATAAGCCTCATTGCAGCTTTTGTTGGCAAGGGGATTTTTTTAAGGATTTATTAAAGATTTTTTTTATCCCTATGGAGACAATAAATTACAATATTTGGCGATCGCTGATTTTCAAGTTCTATTATCGCGACTCCTTGACGAACTTCGCGATTGTTCAATGAAAATCACTATTTTTTACCGCGACTAAATGATAAAATTCGCTATTTCTTTTGCAGCTGATTGACGAAATTCACGCTTTTTTATATGACTAATTGACGAAATTTAGCATTTTTTCCGCGACTAACGAAATTTGAATTTTCTTTTCGCAACCAATTGATGAAATTCGCATTTTTTTTTTTTTTTTTTTTTTTTTTTTTTGCGATCGATTGATAAAATTAATGGTTTATCGCAACCGCTTGATGAGATTCATGGTTTTAATCCACGAGCAATTGATGAATTTCGTTGTTTTATTTTGTGCTCATTTGACGGCACTCTCGATTTTTGTTCCGCGACAGATTCGCGAAATTCACAGAGCTAAAAATCCTAGAGCTACGAATTGAATGAGTGGGCCCAAAATTATTTTCTTCTCGACACGAATTTTTCTGCGTCGCGGTCTAATTGCGGTATGCCGTCGCCACAGAGGTCATTCGCGACGCATATCAACATAATTTTTTTTTTTCTGGATCTGTGGGGATCATAGTTTTTTTTTTTTTTTTTTTTTTTTTTTTTTTTAAGAAGAAAACGGTAAATTTGCGAATCAGTGGAATTGCGGCCTCCATGTCCAATCATATGTTTTTAATTATGGACAATAGAAAAAATAAAAAAATGTGCTAAATATCTCGGAAGTATGGATGACAATCCGCAAATTTGATTTAAAAAAAAAAAAAAAAAAAAAAAAAAAAAAAACTGAAATCTACTGTTTGGCAGGAAAGGGGCATTCCTGTAAAACACTTGGCGACTTAGGCACCGAAAGTTAGTGGCCAAAGCAAAAAAATTAGTCGCCACGTGGCGACTGGCGACCGTGAATCTACACCTATAATCAAAATAAACCTCGGCCGGCTGCTCAGTTCGATTATGTAATTCCAGCGTTGGAAAATGTTTTTTGTTATTCCCCTTTTTAGCCATGTATGAGGGGCAGTCAGAAAGTAAGTTTCCCCTGGTGACTGTGGACAGAGGTGTGTATGAAAGACAAAAAATGTAATGAGACATTAAAGATAAAACAACTTTATTCTTCCACATAAGTACCAAGTACATTGAGACATTTGTCATACCGCTTTATAAGCTTCAAAAAGCCCTCCATGAAAAAATCAGGGCTTTGCATACGGACGAAGCAACAGCACCATCTGCGCAGGCACTGCAACAGCGCCATCTGCTTGATGGTGATCGACCTCTACCCAATGGTGTATCTGTGTCTTGCACGTTCGCGTTAACCTGCTGTGTCGTCTTTCGCCCATAGCCGTTCAACGGTTCGTCCGTATGCAAAGCCCTGATTTTTTCCTGGAGGGCTTTTTGAAGCTTACAAAGCGATATGACAAATGTCTCAATGTACTTGGTACTTATGTAGAAAAATAAAGTTGTTTTATCTTTAATGTCTCATTACATTTTTTGTCTTTCATACACACCTCTGTCCACAGTCGCCAGGGGAAACTTATTTTCCGACTGCCCCTCGTATATTGCTGCGAACGTGACAATATTTAATTAAATTTCTTGTAAGATGTCTCATTATAGATGCTGCAAAGTTACACAATATTAAGAAAACTTGAAGTCATATTCACACACACATTAAAAAAAAATTAAACTTTTATTTTTAATTTGACAAAATCAAGAGAGTTCATTAAATGCAAATTTAGAAATAATAAAAGGTACGTATTATCCGTGCCAGTTTTAAGCCAACTGCGCCAGGCATGGAGCCAATATTACTAATTATAGTAACCCTTATATTTTGTTTTCTTGCTGCATGGTACATGCCTGGGAATAATCTATAATATTATTCTTTCTTATTTACTATGCTATTTACCATTTATTAATTTTACTAAAATAATGTTATTTACTATTTTTAACAATGTTATAAATTTAATAAACATATATTACATTTTATTTATTTTATATTAATTACCATTTTTAACAATGTTATTTGATAATGTTAAATTACTACATTTGAAAACATGATTGGCAGCAGGAATAAACACGATTGGTACTTGGCAACCATTTTTGGCGACCAATCTCCTGGCACTGATAATACGTAAGTACCTAATAAAATTAGAATTTTTTGACTGAATTCAATAGGCTTAAATGGCAAAAAAATCGTTTTCCGGTTTCACTATTTTATTTATGCTCTTTCAGCAGATATAGATTTTATCTTTTTTAACTGAGCACTATTCTGAGCTATGTAACTAATAATTCTAAACTATGTTTGTTATTTTTTTCTCACTTAATTCTCAAAAGAAAAGAAAAAAGAAGAAGAAGAATTGTGTTTATGAAAATCAATAAGGGGGGGGGAGGGCGAGGGATAACTTTTTTTCCTGAAGACTAGAATTTATACCTGGCTACCAGATTTTTTCAAATTTGTAAAGCCCTGGTGATGATATTTTGGAAAAAGTATTGATGGCAAAATTAAGCCTCTAGAGCAGCCATACTCAACCTTTATTTCTCGCGGGCCGCAAACGTATGTTTGAAACGTTAAGCGGGCCGCAACACACTTATATAAAGTTTTAAAAAAAGAATTAAAATAGTAAGATAGCATAAGTAATGTAAAAAAGTTAATATTAATCAGAATGTTTGTCGAGAAAGAAATGTTACCAAGAATTTTTAACACCATTATTTCCAAACAATAAACTGCATGGTAGATTTCTTTTGCAAATGTTGTAAATATTTGTTGTTTGGAAGAAGTGGTGTAAAATTTTTTGGTGCAATTTTTTTAGCCACAAATGTTCAACTCCAAAAAGATGTACTGGCTTTATAATAAGTATAAAACTTAATAATATAACAATGCATAATTTCTAAGTGTTAAAGAAAAAAAAATGGAGATTTTTCTCTCAGGAGTCCTTTTTTTTTTTTTTTTTAATGTAGAATAGAAATACATTTAATTAATTTGTAATAATGTTTGATCAGTCTTAAAGACTAAGTAAAGTATGCACCACTGTAACACAAATATGACTACGAGTAAAAAGAACTTTTGCCTTAACTGAATTTAAGATGTTTTAACATAATTTTAGATTAATTATAAAAAACAGTACACACTTTGTCTTTCCATGAAAATATTTAAAACAGTGAAGGTCTTAAACACCTTTTATGCAAATCTCAATTTTATAAATAGGGAATAATGACTATTTGTCTCGGGCCGCAGATTGAGTATGGCTGCTGTAGAGGATATTGTTATGAGCAGAACAGGGTTGGTATTTTTGCCAGGGCAGTGACAAAAAATGGCTAATTCTGATTGGTCTTTAATTTGTAGTAAGATCTATAAATTTATAAGGATCATAATGGTATAAACAATTAGATTTAATAACCTATATCATTTAATATTTATTTTGCTAATTCATAAATGTAATTAAAATAGTTTAATATTTTAAATGTTTATAAAATAGGTGGGATTCAGTCTAATACTTAGGAACTTATAGGCTAAATTTTGTTCCCCCTTCAATAAAGTATTTTGTCAGCCATTAATATTTTCTTAATTATCAAAAGCTTTTATATAACTTTGCTACTTTTATATTGTGTATAGAGTTCTAAAAATTTGTAGATAAGTCTTTTGTACTAATTTATAATTATTTATCTGATGAAACTAGTCTTACAAATAAAAAAATAATTAAATTGAAAATTATACATTGAAAAAAACCTCTCTTATGTCATGTTAGGAAATTATAATTTTCTCCCTCTTACACTCCAAGAAAGAGATAAAAAGTTACATTCTGTACTTTCAGTAAGTAGCCTGCCTCTAGCCATTTTATCTTTCTGTACTATATTCTCCTAAATACACTTTTGAAATTCACCAATGCAACAGTCCATTGATCACAAGACAATAACAAATATTCTTTCTAAATTAGTTTGTTATGCTATGCTAAAACAGCAAAAATTAGGTTGTAATGTAGATATCACTGAATTAGTTGAAATTTAATAGTGTTCTGCTTTAAATATAATTTTATATTAAAAATTTGAATTTAGAATATTTGAATTACTTACAAACTATTAAGTTTCTTTTTTCTTTCATTAGATTTTTGTTTTTCTCGAAAAAAAAAATTAAATGGACATAGCCTATTTTTGCCACCACTTTGGCCAGGTTTTTTCCGCCTATGGCAAAAACTTATCAACCCTGGAACAGAGTTTTGAAAGTTCTTTTATTTAAAAATGCTAAATCTTCCACAACCACGACTATTTGTAATTTCTCTTTTACAAATAGGTGAAATAAAATAAATTGAAAATAAAAAATCTAGTGTTGGTGTATAATTAAATATGCAAATAGTATAGCAGTGTTTGTCTTTTTCTTCCTTCAAGTACTAATTAGGCCACTGCGAAAATTGTTGCAGAGGGGGAGGGGCAAAATGTTGAAAAAAAGTTTCCTGGTTTTTGACTTTGGGGGGTTGGCAAGTCTGGTTTCTTCCTCATCTGTCACGACGAAACCAATTTATTGTTTTCTGTTATATATCTATCTCTGTTCCCTGTGGCATACGAATCATTAATGGCCAATAGCAGTCTAGATATTCACCACAGCTCATAGAAAAAGTTATCTGTAGAGAGTCTGAACAATTAACAAACTAGTTTTAATGTTAGTTCTAATGCAAGGTTTTTCAGGATTTTGTGATTAATTAGAATTAACTGACAGTTATCACATGTTCACTGTATATGATTATTATTAATGTTGAATTGATTACCCTTCTTATGGTAAAGTATTCATGATTATTTTTATCTTTTTTTTTTTTTTTTTTAGTCCAACATGAATGCATTCCCCAAGCAATACTTGGAATGGATATACTTTGCCAAGCTAAATCTGGCATGGGAAAAACAGCTGTATTTGTTCTTGCAACTTTGCAACAGCTGGATCCTATAGATGGCCAGGTCAGTATTGAATGTTTATATCTATACTAATAAAATAAAGTTTCGCTCTGTGTGTGTCTGTTGGCGACGGCTAGGAAAATCTCGCCCACCTAGAAGCCTGAAAATTTAGAGCACAGATGTCATACGCACCACATTGGCGCAATTTTTATTTTTTTCCCGTCAGTTTGGTGAAAACTTTGTTTTTTAATATAGCGTTATAACGTTATTTCATTTTTATATCAAAATAAAAAATCACTTGTTATTATTGCATGCTATTTGTAACTAATATTCAAAGACAAAGTTTACGGCAAATTGACGGGCGAAAAAAATCGCGCTATTGTGGTGTGTATATGACATGTGTGCCAAATTTAGATTTAGGTAATCCAAACCTTCTGGTGCACCTGAGCCTCAAAATTTTAATATTTTGAAAATGGTATTAATTTAAAAATTGATCAAAGATCACAAATAAAAAAAATCACTCTTCCGAATCTGCTCGCGCATATTCAGAAGTGATGAAATACTATATATGCACATTCATAATATAACCTTTACCTTTATTCAACAGTACGTTAAAGTTCACTTATCTTTATTTAAATACATTATATTAAAGTGAACTTACCTGTTCTTAGTTTATAGATGTTATCATTCCTCCATTCACTTTAATATGTTTTTACTTATCCTGTTTATTATTTCTATCTCATCAAATTCAGTTCAGCTTATTTTGTTTATAATTTACAAACATCGTTTATCTTCTACTCCTGCAAAGCAAGCATCAAAGTCTGTATTACCAACCAACTTGCACTTTTGTGAGGTCAACAGCTGGCGACAATGCACATGTACTTTTTCCATCATTTACATTATGCCTTCTTTTCGACCAATTAACTCACGACTTGTGGCAGTATGGACGAACTTTTGTTATTACGATAGTATATAACAAGTGGAGTTTCATTCAAGCGTTAGCTTCGCTTTGTCTTGTGTTGTTTACTTGAAGCATGAGATATTTTACCTTTTTAGTCAGTCTGAAAGTGTCATCGGTTATACAGAAATAAATTTTTAATGTCTTTTAAAACCTAAACCTTTTTACTGGTATTTTAAATGAGCTCTTTATAGTTCAGTATTTTTACAATCAGTATCATCTATTTTAGTCATCTCTACTTTTAAATGTAAGCATTAGATGGCAATGTTATCAACCTTTTTATAAAGAAGCAAGGAGGTACAGTAGAACTCCAGTTATATGTTTTGCCTGGGACCGGACAACAAAACGTATAACTCAGAAAAATGTACAACTCAATTAATGGTTTACCAGAATCCTTTTTTAAATATATCATAAAAACGTTGTTCCACTGAGACGTTTCAGTTACCTTTCTTATCAAAAATGGAGATTTCTTAAGTATTACTGCACCCATGACATATATATTCGGAAATGGAACAGAGTAGAAAAAAGGTACATAAGAAAAGTACACTTCAAGTTATTTTATCATAAAATATTTTTAATACACATAAAGTACTTAAAATCATCATCTCATTGGTATCGTCTCGGCTTGTAAATCATTTATCAAAAAAATTTTAATAGTTTACTGGATCTTCTTGAAATAATCACTAATCGACGATTGTTTCTTTTCGGCAGAGCCGACATTGAACAGCAAACTTTACTTTTCTGTTAATAATGCAGCCGACTTATTACTACTTTTACTACTCACGAACCGCTTTACTATGTCAAAAGCCCTCAGAGCAGCTCCAAAATTTGAGTGGGATGTTTCAAATCAGGCTCATCCAACACATCGTCAGTGTTTCCGGTTACAAAATGTGTAAATGAGACAAAATTTCGTCTGGTGACTCAAAAATGTAACATATAACTGAGGGAAATCAGGGTTCATACTCATCAGGGGAAACCTGGGAATCAGGGGCAAGTCAGGGGATAAATTTTGTGTCTTAAAAATCAGGGGAATCTCAGAGGATTTTCCAAAAAATACCAAAAACCTGGGAAAATTTGGCAAAACAATCGGCCACTCTGGGAAATGAGGGCACTTGCTGTTATTCGCATGCTTTGTGATGTAAAAGCATGTATCTGCAAAATGTTCAACAAATTGTAAATTTTGCAAAAAATTCTGTAACAAATCAGTAGTTTGTGCTTCAGAATCAGTTGTGAACTTGAGAGTGGAACTTTCACAACTCTTAAGATTTTTGTGTGTAACATAACAAAATCTTGATACCTAGAAAATTTGCTGCTGATCTGGGAAAAATACATACAGGTTTTTTATACATACCTGTGTATATATATATATATATATATATATATATATATATATTAACCTTCTGATCAGTGGCGCACCCAGGATTTTATCATGGGGGGGGGGGCGAACATTGGTGGCGAAACAAAATAAAATTATTGGGGGGAAAATTTCTCTAGTTGTGATTGCAGTAGGAAATTACAAGGAGATTCTAATTAATCATCAAATTGCCGTTAATTAATTCAGTATTCAATAATTAATTATTTATTTTAATAAAAATGAAAATTAATATACTGAAAATTTAATTTAATTAATAATTAAAAAATGAAAATATTGTTACACAATAAAATCTATTCTTCTTTTTTTTTTACAAAGCTCTTGAATTACTTCAGTCGCAGTTACATTAATCTCTCTGTGTATATATAACAAAGCCAGCCCATTTAATCTTGATTCTGTCATAGTGGATCTTAAGTAAGTTTTTAAAATGCGTAAGGTCGAAAATGACCTTTCGCTGACGCAGGCTGTAACGGGAAGCGTTGCAAATATTTTTAATAATTTGTAGATGTTGGGGTACAACATTTTGTCACATTTCGAAACTGCTTCAATGGCATTCTTGCATCGAGTTATTGAAAGCGATTTTTCAAATTTTTTGTACCACAACTTGAATTCGGCGTCCAAAATTTCTGAATTTGTGGAATGCAAATCATGTGCATAAAATTCACACAATTGACGGAAATCTTTCATTTCACTTGCTGTTGGAGCATCTTTTCCATTAGGTAGAAGAATAAAAAAAATTTTCAAAATGCTGCGGTGCCGAACGAAACGTTCATTAAGTTGAGTCAACATTTGATCAACGAATGGAATAAAAATATTTCTCCTGAAATACTCTTCTACAGAATCGGCTGGAACATTGGATCTGTGTGTTTGTTTTGATGCAGTCCTTGGCATTTTAATATCAACATGAAAGTTGTCGGCTTTCACACAAGCTTCATCATAAATATCCTTGAAAGAAATATCTGGGGCTTTACGAATAGCATTTAATTGAGCCACAACATCGTCAACGAAATTTAAGGCAATTAAAAGGTCACTGTCACATTTTTGCAATAACTTAGACAATGGTAAAGTGTATGCAAATATATTCTGTAAGCTAAATAAAGAAATTAGGAAACCAAATTCACATAACGAATTTTTCAAAAGTTTTGCCTTAGAAGACGAGTCTCTGTCTTCCCAAGTTGCGATTGTTTCAAGGCTATGAATCACTGCATCATATAATTCTACCATGGTCATGATGGCTTCATGGCGTTCTACCCACCTAGTTGGACAAACTTTTCGTAGTTTTTGTTTATTAATTTCCGGTGTATGTTTGTCAATATTGTTGCGGAGGACGTCTTGCCTCTTAGGTGTAGTGAAAAAATTGTGTGTCATTTCTATTATGCCAATGCAGTTTCTTATTTCTGTCACAGATACAGCATTTCCAACTGCTAAATTTAAACTATGTGAGGCACAATGCACATATAAAGCTTGCGGATATATAGCTGATATGTGAGACTGAACACCGTTAAACTTTCTGCTCATTGATGCGGCACCATCATAACCTTGCCCACGTAAATAGGACAAGTCGATACCATATGTCTTTAATCCTTCTAATATTTTGTCGGACAAGTTTTTTCCTGTGGTGCTTGCTACAGGAATAAATTGTAAGAATTGTTCACAAACTTTGTTGTCATTATCTTCATCTATATACCTGACACACAAGGAAATATGTTCAATAGTAGAAATGTCACATGTTTCATCAGCAAGAATAGAGAAACATTTTGCCGAATTAATTTTTTCTACCAAACTATTCAAGATGATATTGTTACACGCGTTTATAATTTGATTTTGTATGTTCCAGCTAATATAGGTAGCGTTTTTGGCAGAATGTTTAAAATGTTCAGTCAGGTTTTTATCACCCGCATCAATTTTTGTTCTTAGTAAAGCTCGAAAATTGCCTTCATTGGCGATTGGCTCCTGATCAATCGAAAATTCTCCATAATCACGATGTCCTCTCAAGGGTATATTTTGTCGACCGCATAAAATTACAGTTTTTATAATCGGCTCTAATCGTTTCCGATTAACTGCAGCTTGCGATGCCTGACCTACATCAATTTGTCGATCGACTGAAATACATTTTCCATCTCGAATATTCTGTAGCCTTTCGTAAGTTGCAATAGTCCTGATATGATATTCTGTTTTTTCATGATTATTAAATTTCTCAATGGCTTTCTTCCAATTATTATAACCTTGTGTGACCAACTGCCCAGCTACTTCCGATTTAGATTTTCCAACGTTAGGAGGTGCAAAAAATACGCAATATTTACAATACGCACTATTTTCAACTTGAGAATACACAAGCCAAGTATATTTTTTAAACCATGTGTATTGAAAACTTCGTTTATGATTTGCAGCTGTAGCACAGGTTGCGGGGAAATTAAAATTTGGTTCTGGTTCCCACAACTTTTTCATAATATCTAAATTATCGTCAGTATTGAATGTTTGTTCTTTCAGCAATGCGATGTCTTGATAATTGTTAACAGCTGAGGAAATACTTTCTTCTTGGATATTCGATTGCTTTGACTGACTTGCGACTGGGGAAACCGAATTCAAATCGGTATTTATAGTGTTAATAACGTCGTTATTACTAACATTTAAATCATCTTTTTTTGTTTTTGTGAAATAATTCAATTTTAATAAATTACTCTGTTTACGTTTTTCAGCCATAATTTGAAGAAAAAATCTAAAATAAATAAATAAATAAATAATAAATAAATAAATAAAAATAAAATAAATAAATAAAAATAAAATAAATAAATATTTTACAAATTTAATTTGCAAATGTCATCAAAAAGTTCTCATGTATATTACTTATCACGGGTGAAAAGCTAGTCTGAAGATCAGGATATGATTGCCAATAAAGTCATTGCAAAATAGCCAAGCAGAATACAAAATAAATTTTTAATTTAAAACTTCTACGAATTTTATTTACCGAGAGTTTAGTTTCATATTAGTAATAATTCTTTCGGTGTGGAAAAGTTTTGTAAATTTTTTTTATCATCATTTTCAGAATTCACATCAGAATTTGAAACTTTGGAAACTTTATTCTTTGGTGGTTTAATTTTAAAATTTATTCCAAATATCTTTAATAATACTTAAAAATAATTAAAATAGTAAAAAATTGAAATGAGCTAAATATATAAAAACGCGTTTTAAGTAGCTTGAAAATTAACGTATAATATTATATAAACTATAAAATCTCATAAAATATTAACTTGAAATATCAATTAAATTAATATTAAATGGTGTATTAATTAATCTTAATATATATGACAAAATGTTAGCAACAAAAAAATGCTAATTTCCAATTTAATTGGCATAGCATAGGAGTTTTGTTATTTAAGTTAAAAATAACCAACTATTCAGTGTTGAGGTGAATACTTGGTGCATTCATGTGTGTATTAGATTTGTGTTTCAACATTTGTGTTTGTTTTTATAACACAACTGACAAAATTTAAAAGAACAATTGGAAAATGGCAATTATTTATAATTATTTGATAATTTTATTATAATATGATTGTAAACAGTATTTATTTTCTTTCGTGTTTCACTTTTGAAATGTTTTGCTTAGTTGGCGATAATATGAATTCAAAGTACAAAATTACCAGTTCAACAAGCTTACAACAAAGAATTCATAAAACTCCAATTTAAAAAAAAAAAAAGAAGAAGAAGAAAGAATTAGAAAATTTTACTCAAAGTGAAATTTCTAACCTCTCGTTCAAACACGTGACTAGAAATAAAAATTTCGAAACACTTTCTCTCAGAAGTATATTTTTCATTTCAACAATTTGTTTTCCTCAAGACCGTTATTGCTTCATGAACAAAATTTAAATTACATTAAGCTATTTTGTTAAGTTACATATATATATTAAAAATTTTGATAATACGGAAATAAAATATTTTAGTTGAGCAAATTAATTACTTCTTATTTTTAAACAGCGAAATTACAAGCATTACATGATGTATGAAAATAAAATTAATTCCGAATTAAAATGTATATATTTGGAAAAATATTAATTATATTTAAATAGATAAAGAAGAAGAAAACTGTCGGCATACTTAAAAAATTTTTAAGCACTCACATAGATGGAAAACGTTTAACTTATAAAATGATAATAATAATAATAAGCTTTAAAAGTTTAATTGCAAAAATTACGAGTTGTAAGAAACCTTCGGAACCAAAATTGAATTTTTTTTATTTTTTTTTTATTTTAAGAGTTGGGAATAGTTTAAAACTATGATATATATATATATATATATATATATATATATATATATCACATATATATATATATATCATCATCATCATCATCATCATCATCAACCGTTTTCAATCCACTGCTGGATGTAGGTCTCCCCCAGATTTTTCCATTGTTGCCTGTCTAGTGCTTTAGTCATCCAATTAACACCGGCCACTTTTCTGATTTTGTCACTCCATCTTACTTGAGGTCGTCTTCTTGGTCGTTTTACATCTCTGACGCGTCTATATATATATATATATATATATATATATATATATATATATATATATATATATATATATACAGACACACAGTCAAAGTCGGAGGGACCATAAAATAATAAATTAATAACCATAATTCATATTACCGAATACTGAACAATGTTATACACTAGAGTGGGGATGGAAAATTGCTTTGTGTTTGTATTATCAGTAATTCGTATTAAGAGGAAAATGTTATTAATATTGTAATATATATATATATATATATATATATACTAGCTACCCGCCCGGCGTTGCCCGGGCCCGAAATAATAACAATCTTGGAGGAAGGCGTTAACCCCCTCCCTTCCCATACCCGCAAATATAACGAATAATTTGTTCAAGAAAACCACCTTCACCTACAGTAACGCGATCATTAAAAAAATTATTAAATTTTTCTGATAAATAGAACATAACGAAGACGCTACGCTAAAATAGCCGGCAAACACCTCCCACAATGACAACATATGACAACACCTCCCATCCTCAATTTCAGATCTATATCTTAATTAGTTATCTAAATTTTTGTTCATTAGTAAAAATTGGCAATTATTTACTTTCTTTTTCGCAAACTAAATGGAGGGATCGGCCAGAGAAACAGATCTCTTTGTAGTTCAGTTTTTAATGAAAGCAGATCCCTGTCTGAAACTTTCTCAGATTTTTTTCACTGGCGCCAGCAGATTTTTAGCAGTTTTTTGCATAAATTAAGAAAAATTACCGGCCGAATTTTCCAAAAATTGCATAGACGGATGCAGAATTATTTTTTACATATGCTCAGAAATTTTCATATTGATATCTTAATTAGTTTTTTTTAGAATTCGCTAATTAGTAAAATAATTTCGAATTCGTTCATTTTCGCTTGCAAATCCACAACAACAGTTCTTTTCTTTAGCCATTTTGATTTAAAAGATGGCATTTTCGATGCGATGTTTAATGATATTCTAATTAATATCTAGAGTAATTATCAAAATATTAAAATTCTGAGACTCAGGTATACCAGGAGAGGGTTTGGACCATTGACTAGAAATATAATTTCCGTGACAGTTTGGCGCGAAAAAAAACCTGTTTGGCAGAATATTCTTCCTCCACACCTGCTGGAGGAAAGGACATGTTTTCTTCAAGAAAGGGTTGCTAGTCCGCTGTCCATTTATATTTCTAGTCAATGGTTTGGACTATTTAAATCTAAATTTACAGACTTCTAGGTGCGCTAAATTTTCCTAACTATCGCAGACAGACACACACACACACACAGAGCGAAACTTTCTTTTATTAGTATATATATATATATATATATATATATATATTATAAAATTATTCGAATCCGGCTTTCTCTCTCGCAAAAAACCGCTCGAAATCACATAATTTTAAACAAAATTAGAAGCATTTGAAATATTTAATTAAACTGAAATACAAAATTCAAAATCTTTAAATGGCTTGCGATCCAAATTTTGTCCGAATTTCATGAAACTTGACAGAAATATTTATTATACATACTTTAACAAAGCTGTATATTGGATTAAGAATACAGTTATATTAAGTACCATAAAATGCGATGAAAAATGTTGTGATATTTTGATAAAAATCCAGTTCAAACCCAGAAAAGAAAAAAAAAACTTTTGTATTCAAAAGTTAGTGTACATAATTTTTTTTTTTTGTGTTGTATTGTTAAATATTTTTAATATGAAGTCGAAGAAAAAATTGAAATTCGGTACGAATGGAGCATTTTGATTTTTTTTTTTTATTAAATAAGTGAAGAATATTAGGTAGATTTCTTAAGAAATACTACCTATTACATTCTCCCCTGTGTTGGAATTTCTGGAAAATTTTTGCAGATCTACGCCGATCATGACTCACAGAACCCAAAACCACCCCCAGTTCAAAAATTATATATCACTTTTTTATGGACACAATAACTTCAATAATTCTGTACAAATCTCTTCCAAACTGATACATAAAATCTCGGTCAAGTTCGTTAATTTGTAAAATCGAACCTAGGGGGAAAGGGGGTAGAAAGGAGGGCATTTTGTGAAAAAAGAAAAAAACCCATAACTTCTTAATTATGATACGTATCGAATCCGTTTAAAGTTATTATTACTTCTATAGGAAAAGGGCCAAAAATTTATGTATGACAGATTTTTGATATCATTAAAAATGGCCTCAAGGAGGTGAAAATATAGGAGTTTAAGAAGAAAAAAATTCATAACTTTGTCAGTTCACAAGATATCAAAGCCGCTTAAATTTATTATAAATCCTCTTAATATTATCTACAACTTTTATACTGACAATTTTTTTATAGGACCAACCCTTTTAACAAAAAATAAATAAATAAACAAATAAATAAATAAATAAACAAATAAATAAATAAATAAAAAGAAATATATATATATATGCCGGCTCCTCCCTGAGACACAGGTAGATTTCGAAGTGGGCGGTCCCAACTGCCGCATCATTTCAAAAAGGTCATTTCTTCTGAAATTCCCAATTAACAGGCGCCCCACGGTTTGCGTCTTCGAAATCTACCTGTGCCTGTAGGCCGAGCCATCAGGGATTTTTTTAAATTACATTTGTAAAGCAATGTTATTATTAATATTTATACAAAATCTCAAATAGAAATAAATTTTAAAAAGTTGTTTGAAAGTCCTCTGTCATCTTAAGGTTGTTCTCAAATGACCTGCTCAAGAATGCGAAACTTTCTGACTCATTTTTAAACTCAAAGGCATAAAATTGGCATTGAAGCGATTTGGAATCGAAATGAGTTTTCCATTTTTTGATGACTAAATTATTTATCCAGATATAAGTGATTCGTGTCACGTGACGACACGTTTTTTTCTTTCTCGTGTTCAAGCTCCAGAAATTCGGTTCAAAACGCCAACTTTGACAATATTTTCTGACTGAAAGATCTTCTGTCTTTACCAAAAAAAATGGAAAAGTTTTTCGATTATATGGATTTTGAACAAGAATACCTGCAAATTGCATTCGTTTCCGAACAAAATGAATAAAATAAAGGTGTCCGAAAGTAGCCCCTTTGGATTTGAGAACAGCCTTAGCCTTAAGCGTGCTCGTCTTAATGAGGTTTCATTATATATCTTAATTACTTGCATATTCTACATATAAATGCTTGTTTTAACACATGATTATAATCGTTCATTCAAAATTAAAAAAAACAGAAATTTTAAAAATATGAAATGTAACTTACCAGAGAACTTTCCGAATTTAGATGCCGGCACCAGACTCGATTGTTCGACCGAGTGAAAACTGAAAAAAAAACATGTCAAAGGGTGTCATTTTTTGGCGGTGATCGCTTTCTTGGCAACTTTGTTTTCATTCTCGCAATAAAATAAACGTTTTCTAAAGCAGCACACATTTATGGGGAAAAACCTCTTAAAACGTCATCTTTTTTTAAATTGTTTTTTATTGCATGGTACTACGGGGATTGTACTATGTATTATAGGGTCTTTTATAGGATTTTTTTACACACACGCACCAAAAAAAAAAAAAAAAAAAAAAAAAAACGAACGAACTTTGTTTCCATAAATATTTTAGATATTTTTCTAGTGTTTTCTCACTTTTCCTTTGGGGGGGGCCAGGGCCCCTTGGCCCCCCCCTTGGGTGCGCCACTGCTTCTGATGTAAAAACTTAACTTTTGGGATTACCTCTTTATTT
Organism: Maratus michaelseni; assembly: GCA_963931845.1. Taxonomy (NCBI): domain Eukaryota; kingdom Metazoa; phylum Arthropoda; class Arachnida; order Araneae; family Salticidae; genus Maratus; species Maratus michaelseni. The sequence continues at coordinate 268,884,751 of OZ007593.1, forward strand.
ATTTAGAGGGGGGGGGGGTAAATACTTACTAAGTTTTAAAAAATGTCGTTAATTGTCAACATGGGAAAATTATTCATTCTGGAAAATACATCAGGGGATTCTCAGGGGAAATGAGTATGAACCCTGGAAATGCATAACTCAAAACGTATAACTCATCTATTTTTTAATGGAAAGCAGCCGGGACCGCTGAGTAGAAACATACAACTCAGGTAACGTATATCTGGAGTTCCACTGTATATATATTTATCAGGCAAGGAATCTCGGTGAGCAGATATCAGCATTTGACTTTCTTTCTTGAGTTGCTAATCTTTGGAGGGGAGAAAAGAAGCAATTTGCTATCGTCAACATCATCTTAAAAAAGTGTTTTTATTCAAAGTTCCGCATTGTACATTTTCCCTTTTGCTGTTTACATCGTATTTTATTTCATTGATAATATCATTCCCATCGCATCTCATAATAGAATAGAATGACAAACTATTTATCTAAGCATGTTTACTTCAGGCATTCTGGTGAAAGTAGAATCAGTATCTTTTAAACATTAATCAAGTTTCATTTTCTGGAAAGCATTAACAAAGCTTCATACATGATATATTTACAACAGAATCTAATCAGTAAATCAGTCACCTATAGATAGCTCCTGTGCATCCATAAATTATATAGTTTTTGTTAAAGGTATTTATTGTTTTATTAAGTTGTTTTTGTTTTACTAAACCTTGTGCCGTTTATATAGTTTAAAGCTTATAATTCTTATTCAGTATATTGTATTTTAAAGTTTATTTAAATTATGTTTCTTATATCCTTAAACAGTTAATGAATATATTTCGTTTTTAAAGTTGCTTCTTCTTTGTATCCACCATGTACAGCTATTTAAATATCTTTTCATTATTTTGGGGTTTCAGAAATCAGCTTTACGCTTTCATATGCAATTAGAACTGTTTTATTTTATCAACCCTGTTAGCATTACCTTTGTAATGCAAACAAGAATCCCTTTATCCGTATCTCCATGAATAGAAGAAAGAAAGTATGAGTCATCCCGTTTCTTTTTTAGTTTTTCTAAATTCGCCGTGGTCGAACAGCTGGAAATACGGAAAACCAGTTTACATATTCTCGAACGATCCGGTTGGTTTAAAAAAAAAATTCATTTAACCCTTTCAAAAAAAATTCAAGAAGCATCAAATTAATGTTTATTTTCTTCTGTTTCCTGAGCCTTGCATCCACCAGACTACAAGATATTCTGAAAAATGAAGATCACCAAATTAAAGAGCTGACTTTGCCCTTTTCAAAGCCACCTTTTGGTTTAAAAAATTTCAAAAGTTAACCTTTTGAAAAAGTATATTTTCTGTATTCCATTTCGCGATTTTTAAAAAATTTGCATTGGCTGCTCAGAGCAAAGTACGAAAAACTAAAAATACCAGACAATATCTACATTTATTTCCTTTTCGACATCTGCATTTGTTTTTGAAAAATTAGAATATTAACCCTTCGAAAAAATTTTGCTATTATAGAAAATAAGTTTAAAAGTAAAATAAAATAAAATGTTCAATTTTGAAATATGAAAGATCAAAATGTTTGATCTTGAAATAAAAAATTAATACATGTATATGATATATTGTATGAAAGCCCACTTTCTAACAACATCAAACATAAGTTTCAGGAACAAAATATGGCTTTTTTGTATGAAATGCAAAAATTTGTTTTTGGTCCATCTTTGAAGCTAATTATTACAGAAACCGAACGAGATTGAGATTTATCACTGGGTATTTATTCATTTCTCTATGAAATTAACAGTTGAGTTCAATATCATACAATTCTGAGGAGCTCAGGATTTTAGCTATGCTGATTTGACATGGAGTGACCCTATATTTTTCTGCATATTCTTATTTATTGACAGTTTTAGGTATTCAGTTTGTCGAAAATGTAGTTAACTACAACTACTTTAGCGACTACAAACTACTTTTCAAAAGTAGTCACTACTCCGCTACTTCCAAATTTTGTCAAAGTGTTCAATTTACACTAGGAATTGAAGAAACTGATTAAATAATAAAGTGACCCTTGTTATATCGCGTCTGCCAGAGTACAATTAAATAAATGCGACATAACCGAAGGCATTAAAAATTAAGAAAGATACCATACAAGGAAATGTTTTGTGTTCGTCTCAAAAACGTTATAGTTTATACACACTTAACAAATTCCGTAGCAAAATTAAGAGAGATATTATAATCTAGAAAATTACAGAAAAACAACCCTAAATGCAAACAATAAATAAATCTGTAAATGGAGCAATTCCGAATAAGAAATACAGCGTTAAAAAATGAAGACATCTTAACAAGTAAATAGACAAGTGTTGCCAACAAGAAAATTAATTTATTTGGTGGGTTAGTACTTGATTTCAGCAGCAAGTGTCAATGGGGAAAAATATGACTTCATGCGATGCGTTGCTAAACACTGCAGCTGAGATTTGTCACTGCGATTCAGAAATTTTCGAGCAGAACAAATTCTGCACTAAAGAAGCGAATTTCGACCACGTGATTTGCAGAATGGCACTTTTTTTCTTTCTTGAAGTAGCGTCGGTTCTCGCTACAAACTACTGATTTTTTGTATCGCGCTATTCTACAAACTACTGTAAAAAGTAGCAACTACAGTAGTTTCGCTACTCTTAGTGCGCTACTTCCGACCCCTGGTATAACCGAATATGTACTACAGTACAAAGTCCAAAGTTTGGAATCCTCGGGACTTTACAGAGTCCGAACTTCGGATTTTTCCGAATTTTAGGTCATCAAAAGTATTGCTTTTCTAATAAAAAGAAAATAAATTTCAGTGCTTAAAAATGCAAAATATGACATTCATATATTAAAAATTGTATATAACAGCTATTAATACTAAATTTAACAACTTTTTTCATTAAATAAATCATAACAAAAACATTTATTTAAGAGCAAATTGTAACTTACTTAGCTATTAAACATTTCAGTTTATGTGCGCTGCTTCATTAACTTAGGTTTCTCATTAAGAAGTTTTTTTCTTTTATTTTGTACACAGACATGAGTTCTGATTCAGTAATAAAACTTCTTTGCTCTTGACCTTTAATGGCATTATCCAGAGAGTTTATGATGTCATCGATTGGCATCTTTTCTTCTTTTTCCTCATTGTCAGAGTCACTTTCTTGTTGATTTAAAACCATCTCGGGAATTTCACCATCACTTAATAATGAATTAATTACAGGCGCGTCCTTATCAACATCCATAACTTCAAGGACATCACTTTCCTCTAAAGGCATTGCTGAGGATTTTAGCATACATTAAAAGTTCTGAAATGTAAGTTTTCTCTTTCCGCAAACGAAAACCCTCCCAGTCTGGTTCATGATCGTCAGCGCCAAAAAAAATTGATGAAGGCCATAAGTTATGCCAAGCATTTTTCAAAGTATCTCCTGAAATATTGTCCCATGCATGAGAGACACTCCACAAAGCATCCTTGATAGTAAATTGTTTTACAAAGTCTCATATATTTTCTCCTCTATTAATGAAGTCGAGCATACGCTTCAGGAAGTCATTTTTGTAATGGCATTTTAAAGCACGCAAAATGCCCATATCCATAGGCTGTATTAGTGATGTGCAATTTGGAGGCAAAAATAAAACTCACATTTTCTTCAAGAATTTCTGCCTCTGGATGAGCTGAGCAATTATCCAAAATTAAAACAATAGTGGCATCATTTGGAAGACAGACAGCTTTGCAGTGAGCTTTAGCTTCATTTACAAAATGCTTATGGAACCATTCTGTCATTATTTCCCGTGTTATCCATGCTTTTTTACTTGCTTTATAGTGTACTGGGGGAAAGGTTTTGACTCCTTTCAAGGCACGAGGATTAGCACTTTTGCTAATAACTAAAAGTTTGCACTTATGAGTGCCTGTGGGTGCAGTTTCACATACCGTTGTAAGTGTTTTCCGTGGTAGATAGTGCCAAATAAAACAAACCAGTTTCATCAGCATTATAGATCTGGTTTGGTGTTAATGATTCATCAGATATTAATTTGTTAAATTCATCCACATAGTGCTCTGCTGCTTCATGATCTGCGGAAGCTCTGTCACCACATATTCTTAATTGATGTATTCCATGCTGTCTTTTGAATTTGGTAAGCCAGCCAGTAGAAGATTCACAAGTGGAGGATAAATTCATATTCTTGTGAAACATTCTGGCTTGTTCCATAATCATTGGTCCTGTTAAGGGTACATATTCAGACCTTCGTTGCTGGACCCATTCGATCATAACCTTATCTAGGTCTTCATTACTGGCCGAAAGCATAGTTTTACGTTCTTGCATTGCTAAGGATACATCACTGTCTGCAAAAAAATGCCAAAATTTCTTTTTTTTTTTTTTTTTTTTTTTTTGTATTTCATACACTGTTGTTTTGCCAACATTGTATTCTTCAACATTGTATTTTTCACTGTAGTTCCTTTCTCCATTTTCCTAAGTAATTCAACCTTTTTAGTGATTGTAAGGTAATTAGTTTTTCTTTTAGAACTGCTATTATCTTTTGCATCGTTAGGTTTACTTCTCTTCATTATTAAATCTGAAATCTCTCAACCAATTCCTTAATAATAAGAGAAAAAAAAAAAAAAAAAAAAGAATACAAATGCGTTGTTGTCTTAGCCGATAATCCTGCAAATAAAATGCAATGATGACTTTGATTCCTTCCGAGCGCTAGCCCTTAGTAGCTGGGAAACTTATCTTAAAGGCCACCAATCACAGTGTACGATCGTAGAGGATTCTCCAAGAGGCTCTAAAACATGACGAAAGCATAACTAGAGCTCTACTCCCAGCTTTACCATTAGCGGACTCTGGTTACTCATGAGTTGAGTTTTCTCGCTGCCAAGCTCTAGTTTTCGATGCTGCCCGCGTTTCTATTTTTAGACTGTAGAGCAGATTGGGAGACGAATTACCGTAGCGAGAACAGTTCTTTACTCTGCTCTCTTTCCTCAATGCAGGGAGAAGAGCAAAAAGAGAGAAATGAATGCTTAATAAGTGTGGGAAGGAGCATTTCTGGACTTTCGATAGCTGGGGGGGGGGGGGGGGGGGGACAGAAACACATATTCAATGTGATGTTCCAATATTTTTTGTTTCAACAATTTTGCTTTTTTCCCTCTCTCCTTGAATATTGCAGCGGAAAAAGTCCGAACTTTGGACAATTCCGTACTTTGGGTGTCCGAAGTAAATACTTTGTACTGTATTATATAAAACTGCATTTCTTCTCTATTCAGTCAGTTTTTTTAGTACCGCTGTTCCCAAATTGTAAATTTTATCTTAATTGTAAATTTCTGTCTCTAAATAAAGTTAATATTTCTATTAAGAAATAGTAATATTAAAATATCTAAAGGTTTTGGCATTTATGCTGCTGTTAGAGAACATCATGTGAAAACTACAGAATAGATTTTAACTGGACTAAAATGAAATTCTGTGCTCAACTTAAAATTTAAGCAATTTTTTTGCGAGTTTCAAAACCTGGGAAAAGAAGCAAAAAATAGTCCAAAATTAAAGTTTTTATTTAATTTATTTTAATGCAAAAAGTTCATTAACACATTCACTGCTAATTCAACTATTGAGTTATTTCACCAGAATTTTTTGGCAGTGAATGTGCGAGAACTCTGAATATATGGGGTAATAAAATATAATTTTGTCAAAACTAAAAATAAATGAAATAAGTGAAAATACCATAACATGTTAAGATTAAGAAACACTTTGGTATGGAGAAGATTTTCACAGGCAATCACTGGATGCATCTTTGGGTGCATTTCACTATTTATTAAAAGGTATGGCACAATTCGTTGGTTTTAAAAAGGCTCATCATTTTTTAAGGGAAAAAAAAGATCTAATGAGAACACTCATCATGTACATTAAAATAACTTGTGCTTTTCTCAGGAATCTTTCCTTCTTCAGTTACATTAAATGCCATTATTTCATTTTCTATTTAAAAAGGAATATTTATTATTTTTCTTGAATGCTTCTTACCTTTTAAATTTTTTGTGTGATAATTATTTTCTGCTTTTTCTTGTTAGGTATCAGTCCTGGTAATGTGCCATACTAGAGAGTTGGCTTTTCAGATTTCTAAAGAATATGAAAGATTTTCAAAGTATATGCCTAGTATCAAAGTCGGCGTGTTCTTTGGTGGAATGACCATTACCAATGATGAAAAGGTTTTGAAAACTAACTGTCCACATATTGTAGTTGGTACACCTGGCAGAATATTAGCCTTGGTTAAGTCAAAGAAACTCAACCTGCGACACATAAAACATTTTGTTCTGGATGAATGTGATAAAATGTTGGAGGCATTGGGTGAGCCACTGTAGTTTTTATCTTATTCTGTTTTATTTACAAATATATTTAAGTCCTAATTATGGAGGGAATTGTTATTTCAGGATGTATGATTATCTTTATTAGGGATGCACCGAATATTCAGTATCTATTCGGTATTCGGTCAGGCCGAAAATCAAACTATTCGGCTTGTCCAAATATCGAAATATTCGGTCACTTAAAAAAACTTTTTTTTAAAATATTTTTTAAAACCCACATTTTCTGCTTTTAACTGTCAATTAATAACGATATTTAAAAAAAAATTAGAAATAAAATCATATTTCAATGAAAGAGAATGCTTTTACATTATTTATTCGCTGTTTGAAAAGTGTCACTTAAGAAAATTAACCATTAATGATGACCTTCATAGGAATTAATAATGTACAAATCAATGCAAGTTCCTGATTATTGTCTAGTAAATAATCTGTTTCTTGCTTTTTCACAAACATCATGTTTCTAAACAAAATAAAAAAAAAACTTTCTCAGGTGATAATAGACATCAAGACAGACAATTTTTGTCCAAGAAACCAGAATCAGAACACACTTATTCAATCAAAAATAAAGCGCATCTCACTCCAGGTCAAATTTGAATTTTCGTTTGTTACTTTATTAATATTGAAGATATTGTAACTATATTTTCAAGATACTTACTTTGATTTCTGTGAATCATGATAAGTGCTGGAAATTTCCACCATTCATATCTAAACAACACTGAGATATTCCTTTATTCAGAGTGCAGCTGACAGTACTACTTATACTGTGTCACTGGCCAAAATTCAGCCCCTTCCAATAAGTATCATATTTTCTACAATCAAAATTAATACCATGCAAATATCAAAAATATCTTCATTGCTGCTAAAGTTTTAAACAAAAATTCAGTTTCAGCTTGCGGTGACATACTCTGTGTTTTTGATTCAATGTATTGTATTTTTGATGGAATAAGTGGATTGAGATAATGTTTCTTGCTCAAAAAATGTTTGCATTGACCACATTATCTACACAGAAAGTTTATTTTAAGATGTATGAACACCCTGTATGTTTACAACCTCTGAATATGATAGCTCATTCCAGACACCTGCTCTCTGGTTCTTTAAAAAAACTTCCTTGCCAAATCAAAAGGCAGGGTTGGGTTTTTGACCTCAAAAAGTGGTTTTTGACATGACATGTCAAAAACCTGTCAAAGTGTCAAGAACTGTTGAAAAGTGTCAAAAACCGTATACACATTTTTTTTAGCAATCATTAGTGATATTTTACTTTATATCAAGCTAAAAACTGATTAAATAATAATTTATATATTATATAAATAATTTTTATTTAGTCATACTATAATTAAATTGTAATAAAATTATATATCATTATTCAAAATATTTGTCAATTGCCATGCTAGGAAAAATAGCAAAAAATATTGAAACTACTATTAAATGCATTTTTCAAAGTACTTTTTGTATCTTTATTACTATTAAGTATTTGGTTTATTATATAAAAAAAAATTAGAAATCTAATTTATGCTTAAAATAAACTAGTCGTTGGGGGCCACCGTAATACTGACCCATCATGGATATGCATAATGTAAAATATTAAAATAAAAATGTGTAAACTAGTTATAAAATGCATTGCAATTCAAATAAAATCATGGCTTGATGACGTCATAAACTTTAAAGGCTCGGTTACTGAATTGCTTGAAAGAGGTTTTTCCTTATAACTCCAAAAATAATAATCCTATTAACTAGCGGTTTATTGCATCTGATTAAGCGTCAAATTTCCAATTAAAATATATCTTTAAAGTGAAATTTGGATGAAATACAGGGTCATGAAAAATCAAAGAGTGTGGAAAATAGGATTCCAAATATCTCGGCAACTAATTATCTGATCGACTTCATGCTTTATGTAAAATTTATGTTTTTTTATTGTCTTTTATATTCATTTCTTAAACTAAACAATTTTGAAAATTTTTATATACCTTTAATCAGAACGAATATTTCGAGAGTCCGAAAAAAATAGTTCCGGTTAATCGAGGTTATTGAAATGAAATAGGCTTCTTCCCATTATTACATACTAAGTACATACCAAATTGCAAGTCTCTATCTCAATTTGTTCGGGAGATAGAGCGTTTACAGACACACACACAGACGGACGGCAAAAAAAAATTTCTAAAAATATGTTTTTCGGAATCTCCAGTGTCTGAAACGTCTAAATCCGTCAAAATTTTTTTTTTTTAATTTTCAAAACGATTACAAGACTTACCCTATACTATGTATGATGGGTAAGTAATAACTAAATGAATAAAGGCTTGTGTAAAGCTAAAGTAGCCACTCACTATTCAATAACTGTTCATAAGTTACCTAGACTTTTAATGATTCTAAATGTTTGCTTTTGTACATAAACTTTAAATATAAACCACAATTGCAACTCAAATGTTCTTTAAGTAATTAAATGAATTATAATATAAAATCTACATAATTAAACGTTCTTTAAATCAATAGCTTAAAAAGAAGATAATTTGTTATTTTCAATATTTACACATGTATATCTTCATTTTATTATGTTAGTTTCAGTTTATATATTTAGAACTTTTTCTTTATGTTAAATTTATTTTTTATACATTATAAAATAGTACCCATTTTTATCCAAAGGTTTGAGAATCATAGCTGAGATTGATTCCAACAGAGCGAAAAATGCCGGGACCAGGACTCTAACTTTGGTACTTTGGCTTGACGTGCCAACGCTATGATACTCTACCTTTGAATGTGATTTACCTAGTTGAAAAAACATTCCTCTGTTCATTAGCACCTTTTTTGGGGGACAAACATTAAAACAATACAAAAATGAGTATATTATTTATATGAAATTTTATACATTAAGTTATACAAGTACCAGAATTTCCCCCTGGTTTAAAAAAGGGCAAGGTGGTGCTGGTGAGAAAAAGGCACTTTTTTATTCTTAAGGGCACTTACTGTTACAGCCATACTTTTCGTTTTTAAAATCACTTTTAATATTTAAAAGTCAGGGCACTCTTTTTAAGACAACATTGAGTAATTTTTTACTGTGAAAGCAAATTTTTTTAATACAAAAAGGAGAAAAACACCTTTTTTTTTTTTTTTTTTACTGAGGGGCAAGAAGGGTGCTATTTTGTAAATCAAAGGGCAGGCAGGGTGCAGCACCCTTCGAAACTGCCTGGGAGGAACTCTGCAAGTACTATTTAATAGTTGGATTAGTTTATATTTTTAATGTAACGATACTTTAATTATTATTTTATTATATATTTATAGCTTACAATTATTTTCAAACTAATTTGTTAAACCAAAATCATGTTTTGAGTTTTCAGGTGTCGACACAGATTTTTTTTCTTGAGGCCTATTTTGTGAAAACTAAAAATTATTTTTGTGAAATTAATTTTGTTATGAAAGATGAAATCCAGCTGCTCAAACTCAAACCAAGCATTTAATGATAACTTCTTTAAGTCATTCTGTTAAAGTTTTCCTTTCTTATGAACTAGTTTTCTTTGTAAATTATACATTTTAAAACCTAACAAAATAAAAATAATTAATGGAGATTATGCTTTTATGGAATGCAATTTTGTGAAGGGGCCTGATTTATTAAATCTATTTTTTTTTTTTTTTTATGTCTAAAACTGTCAAAAAGTTTACCCATGTATCTAACAGTAAAAATTATGAAAAATTGTAAATTTAATGTTGTTGCAAAAATAATTTTAATCAGTTTTTGGACTCAATTTTAGGTTTTTGACAGTCATTGTCAAAAACTGTCAAAAAGGGGTTTTTGACATGACAGTTAAAACCGGATAAAACCGTCACACTGTCCAAAACTTGCCAACCTTGTCAAAAGGAGCAAGAAAGTTATTCTTGCGGATTTGTCAGCATTTTAATCATCCTTATATATTATTTCTCCTGTCAACATCCCTTTTACTCAGCAAATATGAAACGCAGAACAACAAATGAGATACCATATGAAAGGTTTTAGAACAGGCTTCTGACATAGCCCACTTAACAATTCGTTAAAACATGTTTTTGATTAAAATTTGCTGAAATTAAAAAATTAAATCGGCATTGTTTTCATGAAAGGTTTTCCTGAAATTATTGTTGCCAAAAAAATAAAATGCCACATTATATGATGCTCATAGCAATTATTTTAAAAAACACCGCACGGGTTTATTTTATACTTATGATTAAAAAGCGAAATTGAAATTGAAATGTTTAGATTTATATTTCTAAGTCCCATGGTTTTCCTGAAGCGGATGACGTCATCCTCTAATGCAGTCAAAATACGATTGTTAATTTTTTTTTTTTTTTCTCGCACGTGCCTTTAGCAATCTTGGATCAGCTTTTAGTCTAACTTTGATGGAATAAATTAGATGATATTCTGGCTTGACTAACAACTAAATGTTGTTTGCAGATATTTTTATCCTTGCTTTTTCTTTAGAAGTTTAAACCTGCATCCAATAAATATTACATATTGATAAAAAATTATACTTCTCTATTATCCCGTCGACCACTTTTCATAACAAAAAACTATCGCCAAATAAACGGTACAACGTTGCCATTGGAATATCAAAAAATAAATAAAATATAAGAATTTAAGGACACAATTGTTATTTTAATTAATAAAGTAACTACTAAATCAGTAAAACATAATGAAAAATACACGCAAATGCCGAATGTAATACCACTAGATAATGTAACAAACATGCATAATGATTCTGACATCAAGTAAATGGGACTGCATTTTTGGCGTTTAATCTTACAGTTTGGCGGTAGTTTTTTGGGTACTTTTCGGTTAGCCGGGCGCCAGTGATTTATATACATGTATGTATACACATATATATATAGTTACAAAAATATGTACATACGCATATATATACATACATATATGTACACACATATATGTGTGAATATACATATATATGCATATACATATATATGCATATACATATATATATATTTATATATGTACATATATCACTGGCGCCCGGCTAACCGAAAAGTACCGTTTTTTGTTATGAAAAGCGGTCGACGGGTTAATAGAGAAGTACCTAAAAATATTAGATTTCAGTGCGAAATCTTTGCACGGGCCCTCTGGTATATATTATTTCTCCTGTCAACATCCCTTTTTCTCAGAAAATACGAAACGCAGAACGACGAATGAGATGCCATATGAAAGGATTTTGCACAGGCTTCTGACATAGCACACTTAACATTTCCTTAAAACATGTTTTTGATTAAAATTTGCTGAAAATTAAAAATTAAATCTGCATTGTTTTCATGAAAGAAATGAAAGGTTTTCCTCAAATTATTGTTGCCACAAAAAAATACCACATTATATGATGCTCAGCAATTATAAAAAACACTGCACGTGTTTATTTTATATTTATGATTAAAAAGCGAAATTGAAATGTTTAATTTATATGTGTTTTTCCCATGTTTTTCCCGAAGCGGATGACGTCATCCTCTAATGCAGTTAAAATACGATTGTAATTTATTGTCTGAGTGCAACGAAGACTCATACACAGCGCAGTATTACTTTGCCCCATATATAGCTACGATGGATATTAAAACCTTTCGTCAAGCATAACTCTAAAAATATATAACGGAATTCGTTCAAATTTTTACAGCAGGTACCTATAAAGGTAACAACGACGTCTATTTATTACCAATAATAAATGTCAAACCGTTTGGAAATTATATTAAAAAAATAGATAAAAAAGCACAATTAAAGTACATACGTCACTAAATTTTGTGCGTACGTCATTTTCACTGGCGGGAGATTTTCGTAGACAATCGGAATTGAAAAGTTCATGGAGTACATGGAGCAAAAAAATATGCAAGCACTAATATTCAGCACAATAAAATATATTTCAATTTAGTAGAAATCGAAAATTAATCTGGATTTTTTTCTGTTTGAAAGAAAACCCCCGCAATAACTTGGTAGACTTGGTATTAGATATTTGGCGTAAATCTCAGCAATAGCAGCTTTTTTATTTCGCGTGTGTAAATAAAAAAAAAAACTCTTTGGTGTTTAAGTAAAAGATTTCGATTTATGGTATTATTTCTTCATTTTTCTCTTTTTAGCATTTTAAATGGTACTAATGAAAGGCATGTATTTTAAATTAAATGAGTGAAAGGTTTATATTTAAATGAAATGAATTCAATATGAAAATGTTATAGGAACAATATTCGGCGATTTATCAACTGCGCCAGGATAACATAAAAGTACCAATATATCAAACGGTATGTAGTACGTGAAATGAAACAATTATATTATAATCACCCATCGTACAAGAAAAAAAAACTAATATTCTGCATTCAGAGGGAAAAATCCATCTCCTGTGCCGTACGATTTGGCGAGTTATTTTTTGGTGATAAGTTTTTCGATGTGATTGTTGGGATCTGCAGAATTTGACTTACTTTTTCTAAATCTTATTTTTTTGCAGATGTAGTGTTATGTAAATATATTTTTGCAGATATTTCTGTATTTTGTATATATATATATATATATATATATTAAATTGCAATGGCATTTGGAAAAGAGATTTTTACCTTTTTATCTGTGCCTTCGGAAATATTCAAAAATAAAAAAAGATTTACATATATCAAGCATATAATGTTATGTTTTGCATTTTTATACGGACCACTTCTTCATTTTCAGATTTTAAATGCTACCAGAGTGCCCGTGCGAGGATTTCGCACTGAAATCTAATGTTTTTTAGGTACTTTTCTATTATGCCGTCGACCACTTTTCATAACAAACTATTGCCAAACTGTAAGATTAAACGCCAAAAATGCAGTCCCATTTACTTGATGTCAGAAGCATTATACGGGTTTGTCACGTCATCAAGATACCGTACGGTTTTTAATTCGACATTTGCGTGTATTTTTAACCGACTTAAAAAAAAGGAGGAGGTTATCAATTCGACCCGTATGTAAGTATTATGTTGTTCACGCATAACTCTCGTAAATGTGCATCGATTTTGATAATTTTTATTTTGTTTGAAAGAGTAAGCCCCCAAGGGGGTCCCATTTCAATTTCGTCAAAATCTGATCATTAGTACAAATTATTTAATTTTTTTTTTCAAATTTCCATTATTCATTATGTTTTACTGATTTATTAGTTATTTCTTTAATTAAAATAACAACAATTGTGTCCTTAAATTCTTATATTTTATTTATTTATTTATTTTGATATTCCAATGGCAACGTTCTCCCGTTTGTTTGGCGATAGTTTTTTGTTATGAAAAGTGGTCGACGGGATAATAGAGAAGTGCCATTTTTTTTATCAGTATGCAATATTTATTAGATGCAGGTTTTAACGTCTAAAGAAAAAGCAAGGATAAAAATATCTGCAAACAACATTTAGTTGTTAGTCAAGCCAGAATATCATCTAATTTATTCCATCAGAGTTAAAAACTGATCCAAGATTGCTAAAGGCACGTGCGAGAAAAAAAAATAACAATCGTATTTTAACTGCATTAGAGGATGACGTCATCCGCTTCGGAAAAAACATGGGACATAGAAATATAAATCTAAACATTTCAATTTCAATTTCGCTTTTCAATCATAAATATAAAATAAACCCGTGCGGTGTTATTTATTATAATTGCTGAGCATCATATCATGTGGTATTTTATTTTTTTGGCAACAATATTTTGAGGAAAACCTTTCATTTCTTTTATGAAAACAATGCCGATTTAATTTTTAATTATCAGCAAATTTTAATCAAAAACATGTTTTAACGAAATGTTAAGTGTGCTATGACAGAAGTTTGTTCAAAATCCTTTCATATGCTATTTCATTCGTCGTTCTGCGTTTCGTATTTTCGGAGAAAAAGGGATGTTGACAGGAGAAATAATATATATGATAATGATGATTTATTATTTACTAGCCGTTTATTAATTGTTTACAATTTACTCCCCTGACAATAACAATTATATATCACAAAAATGCCTCTTAGGTTTGTTAAATAAGTTTGTTTATGTATATTCATTACTTATTAAAATATCGAATATGGCGATAAAATTTTATTTTAGCATCGTGCTTAAATTTTTAAGATGGTGCAAAAACATGCTTTAATAAACGTATGTTTGTAAATATTTGAAAAACATGTTTTACCGCTCTCTTGAAAAATTTTGTAAGATGCTAAAACTACCTTTTGGCACCATTTAAATTTTTTTTCGCCAACCGACATTGGATACGAAACTTTTCCCCATTCAGATACACAGGCAAGGCCGGTCTCAAACAAGAGTAAAGCTAGCAACAATATTGTTTTAACTCTATAAGAGTTACAATAATGATATTAAATGCTCCGATTGGCTTTAGGCCCAATTACGAAAGTTTCTCCTAAAGAAACTGTAAAAGAAGTCTTTTACATTAGTTTCAAATGAAGCTCGGTCTACAAGGTATTAGTTAATAATACAAACAACACTAATGGCAGGGAGGCAAAAGTTTTAATTTATATGTATATATTTGAAACCCCTTCCCCCCCCCCCCCCCCCAAAAAAAAAAGAAAAGAAAAGAAAGTTACACTAATGAATTTAAAATGGCGTTAAGCCACGCTTTCTGACATAAGCAATTTTCTACAAACGCGATAACGAAACTTTCACTTAACATAATAACATGTAGCTAATATAGCCCTCAGGGTACTTTGCCGTTATGCAGACCTTGTGATTTTTTTAAAAAAAGGTTGAGACAATTCGGGTTTAAGAAGTTGAGATTTACTGTCAAATGATATAAACAACCGTGAACACAAAATTGATGAATTATTGTTCAGGTTTGTGTATGTATTTAAAAAAAAATTGCATCTGATTACACTTATTAGATAAATTACTTCTGTTTGCATTTAATAACTGATAAACGGCTTCTGTATATTAAATGAATTGTTTAAATATTGGGAAGAGGTGGCGAGAGGTAGAAAGAAGAGTAAACAAACGGGTAGACAGACAGGTAGTGAGATGGGTAGAGAGACGAGTAGCGACATAGGTAGGCTGACGTGTAGCGAAACGAATAGACAGACAGCTAGAGAGAAAGGTAAAAAGAGGGTAGACAGGAATGTAGCGAGAAAGGTTGCGAGACGTGTAGCGTTGTAGTTAAAGAAACGAGTAGAGAGATGAGTACAGAGACGAGTTGACTGAGATTGGTAGCGAAACGGGTATACAGACGAGTACAGAGACAGTAGATGGGTAGAGAGGCGTATAGCCAGACGGGTAGAGCGACAGGTAGACAAGTTGTGAGACAGATAGACAAATGGGTAGAGAAGCGGATAGAGACACGGTTAGGCATACAAGAAGTTAGACGGATAGACAGACGATCAGAGAAATAGATTGGCGGCTAGCGAGACCGGTAGAGAAATATAGAGACGGGTAGCGAGACGTGTAGAGAGATAGACAATCGGTTAGAGAAACACGCAGAAGAACGGATAGGGAAACAGACAGATTGTAGAGAGACAGACAGACAGGCAAAAGAAAAGTCTCTGGATTGGAGCAGTAAAGGCGCAGGGGGCCGAGCCTCCTAGAGAATAATCAAGAAGTATCTGTTAAGCTTAACTTTGAAATATATATAATTTTTCAATTTTGCCGATATGGAGATTTAATGTAAAAGTTATTTTACAGAAGTCATCGAAAGATTTTTTGTATACTTTAATAGTAATTTAGACTATAGTTTTGCAATTTGGTTTGTAGCAAAGCATGCTATCAATGTGGTTTGAAGTGTAAGTGTTTCTATAAACAGTTATACAAATAATAGATATATAATCAAGGAAGAAAAATTTTAAATTCACACACAAAAAAAGGTGCAACAATCCTTATATATTATTTCTCCTGTCAACATCCCTTTTACTCAGAAAATATGAAACGCAGAACAACGAATGAGATACCATATGAAAGGTTTTAGAACAGGCTTCTGACATAGCCTACTTAACAATTCGTTAAAACATGTTTTTGATTAAAATTTGCTGAAATTAAAAAAAATTAAATCGGCATTGTTTTCATGACAGAAATGAAAGGTTTTCCTGAAATTATTGTTGCCAAAAAAATAAAATACCATATTATATGATGCTCATAGCAATTATTATAAAAAACACCGCACGGGTTTATTTTATACTTATGATTAAAAAGCGAAATTGAAATTGAAATGTTTAGATTTATATTTCTAAGTCCCATGGTTTTCCTGAAGCGGATGACGTCATCCTCTAATGCAGTCAAAATACGATTGTTAATTTTTTTTTTTTTTTCTCGCACGTGCCTTTAGCAATCTTGGATCAGTTTTTAACTGATGGAATAAATTAGATGATATTCTGGCTTGACTAACAACTAAATGTTGTTTGCAGATATTTTTATCCTTGCTTTTTCTTTAGAAGTTTAAACCTGCATCTAATAAATATTACATATTGATAAAAAATGATACTTCTCTATTATCCCGTCGACCACTTTTCATAACAAAAAACTATCGCCAAATAAACGGGAGAACGTTGCCATTGGAATATCAATAAATAAATAAATAAATAAAATATAAGAATTTAAGGACACAATTGTTATTTTAATTAATAAAATAACTACTAAATCAGTAAAACATAATGAAAAGTACACGCAAATGTCGAATGTAAAACCACTAGATGACGTAACAAACACGCATAATGATTCTGACATCAAGTCAATGGGACTGTATTTTTGGCGTTTAATCTTACAGTTTGGCGGTAGTTTTTTGTTATGAAAAGTGGTCGACGGGATAATAGAGAAGTACCTAAAAAATATTAGATTTCAGTGCGAAATCTTCGCACGGGCCCTCTGGTGAAATTATATTTGCGTTAAGCCACGCTTGATAGAATAATCTATTGGCTGCAAATCCAATTACGTAACTTTAAAAAGCTTGGCGTTTTAAAAGATCCGGCGATTTTAATTTAATTTTTTTATTTTTTTTAAGTTTTGCGCAATACGCGCTTAAGAAAATGAGATTCTTTGCCACATGTTTTAAAAAAAATATGACAACACATCTTTTCTATTTTTTTAACAGTGTATATGAATTTATATATGATATTTTGTAATTCTATCATTTAATTTGCTCTTTTTCTTTATATTGTAATTGTTAACCCTATGTTCTCAGCAATATCACTCAGACTTAATCCCTTTGAGGGAAGTCCTAGTTTTTTTGTTTTTTTTTCTCGTGCGTGTGTTTTGCAATCTTGGATCAGTTTTTACTATAACATTGATAGAATAAATTAGATGATATTCTGGCTTGACTAAAAACTAAATGTTGTTTGCAGATATTTTTATCCTCACTTTTTCTTTAGAAGTTTAAACCTGCATCTAAGAAATATTACATATTGATAAAAAAAAAAAAATTGTACTTCTCTATTATCCCATCGACCACTTTTCATAACAAAAAACTATCGCCAAATAAACGGGAGAACGTTGCCATTGGAATATCAAAATAAATAAATAAATAAAATATAAGAATTTAAGGACACAATTGTTATTTTAATTAATGAAATAACTAATAAGTCAGTAAAACATAATGAAAAATACACGCAAATGTCGAGTTAAAAACTACTTGATGACATAAAAAACACGTATAATGCTTCTGACATCAAGTAAATGGGACTGCATTTTTGGCGTTTAATCTTAGTTTGGGCGCTAGTTTTTTGTTATGAAAAGTGGTCGACGGGATAATAGAGAAGTACATAAAAAATATTAGATTTCAGTGCGAATTCTTCGCACGGGCCCTCTGGTGAAATTATATTTGCGTTAAGCCACGCTTGATAGAATAATCTATTGGCTGCAAATCCAATTACGTAACTTTAAAAAGCTTGGCGTTTTAAAAGATCCGGCGTTTTTTATTTTTATTTAAGTTTTGCGCAATACGCGCTTAAGAAAATGAGATTCTTTGCCACGTGTTTTAAAAAAAATATGACAACACATCTTTTCTATTTTTTTAACAGTGTATATGAATTTATATATGATATTTTGTAATTCTATCATTTAATTTGCTCTTTTTCTTTATATTGTAATTGTTAACCCTATGTTCTCAGCAATATCACTCAGACTAATCCCTTTGAGGGAAGTCCTAGTTTTTTTTTTTTTTTTTTCTCGTGCGTGTATTTTGCAATCTTGGATCAGTTTTTACTATAACATTGATAGAATAAATTAGATGATATTCTGGCTTGACTAAAAACTAAATGTTTGCAGATATTTTTATCCTCACTTTTTCTTTAGAAGTTTAAACCTGCATCTAAGAAATATTACATATTGATAAAAAAAAAAAATTGTACTTCTATTATCCCATCGACCACTTTTCATAACAAAAAACTATCGCCAAATAAACGGGAGAACGTTGCCATTGGAATATCAAAATAAATAAATAAATAAAATATAAGAATTTAAGGACACAATTGTTATTTTAATTAATGAAATAACTAATAAGTCAGTAAAACATAATGAAAAATACATGCAAATGTCGAGTTAAAAACTACTTGATGACATAAAAAACACGTATAATGCTTCTGACATCAAGTAAATGGGACTGCATTTTTGGCGTTTAATCTTAGTTTGGGCGCTAGTTTTTTGTTATGAAAAGTGGTCGACGGGATAATAGAGAAGTACATAAAAAATATTAGATTTCAGTGCGAAATCCTCGCACGGGCCTTCTGGTATATTGTATTGTTTTACTTTAGTCCCTTCCGGACAAATACACACTGCAAAATGTTTCTTCTAATTCATTCAAAAAATTGCCTTGATTTTAAAGTATTTGTTATAGAATGTAAGAATATTTTATAAATTTAATTCACAGAAGAAGCTACGAAGTTTAAAGCTTTATTAATTAAAAAAGTTTTAAGGCTATCCTCTTTTTAAAATATAACTCAAAGCACAGATATTTTTTTATGTAAAGGTTTCTTGTAAAAAGGTCTAGTTCATAAAATGGTAGCATCTGTGTTAAGTATGTAAAATTCTTTATGATTTAACTTTTAATACTTTTAAACTCTGAAATAAAAAAATATTCGGCCGAGTAGTTACTATTCGGTTGGCCGAATATTCGATATTCGGTTTACTTGTGGGCCGAATATTTGGTATTCGGCCAAAATCACTATTCGGTGCATACCTAATCTTTATAAGTGTTTATAATTTGAAAATAGGTTTAAGATCCTTACAAGTGCTTATTTTTTTCTGGAGTACTTATTACCTTCTGTATACATACTGTTTAAGGAAAGTATTGTAATCATGCTAAAAACAGTTGGCGGAGGAGGAGAGAAGGTGGTATTTTGAATCAAAAATATATGATAAATAAACAAGAACAAAAAATCATACATCCAACATAAAACTTCCATCAATTAAGCTTTCTTAATTAGTCAAGTAATCTAATTCTTTTGTGTGTGTGTCTGTTAATTAATGATAAATGTATAATTTCCATAATCTATAGAAAATCTGTTGTAGTGCGCTTCAGTGATTTCATTATGTTTGAAGTATCATAACATCATTAAAATGCACCGCAGACTAATTTTTACAAAATAGATCATACTGTAATGGAATTTTTTTGTACATCCTAATATGTGAACTATAAATGCTACTTATTCTATATCCTGAAAAAACATGTACTTCATCAGTAATGCAAATCAGTTTCATTATGTTCGAAATGTAACATCAATAAAATACGTCTCAAACCATTTTTCCCTTTAGACCACAATGTTCTGGAATTCTTTTGTGTGCTCCTGTAAATGATCTATAAATAATGCTACGAGTGTTTGAGCAGTAATAGACAGACAAATCAAATTCATAAACATTTTTCAACTATGTTTGAAAGTGTTAAAAAATAAACAAAAGAAAAATTCACATTCACCAGTGAAGTGTTTTTGTTTCTATTTACTGCAGATGATAATCCCAGAGGTGCCAAGTATTAAGATTGATTGCCCAAAACGTAAATTTCGACAGATGACCACGGAACAAATACAAAATTTTGCCAAACTGTCACATAAAAAAACACAAATTTCGTCAGAGCTGCGGGAAAAGTTCGAATTTAGTCAAAAGATTGTGGGAAAGGCACGAACTTGGGGTGTGGGGTGCAGAATTGAAAGATTACAGAAAAAGCACGAATTTTGTCAAAGGTCATGAATTTAGTCAAAAGATCACAGAAAAAGAGCAAATTTCATCAACGGTTCACGTAAAAAACGAGAATTTAGTCAAGATCACTTTAAAAAGTGGTGTACCGAGTAATTGTGTTTAAGAAAGAATCACTGATGTGCACATGAAGTGAGCTTAGGGATAACATTCCCATGCGTGTGTGCATTTATATATATATACATGTTTCTTGAGTGTATAAATGTGTTTTTTTGCTTTTACTTTCGTCAGAGAATCGCGAAAAAACAGCAGATTTCATCAAAAACATTGCTAAAACGGCAAATTTCGTCTAAAGATTGCGAAAAAACGGCAGATTTTTGTCAACAGATCACGGGGAAAAACGTTACTTTTGTCAGAAAATCAGAAAAAAAAAAGGCATATTTCGTCAAAAACATTGCATAAAACAGCAAATTTCGACAAAAACATTGTGAAATTGACAGATTTTGTCAATAGATCGCTGGAAAAACGTTATTTTCATCAGAAAATTGGGAAAAAACGGCAAATTTTGTCAAAAACATTTAAAAAACGGCAAATTTTGTCTAAAGATTGCGGAAAAAACGGCAACTTTTGTCAACAGGTCACGAGAAAAAACACGACTTTTGTCAGAGAATCGCGAAAAACGACAAATTTCGTCAAAAACATTGGGAAAAACAGCAAATTTGAAAAATATGAAAATTAACCATTACATAAAAGTATATTTTCTGGATTTTGCCAATTTTAAAAAATTAGTATCAACAGTTCCGAGCGAGTTACAAAAAACTAAAAATACCAGACAATATCTACATTCGTTCCCTTTTCGACATCTGCAATCGTTTTCGAAAAATATGAATTATTAACCCTTGAAATAAAAATTCATGCGCAGGACTAACTTTTGTTAATTCAGACTTTCTGTGATATATAAAATCGTGCATCGGCTCTCTAAAAAGAAAAACACACCTAAGGACATCCGCGTTCTATCGGGTTCAGGCAAAACCTTTAATTTAAAAAAAATTAACGTTAACCCTTTTGAAAATGTTTTTTACCGTGAGTCAATTTCACATTTTTAACGATTTCTCTTATTTTTAAAAATTCAAATCTGTGTTTATAAACAAGATACAAAAAATGAAAAATGCTACACATAATCCATGTTCCTTTGCTTTTTCAAATTTGGTATCAGTTTCGAAAAATTTTAATTTTTACTCTCTGAAAAAAAAAAAAAAAAAAAAAAAAAGTGCGAATTTTGTTTTTTGGCCCAGGTATAAAAATTGGCATAGACTCAGGAAATTGCGAATATGGACAAACAGAAGACGCCAGATGATAGACATGTTCATTTTCTTCAAAATGCACTGTTGGGTTTTAAAAAAATATCTACATCCTTTTGGAACTGGTCGTTTATGTAACCCACTTTCGCGATTTCTGCTTTTTTGACAAAACCTGCGATTAAATTTCAATTCCACTAGGAAATTTGGTATGGTCGCGTGTTCTGAAAAGGTCCCTTCCAGAACAGATTGTACCTCCTGGCAGTGGAAAGTGGAACTACAGGAGTATCTCTGGTTCAATGGGCCCGATTACGACAGGGTTTGGCTCATTCGACTTGATAGCTATAGTCATAAATATTTTAGTTGCACTTTCCAATCTCAGGTTCTATAGTCTCAATCACGACGGGGTTTGCCTCATTTGACTTCATTTCAGTAGCCTTACAGATTTCAGTCATGTTCATATAGAACAATTTGTTATTATCATGGGCCCGGGCAACACCAGGCAGGTTAGCTAGTTAGATAATATAGTATATAAGAAATTTTTTTTTCTGTAAAAGTGTGTTTATTTAGATTTCAGGATTTGTTTATATTGTATACATTTTCTTTAAGAATATTTCTTTTTTCATTTCATAGAGAAATGTAATTTCCAGTGTTTTACGAACTTTAATAAAATTTATCAAGTGTAACTTTCTATGTTTCTCAGTCATGATTATTTTTGTTTTTTACATTCATTCAAATTTTAAGGAGATTTTTCTTTCTAGATATGCGAAGAGATGTTCAAGAAATTTTCCGTAGTACGCCTCATGAGAAGCAAGTTATGATGTTCAGTGCAACATTGAGCAAAGAAATTCGCCCCGTGTGCAAAAAGTTTATGCAAGATGTAATTACTCTTCATCATTATTTCTTGTCCCTGTTTCTATTGAATTTTTCTTTCTTTTCTCTGAGTTCAGTAATTGTCTTTGTCCAAATCATTTTGTTAGGATTGCGTAAAAATTACATATTGCCTGCATATGTTGGGAGATGATTAGTTTGTTAGTCTAAGGTTAACAAATCGGTCGTTATTTAAAAATGAAAAATATATTGCCGCCTTGAATGAAAATGCAAAATTGCATCCTGCAGTTTTATTGTGGAGATTTTGATGGTGTGTTGGCAGAAATTAATTCCTTGTAATTTTTATTCATTGGGGTTTGTGAGTTATTTGGTGATGTTCTTGATGCTGCTGTTGTTTGTCTAAGATCTGCTTTCTATTGAAGTGTAGTTATGATGTGGAGTTGTTAATGCAAGTTGTTGTTGATAGTCTGCTATATCTGATATTAAAAGTTCTTGGTGCGTGGAACTAAGTTGAAGAGTTTGACCAGCCGTGGTGTTGATAGTGTGGCATTTTCGATGTTGTCAATAGATGTTGCAAGGTAGTGTGTTGCTTTAAATTTGTTTGTTTATGGATATTAGTTGAGTTACTTAGTGGTGGAGGCTGCTTTGTATATTGGTATTTGTGTGATTTGACTTTGTAATAATTTGTTGCGGAGTTTTAGTGGAATTGGTTGTGAAAATGCATCCTGTAATAGTGTTTGCAATTTTTGAATAGTGTCTCAGTGTTTTCTCTTCAGCCCAAGGTATTAAGTTTGTCTAGTCATTGTCCCTGCAGTGAGAAATATTGCCATTGAAAATAGTATTGCTTTGATATCTCAAATTTGATTTTCATGGACAAAGCTGTTGTGTGTGTAATAAATTTTATGTCTTCAATTAAAATGTTGTCTAATTAATTAGCCATGTATAATTTCTAATATGTAACAATATTTGAATGATTGATTTGCATGTTGGAATACTTTATGGGTATAATTTATTAAATTTAATGTTTATCTGATTGAAATTTATGATCACCTGTGTATTTATAAAGACTTATTTTCTTTGTTCAAATTTTTCTTATGTTACATCTATGAATTTTACATGCATTTTATGACAAAACTTTTTTATTTCTGCATATGAAAGACACACTTTGAATGAAATAATATCTAACAAACTATAAAATTACATAAAGCTTATGTTATTTAAAAAAAAAAAAACTAGATTTTTAATATTGTATTTAATGTAACTATACATTTAAGGGCACATTTGACATGCTGGGCTAATTTTTCTGCATATATTGAAACAAAAATAACATTAAAATTATCTTGTTGGCCAACCTTTCGGGTTTTGCTAGTCCATATTTTGAACCAGAAATTTTACTTCATTGGTTATACTTAATTAAGTACTGCAAAGAAATAAGACACGTTTCATTAAATAAATTTTCTGGTTCAAAAAAGGTTTGACTGAAGAAGAGAAAAAAAACAGGTTTGGCAGCTATGTAATTGCATTATTTCAAGAGCTCTTAGAAGGACAAAAACAATGCAGTCTTTCTAGCATAGTAAAATCACTTCCAAGAAGATCCCTCATTAGCAATGAAGAAAGTATTAGTGATTGGATTGGATTGTTAGTGCCATCAATTAATAAGCAATTTCATTTTTCTAAGCTAAAAATGTGTGCAAGCATTAAAATGATTGTTTATGCTGGATACTTTTGGCTCTAGCTCCTACCTCATAGTTATAATTCATAATTAAGACAAGAATTAGTAAGTCTTATTTCTTTACTGGTTGCTCCCATATAACATTTTGAAATATGAACTATTTATTAACATGTGATTTTTCATTTGCTAATTGCACCATTGAAGCTGGTTGTTTAAAAGCCAGAGAAATTTTGCATTTATAGTGAGTAACTAGATCTGATATAATAATAATAATAATAATAAATGCACATTCAGAATTAACTAAATTTCAAATGTGTGGTGGCAAGTTGGGCAAATGTTGCTGGTACCAATTTGATGAACAAATACAGATTGTTATAGTTGTTGAAGATATTAATATCTGTATCCAGCTGCACACAAAATCTTGATGGGGCACATGGCAGCAAAAAAATAATAAATAAAAAATTGTATTTGAAATGTCTTATGTGCCCTTAAAAAAATAAATAAAAATCTGATAAAACATGAATTTTTTTAATATTTTCAAATATATAATTGAACTACAAAGCTTTTTGTTTATTCTCTTGCAAAATATGTTTTAACTGAGAAGTTTAAAAGTACCTTTTATATTAATTTTTAATTGAATGTTTTTCTGATATCCTAAAATTACTTTAATTTTACTACCAAAATCCAAGAAATGGAGATTTTTATTTAAAAGTTAAGTTTATTGATTCCTTTAATGTCATAGTGACAGGTATATTGCCTTTTTATATCGATTGACTGTAGTTTAATCTTATTAAAGGACAATAATATTAATACCCCGCTGAGCTCTTAGAAATGAGGTAAATATCATTATTATTTGAACTCAAACTACATTAGTTATCAGATTTTGATTTAGTTGTGCTTAAAATAGCAAAAACAACAACAACAAAAACCACAAGATATTTATTTTGTGGAAGAAGTGCCATTGTTAGTATGCTTATAAACTAGTGTTCTGTTAAGTTGTTGTAAAAAAAGGGGAGGGGGGGGGGGTTCTTATGAGGTTTAAGTTCTTCAAAACTAATGTTAAACTCATCTCTTCAGTTCATATCTTGCTTGATTTACTGACAAGGGAACCGCTTTTGGTGAAGCTCTCATCTAGCATTGAGACCTGGAGCATTTCATAGTCCTATAAGTCAAGTTGGTGAACCAATAAAATTTGTCTGCAAAAATTGTATTTATTGAATTTATAACAGTATAACTTTCTAAAAATGTAATTTTTTAGACCACTTATCAGACTAGTAATATAGGTTTTTTTTTTTTTTTTTTTTTTTTTTTAAGTACTTTATAATGCATATAAGTTAATAAAAATAAAATATTGAAAAAAAAATTTAAAATTCCTTCAAGAACCTACAAATTTTATTTTGAAAAAATACAATATTATAATTACATTTTCGGTGACACAAAATTGACTTTATTCGTTACCATAGAAATTTTTCTGACAACCCTGGTCGAATGTTAGTCATGTGCTTTGTGAAAGTAGTGGCTTATATTCATAGTTTCATATTTTGCACCTTATGCAATAGCTCACTTTTGACGTGAAATCAACAAATGAAAATTCATTGTTTTAAAATTAAATGTATATATAGTACGATTTTTGCAGAGAAATTTTATAAGTTCTCGAGCTGGGACTATAGAGTTATAAAATGCACCAGCTCTCAATGCTAGGTGTGAGCTTCAACAAAAATGGTTCCCTTGTGAGATTGCTTATGTTGTAAAAATTTAAAATTTATTAATATTTTGCAGTGTTTTATTTTCTTTTTTTTACTCAAAAACTAGTTAAAATCTAATTAGGTACATGTATATTAGAAATCTATGGTATCTTAATTTATTCTGCCAGTTCAGTAATCCGAGCAAGTTAAAATATGATGTTAATAAAAGCTTTGTAGTTCTACTTTGAAAACTTGAGAATATAGATTACAATTTAACATAAATATTTTCCGTTAACTTTATTTTTAAATGATTATCCCTTTTATAATTTAAAATGTTGCAGATATGCCAACTTTTCCAGTTCTGCGTGAAAGTTGTCTAAGATAACGGGGACAATAAATATGATAAACTCCCTCAAATCCGCACAGTTTTGGACCAGAAGTTGTGTGCATTTTAGAATTTTGCAGATTTCTGGTCACTGTTTTGTTTACATTTTTAAACTGTAATTTGAATGTAATAATACACTGGAAATTATAATAAATTCTTACAATAACATAAAATATTTTTAAAAAAAATAAGAAAATTAAAAAGCTTATTAAAAGTAAAGATCAAGTAAATAATTAATAATGCAATACTATGTATGCATAATTATGAATAATTTTTTCTTGAATTATTAAATGAAATTTACGTAGCTAATAATTTACCTCAGTATCTTAAAAGTGTTTTATTTCATGTTTAACTATATTTAATAACCAAAAAAGGTTGAATAATTAAATGCATTTGGTAAAAAATATTGTGATGGCCACTGATATCAGCGCCATGGTTGCAGGGTCTTCAGTCTGGGCAAGATTTTTGACTGATAGTAAATTCTACTTTATATACTTAAATTATATCAATTTTACTATCAAGAACTTTTAATCACTTTCATTTATTGTTAGATGTCAAGACATAGAGATCTTCTAGTTTATTTTCATTTGGTTATTTCTAATATTCAGAAAAGTTTTCAGTCTTGGCTTGAATAGATTTCTTGCACCCATGATATAACGTTTACACTTGAAATTTCTCATACACTTCATTTTTACTTAATGAAAATATGTATTCTTAAATGAATGTATTGAGTATTTTTGTTGACTTTTTGCACCCCTGATTCAGCATCGTTTTTGTTTATTATTATACTTCCTTCATGAGAAAGCTCGAGTTCAGTTATATTAAAATGTGTACAGAATGATATAAAAATAATTAAATATCTGAAATGAGCAAACAAATGCAAGGAAGGTGTACAAAAAATTTGATTATAGTTATGCATGTGAATATTGTGCAGAACCTACAATATGCCAAGTTTTTGCTGTAGACGCACTAATTTACATCAAAATCATAAGTAACAAAAATTTAATTTGTAGTTGCCCAGCTGTAATAGCCAAAAAAGCATCATTGATTAAAATATATATATATATATATATAATAAAAATGACTGATCAGTGTATCTTTATTATTTTTATTTTTCCATACAACTTAAATGTAAATATCACTGTTTTCATCTGCAACAATGTGCTGATGTCAGGGGGGTGTTCTGTTTTACCCCACGAAGATTGCTCTGTAAACTAATAATATAAAAAAGAAAAATGTATATTTTGCTATTTAGCATAGATTATTTTCATTTTACATCATAATTGTGGATACAGAGATCATTATAAAAACATTAAAAATGCTAATAATTAAACATGAGGATTTTGCTTGTAAGTTTTGTGCAATAATAAAGAAGGTTTTAAAAAAAGAAACTTGGCATTAAGCCTTATTCTTCTTTTTATTATATAACTGATTATCGTTTACATAAGCATTTAAAAGATTTTGTTTTAGCTAATAATGTTGAATTAACATTAGGAAAAAAAATTGTATATGTTATTTTCCAAATTTTAATAAATTTGATGATGAATAAATGTGAATAAATATGAATAAATTTTCCTTCATTTACTTATGTTTTTAAGCAATGCTTTACAGTTTTATTCATTCCCTACCTTCTACTGGTGTGTGCTTCTTATTTTCCACATTTCAAAAAAGTGTGTGCATATGTATATATAATATGCACATTTCAGCTTGTTTTATAATGCCATAAGTAAAAGTTTATTTAAGAGCATTAAAGTTTTAACATTTTTTTTTTTTTTTTTTTTTACAAAACAAAAAACAAGTACAAACTTAAGTTACTGAAAGTTACTGAACAAAAAGTTTTAATATCTTTTTTTTTTTTTTTAATATATATATAATTAATAAGATGAATTATGTTGAATGTTGGCATATCTGAAACGTAAAATTGACAAAAGTGTAGTTTTTCTAATAAAGCTAATGCTTGTTACTTTTTCATAATAAAATGTGCATTAATTTATTATTATCGTAAGTCCTTAAAGATTTGATTATAAGCAATTGCATTCTAATTGTTAAAGACATTTATTTTTGTGGTAGATCATTGTAATAATTGCTCATGTTTTTATTATAATGTTGATGTAAATTATGTTATTTCCTTTATATCAAATGTTCAATATGTTATCAACCTTACCTTTCATGTTTTTATAATTAGTCTTTTTCACTGTTGGTACTGTTTATTTTCCTAGTAAGATTTAAAATCTTGGACATTTTTAGATGTATATATTTTTTTTCATTCTTGTGTATATCTGATATTTTAATGTCAGATTTTTTTATTTTATTTTAAGGCTTAATATTGCTTTAAACAGACTTGCCAAACAGTTACTTTATTCGCATTCAGAGCTAGATTCTTATAGTTTTGCATATCTTTTTATTTTCTTACTCTTATTTCACATGGTATGCAAGATTTTGCCACTGAGAAACACAAATATTTACTGTAACTTATAGAAGAAATTCTTCCTCATTTGCAACAAGGCATGAAATTCAGGGCAAGATTCACACTTTAAATTTTGCAATCCCATCCAAGAGAATTTTGCATGTGAATCCTCCCGCCCAAGAAATTTCTTTCATTTTGGAAAAATTTCTTTTTTGACAAGTGTTGTAAGCATTGCTTAATAAGAGGGAAATAAATTAATGAAACACTCTAATTGATAAAGATGACGACATTTATTAACATTTAATGGCAACTCTAGTTTAAAAAGTTTGTAAATTTTATACGTAATTTATATATTAAAGAAAACAGTTGATATTTAATAACTATACAAAGTGCTGAAGGCAGACCTTCTCTGTGTGGCATTCTACTTTTTTGTTTTTGACATTCATTGTGCAAGCTTTTTATTAGTATAGTCATATCTACTTTAAAATTGGATGACTTCTATTTAAAACTATTCCTTAATGTTCATAAAAGGAGATTTTAATTAGTTTTACCCCGACTTAACAGCAGCAAAAGGATTTCTTGAAAGTCATCGTTAAATCAAGGTTTGATAGTCATCGTTAAGTGAGCGAAGACATTACATAAATTAAAACTGTATAAAAGTTCATTATTAAATTTTCAAAAGTACAAACCAACCACTAGTATTTATTTACTTTTTTAGTCTAAATATATACTTCTAATAATTAAAACTTGTTGATAAAGCAAGATTCATTGCTCTTTTCTTAATATGGACGATGTCATTGATTTTTCAGTTGTTCCTAGCCATCCTAGTTATATATATATATATATATATACACATATATATAACTGCCCATCCATATCAAATCGTATTAAGTATTTTTAGCTGCACCTAATCAAAGTTGAAATAGTTTCTTCGATTGAAATAACTAGCGTTTTTATCCTGATTTTGTGTTATCTGAATCTTGGGTGGGTTTTGTTTTTCTCAAATTCTGAAATATTCTTTAGTTGACAAACATGATATTCATAGTTGCATATTCTATAAATAAAAAATTCTTGCTAGAAATGTCATACCAATCTGATGTTGCAAAATCCTTTAAACCAAACTCTTCATCACACATTGATCAGTAGAAAAGCGACAGAGAGAATGCTGATGACAACTAAACAGACTGTTGAAAATATTCACAATTCATCAAAATTACCATTAAATTGAGGGAAAACTATTGTTAAAATGAGAATCATTCAACATAATAAATATAGATAAAATCCAGACCAGTTATTTTCATACTTGTAAGTACCTGTCATGTATAAAACAAGAAAAAAATATAGTTAAATTAATGTATGGCTTGATTTTAGGAAGGATATTTTGTGGCCATAATAATTTGAATATTTCTTTTCTCTCTCTCTCTCTGCCAAAGAATCTTGCTTTTATGAAGGAAGGATGAGGTGAAACTTTCCTGGCTCTCTTTTCATGCTGTTATACTTCATTTTCTTTCTTGTCATTGCACTTTTTATTTGACATATCTGTTGATATTTTAATCCAGTTTCTTGAATTTTATGTCCCTTGCATATCAGTGAAGGCAGTTAGAGGGCGGTCTAAATTTAGAACGTTGCATATATTGGTAAATTCAGTTTTCTTATACAAATTGCAATCATGAGCTGAAATATTTGTGTTCAATATAAAGCTTTCTCTCCCATTAAAATCGGATATTTTTAATTTTCAACATTAAATAAAATGTGCAGTAATATTTCATTGATTTTTGGCAGGTCTGTTTCTTTCAAATTTATGTATGCATTTTGATTTTATAGAATCCAGTTTTATTTCCCTAACTTATTTATGTTTAACTAAACATACAAAAAAAAACGTTAAGTTCGGTATTTTTACACACACTCACATATATATGATTATTTAATTTTATCGTAAATTAATTTAGTGCTGTTGAACCAGATGCTTAATTTGCTGTAAAAGGGGCCTGAGAAATAATGTCTTAGTATAATATTTCTAATTTAAAACATTGTTAAGCTCTCCTAGTCTTCAATCTGTCTTAAATAATGTCTTAGTATAATATTTCTGATTTAAAACAAAGTTAAGCTCTCTTAGTCTTCAATCTGTCCTTTTTCAATTTGCTGTTTATTAGAAGTATTTTAAATAGTACTAATGTAATGACAAATGCATGCTGTTATTGATAAAATAAAGCTCATTTGAATTTGTCTGGTGTATGAGGTCTGCACATTCTTGTTTTTCTTAATACATGACACCATACTTGCCAACTTTTACACTTAGAATACATATTGTTACAAACTTTCCCCCATCCTCCCAAAGTTTCATCTGAACTCCACCACTTCCCTTTTCTTCCCTTAAATTATGAAGTGACTGCTTTTTAATAACAATAAATGTCGAATGTATGGAGATCTTAATATTGTTAAAAGAAAGTTCAGGTTTCGTTGTCAAAACTACAGAAAATCTTAATTATCATTGTGTGTAAAAAAAAAAAAAAAAAGTTTTTGCCGCAGATTTTCTTTAAAAAGACAAAGGGCTTTTTGTGGGGGGGGGGGGGGATAAGCTATGTAGATCTTTAAAGTCAGTTTCATAATGAGTGTTTTAGTATTTGCATATTTTCCTCTTCATTAATAAATGTCAATACAATGTGTAAAATTACAGCTTTTGTGAGTACTTTTAATATCAAAATATCTTAGCCATAACGTATACTATAACAATACTAGCTGTCCCGTACAGCATTGCTTGGGCCTGTGATAAGTTTTGAATCCAGATAATTTTGTATCTTGGAGGGGGGTGGGCTTAATGGAGTTAAGGAGAAATTTGTACTTAAAAAGATTGCATTAAGTAACCTGCAGTCGCGAATTCTTTTGGAAGAATTAAAATTTCAATTTTTCAAAACCGATTGCACCGTTGAAGAGGCTTTTTAAATAGGTACTTTTGTGAAATATAGGGGACCGAAAGAAAGAAAAAGTCAACTGTGAAAAACACCCTTTTTGAACATTTTATTTTTCCAAAGGATTAACAAATTTTTTTGAACTGATTGCGGCGTTTGACTTAAACGTACGAAATTTAAGAATGTCTTCTGTTTTTCCATATCCTGAATGGTTCAACCTATGAATGTTAAGACAAACGGCAAAAAAAATATTGTAACCATTTTCTTCTCCCCTTCTATGAACTCTGGAAAGCAGATACTGAGCATGCGTTCGTGCATCTGCTAATTTTCAGGAAAAAAAAGTGCATTTTTGAGGAGTTTTTAATTATTTTTTGTCGGCTAATTACCAATAAAATAAAAATCAGCCTCACATGCTCCGGACCTACCTTGGATTTATACTCATAAACATTTTCAGACCTGTGCACGATAGATATTCCTAGCCATCACACACATACACAGTCAGACAAAAAACTTTTTTAATTTTACGCTTTGTCGTTTTCAAAGTTGGCAGGTTTGATGACATAACTGATTGATAGTATATTTCATGCAATTGCAGATTGTTAGTTGACCTCTTTTATGCCATATTATTTTTTATAAAATCATTTCTCAACCCTAGTCTGCAGAATTTTTCAAATAATCTCATGTTAATGGGAAACCCTTCCTTATATAATAATTTATGTATATATTTAATTGGTATTACATATATCTATTCTACATAAGATAATCCTGGAATTTAGAAGATAAGATCTCTGCATTTGATATAAAAAATATGAGTGAAGTAAGGAAGGAGTAAATTTTAACTTAACACAAAGGTGAATTTCCCCCTCCCCCCTCAATCTCCCTTTCTTGCACACAGTTGTTCCTATTGAAAAAATGCTCTCAGAAATTTTTTTTTTAATTACAAGTTCTAGAAAGTGCTTTATACACTTTAATGCATTTTTTTGTTTCTATGTGTTTGTGCTTCTTAGTCCCCTTCGTAGAAATTTTACTGCTATACTTCTGTAGAACTGTTAACTATTGTAGATAAATGTTGTTACTGAAATAATCTGATGTGTCTAAAAATTTTTGCTCTCAGAATGTCAGTATTTTTTTATTTTTTTTTTGGCGCTAAGTTCTTTTTTCCCCTCTATAAGGAGTATGTGTATTTGAATAATCAAATACGCATTAAAATACTTCAAATGAACTTACTATATACGTTTCCTTTAAAAAAAAAACATGTTGAAAGTGTATGTTAAGATTTAAAAAACATTAAAAATTATCTGTAACTAAGCATTGGTATTCTCTACTGCAGTGATTCTCAACCTTTTTCTATCCATACGCCACTTCCTGCCTTTCTCCCTTTTGGATTTGATTTGATCCATGGTTATTCTTTTCAATAAACAATATTTAAGCTAAAATAAAAATATTGTTTTTATAGTAGTTTAGTAAAATCTCTTATGTAATTAGGAATAAATTGTATTAGTAACGAGACATTGTGTGTGCTTTTCCCATTTATCTTCTTTAAGATATTTAACATCCCTAACAGGTTTAGAATCACTGCTTACTGTGTTCTATAAAATCATAATGTCTTATGTGTTTCAATCGTATTTCTAATCATTTTGTAAAATTATATACAAATGTTTATTGAGTATTTTAATTATAAAATGTGCACAAATTTACTTTAATAGTTGTGATTTATGTACCTCTTTTTTAAGCAGATTTTATTATGTACTCTTTTTTTTTTCTTTGATTTGAATAAGTATCAGCTGAATTACTTAATCAAACTATTTTTATTTTACCTGAAATTTCTTAAAATTTACTTAATTTGGCATACTATTTATGTTCTTATATGGTAGTACTTTTTGTTTGAAAGAATTAATAATAGCATGTTCATTGTAAAATTACTATATTTCTAATGACTACTTTTTTTTTCATAGCAAATTTGCAAACTTTCTAAAATTTGGAATTTTCTTCTTTCCCTTAAGGGGAAAAAATTCAGCTAAAAATTTAAATTTTCTTTGAGTTATTATTTTTCTCTTAGAAACAGATAGGTGAGAGTTTAATCTTTTATATATACTCATTTTCGACTGGCTGTGTTGCCAATTTAACATATTTTTTATTCTTACTTGAATTTTTTAATAGTATTTTGTTTTATTTTTTTAGACATTCTGGGATTAAATAAACTTTTTTTTTTTTTAATGTTAAATTATTGAAAAGTATACTTGTCATTAGGTCACCAAAAAGAGTTAAGCTATTAAAAGATTTTAATTTTATTATTGTCAAACTTTATTTCTATTTTAAGAAAATACTAAATTTCTTTAAAATTTATTCAGTTTTAAGTATGCAATGTTAAGTACATTTTAATTGATAATATTGTTAACATGTATAATTTTAAGTGCTAAATTTAAGACGATTTTTTGCAATCTGTTAAAAGGATAGATTCTTTTGATTTTCTTATTTATTTGGATATAAAATCTAACATAATCGTTTTATATATACTACTTGCCTTATATAGTAAAATTTAACCCTTAACAAAAGAATGCTGTTATATTTGCAGCAACCAATTTTTATTGTCTGAATGTGATATTTTTAATTTGGCATCAGTATTTTTGCAGAGACAATTTTGCCTTATTTAATCTAAAAATTTTGTTAATTAAATAATGCTGAAAAAAGGAGAGGGTGTCAGTAAAAGTGGTGCCGAAACAATAATTCGGAAAAAAAAAATTGATTTTTGCAGTGGCATTCGTTCGTTCAGGGTTAATAGTATGAATCTTACTTCATTTTATCCTTGTGCAAACTAATTTTTCAGTAAAAAAAAAAACTTTTAAGGGGGGGGGGGGGTCTTTTTTCCTTCAATTGCTAAAATACTGATACTGCACATTAATATGCGTGAAATTTTGCTCGGTAGTTAACCAAATCAGCTTATGATTAGTGATCATCTGCAGGCCAATAATAACCAATGTGAAATACCTTTTGATTGGTTGACATTGTGTATCCAATTAGTCTTTTGTATAAGCTCCATGGGTGAAAGTTTTCATTCTTTGACAATAGTCTTTTATATTTGGTAAGACAGAAAATCACGGGAAAAAATGTTCTTCTCCGACTGAGCAGTTTGCCTAGATGTCTGAGCTGCGCCACGCCATGTAGAAATTATATCAACAGCAGTTTATTAGCTTGAATCCTTAGGGACGAAAGAAAAATAAATCTTAGTCACAAATAATTCTATTAAGAAAATGAGTATGTCTGTGAAGATGTATAAGATCATCATAGTTTTTTTTTATTTTGTTGCATTATAAATGAACTATATACATTTTTATTCAAGCAAAATGTGGGAACATTGTTTTTCCATCCTGTGAAATTTTATGACTTTCACCCATGATAAGCTCTACCAAGATGCTTAAATGAGAAAGACCTTTATGTAAACTATTTTTATTTCAAAAATTTTAGAAACTATATTTTAACTTATATGGTGGGGAAAATTGATTCTCACATACTTTTTATTATTATTTTGCTTATTGTATTATTTTTAATATTGGGATTAGTTTTGCTAAATTAAGAATTTTTAGTACTTTTCTGTTAGCAAGGTGCCACTTCACTGCCAACTTTTGTACAAAAACTAAACTCAAAGCACTAGCAGAGATGCCAACTGCTGCGAAAAAATCGTAGTTGCTATGATTTGGAGCTAAACGCTACGATGCTCCGAAAATTGGTTTAAAACTACAATTTTTTTTCTCTGGGGGTGGGGGGGGGAAGGTTATTAAACAGTTGTGGGAATAAATTGGGAATTTCGTTGAACAGTTGTGGAAAAATATCACTAATTTTGTCAAACTATCCAAGAAAAAGGCATGAATTTCATCGAGAGGTTGCAGAATAAAATCGCTAATTTTGTCAATCGGTCACGGAAAAAAAAAAATTGAGAATTTTGTCAAACAATCGCGAAATAAAATTGTGAATTTCGTCGAACAACCGCGAAAGGGGGAAAAACCATTTTTGCCAATTAGTCTCTCTCTCTCTTTGTTGAACAGCTGCATTAAAATATCGCTAATTTTGTCAAACAATCGTGAAATAAAATTGTGAATTTCGTCGAACAAGTGCAGAAAAAACCCAAAAATTTTGCCAATTGTGAATTTTATGAAGCATTGCAGAATAAAATCTCAAATTTTATCAACTGGTCGAGGAAACAATATTTTCGTCTTGCGATTGCTGGGGGAAAAAAAAAAACTAATTTTGTCGAACGATCGCAGAAAAGATTACGAAATTTGGCAATTGGTCACAAATTGACTCTGTCGGTCACAAAATGTGCAGTTTTTATTTTTTTTTCTCCATAGGCATAAAAAAAATTAAATCATTTTTTACCAACAAAAGTTGCAACAAGCCTTACAGTGTTCCATTTCTCTCCATCCACAATATGACCGTTCGGAGTTTATTCTATTAAAATCTAAAACCTACAAGAAGAATTTGCATATTTATTTGGGTGAAAGAATATTAATGCAGTATAAAATCATACAAGTTGACAGGTAGTCATATTCTTCAACTCAACTATGAAAATGCAGTATGTTTATTACAGAAAATACTATAAAACATTTTAATAAGAAAATTTCCAATGTATTTATTTTATATACAGTGTGCCTGCTAAAGTCCGTTGTCACCCCCAATAATTTCTGAACGGCAAGAGCTATAGTCATAAAAGTGGGGTTTAGGTATACTAAAGTTGCCATGCCAGGAAACCATTTACAGCAGTGGTGGCTAAATTTGGAGTTAGTGTTCTTATTTCAAAAACAGTACGAGATACAGGGAAAAAGTCAATTACAAAGTTATTCAGCGTTGTCGATTTATTACAAAAACATCTTGCTCACAAAAATGATACAAATGAAAAGCACAAAGCGCTCATGTGTTTGATGGTGTTGTACAAAACTGCATTTATGGGAAATGATACTCATCTATCTGTGATACGCGAAATGGTGTCCTTCAGCAACAATACACATCTGGACACGGGATTACACTTCCCGCTGCACATGTACAACATTCCATGTGATACGCTGGCTCAAGCATCCGTAATATGGTTTCAAAGTTCCTGCAATGTTGGTGGAGGGGTTGCATACTCTCACTATTTCACGTATCCCTACCATTTATACAAAATGAAAAAAAATACTTTTTATGGTATGTGATATTAAGATTTATTTATGTAAAGATGAATACTGTATATCTACCGACAATTGAAACTCTGGAGTGTGACCTTTTTTCGCTTTATGTCGCGTTGCAATTTTGGGAGTTTTGAACCAAATAAATATGCATTTTATGCCTTCTACTTTTAACATTACTTTACGGAAGGTGTCTTCTCTTACTAAATGTATGATGCTGAACAGCTTTGTAATTGACTTTTTTCTCGTATCTCTTATCGTTTTTTAAATAAGAATGCTAACTCCAAATTTAGCCACCAAGTGGCACTGTAAGTGGTTTCCTTGCATAGCACATGGCAACTTTACTATACCTAGACCTCACTTTTATGACTATAGCTCTTGCCGTTCAGAAATTATTAGGGTGACAACAGACTTTAGCGGGCACACTTTATAATACAATATAGTTGATATATAGTATTTCGGAAAATGTCCGAAATTTTCTTTCATGCATAATTTCTTCTTTTTTGTTTTCTGAATGGCATCCCGGAAATAGGTGTTGATATGTACATATATGAAAACAAGAGTCTCCTACTTTTTGTGCTTATACATATAACATAACACATACGTTCAATTGATTAAAAAACAGCAACCAACTTCCAGATTAATTTGAATTTTGTATGCTACTATTTCTCATTTTTAAAAATTGGCAGGTCTGCACTAGATCCAAATGTTAGGAAAGTTAACTAAAATATAAAAAATAACAATTTTATTAAATGCAATACATAAATTCAAACAAAAATTGGATTACTAATTGATATTAAACAGTTTTCCTTATTTTGGTTTTTTGGCATAAAATTGTAAGTGTCACCCTACTAACTTAAAAATACTGAATGTGTGTTTTATAGCTGCCAATCTTCTGTTTTTTAACTTTTCCAAGTTAAATAAACATTTTGCACCAAGTCATAAATATAGCCAAATAAGTTGTACATAAAAACAAGCATATTTTATTAAATATTTTTTCTGGTTCAAAATATGTTTCACTAGGGGGGGAGGGGGGAGACAGAAGTTTGGCCACTATGGCTATGCTATTTGAAACATATTTCAAACTGTAGATAAGCCATATTAAACTTAAAATTGTTTATTGTTTTAAATGTTTTAACTATGTAGGATTATTTTAAAAAAATGAATCTAACAAAATTTTCTTCAATGAAGAATAGCATGAATTATGAGTTTCTTAAGTTTTAGTGGTTTCTTAATTTTCATTATTTTCTGGGCTTTTTGTAGACTTTATAACTTGCAGTTTCTCAATCAGATGTGGAAAGTTATCGGATTTGATATTATAGTTCATTGATGATCTATTTAATAGTGACACAATGTGATCATTTTGATTCTTTCTTCTCTTCAACTGAGAGAATAATCATTTAATTTTCTTTATCATTTTCTGTTTAATTGCCTTAAAATGGTTTTACTCTGCGAGATATTGCAGTTTTATCATTTTCTGTATTCTTGGCTGGAGACAGCTTTTTAATTCACTCCTTTCAGAAGGAAAGAGGGGTTATTTTGGGATTGCCATTTTAGAGATGAATTGTGCCATAGTTGTACAATATTTTAAAGGAATAAAAGGTGTGGAAGGAATGTTGCAGATTTCTGACAGTGGTTGCGTATAAATAACAAATTTGCTATTTTAAACAGATTTTCAGGGAAACTTTGTGTTCTTGGAACTATTTAGAATTAATGCTTATTTCTGTGTAAGAAGATATTTTTAAATGCGAAAATTGATCTTGATAAACAATTTTAAAATGTTGTTAACATTTTTCTGCTGCATACTTTTAGTTTCTGGCTTGGACTGTTATAACTCATCTCTTATTTCCATGGACAGCTATTTTCAGCATAAGAGGAGCTCTTTTTTTTTAAAAAAAATATTATTTCTTCTCTTTTAATCCTCTTAGTGTTAATTGGTAGTCATTGGTATTAAACTCAGTGGTGCATTACTAGTCACAATATTTTCTGAGCTTTTTATAGGATTCATTTCTAACTTGCAATTTCATAATCAGATGTGCCAAATTATCAAATTTTATATTATTCTTTGTTATTGTGACCTAATTCTGGTGATCTTGCCCACACTCTCTTTATTTGAGAACATTAATTTTCTTTATCATATTATGGAATTAAAATGTAATTTTTTCTTTTCTTTTTAATTTTGTTCAGTCAGTCTCCTTTTTATATTAAACTTGGCACACTATAAAACTAGTCGTTGGGGCCACCGTAATACTTACCCATCATTGATATGCATAATGTAAAATATTAAAATAAAAATGTGTAAACTACTCATAAAATGCATTGCAATTCAAATAAAATCGTGGCTTGATGATGTCATAAACTTTAAAGGCTCAATTACTGAATTGCTTAAAAGAAACATCCTTGTAACTCCAAAAATAATAATCCTATTAACTAGCGGTTTATTGCATCTGATTAAGCGTCTCATTTCCAATTAAAATATATCTTTGAAGTGAAATTTGGATGAAATACAGGGTCATGAAAAATTGAGTGTGGCAAATAGGATTCCAAATATCTCGGCAACTCATTATCCGATCGACTTCATGCTTTATGCAAAATTTGTTTTTTTATTGTCTTTTATATTCATTTCTTAAAATAAACAATTTTGAAAATTTTTATATATCTTTTATCAGAATGAATATTTCGAGAGTCTGAA
Organism: Maratus michaelseni; assembly: GCA_963931845.1. Taxonomy (NCBI): domain Eukaryota; kingdom Metazoa; phylum Arthropoda; class Arachnida; order Araneae; family Salticidae; genus Maratus; species Maratus michaelseni. Next base: position 268,924,185 of record OZ007593.1, read on the forward strand.
AAAAATAGTTCCGGTTAATCGAGGTTATTGAAATGAAATAGGCTTCTTCCCATTATTACATACTAAGTCAGGCATGAAAGACTTCTGCCTTTTTGAGGACGATTTTGGCCATTTTCTGGATCGATGCAAAAATGCAAAGAAATTTTTTTTTTTTTTTGAAGGGGGAAGGGGGGGGGGGGGTCATGAAGTTTTGTCGGACTTTTCGCTAGCTCAAATCGGAAATTGGATGCTCCCTAGATCGAAAGTAATCGTGTGTGGAGCGGCGTATTTCGTGGGGTGAAAATCTATTTTTAGACTAAGATCGGAAGCAGTTTTGCGAATGATTTCGGAGGAGTAGATGAATGGTGTGCGTTTGCTAATGAGTTGTTGGGTCAAAGGTCATCTTTATGCGGAAGTAAATAGCGGTGGAAAAAATCTGCAGATAAAGATGATTCATTCTGGACTGAGGTGTTTTAAAGCGGTAGTAAATAAAAGCTTTGCTACTGATCTTTCAGATTTTTTTTTCTTTCTTTCTTTCAGAGCTATATCATTTTCATGCTAAAAGTTTTTAATTTTTTCCAACGAAAAATCACCGTTTTAGAATAACTTGCTTAATATGTTAGAAATTTTATTTCAGGAATTTTTTCTAAATAATACATATGAATGAATACATATGTATTCATTCATATATTTGGACATAGAAAAATAAAGATTAATGCATTTATTACAAATTTGATTGCCGTTTGTTTCATAAAGATTGGTACTACGAATTAAGAGGCATTGGGTTCGGTAACCCCAGGGTTTAATTTCTAAGAAGAAAAAAAAGTACCGGAGCCCTAATATTCCTGCAGTACTAACATCCTTAGCGTACCCCCTTCCCTCCTCCATTACTCGAATCTGCCTTTTCATATTTCATACATTATTTTCAAAATTTAAAGCATTGTTTTTTTATTTAGCAAAATAAAAATTTTAAATACATTTATCTGCGTACACTTAGCTATCAACTATTCCACTTTTTTAGTTATTACTACTTCCAAATAGAAACCTTTGCCCAATCTTAATGTTAATTAATTGCAGAATTCTGCGATTAAATAAGCTCAGGATTATGATTCAGAAAGAGTATTAACACAAAAAATTAATAGTTCGCAACTGTGCAGAATAGAAAAAGACCATTTCTGTTTACTCTTTATTCTGATCAAAATAGCATTAAAATGATTTGAAATGGAAATAAATAAAATTTTGAATTTAAGACAGATTGAGATCGAGCCTGTCCAAACCCGGAGACTGATATAAAAATCGAGCCCGTTTCATCTCCATTTCTTACGTGAGCGACACATTACGTCAGTTATAATTGTTTTGAAACAAAAGAAGGCAAAAAATTGGAGATGGGGAGGGAAAGGAAAGTGTTATTTAGGATTCGTTTTTCGGAAGCGTTATTGCACTGGGCTCCGGAGCAAACTGTTTATGAGCTCCGGTGAATACTGGGCAATATTTAAATTTTTACTTAAAATAGAGAAGTACCGGCGCAAATTAAGCCCTAGGTAACCCGATTGTACTGGAACCTGGCCTGACCCGTGGTCCAGATTCGTTTGGCAGTAATTTGTTTTGTTGTGGGTCGCATTCGATTCGGATCAGTTTGACTTTTGTTTACATTTTGCAGGTCAGATTCGATTCGGGTACCGTTGACTTTAATTTGTTTCGTGTTCGGACCACGTTAGGTTTCACTTTTACGGGTCCGGGTGAGGTAAATGAGGAATATTCTTACATTTGGTGTTCGGGTTAAAGTTTGTCAAATTTCGGGTCAATGTTTTAGTTTGGGTTGACTACAAATAAAATTTTCGGATAAAACCCGAAACTATAACCTTACTAACTATGAATTATCAGGGACCGATTGACAAATGCGCTCTGGGCACACAGATGCTTGCACGTATGTTTACAGCAGCCTTGAGTTTAAAAATATATTATTGAAAGTGGTACTTATTAAGGTAACCACTACTAACTTTAACAATTTTGTGATATTTAATGTTTTCATAAATTTTCTTCTCAATTTTTTAGCATTAAAAGTTTTTATAACATCCTCATAATCTTAAGTGTTCTATCTCGCTGACACGATTTTTCGAAATCGGTTCCGAAAGTGAAAGTATCCTAATAATAAAAAAAAAAAACCTGTAAACAAAATCGACAAAGTAAAAAACAGCCTTTGTAGAGATCAACCTCAACTATCTAATGAAAAAAAAATATTGAAATGCAAACGAGATATTTAAAAAAATTTCTTCCATAGGATTAACATTAGCGAACAGGTGTTTTCACATGAGTAATGTAGCCCTTAAAAAGTTATTTTCAAATGGAAATAATAATAAACAGATTTTTCTCATATTAATTTTGTTTCTTTATAGTTAAAACTTCATCAGATTTTGGCCAATAATTGAAAATACTTGCCAAGTCTCTTGTTTTTCAATAGACACCTTTATTTTGAGATTTACAAAATTTAACACACATCCATTTAAAAAAAATCTGTTTTATTTATCTATTTTTCTTCTTGTAATTTTCCTGTTTATGTAAAATTTAAAACTGCACTCTACTCTAGAAAATGCCCATAGTAGAATCTCCCTACTTTTTTCTCCAAATTTGGCGTATGAAGTCGAAAAAGTTCAGCCTTTTTTTCTTTTCCTCACTTTCATGCCTGACTAAGTACATACCAAATTGCAAGTCTCTATCTCAATTTTTTCGGGAGATAGAGCGTTTACAGACACACAGACGGACGGCAAATTTTTTTTTCTAAAAATGTTTTTCGGAATCTCCAGTGTCTGAAACGTGTAAATCCGTCAAAAAAAATTTTCCGATTTTCAAAACGATTACAAGACTTACCCTATACTACGTATGATGGGTAAGTAATAGGTATATACATTGTTTTTAAAAATGCTTGTTTGATATTATTTGCTTGATATCTGCTTGATCTTAAAAGATAATTTTCACAGGAAAAATTTTAAAATCCAGACATTTTTATGCAGTCCTTGCAATAAATAATGGTATTTTTGCTGTGAATTTTTTTGTTAATGTTTGATTATTGCAGCCAATGGAAGTTTATGTTGATGACGAAGCTAAGTTAACACTTCATGGACTCCAGCAGTACTATGTAAAATTGAAAGACAATGAGAAGAACAGGAAACTTTTTGAACTTCTTGATTTACTTGAATTTAATCAGGTAATGTATTTTTTATTTATTTATTTATTTATTTTTGTATTAGAGGTGTAGGATAGTATTACAGTGTGGCTACAGATTCTGGAAATCGGGGAGGCTTGTCAATCTGAAAAAAAGTCAGGGAAATTTATCTATTTGCGAAAGTATTTATTTTTATACACAAGACTGATTCTTCGACAAACAGGTGATATTTTAGCCAGTAATCATATGCAAAAAAAAAAAAAGTAAAATTTATATATTTTTTAAAAGATGCGCATGATATGAGTTTTTGGTATTTAACACAAATTATGATGGTCCAAAGTACTCATTTTCTGTGTGAAAAGCGCTTATATTGAAGGCAATTTACCCATTTTTGAAAAATTTATGATAATTAGCATAATGATTACCAGGTGGTATTAGTCCAATTAGCTATCACATCAGATATAGATATTTATTAAAATTGAACATTCTTCAGAAAAGAGGAAATTTTCTGGTTGCCATGTACTCATTGGCCACTATGTAAAGTTGTTGGATTAAATTTTGAGTTTGGATTTATGAAACTGTAAACCAGTACTTTATGAATATTGTGCAATTTTTATGTTTTTCTCTTATTGTTTCTCCCAAATGAGGTAAGCTGAATAAGGGTGGTGTGAATAAGGCAAGCTGAATAAGTGTTGGTAACGAGGCAAAAGCATACATTAAGAAATACTGTATGTGTATCGTTAATAATAGAAATCTGGGAAATCTGATAAAAGCAGTCAGAGGAAAATTGGGTAACTTTTTTAATTTTTGTAGCCATTCTTATTAATTGTAATTGTTAAAAAGCGTTTGATAACTTTCAGTATTTGGGTGTTTATTGTTAGAGAAAAATAATGCATCTATTATTTAATTTAGCCCCCCCCCCCCCTCCCAATGCAAGTTCTAGAAAATACTTGGCTTTGCTACCCCAGTGAAATACAATAATTAATTAATATATCGTTAAAGAGCTTCTGATCATACATACAGTCAACTTTTCCTCACCCTTAAAATAAGCTTATAAGACCGTCAATCTTAACTTTGGATATCAAATTAAAAGATATTTGAAGTTTTGTAATAGTAAAGCTCTGTTATCCAAACCTATCAGAATGAGCCAGTTCAGATAACTGGCAAAATAGCCAATATTTTTTAAATAGTCGACAAGTTGCTGATTATAAATATTTTTAAATTGCATTTAACATGAAAACTTAATGAAACAATATTCTAAATGTCTTTGAAGATCAACTAATTGAAAATTGAAATAATTTGCTTTTTACTCATCGGATAGGTTTAACGAATTTGTCGATCAAGCGCAGAAAAAATTACAAAATTTTTAAATCAGTCTTTGGGGTGGGGGTGGGAGGAATTTGACTTTTTTGCAGCAATAAATTGCAAATTTTTTCCAATCTGTCGTGGCAGCATTGATTTACTGATTCTAACAGAATTCTTATAGTAACAAAGTTTAAAATTTCACGTGTTTATGTAAAACGTCAGTTAAATTATTAAAGCACATAGAATAGTACACACATAGGGGCGAGAAGTGATGATATATTTAATGGATTTCATGCAGTCCCCATAAAGGCTAAAACAAGACTGTTTTTTTGTTTGGGTATTTTATATAAACAATAGTAAATGACATGTAATTAACTTTGAACTTTATCATTTAATAAGTTTTATTTTGTTCACTATTCTTTATTTCTATATACAACCGTGATAGGCTGCTATTGTGTGCTTAGATTTATTTTGTCTGTATTTATTTTTTATGCAATATTTTCTTTTATAATCTGAAATCCTAAAATCTGGACACAAGCTGTGAGGATTTTTTTACTCTTTACTGTAGTCTATAAATATTTAATCTGTTAAATTTTTGTTTATTAGGTAGTTATATTTGTGCGAACCGTTCCAAGATGTATGGCATTGGCTCAGCTTCTTGTTGAACAAAACTTTCCAGCAATTGCCATTCACCGTGCTATGACTCAAGAAGACAGGTATGGGACATTTTAGTTATTGGTTTATTAACGACTATTATTAACTAGTTAACTGCTGATTGCTCGACTGCTGAATCATACCACCCCAGTTTTTCAGAGGCTAACAGGTTAAGAAAAGAATCTGTCTTCTTTGTAAAAGCCAAAAAAAAATTAAAACATTGAGTTTTTAAATAAATTAAAATTGTATTGAACTGGCAGTCAGACTTTTGTATTAAAACTACGAGCATTGTCTGACAGAATATACAGGATGTCGGAAAAAGGTTGGACAGATTTAAAAGAATCATAACTCTAAAAATAATTGAGTAAATGCAATTATTTATTTTATTTTATTTTTTTCAAAGTACTCGTCAAATATCCAAGATTTGTTAGATGTAGCTGTTTTAAAATCATGACATTCGATGCACAGAATCGATGATCAGAAAATGCAAATCGCACTACACATTCACAATTTTAACTTTTTGCTTAGGTTAATTTTGTACAGCTACATCTAACAAATTGCAGATATTTGGCAGTACTTTGAAACGAAAATAATTGCATTTATACTCAATTATGATTCTTTCATATCAGTCCAACCTTTTTCGGACACCCGGTATCTATATATATATTTGTCTTACGTGGCGCGGAAATAGGGCTGAATTTCTACCTTACCGTTGGCAACCAACCGTAGTTTCCAGAGCTCAGACCAATGAACAGACAAGATTGTGTTAGCTCCACCTCCAATAATGGCGGTCAGTGACAGAGCACTGAAACTCAAGCTAGCAATTATTAAAAATAAAATAATATGAACGTAATCCAAAGCGTCTGAGATGATTCCTCATTTTAATTATGAGTAATATTGTCGTTTAATTATGAGTAATATTTAATTCTCAACTCTTATTTAGAATTTATTTACGAATTTCACTCACACAAAAAATCTGAGATAATAAAATATAAACTTTCTAGAATCCCCTGCTGCCATCTGTTGATGTTTTATTGAAGTAAAAATGATTTTTCTTCAATTTCAATGAAATAAAAATTTCTTTTGCAGAAATCTATAATCAATTAGAATAGTAAAATGTTGAATGAAATTTAAACAATCATTGATGATAAACTATCTTCCTACCACGTAGTTTTTTTTTTTAAAGTGAATTTAAGCCGTGCTGTACGATATTATAGGTGCAATAAGTTTTAAACTAATTATGTTTCCAAGATCCTTTTTTCATAGTATTTAAATGATTTATATGTCCATTAGTAGCATTAACTAAATGCATTTTTAGTTGTGTTTTCAACGGAGCTTTAGATTACTTTTTTACATAAAAAAAATTGTCAATTTAATATATTCAAATGATTTATTGTAGTACTTATTCCGGCTAGAATTATTAGAAAAATAAAAAGGGGCGAGCGAAGCGAGCTGTACCGCTTAGCGGTCTCAATGTGAATTGCTGTGCAATTCACGGGGGGTTGGCGAGCGTTAGCGAGTATGGGGCTGATCCCCCTAGTATATATATATATATGTAGATTTCCATCTTTACCAAGCAGTTTTAATAGATTTTAAGTACTGTTGGAGATTTTTTTTTTTAAATCATTAGAACTATCAATAAACAATCACTTAATCATTAATTGCAAAAATAGTCTCAAATGTTTTCAAAATTGTGATTCTAACAGAATTATGTAAATTAATACTGTATGTCTATTACGCAGTAAAACATATTTCTTGTCTTTTAAGAACTTGTTATATTCTATCATTTTTTTAGAATTTTTTTTTTCTTCTATGTAGATTATCTAGGTACCAGCAGTTCAAAGATTTCCATAAGCGTATATTGGTTGCCACAAATCTGTTTGGTAGAGGGATGGATATTGAAAGAGTGAATATAGTTTTTAACTATGACATGCCAGAAGATTCAGATACATATTTGCACAGAGTAAGTGTAAAAAATCATGGCTTGGTAGCATATAATTGTATTTACTGTTTAAATTTTTCTGTTCATATTTGTTATTTAAAAATAACTTTTTTATGGGTGTTTTTTATTATTATTGAAAGTATGCATTTTATTATAGAAAAACAATCATTTTTAATATTTTCTTTAAAAAATGGCATTGCATATTTAAACTTTTATTTTATAAATTATAACTGTTATTTTGATAATTTATTTTTTTTAAATACTAATTAAATTTTCCAGCAGAGCTGAAATTACACTGGAGATTACTTATATATAACATACTTAAGGTTGAGGCAAACTTATGGCAATGGAGAGAAAGGCTGGCCAGCCTCTTTACTCGGTTTGACCTTAGTAGGATTACTATATCGGGGGATTGGCGTTGATTTTCCGCATAGGAAATCACTTTTGGGATTTAACAAATATATACTGCAGAAATTTTTTTCACATTGTTTTAAAACTACTTAATGAATTATACAGCTATAATAATACATGCTATTTCAACTAGAATAATATACACCATTTTTAATATTTTGAAGGAACATTTTAATTTTTTAATGTTGTAATTTAAGTCTGTTCTCAAATCCAAACTGGCTACTGTATGAAAATTTTTTTAATTCATTTTTGTTTGCAAATAAATGTATCGAATTAGCAAGTGCTCTTATTAAGAAAATGTAATCAAAAGATGTTTTCTATTTTTCTGGTAAGGTACAGGATCTTTCAGAAAATACAAAGTTTGCGTTTTGAACTAAATTTTTGATGTGGCAGTACAATGAAGTAGAAAACCCGGTCGTCACATGACACTTATTGCTCATAACTAAATAAGTAATTTATTTATCAAAAAACTGGAAACTTGTTTCGATTCCAAATTGCTACCATAGTCAGGCATGCATATTTTCTTTTGAGTTTAAAAGCGAGCCAGAAAATGTGTCAAAGTTTTGTGTTGTTGAGCAAATCATTTGGGAACCACCTTAACAGTGTGGATAAATTTCTTGAATGCATTTTTAAAATCGCGTCAAATCTATTGCAACATAAAATAGCAGTATTTAATAAGGTTTAAATTAGAGATCAACTGAAACAGACTCTTTAATTCCATTTTATATTTTATTGGTTTTGCATTTGCAGCACCACTGCTTATATCTATTGTCTGGTTAATAATTTCTAGGGAATAGATCATCAGCAATCTTGGGCAAAGCTTTTAATTTACGATGGAGCCCACCGGAGCTCAGCTCCGGTACTTCTCTGTTTTTAGTAAAAATTTAAATATTGGCCAGAATTCACCAGAGCTCATAAACACTGCACTCAGAGCCCAGTGCAATAATGCTTCCGGAAAACGAATCCTAAATTACCTTTTCCTTTCCTTCCAATCTTTTGCTTTCTTTTGTATCAAAGCTCTTATAACTGACGTAATGTGTTGCTCACATAAGAGATGGAGATGAAAGAGGCTCGATTTTTGTGTTGGTCTTTGGGTTTTAGCAAGCTTAATCTCAATCTGTCTAAAATTCAAAATTTTATTTATTTCCATTTCAATAATGCTATTTTCATCAGAATAAAGAGTAAACAGAAATAGTCTTTTCTGTTCTGCATAGCTGCGAACTATTCATTTTTTGTGTTAACACTTTCCGAATCATAATCCTGCGCTTATTTAATCATGAATTCTGCTATTAATTAACATTAAGATTAGACAAAGACTTCTATTTGGAAGTAGTAATAACTAAAAAGTGGAATAGTTGATAGTTAAGTATACCAGGGTTCCCAGCGTCATGGAAAGTCATGGAATTTCAAAGTAGTCAGGGAATTTACAAATATTTTCTAAAAAGTTTTGGAGAAAAAATGAAAAATGATGCGAAATTCATCATATAGTCTCAGGGGAAAAAATTGATAATTTTGAAAGCGATCACAGAAAAAAAAAATTGCTAATTTTTGACAAAGGATTGCAAAAATAAATAAATTTTGCTGTATGGCGTCAGAGAATTTTTTTAGATTTGGTCAGGGAATTTACCAGTCATGTTTTGCTGGGAACCCTGCATACACAAATATATGTATTTTAAGTTTTTATTTTGCTAGATAATGAAACAATGCTTTAAATTTTGAAAATGTATGAAATATAAATACGCAGATTGGTGCTACGACAGAGTGGGAGTGAGGGGTACGCTACGGATGTTAGTACTGCAGAATATTAGGGCTCTGGTAGTTTTTGTCTTAAAAATTAAGCCCTGATCTTGGGTGATTTATAAAGTGAAAATAGCTGAATTTTAATTTATACAATTAACATTAGTTCAATGAATTTTGTAGGTTGCACGAGCTGGTCGATTTGGAACAAAAGGTTTAGCTATTACCTTTGTATCAGATGAAGCAGATGCCAAGACATTAAATGAAGTACAAGAAAGGTTCGATGTCAATATATCAGAGCTGCCAGAAGAAATCGATATTTCTTCATATAGTGAGTATTTGAGTGCATTTGTGCTTATTTTTATTTAATTTGTCTCTTTAGTCCTTTTTTAGTAACTTTAAAATTATAATTTTTAAAAGTGTCTTGCATGTTTCCTAAAGTCTGTTAGCGCTTATTTGCAAATAATGCTTGAAACATTGTCTCACCCTCAAAGATCTGATTACCAAGTAACTTTAAAGTTATTTCAAAATTGTGGGAAAACAGGATGGTGGCATAAGTGAATCAATCTGGAAAAGTCGAGGAATTTTGTAAAAGTACTGACAAGATGTAAAAAATATTTATGTTGCTAAACAGGCAATATCTTAGCCAGAATTAGCAACTATATTAACAATAGTGGTTTCTGTTTTTAGCCATCAGTGACTTTGAACTAAACATCATTTGAGAAAACAATTGCCTTATCAGCTTGCAGAGCAAAAATGCAACTTAGGCAGGCCGTACACTGAGACTATACATGCAACATGCAGCGCTGCCAACTACTACGAAAAAATCGTAGTTGATACGATTTGGAGATAACAACTACGATGCTACGAAAACTACTCTAAAACTACGAATTTCATCAAATAATTGTATGAAAACCACGAATTTCGCCAAATAATCGCGGGGAAAAAACGCAAATTTCGCCAAAGGATTGCAGAAAAATGCTAATTTTATCAAAGTATTGTGGAAAAGAGCACTAATTTCATCAAAGGTTCGCTGAAAAAACACAATTTTTAATTATCTTTGAAAAAACACTAATATTGTTAAAAGATCGCGAAAAACACTAAATTCGTCTTAGAATCGTGTGAAAAATGCGAATTTCGTCAAAAGATCGTGGGAAAAAACGCGAATTTCACCAAAGGATTGTGTGAAAAATGCGAAATTTCGCCAAAAGATCGCGGCAAACACGTGAATTTTGCCAAACGATCGTGTGAAACCGTGAATTTCGTCGATCGCTGAAAAAACACGAATTTCGTCAAATCGCTGAAAATATGCGGATTTTGCCAAAAGATCACGGTAAACGTGCGAATTTCCTCAAAGGATCGTCTGAAAAACATGAATTTCGAAAATTTTTTGTCATTTTCCAAGAATTTTTGTATGAAGTTTGTTTTTTATTCGGTTAAATCAAAATAGAATCATAAAATCAAGTTCGCCAATTCTCCGTATTTTTAATCATTCTCTCGATTTTTCACAAATTTATCTTTTTTGCTGTATTTGAAAATTCTATCATTTTCTAGGAATGCTGCTTATCCACAAAATCCTGCTTTTCTTTTGTTTTTTTTAAATCAATCTGCTATTTCCATGAAACAGTTAAAAAAAATTGTGCTGTTGTATTCCGCAAATGAAGTTAAGTGTGGCGGATTTTGTCAAATAATCACAGAAAACACACAGATTTCATAAAAGATTTTTGGCATTCGGTCGCGAAAAAATAGAGAATTTCGTCAAATAGTTGCAGAAAAAAATCCTTAGTTTTGTCAACTGCTCGAAAAAGAAATCCTGACTTTCGTCAAATGATCGCCAGTGAAAAATCTTGAATTTCATCAATCAGTCGCTAGAAAAATCGCTAATCTGTCTTAAAAAAAAATTGGGAATTTTGTTAATTGCAGAAAAAAAATTGTATTTTGCATCAAACGATCGCAAAATAAAATCCCAAATTTCGTTGATCCATCGCAGAGAAAATCACGAATTTTGTCAAGAGTTCGCATAGAAATTTTCATCAGTTGATGGTGGAAAAGGAAATTGATAATTTTGTTGAACAATTGAAGAAAGAAATCTAATTTCGTGGAATTGTGAAAAAAAGCAAGATTTTTGTGAAATGATTGTGAAAAAAATTAAGAATTTTATTGAATGAGGGGGGGGGGGTGGTAAATCACAAATTTTGTCAGTCGTGTAAAAAAAAAAAAAAGTGAAATTTGGCAATTAGTCACGAAATGTGCAATTTTTTTTCCCCATGTGGATTTTTAAAAATCATTAATGAGTTTAGGCAGTCAAAAGTTGCAACGAGGCTTTTAGTTCGATCTTTCTTCATCCACAATATGAATGTCAGACTTTATTTTATTAAAATCCAAAACCTAAAACTGATAAAATCCCACTGTATTTCTTGCATATATATTTTTAATTTTGATTTTTATAGACATTCTTCGTCATCCTAATAAATAGTAAAATTCATCACTGTCATTGAATCTGTTGCTGGGTTACCTAAAGTAGCATTTAAACAAAAATATTGATAATTTTGTCATGTTTAATAGCCTTTTTAATTATCTTGTTTGCATGTTATTTTAAATATTTTTTTCTGTTTCATGCATTTTTCCTCTTTCTGCAATCTCATGCCTTATATAGATATAAGTATAACTAGTATTGCATTAAAAAGAATATTTATATATATATTTTTTCTAAACAAAACTTTGTATGTTTCTCTTTTTAGTTGAAGGACGATGAACAGGAAATAAGATTATTTCAAACATATAGAAGTCATCTGTTTATAGACACCTTAAACACTTGTCTGTTTCTGAGAATTTTGACTAATTTTATGGACTGCTGTTAATAATTTTTATCATTTTTGTTTTCCCTGTTATACTGTGTATTCAATAACTCAAAAATAGACTATTGGCATTTTGTATGTAATGTCATTAAATAAATTTAAAACACTGTGTATAAATATCATTTCAGTTTGTGTGCTTGTAAATATCATCAATAAACATTTTTGATTTATAATTTGTTTTAATGTTTTATTAGTGAATGATGATCACAGACATGCTAGTTCCCACTCTAATTTTGACCGTTTCTAGATAAGCACAAATTTGAATTGGTGTGTGGAGGGAAGGGGTAGACAAGCTTTTACAAATGCATAATGATCACGAAAATCACAATTTTCTTCAATCTGTTTAAAATTGGGGATTTGTTTCGATTGGTAAATTAACTACATTTTCAGGATCTTGGTCAAAAGTTACACTATGGCTTTTAGTGGTTCAATCTTTCTCCATCCACAACATGAATAATATAATTTTTACTATTTTAATTTAAGAATTACAATATTTTATATTGCTATATTTTTACATATTGTTATGAATTTTGTATATATCTGTAAATATTCCATTTGTTTAAATTTATTTTATTTGATTATTGCGAAAATTGCAGTATTATTAATGTATTTCCTATTGAGCATCATGTAACTCACTGCTAAAGGCCTCAGATGGTTTGCAAGGAAAACAACCTTACACCCTCATCTTTATAATGGAAGTCTATTGAAATATCGCCAAGGAAGGGGTTTATCGCCAAGTTGGCGATGGTTTTGGCGACTTATTTTTGTCGCCAAATTTGGCGATATGTCGCCAAGTTGGCGACGGATTTGGCGACTTTTTGTGCAACCACACCCCCCTTATACCTATACATTGGGATCCTTTCTTGCTTGGGTTCTCTATCGAAAGTTAAAGCACTTTCTGGTAATTTCTAGCATCTGAAGGCTCTGGAATAATCTGGAAAGATCTCTGAAACCTATATAAGGACCTCCATCAGTTCAGTTAGTTGTTGTCTGTCAACTGCGATTGAAGTCATACGAGAGGCTTTGCATTGAGAACTGTGTTACTTGGATCGATTTTGTCGTTGATACGTCGTATTGAACGCATTGTTTCTGTGTGAAATTTTGCTGCGCTTTTATTGGATTTGAAGATTACTGAATATCTTGTAATTTTCAGAAGATATTTGTGATCGTATTGCACTGTTTATAGTGAATAAAGCCTTTTTATTGTTCTTATACATTGGCATCAGTCCTTTCGAACCCCGAGCTCACAACATTTGGTGTCAGGAGTGGGGTTGAATGCCGATTACCAGAGCAATGGAGGCACAGCTGACTAAATTATTGGAGAAATTAGGGGAGATGGATGAGAAAATGACTGCCAACCTTGCTGAGTTGAAAGAAGAAATGAAGAAGGAAATGACTGAGAATCAGGCTGAAATGAAGGAAATGTCGGAAGAAATGAAGAAAGATATGTCAACCAACCTTGGTGAGTTGAAAGAATTAATAGATAATAAAATTACATCTTTAAATGAAAGAATTGACAGTGTGGAAAACAAATTTGAAGGAAGATTTCAGGAAATAGAAGAAAAAGTTCAAAAGACAGCCAATACCGTAGAAAAAAGAGTAGAAGAAAAAGTTCAAAAGATCTCCAAAACCGTAGAAGAAAGGATTGAGAGTGTAGAAAAGGAGTTGGAAAATGTGAAGAAACAAAAGATAACTGCCGAAAACTATCCCGAAGATGTCAAGTATCAAGGTATGCTTCCTCGGGCCTCTATTAAACTCTCGACCTATGACGGAAAATCCTCATGGCCAGTTTTTAAGACACAATTTGGGATCGTAGCGGACGCCAATGGATGGGATTCCCAGACAAAGGCTTGCCAGTTAGCTGCTTCTCTAAGAGCTGATGCTGCCGACGTCCTACAGACTTTGCCTGCAAATGAACCGCTGGATTTTGAAACGCTCGCCAGTACCTTAGAATTGCGCTTTGGCGAGAAATGCATGAAGGAATATAGCAGACTCCAGCTCAAATCTCGACAGCAGAAATCCACTGAATCCCTGCAAGATCTTGCTACGGATGTCGAGAGACTTTCACATCTTGCTTATCCTGACTGTCCGACTGAAATTAGAGAGAGTTTAGCTCTGCAACATTTTATTGATGGTGTGCGTGACTCTGAGATCCAGAAAGCACTCCGGATTGCAGATCTCAATGATTTAAAAGGGGCTTTGGTTTACGCTCTGAAATTCGAGGCAGCCAAGCAAGCTACTAGGAAAGATCGACACTTTGTGCCAGCAGCCAACCTGCCTGAGACGTCGGATAGAGCTGTGGAGCGCTTACAGCAGCAGATGAATGACATAATGAGAAAGATGAACTCCTTAATGGCCAACAAACCTTACAGGAAGATCAAGTGCTGGAAATGCGGTGGGGAAGGCCATATTCAAATCGACTGCCCAAGACGACCCAGCACCGAAGGTAATATCTCTCCCGCTAAAGGAGGAGCAGGAAAACTGATTAATGGCCATCTTGCGGAGCGGAGGTTGCCAGATTTTGAGAAGCCCCATTTTCAAGTATGTGAAATTTCTGCAAGAAGTTGCGGCGAGAACGGAGTTTTTCTAGTCGGAAGTGTGAATGATTTGCCCTGTAATATGATCATCGATACAGGAGCCAATGTGACCATCATTCGGAAAGATCTAGCTCAGCGGCTGAAAGAAAAACTCTTCTGGACCCCGCCGCGTGTTATTCTTCAAACTGTGACCGGAGATAAGATCGATATACATGGAAGAATGACACTGAAAATAAAGTTTGGGAACGCCGCTTATCGCCATACAGTCTACGTGGCCGATATTTCAGACCCTTTCATACTCGGACTGGACTTTTTAAAAGATCATGGATTTACACTGGATTTTAAGAAGAATGAGTTACGCTCTGCGCAAGAAGATGTCACTATTTTCAAACTTGGAAATGAGTCCGGGTCTATTCAACGGATCACAGCCAAGGCAGATGTTATCATCCCTCCTCGGACCGAAATGATGATACCTGGATTAACTGAGAACGAAGGTAGTTTTCAATGTGGCTTGGTTGGATATCCTGAGAAGAGCCCAAAAGGAGTGCTAATAGCATCAGCGCTGGTAGATCTGTCGAGAGATGTGATACCCGTGAGGATGGCGAATGTAAGTGAAAAATCTAGAATTATCCAGAAGGGTGAGGTGCTTGCAACCTGTGCTCCAGTCACCTGTGTTTGCAAAGACCCGAGCTTGATGTTGTCGGAGCCGCCTACAAGTTTAACACCTGAAATTGGACGAAATGAAAATTTATCTCCTGAACAGAGACATGCCGCAGAAAGACTGTTCCAGGAATTTAAGGATGTGTTTTCTCAAAACGAGAGTGATATTGGTCGCACTTCACTGACACGGCATAGAATTGATACTGCCGGCCATCCACAGATTAAACAGCATCCCAGACGTTTGCCGTTCGCTAAACAAGAAGAGGTGTCTAAGCTCTTACAACAGATGCAGGATAGTGACATCATCGAACCGTCATCAAGTCCGTGGGCCTCTCCCATCGTGTTGGTCCGAAAGAAAGATGGCTCCACAAGATTTTGTGTGGATTATCGCAAACTTAACGATATCACGAAGAAGGACAGCTATCCTCTACCAAGAATAGACGACACGCTAGATACTCTTTCAGGACATAAATGGTTTTCCACGCTGGATTTGAAGAGTGGATATTGGCAAGTAGAGATCCATCCTGATGACAAAGAGAAGACCGCATTTACTACTGGACAAGGACTTTGGCAATTTAAAGTTATGCCGTTCGGGCTCTGCAATGCACCAGCAACGTTCGAGCGCCTCATGGAGACAGTGTTAAAAGGCCTGACTTTTGAAGCTTGTCTCATCTACCTAGATGACGTCATCATTGGTGGCCGCACGTTTGAAGAACATCTAGAAAATATTCGAAAAGTGTTAACGAAGCTAAGAGCGGCGAATTTGAAGCTGAACCCTTTGAAATGCAAGTTCTTCCAACGAGAAGTAAACTATTTAGGACACATCATCTCAGCTGAAGGTGTTCGAACAGATCCTGAAAAAGTGTCCGCAGTAAAGAACTGGAAGCGTCCGGAAAATGTCCATCAGTTGCGAAGCTTTCTGGGACTATGCACTTATTACAGAAAGTTTGTACAGGGGTTCTCCAACATCGCAAGACCCTTGCATAGGCTCACTGAAAGCAAGCAGAAGTTTCTATGGACACAAGAATGTGAGAATTCCTTCCAGCAGCTGAAAGAAGCTCTCACATCCTCTCCAGTCCTAACCTATCCACACCCCGACAAACAATTCATTGTGGACACGTATGCTAGTCATGAAAGTGTCGGTGCTGTACTTTCCCAAGAAATAGATGGCCAAGAACGAGTCGTAGCATACTGGAGCAAATGTTTATCGAAACCAGAGCGGAATTATTGCGTCACTCGTAAGGAGTTATTAGCTATAGTGAAAGCCATAGAACACTTCCATCACTATCTCTATGGCAGGAAATTTCTCCTTCGTACTGATCACGCATCCCTAACATGGCTGATGAATTTTAAGAACCCAGAGGGCCAAGTAGCCAGATGGATACAACGACTCCAGGAATACGACTTTGACATCAGGCATCGCATGGAAACGCCGATGCCCTATCAAGAAGACCGTGTCCCGAGAGCTGTCGCTATTGTTCCAGAGCGGAGAGCAAGTATAATCCCGAATATGTCATACGCCAGACGAAGACTTCACTATTGACGCCACCAGATCCCTGGAGTAATGAGAAGATTCGAGAAGATCAAATGGCAGACTCTGAGATCAAACCAATCTTGGAGTTATTAGAATCTTCTAGCCCGAAGCCCAGTTGGAAAGACATCTCGACTTACAGTCCTACGACGAAGCAATATTGGGCTCTTTGGAACTCTCTCCACGTCAGGAATGGTGTCCTGTTCCGAAAATTCGAATCGGAAGATGGGAAGACATCTCGGTGGCAGTTGGTACTTCCTCGATCCCGAATCCCAGAGGTCCTCAAGGAATTACATGGCAGTCCCACTGGTGGCCATTTTGGAGTCATGAAAACATTACACAGAGTCCGAGAGCGCTTCTTCTGGGGAAAAGCGAGAGCTGACGTCGAACAATGGTGCAAATCTTGCGATGCATGTGCAGCTCGGAAAGGACCAAAGAAACGTAGCCGAGGAAGACTACATCTCTACAATGTAGGAGCACCTTTTGAACGCATCGCCCTTGACATCCTAGGTCCTCTGCCAAGAAGTGCTGATGGCAACAAATACCTCCTTGTTGTCATGGACTATTTCACGAAATGGCCTGAAGTTTATGCCATCCCTGATCAAGAAGCTTCTACGGTTGCGGATGCCTTGGTACACCAGTGGATATCAAGGTATGGAGTCCCTCTCCAAATGCATTCGGACCAGGGGAGAAATTTTATCTCTGCTGTGATTGAGGGTCTCTGTCAACTTCTCGGAATGGACAAAACTAGGACGACGCCTTTACATCCACAGTCGGATGGCATGGTTGAGAGATTTAATCGTACCATCCTCAACAATCTCTCACTGCTAGTCTCAAGAAACCAACAAGACTGGGACCAAAAACTTCCCTTGTTTCTTCTCGCCTATCGCAGCGCTGTCCATGAAACAACCGGCTATTCCCCGTCTCAGATGCTTTTCGGTCGTGATCTTCGTCTACCTTGTGATCTGATTTTTGGTCGCCCTCCAGATGCGCCTTCATCGCCAGAGGGATACGTGCAGAACCTCCAGGCACGATTTGAAGACGTCCACAACTTGGCTCGAGAGCGGTTCAATATACAGACGGAGAAGATGAAGACCAGGTACGACACGAAAGCCACGGGACATCAATTCAAAGAAGGTGACAAGGTTTGGTTTTATAATCTGACTCGACGTAAAGGACTTTCTCCCAAACTGCAATCGCACTGGGACGGTCCTTATACAGTCCTAAACAGACTGAACGATGTCGTAATTCGGATCCGAAAGTCACCAAGTTCGAAGCCTAGAGTCGTTCATTACGACAGGCTGGCACCATACTATGGCCATAGTACTTAGTTCATTTATTGTAAATAGTGTAATGTAAATAATGTAAATTAGTATGACCATGGTCTTGTATATAAGTTAATGTAAAAATTTCTTTTGCTTAGCATTATCATTATTAATGTTATTATTATTTAAATACTTGTATGTAATGATGTCTATACTTTAATTTAATTTAATCTTTTTTTAAATAAGTGTATATTTTGTATAATTCAGCATTATGAATGTGTTTAATGGTTATTTTGCATATTTGCTTTAAGTGTTTTGAATAGTATAGCATTTGTTGGTAACGGGTTTGCTTTCCGATCAAAGGTTGAACTGCCCGGGACGTGCAGTCCTTGAGAGGGGGGGGGGGCAATGTTATGAATTTTGTATATATCTGTAAATATTCCATTTGTTTAAATTTATTTTATTTGATTATTGCGAAAATTGCAGTATTATTAATGTATTTCCTATTGAGCATCATGTAACTCAATGCTAAAGGCCTCAGATGGTTTGCAAGGAAAACAACCTTACACCCTCATCTTTATAATGGAAGTCTATTGAAATATCGCCAAGGAAGGGGTTTATCGCCAAGTTGGCGATGGTTTTGGCGACTTATTTTTGTCGCCAAATTTGGCGATATGTCGCCAAGTTGGCGACTTTTTGTGCAACCACACCCCCCTTATACCTATACATTGGGATCCTTTCTTGCTTGGGTTCTCTATCGAAAGTTAAAGCACTTTCTGGTAATTTCTAGCATCTGAAGGCTCTGGAATAATCTGGAAAGATCTCTGAAACCTATATAAGGACCTCCATCAGTTCAGTTAGTTGTCTGTCAACTGCGATTGAAGTCATACGAGAGGCTTTGCATTGAGAACTGTGTTACTTGGATCTATTTTGTCGTTGATACGTCGTATTGAACGCATTGTTTCTGTGTGAAATTTTGCTGCGCTTTTATTGGATTTGAAGATTACTGAATATCTTGTAATTTTCAGAAGATATTTGTGATCGTATTGCACTGTTTATAGTGAATAAAGCCTTTTTATTGTTCTTATACATTGGCATCAGTCCTTTCGAACCCCGAGCTCACAACAATATAATAAACAATAAAACGTGCGATCACTTATATACTTAAAAAATCAATCATTATTATAGAAATTTTTAAATATTACTACATGTGAATGTTTACATTTTAGTTAAAAACTTTATAAAAACACAAATTTTGACACTTTTTCGAGTTTTAATCTATATTGCAGTTTATCTGGAGCAAGTCCAAATTTTAAAAATATTCTCTACACTGGCAGGATACCTTTGCCGTTAAAAGTTGTCCAATTTCACAAAAAACTTTGCTATAAATTTCTTGTTTTGTCTTTTTAACCATTCGTGTACTGTTATAGTATTTACATTACTATAGATTCAAAGAAACATTCCTGGAAAGGTGATTATATCTATATATTTAAAATGCTAAGCGATTTCTTTCGACAATCCGTGAGAACAAAATCATTTGTTATCGTGCATTCGTTTGTTCGAAAAATTAATTAGTTAACCGTAATTTTCAATTAAACTTTTACTTCTGCTAATGACGTCATAATCGGATAACGCCTACTGTTGCGAAGCACAGAGTTTATTTTCTAAACTCTGAGGTTGAATAAAAGAGAAATAATAAATATTAAAAGCACACGGTTTTAAGGCCGAATTTGCTAATTTGCAAGTTAAATTTCAGTAAAAATACTTATCCGCGTGTTTTATAAGCGAATAAAAATTCATATTTATTGTGACGTCACAGGAATATTGTCCATTGGGTTTATTTTATCATTATGCATCAAAGCCATTAATTAATGGCTTTGTTATGCATTATAACTTTGTTGATACCATTTTTTCATTACAATTAAATACAAAATATATTTATATTTGTGTGCATGGTGTTTAAGCATTAATGTAAGGTATATGAAGTACGTGTGAAAAGTTTGCGCCGGTGAAAATGACGTTATGCTTAGCTTGAAGTGCATTTTAATATTGATAAAACTAAAGAGAAAAATGTATATGATTGTGTTAACGTGACATAATTTTACTGATTTTTGTATTCATAATTATAAAGATTAGAATTGGAGCCGTCACTGATTTCTTCATCTTGATTACATGTTACCAATTGCTTTTTTTTTAATTATAGGATAGAAGATTTC
Organism: Maratus michaelseni; assembly: GCA_963931845.1. Classification (NCBI taxonomy): domain Eukaryota; kingdom Metazoa; phylum Arthropoda; class Arachnida; order Araneae; family Salticidae; genus Maratus; species Maratus michaelseni. The sequence goes on from OZ007593.1 coordinate 268,944,443, forward strand.
CTTTTTTAATAAAAAAAATCACAAAAGTAAAGGATTTCAGGAAATTTAAAGTTATTAAAAATAGTGTTATGGCAGAAAAAAAATCTTGAAATAATAATTGTATTTTTAGCTAGAATAAACAATGTAAGACATAATTTCATAGGAATTATTTTGGTAGATTTATTATAAGTTCATTTAACAGTTCCTTATTAGCGCAAAGTCCTATTTCTTTCACTGTGAATTTCTCTTTCGATGTCAAAAAATGTTTTTCCACTTTTGGACGCCAGCCAAAATACAGTGGCAATTTTTAAAAATGTACAACAGTTGTGAGACCAAAGGCGCTATCGCTTTAGCTTTCATCGCGCTTACATCACTTCGAAATACTACAAATTTCTATTTTTTACTACATGTTACAATTTCAATTCTTACATCATCAATTAGAAAAAAAATTTCTTTGAAAACTGCCGATTAATTTAACGACTTTTTAAATAATTTTCAAGCATGAAAAGTTTTTCAATTCTATCTTATCATTGACCACCAGTTGACTTCAATAATGTAAAATAGCCCATGGGAAAGTTGCCACAATTGAAAATAGATTTCCCTAACCATCATAGAAAGTGAATAATAGATTTAAAAAAAAAAAAAAAAAAAAAAGAAAAGAAAAGAAAAAAAAAGTGATAAATCATAAGATCAGATTATCCATAAGATGGAACATTTTGGCGCTAAACAAAAATCTGTCAGTAAAAAAAAAAAAAAAAAAAAAGACTATTTTTAGTTTATGTTGAACATAAAATTGATATGTTGAATTCGTCAATGAATCATCCTGATTATGTCAAGGAAAACGAAGAAACCATCATACAAATAAATTACATTTGAAAACATTAAAAATCTCCCTCATCTGCAGATATTTATTATTGTAAAAAAGTCTTAATCTTTGCATAAAAATTGATTAGCTTAAAACAATGGATGCGTTTTAGAAGATATGGATTTGAAACGAACAATGATTAAAGAGGACATTTTAAAACTTTTAATTTAATCATTTTAAAACTTTTTTAACTCCAAATTTCGACGGTGCTTTTGGGGCAGATGCAATGCACATGCGCATAGGAGCTCATTCGGTTGCATTATCACAGGGGGGGGGGGGGGGGAGATGTGTGCTTTATTTACTGAATATGATATGAACGTAGGAATATACTATTTGTATATACTTCATAGGTCCATGAATTTTTTTTTCTTGCCGTGGGGAATATGGTGGTAATGTCAAACTGATTTGCATTACACAGTTATTTACGGATTGTTTGTTTGGAGTTTGCATCGGAAATAATACTGTATTTGACTGGGGAAAAAATTAAAATAAAATATTTGAAAGACTGTTTTATACGCATCCCTTCATAAATAATAAAGAAGCTTATTTTACTGATATTGTTATAGTATTTTTTTTTTTTTGCGTCACGTTTTGACGGGTTCCATCTAGTTAGATAATAAAACTCTTTGCTTTGTATTTAATAATCAACGGTATGAGTGAATTTATTGGATACATTTTCTTCGAAAATTCAAAAGCATCTTTTTGTTTTGGATGCTGCATATCATGGGTGCAAGTTTTCCGTCCACAGGACGGAATTACGTCTTTGAAAATTTCCGAGGACGGAAAAAAATTCGCCGTTTTTTTTTTTTCGAGATCCTTTGACGAAATATGCCGTTTTTTCGAAATCCTTCGACGAAATATGCAGTTTTTTTCGAGATCCTTCGACGAAATATGCTGTTTTTTCAAGATCCTTCGACGAAATATGCCGTTTTTTCAAGATCCTTCGACGAAATATGCCGTTTTTTCACGATACTACAACAAAATTGACTGTTTTTCCGTGATCCTTCAAAGAAATTAGAACCTTTGACGAAATTGGTGTTCTTTTCTGCGGCCATTTGACGAAAAAAATTTTTCCGCAATCCTTCAACAAAACTCATGGGTTTTTTTTTTTTTTTTTGAGTCTTTTGACGAAATTCACATTTTTCCGCGGCCCTTTGGCGAATTTTTTTTCCACGATCGGTCAACGAAATTAGTCATTTTCCGCGATCTTTGATGAATTTCGTGTTTTTTCCTTGGCCTTCAAGCGAAATTCACGTTTTTTCCGCGATCCTTTGACTAAATTCGCCTTTTTCTGAGATCCTTCGACGGAACTTGCCGTTTTTTCGCAATCCTTCGACAGATTTCACCCGTTTTTTCGAATTCTTCGACGAAATTGCTCGTTTTTCCGTGATCTTTCAACGAAATTAGCAGTTTTTTTCACGATCTTTTGACTAAATTCGCCTTTTTTCTGAGATCCTTCGACGAAACTTGCCGTTTTTTTTTTTGCGATCCTTCGACAGAATTCCTTGTTTTTTCGGATTCTTCAACGAAATTGCCCGTTTTTACGTGATCCTTCGACATAATTCGTTGTTTTTTCGGATTCTTCGACAAAATTGCCGTTTTTACGTGATCCTTCAACGAAATTAGCAGATTTTTCCACGATCCTTCAGACGAAATTCATGTTTTTTCAGAGATCCTTTGACTACATTCGCCTTTTTCTGAGATCCTTCGACAAAACTTGCCGTTTTTTCGCGATCCTTCGACAGAATTCACAGTTTTTTCGGATTCTTCGATGAAATTGCCCATTTTTTCGTGATCCTTCAATGAAATTAGCAGTTTTTTCCACGTTCTTCCGACGAAATTTGCATTTTTTCATGATCTGTCAACGAAATTAGCCATTTTTTGCGATCCTTTAATGGATTTCCCGTTTTTTCCTCGGCCTGTAGACGAAATTCGCATGCTTTCTGCGATTCTTCGACCAATTTTGCCGTTTTTTCGAGATCCAACGAATTTGGCCATTTTTTCGAAATCCTGTTTTGTCTAAGTGGGCATGGTGTGTGCATTGTGCATTCAAAGAGGAGGTCTGGGTGGAGAATTCAAAATATTTTCAGTCTTTGCCACATCTCAAAGTCAAAACATGCGTTGTGTGTGCGCTTGAGGGGGGGGGAATGGCAGGTCAAAATATTTTCAGTCCTAACCACATTTCAAACTTGCACCCATGCTGCATATATGCAATAAATATATAGGTGTTAAAGCCATTTTATATTGACTCGAGGTTCTTCATCACTACTTTATTTTCCTGTTTTCCTTCCAATTTTTTTACAAGGTCTTTCCAGATATACACATCATTAGCAATGCTGCAGTTATCTTCTTGAATTTTGGGGGTCATTTCACGACGCTCGCTTTAATTGCTTTTTCTTCCTCAAAGGTCAAGTCAGGGGGAAATTTATACTATATTATTGGGGTAAATTGAGAATGGGGTACTATTGTGAGGTGTGACCCCAAGCAGTGTGATGCAGAATCCAATTTTGTGGAGGGCATTTGCAATTGGTTCTTGTTATTCAAACATTTCTTTTCAATACAAAATTGGACAGAAGATTTTTAATATTTGTGTTGATTTTCTGTTTTTTTCATAAATGTTCAGTAAAGTAGCCCAAATTTTATTGTAAACTTGTACATCTTTCATTGAGTTTACTGTATGTCTGTATTGTTATTTCAAATGAATTAAATTATTTTTATGTTTACATTTTAAAAAATATATAAGAAAAAATTCTCCTGATTTTTGCTTTTTGGAACTTAGCAACTCTGCCTCTAAAATTTCATAACTAAATTGCCTAACGAAATTAAACTTTGCAGATGAATGAAAGAAATGTGAATTTATAGGTATGTGCGAAATGTTTTGAGATTGACTGCTGGCATGTGGTTAATTTAAAAATGCTTTTTTAAATAGTTGGTAGACAAGCTAAGAAAATATACTAAATGTGAAATATATATTACCAGACTTCCCAAGTTTCCAAAATGAAAAAGCCCTAAACTTGTTAGTAGTTACTTTACTGACATTTCCAACTCCACACATTAATGCAATAAGAATATGTGCTAAGGCAAATTAACTTTTTTTCTCTTCTTTTTTTACCATTTCATAATTTGTGAACAAGCAGAAATAAGATGGGAATAGATATTATTCCTTCATACTATCATTTTTTGATTTGCCTTCCAGCACACTCTGAAATATCTAAACCAATGTCTGTAGTGTTATAGTGCCTATTTTACAACTTAAATTACAAGGAAAATATTAAAAACAAAAAGTAGCCAACTTCAGTAAATAGTTAATATAATATTATTAGAAAACTTTTTTTTTGTACAAAAATAAAGATTTTTATTTCATATTTTCTGATAAACTATATAAAATACATGGTGGTTAAATATATTTTTTAAAAAATAACACGTGAAACCATGGGTGCAAGTCTTCAGTCTCCGGACTGATTTCAGTCCTGGAGACGAGATTTTTGATTAATAGTAAATTCTACTTTTATATACTTAATAATAACAATTTTACTATTAAGAACTTTTAATCACTATCTTTTACTGCAAGATATCAATTTTTACCATAATGCAAGACAATCTTCTAGTCCATTTCCATTTGGTTATTCCCAGGGCTGCGGAGTCGGTGGGTAAAATTACAGACTCTGACTCCTGAAATTTTAAAGGATCTGACTCCCGGATGGCTAAAGTACTAGTATTGCCTGTCGATTCCTATTATTCAGATTGCTTCATTGCTGTCATTTGTTTTGAAATAGTAATAGTCGCTTTATTAAATTTGTAATTAAATAAAAGAAATATTACTATTTAAAAAAAGTGCCAACAATCAAGCAAATGGAATACTAATTAAAAAAAAAAAAAAAAAAAAAAAACTGGCAACACTGCAACCTGCTGGCACATTACTGTTTGACCTTGAAGCATTTGATGTGTATATCAACCTATAATTTTTTTTTCACGTTTCATTTTTTATGATGAATTATGGGTATAAGCTGTGATAGGTGGTCAAGACTAGGACTCATTTACTGCAGCAGCAAACTTCCAGTAGTATTTTAGTATAAAAAGTTTCACTTTTTTTAAATGCAGATTTTGTTTTTATTAAATAAGGCAAAAATACTCTTATAAAATACCTGTGGAACTTTGTCCTTACATTAATCGGCTCTGGTAAAGACTGAAAATATTTTGAACATCATCCCCACCCCTCCTCCCAGATGCACATTCACACAAAAACACAACATGAGTTAATTTTACATGTACTAAAATTTAATTATGTCACCAAAACTCTGCAAAAACTGTATGTAAAATATTTATATGCATGTAAATTGCAATCGAAAAGTTAAATTTGAAGCTATTAGATAGAAACAATAGTTGAAATTTAATAAATCTCCAAAATTTACTTTGAACAACAAACAAAAAGATCTATCAGATGAATCCAAACAACATATATTATGTTGGTATGTCATTTTAAGATGATAATCAAAATATTTTATGCCAAATTATTCCAATACATGGGTGAAAGGATGTTTAATTTTGGTTTTATATTTATTCCTGCAGACCCAAAAAATAAAAGGCAAAAATTTTACAATTTAAACATCATTTGGGGTCTCCAGACCCCCAAAAAGGAATTCCAGAAAAATAAAAGTGAAAATTTTACTATTTTAGCATTAGTTCTGGTCTCACGGCTTCGTAAAAAAAGGGGCAAAAATTTTTTCAGCATTATTAAGTATACAATTTTGAGTACTGCAGACCTAAAAAATCCAAATATTGAAATCTAAAGAAGTAAATAAAATGGAAATTTTATTTCAGATCCCGCTGACTTGGAAAAGAAAATGCAAAATGTTGCAATTTTGGAGTTATTGTGTCTTCCTGACCTGAAAAATTCCGATCAGGGTTGTTTGATTTAAATCAAATGATTTTTTTTTTAAATCTTTGATTTAAATCAGTATTTTTAACATTTATATTTACAAGATTAATAAGGATTAAATTAATCATTTGTGTTCAAATAAATGTCATTATTCATGTCAGATTAAAAATTACCTTTTAATAATGTTAAATAAAACTTTTATAAGTTGAAAATAATTATTTTATGAAAGAAAATGCAATACTACATTCAAAATATTTATCCCTAGTACATCCCAAAATAACTGATAAATGCTCTCTTATTTTTAAACTTTTATCTTCCCTAGATGATCACTTCATTTTTGCAAGTTAGATGCTGAAGCTAAAGTTAAAAATATTCAACATAAAAGAATTTAATATAACTAGATGGAATCCGTCAAAACTTGACGGAAAAAAATTACAATAACAATATTAGTTAAATAAGCTTCTTTATTACATAAGAAGGGGTGCATATGAAACAGTCTTTCAAATATTTTATTTTAAAAGTTTTTTCCCCCAGTGAATTACAGTACTATTTCCGAAGCAAACAATCCGTAAACAACTGTGTAATGCAAATCAATTTGACTTTACCGCCATATTCCCCATGGCAACAACGAAAATTTCCTGGACCTATGAAGTATCATACAAATAGTATATTCCCACGTTCATCTCATATTCAGTCAATAAAAGAACATAGTAAATAAAGCACACATCCCCCCGCTCCCCCCTGTGATAATGCAACCGAATGAGCTCCTATGCACATGTGCATTGCATCTTACCAAAGGCACCGTCAAAATTTGACATTAAAAAAAGTTTTAAAATGTTTAAATTAAAAGTTTTAAAATATCTTCTTTAATCATTATTCGTTTCAAATCCATATCTTCTAAAACGCATCCATTGTTTTAAGCTAAATTTCTATGTAAAGATGAAGATTTTTTTTTTTTTTACAATAATAAATCAATCTGCAGATAAGAGAGATTTTTAATGTTTTCAAGTGTAATTTATTTGTATGGTTTCTTCGGTTCCTTTACATAATCAGGATGATTATTCCTTTTCCATCATAGTCTGAGATCTTTTCCTTCTTATGCAGTTAAATATCCAATGGATCTTTAAAAAAATACAGTTCCTAGAATATTCTGATGTAACATACACATCAACGAATTCAGCATATCAATTTTATGTTAATCATAAACTATAAATAGTTTTTTTTTTCTTGACAGATTTTAGTTTAGCACCAAAATGCTCTTTCTTTTGGATAATCTGATCTTATGATTTGTCAGGGGAAATATCAATTTTATGTTAATCATAAACTATAAATAATTTTTTTTTTGACAGATTTCAGTTTAGCGCCAAAATGCTCTTTCTTTTGGATAATCTGATCTTATCATTTATCAGGGGAAATATCAATTATATGTTAATCATAAACTATAAATAGTTTTTTTTTCTTGACAGATTTTAGTTTAGTGCCAAAATGCTCTTTCTTTTGGATAATAATATCTTATGATTTATCAGGGGGTTTTATTATTTTTCTTTTTCAGTTTTTATGATGGTTAGGAAAATCTATTTTCAATCGGGGCAACTTTCCCAGGGACTATGTTACATTATTAAAGCAAACTGATGATCATTGTTGAGATGGAATTGAAAAATATTTCGTGCTTGAAAATTATTTAAAAAATCGTTAAATTAAGCGGCAGTTGTCAAATAAATTTCAATCAAAAGCTAATTTTTTTCTAATTGATGATGTAAGAACTAAAATTGTAAAATGTAGTAAAAAATTGAAATTTGTAGTATTTCGAAGTGATGTAAGCGCGATGAAAGCTAAAGCGATAGGGCCGTTTGTTGTCACAACCGTTATACATTTCTAAAAATTGCCACTGTGTTTTGGCTGGCGTCCAAAAGTAGACTATCCTTTTTTGACATCGAAAGAGAAATTCACAGTGGAAGAAAAAGGACTTTGCCACTAAAAAGGAACTGTTAAATGAACTTATAACAAACCTACCAAAATAATCCCTATAAAATATTAGCCTTACATTATTTATTCTAGCTAAAAATACAATCATTATTTCAAGTTTTTTTTCCCATAACACTATTTTTAATAACTTTAATTTTCCTGAAATTATTTACTTTTGTGAATTTTTTATTAAAAAAAAAAAGAAATCTTCTAACCTATAATTTAAAAAAAAAAGTAATTGGTAACATGTAATCAAGGTATGCAATCAAGATGAAGCAACCAATAAAGGCTTAAATTCTGACCTTTAAAATTAAAAATTGAAAAATCAGTTAAAATTACGTCATGTTGACACAATTAATTTTTCATTTTAGTTTTATCAATGTTAAAATGCATTTCAAGCTAAGAATAACGTCATTTTCCCCGGCGCAAACTTTTCACACGTACCTTGTATCAGTTACTTTTATGCTTAAACACCGTGTTACAAATAAAAATATATTTTGTATTTAATTGTAATGAAAAAATGGCATCAACAAAGTTATAATGCATAATGATAAAAGAAACCTAATGGACAATATTCCGGTGACTTCACAATAAATATGAATTATTATTCCCTTATAAAACACGCGGATAAATATTTTCACCGAAATTTATCTTACAAATTAAAAAATTCAGCCTAAAAGTTCTCATCAAGTGATTTTAAATTCGGCGTTAAATGTATTTATAATGATGTTTTACTAATTTATTAGTTATTAATTAATAAAAATAAAAATTACATCTTCGAAACCATGATATTAAAATAGAAAAAGCATTGAAAAAATGTTGTGATTCGTAGTTTCGTACAATTGATAAAATTCAACTGACATTACAAACATTTATCCAACAGTCAAAAGGGATAATTAAGAGAAATAATATAAATAAATAAATATCCAAGATTATTTTTTATTCTGTTTTCATTAATATATTGTAAATTTTATTGTTTGAAGTTACTGATAAATGATACTTTAGTAAATAGGGCCTTTCCTAATTATTATTTTATTATTTTTGAGATTTAATGGCAACATTCTTCTGTTTGAATATTGGGCGCTACAGTTTGGTGAATAATTTGGGGTACTTTTCGGTTAGCTGGGCGCTAGTGAAGTCATCATCATCATCATCATCAACCGTTTTCAATCCACTGCTGGATGTAGGTCTCCCCCAGATTTTTCCATTGTTGCCTGTCTAGTGCTTTAGTCATCCAATTAACACCGGCCACTTTTCTGATTTCGTCACTCCATCTTACTTGAGGTCGTCTTCTTGGTCGTTTTACATCTCTGGGATACCACTGTAGGGTGTTTGTGCTCCATCTATTGTCTTGTCTTCTTGCAATGTGCCCAGCCCATTTCCATTTTAGCCATTTAATTCTCTCGATAATGTCAAAAACTTTCGTCTGACTTCTTATCCACGTTATTCTCTTTCGGTCTCTTCTGGTTATGCCTAGCACTGTAACTGGGGTTAATTTTTGGCACCTAAATGACGATTTTTGCTTTGTATGGCAACCTGGTGATTTATAATAAAATTGAATATGTGTGTAAATAAATAAAATAAAATTGGTACTTTTATGTCAGCTGGGCGTCAGGGATAACTCTCCAAATCTTCTTTCAATCGGAATAATTTAAATTGCAATGTTTTACTTGAGATTTGTTATTCATATTGATATGTTTATGTTTAGATATTTTATTATGATTATATTTTAGCTAATTTTAAGTAAGTTTTTTAAGATTTAATATTACAATGTTAAAATATTACCTAGTTGATATTAGCTAATGTCAAAAGATTGGCAAACCACAGAGTTCAGAAAATAACTCTATCCCTTGCAACAGTGGGAGTTTCCGACTTTATGACATCATAAGCAGCAGTAAAAGTTTAATTGAAAATTACAGCTAATTAATTAAATTTTCGGACAAACGAATGCACAATAACAAATCTGTGTCCAAATATCTTTCATTTAAAAAAAGAATGGTGTGATTTGATGCAGTAGTTTGTTCTCACGGATTGTCGAAAGAAGTCGCTTAGCGTTTTAAATATATAGATAGTATTTTCAGTGAGGAATCACTTCCTCTAAAGTAGATTATACACGATTCACAAGTTTGTTTTATTTTTAGTTGCTTAGACCTGCAAATTTCAATATCCCATATGCTGATGGTTGATGTATTGATCATATAATATGACAAGGACTAAATTGTAACATAATAAATATTTAGACTTTTGTTTGTCTAACATAAAATTATAGAATTCCACTTTCATGTTTCTTCTATAACTGAAAATAATTTAATCCCTGTGACTGCTCCTTTTGCCCTTTCCTTTCCTAGAATTTATTGCTTACTGCAATGGAAAATATAAGATATGTTATTATACATTATTTCTAAGCTAAATAGTCATTTCTATTGTTAAGTAAGCATGATTGATTGCTGAAATTGTCAATGGCTGAGGGCTGGATAACACTGACAATGGATAGCTTCGTACTTTTAGTTATGCGATTTCCTTGTGTCTTGTAACTGTTTTGTAATCATTAATATAGTATAGTATGAAACACAAGTTGAGACAAGAATATCAGTACAGAGAGGTTTCTGATACATTGATACATAAGAAAAATGGCTGGCAAAAAGAAAGATCCAATGTGGCTTTATTTTACTGGAGAACAAACAAAAAGAACTATTTCTGGAAAATGTGTGACAGCAATATGCAAACCATGTAGTGCAGAAATGGTGGAGATTGTGGCAAAAATAAAAAAAAACAAAGAAATTTACAGTCTATGTGATAAAAGATGACATTAGTGAATCTGAATCAGTTGAAATCAGGGTTGGCTTTTTGCTGGCAAAAAGTAAAAAAAAAGACAAAAATTGGCAAAAACGGAAATTGATCAAGATTATATTTTTAACCACTGATTTTAATTGGTTAAAATTATGTAATTAAAATAAAATCCTTAAAACCCTGTTTTAAAATACTAGTAGTTTTTGCCTGTGGCAAAAATTATTTTTGCCAGGACGGTTTTTTTCCCCCTTAGGCAATAATTGGCCAATCCTGCTTGAAATACACATATATATTTAGCATTCTTTGCTGCATTTATTATGCGATTAATATTATATATACAGTAGACTCCCTAAAATCTGCACATAGTTTCCAATGTAAACAATGAAACTTACAGTTAAGATGTAGGTGTAAAATGTAAGTTAAAAAAAAAAATTATATCATTCTGTACACATTTTAATATATAATTCTATTTGATATGATTCAACTCATGTTTTCTCATGAAGGAAGTATAAATTTATTTCTGAAAAAATTCTAGATAGTGCTGATATCAGTGGCGATCACAATATTTTTACCAAGTAATTTATGTATTAATCAAGCTTTTTTGGTTATTAAGTATAGCTAAACATGAAAGAAAACTTTCTTATTTTAAGATTTTGATGTGAATTATTAGTGTACATTTATAAGACGAGTTTCACTGAATAGTTCAAGAAAAATATCTCATCATTATACATATTTAGTTGTGCATTATTAATTATTTACTTGACCTTTACTTTTAATATTTAATTTTTTTTTCTTAATTTTTTTTAATTTAACTTTATTGTAAGCATTCATTATAATTTTGAGTACATTGTTAAATTCAAATTATTGTTTATAAAATGTAAACAGTGACCAAAAATCTGCATAACCTCCGGTTTTAAGCTATGCGGATTTAAGGCAGTTTACTGTATTATTGGAGTAATACCTAAATGAAAAATTTAATAACTTAAATTAAATAGAAATTTATAGACACAACACACATAGGTATATGTTATCTATAATAATTTAATAGTAGAATAATATGATTTTAAGTTTTTAAGCAAATCTGAATTTGTTTGTAACAATTTATTTTTATTTAAATTATTTTGAAATTTATCTAGGAACTGTAATATAATTAATAGAAATGTGTATATCTATGCAGAGAAAATAAAATAAATACATGCACAGTACACAAATAATTTTAATCAAAAAATCTGATTTAAATTTTTAAAAAATCCGATTTCAATCAAATAAATCTGATTAAAAAAAAAAATCATGATTTTTATCAACTCTGATTCCGATATAAGCGAAGGAAAATAAAGATGAAAATTTTATATTTCCTGCTTTAATTTTATAATTTTGGCTTTATTTCGGGTCTGCAAGAACTGAATATCGAAAGGAGAAATATAACAGAAATTTCACTATTTTATCATCATTTTGGGTACCGGAGACTCAGGAAAAAAATTACAATTTCACATCTTTGGAGGTCCTATGCACACACCAAAAAAAAGAGAGGAGGGAAATTTACAATTTCAGCATTACTCCTGGTCCCACACACCTGAAGAATCTGAGGGGGGGGGGGGGGGGAAGGGAATAATTTTCTATTACAATGATATTTCGGATTCTGTGGACTCTAAAAAAGCAGAAATTTCAAATTTTCGTATTACCTCGGGTTTCGCAAACTCAAAAAAAAGGGAGAGAAAAGACTATATACTAAATATAAACTATAGATTTAAATTAAAAACAGTTTGTACACTGAACAGTATATTGGGCCTGTTTAACTTGGGTTTACTTGTATATATAGTCCAAATGTAAAAACAATAATTCATTTTATAAATTTAAAATTACATAGAATTGGTTTAATTTCACTTCAAACTGTCTGAAAAACAAGTCGGAGTTGGCATGTTTTTCAGTCACTCAGATTCCACAGCCCTGGTTATTCCTAATACTCAGAAAAATTTTCAGTCTTGGTTTGGATGGACGTCTTGCACCCATGCATGGAACAAACTTACGTGAATATTAATAATTACAAAATATATCTGTTGTAATTTTGGATATCTTAAATTTGGCATCATAATGAAAGAGTGCTTCATATTTCTCAAATTATCCATAGCTAAGAATCTGAACTAGAGGCCTGCATCTGGTCGGGCAACCCGATTTTACCCAAACTGACCCAACCTTGTGTCAATGCTAATTTTTTCCGTTTGAGGGCGAGTTTTGATTCTTTAGAGTCTGGTATGGATTGACCCGATTTTTCAAAAAAAAAAAAAAAGTTCCAAAAAATTATTAATTGAAAAAAAAAAAAAAGAAAAAACTATACATTTGAATGTTAATATGTATATATATATATATACAATACGAACATGAAGACAAACTTCTCCTATTTAAGATAAAGTAAATATTGCACCTAATAAAAAAATTTCTTCATTGTGACCTTCCACCTTGAAACAAGTTTATCTCTTTTCCTGAACTGGACGAGAGAGGATATGCATTTGTTCTTCGAACTCAGGTGGGTGTAGTGGTGACCATGGAGGAAGAGAAAAGAGTTGCATTCTTTCTCTGCTTGATGTTGAAATTCTTGTGTGAACGATTCATTTCGTTGATAGCCCGTAGTTTATCACTTGATGTGAATAAAGTTATTTGTTAGAAATATTTTATTGATTCAATTCCAGTTGTATTGGAGCTCTAGTTGTGACAATGAGTGGAAAAAAAAAGGCTCTTAGTTTGGAAACTAAGTGGAAGATTTTATGTGATGTTAGTGTTGGGATTTTAAAAAAATCAGAGATTGCAGCAAAATACGGAGTAGCTACTAATACTCTTTCGACAGTTATTAAGAGTCGAGTACAAATTGAAATGGACTGTTCATTCAATTCGAGCCTGCAAGAAAACGAATGAGAAATGCTAAGAATGAAGAAATCATGGGTGTAGTAAGGGGGGGGGAGGGGGCTTGGACTCCCCAGAGTTACGGCTGGACACCCCAAAAATATTTTATAGTGAAAAAAAACTGAATTTTTTAAAGAATTTTTAGAAGAATAGTGTTATAAAAGATAAGTAATAATAGCACGACCAAATAAAAAAGCAATTTTTTGTTTACTATGTCACTATTTTGGGGGCAGGGGCAGGCAAAAGTCTCATATGAGATTGATTCGTGATCCCAAGGTCTCGATATTTTTATGCCTGAAGCGGGAAGAGGGGTACTATTGTACATTCTGAGATAAGGCAACTACTCTTTTGTATAGGGCATTCTTGGTAGTTCTCTTATGCTAGATTCTAGGAAGTTACATATGAAAATCAGGTTCTCTGTCTCATCTCAAAGATATTAATCTGACTTCTACAACACTTTGCTTTGGTTAACATTATCTGTGAATCACTTGTACATAGGACTACGCTACCCTTACCCATATTATGTATGAGAAAGCAGAGGGTATTTTTGTTTTTACTAATTCTATTTTTAGGTCTTATTTTACAGGAAGGAACACAATTTTTTTGTTATTTTTGCCTAGTCTTCACTCTTCATGAACGTTTATCTAATTTTTCATACCTAAGTATGGTTTCGTGGCAGGGGGGAGGGGAGGGGTTGCTAGTAAAAATCATAATTCTAATTTATCCACTTACCAATATATCTATGACATTCAGCTTTACTCGCGCACCGTAGCACAGTTGTGAATGATTAATCAATGTCTCGCAGTTGTTCTATATATATATACCTGTCTGAGTTCAGACCAGTTTTCTTTCATTCGATTTGTGGCAGGCCCAGGCTTAACTTTCTTCCGAATATTGAAATTGGGCTTAGACTTCATTTTTTTCGTGTTGGCCTGGGACTTACATTTTTCTGCAGATTCCGGCCGAGTCAGCATGGATTTTACTTTTTCCGGTCCACGCAGGACCGATTTTTTAGGTGCATTCATAATTATATAAATACGTAGCAACTATATACGTCGTCTGGTTTATCCGTCTGTTCGCATATAACAGCGCAAAAACTGCCAAACCGAATGGTTTGAAATTTAATACGTAGAATTTTGTTGAGTCATTTTAAATTTTATGAAAATCGAATCAAAACTTAAAAGGTATTAATAAGAATATTTATCAAGTTATTTGAATTTTTTTAAAAATCAGTACTTCATTGTTATTCCAAGGATTATCGTCAAGCGACCAAGATGTATCGCCAAGTTATCTGACATGTATGACGTTAGTCAGATCGTCACATGTGACATTTTATAACCTCTATAACCAAGTTATAGTTACATTCTTCATTCTATTAAATCCTATCATGCGTAATTAATTTAGTGATATCCCATGATAAGTAATGATTCTAGGTTGCCATGGTGATTACGCAATATATAAGATGGAGTCATATTATTTCTGTATTACTGAATTTAAAAACCGAATTTGTATACTAAAATTGTTTAATTATAGCAATCCTGTAATCTACCGACAATTTTTGGATAGATGTTTCCGGAGAAATAGATATTAAATGGAAAAATTTCAAGTTCTGAAATTTTCAAAGCTAGGCTTATGTTTACCATTGGAATTTTCAGTAAATGTCAACAAAAGATAAAATGTTGCCAACTTAAAATGTACTTATTTTATTACGAAAATTAATCGTATCATATTAACAGACGATATAATTATTTTCACTGAAACTAGTTATAATACAAACGCACCTCATTTGTCACGCTTGACGTACGATTTCCAACTTGTTTTTTCTAAGAGCCTACGCGAAGAAACGCTCAAGCTAATGTTAAGTCTATGGGAAGGTTCTTGGCAGATTTCTTGCTCGCATTTAATATTTTTAAATGATTTTTTTTTGCATAGGATAGCTGAGGTCAATCTCTAACGTTGTTAGTTTTTACTTTTTTGATAAGTGGACATTTTCAATTTTGGAACTGGTTCTAAAAGTGAAAGTACCCTTATATAAAAAAACTGGAATCAAAATCGAAAAAGTAATAACTAACACCGTTAGAGATCGACCTCAGCTATCCTATGCAAAAAACATCATTTAAAAATATTAAAATGAGAGCGAGAAATCTGCCAAGAACCTTCCCATAGACTTAACATTAGCTTGTGCGGTTTTTTTTTTGCATGACTGATGTAGGCTCTGAAGTGGGTAATATCGTGGCAACTTTTCCTTAGTGGAAAAAGAAAACGATGAAACATTCTTTTAAATACAAAGGTTGTGAATTATCACTTTACAGCGTACAACCAATAGAGTGAAAAAATGTCCAGACCGGAGTTCGATCCCAATATCCCTTGGTATAGCGCACCATAAGTCCTTTACCAATTATGACATCCAGTCTCGCATTCTTTCACTCTTAAATGGCTAAGCTACAACTTCGTAGCACAAGCTGGAACGTCAATCATGAGCAACAACTCCAGTGGCATACATGAGACAAATTAAACCCAGTACCGGTGAATATTTATATACTAATTAATTTTTCAGCAGAGTTGAAATTACGCTGTGAATTAGTGAAATACAAAGGATGTGAACATCATATGTATTTCATTAATTTACAGTATAATTTTAGCTCTGCTGAAAAAATAATTAGTATATAAACATTCTTTTGTTTCATTTTCTTTTTTATGTTTTTAAAATAGAGTTTTATAATGAACACTCCCGAATAGTAGACACTTCTATTTAGTGAACACTTTCAATCCTTAAACAACTCTATATGCTTTACTTTTAACGTCTGAATACCGGACCCTCCTAATAGCAGCAGTATTCCGGGGTTGGTTGGTTGATTTTATGAGAGCCGATTATCTACACGAGGGATATAGGCTCTGGGGGGGGGGGAGGGTGCCTTCCGTGGGGGTCTTTCTAAGGGATCCTAACCCGTATTTACGGCAAGGTTCGAAGAAAACTCCGAATGGTTATGTTAACTAGCGCGACAGGGGTTTGAACCCAGCACCTCCCGTCTACCAGCTTTGAGAGCAGAATCTCTCAGCCACTGGTGGGGCCCGTATTCCGGGGTCCTGAGGTGTCCGCTGTTCAGGGGTTTTACTCTATATGTAAGTACCGCAGCCAGGATCTTGATTTGAGAAATGTTTTAAACCATTGTTTGTTACTCATAAAATGAACCGTTTCGTTGTGTTACATGTCCATGTGTTTAGTAAATTATGTGACACATAAAAACCGACATAATTGCAGAAACAATTATAATAAATTTAGCATCTATGTGTTTTAAGGTTTCATAAAAGGGTATCTCATTCAATACTCAGAGGGGGGGGGGGGGGGGATAAAGAGACTGAGAAAGAGCAGTAGTCAGTAACATACATATGGCTGCTATTGCTCCTAACTTTTTTGATCGTTAATTTTGTGCTTAAATAGAAGCTCCTAGTATGAAGCTTGAAATAGTTCAATGGTAAACATTTTATGCTGTTTATGCTTTTCTTTACTTTGATTTTTACACATTATATTATATTATATCTTAACACAAATTATTTTGTATGCATCTTCTTATCAGCTTTTAAATGCTCTGGAGGGGGGGGGGGATAAACTCGAAATCACACCCTTCGTCGCGACAATGTATGTATATGAAAAGTGTATATATCCTATATAAAACTATTCCTTAAAGTGTGTCATATAAATTTGATACCAACTTAAAATTAATTTAGGCTTTAGGTTCATCTACTGAAGGCAAAAGACTAGAGGGCTATTTTTTTCTCATATTTTGAAAATCAAAATTATTTTTTAAAATCTTTTGGAAGAGACCTCTTCCCACTCCAGGAGGAATTGACTTATGGAAAATAAAAATCTACGCTTAAAAGGTCAGAATAAACATTGTATAAATGTGTCTAGATAACTCTGTGAATCTCTCCTCATGAACCAGATGAAATAGAGACAAGCGCATTTAAATTTCAATCTTCTATCTATTTAACCATATAGTACAGCAAAATCTCTATCTGGAATTCATCCGCTATTCAGAGATAAAAACATACGAATATAGTATGTTGTATTAGTGTTTTCAAAAGTGTTCGCTAAAGAGAGGTTTCCGGTATTCGAGAGTGTCTGTTATGGAGGTTTTACTTTACATATATGTATATATTAAACATAAAAGTATCCCAAATGCAGATACTTAAAAAAAACAAGTTGTAAATCTAAGTAAAAGTGTCCGTGTGATGTGACTGAATTGTGCAACTGGCCAAAAGGGGAAAAAAGAGAAAGAGACAGAGAGAAATAATCCTCCATACACTTTAATCTCTAAATTGTTGCAGAGAAAAATGAAAATAGCCATTCGATTGAGTATTGTGGAGGATTGCTACGAGTCAGGGAATTTTCCAGTATTTTCTTATAGAAAAACTCGCCTTAATGAAAGATAAATTTTCACGCAATTAAACTACACAAATTTTTTCTGTAAGAAAATATTGGTATGTTTCCTGAGAAATTTCCTGACCCGTAGCAACCCTGATTGTGGCTTTTTTCAATTTATGTTTTAAAAAATAAGTTTAGAGGGCCGTGTTCATACTGATATTGTACTAAATTTTGAAAATTTCTATACAAATACTTAATTTTGGCATCATATTTGGATTTTTTTTTAAACTTTTCCATACGGTGGAAACCAAACGTGGTGACGTAGTTTAAGAATTTTACAGCTGAAAATTTGTCAACTCCAAATGTTAAATTCATTTGTAATACTAGTTGCAAAACAAACTGCAATGTGTGTAACACGGAAGTTCCACTTCTTTGCAAAATTACATTAAATACTTAAAATTACGTTATTTTTACAATTATTTTTCGGTTACAAAGAAAAGAGATACTACCTTCGGACTTTTTGCATTTTATTTATTGACATTTCACTTATATTGTGATACATTTTACTCCACGTTTCAATCTGCCACTCGGGAAGATAAATATATTATTCTTTATCGTTGATTGATATGCTGCTACCATCCGTATAGAGATGC
Organism: Maratus michaelseni; assembly: GCA_963931845.1. NCBI lineage: Eukaryota > Metazoa > Arthropoda > Arachnida > Araneae > Salticidae > Maratus > Maratus michaelseni. Next base: position 268,962,838 of record OZ007593.1, read on the forward strand.
CAGATGCGTGATACCGGACATGATGTCTGTTCGAAAAACAGTTCGCTAGGACATTTTCAATAAATATTAAATTAACATTTATTAAAGGCACCCTTTAAGATTTATAAGAAAAAACAATATTTACATTTACCGGCAAGGATAAAGCAGATCCTACACTCTATTTAAGTTACACTTGGAATACTCGTTATGTCGTTATGACTCAGTTAAAACAGTATTAAAACACTGCCCTTGTCTCTTTTAGACGTACACAACTAGATTTATCTGATATCACGACCACGCAGGTCTCTGGAATAACAGTTTGCCATTAAGCTTTCTCTTACAAGGCACTTCCAGGAAACAGATACTCGTGGTCTGCTCACAGCACACTACTCTCAAAACTCAATTCAAACTGGTCTCATGGCCTGCCCACACCAAGAACACACTCCAAACTGCGGCTTCTAATCTCAACTGAAAAAGGCTTTCTCCTCCTTTCTCACTCCCAATCTACAGAGCTTCAAATATGTGAATCTAAAATTTTAGCTCATTCCACCCGTAGTTTTTGAGTTATACTCACAAATGTACACACATTGCAGTCGGTTTTGCAGCTATTAAAAATAAGTTTAACACTAATAGTTGAAAACTTTACAATTACATTATACAGACCCCGCGTAAAAGAATAACATTGTGGTAAAAGATAATCCTAAGCAACTTCATCGAATGACTTCCCGTTTGGTATCCCTTGATAATATTTCCTTCAAAATCTAAATATGATATCAAAATTCAGTGTTCGTATTGAAAATTTCAAAATTTGTTACAATTTCAATATGAGGACTGGACTTTTTATAAAAATAAAATATAAATTGAAAGAAGACACAACTGTTAATAGAATGGCTATTTTCGTTTCCTCTGTAAAGCTTTAGCCATTAAAAGTGTTGGGTGTTGTCTTTTTTATTTGATCGACTGCGTTTGCAGGAGTGTATCAATAGAGAAACTTTCTGTTGAGTATTATTAGCTTTAACAAAAGTGTTTACCATTATTGTTTGGAAATTATAAAATAGATGGGGCCGTGGACCCCCATAGAAAAATTCCCTAGTTACGCCCATGGAAGAAATTGAAGTTGCTTTATTAAGATCGATAAGAGAAGCTAGGAACCAGAATATCAATTTAACTGGTACTGTTTTACAAGAAAAAGCAAAGTTTTTTGCAGAAGCTCTTGGTGTCGATGATTTTACATGCTCAAATGGATGTCTGTCAAGGTTTAAAGAACGCCATGGTATTGTCTCCAAAAGGATATGTGGTGAAGAGTCTGCAGTTAATCAGTGTAGTGTAGACTTGTTTTTCTTTAAAGAATGGCAGGCTATTAAAAGAGATTATGCATTGTGCGATACATTCAATGCAGATGAAACTGCGCTTTTTTATAAAGCACAACCTTCATCTACATTAACTTTTAAAGCAGAGAAGTGTTCCGGTGGAAAATGTAATAAAGAAAGAATCTGAGTAGCTGGTAACCTGCAATATGGATGGTAATGAAAAATTACCTATGTTATCGGAAAATTCGCAATTCCACGTTGCTTTAAACGTGTGAAAACATAACCTGTTCAGCACACATTCACTAAAAATACTTGGATAAATAAGGAAATTTTTGCAAAATGGTTATTAGAATTATACTCAAGACTTACCAATCAAAAGAGAAAGATATGCATTTTGTTGGACAATTGTACAGCTCACAAAGATGTAAAATCAATAAAACGTGTTTCCCTCCCTTCAAATACTACAGCAAAGCTTCGTCCATGCGACCAAGGTATTATTATTCAGTGTTTAACCCTTTTCAGCACAGTGGACCCCCTCTGTGCACACCTAATTTTAATTCCAAACTTGCATACGTCACCAAGAATATTTTAATAAAATTCTGTTTCTACAATGAAAGCTTTTCGAACAATTTTGAACCGAGGAGCCTGTGGCCTTCTGCCACACATCCTCAGAGCATAACTACAGGAGATTAAATAGGTAGTGAATCAATTACTGGTAGCACCGGGAGAGGGGGGTGCATAAGCATAAAAAACACAAACACTAAAAACTAAATAAATTAGGAGCTCATAGAAAATAAACACAAAATAAACATAGGAAGGTTAAGGATAGCATTACGACAACAATATATATATTTGTATTTTATAAAAAAATTTGTATGTTTTTGTAAGATTTTTTTCAATTTTTTAGGTAGTACTAATGAAAGCTTAAAATAAGGAGTTCGTAATTTCTAAAAAAGTCGTTTGCAAATTCCGGTGTCAGTCAGCAATTTCTCATTTTACGAACAGACTTTGTCTGTGCCGGAAAAGGTTAAAAATTCACTACAGGAAAGAAGTAATCAAACAACTTATCGAGTGCTTTGACGAACAGACACTATTTTCTATCGATCTCTTAGAAGCTATGTGTTTCCTAAGAAGTGCATGGAACTCTGTTACTTCCACTATTATAAAAATCAGTGTCAGGCATGGTGGTTTTTCAGAGGAAGATGTTTCACAAAAAGACAAACAGATATGGACGATGTGATTGAAGAAGCTGAAAAAAGATAAATAGTTTCTCCCCTGTCGTTTGAGCATTACATTCGAATTGATAAAAATGTTATGACTTTACAACCCATGGCAGATGAAGGTATTCTGGCCGATTTAACTGAAAAGGAGAATACAGAGGAAGAGCTGAATAAAATGGAGGCTGATGCAGGGGTCGGAATCCCTTCTGTGCCCTTCAATAAAGCAACAGAATCTTTAAAAACTGTTCAGTGGTTTCTGTTTCAACAAGAAAATGCCAATTGTGCTTTGGATAATTTGGAAAAAGTGGATGCCTTTATAAACAAATGTAGAATGCAAAAATTGAAACAAAAGTCAATGAAAGGCTTTTTTAAAAGTCTAACTTAAAGACGTAAATATACTTTTACAGTTTATTTCTCCTTACTCATTTTTTTATAAGAATATTACAGTACATTTAGTACTACTATCGTCATGTGTGTATCTGTGTGAGTATGGGTTTTGTGTTTGTATGAGTATGGTGATGTTAGAAATGTATCTTTCTGCACAAAAAATACTGATTAACATAAAATGACTATAAAATATTTCTCTGCAGACATTATTTACATTCTTTGATATCTTTGTTTTAGTGATTTATTTTTTAAATCATCCTAAATGCCTTATGCTGTTTTATCGGTTAATACGAAAATATTTTTGTTGCCCTTCAACTTCGTCTTAAGGAGGTTCGACTGTACATATATTTCATAATATACACATATACATATAATATTTCATGAATTTTCCAACAGTCATAAATTTGACCAAAATTTCTATGAAGAGGAAGGGGAGATTTTTTTGCGGTGTTAGAAAAGAATTTTTGCGGGATAGTAAAATTAAGGGCATAATTACAGAAAACAAAATTTCGTCATATGCCTCTTCGCCCCACCACACTAGAAAAGCTAAAAAATACAAGAATGTCCAAATTTTGTGGGAAAGTTCATGCTAGAAAGAAGAAGAAAAAAAAAAGATATTTCTTGCTGTTTTTTAAATTTGGATCATAACGGTTAACCCAGACAATACTAGTGCATTGTTGCTCTTCCGTGAAATTTGTAGGACTATTAAGCATTACTTGAAACTGGAGTACTCTTGTTCATATACTGTATTATAAAATGAACCTATTGCTATAAAGCATTTTAATAATCTTAGTGAAAGAGGAGATTATTATTAATCTAAAACGAAATAAATTTAATAACACTAAATTTACTAGTTTAAAATTTAGAGAATTAAGAAATAGAAAATGATAGCAAACAGACATTTTCTTATTGAATAACAATGTTATATTTGTACTTTGTAAAATTAACAAACTTTTAAAATTCTCACTTCTATTGGCAAGTCCTTTAATGAATAATTTGGAAGTGACAATGTTATTTGACAATTAATTAAAAACCTTTAAATATTCAAGACTAAGAAATATACAAAATAGTTTTAAAGTAATAAATTTATAGAATAGACTCTAAAGCAAGTAACAATTACAAACAAGTGGGTAAGTGTGATCGAAGATCGCACAAAGGGTTTCCTTTAATATTCCTTTCAAAACACTTTATCCTTTCTTTAAAAATCCAAATAAATTTCATAAAAAAAGGTCATGTTTTTTATAAAGTAAAAATTTACCGGTCTATTTTTCTTGTTTTTTTCGAAAATCTGAACCGGTCCGATAGCGGGCGAAGCCAGCTATTATACTCTCATAACAAATCATCATCTGTCATGTGGACGTGGACTAAATGCGATATTTAAAAAAAAAAATCAATTTCAAAATTAAACATGTTGTATAGAGACCTTCAAAATGTTAGACGTCAGATTAATTTTCTTTTTAATTCTCTAATGACGTCATATTAAGCTGCTTTCTGTATTTACACATACTCATACTCCTTGTATTATTGAGAAATGTTTGAAAATTTCCGTTTTATTACCAATATGACGTCATATTAATCTTTTTTTCCAACTGGTGAAACTTTTTATTTCGTTTTCATTTGTCACGTGGAAATCTTTCAATAGAAAATTAATTATTGTAGAAAGAATTTTATTGTGGATTTTTAATTGTTGGCAACTGCTATAATGAAAAATGTTTAAATTTTATAGGAAAAGGCTGTTAGATTTTTGGTTTTTTATCTCTTTGTATTAAAATAATACGATTTTTTCAAATTTTATGATTTTGAGCTTCATAGTAGGTATTCAGCTATAGGTACACAGCATTTCATGACTGTAAGTTACATATTTTCTGAGAACCGGCTCTGTGACAGACAGACAACGAAGCGGGAGTAATAGGGCTTCGTGAAATGAACGAAATCCTGAAAAAATTAGTTCTGAAAATCTAAAGCAAAATATTTAACCTGGAAGAGATTTTTGTCACAAAGCCATTTCTAAATCCTCCTGCGTAATTCTGTAAAAGAAAGCAGTTATCAACAAATATATATATTTTTTAATTGATGATAGCAAATTGGCAGTCATGCAGAGCTGCTAAAAATTTACTAAAACTGTACTTGCATTATTTCTCAGCTTTTGTAATTATTCTTCTGAAATAAAGCAGACTATGAAAAAAAAATTGTTTTCTTGAAAGTTTATGGTATAAACCAGTGGACCCGTGCGAGGATTTCGCACTGCATTCTAATATTTTTTAGCAGTATCTAATATTTCTGCGATGCAGGTTTAAAAATTTAAAGAAAAATTAAGGATAAAAACATATGCAAACAGCATTAGTGAAGCCAATTTATTCCATCAAACTTATAATAAAACGAAAACTCAGTTAAACTGAGGGTATTGTAGCTCACAGTCTATTCACACTAATTGTATATTATACTCTTATTTCAAATAATTTGAAATAAGAGTATAATAATAATATAATAATATAATTATTGAAATTTATTATTGAAATTATAATAATATAATTTCAAATAATTTGAAATAAGCCCCTCGAAAAAGTAACAGATCAACAATATATATCCCCCCCCCCTTATAATTAACCAATGAACTCCCATAGCTAATCAGAGAAGCGCCTTATTACAATGAACATATATACAAAATTTGAAGAAAATCGGATAATTCAGCCAGGGTTCCTACGCGACTGGAAAATATGGAAAACAGGGAATTGTCAGGGAAAATGACATGTGCTCAAATAGTCAGGGAAAATCGTATTTTTTCCCTAAAACCTGGAAAAGTCAGGGAGTTTTAAAAAATATATACAGTGGTGGCCAAAAGTTTGGACATTTTTTGAAAGTTTCATGTTTATCAACTTTGTGTGCTTGTAGAAGAATATATTAATTTTCACTTAAATACAAACGTTTATATATCAAATTGGAGGAAATTTAATGTAGAATTTAATAATAAAAACAGTATTACAATATCTGTATTACAAAAAAAGTTATGCTCCTTTTAGTAGAACAAACAAACACAAATCGTTTTGAATAAGGACGTGTTTTGTAATAAAAGCGTACTAGCCAATCACAAACACCGTTCTGAGGACCAATCAAATGTCTGTAACTATAGTTTAGGTTATTTGGATGGTAAAAGAGTTATTGTTGTGGAAATATTTTGCGGAATGATGCATACTAGTACAATTAAATAGAGTATTGCTGTTTTTGAATATTTAAAGTCCTTTTTTTAATTAAACTAATTTTAAACAATGTCATCAACAAGAAGAACTAATTGGACATCTACAAAAAGAAGCCGAATTGTCATATTGAGAGAAAATGGCCTCTCTTATGCTGAAATCGCAAGACAAGTTGGTGGTTTAGTGACTTGTTCTGGTGTACGAAAGTTCTGTTTACGTTATGAAAAAACGAAATCAGTGGAAAATAAGGCCAAATCAGGCCGAAAAAAATGCACAAGTGCTACTGCCGATAGAAAAATTAAACGACTATGCCTTCAAGATAGAAAAATTTCATCAGATGCCATTAGATGTGAAATGAATGCAGCAGGTATTGCAGTAAGTTCAAGAACAATAAGAAGAAGGTTATCAGGATTTGGACTACAAGGTAGAATTCCAAGGAAAAAAACATATTTAAATCAAAAGCAACGCAAAAAACGAGTTAAGTGGGCAAAAGAACACATTAAATGGTTAGAAAATCAATGGAAGCAAGTAATCTGGAGCGATGAGAGTAAAATATCGCTCTTTGGTTGTGATGGTAGAAAATACGTGAGACGTAGAATAGGAGAAGCACTTCATCCTGATTGCATTGAAGCAACTACAAAAAACCCAACAAATGTCATGATTTGGGCATGTATGTCTGCAGATGGTGTGGGCCGAATTCAAGTGATTGATGGCATCCTGAATGCCAAAAAATACATCGAAACTGTCCTGGAACCAAAACTGATACCTTCCATCAGAGATCTCTTCCCCAACAACGCACTATTTATTTTTCAGCAGGATTCAGCTCCATGCCACACAGCAAAAGTATGCAAAGCATGGTTTCAAAATAAAGGCATAGATATATTACTATGGCCAGGAAACAGCCCTGATCTCAATCCAATTGAAAATTTGTGGCGACGTTTGAAAATTCTTGTACGAAAAAAACGTCCATCCAATAAAATACAACTTATTGAAGCTATAATTGATTCTTGGCACAATGTGATTACGAAAGATTAACTCCAAACACTCGTTCACTCGATGAAAAGACGCTGTGAAGCTGTCTTAAAAAATAACGGTTATCCTACTAAGTATTGATTGTGTAAGTATCACTTTAAAAAAATGCAAATCTAAGATAGATCTTACTATTAGTTACATAACTTTTTTTGTAATACAGATATTGTAATATTGTTTTTATTATTAAATTTTACATTAAATTACCTTCAATTTGATATATAAACGTTTGTATTTAAGTGAAAACTAATATATTCTACAAGCACACAAAGTTGAAAAACATGAAACTTTCAAAAAATGTCCACAATTTTGGCCACCACTGTATATATGATGTGCTATCATGTGTCAAGATTCTTCCGAATTCAGTCTGCAAAAAATTCAGATTTTTTACTAGCAAGTAGTATTTTTGCTACATTCATATTTTTAACATAATGATGTTTTAGCCAAACAAATTTGTTGCTAAATAGGTGATACTTCTGCGAAAGAAATATTGAGCCATGTTAAGGTGGCTAGGATGAGATATCACGAATATTTAAATAAGAAAAAGAAAGGAAATTATAAAGCAAGCAAAAAAAGAAAAGCTGTAGTTAAAATTAAATTGTTAAAAGACATAAAATTGAAAATTACATAACAGTTTCTGAAACAACACAAACAAATGACATGGTAGTAGAAATGTCAAAAAATATTTGAAGCGTTGATATGTGAAATCTAATTATATCAATAAAATGTTACTTTGAAACCATCCAAATTGTATATTTTTAATTGTTTTTCATTTTTTATATTTTAAATATCCAAAAATAGATTTTTAGTTTCAATTTTTATAGATTACTTTTATTTTCAGAGGTATATTTAATCATTAAGATCTAGAATTGCTAATCGTATTTCTAAAAATGTCGTGAATTGAGGGCATGGAATTGTAGGAAGAGTGGTCTGGAAAAAACCTGGAAAAATCAGGGAATTTTGTTATTCAAATACAGTATAAACCCTGTTCAGCATTAAAAACCAATTTATCTAAATTAAGGGGGGGGGGGGGGCTAGCTCCCGTCCCCCCTTTATATTAAACCAATGAACCCCCGAAACTAATCAGGAAAGCGACTTATCACAATGAACCTATATAAAAATTTTGAACAAAATCGGATAATTCTGCACGAAAAACCCATTTATCTAAATTAAGGAGGGGGGGGGTAGCCCCCATACCCCCTTTATACTTAACCAATGAACCCCCCAAAACTAATCAGGAAAGCGCCCTATCACAATGAATCCATATAAAAAATTTAAAGAAAAGCGGATATTTCTGCATAAAAAACCCCATTTATCTAAATTAAAGGGGGGGGGGATAGCCCCCATTTCTAATCAGGGAAGCGCCTTATCGCAATGAACCGATATACAAAATTTGAAGAAAATGGGATAATTCTGCATGAAAAACCCATTTATCTACATTAAGGGGGGTAGGGGGTTAGCCTCCGTTCCCCCATTTATACTTAACCAATGAACCCCCAAAACTAATCAGGGAAGCGCCTTATGAAAATGAACCTATAAACAAAATTTGAAGCAAAACGGTTATTTCTGCCAAGAGTTATCGCGTTACGTACATACAGAACCGGCGGGCACATTAGCTCTCAGGCTTTGATAGCCTGTGAGCTAATAAAAACTAATCAAAGTTAGCAAACGCGAGAAAAAAAAATTAACAATCGTATTTTAACTGCATTAGAAGATAACGTCACTCGCTTCGGGAAAACTGAGAAAAACTTTTCAATGCGGATTTAAATTTTAATTAACTGCAATTTTACTTCGATCGATCAATGGTGTTTTTCTCTTCTAAGCATTTCAATTTTCACTTTTAATCTTAAAAAAAAAAAAAAAACCGTACGCTGGCATACTTGTTTACTTATTACGCATTATGTACTACGTAAATAATGTACTCTTATTACGTATGCCACGATTGTTACTTTTCTATAATCATTGTTAAGCATAAAGAAATGCGGTATTTTATTTTTGTGGCAACACTGATTTGAGGAAAACTTTTCATTTTATTTATGAAAACAATGCCGATTTAATTTTTATTTAATAGCAATTTTTAATCAAAAAACATGTTTTTACGAAATGGGAGTGTACTATGTCAGAAGACTGGTTAAAATCCTGTCATATGGTATCTCATTTATCGTTCTGTGTTTTGTATTTCCTTAGAAAAAGGGATGCTGACAACAGAAATAATATATACAAGAGCAATATATATTATATATATATAATATATATATCATTTTAACTGCATTAGATGTTGACATCATCTGTTTTGAAAAAAAAAAAAAAAAAAAAAAAAAAAAAACATGGTATATATATATATATATATATATATATATATATATATATATATATAAATGAGCATTTGAATTTAAATTTTGCTTTTTTATCATAAATATAAAATAAACCCATGCAGTAACTATGTCCACTTTATATTTATTGAACATTTTTTTAAAATCATTGTTGCGGAATTTTATTTTTAGGGCAACACTAATTTGAATAATTAAAAATAATGTATGCTAATATAATTGTGTGTGGAGGGAGTTTAGAATCTTCCATGTTTCGGTGGATTTCTGCTGTAAAAAAGTAATCATCTACATTCGTTTCTCATTTACACTTAGTAACAAAAATCATCGAAATTTCAAGCCCCCTGACCCCCCAGTAACATAATTTTTCAAAATTCGGAATCATGCCCTTCCCCGCCTCCAGGGGATGCAATCTCTGTTCCATATCATCCATTCATCATTTTCCATTCATATCTCTGAATCCTGTTAAGGCAGTTCTTGAAAAAAAAAAAAATTACCTCGCTCAACAACGCGAAACTTTCAGACATTTTCTGACTCATTTAAACATAAATGCACATTACACTTGCAAGTATGATTATTGAAGTGATTTGTGATGAAATTGCTTCATGATGGCAGTTTTTTTTCCTTTCCTGCGCGGTTGTATCCGGAAAATTGATTCAAAAAGCCAACTTTGTCAGCATTTCCTGAAACGTCTGCTGCTTTTACCAAAAAATGTTCGATTACGTAGTTTCTGAATAAGGGCATTTGTCATTTTCACGTGTTTGCGATCAAAAATAAATTTTAAAATGTGCCAAAAAGTAGCCAATTTGGATTTGAGTACAACCTTAAGATAAAATTTTGCGAGATGGATAAAATAAGTGAACATAAGCACGAGTAAAGGTATTCCTCATTAAAGTTTGCCCCCCCCCCCCCCCCGGAGACAGCCAGCGACAGAGGCGGATTAACCACCTACCGGGCCCCTAGGCCTAACACATTGGGCCCCCCCCTCCTGCTCTATATGTATATACATTGACATACAACATATATATATATATATATACAAGCATACACACGCACAAAAGCACACACACACATATACATACATATTTTTTAGGAAAAATAAAAAATAAATAAAAAGGTCACAAACTTAGCGCCGGGCCCTTAGTTTGTCGGGCCCCTAGGCTTCAGCCTACCCAGCCTATTTGGTAATCCGCCTCTGGACAGCGAGAGTCCTACTGCCTAATCATTAAAACGACATTATCTGTAATGGATCTCTAAAATAATTTCCAACACTGCCAGTAAACAATACTTATACAGGGTTAAATATAACATATTAAAATAATCTTTTGCTAGCTGACACATCCGGCATTCCCCGGGCCTGTAATAATAACCTTAAATATACCTCAAATACATGTTAAATGATTTTACATATTTAAACGAAAGTCTTAACAATCTTGATGCAGGAGGACTCATTGACTTCGGCAGCGTACACCGGGCATATTACGCATGCTCCGGTCTGTTAAATTAAATATATATTTTTTGGGACAAAAGACCGGCGTAGACCGGGCCTGAGATAATAACCTTAAATATGCTTAAAATCAGCGTTGAATGAATTTATATATTTAAACAAAAATCTTTCCAAACAAACCTAATAATGGGGCAATCACTGCCTCCGGCAGTTAAAAAGTGTTTTCTTCTCATTTGTTTTACCACATCAGGTCATTTAATATTTAAAAAAAAATAGTTCTCATTGGTCCAAACTCTTTTAAATTTCGAGTTATAAATATAATATTTTCGAAGCCTGTGTATAATTTTCGTAATAAAATATTGATATTGAAAAGCAATTTTTTTATTTTTTAGATCAAAATCCTATGGGATTTTTTTTAACCTGATAATTTTACCTGTAAATCTTATTATTTATTTAAAAAAAAATTGTAGCAGCAGGAGTGGAAAATCTGCTCCAAACTGCTCCAATTTTGATTTCCTGCTACATTCTGCTAAAAAAAGAGTTGAATTCTGCTCCAATCTGCTACAAAAATCGAAATTTCGTAATCTAAAAAACCTTGTATAGGCTTGGCAACACACGAGGTAGTTAAGATAGGCGGCATCATGAAATTTATCTCTGACTGAATAATGGATACTGATACAGGTTCATGATCTTAAATTTCAGTTTTTTAATATTTATTACATACTAGCAAAACCTGCGGCTTTGCTCGCGTAATTCTTCAAAAATGCCAAATGGTATTCGTTGGCCTATTATCATTAGAGGAAATTTTACTACCACAGATAATTCAGAAATGACTAATTAAGGCCACACTAATGTCGAAAAAAAAAATCGAAATTTTAGAACGTTATTCGCTCTTTCACCCCCCACCCTCTGTGGTAGTGTCACCGATATAAAATATAGCCAATGTTACAGCAGGGGCTGCTACGATCAATTTGCTTTGAAAACGGTTCTGTAGTTCCCAGAGATTCCATAGAAATTGTAATTTAAAATGTGTTTAGAACGCTTTTCGTTCATCTCACCCTTTTAAATTTCGAATTGTTTTAAAATTTGTTCTTAGAGAGCATTTACATTTAATAAATAACTACCATGCCAAATTTCAAATTTCTAACACCTTCAGATTAAAAAAAAATTGAAATTTTAGAACCTTTTCGCTCCTGCACTCCCCTGGGGGTAATGGCACCGACATAAAATACAGCCTATGTTGGAGCAGGGACTGTTAGCATCAGTTTGCCATCATCACTTTTGAAAATGATCCTGTAGTTCCAGAGATTCCATAGAAATTGCAATTTAGAATGTTTTTAAAAAACTTTTTGCTCATCTCACAGATTTAAATATCGAATTTTTTTAGAATTTGTTCTTAGAGAGCATTTACATCTTATAAGTAACTACCATGCCAAATTTCATGTTTCTAACACCTACAGTATATAAAAAAAAATCGAAATTTTAGAACCTTTTCGCTCCTGCACTCCCCTAGGAGTAGTGGCACCCACATAAAATATAGCCTATGTTGGAGCAGGGACTGTCACCATCAATTTGCCACCATCACTTTTGAAAACGGTTCTGTAGTTCCAGATATTCCATAGAAATTGTAATTTAGAATGTTTTTAGAACGCTTTTCGCTGATCTCACCCTTTTAAATTTCGAATTTTTTTAGAATTTGTTCTTAGAGAGCATTTACATCGTATAAGTAACTACCATGCCAAATTTCATGTTTCTAATTCCTTCAGTATAAAAAAATCGAAATTTTAGAACGTTTTTCGCTTTTACACCCCCTGGGGGTAGTGCACCGACATAAAATATAGCCTATGTTGGATCAGGAACTGTCACCATCAATTTGCCACCATCACTTTTCAAAACGGTTCTGTAGTTCTAGAAATTCTATATAAATTGTAATTTAGAAGGTTTTTAGAACGCTTTTCGCTCATCTAACCATTTTAAATTTCGAATTTTTTAGAATTTGTTCTTAGAGAGCATTTACATCTTGTAAGTAACTATCAAGCCAAATTTCATATTTCTAGCTCCTTCAGTATAAAAAAAAAAATCAAAATTTTAGAACGTTTTTCGCTCCTGCACCCCCCTGGGGTTAGTGGCACCGACATAAAATATAGCCTATGTTGGATCAGGGACTGTCACTATCAATCTGCCACCATCACTTTTGAAACGGTTCTGTAGTTCCAGAGTTTCCATAGAAATTGTAATTTAGAATGTTTTTAGAACGCTTTATTGCTCAACTCACCCTTTTAAACTTCGAATTTTTTCAGAATTTGTTCTTAGACAGCATTTACATCTTATAAGTAACTACCATGCCAAATTTTATGTTTTGTTCGAAATTTTAGAACGTTTTTCGCTCCTGCACCCCCCTGGGGGTAGTGGAACTGACATAAAATATAGACTATGTTGGAGCAGGAATTGTCACCATCAATTTGCCACCATCACTTTTGAAATCGCTTCAGTAGTTCCAGAGATTACCCCCTACAAACAAACAAAAAAACAATCTTTACTTCTTTATAATATTAGTATATAGATTTTAATTCAAAGAGGACGATTTTATTCCAAGACACAGCTGTTGTACAATCTATGAAAAATAGTATTATTGCAAAAGATTTTCAGCATTAAGGCTGTTCTCAAAGAAAATATATTTACCCGTTCAACAACGCGAAACATTCTGACATATTCACAAACTTCTTTTAGACGTAAAAGCAAGAAATTGGTAAGGCATGCCTATTGAATTAATTTGGAATCGAATAGCCTTTTTCATTTTTCGATAAATGCATCACATTTGAGTTATAAGCTATTTTTGAGTCATAAAGACCTTTTCAAGACTTCAGCATCCTGAAATTCAGTTAAAAAGGCCAACTTTGATAACATTTTCTAAAACATCTTTTGTTATTATGGAAAACACTGTTTGATTTCACTACGATATGATTCAATGCTACAACATTGTCCTGCTACAAAACTGTTAAATTGTGTTACAGAACTGCAATTTATCCTGCTACAAAAACAGATTTTTGATTTTCCATCCCTGCAACAGTTAAAAGGTTAGTTTAAGGTATAATTTTAGAGCAATAGCGCAAAAATAAATTTACGTTATAAATGTAAATAAGAGTGCACAATAGCCCTATGCGATTTTTTTTAATTTTCAAACTGACTTTTCTCCCCCTAAATCTCATAATTTCTGAGCCAAATTTATATTGTATCATTAGCAAACTAAAAGGTTAGTATATTGAATTAAAATTTCAATGAGATTGTATAAAATTAAGTGGGTTTTTTTTGTCAAAATATGCATAATGTTAATCCAATGGGCAAATGTGCGGAAAAAATGAAATTCGTCAAAAGCTACTTTCGCAAATGCATTTTTTTCCAATAAGTTAATATTCGTATTTATTTAAACGGAATGTACCGTTGAAAAGAGAAATGAACGTATATATGGTTTGGTATTTTTCTTTTTGGGCGTATTTTGATTTTCCAAACCGATGCGTAATTATGAAGTATTTCGAAAAGGGAGGGAGGAATGTCGCCGTGTACATTAGATTTTTAAAAAAAAAGTTGTTATTGTCCAAACTGTTTGAAATTTTTATGAGTTAAAATTATAATAGTTTGATAGTCTGCGTAAAAAATTCGTGAAAAGATATTGATATTCAGTGGTAAAAGTGCTTGCAAAAAGACTTATTTTTTTCCGCTTCGACTCGTTTAATAGCTAAAGAAAATGGTTATTATATTATTGTCCGAGCGCTAGGAAATTTTTATTGGTTTTAAATATAACGGTTTTGAACCTGTGTGAAAAATTCGTGAAAAATATTGATCTAGTTGTAAAAAAACTGTTTTTTTCTCGCTTTTGTTTTTAAATTTTTCGCATTGGGTCCTTTAACATAAAAAAAGTTCTTATCGTCCGAACTCTTTAAAAATTTTGTCAGTTATAAACAAAAAATCATAATAATCAGTTTTAAAGCCTGCGTAACAATTTCGTGCATAAACATGAATATCTAGTCGTAAAAACATGAACCAAAGCTATGTACGTTCTGAGAGAAAATTTCGCAGATTTTACTTTGAAAAAAATACTTTAGTAGTCTGAATGTTTTGAGATTTCTACAGGTATGTAAATCCAGTGTACTAAGACGATTGACGGCGCTTTGGTTTTCTGCCTGTGGTCTTGAGAAGCGATCTTTCCGAAAAGCCCTATTCGCTCATGTTTGCCTTTAAGCGGATGCCTTTGGTACGGTTCCGCCGCACGTAGCACGGGGTCAACCTATACAATGAGAATATTATATTTCAAATTATATTTACACATTCGGGTTTTCTTTGCAAACTCTCTGGTTAAAGCAATAGTTTAAAAAAGATCTATCGGTAACACTATCGGTATTTAAAACGTAGAAAGATATTTCGTTTTTTATTATATTACATGCTTGGGAGGTATTGTAATTCATAGGTACTTCATTTTCTTTCCATTGACAATCCACCACACCCCTCACAATTTCCACCGTGCGGTGTAAAACTGAATGTAATTATCTTAGGGGACCATACTTAAATGAAAAAGAAAAAGTTTAGATCTCTTTCTCTGAGGATCAGACGCACCAAAAGTGAACCATTGTTACACATCCCTTGACAGCCAGCCACTGCCCACATGACCCAGACCGTGCTGGGTGCGATTACCCCGGTACGGTACGGGAGAGGGGAAAAAATTCCGTTTTCGACTGGGCACAGTAAAACCTGTGAAAACGGAGCATTTCGCTAATGGAATCTTGTCTTATACAGAAAAAAAGGTTTGTGTTGTCAGGTGTCTCGACTTACGTGGGATGTCCCGATTTTCAGGGATTCTATAAGACCCGTCCAGCGTAGGAACCTTAGTCCGGTGGAACCACTGCGTGTTATACTACCTGTGGAAATAGAACCTGTCTATAACGAAAAAAATATGTATGGTCCTATCAAAAGGAATATCGTACAAATTTACCAACTAAGACAAGAACCTGTCTAAAGAGAAAATATTTTTCTCGTTCCTAGCTGTTCCGATTTTACACGTTTTAATGTACGTTATTCAGTAAAACCTGAGATAACGTAAGCTGTTTATAACGGAATCCTGCCTTAACCATAAAAATTTCATAGTCCCTACTGCAGGAATACCGTACAGTTATAACTGCTCAATCGAAAACTTTTCCTAAATTGAATTTTGTTTTTTTCCCTATCGAGTCCGCTCTCACATATTTTGCTATGTAAGATCGTTTTGTTTATTTAGTACAGTGAAACTTACTAAGAGGGAATCTCAAATGACCGGAGAGTGATTCCATTTTAGAGAGGTTTCCGTCTCAGCAGGTATAATTTAATGGTATTTCTTCCATATTGAACTATGATTTTTTTACGTTTAATTCAGAATTCCGTTATAGTTAGGTTCCGTTTTCGTAGAACTTACTGTATTTTTATGTTCCGTTTTAGAAGCCGCTGTCCCGCTTTTTTGTCTCCCCCCCCTTCTTTTTTTGTGTGTGTGTGAATCATCGCTGAAATTAGTGTTCTTGGTCGGGGAAGAGGGGTCTCTGTTTTCAGCATATTAGCAAACCATACACGAATTCATGTACAGAAAAAAATAGACCAATCATCTGGCGCTCTGGCGTTTCAAATCTCCGACCCTTGCTTCGCTGGCGTGGCGTGGACAGATTGCTATATGCCACCGGATGGAGGGGGAAAAAGTTCGATGAGAGGGAGTCGCCGAAAACGCAAATGACGTTTTAGTTGGAAACTGACTCCAAACAAATGGTTGCTATGTTGTATTTTCTATTTTGCTTGTATATAAGTGGGGCCTCCGTGGCCGAGTAGTTAAGACACTAATCGCTCGAGAGCGTAATTGTTAGGTCGACAGGTTCGACTCCCGTGAGCTCCATTGCAGGATGTACACTCATTGTGGAGTTCCCGTATGTAATGTTTATCTCGTCCTTGTATATTGACGATGCAAGAGCTTGATGTCAAGCACACAAGTAAGATGTATGTTCTCAATAAAACAAACAAACACAGCTAGTAAGTGTTTTAATACTTTATACGCAGTGGTAACATTTTCTAAAGTTTGTTTGTTTTATGGAGAACATACATCTGACTTGTGTGCTTAACATCAAGTGCCCGCTTATAACTTTCTACAATTTATATTAAATAAGAAATGAAAAGTTGTTTGGAATCAGTTTCCAAGCAAAAGTCATGACTGAAGTCACATTCAGATTTCTGATTGGTTAATCTCTTTTTTGGATACGAAAAAGGGGAAGCCTTTATTTGACTCCCTGTCTAAATTATACTCCATGTGTTTTGTCATCGATAAAGTTGTTTAATCTTTTTTTTTTTTATATCGATAGTCACAGGTGTTGTTTATTATTGTTTAAATGTTTATGAACATGTAAAAGAACTTATTTAAGAGTGTTACTATATAAATTTCCTATTAAACTAATTTGTTTAATGCTGTAATTTTTTTCCTTAATCGTATAAGTATCATGACAACATTTATTCCAAAAATTAGTACTCTTTCTAAACGGATTGTTCGAATTTTAGGATGTAATCCTAGTCCCATGACTCTTCAAGGCACCAATACTTATCTAATTGGAACAGGAAAAAAGTGAGATATGACTTATTGCAGATTTTAAGATACACTAATTATTAATAAATTGCATGTTATTATATTTAGCATTTAATTTCAGTTATTATTTTTAGTTTTCATTTAAAGTTTTAAATTGCATGGGCTTTAATTTAAAGATATTTTTTATTTTTTATCAGGCGTTTGTTGTTAGACTGCGGTAATCCATGTGTTCCGGAATATATCGGCCTGCTAAAAAATGTGCTGACTGAGTATAATTGTATGCTTCACCATATTGTTGTGAGTCATTGGCATCTTGATCATATTGGCGGTGTTCCTGATATTCTTAAAGAAATAAAAAATGGTTTGTATAATTTATTCTAAAAATATTGTTTTATTTTTCGGCTTAGATGTCTAACCACCAGACCGAGGATTATTATTATTAAATTAAGAAAGGGGAAAGTTGTTGAGGGCATGCATTCCCCCTAAAATTCCCAAATTAACCTAAAATTTTTGGATGTCTTTAATATTATACTAAAATTTTTCTTCGCCTAAAAATTTTAAAAATGCATCAATGTTTTTTCCTTAAAAGTACTATCTTTATTGAGGGAATCTTTCACATTTCAATAGACTTCCATTCTTTTAAAATTTCCACATAAACTCTGCCTCTTCTCCTCTGAAATTTCTCCCCCACCATAAAAAATTGAGGTACCTTTACCCAATACACATTGTTTAAAATTTTAAAACCAACTTTATGAGATTTTATTTTATTTTTTTGCTTTAATCTTTACTTTGTAGCAACAATAAATAACTTGTTAAGAAAGCAATTCATCATCCAGGTACCTTCCACCACACACACTTCAAAATTTTTGCTTCCTCTCAGCACACAAAATCTTATAAATATTATATATTCCTAAAATTTTTGGATGTCCCTAAAATTATACTAAAATTTTCCATCTTCCCCTAAAAATTAAAAAATTGCATAAATGCTTTTTTTACAAAGTATACTATCTTTATTGAGGGAATCTTTCACATTTTGACAGCTTCTTAATAACTTTATGTAAAATTAATTAATTATATGCATCATATAATTTCTTTCTGTTTTAGATGATAGAAAGCATTGATTACACATTAATTGAAACTACTAGAATTTTAACAGAAAATTAATTCAGAGTTTACACAAGGGAAAAAAACAGACAGCAATGTTTCAGAAGATAGCTAGAAGCATTTTTTCAAAAGTAAAGATATTTAGAACTTTCTATAAATAGATTGAATTATCCGTTATTAGCAGAAATAGTAAGACAAAATATTTCCCTATCTAGTTCAATAAGGCACGTTTATGCACAATAAAGATAAAGAATGGCCCATGTTTGATTTCGGGTGTTCTAATTACCAAGTAAAAATGTGACTAAAGGAATCCAAATGTTCAAAACTCCTACATAAGGATATTACCAAAGAAGACAATAAAATAACAAGTTTCACATAAAAATATGGATTTCCAAAAAGATCTAGGCTTATCCCCAGCTTCTGTCCTAGAAGCACTCGCAACAGAATCTGTACATAAAGAGTATACAATTTAGAAAGGTCACAATTCCTAGGGGATGCATTCTCCAATACATTATAACAGTCAAATGTTTTATTGAATCTCCTAAGAATTCTGAAGTATCAGAATTGAATAAAATGAGGGAAATGGGAAATTACTATAAAGAATTATAATTTGTTTTTCAAAGCAGAGAAACTAAAATTGGGAGTTTATATATAAAAAAAAAAAAAAAAAAAAAAAAATTCCCACTTCCAATTTTGAAAATGATGCAGAACAATAAATTCTGCAATATATAGAAATAACAGATGAGAGATTTACTTAGTAAAGGCAGACTAAAACCCTGCAATTCAGTTTATTGATTAGATGGGCATAAACACTCTGCCTAATAAAGAAAATTTAATAATTACAAAAGACAAGGTATGCATTCCTTATAAAGTTCCTAATTTTCCTAAAATTTTTGGATTTCCCTAAAATTATACTAAAAGTGTTCATCTTTCCCTAAAAGAATTAGAAAAAAAAAAAAATGTATAAATGCTTTGTCTCTCCCCCCCCCCCTTCCTCTTTTGAAATTTCCACTCTTTCGTTTTCTCATCCTTTCTTTGTAGTAACAATAAATAATTTTCTATAAAAGCAAAGTTGGAATGATTTACATCATCCAGGTAAACCCCCCCCCCACCCACACACACTTTGAAATTTTTTCTTCTCCTATGCATGACATTGTCTGGCATGAATGGGACAAATTGGGAAACTTTATATTTTCACATTTATTAAACATGTTTGAAACTGCTTTTATGTATATTTTCTGAAAACCAAGGCTTTGGTGTATATTTTTCAACAATTCCCATTACAAAATATGTAGTTTTTTTTTTTTAAACAAAAAATGCTGAATATGTAAAATGTCCCATTTCATACCACTTCTCCCCTATTATTAAATTTATTTTGTTAAGCCTAAATTCATTAATTATTATCAGCAAAATTCAAACAAAATTTGATTTCCGATTATCTTTGTTACTGCTGTAAAAGGTCTTATTTGTATAATTCCTATTCTTTCTTAAATTTAAAGTAACTTAATTTTATATGTATTATTGGTTTTAGATGTCTATTTCCGTAAAGATTTATTGCTGTGATGAAGTTTTGTGATTTTCATTTTCATATAGCATAAAAAACAAAGTCCTTGAGCATATGTGTCTGTATTTAGTGCTAAATGAACTATTGAATAGATTTTTATTTCATTTTTACTACAGGTTAGATCATTTACTGATGAAGCTCATGATATGTTAATGTGTTATTTAAAGTAACTGAGATACAATGCTAGTTTTAAATGAAAAAAAAAACAACTGGTAAATGAATTTACTGACCTGAATGACTGACACAGCAACATCCAACATATGTCTAAACTAGTCATGGTTAATTTTTCATAATTGGATCCACAGTTAAAGGTTCACACCAATTATTATAAACACTATAGCAACAGAGTAGTTTTTTAAAGCAGTGGTTGCCAATGCCAATTGGTGGTCCGCAGAATGTCTGGACATTATTTGTATTTTATGCTTTGTTAATAATAAAACAGAAAAAAAAAAAAATTCCAAGATACTCTTGTATTTATGAAATTTTAGATATTAAGTTTGAAATTTTAAATCATAACAGGTATTCATAATATGTTAATAGATGCTACTTTTTGTTTATTTGCAAAACAGATCATTTTAATTTTAATTTAATTCAAAGGACAAATTGTCTTTTTTTATACATTATAACTGGTCAGAGAAGTTGCTTAAACTCAAAGTGCTGTGATTCGTCTGTTAGCAATCTTAATTCGATCAGAGAATACATGTTTTTGACATGTCCAAACTAAAAACAAAACTTTTATTTTGAATTATGGACTTATTTCAAGCAAACATTTTAACAAATATTAGATTAAAAATGTTTGATACTTAAATAAATTTTAATTATTTTTCTAATAATTAAATTAACTTTAATTATTTTGTTACAATTAAACAAACTTTAAAAATTTTTGTTATGATTTAATAAGCGTCTTGTGATTTTCTTGAAATTAAATCATGGATGCAAGATCTTCAATCTCAAGACTGATTTCAGTCTTGGCGAAATTTTTGACTGATAGTAAATTCTACTTTATGTACCGTAATTTCTGGAAGAAACACCACAGTGGCGTATACGCCGCACGACGAAAAATTGCACCAAAAAATAAAGAAATGGTCGTAAACATCGCATGTGAAATTTCAGCATATAGGCTGTAATCGTTAATGACTTGCAAACAGAAACACATTAATAAACTGAATTTAGAAATCATTCCATTCTAAATATACAGCACACGACACAACACTACAGCCATCCTAAGACGACAGTTTACGAAATGATTAGTTAATCAAAACAAAACCGAATTAAACAACCAAGGTAATGCGTATATACAGTAAAAGCTCAACTAACCGGCATGCTTGGGAAGCGCCGATTTCCGGATACTTGAAAAGTCCGGATAGTTGAGCGCTACAAAATCTGTCATGAAAGAAGGGGGGGGGGGGTGCATCGATGTAACAGTGAAAAAGGAAAATGATTTTTTGACCTATTTTCCTGTCATCGGGAAGTCGACCAAATAATTATTTTATTATTATTAAATTTGCATTTGAAAAAGTTAATTTTGACGAATTAAAAATAAAGATAAACAATATTTTGTGTTAGGATATTATTTCAAAATTTATTTATTAATCTTTTACAGCGCTATTTTATTTATAATTAGATATCTCAAAGATTTTAATTTAGGACAAAGATGATTAACAGATGCTTCTCTTAGTTCATGCGCTTAAAAAGTAAACATCCACATAGGAAATAACAAAACTGACTCTGGCAATAAAAGGTGCAACAAGCCACCATAATAATGAGTCCTTTCTGCATGGCTAAGAATATTATCAGATGCAAGCTGTAACGTCCACGATAAAAACAAATTAGATGTTAGCATTTTTTTCCCCCTGGAAGTGGCTCAGGGCAGATAGTGGGCTTTTTTTGGGGGGTGGCTAATTTTCTGAAAACTTATTGTATTTAAATAGAAATTTGGTAAGGGGCCTAATTTATTATTATTTGAATTTGCTGAAAATTTGAGTACAGTAGGATGATTATAAACAGAGATATCAATTATTTTTTTAATAATAAGTAAGGAAAAAAAAAGGGTATCATTTCCTTACTTATGTTTGCTGTTTATTTTGCTGAAAAATATTTTCTGGGCAGACAGCTGGAAAGAAAATGTTTGAAGTGATAAAAATACAACAATAAAACAAAAACAAAAGAAACTAACTTACCCTGCAGTATACTTTTTTTTAAATTTCCAGTTAATTGTATATATTGCAAACACATTCAGTTATAAAATATAATATTCTTGAATAAATATAGTATATTTAAAATATTATACAGTATAAAAACCTTTGTAAATAATTCTTTAAAAATAATGATTTCTTATTCTTGATTAAGTAAAATAATAAATAAAAAAAATAGTTTGGGATAAATAATTTTTCAGCAGTTACTGTGCATTTGATTGCGTTCCTTTCGATGTGCCAGGAATACTACGAAATGCATGTCTAATGTCTGTCTGTCTGAAAGAAAGTTCTCTTTTTTTTTCATGAAGCGTTCTTTTATGAGATGCAATTCCATAACTTCTTGTGCCGAATACTGCGAATTTTTTTCACAAAACTTTAAAAAAGTGGATAAACTTTTCTCTGCTTCACTCCACGAAATTTTCTCAGCAATTATTTCATCTTCGGATTCTGAAGAAACATCATTTGTTTTTTCCTCTGGAGCTGTCATATTTTTGATTAATTGCTCTTCTGTTAAGGTTTCTGTGACAGGAATATTTTTATCCATATCTATCCAATTTTCAATTTCTGACATTTCCAGTTGCGATACAGATAAGTTGGTATTATGTCCATTTTTTAGTGCTTCCATAATTTCTTTCAGTTCGTTCTTTTTCATAGGTTTAAATCCTTCAAATTCTTCATCTGATGAATCAGAACAAAAGTTTACCGAAAATAATAATTTACTCCATCCCCTTCGAAGAGTTTTCTGTTTTACGGTCTTCCATGCACTGGCAAGATCATAAATTGCATCTTTTATTGAGAAAGATGATTGAAATTCTGGAAGAGTTGTTTGTGCGTTTATTAGCCTACGCATGAAATTCTTTCGATATAACATTTTAAGGTTCTGTATGATTCCCGGATCCACAGGTTGAATCAGAGAAGTTACATTTGGGGGAAGAAACATCACTAAAATATTGCCATATTGCAATTCTACATCGCTGGGGTGTGCTCGGCAGTTGTCAATTAAAAGAATTACTTTATTTTCCAGTTTTTTTCCCTTAGCTTCAAGCTCACTAATTACTGATGGCACAAAAACTTTTTTAAACCAGTAGGTGAAAATATCTTTATCCATCCAAGCACTTTTTTGGTTCGTATAAACTACAGGGAGATGTTTGATTCCTGCGAGTGCTCTTGGATTCTTCGATTTTCCTATGACTAACAGTTTTAATTTATGAGAGCCAGTTGCATTGGCACAAGTTAGAATTGTTAGTCTGTCTTTGTTTTTTTTTAAAACCGTCTGCTGATGTTTCATTAGGACCTGCTAATGTTGAGGTAGGAAGGCAACGGAAATAGATTCCAGTTTCATCAGCATTGTAAATGTGATTCAGATCAATGTTATTTTTTTAAATAAAATCTTCAAAAAACGTAGAATATTCATCTGCACCTTCATTATCTGCTGATTTTCTCTCTCCAGATATGTCGATCTTTCTAATTCCATGGCGTTTTTTGAAGCAAGAAAGCCACCCATCTGAAAACTTGCATTCTGTACCAATATTTAATTTTTCTGAAAAATCTCTTCCTTTTTCAATTAGTATAGGTCCAGAAATAGGAACTCCCTCTTCTCGTTTTAATAAAAACCACTGATACAAACTTCTGTCCAGTTTTTCATGCTGAGGCTGCTGAAGTGTTTTTCTTTCATCCGATGTTTTGCTTGTGTCTGTAGAGGAAGCAAATGCCATCAACTTTTCTTTCTGCGACCTAATATCGTAAATTGTAGAGGATCCAATATTGAACTTACGCATCAATTCTTGTTTATTTTCTCCTCTTTCTAAACATCGAATAATATCTAGCTTCTGAGTTATGGTTAAAACAACTCGTTTCCTTTTATGAGAATTTGAATGATCTGCCATTTTTAACAAAAAATATGGAAGAACACGAAGATAGAGAGCAATTTACTAGGCAAGCCAAATATCTAATTGGTGAAACCGAATGTTTAGATCCAAATAGGTGGGGCAGAGTAGAAAGTTCTAGTAACTCCAGGGTGGGTGAGTGTGTGTGGTGGTGGTGGTGGGGGGGGGGGGGGGGGGGGGCACTACTGTGAATCTGAAGATAAAAAAAGATACCTTCGCTATCTGAAATGACCATATATCCCCATCCCATTTCTTAGAAAACGCAGTGTAATTTTCCTCCCTTCCCCTGCTTCCTCACTTAACTTTTCCGTTTTCAGAAAGCATGTAAAAAAGATTGTTTTTCTACCACTTAATTGCTCCCCCCACCTCCGTCCAGTTTCGCCAAGAGCAAAAAGATTAAATAGTCTCTCTTCTCTCCTCGTGTCATTTTTTCCCTTCTCCTCCTTTTTTTGCCGGGAAAAACAGCTGCCGGCGGATGACGCAACATGATTCTGAACAACTATTCTGAGTATCGAGCTGTATTTTTTATTTACGTTATATTTTTATATTTTATAACATTCATTGTCATGAGCATACATAGATTTGTTTTACGCCGAGTCAGTCGTTGTGATAATTTGAGAATGCTAACAGTAAAGTTCCTAAAATAGCAGTAAAAATTTTCACCTGTTTATCGGAAGAGAAAAATAAAGGAACTTTCGAAATTTTCCGGTTAGTTGAGCTTTCCGGTTAGTTGAATGCCGGATAATCGAGCTTTTACTGTATACTTTGCAAAACATACACTTGCCAATGAAAACACATTTCTACAAAGATCACGGAAGTGACGCCTGTCTAAAAACATGAATAATCACGAGATGGGTGAATCGGACAGAGACTTGTCTGGCGCCATTCGATTATCCTCTCAATCGAACATCACCGTATGTCGTGAATGAAAATAACTGAAGTGTGGCAGTTTAATGTTTATGAAATAAATATAATTTATCAGCTATTGTAAAGTAAAAATTAACTGCTTTTAAAGAGTGAACTATTAATATTGAACAGAGAACTCGAGAAATATGGGTAAGTTGAATATATATTAACTATAGTAATTAAGTTTTTATAACAAAGATATATTGTTGATATGTACTGTATGCGCTTTATACTGAGATTAAATGAATGTAAATAAAAGTGAAATATGAATGAAAGTGAATGAATGCATGTGTTTAAAAGTGTATCTGAGGCAGTAAGACTAAAAGCATTAAATGAAGGCTTGCTTTTTATAACAATTTTCGCTTTAAGTGTACACATTAGACATTAGAGATCTGCACGGCCTCGGGCCAATCTTCTTTTATTAGTCTCGGGCTGGGCCAACACCGGCTCTATTACAAAGCCAGGTTTCAGAGGAAATACTGGTTTGCTGACGTCATCAACCTCGGTCATAATATTCTCCCATTCCGTACTTGTTCGTAGGAAAATAACATAGTACCGTGCGTTCCAGAGACAACGTGTTGGGGAATCAAAATATATTTTGAATTCTGGTGTTAATTTAAAGTCGTTCAATTCAAGATCGGATTGCTTTTAATTAAGGTAAGTACTTATTTACAGTATATATGTGTATTTTTATGAATATTAACAATGTTGATCATTATGTCTTAAAATATGTTTAACTTGTCGTTTCTGCGCGAGTAGGCTTAGTTCCACAGCTTTGTCCTAAGCTCGTGGTGTGAAAATATTTTATTACGTTTGCACTATTTATTGATTAGTAAATAATCTCGTGCAACAATTTTTATGCATTATTCAGTATTCAATATGAATTTGCTTTATTTGTAAATTTAATACTTTTTAGTTAAGACCTACCTTTCTTTTCATACATATCAATGGAAAATTACGCATAAATAATTTCACATACTTCGTATTTATTCGCTTATCATAGCTTTTAAATTTGGTGCGATTTATGTAAATATGTTTAATATTAATATGAATTTAAATCAAAATTCTAAATCGGAATACCTTTTTTTATGATAAAGAAAATTTACGTTTTGATAAATTTACGATTGTTTCATTCTCATGCTTTTCCTTTTCTTTTTCCTTTCATTTATTTTTTCATATTTAATATCTTCCATTGCTTTTTTTTTTTTTTTTTTTTTTTTTTTTTTTTTTTACATACAGATATCACAATGTAAATTTTTGAAAATGAAAATATTAACAAAATTAAATGCTTCTTATGATGTCACTAATTCACATGCAAAATTTTATCAATAATATCAGTTAGTAAAACTGTACTATAATCTACTGTCTGTCATACGATAATTACATGTTCGATTTATTTTGCCATATTACATAGTTTATACATATATATAATCTACAATAAAACTCACCAGAGGTGGTTTAATTATTATTAGAAAATATTAAATATATCAAGGGTATTATAATTATATCAAGGGTAATATACCAAGCGAAATTTGGTGAATATTTAGGGCCACTTTATAAAATTCTATTTAATAAAACAGGATCCTTCACAAAAATCAATTTAATAAAATAGGCCCTCCACAAAGCTGAATTTGATAAAATGGGTCCCTTCACAAAATTCTTTATAATAAAACAGGCTCCTTCACAAAATTCCTTTTTATTCCATAAAAACTTACTATTTATTATTTTGTGACATTTGAACATGTGCAACTTGTAAACAAATAAGTTCACCAGAGAGGAAAACTTCAGCAAAAGGATTTAAAAAGTATTTTTTAATCTTGGTTCGAATTTGAGTAACTGGATTTCAACTTTCATTACAAAATGTTATTTTTCACGAAAATATAATAAATTTCACTAAAATAACCTTTACTTTTCATAAAATTTTATTTAAATCAAATATCACATTTAAAACATGTAGTAAATAATTGATAAAAAATATATGTTATAATGATAAATGTTATATTAAAAATGTCTTTTAAAGGATCTTTTTTTAAAAAATTTCAAAACACAGGGACCTGTTTAGGAAAAAATTGGGTCCTTTAAAGGACTCTTCACAAAATTTTTCATTTCAAAACAGGACCCTTCACAAAATTATTTTCCCTAAAAAAGAACCCTTCACAAAATTATTTTCCCTAAAACAGGACCCTTCACAAAATTCTTAGTCCTTAAAGATAGGTTTTTCACAAAAATTTTCCATCTTCAAACATAACATTTCACAAATTAATCATGTAAAAGTAAAATCTGACCTTTCACTTTTACATATATAAAGAAAAAACATGCATTTTACATCCATATATCTTAAAAATGGGTTAAAAATGTATAAACAAGAACCTGAATATAATGATCATTTCAAATTCACAAAATTTAAATTAGATTTTTCACAAATCTAAAAAGCTGTTCACAATTTCGTAAAAACAGGACCCTGAGAAAAAAGTCTGGACAGATCCCTGAAACAGGGCCCTTCAATATATATATATATATATTTTAAACTCAAAACAGGACAACTATATATTTAAAATTTCATAATAATAATAAAATGCCTCTGTTTATTGGTGATTATAAAAGAAAAGCACATATGGAAAAATAAATCAAATATGTAATTATCAAATGACAGACAGTGCATTATATTAAGTTCTTACCTTACACTTTTCACTAACTAATATAATTTTGCATATGAATTAGTGACAGAAGTAGCATGTAATTAAGTTAATATTTTCACGTTAACACATTTACAATTTAATCTATGGATAAAAAAAGATATAAATATTTTAGTCTTCTATTGTAGCAACGACAAAGTAAACATATTTTAATAGATAATGATTAACATTGCTAATATTCATAAAAATGCATGTATATACTCTAAATAAGTACTTACTTTAATCGAAAGTAATCCAGTCTTTAATCGAAATATTATTAATTTTCTTGAAAATGTGCTAGAGCTCAAATATGAACTTTAATTTACACATTAACCAAAAGAAAAAAAAAGTGTTATAAAAAGTATCTTTCACGAAATGAATATATATTTATAACACATGAAGCAAATACAATAATACTTAATAGAAAAGAAAAAATAATGAATTAGATGAATATTTTTCTTAATATTAAATTCTTAAAAAAAAAATAAAAAAATAAATAAAATAAGACTCTTATATTTAGGAATTATACATATTTTATATAAAGAAATACACGAAAAATGAAAAAAGGTTTTTTTTTATGTTTATACATTATATTTCATATAATATGAATATTTTTATTGTACATTTTACGAATTATGAAATAATATATATTTTATGAATTATATCTATTTTATTTCTATTAAAAGACACAAAAAAAGTGGAGGGAGGGGGGGGGGGTTAAAAAAATATTTTTTATCTTTAAAAAAGACAATATAATGAAATCTTTCAAAAGAATTAAAATGAAAGTGTCTTTCCTGAAATGAATATAACATATGAAATGGTTACATGGAGCAAATAAAATGTAACTTAAAAGGAGAGAAAAAATAGTGAATTACATTTATATTTTTCTTATTCAGTTGTTAATAATAATAATAAAAACTCTGAATTTATGAATTATTCATATTTTATTTTTATTAAGAGACATGAAAAGAAGGGGGGGGGGGGTAAAAAAGATTTTTTATCTTTAAAAAGACAATATTGTGAAAGTTTTTAAAAGGATTAAAATGAAAGTGTCTTTCCTCAAATTAATAGAACATTAATAACATATGAATTGTTACATGAACGTATATACATGGTTATATACCCTGTACACTTATGGCTGAAATAAGTTTTGGAACGAACTCGGAAAGTTATGATGACGAATGGAAAATAAACGGCGTTCGTCATCCTTGACCGAGGTTAGTGACGTCACTCCGAGTGTACCCGGGCTTTCTTAATAGAGCCGGTGTTGGCTGGGCCGCGTCCAGGCTTAATTTTCTTCTGCAGACTCTTGCCGGGTTGGACATCAAACACATTTTTTCCAGATCATGTCAGAGCTTCTATTTTTTGTGAAAATAACAGTGACATTATATCTTTGTTTGACGAAATCGTTAGAAATTAAATTTTGTTTTATGAAATTATAGTTTTTTTTTTTTAAATCTGTCTCTTTCTTCCATTTTAAACTAAAAATGAAGTCTAAAAATTTCGGTCCGTGCACATTATTTAAAAATCTTATTAATTGGAAGATTTCTCATCTTTGGAGTGAAAATTTTTTTAAACTGCACGTAAACACTGCATCGGTAGAAACGCTGCATCGCTTGAAATTTTAACTTTAAAACACGTAAACGCCGCGGCATTTCTTCCGAAAATTACGGTATTTAATAATAGCAATTTTACTATCAAAAATTTTTAATCACTTTCATTTATTGTTAGATACCAATTTTTAGCCATAGTGCAAGACATAGAAATCTTCTAGCCCGTTTTCATTTGGTTATTCCTAATATTCAGAAAAGTTTTCAGTCTTGGCTTGAATAGACTTCTTGCACCCATGAATTAAATAAACATTTGTAATTTTGTTATAGAAGCACTTCATAATAATAAAATGTTTGTTCTATAATCATTATTGCACAAATGTCTGTATGTTTTTAAAAAATATATATGTTAATGGTCCATGAAGACATGAAAGGTTGGTGACTGCTGGTTTAAGGGTTGCCACAAAAACCATTCTTTTGCCAGTCATTAAAATTTGATGATTTTCATAGCAGCATAGTCACTCTCTATAAACATATAATTATTTGTTCAAAAATCTGCTAAACACACATGCACAAGGTTTATTATTTATTTATTATTATTATTTTTGTAAACATAAATATGATTATTTTATAAACATATTTATGGATCATTTGCAGTGGATTAAAAAATTATATGTTAAAAAAAAAAAAAAAAAAAAAAAAAAAAAATCCAACATCCACTATCTTCGAATGAATGAAATTTAAGAAACAATTTTTAATTTAGGTTTTAAGAAGTACTATTATAGGTTTTAATATGTGAAGTATTTTGTTTCTTTGTGCTAAGAATACAAAAATTACTTTTAATATATACATAATTTTTTTTTTTTAGAAGATTGCATTGTCTCAAAATTCCCAAGATCGTCTGGAACAGAAAATTTTTCTCTTGTTCCAAATGTCAAGTATAATTATCTCAAGGATGGAGATGTTATTTCTACAGAAGGAGCAACAGTAAGGTAATATTGATAATTCTGTTTTAATAATATTACAAATTTGATTAAAAGATATAAAATTATAGAAATAGTAAAAAATATATATATCAAAAAGTTTTAAATTAATCTCTTGATCTTTATCTTCAAATTAATATTAAAAAGACATTTTATGTATAATTGTTGACAATTTTAATTGTAATTCATGCTCCAATCAATCTGAACATACCTCTAATGCAAAAATAGTATAAAATTTTACCAAATTATTATAGTAGAAGATTTTTTTCTGTGTACTTATAAAAAGAAATTGATTCATTTACTGTTCATAATTAGCCTCCCTAATTAATATAAATAATTTTATTTTAATGTTAGAGCCAGGGCCGTAGCGAAAGAAATTTTTTTTATTTTTTTTTTTGGGGGGGGGGGGGGGGGGGCAAGATTGGCAGACTCAAAAATGTTTCAAATCCGACTAATGTAAAATAGTCAATCTATTTCTTAATTAATAGTTTTTACAATTAATTTTAACTGATTAATTATAGTTGATAGTTAAAAATAAAATATATGATTTTGTATTACTAAATGTTTCTTTGATATAACTCAGTAATTATTTAAAAGATTTACCAAGAACTTTACTGGGAAAAAAAAAGAATATGTATTGATAAGAAAAAATCCTACAGTTATATTTGTGAAAAACACATTTGTTTAGAATGATAAAATGAAGTGATAGTTTAGTAAATAGAACGTAGTGATTTTCAAAATAAAAGCTAAATAAAAATGTGATGTCTTAGTTCTAAAAATTATGATAATGTAATGAATGGGAAGTACTTTCAATATTTTATTAGCATGCGATAGAAAATAATTTGAACTTTATATTCCAATTAGAGATAATATTGTATGGAATTAACAACATACACTTTCAGTAATTCTAATTGTAAAGCTAAAAAATGCACACTATAGGGGTACTGAAAATATTTGGAGGGGCCTCAAAATTTAATTGCGCCTGGGGCCTCTTGGGTGCTTAATCCACCACTGATTGTGTTTTATAGGAATGTCAAGGGACCGACAGAAATATTTGAATTATCCACGATTTGACTGTACTATTTTTACATGAATTACACATCACACTGAATAAAGCAAACCATTCATACCTTTCTTATCACCATTCCCTGTCGAGTGGTTTCCACTGTCCAGCCGTGTTGAGAACTTCTTCGAACTTTTTGCAGCCTCCAAGTTTCTTCTTTTTAGAGTGTCTTTTTTTATTTCCACTTGGCTGGTGCTGAATTCGTTTCATAATATAAACTATTATCTCAACACAAGCAAAGTAAGATTAACCCCTTGTGGCAGGGTTGGCAAGTTTTTGACAGTGTGACGGTTTTATCCGGTTATAACCATGGTTTTAACCGTCATGTCAAAAACCCCTTTTTGACATAATTTTTGACAATGACTGTCAAAAACCTAAAATTGAGCCCAAAAACTGTTTATAGTTATTTTTAAAACAACATTAAATTTACAATTTTTCATAATTTTTAGTGTTAGACACATGGGTAAACTTTTTGACAGTTTTAGACAGTAAAAACCGCATATCCTGTATAAAACCAGTTGTTGATCCAGGAGAAAGTTGGGACCTATCTATGGTACCCTTCACAAAAATCGATTTAATAAATCAGGTCCCTTCACAAAATTCATCTTAATAAGACAGGTACCTTCACAAAATTCCTCTTAATAAAATAGGGCCCTTCACAAAATTCTATTCGATAAAATCATACCCTCCATGGATTATTTTTATTTTATTAGGTTTTAAAATGTATAATTTACAACGAAAACAAGTTCACAAGAAAGGAAAATTTTAGCAGAATAAAAAGTTAAAGAAGTTATTATTAAATGCTTGGTTTGAATTTGAGTAGCTTTCATCTTTCATAACAAAATGATAATTTTCACAAAAATATAGTAAATTTCACAAAAATAATTTATTTTTCACAAAATGGACCCCAAGAAAAAAAAAATCTTCGGCCCATGAAAACTCAAAACATGACTTTGGTTTAACAAGTTGCTTAGAAAATAAAAAATAATTGTAAGCTATAAATATAGAATAAAAAATTAATTAAAAGTATCGTTACATTAAAAATATAAACTAATCAAACTATTAAATACTTGTATAGTTTAATGTATAAAATTTCATATAATTTTTATATTGTTTTAATGTTTGTCCCAGGTTCATAGAATCCAAACAAAGAAAAAATGTTACACCTGTTTTTTGCTTGTAAATGCACATTCCACAAACAAATGATTAAGGCTATACTTACAGCTACAAACTTGAAATAATATGCTCCAATAAATAAATAGGCACTATTTTATAATGTATAAAAATTAAATTTAACATAACCAAATTGTTCTAAATAATTAAGCTGAAACTAACATAATAAAACGAAGATATATTATGTATATGTGTAAATATTGAAAATAACAAACAACTTCTTTTAAGTTATTGATTTAAAGAACGTTTAATTATACTGATTTCATATTATAATTAATTTAATAACTCAGAGAACATTTGTGTTGCAATTGTGGTTTATATCTAATGTTTATGTATAAAAACAAACATTTAGAAGCATTAAAAGTCTAGGTAATTTATGATCAGTCATTGAATAGTATTGGCCACTTTAGCTTTACACAAGATTTTTAAGCATAAATTAGACTGCTAAAATTTTTTATAATAAACTGAACACTTAATAGTACTTTGAAAAGTAGATAAATAGTACTTTGAAAAATGCACTTAATAATAGTTTCAATATTTTTAGCTATTTTTCCTAGCATGACAATTAAGAGAAAAAAATTGAATTATGATATGTAATTTTATTACAACTTAATTAGCATAACTAAATAAAAAATATTTATATAACATACAATTATAATTTAATCAGTTTTTAGCTTGAGTTAATATAAAATATCACTAATAATTGCTAAAAAAAAATGTGTCAGAAATTCCCTCAGGTTTAAAAAAGGGCAGGGTGCTGCTGGTGAGAAAAGGGCACTTTTTTATTCTTAAGGGCACTTTTTGGATTCTTGAGGGAATTTTCCGGATTCTTAAGGTCAATTTATTTAATTGTTAAAAGTATTCTTTTGGTTTTTAAAGCCACTTTTGATATTTAAAAAGTAAGGGCACTCTTTTCAAGACATAATTGAGTCAATTTTTACTATGAAAGCAAATTTTTTAATGCAAAAAGGAGAAATGGCACTTTTTTTTACTGAGAGGCAATAAGGGTGCTAATTATTTTTATGAGGGGCAAGAAGGGTGCTATTTTGTAAACCAAAGGCCAGGCAGGGTGCAACACCCTTCTGAAACTGTCTGCGGGAAACTCTGAATGTGTAAAAGGTTTTTGACACTTTTCGACAGTTCTTGACACTTTTCGACAGTTTTTGACACTTTTCGACAGGTTTTTGACATGTCATGTCAAAAACCACTTTTTGACGTCAAAAACCCAACCCTGCCTTGTGGACAAGCGATACGTATACGTGACGCATAAGATGCTCAAAATCCTCGATTATTCCCACCAGTTAATTTTTATTGTAAGCTTTGCCTTATTTAATGACAGCATTTCTGCGATTCAATTAAGCGAAAATTTCTGTTTTGAAAAACCGGTGGTAAAAGATTAAAAATTTCGTAAAAGACGCTCGTGACGAAGGGGTTAAGTAATAAACTATCATACTATCACTACTATGCGACTCTCAACTGTCCGATATTGATGAGCAGTTAGTAAACGAATGACTCATCATGAATAGCACAAGCTCACTGCACGTCCTAGCCTGCACTTGACTCATCACTCGGCAGGCACCTGGCGCGACATGACACATTCGACTCGACATTCTGCTGTCTGCTCTAGAGATGCTTTTGCATGCGAATCGTATGGAGTATTTGAACGGACACGCAAAAACATTTACTCTAGCACTTTGGTGGATTTTTTTTATTATTAACTTCTAGCTAGGTGCTGAGTATTTTATAGGAAGTTAGATTAGATATTAAAATACAATACATTTTTAAGCATCACTTTGGGGCCCCGGGGCAGTGCCCCGGCGGTAGTTACGGGCCTGAAACGCTAAACTATTTATATTGTTTTAAATGCAAACGTGTTAATGTTCCGCAATCGCTTCAAGTTTTTTTTTTTTTACACAAAACTATTTTTAATAATTTAATTTTTCCTGAAATCCTCTACTTTCTGAATTCTTTATTAAAAAAATAATTCCTCTTACGTATGATTTAGTTTTTAACAAAAGTAATCGCTAACATGTACTGTAATTTCTGGCGTATAATCCGTTGATCAAACAATTATGTTTAGACTCAGAAATTTTATTTAATAATTGAAGTAAAATACTTACAGCGATCTAGTATGTTCCATTATATAAAATAAAATTTCTGGGTCGAAACGTAATTGTTTGATCCGCGGATTATACACCGGAAATTACGGTAATCAGGGTATACAATAAATATTAAGTAATTAATAAAGGCTCCAATTCTAATTTTTATAATAACAAGTCAAAAATCAGTGAAAATTATGTAATTATGTTATGTTGGCACAAACATATAAATTTAGTTTTAGTTTTATCAAAAAAAAAAAAAGTAAGAAGTTTGTTAGGTATTAAATGTTAAATGCACAGATATATTTTTTAATTTATTCATTTTCTTTTTTTAAATAGTTTTAAAAATTCTTCGTTTTTATTTTCCAAACGTTCCTAAAACAGTTCTAAAGGGCATAAACATCATATCGTTGCTAGAACCTATTATGTATAAAATTTCTTGAATTTCCTTAAGCGACTTTCGCATTCGGTAGACCTAGTTTATATATTGACTAACTAACCCGCCCGGCGTTGCCCGGGCCCGAGATAATTACGATATCAGAGAAAGGCGTTAACCCCCTCCCTCCCCATACCCGCAAATATAATGAATAATTTGTTCAAGAGAACCACCGTCACCTACATCAACACGATCATTAAAAAAATAATTACATTTTTCTGATAATTAGAACATAACGAAGACGCTACGCTAAAATAGCCGGCAGATGTCACTCCTTCCAGACCACAATTTCAAATCTATATCTTAATTAGTTACCTAAATTTTTGTTCATTAGTAAAAATTGGCAATTATTTCCTTTCATTTTCGCGAACTAAATGGAGGGATTTTCCCAAGAAACAGATCTCTTTGTAGTTCAGTTTTTAATGAAAGCCGATCCCTGTCTGAAACTTTCTGGGATCGTTTGCACTGACTCCTGCAGATTTTTGCGTAAATTAAAAAAAATTACCGACCGAATTTTTCAAAAATCACCTAGTCAGATACAGAATATTTTTTTACATATGCTCAGAAATTTTCAAATTGATATCTCAATTAGTTTTCTTAAAATTCGCTAATTAGTTAAATAATTTCGAATTCGTTCATTTCCGTTTGCAAATCCAATGCGCCAGTCCGTTTCTTTCGCCATTTTGATTTAAAAGTTGGCATTTTAGAAGCGATGGTTAATGATAATCTAATTAATATCTAGGCTAATTATCAAAATATTAAAATTCTGAGGCTCAGGTGCACATGGCCAGACCTTGGACTATCTACACCTAAATTTCCAGCCTTCTAGGTGGACTAGATTTTCCTAGCCATCGCCAACAGACACACAGAGCGAAACTTTCTTTTATTAGTATAGATAGTTTTTATCTATGTAAGTTGCGAGTGTTACTGTAGGACAAATTTCTGATATTTTCAAATCAATAGATCAGATTCATTTTTTTTCCCCTATTGGCCTATGTATCGACGGCCGACATAGCTTTTCCATGTGTGGGTAAGGTATAGTATATGTCCAACATTTCCAACTTTGCAGACAAGATTTATACATGATAATTTTTTTCAGTGGGTAGGCTGACTAGCTATTTATGTGATTCGAAAATGTGACAGAACACGTGCTGACACGTTTCATACCGGCTGACCAGATAGATCTATTGAAACCATTACTTTTTTTACTCATAACCTATCTATTGACAGACCGACTAGCTTTTGCCATATGATTGTAAGGGTGTAGTGAAATGCATTCTGAAGACTTAAAGTCCTGCCAACCAGAATTTTTCCGAATTGTTTTTTTTTAATCGGCCTACTGACATACTACAGAGACACTAATTAAATCTGCTAATAAGCCGACTGAATCATTTTACCAAACATTGCCCCCCCCCCCCCGGTCGCTATGCCCCTAGTTAGAGCTTTTTAAATTTAGAAAATATCAAGTTTATAGTGTTGCCACTGGACTTTAAAATTTCCTGATCTCCGGGATCCGGAACTTCCAAAAATCTGGGTCCCTTGTTTAGAAAAGTAGGTCCCCAGGAATAGTAATTCGAATTCATATTTATTTTATTGGTATAAATGAAACTGTTGTATGTTTAGAAAATATAAATAAAATGCAGCAATTATTAATTGTTTCAATAAGAATTAAAGGATTTTTTTTTTTTCAAGGGATTTCACCAAGTGTTACTAACAGCCATGTTATTGTTACTTGTTTCATATCTCTTTTGAAGATCTTAGATGATTTGCAAATCCGATTGATATTTAGAAATTATAGTTCCAACATTAATAGCAACAAATTCATTTAGATTTCCTGAAAAAGGCCATTCTTGAGAGTCTCTAAAGCAGGGATTAATATATTTTACACTATTAAGCATGGTGAGAGATAGACAATTTATTGGGACTAAACTTAAATTAATTTATCAGGATAAAAAGGAATACAAATTACATTGAAATGCTTCTAACATGCCCACTACTCACATATTTTATTATATTTTGATTTGCAATATCAAAAGTTTCTTTTCTTTTAAATGGAGGAGCAAAGATAAGTATTATATTTATTTAACGATATGAAGTTTTAAAAATTTGATATAAGCAAGGGGAGGGGGCTCTAGTCAGATGTCTGAAATTTTGATTGTTACCAGAAGTAAGAAATCTCCTCTTTATCTTTTATACCCCTAATAATATAATATATGAAAGCATGCACTATGAAGATTGCCCTTAAAAAAAAAGAAAAAAAATCCTGCAAAACTTTCCAATACATTTATGGATTTATTTTTAAATGTAAAACGTGACATTTGCAGGCATAACTAACTATTAAAATTATTTAAAATCAAATTATTTTTTCATTTTTTGTTAAATGAATTGCATCTTGAGTTAAAAACAACTATTGTTTCCAAAAAACTTTTATCGGGCTATTGCCAGGGCCGTACAGAGGAACCGCGGGCCCCGGTAATAGTTCCAATACGGGCTCCCCACCATAAGCCTGATAAAATAAAACCTGCTTAGACAAAAGGAAAATTTTAGGAAATTCCGTTTTAAGCAGGTTTTTTTCGTCTTAAAAGGTACAAATGCATGGAATTTTTTTGGCTAGACCATGATTTTTTCCCTGTTTACAGCAGAATTCTGTTATAATCAGCCTTTACTGTATTATAAAATAAATATGTTGGATAGTACTTTTTTAGAGAATCTATATAGTATTTTCTTACAATTTTATTATTTTTCTTTTACTGTATTTTACAGTAGTATTACAGTTTATGATGCATTGGTAACACCTTTTCATATAAGGATTTTAAATAGAAATTTAAAATATTGAAAAAATAATTAAATTTTAATTCAATTCATCAGTTAAGGCGCCGATTGCCTGACGCTATTGCAACTTTTGTTATTGTGTTTTACAATTTAGAAAATATTTGTTCTATAAAACATAAATAAATAAATGCCTGCATCTTTGCTATGTGTGTTCTGCTGATTTTTAATAAAAGCTGGATTTTGTTTCGAACGTAAAATAGCTCATGTGCAGCCCCCTCCCCCTCCTAGTCAGTTCGTAAAGACGTTCAAGCAACTTTTGACTTTTATTATTTGTTAGTTATTTTAATAAAAAAATTTATGTAAAAAATACCAGCCTACTTTTCCTGGTATTTATTTAAAAACCAGTACCGAAGCCGGGCCCCCTAGGAGACCCGGGACCTGTTAATTTGTACCGGCTTTATCCCCCCCTCTGTATGGGCCTGGCTATTGCATGTGAAAATTTGGTTCAAAATACTTACTTTGGCAGCATTTTCTGAAAGATCACTCAGCCTTTATCGAAAAATGGGAAAAAACTAGTATTTGATTTCATAGTTTCTGAATAAGAGCACCTACCAATCGCATGCGTTTATGAATAAAAATGAATTTGAGAATAAGTAGCTAATTTATATTTAAGAACAGCCCTAATTGTTAGAACTTATCTATTGTATGTTTTAT
Source organism: Maratus michaelseni (assembly GCA_963931845.1). Taxonomy (NCBI): domain Eukaryota; kingdom Metazoa; phylum Arthropoda; class Arachnida; order Araneae; family Salticidae; genus Maratus; species Maratus michaelseni. The sequence continues at coordinate 269,001,437 of OZ007593.1, forward strand.
TTTCCTTATAATTATACTGATAATAAAAGTAAAATATATTTAAAATTGTGAATGGTATTTTGTATATACGATCGCTCATACATTTTGTGATATTATCTTGTATAAAAGTAACTTTATTATTAGTATTTATTTAATTTTATGTTTCATAAAATAATAATAAAAAAAAATATGTGATAGTTTGTGCCCTTTTTTTAAGGGTGATTGCAGCACCTGGACATACTGATGACCATTTAGTCTTATTTTTAGAAGAAGAAAACAGTTTGTTTAGTGGAGATTGCATACTAGGGGAGGGTACTGCTGTAAGTAGATTGTTATTAAAAATATAAATATGATATTTTAAATTAAAATCTATTTACTCCTTTCTCTTTTAAAGTTTAGACAAAGTATTGATTGGAGTTTTTTTTTCTCATTAAACAGTTTTAAAATGCATGTACCAGTGAATTTTCATTTTACAATTTTTTAAAGTGGCATGTGTATTGTTGATTATCATTTAAGTATTGATAAACAGGGGTCATAAAAGGTTAATTTATCATAAGGTTGTAACCCTTTCACCACACAGCCAATAAGAAGTGACACTTTGTTTGATGGCAATTATTGCGTTTCCTGTAATTCTCAGTTTCATTTTTAGTTGGTTTTATATTAGACACTTGTATTTTTATTTGGAAAGTGTCAATGGTAATTTTCATGTGAAAGATAGTTTAACAAAAAATATTCTTTATACATAAAACAAATGTCGCATCTAAAATTTAAGTTATTTTCTCTTTTCAACTTTCTGAAATTAAAAAAAATAATTTACACTTCTAACATGAATGGTTTATTTACATTTAAAATAAATCTAAAAGTGTAGTTTTTATAACTGAAATCTTGAAGACCTAAATAATAAGATTTAATGTTTGTATGACTGCAGTTAATATGTATATATTTATTTGAATATATACATATATGAGTATAATATATATATATATATCATAGCTATTTGGGGTAATAATTTCATTGCATTTGGTCAGTTATTTCTGTTTCAATGGTTAATTTTTGCAATAAGTTTATATATATATATATATATATATATATATATATATATATATATATATATATATATTAACTTAATTGTATTCTGTATACACTTTATTATTACCTATCTTTAAATAGGAGATTAGGTTAGATTTGTTGCAAGGACTTGTTTATTGTATTTTGAAATTCAAAGGTATTACAGTTATATATATATATATATATGTTTGTATTTTGAAATTCAAAGGTATTACAATTATATATATATATATATATTTATAATTTTTTTTTATGTAGTATATCTTTGTTATTTTATCAGTATTAAATTTGAAATCTAAGATAGCTCTAATATTATCTATGACTTTGATAAGCCTTTTATAAAGACTTATCAAAATACTGTTATTTTATTTAATAGTATTTTAGATTTCATCCTTGCATCATTTGAAAGAAGACAGACAAGATTGGTTTTTATTTAATTTACCTTTTTAACCTGATATGCTGTTTTTGAAAATTGTTACAAATTTAAGGTTTTTTATACATCATTTTCTGACAATTTATTTTTATTACCTTTCTTTTTATTTATTTATTTTTGATCAAGCAATCTTTGGGATTGAATTCTGAAGAATGTTTTCCTCCCATTTCAGATTATTGTTTTTTTTTCTATTTTTAATTTAATATTCATCAATAACTCATGTGTAATACCTTTTAAGTTCTTGTAATTTTTCAGATTAAAAGTATGCATAATATTTGTGATTAGCTAAGATCCATATTGCTCTTACTAGAGATGCAGAGAGCCCATGGCTCCAGCCAGGGTTGTGCAAATTTTTAATTAGATTAACTATTGAAAACTAACGATTAAAAGTTTAATCATGACTAAAGATTGACGATTGAACTTTATCATCAATCTTTAGTCATGATTAAACTTTTAATCGTTAGTTTTCAATAGTTAATCTAATTAAAATTTTGCAACACCCTGCCTCCAGGGACTCTGTATAATGAACTCTTTCCAAGTATCTGTAATTTTAGAGATGAAAAAAAAAATGTTTCTAAGAACTATTTAGCATATGTTTTCTTGTATCTCTCTTGTTAAATCTAATACCTACCCCCCTCGTTTATTTTAAAATTGGTACAATATTGCCTTGTCTACTACTTAGCCATATTGCATAATTGTGTGCCAATAAAAATCTATCTAGTGTTTTTTTTTTTTTTTTATTCAGTTAAATATGAATTTTTAATAGGAATAAAATTGGTTCAATTAAATTTATTAAACAGTTCAAGCACAAAAAAAAAAGCTATTTCCAGTGAAGAAGATTTTTTTTTTATACAATATGAATTTATTAAATCCTGAAATTCAATATTTACATATAAAAAAATACTCATAGTTGTTAGTATAGTTATTTTTAAGGGTAAATATTGAATTATCTGACATATATTATTCATAAGAATGTATGTTTATTAATATTTATTTCTATTCATTTCTTATTTCTTAATGGTGATTATTTAGTATCATTTTGTAAAAATTAAAAAAAAAAAAGTCTTTATTTAAAATTTATTTTATGTTATGTCAAGTCTTAATTTTATGTTAAACAATCTATTTTTTAAGTATTTTTTGTATATTTCTGTGATATAATAATTGTACTAATAATTTATATGTATATATATATATATATATAGTATGGGATCCATTATCCGGCACCCCCGTATCCAGAACGCTCCGAAAACCGGAATGTAAAACGATAACCAAAGTTTAATTTGTTTTATTTCAAGAACATTAAAAAATCGCGAAATTTTTCAATCAGTCATGGGAAAAATCGCGAAATCCGTCCATCGATCGCATGAAAAAACTCTGCAAATTTCGACAGTAAATGATTGGGGAAAATGCTAAATGTGGCAGTCAGTTGTGAGGAAAAATGTGAAATTCATCCATCAATAAAAGGAAACTGTTGCACAATTCATCAATTGATTGCGTAATTTTTTTTTCGCCAATTTCGCACAATTTTCGCCAATTGGTTGCAAGAAAAAGTTCAAAATTCACCAAGCGATAGTAGAAAAATATCCCAAAATTCGTCAATTGATCGCCGCAAAAGTAATCTCGAATTCATCAGTTTATTGTTGGAAAAAATCATGAAATTCTTCAATCGGTTGCGAAGAACTACTGATAAAAAGGGACTTTAAACAATGGAGCTCCAACGATGTTTTCAGTACATGGTGCAGGAATGTACTTTTTGAGAATAGTGTGCCCTTTTTTAAGAATTCCCTCATAGCAGCCCTTTTGTTCCTGAGTCAACACAATGATAAAAATAAATAATGGTATTGCTTGCTATCATTAATTTACAAATTCAATAAATAAATATAAAAAACTAGGGGGCTCAGCCCCTTCTCGCTAACGCTCGCCAACCCCTGGTGAATTGCAAGGCAATTCACATTGAGACCGCTACGCGGTCACAGCTCGCTTTGCTCGCTCGCCTCATTTTATTTTTCTAGTAATTCTAGCCAGAATAAGTACTACAATAAATCATTTGAACATATGAAATTGACAATTTTTTTAATGTAAAAAAGTAATTGAAAACTCCGTTGAAAACACAACTAAAAATGCATTTAGTTGATGCTACTAATGGACATATATATAATTTAAATATTATGAAAAGAGGATCTTGGAAACATAATTAGCACCTATAATATTGTACAGCACGGCTTAAATTCATTTAAAAAAAAAAAACTACGTGGTAGGAAGATAATTTATCATCAATGATTGTTTAAATTTCGTTCAACATTTTGTTATTCTAATTGATTATAGATTTCTGCAAAAGAAATTATTTTTACTTCAATAAAACGGCAACAGATGGCAGCAGGGCATTCTAGAAAGTTTATATTTTATTATCTCCGATTTTTTGTGTGAGTGAAATTTTAAATAAATTCTAAATGAATTCATTTGAAAAAAATGAATTCATTTGAAATTAACACTATTTCTCATAATTAAAATGAGGAATCATCTCAGACGCTTTGGATTACGTTCATATTATTTTATTTTTAATAATTGCTATCTTCAGTTTCACTGCTCTGACACTTTCCGCCATATTGGAGGCGGGGCTAACACAATCTTGTCTGTTCATTGGTCTGAGCTCTGGAAACTACGATTGTTGCCAACGATAAGGTAGAAATTCAGCCCTATTTCCGCGCCACGTAAGACAAATATATATATAGATTATGGTACAAAAAGTATTATGATAAAAAGCATCAAAAACAGATGAGTAACTAATGTTTTTCACTGAACAACTGATTTGTGGAATGCAGCAGTGAAGCTATTTCCATGAACAGCAGATCATGTCAATGTACAGGATACATGAACAATTAGTGCAAGAGACATGCTATAAAAGTAAACAACTTTAATAGAAATATTCCAAAAATCAGTATCAAAGGATTTTGCTCCCAAGTCCCAAAACTAATTCTTAATTGTTAATGTAATATTTTTATGATTTGAATTGTAATTCAGAATGTTTTTTTAGTCTATGTAAATAAGTTATCAAATTAACAAAATTGTAAGTTTGTATTTACATTATATTATTCATGTTTATCACTAGTTGTGAAATTAGTCATTTTGTACAGTTCTTATACTTATGATAAAGTGTTCCGAATTACGGAAAAACCTCTTATCCTGAATACCCTAAGTCCCGCGTATTACGGATAACAGATCCTATACTGTATATATATAAGAGAATATTTTATTTTAAACTATAAATAGTTATTGTGAGTTAAAGGGTAATATTTACCTTTTTCAAAATAGTAATAAATAAATAAATAAAAGGCTTCAACCTACAACAAATTAAAGATCTGATGTAACATTTTATGGTTAATAAAATATATTTTCCTTTAAGCATTGTGACTGAATAATTAAATATTTTATGTACATCATACTGGTATCAATTGTTAAATAATTATTATTTCATGCTTGAGTGAAAAAATTTGGTTTATGCTTTTAAAAAGCCATGAAATTACATTTTGTATATAAAACTGCATCTTTAGTCTGAAATTTAGGTTTTGATTGAGATTTGTATCATTATATAAAATTATATATTTCATTGTATAGCTACTCACTCAATATTTTCTAAATTAAAAATAGATTAGCATATTTTCTTGTATAATTTACGCCCCTTGTATAATTTATTTTGGAGTGTGTATACAATTTCTATAGTATAAATGCCAAACGTGTCCTTGCGTGTCCACTGACGTCAGTTTGAAGTTGGCAACACCTGACAATTAAATTTCACTTTTACTGCATTTTTTAAAAATCTAAACATCACATTTTCAATTTTTACACCATTGTATAGGGGAAAATATGTACTTTCAAATTCATTTTGTTTGAAAACTGTATTGCAATTTACTCGTTTATTATGGTTTAAAAATAATTTTTAAGCATGAATTTTTAAAAATCTTCTCTATTGTATGCAGAGGATTACAAAAGATTAATCCATTTTTACGTAAAACAATATCAATAGTTTTTGTTTCCAGCTAATATTCCATAACAAATTAAAACTTCATTAAGCAATAAATAAAATAATATAAATAAAACACAAATTTAACAGACATGTAATCTAATAACATGCTTAAACTGCTGAAATTATCAGATCAAAAAGACTGCTGTAAATGAAAAAATCTTTGTCTATTTCTTCGGCTATTAACTCCTTCCACGAGGCCGGTATGAAAGTACTGCTTTTAATAAATTTCAAAACTTTGTTGGAATACATAATTGATATATTTTATATAAAAATGCTTTTTGGTGCTGTTAGTGGGCAATCTAAAAAACTATATTAAGGGTCCTCTCCTCTTACGCAAAAATACCCACTCGCTAATGTTAACCCTATGGGGCATTATTTTTCTAATATCTCGTTTGCATTTCAATATTTTTAAACAATTTTTTTTGCATTGGATAGCTGAGATCAATCTCTATTTCTGCCGTTGATTACTTTTCATTTTTCTTTGCAAATTTATTTTTTTTAACTGGTTTCGAAAGTGAAAGTATCTTTGTAAAAAAAATCTGCAAAGAAAATCGAAAAAGTAATCAACGGCAGAAATAGAGATTGATCTCAGCTATCCAATGCAAAAAAAATCATTTAAAAATATTGAAATGCAAACGAGATATTTGAAAAATAATGCCCCATAGAGTTAACATTAACGAGTGGGTCTTTTCATGTGAGGGGAGAGGACCCTTAAATGTAAACAATCTATTAGAGTTTCAATAAAAAAAAGGGTTTTCACCTATATTCTGTAACCCCAGAAATCTGGATTGGATCTCCAAGTTAGTTCTAAAGAAAATATGCACTAAATAAAGCAATTAAAAATGTATGAGCATTTTGTGGTCCTGAATGTAGGAAATACATCTTAATAAGAGGAACTAAAATGTTTCAGTTTTAACCCTTTCAGGTATGATTTTTTATTTTATTTTGGGGAAAACATACATTTACATTAATAAAGTTAAAAGTAGCTATACAAATCACAAAAGTTAAGGTTTACTGAAATTTAACAAATATGTCATTTACAGAAAACTGGCGAATATAATTATGTTGCGTACTGTTTTTATGACAATAGGCTAAGGAAGACGTTTGGAAAATTCGTTTTTACAACATGCAACATTAAGCTGCCATAACTACTTTCTAGTACTTTTTATGTTTTATCACTTATTATTCGTTTGGAAAAGTAACCCCTATTTTAAATGTAAAGAGTGAAACATATGTTTGAAATAAAAGAATCATCGACAGTGTAAAGAGAATTAGGCAATTTTTTATTTAATTTATTATTACTAAATGCTGAAGCTTAAATGAAGTCATAATAATAAATGTATACTATCACTACTATATGCTGATAATAACAAAAATATTTGTTAAGATAAAATAATCCTAAAAGAAAAAGACATGTACTATTAATAGGATGCCAGACCTGAAAGGGTTAAATGAGTAAAAGATTTAATTACACTGAATATTTCTATAAAAATCCATTAAAAATCTCCTTCTAATCAAACTTAGAAGTTTGTTCATATGCTAGAATGCTCCTAAGATTGTTTTTTTTCTCCGTTTGAAACTATTTATGAAATATTGAAACTCTTATACATTTTGTTTAATCGTAATTATTCATTCAATAAAACACATTCATATTTTAAATAGTCATTTCCCTTTTTATTTTAAGTTTTCGTTTGAGAATAATGAACACTATATATAATAAAAAAAACATTTGCACATTTTTTGCACAACTTACTTTTAAAACTGAAAAAATAGCAAAATAAGTGTAAAAAATATATGAGTGAATATAGAATATATAAAGAATATATCCTTGAAAAAAAAATCTCTCATTACTATAATAAATTAATACATAAGTATACTTTACAAATGTTATAAAGTTTCTAGATTTTGTCACTGTAAAGTAAAAAAAAAAAAAAAAAAAGCTACAAGGGCTTTAGCCAAACTGTAGTAATACAAAACAAAATTGAGATTTAATTAATTTAACTGGTTTTAAATTACTTCAGAATCTTATACTCTAATGTGTTTTTTTAATGTATGTATATATACAGGTTGTCCCATTAATTTTAGAATTATGGTTCAAATTGCAAAAATATTTCAAATGTTGCTCTTCATCATGTTAAAAGCCATTTACATCAAAATAGTTATTATTATTTTTAAAGTTACTAAATTAAAATTTTTATATGGTCCCTGGGTACTATAAGTTATATTTAGAAATCTTTCTCTGTGCTTTAAAAATAACAAATCTTATCAAGTTTTGATACTTTGAAATTTAGGAATTCTCAGTGTTTTCTGGCACTAAAACTGTAGAAACATGTTTTTAGTGCCAGAAAATACTGAAAATAATAGAATTTAAAGTATCATAACTGGGTTAGTCATACAAAGATGAAATTTTCATTGTTTTATTTAATAGAGCATCTAGAATGGTTTACTTAATGTAACATAAGGACTGCATAAAAGTTTTAATTTCGTGACATTTACAAAAATAACATTTTGTGGTTGTGACGTACGTACTTAAATTAAAAATAAATAATTCCAAAGGCCGGGAAAGAAAAGCAGCCGATAGTTAAAAACAGAACAAAACTTTTATTTACATGTTGATCTGAGAAGAGTTCTTAAGCGACTGTCTGGTGCGTCGACTATTGCATACAAAAGATGCGCACGCAACGAAAGGGTTACAGCGCGTGCTGGAAAAATGACCTTGACAGCAGAGGGATAATTTTCTCTCTTTCTGCAACATTCTCCCACCTTTTGAGTGGGCAGCTAAACACTCAAAATCTTTACTTATATTATGCACAAAATACACATTACATAGTACTTACATAAGAAATCACTTATACAATCAAAATACAACCTTACAAATTACAACATAAATACAGTATATAATATATGCAAAATAACAATAAACACTGGAATACATATAAAGAAGAGAAGTGAAATTAAGTAAAATAATTACTGAAATTAAATATTCTGAATATAAAATTTACCTTACAGGTGTTTTGACAATTCTGCCGCTACTGGTCGTTAAAGGCATAGCCTCATCATTTGTTTCTTGTATTGGAGTTTCCAATTCTAATCTGAACAATCGCTGAACTGGCCGTAATAACTCAGAATTGTTTGTTTTTATAAGCGCAAGTCTTATTTGGCCATCTCGACCTGGTATAACTTTTAATACGCGAGCTAGATTCCAATAGGAACGTTTTTTATTAGTATCTTCAAGTAGGACAATTTCTCCTACTTTAAGTGATTTGTTTTTATAGCATTTTATAGACTGCTGTCGTAACTGCCCTAAATACTCTGTACGAAACCTAAGCCTTAAAGTTTCTCTTATCCGCTGCAGATACTTAGTTCTTTTACTCAATTTCACTTTATCTACATTATCAATATCAGGTACACCTGACTGTGGAGTTTCATGTAAAAATTTCTCTGGTGTTATAGCAAAGTCCTCATCAATGTCCTCTGATACGTAAGTAAGTGGTCTGGAATTAACAACTCTCTCACAGTCACACAATACAGTTAGTAGTTCTTCATAATCAAGAGAAGCACGACCCAATATTTTTCTTAAGCTTTGTTTTACAATCTGAATCAAACGCTCCCACCATCCGCCCCACCAGGCTGCGGATGGAGGATTAAACTTCCACTGAATTTTTTGTTCAGCAGCTTTAAAACGGAGACCATCCCAGTCTACAGTTTGCAAAAATTTCTCCGCGCCTATGAAATTTTTTCCATTATCTGAATATATGGTAGAAGGTCGTCCACGGCGTGCGATAAAACGTCTTAAAGATTGAAAGAAGGATTCGGTCGATAAGGAAGTGATTAATTCCAAGTGGACGGCACGATAGACTGCACAAGTAAACAGTACAATATATGCTTTTCTACCATCTTTCAAATAAAGTGGTCCAGCCAGATCACATCCTATAATTTCAAATACACAAGCATCGCGGACCCTATCATTTGGTAAAATTCCTGGGATGACCTCACATTTTTTCGCTTTAAACTTTTGACATTTTAGACACTTACTAATACAATTTCTTATGGTCTTACGAGATTTTAAAATCCAATACTTTTCTCTTAAATTTGACATTAACAATGAAGTACCAGCATGTAATAAATCATTATGTACACTCATTATCAACAATTTTACAACAGAATGATCAGATGGTAATATAATAGGATATTTAAAATCGTATTTATCATCCCGATAAACAACATTTGATTTAGCTCTTATAAGGCCGTCACAATCAACTATTGGTCTAAGTTGTCTTAATTTCTCATCATTTTCTCCCTTAAAGGATTCTTTCTGAATTAGTACCATTAAAGCCTTTTCCCCTTTTTCGATTTCTTGTACAGATAAGTCCCCTGAAAGATTTTTGTCAACTTTTTTTACATTGTCGTAAAACCTAAAAATCCAAGCTAACATCCTTACAATTTTCTTAAATGAAGAAAAATATTTATAATACCACTTAGCATCTTCATCATTTTTTACTAACGTTGTTATAACTGTTTTACGAATCTCAGAATTGACTAAATCTTCATTTGGCTCATCATTCGATTTAGGCCAATTTTCTTTTTTTTCGTGCAACCAATCAGGTCCCTCCCACCATTTCCTCTCAACTAACTGTTCAGCAGAACACCCCCTTGAAAGCAAATCGGCAGGGTTAAGAGAACCTGAGATGTGATGCCACCAATGAGGCGAAATCAATGAGTTAATTTCTGTAACCCGATTTTGAATGAATATTCCCCAATTTTGCTTTCGCTGAATCCAACATAAGGCTGTTGTAGAATCGGTCCAGCAATAAATATCAACCCCTGATAAATTTAGATCTTTAATTATGTTAGATAACAATCTAGAGCCAATATTGCAAGACAAAAGCTCTAAGCGAGGAATTGTAATGGGTTTTAAAGGAGCTACCCTAGATCTTGCTTGTACTAGATTAATTTTTACCCCATCGTCGTCTTCCGCTCTTAAGAAAACGCAGGTACCGTATGCTTTTTTACTGCCGTCGCAAAATAAATGCAAGCTTATTTCTTGATCACTTTGTTTAAGCCCAAACCATCTAGGTATATTTATCAATGAGAGTAAATTTAAGTTTTCTCTCCACGATTTAAATTTCTTTGCCAAATCATCGGGTAGGTTGTCATCCCATTTTAGTTTTGAATTCCATGTTTCCTGTAAGATTAGTTTCGGAATTAGCATCACTGGAGTTGTATAACCAACAATATCAAAAACTTGGTGTGCTACTGCCAAAACTATTCTTTTTGTGACTGATTCTAATGGATTTATAGCCTGTTCTATTTTACACGATAGTGTATCCGTGTGTGTATTCCATACGAGACCTAATAGGGAAACATCCTCTTTCGTGGAGGAATTCTCCTCAAATATTTCATTAATTAAATTGGATTTCCAACATCTTAGATTAAAATGACCTAAAGACATGATTAATTTTGATTCTAAGAAAAACTTTCTCATTTCTATCTCGGAGTTTAAACTTGTTACGCAGTTATCTACGTAGAAGGCTGTTTTCAAAATATCTGCAGAGTGCTTTAAATTTTCTGGAACCGTATTTAAATGATACAGTAAAGTTGCGGCCAATAAATAAGGGCTGCATGTAACGCCGAAAACTACCCTTTGATGCCGATATACATTCACCTGTTCTTGATTTTCTTTATCAAACCACAGAAACCGCAAAAAATCTCGGTCTCTTTCTTTTATCGCAATCTGCAAAAACGCCTTTTCAATATCAGCGGTGACGCCTACATAATTCATACGAAAACGATTCAAAATTGAGGGGATCATTTCTATTAAATTTGGACCCGTAGCCAGACAATCATTTAAAGATGGAAAACCAGGTAAATGAAAACTAGCGTTGAACACTGGCCTTATATTCGTGGTGCTGTTCTCCTTTATTACCGCCCTATGAGGTAAATAATGAACACCCTTTAGTTTCTCAGTCGATGTCTTTTCGATTATTCCGAGAGCTAACCAGTTTTCAAAAATATCACAATAATCATTAAACTTTCCGGAATTCATCAATTTTCTTTTGGTGTTTAAAACAGATTTTTCCGCATTTATTTTATTATCCGGTAAAAGAGTGTTGTCCAGAACCCAAGGCAACGCAACTTCATATCGCCCCTCACTATTTATACTTAGAGTCTCTTCAAAATATTTCTGTGTATCCTCCTGCAATTCAGCTTTCGTTTTACTTACTGGGGGTTCCTTAATTCCCAAAACATCTAACTTCCAAAGATCACTTATACACCGATTTTTAACTAAAAGAGAAGAAATAACAAGAGAAGCTGTACTCTGAGAATTTGGCTCAGTGCCAGGATTAAATTTACCCATTAATGTCCACCCTAATTTCGTATTTATCGCTGTTATGCCACATTTAAGACTTACAATGTTTCCTGTTAAAAGCTTACCTGCAACGTCTGCACCAATTAACAATTTTATTTCCTTATCAACTTTAAAATGTTTGTTTTCTGAATCATTTATTTTAATTCCGTGTAACTTAAGTTCATTCAACCAAGGACCAGAAGGAATTTGCTTAATTTCAGAACAAATACGTTTCTGACTAAGTACTTCTAATTTACACTTATATTTATCATTTACATCACTTAATTCAATTAAATAATTTTTATATACATTTTCTGGTGTTTCAACACCACCAAATAGAGATTGCTTAATTTTCGTTTCACCAATACACCTAAATTTCATACTTTGTGCAACATCTTCACAAATATAAGACTTCATTGAACCACTATCATAAATAGCACGAATAAACATTGTTTTAGAACCATTATGAATTTTTACAATTAAAGTTTGCAAGAGTACATCTGAAATTTTAATGTAATTATTCAGAGTGCTTGTTTTGTTTTCACTTTTATCTCCAACCGAGATATTATCAACTTTGTTAGAAACTAAATCCGGACACAAAATTACAAAGTGCCGATTTTTGCAAATTGGGCATCGATGTTTTGACTTACATTGATTAGCCTTATGATTTCGTTTTAAGCATACAAAACAAGCATTCTTTTTCTTAACTATGTCTTTTTTACAATCTAAACTCATAGCAAAAGCATCGTTACAGTTCTCTGAATTATGAAATTTACTACAAAAAATACAATCAAATTTTTTAAACTTAGAATTTTCTTGAAAATTACTACTATTGTTGCCGTTATTGGCATTAAGTAATTCATAAGCAGTTGACACACTGCTTTTAGGTTCAGAGGGCTTATTTTTCTTAACAGTTAATTTTTCAGAATTTAAGCAATCACGAGTGATTTTAAGTCTAAATTCAGTTTCTACTTCATTTTTAACAAAATCTATTAAGAGATCTAAATCGGTCTTACCTGTTTCAGCTAATGTACTTTTCTGTCGCTCCCAAATTTTAATTAAATCGGTGGGGAGTGCAGATTCTATTAATGGGAGTAACATATGCGAAAACTTATCTTGAGTAACTCCCAGAGATTCTAAGGCACGCAGTTGTGTTTGAAGCTTGTCATAGAGAGTCAACAAATTCACTTGAGTTTTGTCCGTAATAACCAGCTTTAAAAGTTCTCTAACGTAAATCTGTATAAGGACACTTTCTTTTCCAAAACGTTCTTTTAAATAGTTCAATGCCTTTTCATAATTAGCTTCTGTAGCAGGAAAACTCTCCACGATTTGTCGAGCTACTGATTCAGGCTTAGTAGACTGTAGTAGGTACTGAAACTTGTCGCGGACATCTATTCTTGGGTCTTCATCGATTTTGCTAAACTGCGTCCAAAAGGTGAGCCAATTTCTTGGGTTGCCGTCAAATTTAAAGAGTTCTATTTCAGGGAGTTTCTGTTTAGCAACCGGTGACGCCATAATTGAAGAAGAGGAAACAGCATTTACTGTATTGTAACTAAGCTTCGTTTTTAACCTGTTACATTTCACCTTTAACGTAGACATCTTCTCGTAATATTCCTGAGCTGCCTCATATTCCTTTTCGTAATCTTCTTGAGAGCAGCTTTGTTTTTGAAAAAATTCTAAAAATTTTTCATCTATAGTTCGGAGCATTTTATATTTTTCTTGTAGTTGATCTAGCAGTATTTCCACATCATCTAAATCCGGAGCAGCGGCACTTATTAGTTCTTGTAGCTTGTTAGACGTCTTCGTAAAAGATGATCTAGTGGCTTTTCTCTGCTGCTTTGTACTTTCTAGATCCGTCATATTTTTTTTTTCGTAAAAAATACTTAAATACTTAATTTAAACTTACTTAAACTTAACATTTAACTATCGGCAAAATAAGAATGTCATAATCAACACTCATCCCGGCAGGGATGCCAGAATGTGACGTACGTACTTAAATTAAAAATAAATAATTCCAAAGGCCGGGAAAGAAAAGCAGCCGATAGTTAAAAACAGAACAAAACTTTTATTTACATGTTGATCTGAGAAGAGTTCTTAAGCGACTGTCTGGTGCGTCGACTATTGCATACAAAAGATGCGCACGCAACGAAAGGGTTACAGCGCGTGCTGGAAAAATGACCTTGACAGCAGAGGGATAATTTTCTCTCTTTCTGCAACAGTGGTAAATGGCTTTTGATATAGTGAAGAACAACATTTGAAACTTTTTTGCAATTGGAACTATACTTCTAAAGATAACGCCTTAGGAATTAACTATTAGAGAACGATAAGAAGGAACATCGTATATATCTATCCAATAAAATATAGTTATGTATTTGTTTATTTTTTAATAGGTGTTTGAAGACCTTCATGATTATATGCAGACTCTTGATAAAATACTTAAACTTGAGCCCTCAAAAATATTCCCTGGACATGGACCAGTCATTCATAATCCTAGAGTTAAAATTGTAGAATACATCCAACACCGATTGCAGAGGGAAGAACAAATATTAGATGAGCTGCAGAAAGTACAGCCTAAAGGACTAACTGCTGAAGAGCTTGTAAATTTAATTTATGTTGTGAGTAGATTATTTTAATTTTATTCTAATTCCCCCATGTATATATTTAATTGTAATTTCTGGTGTATAGTCCGCAAGTATCATCCACAGGAGATAATTTTTAAGAACAAAGAAAAATTTCAACATATAATCCATGGATTATCTGAAGAAATTGCGTTTAAAATTGGTGGTTTTTTTAGTAGTCGTAAAATCAGGAATTTAAAATTATGGACACTTCATAATAGAAGACTTTTCTGATCCTTAACATTATTATTCTTTATAATAATTATGAAATCCAACAAAACTTTTATTCAAAAATCCTATATCAGAGTTTTCCCCAATCAGTTTCAAAAGGGTGCTACACCCTGCCTGCCTTTTGATGCTGCGCTCTTCTTGCCCCTCAGTCACAAAAATTGTCCCCTTACTGCCTTTTGTACTAAAAAATTTGCTTGTATAATAAAAACTGACTCTTGTTTTAAAAAGAGTGCCTTAACTTTTAAATATTAAAAGTCCATTAAAAATAAAAATAATTAATTTAAAAGTCAAAAAAGTGCCTGTAAGGATCTAAAATCTTTACAATTGCTGTTTTTTACTTTTTCAATTTGTTTGCACGTTTTTTTTATGGGGATACTTTACTTTCGAAACCGTTTCCGAAAGTGAAAGTATCCTCGTAAAAAAAAAAAAATAAAAATAACCTGCAAACAAAATCAAAAATTAAAAAACAGTGATTGTAGAGATCGATCTAAGCTTTTCCAACACAACAAAAGATCATTTAAAAATATTGAAATGCAAATGAGATATTATAAAATAACTGTCACATAGGAGTAACATTAGCGAATGAGTGTTTTTGCACGAGTTAGCAAGAGCCTTAAGAATTAAAGTAACTGCCCTTAAGAATGCAAAAAGTGCCCCTTTCCCACCAGCAGCACCCTTCCTTTTTTTAACTTGGGTTTAACTGTGGCTATATATTGCAAATTCTAAGAAACTAGAGCTAACTGTACACGAGGGCCTGCAGAACAAAATCCAGGTAGGGACAATATTTTGGAGCAGATGTGTCTGCAGTCTGTAAGCTGGGATCCACCCCTTTTTTTTAATAAGGAGAATATAAACAATAAATAATGCAAACTAAGAGCTGTCAGAATCCCATGTGCAAGGCAATTTTTAAACATATCACTATAACAGAATTGTAACAAATAAGACATTAAAAATTCAAAACTAAGCTTTTAATGTATTTTTAAAATGAACAATTAAAAAAGTTTATAATTTTTTTCATTGGGTGTGTGTGTGTGTGGGGGGGGGGGGGGCAGAACTCCTCTGATGAAAAATGCTTAGTTCTTTTTTCTCAAAATACATTTTATTATTTTTTTAAATCATGGAAGAAAAGAAAAAAATAGTTAATTAAACTTGAAAGTCCAGGGAGGGGCAATTGACCCTCCCCCCAATCTTCCTTGCAGGCACCCATGTAACTGTATGTATAAAAAATGCAATATAAAACACAATAATGCAAACTTTTTTGGGGAAAAACACATAAAACATAAATAAAGATATATAGTGATGGTATGTAAAATTTATTATTACAGATTTAGTAGCATGATAAATTTTTGTCATGTTAACTGTATACAAAGTCAGAATGCAATGAATAATGATTTGACCAAATAACAAATATTCAGCCAAATTTTAGACTGAATACCAACTTTTTTTAAGAACATACTAATTATAATTTCTTTTAAAAATTTAAAAATAGAAATAAAATTGAACGAAAATTAAAATTGATATTTTATTATTTCTATTTTTAAACATTTTAACTGTGTGATGTATTTTTAGTAATATTTTAAATACTTTGATGCTAATAATAAAACATCATGACTTATATTAAATATAAATAATAGCATAATTTTATCTGTAGATATATGTAATTCTTGTATATTTTAGCTAAAATAGGAACTCATTATTACAATTGTTAAATGTGTGCATACAGTTGTCCTAAAAGCTTCTAGAAATCAATTTCTGTTTAAAAATTCATAGGTTGCAATTGACATTTTAAAAATATGTATTGTTTAATTTTTTTTTTCTTCTGTGTAATGCTGCCATATATCTGCATTATTCATGATTTGATTTACTGTTTTACAATTTTTTATCAAATCTTTGGTACAATCTGAATAGTTTTTATTAATATATAATGGTTTTATAGATTGTATAAACAGGGGTGGATGCAGGGTTTTTGTCTTGGGGCCCATTTTGGGAAAAGTAAAAGTTATTATGAAAATTATTATATTTTTGTGAAAAATAACATTTTGTAATGAAAGATGAAATCAAGTTACTCATTCGAACCAAGCATGTATTAAAAATAACTTCTTTAAGTCTTCTTGCTAAAGTTTTCCTTTCTGGTGAACTTGTTTTGTTTGCAAATTACACATTTTAAAAATCTAACAAAATAAAAATAATTAATGACGAGTATGTTTTTATGGAATGGAATTTTATGAAAGGACCTATTTTATTAAGAGGAATTTTGTGAAGAGTCCTGTTTTTATTTAAAGGTATTTTGTTAAGAGTCCTGTTTTATTAAATGGATTTTTGTGAAGTAGGCCCCAAATTTTGTCTGAATCAATCCCTGATACATGTAATAAGTATTACTGGTATGTTAACTGTAATAAATAAATAGCAAATGAAAAAAAAAAAAATATATATATAGGTTTTGCATTTTTAGACGATAAGTTAAGGATTTTCAACAGATATAAAATTTTATTGTATAGAGGGTCTACATTACCTATGTTATTTATGATAGATTTTTATTTAAGTCAAATATGTGGTTTTGAAATTATTAATTTTTTATATTTGTTAATGTTGTAAATGACGTTTTCTGGCAAATTACTTACATTATAAAGAACTAACTATGAATCTTTAACATGTTTTATATGATTTGGATTTATATTACATCCAAATTGGAGCTGATTTGGATTTATAATAAATACTTTAATTTAGTGAAGTTAGGTGTAATAGACGTAAATATCAGCTCCAAAGAAATGCTAATGTTTTTATGTTAATAAAAATATTTTTATTATTATTAATTCTCATATTCTGAAATTTTTAGGATACACCAAAACATCTGTATAAAGCTGCCGAAGTAAATGTTTCTCATCATTTAACAAAATTAGTCAAGGGAGGAAAAGTTATAGGTAAATATTTTCATTAGCATAATCTTTAAAATTTTTTATTTCAGTGATTCTGTGTAACAACAGTATTTATTCCAGAAGAATGGCACCATACCTTGCCTATCCTTTGAAATTCTAACAAAATCTTAATTGCTGTTTTTCAAGATTTAAAAAAGGGCTCTTTTTGTTTTGAAACAAAGTTATTTTCAATTATAAAAAAACAAACAAAACAACAACAACAACAAAAAACTCAATCCTATTTCAATTTTTTCCTTTTTCCTTCCTTGTTTAAAGTACACAAAGTAAAAAAAGATCAAGCTCTTTAATATTTTATCTGTAATTATTTTCCTGTCCTATTTGTAACTGTATAGTAATGATAAATAATCATCTGATCGAACTTCCCCCCCCCCCCCCCCCACCCTAAAAAAAATGTCTCCTACATTATGCTGTGACAATTTTTAGTTAAATAATCATCTTAATTCTACCTTCAAGTATTTCAAATATACCCCCCCCCCCCCCTTCCTTTCCTTTTCTTCCTGCATGCTAAGTTTACAATATTTAAATTTCCCTTTTTTATGCTGTATTTGTTATTTAAGTCTTCTAAATTTCTCCCCCCCTCGCCATTTGAATGTTAAAAAGTTGTATTTACAAAAATGAAACCCTGTATTAAAAAATGCATAATTATAATTTAATAGTTTATCCAATTGATTTTGGTCCTTGAAAGTCCTTAAAAGTTCTTGATTTTTATTTAAAGAAATGTGTATGAACCCGGAAGAAAGCTAACAAAAGTCTATGGGGGAAATATGACATAAACCTATTGTATCTGACTCTGACAGCTTCATAGATTGCCCGAAAAAGGAATTTGATCCTTAAAATTACTAATTTGTATGAAAAGGGTAGAAAATGGATTGTCACAAATGTGACAGGGCATTTGTGAGACTTTAAACAAGACTATCTGATATAATACTAAAATGAAATAGAGTAGAGTCCCGATTATCCTAGTTAATGTGGACCAAGCTCATCTCAAATAAGCAAAATAACTGAATTTACACAAATCTTCACTAATTAAGGAGATGAAATATAACTTTACACATAATTTATTAATTTTTATGGTACTACTTAGAGTCTTTATGATGTACACTTCCAATGCTTTTATAAAAATGGCAAATGAAATTGTTCATTTGAAGAAATCTTAATAGTTTTTTGTTTGTTGGATGATAAATGTTCCTTTGCTGCAATGTTATGTCATTGTATTAGTAAAATCAGGATTGCAGTTGTAGTCTCTTCATGCTGCTGAATGTATTCAATAGTTTGTACTTACCCATCATACGTAGTATAGGGTAAGTCTTGTAATCATTTTGAAAATCGAAATTTTTTTTTTTGACAGATTTACACGTTTCAGACACTGGAGATTCCGAAAAACATATTTTTAGAAATTTTTTTTTTGCCGTCTGTCTGTGTGTCTGTAAACGCTCTATCTCCCGAAAAAATTGAGATAGAGACTTGAAATTTCGTATGTAATAATGGGAAGAAGCCTATTGAATTTCAGTAACCTCGATTATCCGGAACTATTTTTTTCGGACTTTCGAAATATTCGTTGTGATAAAAGGTATATAAAAATTTTCAAAATTGCTTATTTTAAGGAGTGAATATAAAAGACAATAAAAAAACATAAATTTTGCATAAAGCATGAAGTTGATCGGATAATTAGTTGTCGAGATATTTGAATCCTATTTTCCACACTTTTCGATTTTTCATGACCCTGTATTTCATCCAAATTTCAATTTAAAGATATATTTTAATTGGAAATGAGACGCTTAATCATATCCAATAAACCGCTTGTTAATAGGATTATTGTTTTTGGAGTTATAAGGATGTTTCTTTTAAGCAATTCAGTAATTGAGCCTTTAAAGTTTATGACGTCATCAAGCCACGATTTTATTCGAATTGCAATGCATTTTATAAGTAGTTTGCACATTTTTTATTTTAATATTTTACATTATGCATATTCATGATGGGTAAGTATTACGGTGGCCCCCAATGACTAGTTTCAATCAAACTTAGACCTT
Organism: Maratus michaelseni; assembly: GCA_963931845.1. Taxonomy (NCBI): domain Eukaryota; kingdom Metazoa; phylum Arthropoda; class Arachnida; order Araneae; family Salticidae; genus Maratus; species Maratus michaelseni. Next base: position 269,021,105 of record OZ007593.1, read on the forward strand.
CGGAATGCATCCTTTTCTTCTGAAGGGCATAGTTTTCATCATCATTGTTCTCTTGTTCATAGTTTTCAATCATGTCACATGTAATTTCTTGCTATTCATCTGCATTTATTCACTCAGCAATACTATCTTTAGCAAAAGTTTCAGAAACAGGAAGTCTTTCTGCCAGACTTAACAAACATTCATCATCACCAGCTTCATTTTCTTTATTTGGCTGCTCTGGTGCCATAATTTTCCGCCATGATTTTTGTACAGTCATTGGTTTAACATTTTCCCACTCTTCAGCAATCCATTACACAACATCCTTCTGTGTAATCCAGGGCACGAAATTTCCGCTCGCCAGCGGCGAGCAAATATTTAAGGTTGGCGAGTAAGTTTCGTCTTTTGAAACCTTGTGCTTCAAATCAAACTGTATATGCTCAGAATATCGTGCCTCAATCTAGTGACACGCAGAAGTGTTTTAAAATTTAGCGACGGCATTTATCTTCTAATAGAAGAAAAAGTGCGGTGTCAGCCACTTCCACTTCTCTCCTATGGAGGGACGAACTTCTGCCTCCTCGTCTGCATTTTACCCCCCCCCCCCTTTCGCACGGTGCAAGCGCCAAGGCTGCTTTTTTCGCTTCGAGGCCGAATCTCATCGCTCTTCGTTCCTGCGCAAAGTGAATCAGGTTTCGCCACCTAAGTTCAGCAGCTGAACTTCAGCTGCTTGAAACACAGTAAAAATGATTCGCTTTCTCTCGAATTTTTAACCTTTTAAAAATTGTTCATATTTTTCATGAATGTAAAATATTCTGGATTTAACAGACAGCTCCTTCTAACAATGATCAATTTCAATTCAGTTTGTCATAAATAGTTCATTTTCAGGGCAGGTGTGGTGGCCGACGTTACTATCTGAATGAATGTAAAGTAGTGGCAAGCAAAAGTTTTCGTCTGGCTAGTACCTTTTCAACTGAAATTTCATGCCCTGGTGTAATCTGTTTCAGACATATTAGAATCAGACATTGTTCAGACAGTTGTTACATAGAATCCGACATGTTCAGACAGTTGTTACATAGAATCCGACATGTTCAGACATTGTTCTTCAAGATTTTGAATCTGATTTCCTGACAGCTTCTTTCTGTTGTTTCTTTTCAAGTTCCAAGAATACTTTTATCTGATGGCTAAATTGCTAAAAATATGAAAAAAAAAAAAAATTATAAAAATAAAAAAATTTCTTTTTTAGAAATTTTTTTAAAATTTCAAAATTTATTTGCTCTGATTTTTTTTTAGTCGGAATGGAAATTTTTTTTTTTTTTTTTACGGTAACTTTGTTAAAGCAGAAACTCAGTTTAGTGGGACTGTGAATACTGGACTCTACTGTATATTATATTATTTGGTCTTAAAAGAAAGTGACAACAGCTTTGACAATTGTTTGCTTATTTTATTAAAATAATTTTAGTTGGAGTCTGAATATTTTATATTTTGATTTAACATTGGTTCTGAAAAAGACATTACATTGGCTTTTTGAAATTTAGTTCTTGATTTGTATCTAGGTAGAAACACATTTATCAGGAAAATTGCTTAAATGTTTAATTTAAATGGTTTGACAATCTTTGACCTAGTTAAACATTGTTCAGTACACCATACAGTTCAAAATCTAAGAAAAATTGGCAGATTATCAAAAATTAGACTTTTAGCAATCTTTAGTAAACTAAATAGAATAAATATTAATTGAGAACAAATTGGAGAATGGATGGAATCTGTAGAATTTCATGATGACATTAACAGTTTGACTGCTGTATGAATCAAATATGATTCACACTACATTTCTTCAATGTGTTGCATGAATCATATTTGCTTTACATTGAAATTTGTTTTTCAGGCTTCATAGTTCACAGTGTTTTATATCTAAACAAAATGTTTATGGGTAATAGAAATATGAGGCTGGTTCAATTGGTTTTTATAGTTAGTGTGACATTTCAACTACTTATACACAGTGTTCCCAAATTATGAACACTCAGTACTTATTGTGACATACTTGGTTTGTAGTATATTGCATAAAGACTAAATTGATACAATATATTACATATAGAGTGTTCAGAATTTGGGGATATAACGGTATCTGGGGATCGTGATGAACATAAAAGGAAAAATTAATAAAGGATGAATCACCAGCGACTCGCACCGGAGTGATTCAGAAAACCTAAAAATTTAGACAAAACATATATTCAACACTTTCCCCAAACACCATTATAGGCATGATCGTAAGTAGCAGCACATAATGCGATGCCATAAAAGTTAAGTTTAAAATTACGTTAAATTCATAAAGTTAAATCTTAAGTTATTATATACTTATATAAATTAGGAAATAGAACTTATTCCATTACTTCAAACATAGCTGAAACACATAAATATAAATAATAGAAAAAGACAAACTCACCAAGATGAAGTTAAACTGTAATTTATTCATAAAATAGTGCACCAAAATAAAATAAATAAATCACTAACTAACATCACAACAGACATCTTAATCATATATGCAGCGATACGAGCTTTTCTAATAATACGAATGCATCAATGATAACAAGGATTATGAAGTCACTGACAATTGTAATCTAATATCTTTAGGATATATTATTTCAAATATCAGATACAGTTTATTATTATAATATTATATTTTCTTTAAATAAAATTTGCAGATCTTAGTAGATATAAAAAGTTATATTGAACTAGTGTTGTAGGCTCGGTCCAGTGTATACAGTTATTCTTTAAATATCTTTGATAGTTCTAATAAGTTGTTACTTATCAAAGGAAGATGAAGGTTTTTAAGATATGAACAGCTAAAATTAGGAAGCTAGATTAATTTCTGAGAAGCAGCAACATTTGGCGACAGGATGACAGATGGATATGTATATCTCATCAATACACTCCTAAGTCTCAACACTTAAGAAGTCATATTTCCGTCAGTAAAACTTGACAATCAAACTGTTGAAACAGGCACATAAGAAGATTAAGAAGTAGAATTTTTGAAGTCGAATTACTTAAAGAACATTTAAATTGCTGATTCAGCCACAGCATTGATGAACAAACATATTAAGTGAAGATTCAAGAAATCATGAAAAAACATCTCAAGTGAATATCCAATCGCAGCTTATATCTGATCCAGCATCTCCATCCATCAGGAAGATATCATTTGTAGATTTAAATTTGACTTATTGTTCAATTCATTACGTTAAGAATTTATTCAACATCTGGATACATCGTATTACTAAAATCACACATTAACATCATCCTAGAGTCCTGACTTTCGCCAAAGAAAATGGCAGAAGCCCGGATAACTAAAAATCGTAGCTACATCTTTTCGAATCTTGAGTAGAACTGAATACTCTCTAGAATTTCCCTCTCAGGTAAAGGTTCCAGGCGGTTACGCAACAACCAATCAAAAAATCCGAACCGTCCGAAAGTTACTGAACAAGCCCCAACAGATCATAGTCAAAGTTACAGTCAGACGTTTCACTGACTCTTCCAACCCTAGCAACAGCATTAAATAGCATTTAGAACATTCGATTGCGACCTTGGAGCGCTGTCAAAACGACCTTGTTCAAAATCCGCGGGAAGAAAGGTTCTTGTTTACTTGAAACATCTAAATACTCATCAATGGCGTCTCATCGCGAATCTCGACGATCTTCAAAACAGAAAAAACGAAAGTAATTAAAAATCTATAATTGCCAAACTAATGGATGAAAACAAATGAAATTTTAGCAATCTAAATAAAATTAAATTTTCTTTCCACCAGATATGTTTTTGAAAGTAAAATATTTAAATTAAGAAATTTTGAAAAATGATTATTGGACTTAGAAATTTTGAAATGAAATATGGAAAAGTTCGTTATTCTGAAAGAATTTGCCTGAATTAAAATAAATGAATTTGAACTTTCTGAAAAGAATAAAATTAACAATTAACCAATTTTTTAATCAATATTATTAAAAAGGAAATATACTATATTTTAGAATAATTTATTAAATTTAGACTGTATGTTATTTAAGAAAAATGGACATTATTTAAAAGTTAGAAAAAGTAAGTCAGAAATATTTTTATTTTAGATAATTTGAAATGAAGTTTAATTAATATTGTAAAGTGAATGAAATGTAAATTAAATTGAATGAATAAATATCCTAAAACATATGTAATGGAAAGATTCTGAAATTAAATTATATTCTCACCAAAAGTAAACAATTTAAAAAGAATGTTTGATTTAAAATGCAAAGATGAAACTTAGCCTAATTCATTTAAATGAATTTAATGAGTTTAATTAAATTGATGAATAAATTAAGGTTAAATATTAAAATACTGAATAAATTAAGAGTCAAATTTTTAAATCATAACAGGGGATGTGGCTTATTATAGGGTTTAATTTTTATTAAATTTAGACCAATTTGCAATATAATTAGTAAACACCTATAATTAGTTAAATATGGGTAAATGCATATAACTGTTCATATGAGCCATGAAAATGTAAGTTTGAACTTGCCTGAAGTGTGAATGAAATGTGCACCTACCAGACGAAAAAAAGTCACTTTCATCTAATTTCAAAATGAAAAGAAGTTGGCTTGGGTACTACAATTTTTTTTAACATTACAGCAGTCAATGTGTTAAAAAAACACCCTAATTTCGTCACCTCTATATTTCATAACTGGAAGTATGTTGCAGTGATGCTGGGGAAGCCCTATAGCTCATTATAAGCAAAAAATTGGAGAAGGCTTGCATAAAAAAATTGTGGTGGGTCCTTCAGGATGCATAATTTTTACCTTGAAATAATGCAAAAGAGGCATATTTTCTATTAAATACACTGAAAATGACTTATTTCTAAAAGGAGGACCGACTTTTATATATAAAAAAAAGGACCCAGTTTTTTGGAAATCCCTGGGACCCAGCATTTTAAAAGACTAGCGACATCACTGTGTTGTATTTCTGAGAGAGGTGGTGAAATAATGGTGTTAGGTTTAATGTCACCATGCAATTTTACACATTGTGTCCATTCTCCAAATTTTCCTCAATTATTATTTATTTATTTTAGAAGTTTCCTAAACAGTAAAAAATCTAATTTTGTTTTTTATAAAAATATTTCTGATAATAATGCATTTTTAACCATGTGTCAACTTAAACGGTGTACCAGATTTTGAACTGTGTGATGTACTGAACAGCATTGATTAGGTAAAAAATTATTGAACCGCTTAAATTAAACATTTAAGCAATGTTTCTGATAGATTGCAAATCAAGATCTATTTTTCAAAAAATACAGTGTAATGTATATTCCAGAACCATTCAAAATATAAAATATTCTATATTCTAACTAAAATTATTTTAATAAAAGTAATTGATTGTCAAAAGTGTTGCCATTTACTTTTAATATCAAATAATGTAACATATTTCATTTTTGTATTCATAACACATAGTTTTACTTAAAGTCTCACAAGTGTCAATCATTTTTGTGACATAGCTTTCGACCCTTTTCTTACAAATTAGTAATTTCAAGGATCAGATTTCTTTTTGTTCTTGAAAATATTCATAAGTGTAAAGATGAAGATGTGAGTCATTCATTGCAATAGCAGAAATAATTAAAAAATCTTTTAATACTTTTTAATTACTCAATAATTCTGGATTTTCAAAGCGTGTGATCAGCTATGTGAGCTATTGTACATACATTTTTCTGCATGAGGAGTAAAAACATATTTGTATGTTGTACATAAGGTTTATCAGGGCACTAGTGCCATCTATTGGAAATATTTTAAAACATTTTTCCAAAAGCAAATAATAAGCAATCATTTTCTGTTTATCGCTCTAGAATTATTATGTAATCCGGTGAACATTTTATAATTTTAGGAAACAAAATCTTTGTTTTATTTTCATCAAATCTTGTAAGTAGTTTAATACAAGCCTTTTTTAATTGCAGGTGAAATACAAGAAGGTGAAAGTGGAGAAAAATATTTTTTGTTGCCATAGAAAGTAGTAAATTAATTATTATATTCACTGTTATCAAATGAAAATAAATATTTCTTTTAAAAAGTTTTCAGTTTTGTCATTATTATTATTTTTTAAATTGACCAGTACTGCTTAAGTGTTTAAAAATTATCCAGTTGTTTTATTTATTAATTATGTTGGCTGATGGTCATTACATTTAGGATAAATGTAAAGTTTGATATTCTTGCATAAGCTTCACATATCCAAATTTAGCATACTAAACATTGAATCATGTTTTTAAGATGCATTTCATCATATAAAATAACTCATTCCCCTCATTCTGATATAAGACAACTAACAGGTTGCTTTGAAATACCATGAGTGATGGAAAAATCAACATTATACACTGAACAATAAACACAATTCTCCATTTTTGAAAAAATGGAAGAGACCAAGCAATTTCATATTCAGTTTTGAAACATATTACTTTTGTGATCCATATTTGAAGACAAAATATCTTAATCAAAGAGATAGCTTAAATACATGTTCAAAACGAAATATCTTATTTTGATTAAAACAGACATGGCTGCAAACAGTGGTATAGTTGTAAAACAAAAACAGAGGGTATATTCTATAGGCAAAGGGTTATACACCAGAGAGTATATGCTATAGCTAAGGAGGTTATTCAGAGTTTTACAGTAAGTATATGGTGTATACCACCATATACTCTCCACCTGCATCCCTGGCTACAGATAAAAATATTCATGAATTCACATTGATATCATTAGCCATTCTTTATTCTTATTATCAATAATGTCATTCTACTGCCACCATCATACTGGTTGAAATGTGTGCAGAGAAGGGAAATATTCATTATGAATGGAAGATTATGATGGGAAAAACAGTAATTGGGTAGAGTGTGTGTGGTTGAGCAGTTTGGGAGGGGGGGGGGACAGAAAAATCTATTTTCTATGCATGCATTTAACATATAGTATAGATTTCCATGTACTTGCATAGAAATTCTTGGCATTTCAGAATAGTTAGCAATGCTATAATAGCCATGTTATTCTGGGTGAGGTGATTTTTAATGGCCCTATCAATTATTGCTCCTAAAAAACTCTTTATTAACAAAATATTTTTACATAGATGAATTTATAATAGCTTATTTTATTATTATTATTACTTTTATTTTTTATTAATTGCCAATTCTACAAATATTATATATTTTTTTACCTATTCTCCAGCCTTTACCATTCAATTCCTGAAATGGTTTCCTATTCTTGACACCCTCTGGATTTATCAAATGCCTATAAATTGAATCTGGAAAACTGTGTCACTGTTTGTGTAAATCTGTTGTTCTAATAATAGAACATTTTATAAAACAGTAACCCCCCCCCCCGAAGTTCAATTCAGTTTTAACAGTATACAAGATAATTCAGTACCTCTTTACTTTCTTGTTAACTGACATACACCTTTAATAAATAACCTTCTCTCTGATTTCTCCTCATTCGCTCACACCTTTTTAAATTATTTAAAGGTGATGTTTTGCGACTATCATATTGTTCTTGTACTTTTGTTTTACACAGGAATACAGCTAATTTGACAATAAACCAGTTTATTCGGACAACACGTCACACAGAACATGGAGAACACACATAGATATATAAAGAATACCAGTAGCAGCAGTAGTTACAATATTATTTTCTTCTATCAACACAATTACTATATTTATTTCCATAACGTGCCCGCCGCACGCATCGTCTTAACACCTTGGCCTCCCGCCAAACTCTCCTACCTTCTCCCTCACTCCGCAGTAGAAGAGAGAAAAAAAAGGGTTGGCATAAACCTGACGTCACCGGCATGACACCCCCCCACCTAAGATTGTAAAAGGGGTATGCCACATTTGCAATCTTAAATCCAGACTGGTGACGTCACTACATTTCATCCTCTACCTGTCAACTACTAATGAATAATAATAAACTACAATATATATAAAAAGAAATACAAAAAAAAAATACTTAAACATCTCTGAACCATTTCTGGAAACTCTCGCTGGCTACTGCAATATAAAAATACAATTAATGTTTCATAATACATAATACTAAGTACAAATAACAAATGCGAAACAGAATACAAATTAATATGAAATAGATGATATAGAGTTATAGCTGCAATATAAACAAAAGTTTTTGTTGTTTTTAAACAGTCACTGATTGTTCATCAAAAGTTAATAGTCATTTTATTATTCCGTTGTCTCCAGTCTCGACAGTGCATCCACATTCGTCAACTTTGCACCAGACAATGTGAAATAATGATGTCATACTTCTGCAAAGCCAATGCCCATCGCTGCAGTTTGGAAGATTGGGGAGCATTTTTGGTGATGAAAGTCAGTGGGTTGTGATCGGTGATAAGTTCCACGGGCGAACCAAAAATCCAAGTCTCGAACTTCTTTAGACTCCAGATAACCGCATAGGCCTCCTGTTCAATGGTCGGCCAAGCCTGTTGAGTTTTGGTGAGCTTTTGACTGGCATAACTGACTAGATATAGTCTCTCATCCTTCTGTTGAGATAGACATGCACCGATGCCTATTGCAGATGCGTCACATTGAATGGTAAGAGGAAGTCCAATAACTGGTGTATAAAGACTAGGTGCCTCAACGAGACCCCTCTTTAGTTCATTGAAAGCTTTATCATGTTTCTCCAACCAGCACAATTTCTCAGGACTTTTCCTTTTAGTAAGTTCTGTCAATGGGTATGCTGTTTCGGCATACTTAGGCAGGTAATCGCGGTAGTAGTTACACAATCTGAGGACACTCTTAAGTTGTTTTTTGGTCTGTAAGACAGCTAATTTTCGGATGGCTTCCACTTTGTCTGGGTCGGTTCGATGGCTGCCGGACCCGATGACATGTCCTAAATACTTAATCTGGTTTTTCGCAAAGGCACACTTCTTCAAGTTGACTGAGAACCGTAATTCTCGAAGTTTAGAAAATATCGTGTCAAGATGCGTAATGTGTTCAGACCATGTTTCCGAAAAAACAGCTATATCATCTATATACGCTCTAGCAAAGTTCCTGTATTTTGAAAGTGCTTTATTTATTTCTCTCTGAAAGGTCGCAGCTGCATTCCGGAGCCCAAAGGCCATCACTTTGAAACGATATTGAGCCCTGTGAGTCTTAAAACATGCTAACCCCCCTTTTTTTTTTTTTGTTTACATCAGTAAGAAACATAAAGAATCATGCGACTTACTTCATTCAGAAATCCAATCACTGGTTCGACTAAAAGAGCGTGTAATACACCTTTAATAAATAACCTTCCCTCTGATTTCTCCTCATTCGCTCACACCTTTTTAAATTATTTAAAGGCGATGTTTTGCAACTATCATATTGTTCTTGTACTTTCGTTTTACACAGGAATGCAGCTAATTTGACAATAAACCAGTTTATTCGGATAACACGTCACACAGAACATGGAGAGCACACATCTAAACTAATAAAAGAAAGTTTCGCTCTGTGTGTCTGTGTGTGTGTCTGTTGGCGATGGCTAGGAAAATCTGGCCCACCTAGAAGGCTGGAAATTTAGATTTAGGTAGTCCAAACGCTCTCCTGTTGCAACATTACTTCAGAATTTTAATATTTTAATTACTTTCTGAAATATTAATTAAAATGCACAAAGAACTCTCATTAAAAATACGCTTTTATTCTCTTGGGTTGGTTGGTTCACTGGTTGGTTGCATCGATTCTTCACAGAAGTAATTAAATAAACCAGAGTAGTGATGCACAAATAAGGATTTCTAACTAAATAGTGTCAACATGGATTGAAGTTATTAGCGTAGAGGAGCCATGCGAATGTCACGCCACCTGTACATGACAAATTACACATACGTCCCACTGATTGAAATATTTTGCAGGCATATTTTTCTTCATGACAATTAGTCGGGTTTAAGTTTTTTTTACATGATATTTATTATTATGATGGAGATTGTTAATACAGAAAACTTTATTTAACAGATTTTTTTTTATATTTGCGGTAATTAAGAGGGACAAGGGTCTAATTACATTTAAGCTTCAAGGTTTATTTCTAGAAAGCAGTTACCAGAATTTCCGAATAGTAGTGTAAAAGTAGTAAGCCAAATTTCAAATTAAGTTCCTAGCTTAACCAAATGAATCAATCATTAAAGATGTATTGTGATCCTCCTAATTAGTTATTTGCTGAAGGCCACTTGAACAACCCCCCCCCCCCCCCCCACCCCACCCCTCCTGGACCGTCCTTCAAGGTTTTTTCTCTAACTCTGCTCCGTTTCCATATCTCAGCAACTATGTTTCCGATTTCAACGCAAGTGATTTCAAACATTATAATTAATTTAATAGTCACCATTTATAACATTAAACTAAATTTATGAGTAGCGGTTACCACTATTTACGAATAACAGTTTAAGCCAAATTTGTAATTAAATTCAAAGCTTAAGCAAACGAACGATTTTTGAAAGATGCATAGTGGTCCTCCTAATTAGTTATTTGCTGAAGGCCACTTAAACAACCTCCCCCCCTCCCGGCCCGTCCTTCAAGATTTTTTCTCTAACTATGCTCCGTTTCCATATCTCAGCAACTATTTTTCCGATTTCAACACAAGTGATTCCAAACATTATAATTAACTTAATTGTCACTCTTTATAACATTAAACTAAAATTATGAGTAGCGGTTACCACTATTTACGAATAATAGTTTAAGCCAAATTTGCAATTAAGTTCAAAGCTTAAGCAAACGAACGATTTTTGAAAGATGCATAGTGGTCCTCTTAATTAGTCATTTGCTGAAGGACACTTGAACAACCCCTCCCCCCCCGGCCTCTCATTCAAGGTTTTTCTCTAACTATGCCCCGTTTCTATATATCAACAACTATCTTTCCGATTTCAACGCAAGTGATTCCAAACATTATATTTAACTTAATAGTCACCCTTTATAACATTAAATTAAATTTATGAGTAGTGGTTACCACTATTTACAAATAAGAGTTTAAGCCAACTTTGTAATTAAGTTCCTAGCTTAACAAAACGAACGAATATTTATGCATGCTTAGTGGGCCTCCTAATTAGTCATTTTCTGAAGGACACTCGAACATCTCCTCCCTTCGGCACCTCACTCAAGGTTATTTTCTCTAACTGTGCCTTATTGCAATAACTGGGCTAATAATGTTCCAATCTTCTCGAAACCAGCTCAATTTTGTAGTGCGCCTACTATACAGTAACGTAGGCAGCGGGGACCTGTCTCAGAAGTTCGTTCAGAAAGAGTTTGTTTAGAACAGAATGCTCCCCTGGCGGTGTTAGGGGGAAATAAAAGATTTTCTAGAGCGTACGAGCATGCCTGGTATACGGTTCCGAAGCCATCGTAGACCGTGGCCAGAGTTCCGTTTTTTAAGAGATTTAAGTTTATTACAAGGGCTCGGGCAACGCCAGGCTGGTCAGCTAGTAGATATATAAAGAATACCAGTTGCAGCAGTAGTTACAATATTATTTTCTTCTATCAACACAATTACTATATTTATTTCCATAACGTGCCCGCCGCACGCATCGTCTTAACACCTTGCCCTCCCGCCAAACTCTCCTACCTTCTCCCTCACTCTGCAGTAGAAGAGAGAAAAAAAAAAGGGCATAAACCTGACGTCACCGGCATGACATTAACCATTTGCTGTTTACAAAATCTAACGCCAAACAATGGTATATAAAACTAGAACTGGATATTTTTTCACTGGTGATTTAATTTTCATTAGTTTTTATTGTATATTTTTTTATAAAGAAAGTTTGACAAATTTGCCAACTAAGCTTGTGTTTTTGCCAAATTCAAAGAAATGTATCAACTTTGTGTGTGTGGGGGGGGGGGGGAGAGGGGGGTTTATGTTATTGAATGTTTAATTATTAATAAATTATCAAGTTTGTAACAGTACTTTAGAGATAAAAAATGTTGAATACAATTTACATATTACAATTTAAATTACTTAATTGAATATTAAGTTAAAAAAAAGGTATTCTGTACTATGAAATAATTGTTTGTGAATTTAATTTTTTTTTTTTTTTACGTTTCTTAAAATGCTGGTAAGTCTTATAAATTATGCTCAGTTGTTAAGGCTTTATTAAACTCCTAAAAGTTAAATACACTGCAAAATTTTACTTTCCTGCTCTGTTGAAATTTTACTCAACGTTAAAAAAAATTTCACACCAGAATTTTTATTTAAAACTATTTAACATATTTATTTTACTTAGTCCTCTGTGTCTTTTATTTAACTTTGAAATTTTTTCTGGTTTGAATCGTATGAAATCAATTATAGAAACAGGTCGATTAGACCCATTCAGGGTAGGAAGGTTAGTTTCATAAGGATTAATCTCCATTTAAGACGTATTTCAAAGCAAAATTTAGAGTTTATATAGTTCTTGGGCAAAATTAGAGGATATATTTTGTAACTTTATTTTAAAATATTTTATATAATCTACATGTTGCATATTTGTTTATTTTTTACTAAATTCTTTAAACATATTTTCATTTATACACAACAGGGTTTCTACGCAACTGGAAAATATGGAAAACAGGGAATTGTCAGGGAAAATGACAAGTGCTCAAAAGTCAGGGAAAATCACATTTTTTCCCTAAAACCTCGAAAAGTCAGAGATTTAAAAAATATATATAATGTGCTATTACGTGTCAAGATTCTTCAGAGTTCCAAATTGAGTCTGCAAACATTCAGATTTTTTACTAGCAAGTAGTATTTTTGCTACATTCATATTTTTAACAAAATGTTGTTTTAGCCATACAAATTTGTAGCTAAATAGGTGATATTTCTGCAAACGAAATATTGAGCCATGTTAAGGTGACTAGGATGAGATATCATGAATATTTAAATAACAAAAAGAAAGAAAATTATAATGCAAGCAAAAAAGAAAAGTTGTAGCTAAAATTAAATTGTTAAGACAAAACATTGAAAGTTACATATAACAAACTATTTCTGAAACAACACAAACAAATGACATGGTAGTAGAAATGTCAAAAAATATTTGAATGGTTGATATGTGAAATCTAATTATATCAATAAAATGTTACTTTGAATCCATCCAAATTGTATGTTTTTAAATGTTTTTCATTTTTTATATTTTAAATATCAAAAAATAGATTTTGAGTTTTAATTTTATAGATTAGTTTTACTTTCAGAGGTATATTTAATCATTAAGATCTAGAATTTCTAATTGTATTTCTAAAAATGTCGTGAATTGAGGGCATGGAATTGTAGGAAAAATGGTCTGGAAAAAACCTGGAAAAGTCAGGGAATTTTGTTATTCAAATAGAGTATGAACCCTGCACAAGGACAATTGTTTTTCAGAATCATTTGTATCTTGCATTATTTCTAACTTGATGCTCCATAACTTAATTTTTGTTTATTTAAATCAAGTAACATTCTTTAAAATTTTTCCTCAATATGCTGTGAACTACAATTCCCGACTTTTCAATGTCAAGAACAGTATGCCAATCGTTCTACACAAATATCTTCACTCTATTATATATTCACTCTAGTCCTCACTCTGGACAGTGCAAGAGTAGGCCTGTGCTCAAGGGCATAGGCGTAGAGTTTTGAAAATTATTGGAGGGGCTCAGTCAGCGGCGTAGCCGGAGGGGAGGGAGGGGGAGAGTCCGAACCCCTTGGAATGAGGAACTAATTATTTCATTATGGATACAAAAACAGTAATGATTTCTAACAGAGTTGGGCAAATTTGTAATCCTAATTATCTGCAGTGTAATTAGTTTAATTGTATGTAATTAATTATAGTTAAAATTACATGCCGTAAAAATTCTTGCAGCACAGTAGCTAGAACCCCCCCCCCCCCATCCCATTATATGACGAAATTTCTCTGCATTAATGTGTTTAACTATAATTAATTACATAGAGATTAAATTGTAATTACATTGCAGATAATTGGGATTACAAATTTGTCCAACTCTGATTTCTAAGATGAAATTGCAAGGAATCATGGAGAATTTCGTTTTAGGCAGCTTTCTGCCTTAACAGGTAAACTTTTAAGGAATTCATTTCGTTATAACTATGGAATGTTTCCGATTGAGACAAGATTCTTTTGTAGACTGCTTTCGTTTACACAGATTAAATATTTATACAGTGAAGTCTGTGAAAAAGCAAGTGCAAAGCACCGAAAAAATATATTTGACTGGTTAGTAGGTATGATTGTATGGTAATCCTTTCGTCGAATCACGAAAAGTTTCCATTTAAGACGAGGATTTGTTATAGACAGGCTCCGTTTTGGCAGGTTATATATATAAAAATATTATGTAAATACAGCAAAATCTGTTTAAACGGAATCTATCGTAATCGGAAAAATAACGTAGTCCCGTTGAAAAAAGTACCGTGCAATTACATCTCGTCACCTGAGAATAAGATGGTTCTATCTGGCAAAAACTCATTTTGCAATTAGAACACTTTGAAAATCAGCATGCTCTGTATGTGCAGCTATTAAAGTTTGAAAAAAACTTTTGGCAATAATAAATTTTTATGTAGGTATAGACAGCAATTCTACAAAATCAAAGTTCATAAATACTATTTTCGTGGATTTTTTTACATTTAAAAAATTTGATAGAACCATATTATTCTCAAACATCGTGTCTTGCTTAGAATAACAGGGTTCTATCATAAAAGAACCATGTTATTGTTAATTTTTTAACTTCTTATAATTTAACAAAGTGAAATTTTGTTTATTAATTCGAATAAACATCATCGAACTAATTAATAGCATCTTCACAAAATTAATAAATTTACGTAAGTTAAATATAATATTTAATTGAACGCAAACTATCTTAAATATGACTAAATTATTATTGTTATGACTAAATTAAATAGATATTTTTTTTGAAAAAAAAAAAATTACCAAGGGCAGTTTTAATGGGGTAACTTGAAAGAGATAAATAAATTTTTTCATGTATCTTTTCACATGTTTTATATATTTCTCTATATATACATTTGGAAAAAATATCTGCAATTTCAAAGATCTAAGAGGAGTAAAAAAAAAAAAAATATTTCTTTTAAATTCTTTCTTTATATTCACTCGGACACCTGTGACTAAAACAGCAGCAATATCGATGGTTTCAAAGGTTTTTGCCGCTTAAATGCATAATAGATGAAACTTTTCAAAGAATTGCATAGTTTTAAAAGATTACCTTTTAATATAAATTTACTTCTTAAAATTCAAATACAATCACCATCAACTAAAATAACATTAGGCCCATTGAAAAACATTCATAATATTCACCATTACATTTTCTATATAATTAAATAAGAAGTTTGTTTTTTGACTCAGTTCATTGCACGAATGAATTAATAATTGAAGAAGTTAATGAAAGTTATATTGTTTTATTTATTTAAATTGAAGTCAATCGAATAAATTGATGTAATTTATTATGTAGCAAGTTTAATCGAAATACGACGATTAGATTGCAGATAATATTCGTATAGTACTAATTACTAACTAAGTTACTAAGTCATATGAGTACCATATCCATAGCCATTATCAGACCATGGCCATTATCAGAAAATTTTAATGTTACAACCAGTGATGAATACTGGAGGTGGTCAGCAAAAGAACTCCCTATCCTAGTCCATGCCCCTACCAAAAGTTATTTATTTATTTATACTAAAGTCTAAGAATAAATGACGCTCCCCTCCCCTTTCGGTGGCGCCTGGGAGCAGCAGAAATTCTTATCGGAAAAAAATTTATCAAATCTACACTCGTGATTACCCTTCCAGGCTGCTTGTCAGAACCACCTTTAGAGGTCTGCACAAGTCCTATCCTTAGAAAAGGAATATACTGTATGATTAATATTTGTTCCAAGGTCCTACGAGAAATAAAAACTAAATGTTGAGCCCGATCTGTTTAGTCTTGTTAACTTGCCCTTGTAGAAAAACAACGAAATTAAACGCAACTCAATTTCTACAAATTAAATGAAAATAAAATAAAAAGCCGATACTTTTTTTAACAATACGATTCTACAACTGACATTCTAGTAAAAAAAAAAAAAAAAAATCCTGTGTGAATTCAACATTACAGAAACACAATCACTTACCCCTGAAAGGGTTAAAGAAATATTGCATCTGTTTTTATACAATAATTTGAAATTCAGTATTTTTAAGATTCTTATGTCTGCAAGCAATCGTAATATGAAATAATAATATTGATGAATATTTAAACAACTGCATATGCATACACCAGATTAATTTAGAAATAATAGTAATTAAAAGAGGAATAAAAGATTGATTAAAGAAAACCATACTTTTAAAGCTGAAAATATAATGAAGAAAAAGTATTTTTCTGTAATTTATAGAAACAAAATATATTTTAATACAGCAATCAGTATATAACCTTCCAAAAAGATTTCCAAAGATTCCAATTTGCAAAAGAAACGTCGTATAATAAAAATATTTCATGAAAAAGTTGCCCCGTATCTTCTCCATGAATGTACAGCTAGATACATTTATATGAACAGCGAAACGATAATAGTAATTGCGGTTAGTGAAAGAAAACCGGCCTGAGTTTGAGTTTCGGGCCCGGCCCAGGTCTGTGCAGACTTTTAATCAGACAACTTAAGACAACACAAAAATAAATTCTTTAAAATAATAAGTAGGAACAATTGAATACTTACTGTTTATTGGAACTACTAGATCCTTGAGAATCATCCTTTACTGCAAGAGACGGCTTGGTATCTTTAGAAAATGTTAATAGATATTTGTCCATCTATTTATATAAAAATTTTATTTTTATGCCTGACTCAGGAAAAAGAAATTTTCCCGTCTATATTCTTTGCCTTAAAGACACTACTGATTGTTTTGGTTTGGTCATCCGCTGCAGCAAAACTTTAAAACCCCTCTGTACTCCCCCCCCCCCACCTCTCGAATTCTTCGAAATGCCTGTAGGACCTTTTTATCCAAGGCCGGATGGCCCCTTCATTGTATGTTTGGGAAAAGGCTAACCATCTTATCTAAGGTTGTGTAATTTGATAGTATCGGACACGTCGTCTACGTTAAAAGTGTTAATTTATTGCCCCCTGTGCAGGACGTCAGAATCAGAAAAGGTGATTCTTCCTGGAACCTATGTTTTCCGTGTAAAGAAGAAAAAAAGAAAGAAAAAACCCGTGGAGAGTGCTTCGTTTTACCCATACATTATGGTGAAAGTTTTCTTAGGCTGTTTTAGTCGTTTATAAAGAATAAAAATAAACAACGAATTTAGAGAAAGAAAATTTTTTCTGGAAAACAATATTCGCTGAAAAATTCGATAAATCATTATAAATTCCAAAATTTGAGATTTTTTTCTATATCGGTTGGCGACAAAAAATACCAGCCCATCTGAAAAAATTATTGGGGGGGCCCGAGCCCCATGGGCCCATACAACTCTACGCCTATGCGTCAAGGGAGTCTTGTCTACCCTTCCTATGTAGCAAGACAAAGATGAAAGCACACCCTGGTACTACTGAAGTATGAACCTGAGTGAGCTTCGTGTTTTTGTGGCAACCGTGTATTGTTATCCACATCAGAGTACTTCACGGATCGGTTACCTATATCTGACCTGAAATCGAAAATTCTGATGTTCAATTATATGCTTATCAAACCCCACCTTTGTTTTCGAAGAGCGTGAACGACTGCACTCTGGATGCATTTCTTCCTCATCTCATGTCACATCAAACTTGCTTCTATGTCATGGTAAAATAATTCCCCTTCAATCACTGTTAGAGATATCAGGACAGTCTCTGAACTTTTTGATCCTAGTGGTAGTTAATGACTGTGTTGCCATACATTGGGTATATTGACTTTTGGATCATATACCTGAATACTTTATAGATAATACATTATCTCCATATTCACATACATCCTTTCATTACTTACATGCTTTATTTGTTTACATACACACAAGAGCAGACTTAGAGAGGCAGCGTGAGAGGGGTGGGGTTATGACATTAAAATTCTTCAAGAATGGAATCATTTCATATAACTTGTGTCTTTTCTATGCAAAATAAGAAAAAAACACAACATTTTAAAAGTTTGGCAGGAGTACTTACCCCTATTATCCTCCTCTTAAAACTGTGTCATTGTCATATACCTTGCATGCTTATCATATGTACTAACATACACCATAATATCATCTTATACACTAACATACATCATAATAACATCTTATATGCTAACATATGTCATGACTTTTTTTTTGTGCATTTTTATTTACAGAAATGTAATGGACTTTACCCATGTCACGTCATCTGCGGGTATATAGAAGAAAACACTAATAGGCATGAAGAACATTTTAACACAGCTTCCCCTTCATCCAATAAACAGTCTTTTTCGGAGAGCATATACCCACAGAGGCATGGATGTTGCCACTCATGAGTAAAGTCCATTATCTCAGAAAGGAAATCATTTATATAAAATATGCATCCTTTTTTCTCAGGAAATAAAAGAAACAGGGAATAATGAGAGATCGCATAGTTTTAATCCAAAACAAAACAATCATTACAATAAGGGTTTTTCCCCGATGATAGGTATGCTTTTAACATTGGGCCCAAAAATTTTCATTTGCCCTGAGTCCAAAATTGGCACGATCGGCCCCTGAACGCACATCAAATGAGAATGAAAAATCATGCATCGTGCATAGATTATGAAATATTTTCCAACACTATTAGAAAATTGCAACTAACCTTCATTTGTTCATACAACGAAAAGAGATATCTACTAAATAAACAATCTAGAAAACACATAACACAGTTTAAAACACATTTCCAACAATTACTATTCTTAGGTATGTATGTGAATTTTGTTGTACATCCCTGTATATGCTCTATAGATTTTCATTTATACCACATAGTAAAACTAAAATTTAATTCAGCAGAAAACTCATGAAATAACTAAAGATGATTTTCTGTCAGTTCCATGTCAATGGATCCATATCCTTTTATAACCCTTTCCTTTTATATTTGTATGAATTTTTATTATGCTCACATACACATAGTATACATAAAAAAACTTAGTTCAGTTGAAAAAATGAGTAATACACTTGAAAAAATGAGTAATACACTTGAAAACACATTTTCAGCAAATACCATCCATATACAAGCTAATTAATTTGAACTCTCTTGAGTATCTATTACAAGTTCTACAGAATTTATACACACCATATAACACTCACTTCTTGCTCATGGAATTTGTTTGTGCGACCCTGTAAAAGAACATTAAATATTACATGTTTTAATTTAACCCATAGAAGATGTTATCGTGCATCTCAATACTGTATACCAATTCCACAAAGCACTGTTCAACAATCACCGTCTGCTGAGAATAATGCAATCGAATTTTTGTGTGTCCTGCTAAGTGAACAAGAAATGTTATGCACACCATTTTGTATAGGAAACATGTTGTAGTGTGTATCAACATTGCATATCAATTTCGCAATGTTTGAAGTAGTGTAGCACCATTAAAATATACTTCAAACAATTATCTACAGACTATATAGTACAAGTCTACTTTTTCTGTGCTGTTTTGCATGGTTCTAATGTTTTTTGGTACACTGAGTCCAAAATTCTGATCTTTTTCTTCTCTCACGTTAAGGTTTTCTCACCAAGCGAAAATGAAGATATAGAAAAGGTCACACAAAATATCTAGTAGAATTGGAAAACATTAATGAATAAAAAGAAAAGTGCCCAGTTAAACTGATGGCATTAAGCTCACAGGCCATTCGCACTATTTGCATACATTATATCTTATTTCAAAGAATAATGCCCCTTGAAAAATAAAGCAATCGACAATAAATTAAGTGGGTATTAGCCTCCTGTTTAACCCCTTTATACTTAATCAATGGACCCCCAAAACTAATCAGGAAGCAAAGCGCCTTATCAGAATGAACCTATATACAAAATTTGAAGCAAATCGGATAATTCTGCATGAAAAACCCATTTATCTAAATAAAGGGGGGATTAGCCCCGTTCCCTTTTTTATACTTAACCAATGAACCTCCAAAACTAATCAGGGAAGTGCCTTATCACAATGAACCTATATACAAAATTTGAATCAAATCGGATAATGCTGTATGAAAAACCCATTTATCTAAATTAGGGGGGATTAGCCCCCGTCCCTCTCCTTTATACTTAACCATTGAATTCCCAAAACTAATCAGGGTTCTAATCAACTAACTTCGCCTTATCCCAATGAAGCTATATACAAAATTTGAAGCAAATCTGACAATTCTGAATGAAAAACCCATTTATCTAAATTAAGGGGGGGGGGGATTAGCCCCCATTCCCTCCTTTATACTTAACCAATGAACCCCCAAAACTAATCAGGGAAGCACCTTATCATAATGAGCCTATATACAAAATTTGAAGCAAATCGGATAATTTTGTAGAAAAAACCCATTTCTTCTAAATTAAGGGGGGGGGGATTAGCCCCCGTTCCCCTCCTTTATACTTAACCAATGAACCCCCAAAACTAATCAGGGAAGCGCCTTATCACAATGAATCTATATACAAAATTTGAAGCAAATCAGATATTTCTATCAAGAGCTATCGCGTTACATACATACATACGTACATACAGAACCTGCGGGCACATTA
Organism: Maratus michaelseni; assembly: GCA_963931845.1. Taxonomy (NCBI): domain Eukaryota; kingdom Metazoa; phylum Arthropoda; class Arachnida; order Araneae; family Salticidae; genus Maratus; species Maratus michaelseni. The sequence goes on from OZ007593.1 coordinate 269,041,677, forward strand.
GCTCTTAGGCTTTGATAGGGTAGCTTGGCCTGTGAGCTAAACCCAGTTAAATCAGCTGCACCTTATATTTTATTGATTTGTTACATTTGCACAAAGTTTAAAATCATTATAATGCTTTTTCTTCACTTCCAAGAAAGATTTAGTATTTTTTCTTATCCATTTAGGTTCGCAGAAATGAGGGGGAAGGGGGGGGTGTAGCCAGCACAAATCGCTGGCACCCGGCTCTCTTAAAAGACCCCCCCCCCTCTGGTCTAATCTATACTTATAAAAGAGTATGTCCTGACTAACTCATGATCAACGCACAGCCAAATCTACTGAACCTAGAAACATGAAAATTGGTGATAACAAACATACTTCTTGGTAGGTAGAAGCGCACTAAGAAGGGATTTTCAAAAACTCCACCCCCAAAAAGGGGAAAAACTTAAAAAAAATCCTTAAAAATCGGGTATTATAATTATGTGACAAATGATAACATATTTTAATGTATTTTTGTAGGCTGAATCGAATGGTACCAATTAAATACTCCTAAGTCAAATAGTTCGTGAGATATTGCACATTTTTAGGTGCGTTCGTAATTATATAAATACGTAGCACCTATAGTCGTCGCTTGGTCCGTCCGTCCGTCCGTCCGTCCGTCTGTCTGTCTGTCTGTCCGTCTGTCTGTCTGTCTGTCTGTCCGCATATAACAACGCAAAAACTACCCAACCAAATGGTTTGCAATTTAAAATATATTATCTTTGCAGAATTTTGTCGAGACATTTCAAATTTTATTAAAATCGAATCAAAACTTTAGGAGATATTAATAAAAATATTTATTAAGAAATTTGATTTTTTTTTTAAATCGGTGCTTTTTTGTTATAGGAGCTTCCGATGGATGTTAAATCGTCAAGCGACCGAGATACTTATTTTATTACAGAAATTAATCTGCAGACGATATAATTCATTTCACAGAATAAAAAATCATCAAGATCTGAATATTTATATAATTAGCTGATACATATATATCTGAATATTTATATAACTAGTTAAGATATTTGTATGAACAGTGTCATAAAATATATACTTAACTAGCTGTTTAACCCGTTCTACGCACGGGATATCATGAATTTAATTCTAAAACGTGCGTACGAACGCACCTCGTTTGTAACGTTTGACGTACAATTTCCAACTTGTTAAAATTTGGCGATGTCTTTGGCGTCAAAATTTCAAAATTTCTAACAATACAAGCAATATACAAGTAATCTATACTTATATAATAACATGTCCTGATTGACTCATAATCAACGTACGAGCCTCAACCGTTTGGTCCTAGGGCAATGAAATTTGGAAGACGTATTCCTTACACAATGTAGGCACCCACTAAGAAAGGATTTTTGAAAATGTACACCCATTAAATGGGGGGGGGGGGGGGTGTCCGAACGTTTTAGGTCATTTCATCTTTTCGCTATATCTCGGCAGCAGTTTTAAGTAAGAGCGTGAAATTCGGGATAACGAATCTACTACCGAATAGTTAACCACGTATTTCAGGCGATTTTAGAAATTCAACCACTAAGGGTTCAGCCACTTGGGGGTGGGGGTGTGGGGGTTGAATATTTTAGGTCATTTTGCCATATTTTGTAGAAGTTATAGGTATGAACGTGAAATTCCGGATTACAAATCTACTAAAAAATATATTTAAATAGGTATTTCTGCTATTTTAGATATTAATCCACCAAGGGGGTTACACGGGGGGTCGACAGTTTTAGGTAATTTTGCCGTATCTGAGCAGTAGTTTTAAGTAAGAGCGTGAAATTCAGCATTACAAATTACTAAAAAAATAGTTAAACATGTATTTCAGCGATTTTAGAGCTAGCGAGTTTGTGGGCAACATCGGCTATGAACCCGATTATGGAATATTAGATGAATAAGACAACTATTGCTGATTTTTATTACATAATTTTCGTGACATTTTTCAAAGGAAAAGTTTTTTTTTTTTTTTTTTTTTTTTTTTTTAAATTTCATATTGTTTTTGTGCTTTCGTCTTTTGGCGATCGGATTTAAATTATACAAAATATAATTCACATTTTCTCCTCTTTTGAAAATACAATTTTTCGAAGTAAAGAGTTTCGATTAAAATACTAATCGGTATATTTATGTGATCGGGTATGCATAAGGCTTCCTTATAGTGACTGCCGTATAATAAGTTTACAGGCGTGCAACTCAATGGGCTCTGTTAAAATGATTTCATTTTAACGATTTATGTACGCAAAATAACTGAACCACGTTATAGTTATCGCTGAATTAACGATATATGTCTGAGAAATACACATGGCCCCGTTATTTTGATCACCGCATTAACAATTTATGGGCGTGAAACCACAGTACCATTTACAATGATCGCCATGTATGTTAGGCAATCCCATTTTTATTTATTTTATCTGAAAGCTCTCAGCCCACACTAGATAATCACTGCAGTACTTTGTACTGCAGTACTTTGTCAGGGGGATTATGAAACAAAAAATATTATTAATGTCGCGAAATATTTATTTATGTGCTTTTATGATATTTTTATCAGTTATTTTCGTATAGTTTAAAATATTTTATTTATATTTTTCTGTTTGCATATAAAATTTATTTTCTGGGCCCTAAGCGAAGTCAATGCAGTATGCTGCAGAAAGTATCTGGGCCCCACTCGGAAGCGGCCGGCTAGACGGGCGTAGACCGGCTAGTATTTTATATAAAACAGCAAAGAAAGTGACCCTAACACTTTTCTATCTGCGAAAAAATTTTCCAGTTAAAATGACTAACAGGGTAAAGGAATTAAAAAAACAGAACTTGACTTTTTAATTTTAATTAAGTCTTAAATTGTGTATGCGTATCAATATTAATACACAGCTTTGAGCAAAAGCAATTAAAACAACATTTGCATCTACTAATAAATCATTAACAGTGTCAGTGTAGTAGTGCAACTACAGAATGGATAACCTGGTGAAGTGTCAGTAGTCCCCAATTTCCTATGGCCCAATGTTAGCCAAAAAGTGGCATGCGTTCGCGAGAATTTTGACCACTTACGTTTAAGAAACAATATATCTACCCTATATATATAAAACCCTAATGAAACAAATTTGTGAAACGATTTTATGAAACGAATTTATGAAACGATTTTATGAAACGACTGATTATGTTTCAGGGCTATTTTTAATAAAATATTAAACGCTTGATGGTGAAATTAATACCAATTGTCCATAAAAATCCGCGGATGTCAAAACTGGTAATAGAATTTTGAAATTGGAATTAGTTTTCGAGATATTAATTTTTTTCTAATTTTAATGACATTTCTGTAATGATGGCAACTAATTACTCAGTTTTTTTGTGACAAAAAAGGGAAAAAAATTGAAAAGGATCCCGATAGGGATTATTGATTTCTTTTTATTCGTCATTTTCAAATTGAAATTGAATTTATTTTTTATTTCAATCGATAATGAAGACAGGATTGTGATTAAATTATGTTTTTCAGGAAAATTTGAAAAAAAAAATCACATTTCTATCGTCAGGATTCAATCGTCTGTCAGCATTTAATTTAATTTATAAACTGAAAATATTTTGAATAAATTCGTCCAAATGACGTCATTTATGTAAACGCAAAAGAAAGGAGCAAAAACATATTTATACAATTTGTTTAGCGTAAAATGTCATTTATCCTATTTTATATATAATCAGAAGTAATTTGTATAGAAAAAAAAACAATAATAATATACGTATAATTAAAATACGCATATAAACAAAAAAATCGTCGAATTTGTTTCCATGGCTGTTTATGTCATTTGGCACCAAATCTCACTTTCTGATGCCCGAATTGCGCCAAGCTTTTTAAAAAAGCGTCAAGACCCCTATAATAGAAAAGCACCAAAAGCTCATTGGGTTTGTTTTCATAACTTTTGGCAACAAATCTATGTATATTAACGAATCTATCCCTTTTCGAAGCTCAAATTACGCCAAACCTAAAAGCAAAGGATCCTGGAAAAGTACCCGATTTTCTTATGGACAATATTCAAGTGACATAACAAGGTGTAAAATTATCGCGGATAGCAAATTTGTTTAAATATGTCATCAATTAATGCCGAATAAATGCGGGCATGCATGCACAAAATATTTAATTAATTTTGTATGATAAATAATTATTAGAAAATTCGTATATACATATTAATTAAAATAAATAATTTACATATTTAAAATAACATGAAAATATGCATGATGGTGCACTAAAATAGAGAGAAAATTAAAACCTGTTACTAAAAATGTCTATAACAGTACTTTTCAATACCGTGGTTCTTAATGTTATTCACAAGCAGATGGAATTTTTCTCATCCTTAAACGCAAAGGAAGAATAGAATACAGATCGTTGTTATAAAAGTCCGAGAGGTAGCCACAATTTAAACCTAACCATTTTATACAAGCTGGTTTTCAAGTTGTAATTGATTTTACTTATCAATCCCAAAAACAGTCGTCAGTTGTCGCAACAGCTGTGTATGAGGCCATGGTAATCAAAAAATGCCCCATTAAAACTTTAAAAGCATGGTAACCCAATTACAGATTTACCAATATTTTTAAAACAAAGCACGCTGTCATGTTTTTAGAGGCTTCGAAGTCTGAGCGGGGGTTGGCGAGCGTAGCTCGCAGGGGGTAGGCCCCCTAGTGTATATATATTTTGTTAATGCAGCATTGTATAAATTTTAAGTAAATGTGTGTTACTTTTTAAAAACTAGTATACTACTAATCCAACAAGCATATTTTCTAGATCATACTTACGGCATTCAAATCACTACCGGGGCCCACAGCCTCTCTGTGCAGCCTTGTATCCACTGTTTGCGACAACTTCTTATGAAACAACCAACAGTAGTCTGCTATGGTATTTAGTGGTATCCGGTGTCTTTATGACGAAATTTATACTTTACCCATTCTGTCTTTGATTAAATTTTTAATTTACCACTCAGTCAAAAAATATTAAACCTATATGTGAACTGTTTCGAAACTATATGTGATGGGGATCTTTTCAGTATTTTCCCCGAAATTAACATAGCAAAAAATATATATAAAACACCCTTCACTTAAAAAAAAAATCCTTGTAGTTCTGGGCATCGTATCCGAATTTTTTCGAATGCCCCTGTAAACGAACTATATATGCTACTAATTTTATTTTCAATAGGGGACATGCTATGGTAAACCACAATAAAATATATCAATTACGTGGAAATCGAAGTATATTTATGAGAGTTAGAGTGCTGACAGACAGACAGATGAACCAAAGTCACAAACACTTTTCTACTGTGTTAGAAAGTGTTAAATATATACATGTTGTCAAAATGAGTTATTTTTTAAACACTTTCCAACATAGTAGTTAAAAAGTCTTGTCTGGCCGTCTGTCCGTACTCTAACTCACGTAAATATACTCGAATTGCCATGTAATTGAGGTTTACCATGGCATATTCGGTATTAGAAATAAAGTTTATAGCATTTATAGTTCGTTTGCAGGGGCACTCAAAAGAATTGCGTTACATTATGGTCTATGGGAAAAAATCTTTTACAGTGTATTTTAATGATGTCACACTATTCAAACATATTGAAATCGATATACATCACTGAGGTTCACCACAAGATGCTTATTATAGAATATGGTCTGCATAGCATTTATCGTTCATTTACAGGGACACACAAAATGATTCGGTTACAGTATTTGTCTATGAATAATAATTGCTGGAAGCGCGTTTTCAATTGTGGTCCGCGTTTTTAAATTCAACTATTGTTTTTGCATGTTACTTGGTGTGTATAAATTCTATAGATTATATAAACAGGGCTGCACAAAATAATTCGGATATTTTTCTGACTATAAATGGTAATTACTGAAATTAGATTTAAAAATATGTTATGCATTTTCCAAATTGTTTATTTGAGACATAATCTTTCACCTTATTAGACGGTGAAGTTTTGTTACAATATTTTGAATGTGTTGGAAAGTGTTACATATTCTATGCTTGACGCATAATTTTCACCTTCTTTTTTTAAAGCGATTAAAATATAAGAATTGTTGCATTTAATTTAAGTAAATAAAGTAAGGAGTGAATAACAAAGTCACAATTACATAACCGAAGAGTGATTATATTTTTGTAGAACACGTTATATATATAACTTATACACCAATAATGTCGAATAGGATTTCTCAACATTTTCTTAAAACGGCTTGGATAATGAAAAACAAGCATTTTTTATTATTTCTTATTTGCCCCAAAACTAAAAGAATTGATATTTCATAAGAGAAAGTAGGTTTTTATGACTAATTTATGTGTTTTCATTTTGTTAATCTGTGACTTATAACAGAAATTTTACACGAGTTTTGATCAAAACTTTCTATGTGAGTCTGATCTGTTACGATTATATTGTTCACTGAAGCTAGACATTTTTTTCTCCGTGGAAGTGGTACGATGTAATTTTCCCATACCGTTTTTCATCGAATTTAATATCTGAATTGGGGAATAATGTCTTGAGTAGACATAAAATCGTTATATTATTTTTGATTACTTTTTTTTTTCTTTTTTCATTGCCGACGGAAAATGATTGTTTTCGGAAGTGCTTAGCCAAGCTGATGCGGATACATCTCAACGTTCCAGTTATAACTAAGATTGTATTTATTCGATTTCCATATGTAATTTTTTGGCAGAACAAACTAATTACAGTAAAACCTCCGAATAACGGACACTGAGGGAACGCTAAATTTGTCCGTTATTAGGAGGTGTCCGCTATTCAGAGGTAAAACTATGCAAACAATATTTGAGTTGGGGATTGAAAAAGTGTCCGCTAAATAGAGGTGGCCGCTATTCGGGAGTGTCCGTTATGGAGGTTTTACTGTATTATATTAGGATGTATCAAAAGTATTTTCGTTTTTTGAATGCTTTTATACCAAACCATGTAGCTGGCGCTCCCCCCCCCCCCTCCCTGTTGTTGAACATAAAATAATGTTATTTAAGAGAATATATGTCCCTCTATATTCTATAATCATACAGGCTTCTTTCTTTCATTTTTAGGTTATGTAAAGACTGATACAAATGTTGAGATTTTATGCATCTTAAGGCATGATTTTAAACAAGGCCTTAAAACCAATGAAGCTGTCCTCAAAACTCGTGCAGATGGAGGCCAGGACAAGCGTAGTGTCCGGACAGTTCAAAACAAATCCAAACGTTTTAAGGAAGGGGATCTCAGCCTTGAAATTAAACCCAGAAGTGACAGGTGAATTTTGACCAGTTGAAGAGAAAAAAAAAGAAGAGAATCTATTCTTCACAATAAAAATTGATGTTAAAAATTAACAAAACTACACATTCAAATGTTAATAATTGAAGAATGTGTAGTTTTGTTAATTTTTAGCATCAAAATTTATTGTGAAAAAGGATTCTCCTCTTTTTTCTATTCAAAGTGGTCAAAATTCACCTGTCACTTCTGAGTTTAATGTCAAGGCTCAGATGCCCTTCCTTAAAATGCTTGGATTTGTTAAAAACTGTCCACACTCTTGTCCAACTGCACGTGTTTTGAGGACAACTTCATTGGTTTTAAGGCCTAGTTTAAAATCAATGCCTTAACATGCATAAAATTTCAATATTTGTATCACTCTTTACGTAACCTAAAAATGACAGAAAGAAGCCTGTATGATTACAGAATATAGAGAGACATCATATATTCTCTTAAATAACGTTTTATGTTCAACAATAGGGATGATAAAGTGCCATCTACAGGCTTTGGTATAAAAGCATTCAAAAAACGAAAATACTTTTGATACAGCCTAATATATATATATAGGCTCCCGTAACAGGTGGCAGTGGAAAGCTATTGCACTTCCTTGGATTTCGATAATTAATTAATTAAATTTTCACTTTTTCTCATTATACGAAAAAAAAAATCTTCTTAACCTTTTGTATCACCGCGTTGCATATCTGCAACACATGCAAAAGTCAATGTTACTTATAAAGTGGTCCTTAAAAAACAATTATATGTATTGCTGCATCCCAACACATCAGTTCATATAAATTGTTCATAGAATTCCCAACAGACTGCGGCGATACTGGATAAAATTTTCATGCCAAAGTATTATTTATCATTTGGGCAGTTTTGCATCATTATAGCTTAAGTAAACTTAGTAAAGTAAAATTAAAACGGCTGAAGATGTCGAAAAATATCTTTTTACAAAGGTAAGTTCTTACACTTTACAATTTTCTATTAGAAAATCGACAATATTTATGAGAAGTATGTAATATTTGTTTATTGCAGATAAGAAAAAGGTACTTTTTAGTCAATAATTTATCATTTCTATGTTTTAAATAAATAAATAAATAAATATTACATGCTTAAAAGGATGTATTCTAACATCTGACGTGAGTAAATATTTTTCAAATCGGAGTTCTTGAGTCACAAAGGGTTAAGGGATTTAAAATAACTAAACACAAAAGAAAACAAGAACGAAAAATCATGCGTCAAGCATAGATTATGTAATACTTTCCAACACTTCCAAAATAATCTTAGAAATCTTTACTATTTAATAAGATGAAAGATGATGTCTAAGTAAATTATTTTAGAACACGCATAACACATTTTAAAACCCAGTTTCAAGAATTACCAACAATATTCGGAAAAATATCCGATTTTTTCGTGCAACCCTGGTTATGAACTATAAATATGAATATATACTACATAGAATGCTAAAATTTAGTTCAGTTAGGAAACGCATAGCACAGTTGAAAATTCCCCTTCAATAATTCCCATCAATAAACGGAAATGTGCTCGAGATGTTTTGTGCTGCCCTGTATATGATCTATAGAATTTGTACAGACCAAGTAATCGGCGAAAAATTAGTTAAATTTAAAAACGCGTACTGCAACTGAAAACGCACTTCCAGCAATTATTATTAAAAAACAGTACTTTAAATGAATTCTTTTGTGTGTCCCCGTAAATGAACGATGATTCTTTTACACACAATATTCTATAAGCCTCTTGTAATGTATCTCACTGATATATATCAATTTCAATATGTTTGAAATAGCGAAACATTATTAAACTAAGCCGCAAATGATTTTCCCTATAGACGGTAACGTAACGGAATTATTTTGAGTGTCCCTGTAAAGGAACTATAAGTTCTAGATACTTCACTTTCAATACCGAACTTGCCATAGTAAACCATAGTAACATATATCAATTGTATGACAATCCGAGTATATTTACGCGAGTTACAGCACGGACAGACAAACAAACCGAATCCATAAACACTTTTCAACTAATGTTTGGAAAGTGTTAAAAATGTGGCTTTGCTCCCTGAACACCCTGCAGAAATGACCACTGAAATAGGCTAAGCATGTAGTGTATTTCCGGCATTAAAATTGGACATATATAGGGACAGAATACTGTCTACTGCACTATACAGACTGCTGAAATAGGCTAAGCATACAGAAATACTGACTGAAATAGGTAAAAATAAGTGCTATGCACACTATATTACATAGTTAGCCTCTTGCAATGCATCTCAATGATATAAATCAATTTCAAAGTGTTTGAAATAGTGTAACATCATTAAAATAAACCGAAAATGATTTTTCCCCATGTGTCGTGAATGTAGCAGAATTCTTTTGAGTGTCCTTAAAGGAATTGTAAGTGCTATACTTCATGTTTCACTTCATGTTTTTCAATGTTCAAAGGCATTTCGGGCATTTTCTCACGAATTTCATTAGATATTCCACAAAACGTCTGACATCAGATTTAGTTAATTATTATTTTGTGACTTGGCAATTACGCAGCACAGAGAAGTTATTACACCTTAATATGTTATGGCATGGCATGGTATTATTTGATTAAGACTAATTATATACATCACATTCTCGTGCTACGTAATTGCCAAGTCACAAAATAATAATTAACCAAAGATGTAGAGACTAGGAGTGATTTGTGAATGAAAATTTCAGAGTTAATAAGATAGTTAAACTTGGCGTTATACGATCTCAGAACTTTTTACGGTAAAAGAGTCACGAGACTTGGCTGCATTTTTTTACAGGTGACGTTTTTGATGAGATTTCACTTCTTTTTGTAAGTAATCCTCCTTTTCTTGATTTTGAGCTCTTTTTGGAGATCATCCACTGATTTTCGCCAAGCCCACACTCTGTCCTTATTATTTACAGGTATCAAAAATTTCAAGCTTTAGTTTCATTTACAAAGTACTGTAGATAAAAAGAAATTTCAGGTTCCTAGGCAAGCACTAAGTTATGGGAGGGGGGGGGGGGTCAAAAGTGCTTTCAATTGCTTCCAGGAAAGGTGCTATCCATCTTAGATATTACTCGCAGTCCTAGATACTTGATATTTAGCATAAAAGTACTTTTTAGTATAAAAAGAAAGCCAAAATTAAAAATTCCGGAAATTTCCAATAAATCAAACTATATTCATTTTTTGATGCTTTTTTATTCGTCTTTTTTTTATTTATTTACGGATTTTTAAATTTTTTCTCACTTTGTATACTAAACCCTACCTTTCTGCCAAATGTCAAGCTTCTAGGACTACAAAATCGAATTACTTTCAGACTTTCGACTTGTTATAAATTTATTGATTTTTCGATTTTAATTCTAAGTTTCCTGACTGTCATGGCAATATAGTAATTCTTTGATCCGTCTTCTTAGGATCATTTAGGTTCATTTTAGAGATAAATCAAGAGAATCTTAGAGTCACCATGATTTTATTTAGAAAAGACTATCAAGCCATAACCAGCCAGTAATGTCGGGAGGGGAGGGGAGCTGTGAAAATTTTTGTGGGGCTAACATCATTTAACAATCCATATTTCATATGCAAATTAAATAGAATATAACCTGTGAAAGAAAACAAACCTGTCTATAAAGAAATCGCCCATGACGTAGCCAGTCTACAGCAGAACTTTTCTATAACGAAATTCGTAAACGAAAGAAAACCATAATCCGGGGGAAATAACATAAAACAATTAGGGGCGGTGTACTAGCTAATAGGACAATTATCTTAAAACTCATGTTTCTAGCACTACAAAATCAAATTGTTTTCGAATTTTCGATTTTTTTTACAGATATTTCGATATTTCGATTTTATTTTCGAATTTAACGAATTTTTTAATTGTTCCTTTTATTGAATCGTAAATACTACCTTTACACCAAATTTTAAGTTTATAAGACTACAAGATAAAATTATTTTCAATTTTTGATTTTTTTCGAATTTTTATTTTCTAATTTTCCGGATTTTTTAATTTTTTCTTATTTTGTATCCTTTATTACAAATTTCAAGTTTCTAGCGCTACAAAATCGAATTCTTTTCAAATTTCCGATCTTTTTCGAGTTTTTTATTCTATTTTCGAATTTATTGTGTTTTAATTTTCCCATTTTCTGTATCCTAAACAATACCTTTACGCCGAATTTTTAGTTCTAAAGCTACAAAATCGATTTTTTTTCAATTTTTTGAATTTTCGAATTTTACAGATTTATTATTATTATTATTATTATTTTTGTATCCTAAATACTACCTTTATTCTAAATTTCAGGATTTTAGCTCTCCAAAATCGAATTATTTTAAAATTTTCGGTTTTTTCGATGTTTTGATTTTATTTTCGATTTTTGTTGTGTTTTTAATTTTTTCTTTTTCTGAATCTTAAACGCCACCTTTACACCAAATTTTCAGTTGTTAAGACTACAAGATCAAATTATTTTCAACTTATCTCTTTTTTTTTTCAATTTTTTTCAATTTTCGATTTTTTTTTTCGAATTATCCATATTTTTAAATTTTTCCTTATTTAGTATCTTAAATATTACCTTTATTCCAAATTTCAAGTTTCTAGCGCTATGAAATCGAATTATTTTCAAATTTTCCTTATTTTTCCGATTTTTTTTAATTTTATTTTCGAATTTTATTGTGTTTTTTATTTTGACTTATTCTGAATCCTAAGGTCTGTACCTAAACACTATCTTTACGCCGAATTTTAAGTTTCTAAGGCTAAAATAATCAAATTATTTTAATTTTTTCAATTTTTTTGACTTTTTCGAATTGTCTGGATTTTTTAATTTTTCTTTAGTTTGTACCCTAAATACTACCTTTATTCTGAATTCCAAGTTTCTAACGCAACACAATCGGATTATTGTAAATTTTCCGATTTTATTTTCGATTTTTATTGTGTTTTTGATGTTTTCTTTTTCTGAATTCTAAACATTACCTTCACACCAAATTTTAAGTTTCTAAGACTACAAGATCGTGTTATTTTCAATTTTCAATTTTGTTGAATTTTCGAATGTTTTTTTTTAATTTTCCGGATTTTATAATTTTTCTTTTCTTTGTATCCGAAACACTACCTTTATTCCAAATTTCAAGTTTCTATGGTTAGGGGATCTACCCAATCTTTTTGATGACGCGAGAGTGAGTGAGTGAGTGAGTGAGTGCCAAAAAATCGAAACTTTGAGTTCATATATCGTCTGCACTAGAAAAGATAGAAATTTCAAATTTCAAATTTTGGTCCTATTTGCTACTTGCTCTATATAAACGAAGTTTCAGAATTATGGGATACTCCAGCGCAACGTTATGGGGGGGGGGGGGGGTCAAAAGTGCCCTGAGTTGCTTCCAGAAAAGGATTCTTACGGCTGTGCTTTCTCGACTTGGCGAAGGCACTGCCATGCCTCAAGAAAGTGTTCAAAAATAAGGTAAGAATTAAGATTATCTCGATGATATAGTCTTGTTGTTAATATTCAAAAGGTTACACTTTTAAATTTATATACAGTCCTTGGGTGTGTACATTATATTTACAAAAATTATTTCCTTGCTCTGACAGCACAACAGTAAAAATTCCATTCTTCTACGACCGAAAGTCACCGAGTTATGGTACTTTAAACTTTATGAAATTTCGGAGGAGTTCCAAACTTTAAACCAGCACATAATGTCTAAATTATTAGACCGAATGACTTTCCGTTTGGTATCTAAAGGTAAAGTTTACCGACAAATCTAATTATGATGTCAAAATTAAGTAAGTAATGGAAATTTTAAAGTTTGGATAAAAGTTTGGACCCCCTTAAGCAAAATTTAAGTATAGCATTAAGCGGTAGACGTTATTACTAATCGATTGGTACCAGTCCCTTTTTATACAATGATTTGCGGCAGAGTTAGTAGGCGTAATAACTTTTATTTTTCAGGGTACATTACTAGCATCTGTCAGGCCGAAATGTCGGAGCACTGGAGCGGGGCCTCCGAGATCATGCTGTGTGCTTTCTCCACCGGGCCTGCTACAAGTACGAGGCTAAAGAAAAAGAAAGGCTACCGCGGTGCTTTACGCGTATCTTTTTTTACAGACCGCGGGAGTCACGTGATGTTCGAATCCACCAATGCAAGTGTACGAAAAGAGCATCACGTCACTCTAGCGGTCTGTAAAAAAAGATAAGTGGAATGCACCGCGGTAGCCTGTCTTTTTCGTTAGCCTCGTACAAGTATTAGTGACGTCAAAAGAGTGATCCAGTTCGGTCAATGTATCCCAACAGAAAGGTTTAATAAAGAGAGATGTTTTGAATTTCCTGTCTTAAAATTTGTCATTATATAAATAATAGTACTAAATTTCACAATCGTGAAATAAAAGGGGGGTAATAAACTTGTTTTATAAAAGGAAATTAAAAGTTTTAAATTAAAAAAAAATTGCTAAGATTAATAGATCAGATTGAACACATTGACTTGCCTTTTCCTAAAAACATTATTTTACAATAAATATACGTACAAAAAGTATAATAAATCTGCCAAAAACTTTACAAAATCAATCCCATTCCCCCCTTTTACCACTACATACCATAATTTAACCACCAAAACACAATAAATGTTACTTTAAATAGAGAAATCGACATTTTTCCACTATAGAGACCTTGGCACTTTTTTTTAACGCTTTGGTGCAATCCGGGCTTCAGAAAGTTAGATTTGTTTCCAAATTATATATGCAGTTATGAAAACAAACCTAATGAACTTTTATGTTTATTTATATATAAAATTATTTATACATACAATTCTGTTCTGCCTGTATATAAAAAGAGATAAATAGCTTCTTTATATTAAATAAATTGTATAAATATTGAAAAAAATGCTTATTTATATGAAACTACGAATAGGTTGACAGAAAATATGTTACCAACTTTCCTTCTCTCGCCATAAGCACTTTTCGATACTTTTCGGTTAGCCGGGCGCCAGTGATACATGTACATATATAAATATATATGTATATACATACATATATATATTCATACATATATGTGTATATATATGTGTGCAGATATATGTGTATATATATATATATATATGGTACTTCTCTATTATCCCGTCGACCACTTTTCATAACAAAAAACTATCGCCAAACTGTAACGCCAAATAAACGGGAGAATGTCGCCATTGGAATATCAAAACAAATAAATAAATAAAATATAAGAATTTAAGGACACAATTGTTATTTTAATTAATGGAATAACTAATAAATCAGTAAAACATAATGAAAAACACACGCAAATGTCGAATTAAAAACCACTTGATGACATAACAAACACGTATAATGCTTCTGACATCAAGTAAATGAGACTACATTTTTGGCGTTTAATCTAACAGCTTGGCGATAGTTTTTTCTTATGAAAAGTGGTCGACGGGATAATAGAGAAGTACCATATGTATATATATATATATGGTATATAAAAATTTATTTCCTTCGTATCCTTCCATTTTATTCGCATTAATATTTTAAAATTAATCTAACTTCTGTCATAGTCAGTATTTCCTTAATTCTTAATAATATCTATTCCTATTTAAAGTCCTTTTAAAAGTAAATATCCGTATATTAATAATTATTTTATTCCAAATCTTAATCTAAAATTTAAGATCATTCGTAGCTTTTATCAGTTCCCCAATCTATAAAATTCTGAGACGCGTTCTCATTTCGAATGTTTTTTAAAAGCCATTTTCTTTTTATTATTATTATTATTATGCTAAATTTTTCGCGCGCTGAGGTAGTTTCACTCCAAAATTAATCCGCTACCAGGTTCGGAATTCTTTACCGTCTTAGCTCCTCCTTCGCACCTCATTTGCTGGGCTGGAGCTAGCCTCTCACTCATTGGTTTGTACGCTCGTGACGTAAATTACTGTATGTCTCCGCTGAAGGAACAAAACCAGGTCGCATCGGTCGGAGCACTAGATTTTTGACGTTTTCGGAAGCATAAACAAATATGTATCTGGTGTTTTTATGTCCGTAGAATATTCAACTGGCCCAGTAACATCTTAATTCAATGAAGTGAAGCAACGTTAGCCCGAGGGCTATAAGTTTTAGACCTTTGGGAATTGTTTCTGTGTTGTTCGTCTTCTAATAAAATTATTTGTCTGGAGATTGGCTGGATTTCTTCGAAAACTTTGGTGGACTCATTTCATTGCCTTCTACTTCGCCATACTCGCTAATATCGACTGCAACTTTCTATATCGTTGAAGGACTGCCATTTTTTTTTCATCGAATATTATTCATCGTAATATCTCAACTTCGTCAAAATGCTACATATATATATATATATATATATATATATATATATATATATATATATATATATATATATATATATGTGTGTGTGTGTGTGTTATATATATATGTGTGTGTATGTGTGTGTGTATATGTATACATATCACTGGCGCCCGGCTAACTGAAAAGTACCCAATTTTCTATCTTAACTTTATAACTTATTTGCAATATTTTTAAAATTGTATATTTATTGTACTTGGGTATAGGACCTAATAATCACTCAAATGAACTTATCAAAAGATTTATTTTCATGTTTGTACACTTAAGTTAGCTAAAATGTTAAATGAAACTACTAAGTTGGGTAAATCAGTTAATTTTAATTTTATAAACAAAAAGCACACCCACTTCTAACTAGATACATCCAGATTTCATTCAATTTATTACAGTATTTATTTAAAAATTTTTGAAAGATGTGTTGTCATCGTTGTACCATTTTTTAAACTGTTTATCGCCTGCTTTTTTAGGGTTTCTTTCATCTCACGAAACCCTATTACTCCCGCTCCGTTGTCTGTCCGTCACAGAGCCATTCTCAGAAACTATGTAACTTACAGAGTTGAAACTTTGTGTATATAGCTGAATACCAACTATGAAGAGCTCAAAATATTAAAATTTGAAAAATTCGTATTATTTTAATAAATAGAGATAAAAAACCAAAATTCTAACAGCCTTTTAGTATTAAATTTAAATATTTTTCGTTATAGCAGATGACAAAAATTAAAAATCCACAATGAAATTCTTTCTACAATAATTAATTTTCTATCAGACGACTTCCACGTGAAAATTAAAATGAAATAAAAAGTTTCACCAATTGAAAAAAATATTAATATGAAATAAAACTAATTGACGTCATAGTGGTAATAAAACGAAATTCTCAAAGATTTCTCAATAATACAAGGAGTATGAGTATGTGTATGTACACAAAGCAGATTAATATCACGTCATTAGAGAATTAAAAAGAAAATCTGACGTTATATTGGAAGTTTAACGGAATTTTCAAATGCTTGAGAATAATACAAAGCACGTATCAATATGAGTAATAGAGAATAGTAAACAAGTGGGTAAGTGTGATCGAAGATCGCTCAAAGGGTTTCGTTTAATATTCCTTTCAAAACACTTTATCCTTTCTTTAATAAATTCAAACAAATTTCATTTAGCCAAAAAAAAAAAAAAAAAAAGAGAAAAGTAATGTTTTTTATAAAGTAAATATTTACCGGTCTATTTTTCTCGTTTTTTCGAAAATCTGAACCGGTCCGATAGCAAGCAAAGCCCGCTATTATACTCTGCCATAATAATATCTGTCATGTGGACTAAATGCGATATTTAAAAAAAAAATCAATTTCAAAATTAAACATGTTATGTAGACACCTTCAAAATATTGAAATATGCCAATATTTCCATAATCGGGTTTTTATCATGATTCAATATGTTTATCAAACTCATATTATATTTACTATTCTCTATTACTCATATTGATACACGCTTTGTAATATTCTGAAACATTTGAAAAATCCGTTAAACTTCCGATATGACGTCAGATTTTCTTTTTAATTCTCTAATGACGTGATATTAATCTGTTTTGTGCACATACACATACTCATACTACTTGTATTATTGAGAAATCTTTCCGTTTTATGTTTTATTACCGCTATGACGTCAATCAATTTTATTTCATATTAATCTTTTTTTCAACTGGTGAAACTTTTTATTTCATTTTTCACGTGGAAATCGTCTGATAGAAAAATAATTATTGTAGAAAGATTTTCATCGTTGATTTTTAATTTTTGGCATCGGCTATAACGAAAAATGTTTAAATTTAATAGGAAAAGGCTGTTAGAATTTTGGATTTTTATCTCTATTTATTAAAATAATACGAATTTTTCAAATTTTAATATTTTCAGCTCTTCCCAGCTGATATTCCGATTTATACACAAAGTTTCAACTCTGTAAGTTACATAGTTTTCGAGAATGGCTCTGTGACAGACAGACAACGGAGCGGGAGCAATAGGGTTTCGTGAGATGAACGAAACCCTAATATATGAGTGTGAGAAACATATTGAATCGTGATAAAAATCCGATTATGGAAATATTCGCATATTTTAACATTTTGAAGGTGTACAACATGTTTAATGTTGAAATTATTTTTTTTAAATATCGCATTTAGTCCGCATGACAGATATTATTATGACAGAATATAATAGCGGGCTTAGCCCGGTACCGGGCTGGTTTAGAAATTCGAAAAAAAAAGAAAAAATAGCCCGGTAATTTTTTAATTTATAAAAAAACCATGATTTTTTTTTTTTTTTTTTTTTTTGCTGTTGTTGTTGTTATTGTTGCTAAATGAAATTTATTTGGTTTTATTAAAGAAAGGAATATTAAACGAAACCCTTTGAGCGATCTTCGACCACACCTACCCACTTGTTTATTTATTTTTTCCAAAGATCATTTGGCTGTTTTCGTTTTGAAAGTGCAAATTCATTCAAATATGCCGGAATATTTCCATTACAGTAGGATAGATATTCGTTGTTAGTGTTAATTTTTTTTTCTCTGCACAACAAGTTCAGTACCATCATATTAATTCTAGCTTCACGAATTATAAAACGTATATCGAAACGTTTAATGCAGACCTCTGCTGTTGAAATATACGTAAAATTATCACAATGTAATTTTCGTAGCTAAAATTTCTTCTTTTCATTATCAGTAGCGAATTTGAAGGCTTAGATTTGAAACTAGGAGCACAACATTTTCTTCTCATTATTTTATAGATATAATCTACACTTTCTTTAATAGTTATAATCTATAATTATTGATAGCGCTATAATCAAAATACACTGAAAAATATTATTAATTACTAAATAAAACAATAAATAATATCAAAATACTATCGTAAACAATCCGTACAAATGAACAAAGTACATGGAAATTTTTAAGTAGTATGGATCACTCTTGTGACGTCACTAATACTTGTAGCAGGCCCGGTTGAGAAAGCATACAGCGTGATCTCGGAGGCCCCGACTGGAGTCGCATAATTCAAAAGATGACATTTAAAGATAAAAATAAATATTAATTTATGTTTACTGCTTATAGTATAAAATTAAGTGTGTAATAAAAGCTATTGTATCTTCATTTTCAAGTGTTTATTCAGTCGTCAATTGCCTCAGGCAATGCTCAAATGCTTATCTATCAGCAAGTGCCCCCATACTTCTAATTTGGTCGAGCCCATCCTTTGCAAAAGGCACTTTAATGAGAACATCCTCTAAACGACGAACTCTTCTAAAAGCAACATAAGTTGCTCCAAGTGATAACTCCTCAAGACCAATGTCCACAGCAACTCTGGGATTTGTGTATGGTGACAGCGTATGCAACTGTTAAAGGCAACTAAGTTTAGGAGTATGAGACTTTTTCTTTCCAAGATTTAGAAACAGGTCTTTCAGTTAGAAATGCCCCATGATAATTATCAAAATGAACCATTACAGCCTGTGGCAAGCCTGGAGGCGTTGGTAATTTTAGCCCAGAGTGAATTGTCTTGCCCTCGACATTAATTGCTGGAGCGCCTGTTGGAACCAAAACTATTTTAGCTAGCTTTCGGTCCTAACTGCTCGGTAACTCTTTTGCGAATTTCTTTGATTACTGTGGGTTTTTCAGCTCCGGCTATCCCAATAATAAAAGCACGTTTAAGGCAATTTATAAATCTTGATTGCTAAGGCGAAAGCTGTTCTGTGATTACTGATATGGTGATCAAATCTTGATTGCTAAGGCGAAAGCTGTTCTGTGATTAAGTGAAGTATCTTTTGCTGCTCATCTGCAAATCTGATATCAGAACTATCGTAATTTTGATGCACTGTAAGTTGTTGTTCTTTACAATAGTTTAGAAATGAAGTAAAATTGCGAACATGGTAATTGTAACTCTCACTTTTCCACTCACATGTATGATCAAACAAAACCACCTTCGTTTGTTTGCACAGGGACTATGGTTGCTGCGGCTATATGGTGATCAATCTTGCAGCCTCTCTGGCTCCTGTATACTGCTAAAAGCAAAAAAATTAATTTCTTCGTGTGCATCAATACTTAGGTCATTGAATGCCTCCTCCCATGACTGATACACAGACGGCAGGCCTTCTCGCAATAAAGAGTTAGAATTCTTTCTCCAAGGACAATTGAGTAATACTTGCTGCCTACAGTATTCTTCTGTTGAGTCGTGAGTGAGAGATATAAGTAGAAAACTCTGACAGTTGCATCTTTTCTTCTTCGATGATATTCGACCCTTCTTACCGGGAAAGATTAGGCAAGCTTAAGAAGTCTGCTGGAAGCAACTCTCTCCAGCCGCTCGCAATATTTCTGAACCATGCTTTTTGATGGTCTTTCGTCGCTTGCAAAGTTAGTCTCTTCCTAGTTCTTATCATGAAGATGTATTGTAATTACCTCCTCAGGACTACTGTGATACATTAGACATCCCATTAATATGTGGATTACCTCTTGAGCTGAGTAATCCCTTTCAGAAACAAAATAAGTTTTTGGACTGCTTGAACGGCTGGATTTGCTTCATTTATCTTATTTAAAATCTCAGATAACATTTCCTTGTAAGGAACAGAAGCTGATTCTAATTCTGACGCATATTTGGACGCTTATGTAAAACAACATCCTTTGATGTAATAGGACTGAAATCCATGTTATCTCTCCAAACTTGTGACACGAAACAATTATAGGTATGCATTTCAGGGTTCTTTCATTTGTCAAAGAGCAAATTAAACTTTTTCTACCTGAAGCTTTGGAGAGTCGCATTCTACTTTTGGAAAACCAAATCTGTTGCAGCTATAAGCTATAACTGTTTGTAACTCTTTTTAACACTTTCCAATCTAGTTGAAGTTTATGACTTCGGTTTGTCTGACCGTCTGTCCATGCTTTAACTCGGGTAAATATACTCGGATTGCCCTGAAATTTTTGTATGTTATTGTCGTTTGTTATAGCATGTTCCCTAATGAAAATGAAGTGTGTAGCATTTATTGTTTTTTTAATGATACAGTCAAAAGTATTCCGTTACATTACAGTCAATGAGAAAAAATCGTTTCAAGTGCATTTTGATGATGCTATGCTATTTGAAACATGATGAAATTAATTGATAATTAGGAAGCGTATTAAAACATGCTTTTTGTAGAATGTGGGGTGCAAAGCATTTATTATTCATTTACAGGGTCAAACAAAATAATTCTGTTACACATTGTTCTACGGGGAAAAATCGTTTGCAGCGTAATTTAATGATGTTTCACTATTTCAAACATAATGAAAATTATATGTATTACTGAGGCGCACTATAAATTGATTGCTTAAAAGTATGGTGTGCATTGGGTTTATCGTTGATTTACAGGGACGCACAAAAGATATCGGTTGCAGTATACGTGCGACAATTACAGTATATGTGTGATAAGTGCGTTTTCAACTTTGATTTGCGTTTTTAAGTTTAAATACTTTTTTTTTTTCATAGTACGTGGAGTGTATAAATTCGGTTGATCATATACAGGGGAATTCGTAAAGTATTACGGACTATGAGAGTGAATTGCTTAAGGGTAGTTTTTAATTGTGTTTCGCATTTTCCTGCTGAACTATATATTTAGTAGACTAATCGAAGTTTGTGGAATCTAAATAAATTCATATACAGGGCTACGCAAAGTACAAGATACATTGGTAATTTCTGGAAGTGTGTTTTAAGTTGCCTTATGCGTTTTTTTTTACCTCCTGAATGCGTTTTTTACCATTTAGTTTAATATGTGGTGTGTACAATATACAGTAATCCCTTAACATTCGCGAGGGTTGCGTTCCAGGAAAACCTCGCGAATGTCAAATCCGCAAATGTTGAGTCTATCTCTCTGCACTAAAAAAGGAGTTACGTTCTATAAAATTTTAATTAGAGTGGCACAGCATTTCAAAGAACAAAAGGATATATGTATTAACAATACGTTATGCATAACAAATATGTATGATTGTACACGTATATTCATATTTCTGAAATTTATTTAATGAAGATAATTAAAATTAACTGTCTGGACAAATAATTACTGCTAAAAAGCATAGTTTTTTTTAATAAAGTGATTTCGAATCTCTCTCTATTTGTAAAGAGATGATAATATATGTAGCTTCAGCTCCATACAACAGCTTCAGCTCAATCTCTTCGAGAACCTGCACAAGCACATTTTAAATGAATAGACTGAAGATGCCGTTACCGTACCGCTTCTAATACCCCATTGCAATGAGTATTCTGCTGTTGTTATTATTTTGCTTTCCTACAACACTCGCTCCTTTTTCAGTGTAGACAACTGAAAATTGATTTGTAAATACATACTGAGAAAACACACGGGAAACAATCTTTAACCACTGTAAATTATGAAAAAGAAAGATATCCTTCTATATTAAAAAAAAGTAATCTGGAACTGAGCCAAAAACGATTTAGAAATGGGTCAATCAAATTCTGCGTAGATATTCCGGGTTATTCTCATGGCTTTTTTACGAGGGACTTTTTTGAGGAGCTATTACTTTTTTTCTAGCCATCCTACGGATTCAAAAAATCCCTGATGGCTCGGCCTACAGGCACAGGTAGATTTCGAAGACGCAGACCGTGGGGCGTCTGTTTGTCGGGAATTGCGGAAGAAATAACCTTTTTGCGATGATGCTGCAGTTGGAACCGCCTACTTCGAAACCAAACTTGTTTGCAGGCGGAGCCAGCAAAGATTTTTTTTTCTATAAGAGTTGGTCCTATAAAAAACATGTCAATATAAAAGTTTTAGATAATATTAAGAGGATTTATAATAAATTTAAGCGGACTTGAAATCTTGGGAATTGACGAAATTATGAATTTTTTTTCTTCTAAAACCCCCCTCCCCCCCCCCCTTAAGGCAATTTTTAATTATATCAAAAATCTGTCGTACATAAATTTTCGGCCCTTCTCCTAGAAGTAATAATAACTTCAAACGGATTCGATACGTATCATAATTAAGAAATTATAGGTTTTTTTCTGTTTTCACAAAAAGTCCCCCCCCATCCCCCCCCCCCTCGGTTCGATTTTGCCCATTAACGAACTTGAACGAGATTTTATGCCCCTTGATTTTATGTATCAGTTTCGAAAAGATGCGGGAGTTGGAACCGCCTACTTCGAAAAATAACTTGTTTGCAGGCGGAGCCAGCAGGGATTTTTTTGTTTTTAATTTTTTTTTGCTATAACGGTTGGTCCTATAAAAAACATGTCAATATAAAAGTTTTAGATAATATTAAGAGGATTTATAATAAATTTAAGCGGATTTGAAATCTTGGGAACTGACGAAGTTATGAATTTTTTTCTTCTAAACCCCCTTCACTCCCCCCTTAAGGCAATTTTTAATTATATCAAAAATCTGTCATACATAAGTTTTTGGCCCTGTTCCTAGAAGTAATAATAACTTTAAACGGATTCGATACGTATCATAATTAGAGATCGACCGAAATTTCGGTTTCGGTTTCGGCGCAAAATCGGAGTTTCGCCGAATATTCGTTTTCGGCGAAACTGCTGCCAAAATTTCGGCCAAACCGAAACTCGACCGAAACTATCTGTATTTCAAAATCTCGTTCCTTCTTTCGGAAATTTTCAACTTTACTCATTGATATGAGATTTATCGGCTCAAATGAGACACTGTTTATTGCTGTGAACTCCACGGTTTATCATTATCGGTCTTGACTGATTCATAATGCGAGTGTAAATTATAAAGCAAGCAAAGCATATATGACTAAACTTAAAAGACGCTTATCACTTGATCTTTAAAAGCTGAAAACTTAACAGTAATAGAATTTTTTTACTTTAAAACTACAGATTGTTTCGAATGCTTTATGAGAAAGGTGCTGTTAAAACATATAAAGATTTACGAAATTTATTACAAAAGATATATCGAGGTATGTATACTTAAGATAATTTTTATTAGATGAAATTCGTATAATTGGAAACCATTTGGATAGAGGCACAGAGAGTCAACTTGGCACCGGAGATAAAATTTTCAAGCAGGGGTGCCATTTCAATACTTTCTTAGAGAGGCAGGGAGTGGCAAAGCTTTTTTTTTGTGGGGGGGAGGGGCAGAGTGAGCAAAGATTTATTTTGATCTTATTGTGCACATCCTAAAAGAAAATTGACAACTGTTACATTTTTATCCTTATATATATATATATATATATATTTAAAATTAGCTAAAGTACAAAATGGTGTTAAACATGTCTCACTTTGAGAATATTTAAATGGAAAATAAAGTTTATATTTAATAATTTCTAGGCTTAAAATGTTGCCTTAATGCTAGTTTTCCTTTTTTAGTCAAATTAAACAAATTAATTTAGCTTTTGTGCCCTTTACTTATACTTTTACTTAAACAATTACTTCTACTTAACCAATACTTAACTCTATACTCAAACAATTTAAATGCAAAATATTAACGAACTGAAAATATGAATATATTTAAAAATTAAATATTCGTTATTGAATTTGTTTTACATTATTTAACTACATTGTTAATTAATTATTGATAAATACCTACAATTATTGCTTGTTATAAAATAATAAAATATAAAAGTTGCATTACTCATGTTTCATTTTTGTTTGAAACTTACACACACACATATATATCTACGTTTGTTTGTTATAAATGTGATTCAATACGCGTATCTACTATATATATAAAACATAAACGGAAATTTCGTTCCGTTCCTTTATAACTCGAGTTCTGCCGAATGGATTTTAATGGAACTTACACTGTTCGAGAGATAATTTTTCAGGGAAGGTTTTAGTATATAATACAACGTTCTACGTATATTAGTTATAGAATTATGATAGAAAGTTCTGTTATTTTGGCCGAAAAGGTTGCTATTGCTAATTTTTTGGCGATCATTACTGTTGCAGAAAGAAATGAAAAGGCAATCGAAAAATAAAAGAAAAACGGTTATTAATTTTATTAAAAAAAAGAAAGAAAGAAAGAAAAAAGAAAGAGAAAAAAAAAAGATTTTTGATGAGAGAATATTATAAAACGAAAATATTTAATTTAAACATGATTGGGAATGTTCGTAATGCTTAAACAATTATTCAAGGAACAATATTTCTATATTGAAACAATATTTGGCGATGTATCTTTTGTTTTTGGCGATTTTTACTTTACTTTTGACACCAAACAATTTGATTTTAAGCCAAAAGGTGTCTTTTTTTTTTGTTGCAGAAATAATTGAAATGGCTATACATCTGGAAAAATAAAAGAAAAAACAGTTACTAATTTTATTTAAAAAAAAGAAAGAAAAGAAAAGAAAAAGAAAAACAGTTTTGATGAGAGATTTTAAGCCAAAAGGTGTTTTTTTTTTAAGTGTACGACTGCATTTTTGCAGTTTTTTTTTTTACTTTTCGGTTAGCCGGGCGCCAGTGATATATATATACACATATATCTACACAAATACATGTATATACATACATATATGTACACTTATATGTATGAATATATACATATATATAAATGTATATATAGACATATATCACTGGCGCCCGGCTAACCGAAAAGTACCTTTTTTTAAATTCAAATGCAAACTATATTAATGGCAATATACTTCTATTTACTACTACATATATGAAATTTCGTTCCGGCTGCTAATAACTCGAGTTCTGATGAATGGATTTTGGTAGAACTTAAACTGTAAGATAATTTTTCAGGGAAGGTTTTATTGTATAACATATCGTTCTACGTAGCTTAGTTATAGAATTATTATGGAAAATTCTGCAATCAGCTCAATCCGATTATGAAAGATTAGCATTTTTAAAAGATTTTGCCGAATGGATTTTGATGGAACCTACACTGTTAGATAATTTTCTAGGGAAAGTTTTATTATATAAGATATTATTCTACGTTGCTTAGTTCTAGAATTATAGGGAGAAATTCGAAAATCGGGTGACCATTTTTTAATCAAATATTAGCCTTTTGAATATTTGATTCCGATTATGAAAAATTAGCCTTCAGAAAAAGTTCTACTGGACGGATTTTGATGAGAATTGTATTGTTAGTTAGATGCTATTTCAGGAATGGTTTTAATGTACTACATATTGTTCTACGTTGCTTAGTCAAACAGTTATGTGTGAAGGTTATACTGTCAGGTGAACCCGATTCCGAAAGATTAGCCTTTTTGAAAGTTTTTACTGGGCGTATTTTTTGCGACTTGCATTGTTAAGTAGATAATTTATAAGGATGGTTTCAGTATATTTTATATTGTTCTGTTAGTTTTAGAATTATGTGAAAAAGTTCTATAATCAGATGAACTCGATTATCTAAGATTAGCCTTAATAAAAACTTCTATTGAATGGATTTTGTTAGTTAATTTGTTTGCATTGTTAGTAAGACAATTTTTAGTGATGGTTTTAGTATATTGCATATAGTTTTATCATTCTTTAGCAAACCTTAACTGTAAATGACCAAATAAAAGAGTTGGTCTTTAACAGCTAAAATTTTGACTGCACATTAGAAAATATATTAGCGCAATCACGTCATTTTTCAGTAATGTGGAAGGATATTCCAGGTAAATATACCCAGATTGCTTTCATTACAAGGTCAAAATAAAAGATATATTTCCTTTGATTCAAGGTTCATTTGTAGAAACCGACCAGCGCAGTGGGCGTAGATTGTTAGTAATTAATAAATTAATTAGTAACGTAATTAGTTATTATTAAGTAAATATTAATTATTTGTTATTAATTAAATAATTAATAATTATATGCAGTTATGTATGTATTAATCAGTTTTTTAATTTTTTGACACTTTCGG
This sequence comes from Maratus michaelseni, assembly GCA_963931845.1. Classification (NCBI taxonomy): domain Eukaryota; kingdom Metazoa; phylum Arthropoda; class Arachnida; order Araneae; family Salticidae; genus Maratus; species Maratus michaelseni. Next base: position 269,068,059 of record OZ007593.1, read on the forward strand.
TTTCTGTTTCGGTTTCGGCCGAAAGTGGGAAGATCACCGAAATCCGGTTTAGGTTTCGGTTTCGGTCTCAAAACCTGTTTCGGTCGATCTCTAATCATAATTAAGAAATTATGGGTTTTTTTCTGTTTTCACAAAAAGCCCCCCCCCCTCGTTCGATTTTGCCCATTAACGAACTTGACCGAGATTTTATGCCCCTTGATTTTATGTATCAGTTTCGAAAAGATGCGGGAGTTGGAACCGCCTACTTCGAAAAATAAGTCGTTTGCAGGCGGAGCCGGTAGGGATTTTTTTTGTTTTTAATTTTTTTTTTGCTATAACGGTTGGTCCTATAAAAAACTTGTCAATGTAAAAGTTTTAGATAATACTAAAAGGATTAATAATAAATTTATGCGGATTTGATATCTTGTGAATTGACGAAGCTATGATTTTTTTTCTTCTAACCCCCCTTTTTTCCCCCCCTTGGGGCCATTTTTAATTATATCAAAAATCTGTCATACATAAATTTTCGGCCCTCTTCCTAGAAGTAATAATAACTTTAAACGGATTCGATACGTATAATAATAAAGAAATTATGAGGGTTTTTCTGTTTTCACAAAAAGCCCCCCCATTTTCCCCCCCTTGGTTCGATTTTGCCCATTAACGAACTTGACCGAGATTTTATGACCCTTGATTTTATGTATCAGTTTGGAAGAGATTTCTGCAAAATTTTTCCAGTTATCGTGGTCAGAAAAAAGTGACATAGATAGATAGATAGATAGATAGATAGATAGATAGATAGATAGATAGATAGATAGATATATAAACTTTTGAACTGGGGGTGGTTTTGGGTTCTGGGAGTCATGATCGGCGTAGATCTGCAAAAATTTTTCAAAATTTCCAACTTAGGTGAGAATGTAATAGGTAGTATTTCTTACGAAATCTACCTAAAAATCATACCACCAGACGCGAAATATAACAAGCTTTCAGAAATTCAAAAAATTATCACGGTCGGACAATAAAAACTTAAAAAATCCCTCAAAATCGAGTAAAAAATCTTTTATTGAAAAAGTCATTTTTTTATATTGTTGCCAATTTCTAAACAAGCGCAAAGGATTATGTTTTATGTCAAATAAAAAATGTATTTGCGCGAGACTATTAAAAACAGTAATGAAAGTTTAAAATAATAATTAAATGATCACGTGTTGAAAGCAGGAAATAAAGAAAATTACGTCATAAAAATTGTGTTTACACATGAATATTAAAAATAAAAAAGATGAATTAAATGAAAAATCATTATAACCAGTTAAATGAAAAAGCATTATAACCTGATTACAGAAGAAAGTCGCCGTTCGTGATATCATCATCATCATCATCTTTTTAAAACAGGATGCAATACCAGGTTTTAAGAGGCTGTGAAATCAGAACGGAGGTTGGTGAGCGTAGCGAGCAGGGGACAGAGCCGCCTAGGAATTAAAAAAAAAATTGCGAATAATCGTCAGATTCTCGCGAATGTTCCAGTTTTCCGCATTTTCATGTTCGCAAATAATCAAAACTTGCGAATGTTAAGGGATTACTGTATATACAGGTTTATATAATATACAGGGCTGTACAAAAGATTTCCAATACATTTCCGTCGAGTGACGAAAATTGCTAAATGTGAATTTTCTAACTGAACTAAATTTTATCATGCTGTGTAGTATATGTCCAAATCCGTAGACCATATACAGGGCTGCACAAAATAATTCGACTACTTTTTTGGCAATTGATCGTAATTTCGAAAACTGTATTTTTCAGTGTGTTATATGTTTTCTAAACTGTTTACTTACATATCTTTTTTCACCTTATTTAACGGTGAAGTTTTGTTACAGTTTGGAAAGTGTTTCATAATCTATGTTTGACGCATGATTTGTTGTTCTTGTTACTTACCCATCATACGTAGTATAGGGTAAGTCTTGTAATCGTTTTGAAAATCGAAATTTTTTTTTGACGGATTTACACGTTTCAGACACTGGAGATTCCGAAAAACATATTTTTAGAAAAAAATTTGCCGTCCGTCTGTGTGTCTGTGTGTGTGTCTGTGTGTCTCTAAACGCTCTATCTCCCGAAAAAATTGAGATAGAGACTTGCAATTTGGTATGTACTTAGTATGTAATAATGGGAAGAAGCCTATTTCATTTCAATAACCTCGATTAACCGGAACTATTTTTTTCGGACTCTCGAAATATTCGTTCTGATAAAAGGTATATAAAAATTTTCGAAATTGGTTATTTTAAGAAATGAATATAAAAGACAATAAAAAAACATAAATTTTGCATAAAGCATGAAGTTGATCGGATAATTAGTTGCCGAGATATTTGGAATCCTATTTGCCACACTCTTCGATTTTTCATGACCCTGTATTTCATCCAAATTTCACTTCAAAGATATATTTTAATTGGAAATTTGACGCTTAATCAGATGCAATAAACCGCTAGTAAATAGGATTATTATTTTTGGAGTTATAAGGATGTTTCTTTCAAGCAATTCAGTAATCGAGCCTTTAAAGTTTGTGACGTCATCAAACCTCGATTCGAGGCTAACGAAAAAGAAAGGCTACCGCGGTGCTTTACGCGTATCTTTTTTTACAGACCGCGGGAGCCACGTGATGCTCGAATCCACCAATGCAGATGTACGAAAAGAGCATCACATCACTCTAGCGGTCTGTAAAAAAAGATCAGTGGAATGCACCGCGGTAGCCTGTCTTTTTCGTTAGCCTCGACCTCGATTTTATTTGAATTGCAATGCCTTTTATAAGTAGTTCACACATTTTTTATTTTAATATTTTACATTATGTATATCCATGATGGGTAAGTATTACGGTGGTCCCCAACGATTAGTTTTTCTTAGGCAACAATCTCCTTTTCTTGTGTGTTGTTGGACATGATTTAAGAGCTCAGCGAAATCTTTTTCATGATCTTCAGTGAAGTTTTCGATAGATTTTCAAAATATGCTGTTTGTTAATGTAACGACTGCTACATTTTCGGCATTGGTCATGTCTAGTGTTTCCACGTTAGGTGCCCTTCTTAACCGCAACAAACCATGCATGTAAGGACTTCCAGGTCACTCCCATTCGAAACGAACCTAGTAGTCGTCTATTAAAAACAACGGCGTCAAGATTTTTCTGAAAAATATGTATGTATGTAGATCAAATCTTCATTAATTATGATATTTGAAAATAAGGATTGTGAGCTTTAAGTCATCTGAGTGATTCTAGAAGGCGTTGTGAGCGAGCGGAAAACTCAGCACATTTTGATAAAGTATTTCTTGTCACTAACACAACTGGAAATAAACAGATTCCCTTCAGACTTCGTTTATATATATATAATAAACCTGAAAAGAAAAAAATATATTGCTATGAAAACAGAGTTGAATTACACAGATGGCTGAGTTCGATTAAAAAAACTAAATGCATGTACTTAATGCGATTTAAACTTCATTGCACATGTTTTAAGATTAAAATTTATGAGGTCCTTAACTCCAGAAAAGTAAAATACAACGACTGCTGAAAATTACGTCATTAACTTGCATTTTAATGCGTAAATCTTCACCATGATCGCATTTTAATTTACTTAATTTTCTCTCTTTTTTCATTTATGGACGACAGATTATCCACTTACTTAGTAAGTAATCTGCATTCCGGATTGATACCAAGATTAAAACCTTGTGCTGAAAGGTTGTTTCCGAGTATTTCGTTATTTAAATACGTTTATTTATGATAAAAAAATAGAAACAATATAAATTCTTTCAATTTTCTTTTAAAAAAAATCTGAAGTCTTTATTTTAGTTCTTCAGTAAGAATGAGCTTTGGGGACCTACAAACGTATGGAAATTCTGTTATACACACATATATACACATATACATATGTATATAAGTCAGAGAACCTCAAAATGTTAAAATATGTCAATATTTCTATAATCGGGTATTTATGATGATTACAATATATTCTAATTTAGCTTACCTAACATTTCGCACTCTCAAAAAAAAAAAAAAAAAACACGTGGTCATTACTTATGTAAGAAGTAAAACCCTTAAAAGTCCAAAATAAATCTTTCCAATCTTTCCAATATAAATCAGAAATATGTGCGCCAGTAACGTTGAGTCATAACAATGAGGTTAAAATGCATAAGTTACAACAATGAAGCTAATGTTTTAGTTAATAATTCAAACAATCGCAATGTTATGTCTACGGGAAAATGGGAAATTTTTGGGCCGACGTTTGGGAGCGTTAGAGTTGACGAATATTTTTGATTTTCAATCCCCGGCGAGATTTTGGAACTACCGATGTCCACAGCTCAATTTTAGTGTCAATGCGATTAATATTTTGGGCGCTATCGTGTTAACAAAAGTGTAATATTTCACGGTAAGCCCGACAAAAATGTCAACGAACACTTAGTATTTTTACTAAAGTTATAGCACGGAGGGCAAACAGACTGATTGAGAAGATAAAAATATCCATTTTTAGGAAGCAGTATCATCTTTACGCTTGGGCTACAACAGTGACGTAAGGTGGATTTTGAGCGCTCGGAGTAATTAAGAATATTGCGCTTTTCCTTTGTGGCTATTATGGATTTTTATGCTATTTATACAACATTTTATATTTTATGCACATTCCAAAAAGTTTTAACACTCGGGGTCGGGGCAACGTCCTCTCCCCCGCCCCTACACTTTCGCACTGGGTTAGCGGGGTCAGCTTCAGAGCCCTGACTTAATCAAATACTCTGATTTAGCAAAGTATCACAAAGATAGATGGAACCCGTCAAAACTTGACGAAAAAAATTACTATAACAATATTAGTAACATAAGCTTCTTTATTGTTTAAGAGAGTATGAAACAGTGTTTAAAAAATTTTATTTAAAAAGTTTTTTTCCCCATTGAAATAATACAGTACTATTTTCGATGCAAACTCCAAACAAACAATCTGTACACCAACTGTGTAATGCAAATCAGTTCGACATTACCGCCATACTCACCACTGCAAGAAAGAATTTCATGGACCTATTAAGTATCATACAAATAGTATATTCCTACGTCCATATCATACCCAGAAAATAAAAGAACATAGTACATAAAGCGCACATCTCTCCTTCTGTAATAATGTAACCGAGTGCACTCCTGGCGCATGTGTTTAGTTGCGGGCATTCTAAACCCGATTACTAATTATCGATTAAATGAAATATTGCACTTCACAAATTAAGAATACATTTAAAACTTAATAAATTATATTTAAACTCAAAATACACTCTTCGCACCAGCGTGCGGCAATTCAGCATTAATCGTTACATTAGCACGCTAAAATACGTGCGTTCAACAGGCAGTCCAGAGTCCAACTAACTGTTTCTTCCCGCTCAACGGCGAAGGCTTGTTCCGTGCGGTTTCCCGTTAAGCACAGATGAAAAACCATGGATCCAACATCCGAAATTCTGGACCCAGCTCATTAGCTGGTTTTAAGTTTTCGGCGATGCCAGATCCCCACAGTAGCCCCCCCTGAGCGATAGCGAAACAATTTTCACCATCAGAGGTAGCGAGGGTTAAATCTGACACGCCGACCAGCACGAGTAGTTACTGGACTTCTTGGAGCTGGAATTTCCGCTTCTTCTGTGACTGTTGCTGCTGGTGAATCTAATTTAGAGTGGTTTTCTTCGGATTGAGGATTCGACGGCTGCTCCTCAGTGCAGAAGAAGGCAGGTTTTACTCTGTCAATATTTACCGTAACAGTTCTGTCGTTGATCTTAACAGTGAAATTTTTGTCGGTCCGTTGCAGAACCTGGTAAGGCCCCTCGAATGGAGCTTGCAGACTCTTAATACCCTCTCTGCGCAAGAAAACATGTGAGCAAGACTTCAAATCCTTGCTGACAAAAATTTTACGCTCAGGTGTCAACCGAGAAGTGGCTGGTTGTAATCGTCGCATCACCTCCCGTAGCCTGCCAAGAAAATCGACTGGGTTAGGTGAACCGGCTACTGGAACAAGGAACTCTCCTGGAAGGGCGATGGTGGTACCATATACCATTTCCGCTGCTGTAGCCTGCAGATCTTCTTTCCACGCTGTTCGTATGCCCAGGAGTACAGTTGGCAAAACTCGGGCCCAATCCGTGGTGTTGTGGGCCATAATTGCAGCCTTGAGCTGTCGATGAAATCTCTCCACCTGACCGTTCGCTGCCGGATGGTATGGGGAAGTATGAACTTTCGAGATGCCCAGGTAACGATTCAGCGCCGAAAATAGTGATGATTCGAATTGGGGACCTTGGTCAGTTGTTAGACGTAAAGGTGGTCCAAAACGGGCAATCCAACTGGCGTAGAAGGCCTCCGCCACACTCTCAGCAGTAGTATCAGCCAATGGAATTGCTTCTGGCCACTTGGTGAATCTGTCAACACATGTTAAGCAAAACCGAAACCCGTTAGACGGTGGCAATGGTCCAACCAAATGAATGTGAACATGCTGGAACCGAGCAGACGGTTGTTCAAATATGCCAATAGCACTTCTCGTGTGCCGGTGTACTTTGCTCCTCTGGCAGGAGATGCAGGATCGTACCCATAAAGCAATATCTTTCTGCATTCCACTCCAAACATAGCGTTCAGCAATCAGTTTCTGTGTCGCTTTGACACCAGGATGGGACAGTTCGTGCAATTTCTGAAACACTGTTTTTTGCATGTCTGCTGGCACAAAAGGTCTAATGCGACCCGTGGAAATATCACACTGTAATTCAACCGCTGAATCACCTACTGGCATTGGTTGAAGTTTTAAGCTAATGTTGTCTTGCTTCGCATGTTGTAAAGCAATATCGGTCGCTTGTAATTTGGCCATCAGCTCCAAATCAATAACACAAGACTTGATGGAGGAGATATTTATCCTGGAGAGAGCATCAGCCACAACATTTTCCACACCACTAATATGCTGAATGTCCGTGGAAAATTGGCCTATAAAGTCCAGCTGTCGAGTTTGCCGCGGTGAACATTTGTCTGTTTTTTGTCTGAATGCAAAAATAAGTGGTTTGTGGTCAGTAAAAATTGTAAAGTTCCGACCTTCAATCATATGTCTGAAATTTTGTACTGCGGAATACACCGCCAAAAGTTCGCGGTCATAAGCACTATACTTTTGTTGAGCCGGTGACAGAGATTTTGAAAAAAATGCTAGAGGTTGCCAATTGTCATTCACCTGCTGCTGCAAGGCTGCACCCATTGCAAAGTCTGATGCATCCACTGCAATAGATAGAGGTGCCGTAGGTATGAAATATGCCAAGGTGGCAGCATTTGCAAGTTCTTCCTTGATTCGTACAAAAGCATCATTAGATTCTTCTGTCCACTGAATTATGCTTTTGTCATTCTTTTTGGCTCCTTGCAAATATTTGTTTAAAACCCCTTGTGTGTGCGCAGCATGGTAGATAAACCGGCGATAGAAATTAAGCATGGCCAGATAACGTCGCAATTCTTTAATGGTTTCGGGACGGGGAAAATTTTTAATCGCGTTAACCTTATCCTGAAGCGGGCTAATACCATCCGCAGAGATGTTATGCCCTAAGAATTTAACATTAGATTGGCCAAAAACACACTTAGATGGGTTTAAACGTACCCCATATTGAGATAGACGCTCGAACACCATTTGTAAATGTCTGACATGCTGCTCGTAATTCTCCGATGCTACTAGTACATCATCAAAATATGGAATGCAAAATTCAAGCCCATATAACACTCTATGGATAAATCGCTGAAACGTCGCAGCAGCATTGGCTAAACCGAACGGCATATACAAAAATTCAAAAAGACCAAACGGAGTTGTGACTGCTGTTTTTGGAACATCCTCAGGTCGTACCGGAATTTGATGATATGCTCTAGACAGATCTAAAGTCGAAAAAATCTTTGTACCGTGGAGCGCTTGTGTACAATCCTGAATATGAGGAACAGGATAGCGATCCGGAATTGTAGCAGCGTTTAAATGACGATAATCCCCGCACGGGCGCCAATCGCCTTTCGATTTGGGTACCATGTGCAGCGGGCTAGCCCAAGAGCTGCTAGAAGGTCTGCAAATACCGGCCGACATCATAAACTGAAATTCTTGCTTAGCCGCGCGAAGCTTATCTGGAGGAAGTCTGCGAGGCTTAGCAAACACAGGTGGACCTTTGGTCTCAATAATATGCTGCACATCATGCTTTGGGGGGTTAAGGGAGGCTGAAGTATCGGTTAGGCTAGGGAATTTGTTGAGCAGCGTATGGAATGTTGTCATTTCAGAAACCGTGCGTATATTGCTACTATTTGACTTATCAATTATACCCTGCGCCTGCAAATTAGTAATGGGGTCGTGTAACTTTCCCTGACGCACATCAATGAGTAAACCAAAATGTCGAAGAAAATCAACCCCTATAATTGGTTGCGAAACATCCGCCAGAATAAATAGCCAATGAAATTCCCTGCGCAGGCCTAAATCTAGCTTTAAGAGCTGCTGACCAAACGTAGGAATGATCGTGCCATTAGCGGCAAAAAGTTGTAGCTTATCTGCTGTACGTGTTCTATCAGCTTTTGTCACAGGTAAGACAGACACGTCCGCCCCCGTGTCAATTAAAAATTTCAAATGAGTAGTTCTGTCATTGAGATAGAGCCTATTTATCTGAACTGCGCCGTCACTCCCAGAATTGAGTGACGGCTGTACTAGTTTCCCTCCCATGAACAAGTCTTGCGGCATTTACTTGCTTTATCAGCAAAAGTAGCATGGTACCAACATAAATTCCTTCCAACAGCATTCCTTTCTTGACTTTTATCACGTTTATAATGCCTAAAACGGTCACGGGACTTGGAACGACTCTGCCTGCTATTATTCCCCTGCACTTCCAACTTCTCCAAGCGTGTGGAGAGTGCAAGAATTAATGTTTTGAGCTCCTCATTACCCGATTGGATATTTTGAACCATGGGGGGTGGACCATTCGCTGCAATGATACCATCGGCCATTTCGGCCAATTTGTCAAGTGGGTCATTCGAAATTGCTAATATTTGTCGCACATGAGTGGGTAGGCGCTGGAGAAATAAGGTTTTCAGCAAATCATCCTTGACTTGACTACCAGCCTTACTCCGCATTTCAAGGAGCAAACGGGAAGGTTTTTTATCCCCCAGTTGCAAACCAGAAATCAACTCGCGAATGCACTGATCCTCACTCATGGAATATTGATTTACGAGCCGATTTTTGAGCCTTTCGTATGGCTGATCCGTGGGTTGCTCACTAATGATATCGCCTGCTATCGCCAGTTCCTCCGGTTGCATTGCTGCAACTAAATGGTGAAACTGGGTAACACTGTCGGAAACCCCTGCCAGCTTAAATTGGGATTCCAAATGGAAAAACCAAAGTTTCGGGTTTGCACGCCAAAATGGGGTCGCCTTTACCCCAACCCTATGAATGCCTGGAACGACAGTATCCGGTGTTTCTGTTGACATTTTTTTGAATTTTACTACACAATTAAGCCACGAAAAAAAATATAAATGCAGGACATATACTGTATACAGAAAAAACTGGTTTCAACAACCCTACCAAAAACTATGTACACAAATGCTATTTAAGACATAATAAAAAATAAGAATGCAAGGAAAAGTATGGAAACAAAAATTTTAGCATAATATAATACGATAAACCATATTTTGGATCACCTAAACATGCGATTTGATCTGTCCAGGCTTAACGATAGTATGTCGAAATAAATCGCGTCATACCCCGAATTTCAAAATAAGCATATATTACAAAACAAACAAAAAATATTCAATTTGAAAGCACTTAAATAATGCTGTACTGAAAGCTTATTACCAATATAAATACATATACAAAAATTAAATAAAAGGCGCAAAAAATTAATGTCGAATTTATCTAGGGGCAAGTAAAATTTATATGCACACACAGGGGTATTACTGATTTGAACACCATCAAAATAGATACGACTCACCGGGATTCGGGATTCAAGCTCTTTACCTCGTAGCACTGATGTCTCCACATGCCAATAGGTGATTAACAACACAGTTTACCGATAATGCACACAATCGTGTTTCACACAAACTCTTGAAGAAATATGAGAAATATATCCGCTTGGGTCACTAATGATGTACACACGCCGTAATTAAGGCCATTATAAGGTCGATGCACTTAGATTATCAGACGAACTGTTCAAACACCGAGGTCACCACTTTAGTTGCGGGTATTCTAAACCCGATTACTAATTATCGATTAAATGAAATATTGCACTTCACAAATTAAGAATACATTTAAAACTTACTAAATTATATTTAAACTCAAAATACACTCTTCGCACCAGCGTGCGGCAATTCAGCATTAATCGTTACATTAGCACGCTAAAATACGTGCGTTCAACAGGCAGTCCAGAGTCCAACTAACTGTTTCTTCCCGCTCAACGGCGAAGGCTTGTTCCGTGCGGTTTCCCGTTAAGCACAGATGAAGAACCATGGATCCAACATCCGAAATTCTGGACCCAGCTCATTAGCTGGTTTTAAGTTTTCGGCGATGCCAGATCCCCACAATGTGCCCAAAGGCACCGTCGAAATTCGACGTTAAAAAAACGTTTACAAATGTTTAAATAAAAAGTTTTAAAATGTCTTCTTTAATCATTGTTCGTTTGAAATTCATATCTTCTAAAACGCATCCATTATTTTAAGCTAATCAATTTTTATGTAAAGATGGAGACATTTTTTTAGAATAACAATATACAGTCTGCAGATGAGGCATATTTTTAATGTTTTCAAGTGTGATTTATTAGTATGGTTTCTTCGATCCCTTACCCATAATTAGGATGATTATCCCTTTTCCACAATCGGGGATATTTTCCCTATTATACAGTGAAATGCCCAATTGATCTTTAAAAAAAACATAAAATACAATTCCTAGCATATTCTGATGCAATACTTACATCAACGAATTCAACATGATATCAATTTTATGTTCAACATAAACTGAAAATCGATTTTTTTGTTGCAGATTTCAGTTTAGTTATCTTATGGATAATCTGATCTTATTTTTTATCAGGTTCTTTTTTCAAATTATTTTTATTAATTTTTTATGTTGGCTAGGGTTGTGGCAACTTTCCCAGGGGATAATTAACAGTATTGAAGCAAACGGATGGACGTTGTTGAGATAGATTTGAAAATAATTTATGCCTGAAAATTATTTAAAAAGTCGTTAAATTAAGCGGCAGTTTTCAAACAAATTTCATTCGAAAGTTAAAAATTTTTTCTAATTGATGATGCAAGAATTGAAATTGCACGGTATTTAGAAGTGATGTAAGCGCAATAAAAGCGCCGTTTGTTGTCACAATCGTTATACATTTTAGGTAGATTTCGTAAGAAATACTACCTATTACATTCTCATCTAAGTTGGAAATTTTGAAAAATTTTTGCAGATCTACGCCGATTATGACTCCCAGAACCCAAAACCACCCCCAGTTCAAAACTTTCTATCTATCTATCTATCTATCTATCTATCTATCTATCTATGTCACTTTTTTCTGACCACGATAAACCCACGCTGGAAAAATTCTGCATTAATCTTTTACAAACTGATACATAAAATCAAGGGGCATAAAATCTCGGTCAAGTTCGTTAATGGGCAAAATCGAACCAAGGGGGGGAGGGTGGGGGGGCTTTTTGTGAAAACAGAAAAACCCCCATAATTTCTTAATTATGATACGTATCGAATCCGTTTAAAGTTATTATTACTTCTAGGAGAAGGGTCGAAAACGTATGTATGACAGATTTTTGATATAATTAAAAATGGCCCCAAGGGGGGGAAAAAGGGGGGTTTTAAGAGAAAAAAAATCATAGCTTCGTCAATTCACAAGATATCAAATTCGCGTAAATTTATTATTAATCCTCTTAATATTATCTAAAACTTTTATATTGACAAGTTTTTTATAGGACCAACCGTTATAGCAAAAAAAAAATTAAAAACAAAAAAAAATCCCTGCCGGCTCCGCCTGCAAACAAGTTATTTTTCGAAGTAGGCGGTTCCAACTCCCGCATCTTTTCGAAACTGATACATAAAATCAAGGGGCATAAAATCTCGGTCAAGTTCGTTAATGGACAAAATCGAACCAAGGGGGGGGGGATGGGGGGGCTTTTTGTGAAAACAGAAAAAACCCCATAATTTCTTACTTATGATACGTATCGAATCCGTTTGAAGTTATTATTACTTCTAGGAGAAGGGCCGAAAATTTATGTATGACAGATTTTTGATATAATTAAAAATTGCCTTAAGGGGGGGGGGGGAGGGGGGTTTAGAAGAAAAAAATTCATAACTTCGCCAATTCTCAAGATTTCAAATCCTCTTAATATTATTTAAAACTTTTATATTTACAAGTTTTTTATAGGACCAACCGTTATAGCAAAAAAAAAATAAAAACAAAAAAATCCCTACCGATTCCGCCTGCAAACAAGTTAGGTTTCGAAGTAGGCGGTTCCAACTGCCGAATAATCGTAAAAAGGTCATTTCTACCGCAATTCCCGACAAACAGGCGCCCCACGGTCTGCGTCTTCGAAATCTACCTGTGCCTGTAGGCCGAGCCGTCAGGGATTTTTTTAAAATTGCCACTGGGTTTTGGCTGGCGCCCAAAAGTAGATTACACTTTTTGGACGTCGACAGAGTGTAAAGACCGCAGTGAAAGAAATAGGACTTTGCCGCTAATAAGGCAGTATTAAATGAACCTATAATACACCTACAAAAATAATTCCTATAAAATATTAGCATTACATTGTTTATACACAAAAAACAATCCTTATTTCAAACTTTTTACCGTAACACTGTTTTTAATAATTTTAATTTTCTTGAAATCATTTACTTTTGTGAAATTTTTACTAAAAAAATGAAATCCTCTAACCTATAATTTAAAAGAAAAAAAATTGGGAACATGTAATCAAGTTCTACAATCAAGATGCAACAATCAATAAAGGCTCCAATACTAATCTTTATAAATAGCCGGTCTTCGCCCGTCTAGACGGTCGCTTGATGGGCCCAGATGACTTTGCTGCGTATAGCCCGTGCATTGGCCAGGGCTCCCAAAGTGCATTTTCCATGCAAACAGATAATAAATAAATAAAATACTTTAAAAAAAGGACATCAATGTATTTTTTCAATAAGGCCAAAATAATTGCACATGGTTCACAATATAACAGTTGCATAATCAGAAAGTCCCTGGAAATTTTGAAAAGAGGTGATAATACGCATGTAATGATGTATTGTCGTATCAGATCCCACGTATTTGATATAATTTGCTTGGTGTCACTGGTGTTTTTGGTTTTTTCTGACCCCCCCCCCCCCCAGCTTTTAGTGGTGTCCCATCTTCCTTCACTGCCTCCAGCTTCATGGTTTGTTGTTTTCGCCCGTTATCTACCTGTCCACTGTCCAGTGCAAAACTGTGTTTTTCGACTGGTTTTTATTCTCTGATGATTGCTAATGTTTAGCCGAAAGCGCTTAGGTATTTTGACATCTGATTTTACACCATAAATAGTTTTAATGCTTTAAAACTGTGTTTTTAGTATTTGCACCTATAATAATAACAAATAAATTTTTATCGACGTGTTTGCATTGTGTTTTTGCAAGTTTAAGAAGGTGAACTTGACGTTTTACTGTATGGAATTTGCTATATATTTTTAATTAAAATACTTTATTTTTAATATTACGAAAATAACTCACAAAAATATCAAAAAAGCATGTAAATAAAGATTTCACAACATAAAAAATAAATTTTATTCATAAGCCCGTTGACAAAAACCCGCTTAGCCATGCCTGTGTTAATTTTGGGAAAAGAGGGAGCTTTCGATTGAAATAAACAAAAATGGATAACCTAAGATATATGGCGAGTTTTGTATGCGCCCATAAATTGTTATATGGGTGATCAAAATAATGGGACGCTGTGTGCTTCGCATCCATATATGGTCAATTCAGCGATAACTATAACGGGACTCCGTGTATTTTGCGCCTGATAAATCATTAAAACACCAATCCTGTAACGGGGCTCTGTGAATTTTGCGTACATAAACGGTTAAAACGACAATTAATGTTTTAACAGAGCTTTGTGGATATCACACCTATAAACTAATTGTACAGCAAACATTATAACGGAGCCTCGTGCATACTCAAGTCCATCATAAATATGGCGATCAGTATGTAAATCGTAAACCTATACTCCCAAAAAAAATTTTTTTTTTGAGAACTGGACGTAATGTACTATATTTTGTATACAGATTCAAATCCGATTGCAAAAAGACGAAAAGCATAAAAAATTTTTATAAAATATGAAATAAAAAAAAAATAAGACAAATCAAAATTTTCCCCAGAAAAATGTCGTGCGCATAATATTTAATCAAAAATCAGCAATACTTTTCTTTTTCGTCTAATCCTTCATAATCGGGTTCATTGCCAAGGTTGGCGACAAAAATGAACGATGCTGGCAACAATGTAGTTTCAAAATTATGAGAGTGATAACAACGGTTACAACAATAAAATTAGTTTTGCGCCAAACCGCGCACGCTAACACACACAAGTTGGCTATAAACACGATTACGAAAAAATATTTTGATTTGGATCTTCAATATCCCCTTTTACTACCTTCAAGGTTGAATTTCTAAAATCATTGAAACACGGGTTAACCATTTTTTAGTGCATTTGTTATACTGTATTTCACGCTCCTACCTAAAATTGCTGCTGACATATGCCAAACTGATCAAAAACTTTTGACACTCCCTTTAACCCCCTTCCCTCCCCCTTAAGAATTGAATTTAAAAGAAATCCTTCCTTAATCTTATATACTCAAGAGTTCAAGTTTCTAGCCTGAATAGTTTCGTCTATGCGTTGATGAATCAATCAGGATAAAGCCTTTTGTACAATATAGATATACAGACATAATATATTCTTTATAAAAAGGGGTTTTGCTTCATTTCCGCAAAAAAGTTCTTTCCGTTAATTCCAGACAACAGTGGGCACAAATGTCATATACGCACCACGTTGGCGCGATTTTTTCCCCCGCCAATTTGGCTTAAACTTTGTTTTTGAATATTACTTACAAATAGAATGCAATAATAGCACGTGATTTTTTATTTCAATATAAAAATAAAATAACTTAATAAATGAAATAGCTTCTAATATTTTAAAAAAGGAAATACAAATAAATAATTGATAGTTTGATATAAATAAATATTAGCACAGATGTTATGTACGCACCACATTGGCGCAATTCCCCCCCCCCCCCAATTTGGCGAAAACTTTGTTTTTGAATATTAATGTTACAACACTAACGTTCTAACATTAACGTTATAATATTAACGTTATAACGCTTTGAATATGACTTTATAACGTTTTGAATATAACGTTATTTCAATTTTATATCGAAATAAAAAATCACGTGCTATTATTGCTTGCTATTTGTAACTAATATTCAAAGACAAAGTTTTCGCCAAACTGGCGGCCGAAAAACTGGCGGGGGGGGGGGGGGGGATCGCTCCAATCTGGTGCGTATATGACATCTGTGCCCAACAAGGGAATGCAAATATTCTTTACATTTTTCTCTTACACCGATAAAAACAATTCGGGACATTTTGTTACACTGACATCATTGTCGGCAAGCATAATAGTTGGCACCAAATGAAACATTTGAAATAAAAAATGAAATTGTTGGTGCAATAGCGATCATTTAAAAAAAATGATCATTTGAAAATTACAAACTTTCTCAAACTGTCTTACTAAACCAATGGACTTTACCCACGAGTGGCAACAACCACGCCTCTGAGGGTAATTTCCTTCAGAAAAAGACTATTTATTGGACGAAGGGGAAGCTGTGTTAAAATGTCCTTCACGCCTATTGTTGTTGTTTTTTTCTCTTTAGCCGCAGATGACGTGACATGGGTAAAGTCCATTCAAATATATACTTTAAATGAAAGATGAAATAAATATTATGCAATAAAGCAATACAATCAAACTCAATTTAAATTGCAGGCATGAAATTGTTAATGTCGTAGCCGGCATCTCACAAAAAAAAAAAAAAAAAAAAAAAAAAAAAACTTTATGTACAATTCCATACTTCTGAAACAATTTTATTGCAGCTTCATCATCATCAGGTAACTACCATCATCAGGTGCTAAATTCATCTCGGCGTTAATGAAAAATGTAATTTATAACATAAAAAATGATGCAATTCGAAAAACCTGTGAAAACCTGTGAAACCTGTATGAGATGGAAGAAAGTTTTGGGATTGGCACATCAGACTAGTTTTTACTTTCTTCTATCTTTACAAGAAGAAAGTATTGGATTCATGAAAATTTTCGACTACTGGTTTCCGACGGATTTATACGTTTTAGAAGGTCCTGAACACGATTTGACTGTTTTTAGAAAATGTCTGTCTGTCTGTATGTGACAAAAATTTTGTGGGCGCTCTATCTCAAGAACTAATGCACGAAATTTAATAAAACTTTATATTCAGTTAGTCCCTAATGTAAATTGGCGCTGATTAGTTTTTGGTGAAAATCGCCCGACAGGTGGCGCTGCAATGCTGCATTTTTGCGATTTTCGCAATAGCTCTATTTCAAGAACTAATGCAGTTATTTTCATCAAACTTCCGTTAGACCTTGGCATAAACAGACGCTGATTACATTTTCTTGTAGATATCCCGACAGGTGGCACTGCTATACTACTTTTTTATTATTATTACGATAGCTATAGCTCACGAACTAATACACGGAATTTCATCAAACTTCAGATTCTGTTAGACGTTGACATAAGTTGTTGTTGATTAGGTTTTGGTCAAAATTTCTGTCAGAAATTTTTGGTCAGAATCTGTTAGACCATGACAAAAATAGATGCTGATTACGTTTTGGTGTAAATAGCCCAGCAGGTGGCGCTGATATGCTACTTTTTTCATTATTATCACGATGACTATATCTCAAGAACTAATGCACGGATTTTCATCAAACTTCAGATTCAGTTAGACGTTGACATAAGTTGTTGTTGATTAGGTTTTGGTCAAAATTTCCCAACAGGTGGCGCTGCTATGCTACATTTTGCAGGATTTACGCGATTTTAGCAATAGTCTTATCTCAAGAACTAATGCAAGGAATTTAATAAAACTTTAGATTCAGTTAAGCCTTGATATAAATTGGTGGCTGATTCTTTTTAGTGTATGCGAAACCTGTGTAAGATAGAAGAAAGTTTTGGGATTGGCACATCCGACTAGTTTCTCTTTAGTTTTATCAATGTAAAAATGCATTTCAAGATAAGCCTAACGTCATTTTCACCGTCGCAAACTTTTCACGCGTACTTTATATACGTTACTTTTATGCTTAACCACCATGTACACAAATACAAATATGTTTTGCATTTAATTGTAATGAAAAAATGGCATCAATAAAAAAATGCCATCAATAAAGCATAAAGATGAAATAAACCCAATGGACAATATTCAGTGACGTCACAATAAATATTAAGTTTTATTCGCTTATAAAAAAAAAATTAAGTACACGTGAATAAATATTTCTACTGAAATTTAACTTGTAAATTAAAAAATTCGGCCAAAAAGCCACATGTCTGAATATTTTCCATATTTCTCTTTTCTCCTCGCAACAATGGAAGTAATCCGATTGGCACCATTTTGAAGAAAAAAAAACATTTAAAATTAAAATTTTTGCTAATTAATAAACAAACGAATGCACGATAAAAAATCTGTGGCCAAATATCTTCCATTTAAAATAAGAATAATGTAATTTGATGAAGTAGTTTTTTTCTCATGAACTGTCCAAAGAAAACGCTTAACGTTTTAAATATATAGATAGATCTTATCTTTTTCAATCTTTAAAATTGAAATATTCATATATATTTCGAAATTAATAGGTTTTATAATGGACAGCAATAATTTGGCAGTTTGACTATGATTACACGGTTCAACACATTTTAACGAACTTTCTTCTTCTCAATATGCATCGTATATTTCCTAAAAGTGCTAAAGAAGAAAATGTTTAACATTTCCGATCACTCTTCAATTTTAAGAAATTTTACTGCCAGTTTTGGGATTTTACGAACATTTGTCTAGCAATTATGATAACATTACATTATCATTTTAATTGCATTTAAGGTTTCCCATTGCATTTGACACCCATTTTTACTTTCTTCTATCTTTACAAGAAAAAAGTATTGGATTCATAAAAAATTTCGACTTCCGGTTTTCGACGGATTTATACGTTTTAGAAGGTCCTGAACACGATTTGACTGTTTTTAGAAAATGTCTGTACGTGATAAAAATTTTGTGGGCGCTCTATCTCCATAACTAATGCACGGAATTTAATAAAACTTTAGATTCAGTTAGACCTTGACATAAATAGACGTTGAATAGGTTTTGGTGTAAATCGCCAAACAGGTGGCGCTGCTATGCTGTATTTTTCCGATTTCGGCCATAGATATATCTCAAAAACTACTGCACGGAATTTCACCAAACTTCATATTCTGTTAGACCTTGACAAAAATAGATCCTTATTATGTTTGGATGTATAACGCACAACAGGTGTCGCTGCTGTGTTCTGTTTTCTGTGGTTTCCGCGATAACTATATCTGGAAAAAATACCCCGTATAGATTGTCATTTAATTTTTGTTGCAGACGATTTTATTTATATAGAAGAAAGTTTTGTGATGGCCACAACATACTAGTTAAGCATCTGTTGGGCAACCAAACTGAATCAGCGCCTATTTATGCCAAATCTAACAGAATATAAATTTTTATAAAATTCCATGTATTAGTTCTTGAGATATAGCTATCGAAAATCGTGAAAAATGCAGCATAGCATTCGCCTGTTCGGCGATTTACACACAGGGCCGTAGCTAGAGGGGTGCCAGGGGGGGGGGGGGCTCAGCACCCCCTGAAAAATTTTTAGCCTAAATTTTTTAGTATAAATTCTCATCTGGCAACTGAAATTTTTTATTACATGCAAAATGGCGCTTTTAGTAAAGAAATATGTATACGTTTTGGTAAAGAAACAATGGATGAAAAGCGCGAAATATTTCTGCACTTTCCTAAGAGTATTCGGATTCAGTTATTAAAAAACGCTGTGAAAGGCACGATTTTTCTATATCTAACACTTCTAAAACTAAAACTAATTTCATTGGTTCATAGTGAATGACGTCAAAGGTGTTTTCTGATTTTATTCTCTGCAGGCGATTATATTTTGGCAATATTATCATTAAAACAAGGGAAAAAACAGAATGTCTGGCTTCAAGTGGAAAAATTGTTCCAAATGTGTACCCAAGAAAAAAAAAAACGGAATTCTTCGAATATTGCAAACTTAAGATCTTTTATGATAAAATAAAATCCACCAAATCAAAGGACTGTTGCTAAATCGTTAAAATGCTCAGTGTCAAACTGTTAACAAAATTATTAACATTGATTTGAATTTTAAAAAGTCCAAAAAACACAATGTTCATCGTCTTTCTCCACGACATATCGTCGAACGTAGAACACGATGCAGAATTCTTTATGAAAAGCATTTATCCGGATAAAAATAGAAAAATGTTGTTACAATAGATGAAGCTTGGGTCTATTATCGAAGCTTGAGTGTATTATAGTCTATAAAAGAGGCTATTTAAACGATTGTAATAAAAAGAGATCCATTTATTATCATCAACGAGGAGGAAAAAAAAATCTTAAAACATGTTCAATGTATCTAAATAAAGTTTTAGCAGATTGTTCTGACTTTGCATATTTATATAATTAAAAACAAGAAAGAAAAATCATGCGCCAAGCATTGATTATGAAACACTTTCCAACACATCCAGAAAGCTGTAACCTGTAACTAAACTTTACCGTTAAATAAAGGTGAAAGAAAATATGTAAGTAAACAGTTTAATAAATTTTTTAACCAAAAATAGAACCGACTTCAAAAACTACTACAAAGTAAAAAATAATTTTGTTTAGGTAATAGTTAATAAGAAATTAAATTAAGAGCATTGTATTTACCATGCATATTATTATATTTATGTACATTAATTTGATTTTTTGGAGTCCGTGCCAGCCAAGCCAAGTTAAAGCCATGTTACCATTTTTAAACATTTCATCTGATGTTATAAATGTGTATTTTCAAATGAGATTAGCAACTATATGTCGACAAACATTGCTTTGGAAATTAGTTAATCATTTAAATCATTGTATTTTCTACCATTTGATGAGTTATATGTATTTTTTTTATTGTCTCGTATTTATGTAGATATAATTTATACGCGTGTTACGATTTATATTGGATGTTTTGTTTTGAATTTTGTACTTGGCTTGGCTGGCACCGACTCCAAAAAATCAAATTAATGTACATAAATATAATAATATGCATGGTAAATACAATGCTCTTAATTTAATTTCTTATTAACTATTACCTAAACAAAATTATTTTTTACTTTGTAGTAGTTTTTGAAGTCGGTTCTATTTTTGGTTAAAAAATTTATTTTTCGCTTTTTAGTAGTTTTTGAAGTCGGTTCTATTTCTGGTAAAAAAGTTTATTTTTCGCTTTTTAGTAGTTTTTGAAGTCGGTTCAATTTTTGGTTAAAAAGTTTATTTTTCGCTTTTTAGTAGTTTTTGAAGTCAGTTCTTTTTTTTGGTTAAAAAGTTTATTTATTTATTTATTACTTTAGTGGTATCCATATTTGCATTAAACCATATTGTTGCTAATATCTTTTTTATTTCACGTTAACCTGGGCAGTAGACTCGAGTATCGAAGATTAGAAAGTTTATCATTATTCTCATCTAATGTCTTTAAAGCCTTTAATGATATCTATATTTACAACAGTAGACTCGAGTATCGAAGATTAGAAAGTTTATCATTATTCTCATCTAATGTCTTTAAAGCCTTTAATGATATCTATATTTACAACAGTAGACTCGAGTACGGAAGATTAGAAAATTTATCTTTATTCTCATCTAATGTCTTTAAAGCCTTTAATGATATCTATATTAACATTAAACCATATTGTTGCTAATATATTTTTTATTTTACGCTAACCTTGGCAGTAGACTCGATTACGGAAGATTAGAAAATTTATCATTATTCTCATCTAATGTCTAAAGCCTTTAATGATATCTATATTTATATTAAACCATATTGTTGCTAATATATTTTTTTATTTCACGCTAACCTTGGCAGTAGACTCGATTACGGAAGATTAGAAATTTTATCATTATTCTCACCTAATCGTCTTGGATAATGTGTCATAATCGGGCTGTATACTACAGTTTTGATAACTGTGTAACTCACTGATTTCGGTGCTTATGCTTAATGTGTACTGATTTTTACGATCCGTACAAGGTAAATACACTACGCCAACAATGTCGCATATAATACTACTTGGAGCAACCCCTTTCTTTCTTTCTTTCTTTCTATATTGTCACTCTATAGTTAATATTATGTAGTAGAAATATTAAAAGACAATTGCAGAAGCATTTATATACAACGGTATTGTATAATATAATATAGATATTGAATATTTTAAAGGCAGTTTCCAACTAGTGCGCCACAGGTGATAAATCGCCAAATATTTTCTGTAACTCGTACATTTGTATGGGATTTGAAACAACAATGTATTTAATTATGCGCCAACAAACGCTCGTCAAAATATGCCAAACCGCTGTGAAACTGCAACAATGGAACTTTTAAAAGATTCAAAAGTAGATTTGTTGTGGCATAATTTATAGTTTTTATCCGTACGTTGTATTATATTTATCCAATACACAATTTTATGTAATTTTGCTTTTCAAATTTGGCAACATTCAAAACTTTTTGTTTAGATCTTAAAAAGTTTGTTCTATGAAAATAAATCCGACAAGTTAAAGTTGATTTAAATATGTCAGTCTTTTTATTATTTGCAACATGCTGAAAGTCGTTTGCCCAACTGATGAACCGGATTTGATAATATCCGATTTGCTTAAAATTTTGTATATACGTTCATTGTGATAAGGAGCTCATTGGTTAAGTATAAAGAGGGGGTACAGTGGCTAATCTCCCCCTTTAATTTATTCATGCAGAATTATAATCCGATAAGTTAAAGCTGATTTAAATATGTCAGTCTTTTTTTTTATTTGCAAATTCACGTAATAGAATATTTTATGATATTAAATGAAAGTCGTCTGCCCAACAAATTAACTATTTTTAAAATGCTTATTTTTTTTCGTTTTTATTGAATTTCTGAAAAAATACTGAACCAATTTTCATAAAATTTAAATGGGACCAATTCGAGAGTATTCTCTTTCGAATAAAAAAAAAAAAAATCACATAAATAGGACGCATAGTTCCGGAGTAATCGGTGAACATACATAAAATATTTTAAAAGATTCAAAAGTAGATTTGTTGTAACATAATTTATAGTTTTTATATGTACGTTGTATTATATTTATCCAATTCACAATTTTATGTAATTTTGCTTTTCAAATTTGGCAACACTCAAAAGCCAACAAATTAACTATTTTTAAAATGTTAATTTTTTTTTTCGTTTTTATTGAATTTCTGAAAAAGTACTAAACCAATTTTCAAAAAATTTAAATGGGACCAATTCGAGAGCATTCTCTTTCGAATAAAAAAAAATCACATAAATAGGACGCATAGTTCCGGAGTAATCGGTGTACATACAGTGTCTCACATAAGTGATGGGACACTTGTGCTTTACAAAAGGAAACTAATCAAATAAATTAAAAAAACATGTACACATTTTTTTTGTGGGTGTGTTTCATACTTAAATTTAGTAAAGATTATTACATAACATACATTTTGTCAAAATATTAAAATATTAATTTAATAAAAATACAAATGTTTAGAACGGAGCAAAAAATAGCTCACATAAGTGATGGGACACCATTATATATGCAACAAAAATCGCCTGAAATAAGCAATAAAAATATTTTTTGGGGTTTTATTTTTACTTAAAAGCAATTGGCAATAATTTATAAAATCGTCTGCAGTATTTCTCTCCAGTTTGTTTTGGAATTTTTGTGTTTTTTAGCTCTGTGTAGTCATGAATGCTAAACGAAAAGAAACTTCGCCTGAAATTCGAAAATTAGTTATTAATTTGCATATTGAACGTGGAAAATCTATTAGAAAAACTGCTGAAACAGTTAACTTGAGTCGTTCAACAGTTTTCAATATCATTAAACGATATAAAAAGAATCATATGTTTCAGGATAAAAGAAGACCTGGCTGACCATCAAAGCTATCCAATGGAATAAAGCGAATTATCGTTCGAAATATTAAAAAAAATCCAAGAATTAGTGCTTCAAAAGTTGCTGCTGATTTACAAGCATTATATGGAATAATTGTTAATCCTGAAACTATTAGAAGGGTAATTCGATCTGCTGGATATCACGGTAGAGTAGCCAGGAAAAAAATCTTCGTAAGTGAAAAGAATAGAAAACTCAGACTAGCTTTCGCAAAATCCAACATAAATAAGAATTCTGATTACTGGAATAAAGTTATATTTGCTGATGAGAGTAAATTTAATATATTTGGTTCTGACGGTAGAATCTTGGTGTGGAGAAAACCCAGGGAAGAACTTCGCAAACAGAACTTGGTACCAACAGTAAAACATGGTGGAGGAGGAGTTATGGTATGGGGGTGTATGTCGTCCGCTGGAGTTGGTAATTTTGTTTTTATTGACAGTATAATGGATCAGTACAAGTATATTGATATTTTAAAGCAAAATTTGAAATCTTCAGCACGAAAATTGAACCTTCATAACGATTTTAAATTCTACCAGGACAATGACCCCAAGCACACTGCTCTGAACGTTAGACTCTGGCTGCTATATAACTGTCCTGAAATAATAAAAACACCACCACAATCTCCAGACTTAAATCCCATAGAGAATATTTGGCAAGAATTGGAATCAAGAATTCGCAAACACACCATTTCTTCAAAACAACAACTAAAATCGGTGCTTCAAGAAGAATGGGGTAAAATCACTCCAGAAATCACAAAAAAAATAGTCGAATCCATCCCAAAAAGATTAAATCATGTTTTAAAAGTAAAAGGAAATCCAACAAAATATTAAAACCTTTTAAAAAGTAAAATTTGTGGATAAATATTTGATGGAAAAGTAAGTGTCCCATCACTTATGTGAGCCATTTTTTGCTCCGTTCTGAACAATTGTATTTTTACTAAATTAATATTTTAATATTTTGACAAAATGTATGTTATGTAATAATTGTTACTAACTTTAAATATGAAACACACCCAAAAAATTTTTGCACATGTTTGTTTATTTATTTTATTGCAGTTTCTTTTTATAAAGCACAAGTGTCCCATCACTTTTGTGAGACACTGTACATAAGAAAAAAAAAAAAAAATACATACACGTCGAATTGATAACCTCCTCCTTTTTTGAGTAGGTTAATAAAAAACATATAACACATTGAAAAATACAGTTTTCGAAATTACCTTCCAGTGTCAAAAAAGTAGTCGAATTATTTTGTGCAGCTCTGTATGATCTATAGATTTGGACAAATACTACATAGCATGATAAAATTTAGTTCAGTTAGAAAATTCAAATTTAGCAATTTTCGGCAATCGATGGAAATGCACTCAAAATCTTTTGTACAGACCTGTATATTATCTAAAGACTTTTGTACACACCACATATTAAGCTAAAAGATAAAAAACGCATAACGCAACTTAAAACTCACTTCCAGTAATTACCAGCCATAAACGACAGTGTATCTTGCTTTTTGCGTAGCCCTGTATATGAATTTATTTATATACCACAAACTTCTATTTGTCTACTAAATATAGTTCAGCAGGAAAATGAGCAACACGATTAAAAACTACCCTTAAGCAATTCACTCCCATAGTCTGTAAAACTTACGAATTCCCTTGTGTAGCCCTGTATATGATCAAAAGAGTTTATACACGACACCACGTACTATGAAAAAATTTAGTTAAACTTAAAAAAAGAAACCAAAGTTGAAAACGCATTTAACACACATAGACAGACTGTAATTATCGCACGTATACTGTAACCGATATTTTTTGTGTGTCCATGTAAATGAACGATGAACGCAATACACACCATACTTTTAAGTGAGCAATTTATGGTGCACCTCAGTAATGCATATAATTTTCATTATGTTTGAAATAGTGAAACATCACTAAATTACACAGCAAACGATTTTCCCCCGTAGAACAATGTGTAACAGAATTCTTTTGTTTGACCCTCTAAATGAATAATAAGTGCTTTGCACCCCATATTCTACAAAAAGCATGTTTTAAAGTGCTTCATAATTATATATCAATTTCATCATGTTTCAAATGGCGTAGCATCATCAAAATTCACTTGAAACGATTATTTTCCATTGACTGTAAATGTAACGGAATACTTTTGACTGTCCCTGTAAAAAAAAAAAAAAAAAAAACTATAAGCGCTACACATTTAATTTTCAATAGGGAACATACTATAGTAAACGACAATAATATATTAAAATTTCAGGGCAACCCGAGTATATTTACGCAGTTAGAGCACGGAAGGACGGCCAGATGGCCAGACAAACCGATGTCATAAACACTTTTCAACTAGGTTGGAAAATGTTAACAAAAAGGGTGGAGGAAAATGTTAAGATCAACTCCACGTACTATCGGAAACATATTTTACTCTTCAAACATGAAATACCATCTCTTTACACTCATCAGTGCCATCAATCTGTTGAACTGTATCAAGATAACACAAGCAGCCACACATTACAATCCACTGTTAATTTCCTGGAAAAAATGGAATGGGAAACGGGGGTCAGGACTATACTCTTCACTGATATACCTGTTAAATCTGCTGATGCATTGCCCATGGATTTTTGTGCTTTTGCACTTTTGAAAAGAGCGTTATCCACACGCTGACCTACAATCCTTCATGGACTTTGGAAAGCTGTTCAAGAGGAATGGGCCAAAATAACTCTTCCAAAACTACAAAATGCATTATTGTCATGGGAATGAAGGTGTAGAAAGGTAGTTCAGAATAAGGGTTACCGAACTGAACATTTAAAACACAAATATTGTATGTAAAATAGTTCTGTAAGTACCATGAAAATCGTATCACGAAAAAAAAGTGAGGACACCCTCTGTAGTCAATCATTCATATAAATAATATATCCATAATTTTTGGAGATGGAACTTTTTTCGCAATTGATTGTTCATGAAAATTTTTTTTTTTTCAAAAATCGCCTTAAAAATACATGCTTATTTTGTTTAAATATGTTTATTTTCCATAAAATTTATGTGAAAAATATTTAAATTTTATGTTAAAAATGTCATTTTTAAAAATTTTTGATTCTTTTTTTTCCTTTTAAGTCTGTGGGTTATGGAAAATTTTCAATATCATATTATTTTTCGGCATCCCTTGTTAACCCTTTCAGTGGCAAGTAAATGTGTTTCTGCAATGTTGAATTCGAACCATAATGTCTAAGAAAATTATATAAAATAATAACAAACTGCAATTTTACAGCCCTTTTTCCCTCAAAAAAAGTTAAGTAAAATTTTATTAAAAAAATTTGATACAAATCTCGATTAAAATTAAGTGGGATAAAATATGTTCCACTGTCCATCGAGGGATTATGGTGAAAATAGAATAAGAACATCAAGGCATTCAATTTACTAGATAATATAACTTTTTAAAGATTTAATAAATGAATAAAGATTCATTTTTAACTATCCACTAAAAATAAATCCAGCCTAGGGCCCTCGACTGTATTAAGAAGGTCCTGTTGGTAAGTATAATACTTATAAAACCGCAGGATGTAAATGAAAGAGTTGTTCTTTTTGAAAGTAAAAAGTGAATCTCTAATAGTCATTATAATAGCAAAGAAAATTTCGATGGAAAAATGAAATCACGTAATCCCATTGAAAGATAGCCGTAATTTAGTATTCTGATCATATGATATCATATCATTATTGCCGTGCCGAACAAACAGGTAGAAAAGATATCGACATGGTTCATTTGACTGACAAATCCCCTTATTTTGTAGGTAGGTGTTAATCCTCAGTAGCACGTGATGCAGGGAAAATAAATTATTTAACTATCTCATGCAACTTAATTTCAGATGCATAACATGAATAGTTAATGGGTATAATCTGAAAATGTTTTATATATTCATTTAAATATTTTTTACACCGGGGAGAAGTTGTTTTGTAGGCTGAAAGATTTTTAGGAGGGTTCCGAACTCAGAACAAAGTTAGTATTAGAAGGTCTATGATTCCGAACTTGTTTAAAGATCAAAATACAGTCAACACTGCAAAGAAAAATTCTGTTGATTGACAGTACAATTTCCGTATTTTTACGGATTTTTTTTCCTTAATGATAGTAATTTGGTGAATGTTATAAAAAGTATGAATTTCAGAATATCTTTGGCAGATAATGCTATACATTTTCAGTTTTTCTAAAGCTGTGAGATTTATTTTTATTATTACACTTAAAAAAAAAAATCCGGAAAAATCCGGAAATTGTACTGGCGAAATACTAAAAATTCATTTTTGAGTGTAAAAATATAAAAATTCTCAAAGCCTTTGCGAATACAAACGACTAGATTTTTGACGCTATTATCAGTCAAGGATATTCTTTTTTTTTTATATATACCGCTAACCAGGCCCCTACCTGCCCGGCATGAATGTCTAGCTTGACGGGTTAGTACCTGGGTGCGGGGCGGAAATCGCCTGATCACAGCATGGCTGTGATCCACCTGACTATAGATTTGTTGACATCGCTGCTGTGCTTGCTCTCTTTTGGTTTGCAACTGTTATCTTTGTTTGCCGGTTCAAGGTTTCTGTTTAACTTTGTTGAATTGACAGATGTAATAGGTCTCGTAATTTAGAACCTTGATCAGGTGACGAGACCCTCACCTGACTAGGCATCCCCAGAGGTATAATTCACAGGTAACTTGGAGGGCTTTGCACCCACGACGGATTTTACATGCACCGGGCGCCATTAGCGTACATAGATTTTCATATTTGTCGTCTCTGTTGACTTGTCACGCTCATGGTGGATTGTCGCTGTAGTGTTTACGCCTTTTTTGTCAAGGTATTCTTAAATTCACATTCGCTAATATCTGTCATGTTCAGTATGAAATCATTTCATAAAAGAAAAACAAAATCTGTAAAACTACAAAAATTGTACTGGCAATCGACGGATTTTCTTTTTTTTTTCTTTTTCTTTTTTACAGTGAAGTGACGACAGATGAACACTAATTTTGGTGATCGTGGATCTTACTCTAAGCATAAACGAAATGTTTACACTGTCAAAAATAACTCAATGTTCATGAAATGACGTGATCGATACGTTATCCTTCTTTTCTTTTACAAGCTTTTACTAGATGGAACCCGTCAAAATTTGACGGCAAACAACTTGATAATACCATAAAAGTAAAATTTATAGTTGCTTTAACTTGACAAATTTCATAGTGGGGAGCATAATATGATTAAGTGGTCACAGACTTTTCCATCGATAAATCACATGAGGGGTGTATGCAAAATTTAGAAAAGTACACCCTTGGGGGGTCAAAGTGGGGGGATGGACATGGGAGATGCATAATATGATTAAGTGGTGACAGACCTTTCCAATGATATATAACATGAGGTTGTGTGCAAAATTTAGAAAGTACCCCTTGGGGGGGGGCAAAGTGAGGAGATGGACACCGGAGATGCATAATATGATTAAGGGGTCACAGACCTTTCCAATGATATATAACATGAGGGTTGTGTGCAAAATTTAGAAAGTACGGGGGGGGGCAAAGTGGGGAGATGGACATCGGAGATGCATAGTATGATTAAGTGGTCAAAGACCTTTCTAATGATATATAACATGAGGGTAATGTGCAAAATTTAGAAAGTACCCTTTGGTGGGGGCAAAGTGGGGAGATGGACATCGGAGATGCATAATATGATAAAGCAGTTACAGACCTTTCCAATGATATATAACATGAGGGTAATGTGCAAAATTTAGAAAGTACCCTTTTTGGGGGGGGGGGCAAAGTGGGGAGATGTACATCGGAGATGCATAATATGATTAAGCAGTTACAGACCTTTCCAACAATATATGACATGAGGGGTGTCAACAAAATTTAGAAAAGTATCTCTTGGGGGGGGGCAAAGTGGGGAGATGGACATTGGAGATGCATAAAATGATTAAGTGGTCACAGACCTTTCCAATGATATATAACATGAGGGTAATGTGCAAAATTTAGAAAGTACCCCTTCGGGGGGGGGGGGGGGAGTGCGGAGATGGGCATCGGAGATGCATAATATGATTAAGTGGTCACAGACCTTTCCAATGATATATGACATGAGGGGTGTCAACAAAATTTAGAAAAGTATCCCTTAGGGGGGTGGGGGGGCAAAGTGGGGAGATGGACATTGGAGATGCATAATATGATTAAGTGGTCACAGACCTTTCCAATGATATATAACATGAGGGTTGTGTGCAAAATTTAGAAAGTACCCTTTGGGGGAGGGAGGGGGGCAAAGTGGGGAGATGGACATCGGAGATGCATAATATGATTAAGTGGTCACAGACCTTTCCAATGATATATAACATGAGGGTAATGGGCAAAATTTAGAAAGTACCCTTTGGGGGGGGGGCAAAGTGGGGAGATGGACATCGGAGATGCATAATATGATTAAGCAGTTACAGACCTTTCCAACAATATATGACATGAGGGGTGTCAACAAAATTTAGAAAAGTATCCCTTGGGGGGGGGGGAAGTGGGGAGATGGACATCGGAGATGCATAATATGATTAAGTGGTCACAGACCTTTCCAATGATATATAACATGAGGGTAATGGGCAAAATTTAGAAAGTACCCTTTTGGGGGGGGGGCAAAGTGAGGAGATGGACACCGGAGATGCATAATATGATTAAGCAGTCACAGACCTTTCCAACAATGTATGACATGAGGGGTGTCAACAAAATTTTGAAAAGTGCCCCCCTTAGGGGGGGGGGCGGTATGGACCCCGGAGATGCATAACATGAATAAGTGGTCAAAGACTTTTCCACCGATATATCACATGAGGGGTATGTGCAAAATTTAGAAAAGTGTCCCACTTGGGACGGGGGGGGGGGGATGGACACCGGAGATGCATAACATGAAAAAGAAGTCACAGCCGTTTCAACTTGCAACCTTTTTCTCGAAGGCATTTGACAATATTAAATTTTTTTTTACCCAAGACAATTTAACGATATTCTTATTTTTTTTTGCATAATTCGTCAAACGTTCATGGAAAAAATCAGGAAATTCGCAAATCAATAGTTGATAAATTATAAAATTCAACAATCGATAGCAGTAAAATTGGTCAATCGATAACGGAAAAATCACGAAATTCATCAAATGGTCTCCCGTAAAAAAATTTTTCCTGCACACTGATGTGATGATCAAAAGGGTTTTGAAGTATAGGACAAAATTAGCACTTGCCAAACAGCGAGTAATACTGAAAATTGGCAATGGACTTTATTGCCACCACTGGTCAAACATAATAGTCACACTCACCAATTGCGATGATTGAATGGAAAAAGATTTTTTTTCTCTGCTGTCGCGCGACAAATTTTGAAACCATTTGGTAAATTTCATCTCCGAAATTGGCAGATTGTGAATTTTTTTCTCGAAGAAATTAGACGATATTCGAAAAATTTTTCTCCCGAAACCAGTTGATGAATTTTGCGATTTTTCCACTGTGTAGATTAATGAATTTTGCACTTCTTCCGCTATCGATTGACGAATTTCGAATTTTATCGACTATCGGTTAACGAATTTCACGATTTTTTCCATGAACGAACAAATTGCGCACTTTCTGCTAATTGACACATTTCGCCCTTTACAATTCAGTCAATGAGTTGAACGTTGTTTCTTTCGAGAAATGTCAGGAATGAAACAATGATTCTTTAGGTTGAATTTACTTCGTTCGATGCCCCATGGAAGAATGTGTGCGATGCAGCAACGGGCGTCACAGACTTTTTAGGGCACCTGCAGACTAAAAACATCTAACCAATCTTCGCGGGGGGAAAATAACAGATTTTGTCAAATGATTGAGGAAAAAACACTACTTTATCAAAGGATAATGGGAAAACATGACTTTTGTTAAAAGACCACAGAAAAAACGTAATTATGCAAAAGGATCGCGAAAGATAAGCAAATTTTGTCAAAGAATCGCAAAAAAGGAAATTTCACCAAAAGATCACGCTTTTTTACTAAATTTCGTCTAAAAATTGCGGAATAAAATGTATTTTATCAAAGAATTGCTGGAAAATGCGAATTTCGTTAAGGATCGTGAGAAAAATGCGATATTCTTCAAAGGATCGCTGAAAAAACACTAATTTCGTCAAAGAATTGCTGAAAAAACATGAATCTCGCCCAATAACAGAAAAATCATGGTTCATAATCATTATATCTAGTAGTATATGTAAATACAGTTTGTGATATAAGACAAAATTAACATTCACCAATCGGCGAGTAATACTGGAAATTGGTGATTGATGTTATTGCCACCACTGGCTAAACTTAGTCACACTCGCCAATTGCGATGATTGAATGTAAAATGAAATTTTTTTTCCCGCTGTCACTCTAAGAATTTTGAAACCATTTGGTGAAGTTTTTTCCGAAACCATTTTGTGAATTTCCCGATTTTTTCTTCAAAATCATTTGACAAAGAGACTTTTTTCTCGATGGCATTTGACAATATTCAAAATTTTTTTACCCAAGACAATTTGACGATATTCTTAATTTTTTTTTGTGCAATTCGACAAATGTTCATGGAAAAAATCATGAAATTCGTTAATCAATAGTCGATAAATTGTGAAATTCAGGAATCGTTAGCGGTAAAATCGTAAAATTTGTCAATCGATAACGGAAAAATAATGAAATTCATCAAACGGTTTCCGGTAAAAAAATTGTCTTGCACGCTGATGTGATGATCAAAAGGGTTTTGAAGGCATTTATTTTATTTGTTGTATTGTGTATAAATACCTAGGTGGAAACAGTTTGCTTATTTTGTCAAATGTTTCAACAATATTCGACCCAATACGCATGCATAAAAAAAATCTTCCGGTAGGACCGGCCAATGAGGTGAAGGTCTATTACGGTCTCTAGAAACGTGTTTGGGATCATCTCCTGTTGTTTTTTTCTTGCACTTTGCGTTAAACCTAGGAAGGTATTTATATAGAACTCACTGTGGAGTGTTTAGAAGGTATTTATTTATTTCATTTATTATAATTTGTATGAATACTTAGGTGTCCATTTCGGATTTACTGTTTAAAAATGAATGTAGGCTCTTTTAACGTTCTCGAAATCAATCCCGATGGAAATTGTCTTTTTAGATCTCTATCATTTTGTTTATATAGTACAGAAAATGATTATTTAAATGTATGTAAAAATATCGTAGAACACGTAATACAAAATTGGACCACTTATAGTCCGTTTATTATCGGGGATGAATCTTATGGTGTTCCGATTGCTAATGAAGACAATTATGTAAATATATGGTTCTTCATAGAGGTATATGGTTCTTCACACTTCAATAGAAGCATTGTTTAAATTAATATAATTCTACAAATATGATGCAGTTTTAAAATATCGAGTAATGATTAATACTGTCAAAGAATATACTCATATACGTAATTAAGTTTTGGTACTTCTCTATTATCTCATCGACCACTTTTCATAAAAAAAAAACTATCGCCAAATAAATGGGAGAACGTTGTCATTGGAATATCAAAATAAATAAATAAAATATAAGAATTTAAGGATACAATTGTTATTTTAATTAATGAAATAACTAATAAATCAAATAAACATAATAAAAAATACACGCAAATGTTGAATTAAAAACCACTTGATGACATAAAAAACACGTATAATGTTTTCGACATCAAGTAAATGGGACTGCAATTTTGGCATTTAATCATACAGTTTGGCGATAGTATTTTGTTATGAAAAGTGGTCGATGGGATAATAGAGAAGTACTCAAGTTTTTTATACCAAGTTTGAAAATTTATCTTTTTATGACATTTAAAAAAAATAACATAAAAAAACATTACAAATTTGCCCATTTAAAACATTCAAGATTTGTATATATACAAACAATACAATGTAAATATTAATATTGTTACATGATACATTATATACATTGTTTGCATATATACTTCTTTGTATACATATATTGTTTGTATACATACAAACAAATATAATGTAAACATTATTCAAATATTAAGAGTTTGCAAATCAAAACATTCTAAAGATTTGTATACATACAAACAATATAATGCATACATACTCTTTACAAATAAAATAGCCCACTTATATAATGACAAAACTTTTAAATCGAATAGAGATAATATATTTCTGTTTTGTTATGAAAAGTGGTCAATGGGATAATAGAGAAAAGTACCTAAGTTATTTATACCAAGTTTGAAAATTTATCTTTTTTTGACATTTAAAAAAAATAACAGAAAAAACATTACAAATTTGCCCATTTAAAACATTCAAGATTTGTATACATACAAACAATACAATGTAAATATTAATATTGTTACATGATACATTATACATTGTTTGTATATATACTTCTTTGTATACATATATTGTTTGTATACATACAAACAAATATAATGTAAACATTATTCAAATATTAAGAGTTTGCAAATCAAAACATTATAAAGATTTGTATACATACAAACAATATAATGCATACATACTCTTTACAAATAAAATAGCCCACTTATGTAATGACAAAACTTTTAAATCGAATAGAGATAATATATTTCTGTTTATTTTATAACTTATATTCAGATGCTCAGATTCTGCTTTTTTCGAACACATAATAATAAAAATATTACTACCGTGCGTACTGTCTTTTGACATTATATTTACATAATCGAATTCATTATCAATCGGAACACCATAAGATTCATTCCCGATAATAAACAGACCATAAGTGGTCCAATTTTGTATTACGTGTTCTACACGTTTGAATAATTATTTTCTGTACTATATAAACAAAATGATAGAGATCTAAAAAAAGAATTTCCATCGGGATTTCGCCAACTTATGAGCCTAAATTCATTTTTAAACAGTAAATCCGAAATGGACATCTAAGTATTCATACAAATTACAATAAATAAAATAAATAAATAAAATAAATATCTTCTAAACACTCCACAGTGAGTTCTAGATAAATATCTTCCTAGGTTTAACGCAACGTGACAACAGAAAAAAACAACAGATGATACGATCCCAAACACGTTTGTAGAGACAGTCATAGACCCTCACCTCATTGGCCGGTGATTTTTTGACGCATGCGTATTCGATCGAATTTCGATGGAATAGATTTGACAGAATTACCAAACAGCTTTAAATATATGGATTTAACTTGCTTTGTCTGTCCGTTTGGCTCAAATCTTGCAATCCAATTTTAACACGCTTCCTGTTCTACAATTGACTTAATTTTTGGTAGTGTGACGTATTTCCGGTAACAATAGAATATTCTGTAAGGGAAAAAAAAAAAAAAAGATATTTTCTTCCGCCACCCCTCAGGGAGCAAAAACATTTGTTTAATAAGGGTATGTAAATGTCATCGCATATGTGATGGCGTAATTGTCATTGATTGATTCACAAATAAGCTGATGTTCTTCGATTGAACCGTAGCATAGTTGGTAAACGTTCCGCGCAGTGTGTGAATGGATATGGGTTTGATTCCAAGGAGGACGTTGATCTATTTTTTTTTCTTGCCAGGAAGCTGGCTTTAAAACTGTATATCCATTTTATTCTTTTAAAAAGGTATTTATTTCAATCAATTGGCCTTCAATTTTTTTCCTTTTTAGCACATTATAATAAAAGCTTGTCTTTGAAAGTTTTTTTTTACTTATAATTTATTTTTTCTTAAGGAAGTCCGCCACTCAAAAATATCGCGAAAGAAAATCACATTTTTATTCTTTTGGCTTAAGACATACTCTAGATCTAGATTAACCACGGCTCACCAACCATGCACACTCGAGAAATTTGCGCCAACCGACTCCTTTTTTCTCGTCCTGGAAGCTTCTCTATAAATTTAAAAGTGTAAACATACATCTGGAATTGATAATTAGTAAATACTGGTTAAGATTGAAAATAGTAGAAAGAGTTTTCAATCTGTATAGTTTTTCTTAAAATATACAGTGAAATTGTTTGTAATATAAAATTAAACAATGAGTTAATCAGTTAATTTTGTCCAAACAACACCCCCGTCCTCCATACTGTAACATCTACCCACTCAACCTTCCTGTAGTGTATATTAGATCATGGACGAATTTATATGTAAGATAATATATGAATTTTTTTGGAGAAGTATGTTGTATTGCATCGACAATTAGCTGTTTAATATTTTTATTAATTTAATTATAAATAATTTTATTAATATTTTTATTAATAGATGAGAAGAGCATAGTCGTTTTATTTTAAACATATGATTAAGAAGTATATCACGGTAAACTGAAATATGAATACATATGACTTAAAATGGGTAAAAGTTCTTTGAATTTAACATCTTTACGTTTGTCATAAATGCCTGTAATACTTTCGTTATCGTGCAGTAAAAGTTTTAGATCTAAAAAGTGAATTGTATTATTAGATAATAGATTTTCCATTATTTCTAAATTAGTAGGATAATTTACTGGAAATTGAGAAATGAGTGATTGGTCAGTGTTGAATAAAATGATGTCATCAATATAACGATATAAATGAATACTACTATTACTAAAAACATGGTGCCTCTACCTTGTGGAATGCCAACTTTATGTAGATAAGTGTATTATCTTGTAAGTTGTAAAATGTATAGTTGTTATATATAATGAGTTAGTAAGTGTATGAAAGTACTTTGCATCCACGTTTATTGGAAGAGTCAATTGATTTTGAAATTTGTTAAATAATACATTTATTATATTAGGAAGATCTAATAAGTTTATGTCATAAAAAAGATCTTTAAAATTATATGTGGTATATTTTTTACACATTTAGGATCGTTGAGAATATTGACCAATTGGTAGCTGTTTACCCCAATAGTAACGCATTCGGTACTATTTTATTTATATTTTAATTCCTGGATTTTCTGAGGTTAAAATTGTATTTGGGAAATACAAGAGATATTTTTTTTTCGTTTTTTCCTATCAGAAACAGGAAGCACATTATGCACGAGTAAATACGGCAAAAAATTTTTCATTGACAAAAATAAAATGTTGAGAAGCAAATATTGATTCATAGGAAGAGACAAAAAAAAAAAAAAAGAACGATAGGAAAATATATTTATACATTTTCTTATCTATAATGTAGTTAGTAAGAATCAATTTACATTTTCTGCAACGACGCATATCGTGACGAAGTGACTTTTTGGCAGACATTGGCCGCAGATGATCAGCGAAAGCCCAAACTTATGTTTCAATATGCATTGTTATATATATATTTAATAAGTGTTAATTTTATACATTTTTAATTCGACAATCTTAAATTTTAGTTATTTGAACAGGTTATAAAAAAGGTCCAAAAGTATCCAGGCACAAAAAAGGGGACAGATGTCGCAGACGCATCGGGGTATCTTTTTGACGCCAAAATGGCGAGTTTATGCCTGGGAAACCCGTCGATTTTGGTGAGATTTTGTTTCGTATGGCAACCCAGAAGAGCAGATTGCGTGTGTTTTATATCAAATTAAACATTGTATGTTTTATAATAAATTAATCATTGTATGTGTTTTTCAATAAAGTAATTTGTGCGTGTTTATAATAAAAAATGAGTGGTTTTTTTTATAATAAAATAAACTATTTCATAATAAAATAAAACTAACATGCTGTTTCAGCTTGCTAAATATAACAGGTACCCGAAAACAGTGTTTTCCCGCCAAAATGGCGCAAAACAAGAATCGCGGAAACCCAGGTGCGCCTGCGATATCTGTTCCCCAAAAAGTACAGTTTTTTAATTTTATTAAATGAGGTTGGTGAAGAAGCATGTTTTTTTTACGAGGACTTCTTTCAATCAAACATAACTTCCAAAGTCGCACTTGCGAGCGCAGTTACCTAATCCCAACGTCCTTCACTCTTCAAATGCCTATAGAAGAGGAATGTACCAACTAATTTATATAACGGATATAGTGAGATCTTGAAAGTGTTGAAAAATATAAACATTTCAAAAAACATACATAGGTATCAAAACCCAATTAATTAAAAAACAAGAACGTAAAAACATGCATCAAGCATAGATAATGGAACATGAAACACTTTCCATCCCATCGAGACGACTGTAACGAAACTTCACCTGTAAATAAGGTGAAAAAAAGATATATATGTAAGTAAACAGTTTAGAAAACATATAAAACATTGAAAAATACAGTTTTCGAAATTACCTTCCATTGTCAAAAAAAAATAGTCAATTTTATTTTGTGCTGGCCTGTTTGTGATACATAGTTTTGGATATACACTTCATAGGATGATAAAATTTAGTTCAGTTAGAAAATTCACACTTAGCAATTTATGGCAATTGACCGAAATGCACTCGAAGTCTTTTGTACAATCTTGTATATTAGCTAAAGACTTTTGTGCACATCCCATATTAAGCTAAAATTTAATTCAGATAAAAAACGCATCAGTCAACTTAAAACAAACTTCTAGCAATTACCAACCATAAACGACAATGTACCTTGTTTTGGGCGTAGCCCTGTATATGAATTTATTTATTTTCCACAAACGTCTATAAGTCTACTAACTATAGAAATATAGGAAAATTCGTAACACAATTAAAAACTATCCTAAGCAATTCACTCCCATAGACTATAATACTTACGAATTCTCTTGTGTAGCCATGTATATGAACAATCGAATTTATACACACCATACGTACTATGCAAAAATTTAGTTAAACTTTAAAACGCAAAAAAATTTTGAAAACGCACTTATCACACATAGAACGTAATAATTGTACGTATATTGTAACTAGTATATTTTGTCAGTCCCTGTAAATGAACGATAAACGCAATGCACACCATAATTTTAGTAAGCAATTTATAGTGCGCCTCATTAATGCATTTAAATTTCACTATGTTTAAAATAGTGAAAAATCATTAAATTACACTGCACACGATTTTCCACCGTAGAACAATGTGTAACAGAATTCTTTTGTTTGACCCTGTATATGAATAATAAATGGTTTGCACCCCATATTCTACACAGAATCATGTTTTAATGCGTTTCATAATTGTATATAAATTTCATCATGTTTTAAATGGCGTAGCATCATCAAAATGCACTTGAAACGATTTTTTCCCGTTGACTGCAATGTAGCCGGATAATTTTGACTGTCCCAGTAAAAAAACTATAAGTGCTACACACTTCATTTTGAATAGGGATCATGCTATAGTAAGCGATAATAACATACAAAAATTTCAGGGCATTCTGAGTATATTTACGCGAGTTAGAGCATGGACGGACGGACAGATGGGCAGACGGTAGACGGACAGACAGCAGACAGCAGACGGACAGACAAACCGAAGTTATAAACACATTTCAACGATGTTGGAAAGTGTTAAAAAGGTTTTTTAAGCTCATAATATTGCTCACATCACAAAAAAAAATTTATAGCAATATAAAACAATTGACTTGCATAACATTGTCTTTTTCATCAGTTACTCATTTTTAACACTTTCCAACCTAGTTGAAAACTGTTTATGATTTCGGTTTGTCTGCCGTCTGTCAGTGCTCTAACTCACGTAAATGCACTCGGATTACCCTGAAATTTTTGTGTATTATTGTCGTTTACTATAGCAAGTTCCCTATTTCAACTGAAGTGTGTCGCACTTATAGTTTTTTTACAGCGATAGTCAAAAGTATTCCGTTACATTACAGTCAATGAGAAATAATCGTTTCAAGTGCATTTTGTTGATGATACGTCAATTAAAACATGATGAAATTGATATATAATTATGAAGCGCATTAAAACATGCTTTTTATAGAATATGGGGTGCAAAGCATTTATTATTCATTTACAGGGTTAAACAAAAGAATTCTGTTACAGATTGTTCTATGGGGGAAAATCGTCTGCAGTGTAATTTAGTGATATTTCTCAAACTAATTTCTATCTCAAACATAATGAAAATTATAAATGTATTACTGAGGTGCACTATAAATTGCTCTCTTGAAAGTGTGGTGTGCATTGCGTTTATTTACTGGGACACACAAAATATATCGGTTACAGTACATGTCGATACCTACAGTCTATGTGTGATAAGTGCGTTTTCAACTTTGGCTGGCGTTTTTAAGTTTAACTAATTTTTTTCATAGTACGTGTGTGTTTATAAACTTGGTTGATCATATACAGGGCTACACAAGGGAATCCGTAAGTATTACAGAGTGTGGGAGTGAATTGCTTAAGTGCAGTTTTTAATTGTGTTACGCATTTTCCTGCTGAACTATATTCAGTAGACTAATAGAATGTGGTATATAAATAAATTTATATACAGGGCTACGCAAAGAAAAATATACATTTCCATTTACGGTTAGTAATTGCTGCAAGTGAGGTTTAAATTGCCTTTTAACTTAATATGTGGTGTGTACAAAAGTCTTCAGATAATATACAGGGTTGTACAAAAGATTTCGAGTGCATTTCCATCGATTGGCGAAAATTACTAAATGTGAATATTCTAATTGAACTAAATTTTATCATGCTATATATCCACATCTATTCATCATATACAGGGCTGTACAAAAAAATTTGACTACTTTTTTGACACTGGAATGTAATTTCGAAGACTGTATTTTTCAATATGTTATATGTTTTCTAAACTATTTACTTGCATATCTTCTTTCATCTTATTTAACGGTGAAGTTTCGCTACAGTTTTCTGGATGTGTTTGGAAAGTGTTTCATAATCTATGCTTGACGCATGATTTTTCGTTCTTGTTGTTTTTCACCCGCTTTTCCGATACATTTCCTTCAAAAAACCGGGTTAGATGGTATGTAAGGGGAAAATATGTATGGTTTTTCATGTTTTGGGTACATATAGAACAACCCTACATAGTTGGCAAACCATGGGAAAATACGTACAATTTTCATCTATGTCGTAGAAATTCGTCGTTTCGGCACAATGCGAATATTTTAGTTTATGACTAGCTGATGTTATTATGATTAAATAAATCTTCATGGGAAATGCATGCAATTTATACTTCCAATCGTATTTAAATTTAATCTTAATTTTTGCATACGATGTTTGTTCCATTTTATTTCACTCATTCATTTTTTTTCTTTAAGGTATCAAAAATCAAGCTTGTGTCAAAAGTTACGTTGTGTGTTTTCAGATTATCTACATTTATTAAATCCAAGTACAAAGTTCAAAGAGTATTATGCCGCCTACGTATAGATTCTTGGCAAAAGACAATGTTCTTAAAAATTGAGCAACATTCTTTTGTTACTTCAATACCTTTTCCGACAATATAAAGTTGATGCTTAATCTCTCTTATGACATTTATAAATAAAGCATCCATGCAATTTTATATATATATATCCATCTCTCTTTCAGCCATTGTTTTGAAACTTTCTAGGTCTAGAGTGAAAGTACTGAACGAAGAGATTTTTCTTTTCTTTTTTTTTTACTATTCAAAGAATTTAGACAAGATATGTTGAAAATATTTTTATTTTAAGTTTGCAACAATGCTGTAACAATGATGTTCAAGACACCCAATAAAAGTTGGGAGGAAGAATTTTCATTAAAGAAAAAATAAGTTTTGAAAGTCAGAACGAATTCTTAATATTATAGAAAGTATAAATAATGTTATTCATGGTACACAAGGTCCGTCAGTAGTTACAAGTTATTGGGAAAAACGGTGCAATCAATTTGTAAGGGCCTTATCTAATTTTAAAAGTTTGGTGCTGAGGCGTTGGGGGTTCATTTGTAACACTTTCCAACATAGTTGAAAAGTGTTTATGTTGTTACACTATTTCAAACATATTGAAACTGATATACAGCACTGAGGAACACTACAAGATGTTTACAACAGTAGAATATAGTGTGCATTTACCGTTCATTTACAGTAGGCATGTCTAACTCGTTTACCGCCGCGGGTCAAATTAAGCATTATATACAAAGCCGCGAGGCATATGTAAAATCGAAGATTGCAGTAAAATAAATTATTAGTTTCACCATAGAACCTATAAACATTATAAGTAAAATAACTGTAAAAGTTTTACAAATCTTTAAATTTTCAGACTCAAAATTTGCTACAATCCGATAAGTTATTTTTGTATCTGCAATTTCTTGGTGCTAAAATTTAAAATTCAGTTATATATCATCAGCGTTGCCAGATGAGTGGGATTTTTAAAAAAAATCAGAATGCTACCACATTCTGAAGAGAAATGGTCCCCTCATTTAATGACAGAATAAATAAGACAAAAATTACTATTCCAAAATAGTGGTAGCAATCTTAATGAAAATAGGCCCGTCTAATTGGCAACATTGATATACACATGTTTCCGATGTTTGCCATCTCTAAGACTCTGGTTGATGTAAATGTGTTAGCGCAAAGTGTAATTTCAGCATGCGTGTTCGAACAACTAAATTAAACACAGGTAAAATGCCAAAGGCTTGGCGGGTCATAGAGAAGTTGTCAACGGACCAGTTGTGGCCCGCGGGCCCCATGTTTGACATGCCTGATTTACAGGGACACACAAAATAATTCGGTTACAATAGTGTTTATGAGCGATAATTGCTACAGGTGCGTTTTCAGTTGTGATATGCGTTTTTAAGTTTAACTAATTTTTTGCACATTACTTGGTGTGTAGAAATTCTATAGATCGTATACGGCACAACAAAATTCGATTGCATTTCCTTTTATTGACGGAAATAGCCGAAGGGGAATTTTCAACTGTGTTATACGTTTCCTAACTGTACTAAATTTTACCAAAGTATGTAGTACATATACAAGACTGTAGATCACATACAGGGCTTCACACAAGAATTTGAATACTTTTTCAACTATTGATGGTAATTGTTGATAAATAACAAATTGGGTTTTCAAATGTGTTATGTGTTTTTGAAGTGAGTTAATCTTTGTGTCCGTGCAGTGCTATTAAAAAGAAATTCACCCCAAAAGTTTTAATTTTTCACCCTCCTTGCTGTTCTTTAAATAAATTCAGCCTGAAGGGTCGATTTAGGTAAGTAAATCATTGTTTTCTATAGCTTTCCCACGATTTTTTGATGCTGTGTAGAAGCGTATACGTTCAGCTATCCAGGAGAATGACCATACTGATTTTTGGTCGTCTGTTGGGGCAAAATCTATTACCTATGCTTTTGCATTGAATTCTGCAATGATTTGTTTATTCACTG
The DNA here is from genome assembly GCA_963931845.1 of Maratus michaelseni. NCBI lineage: Eukaryota > Metazoa > Arthropoda > Arachnida > Araneae > Salticidae > Maratus > Maratus michaelseni. Next base: position 269,110,417 of record OZ007593.1, read on the forward strand.
AACAGGTGGTGAAGGATGGATACAATGTTCCGCCTGCAAAGAGTGGGCACATGAGGAGTGCAGCGAATACGGGAAGTAAAAGCTGAGAAAACCATTACATGGCAACATTAAAAATTGTTTGAAAACCTGAATAAAAAAAGTTATTGACCTTAAAAAATGTATACATGTTTTAGAGTTTGATTCAAAATTTATTACAATAAAGCTTTTTGTTACTAGAAGTGTAAAAACTTAATTTCTGATTAGTACTCTGTTTTACCCTACCAACAAAATTTGGAGCTGTTTCAAATGGTCCTAGAGAATGCTTTTTTCAGGTACAGAAGAATTTTCCTGTGGCAACAGGTGTGGTTTTTCAATAGTCCATATTTCTCCAAACGCTTTTGTGGGGTGTTCCGATTTCTCCGCTCTTTTAGACTTTTATCAGCAAAGGAAAACCGTTAGGTACCCTGTTTTACCCTACTTTCCCCTATGTATAATAATACACATGTAATAAAATAATAATAACACATTATGTTTCATTTAACAAAACATAAAGTTTAAAGCTTAACAAAATTTGAAAAGAAAAAAAAGGTTTTGTTATTTCGTGAATTTTTTTTAAATCTCCATATTTTCCGTCTTATTTTCGTTAATATACTTTTCTAATTTTAAAATTATTTCTACTGGTGTCAAATGAGACCTTTTAAAGTTTTGATTTATATTTATTTTACTTGTAATTTTTAAAGCTAATAAGTATAAGAATAAGTCTTCAATGTACAATAAATGATTTGTGAATTTTTTTATCTAAAAAAGTAAAAACAAAATAACCATAAATCTAAATCTTTTAAAAGATGTCATTTGACACCGGTAGAAATAGTGTTAAACTAAGGAATTTTATCTATCAAGTGAGAATTTTTGTATAAAACCAGAGAGAAAAGTATTTTGTCAAGGTTATTATAGTGTCCAAAAACTAATGAATCGGGAATTCAACGAATCAATTTTGTTTATTTTTTTTAATCTGGTACCCTTAAAAAAATAATAATTAGCTGCATGTAAGAATAAGCTCTGTTCGTATGAATAATGGATGACAAGTCAGAATCAACAGTGTGAAACATTTTATGTAAAACTATACCATGTTATGTCACACATTCATAAACTGCTTAAAAAACTTGTTAGAAGGTTAAGGCAATTACTTATTACTTGGTCTTAAGTTCAATGTGACAGAAAACATGGAACAAAATAGATCAGCGGCTAAAAAACTGTGTCTAGACTCAAATTTCGAACAAGCAAACGACTCTGCGCGAGAATAACAAATATAAATGTGAATAATTATTACATGCTCTACAAAACAAAAACACAAAACCAGAATAACGATGTAAGGTGAAATATATGAATAAAGCTGTCAACGAGAAATGGTGTGACACGCCGAGCTATTTACCAGTAATAATAATAGTTGCTTATGAATCGTAGAATGGTTTAATAATGTCGAGAGTTAAGAAAAAGCAAAAGTTGAATAAAACACAATCCATGCTGGTATCATATTAAACGCTATGATTAGAATTTTCTTTTAAATCATAAATTGATTACAATTTCTTTTTAAAAGATAAATTCTCATCTGTAATCATCATTGAAAAAAATATCGAAAAAAAAAATCATAATTTAACCCTTTCAGGGCAAAATACTTCATTTGCTAACTCTTGAAATGGTTCTTTAATACCAGGATTTACGAACAAATTTATTGGAAAATGAGCAAACGCGTTTCTTCACGTACATTATAAAATAAAAATTTTATTTCAAAATCCTGGTGTCAATGTGGCATTTTGGAATTAAAATTAAGCGGGATATATTATATCCACTTATATTAACTTTCAAAATGTATATTGCATATTTCAAAATGTATATCTCTGTACCGTCTGTACCATAAGTCTGTTCAGAAAAAAATTCAGAGATTTCAAAAACTCATAAAAAAGTAAACAAATTGTTGTATGAGAGTCCGGTTTTCACCATAAGACTTCCACCAAAGAAAGAGGTGGTTTTTTTCACCACTCCTGTACTTTTTTGTAGCAAAGGAAAAAAAAAAGTTCAAAATTTCACTAATGGGTATTTATTTGTACTTGAAAAATTTTTATTTTCTCATGTGTAAATCATTTTTATTATTATTATTTCGTTTTCTCCAGTGTTTAGACTTTAAGAAAGACAGGTGGACAAAATAACAATCGTGATTTAAACAAGAAAACGAGCCACACAGAAAAAAAAAAAAAAAAAAAAAAAAAAAAAACATACACCGTAAGTTAATGGAGATTTTAATGCATTTGCTTAATACTAGATTTCTTTTTTCATTTTATATGGAATCAAAATGATTTCAACGTAAAGAAAAGATATCTGAAAATCGCGACGAAAACTTAACCATTTACTGTATAATTTTTTTTGTCTTTACACACACACACACACACACACACACACAAAAAGGAATACTGATGAATTTTTCAATTATAAAAAGAACAGAAAGAAATACAATTTAAAACAATAAAAAAAAATCGAGTAAAAACTAAGAATAAATATGAATGTTACAGCTGTATTTATTACCAATTTTTAACACGATCTCGTCAATAATGAACAAAATATGTTCTTAATACTTTTGTTTAAATTCAGCTGCAGCTGAAAATTAGTCATAACTTAATTCGAACTTAACAAAATTTTACTGCAATGTTTAAGTGGATTTTCGAAATTCCTCTACTGAGAGCAGTCACTGTAACCGTATTAATTTTTGATTGAAAATAAAGATAAAACATTTTTTATGTACGTCACTGAAGAGATCGATAAGAAAAAGACATAAAAAAGTCGCACAAAAGGAAATGATAATAAAAAGAATTGGTTGATGACAGTTGGCAATGTATTTTGTATAACGTGTTTGCAGGGCCTGACTAATGTAGGGGCATACGGGGCAGCTCTCCTGGTTCCCCTATTTGAGAGGTCCTCCCATGGATCTACGCAGGAATTTTGTTAAAAAGAAGCCAAATGATAAAAATTGGCCAAAATTCTTACTTTTTCTAAGATTTAGGGAGGAGGAGTCCTTCCTGCTTCCGTACTCCATGCCTCCACTCCTCCAAAAAGAACCAACTACATCATCAGAAAGCTAATGATTAAAATTTTATTGTAACAACTTGGTAGTCCATTGCTTTCAAGAGGAATTCATTATTGACGTTATTCTTTTAACAAGGCATATTAAAATCATTAATGATGACTACTTGGGGGCATTTTTCTTTTAGACATATTATGACATACATATGATATTATGACAAATAGTCAAGAATGACTAAAAGGCCTGTATTTGCATTTCAAAGGCTCGCATGAGCCCTTATATTCGTATATACGTATATCTTGTTAATTTTAATTAACTTTGTGGTATTCTGTCTACACTTTATCATTAACTATCTCAGTTGGAGATTAGGTTAGTAATGTTGAAAGAACTTGATTAATGTACAGTAGAACTCCAATTATCCGAATCAATTGGGACCAGACCCCATTCGGATAATCAAAAATTCGGATAATTGGATTTTTCCGAAAAAAAGGATCTATTTTAATTTATTACTGTATGCATGTTGAAAATGGCAGAAAAAACTACTTTTAAGGAAAAAAAGCTTTTAATTAAGTAAATGAAAAGGCAAAATTTTACATGTTAAGCGTACTTACGAGTGATGTACATTATGTACGTACCGTACTGTAAATGAAAGTCATTGCTCGCTGAATATCTCGGTTAAAGTAAGCTGTTTGAGAGTCATCATCCGTTTTCGGGAAGCCAAGTCGCGCATCCGCTTGACAGTGAGAAGTTGCATGTGGTCAATAGAGCTCAGTGGGTCACACTCGGGCTGGTGCTCTATCCACTTCAACGCAGTTTCAAGGTGGGCAAATGCTTCACTAGCTGATGGTCCCATGTTTGCTTCAACTTCGACATTAAGGTCATCTTCATCCACGATACTTTCTGCTCTCACACTTTCAATAAGTTCATCATCATTTAGAATTTGAAACCCAGGATCTGACGAATCACACACCATCCACTCTCCTATATCTTCATCACTAACTTCTGAACATCCAGGAATTCCAGGAACATTCTGATCATCCAGGTTTCTGAATTCCTCAAGTGGCACGTCATCCCCATCTTCTCCTGTCTCTTCCGCGGAGGGAAAAGCAATAGCGCGCGTAGACAGAATCATTATTTTGCCAATCGCAGTAAGTTTCCGTCTTAATTTTTTTTGAAATTCGGAAAGTGATTCGGATAATCGGCGATTCGGATAGTCGGAGTTCGGATAATTGGAGTTCTACTGTATTTTGAAATTCAAAGGTATTATAACTATATATATATATATATAAAGCTGTATTTATATTCTCTTAAAGTTGTGATCATTTTTCTTGTGATACCCTGTATAACTAGTACGAAATTTATGTATGAAGTTTAGAAAATTCAGGAAAATTTTCTATGAATAGATTGAAAAGAGGCCCTCGGAACAATGCGTGCTCCGTGGCCCTAGATAGTCTAAGTCGGGCCCTGGTAGTTTGTCAGATAAAACAACTTTGAATAGCATCTGTACTTTTAACAAGCTTCGTTAAAATTTGGAGTAGTCATATTCTTCAATGTTGTCTCCATTGCATCTTCAATTATAATGATTTTCTAAGACGCAATTATTCAGTTTCAGTAAAGATAAATCAGCAATAAAATTTAAAAAATCTCCACAGGTATAATTCCAAAGAAATGATTCCTTACAGTAACATCAGCTGATTGAATATTCTTTTCAGGAACGAAATTATTTAGAATTAAAAGGTCAGCTTTAATAAAACTATACTACACCGATGTTTCTAGTGCGACACGATATCATACACTTGAGATGTAGTACTTGAAAACATAAAGTTTGAGGATATTAACTGCATCGGTGTTTATCAGAACTAAACAGAAATAAACAAGAATGAAAGATCATGAATCAGGAATAGATTGTGAAACACTTTCCAACACTAGAAAAATATTATTAAGAATTTTCATATTTTCCTATAATGAAGTGGAGATAAATAAGCAACTTAAAAAATCATATAACTCGGTAAAAATCCTCTCTTTTCCAACAATTTTTGTCGATATCCGGTAATTTGGGCGAATTCTTTTCTGTAGCCCTGTATGCGATCTATAGAATTTATACACGCCACCTAATACGTTTAAAATTAGATAAGTTAAAAAAACTTTTTAGTTGTAACACAGCGGCAAACGCACTTCTAGCATTTATCGATCTTAGTCAGTTCTGTAACGGAATTCTTTTGCATGTCTCTGTAAATAAACGATAAATGCTATGTACTCAGTGATTTCATTATGACTGAAGTATCATAACATCATTAAAATGCACCGACAACGAATTTTTCCCCATATAACATAATGTAAACGAATTCTTGTGGGCGTTTCTGTAAATGAACTATAAATGCTACTTTTTCTACACTCCTGAGAAAGCATATTGTAGTCCATCTCAGTGATGCATATCAATCTCATTGTTTTTGAAATATCGTAACATCAATAAAATGCACTGCAAACTATTCCCCCCCCCATAGACCATAATGTAACTGAATACTTTCGTGTGTCCCTGTAAACGAACTATATATTTCATTTTCAATATCGAAAATTCTATAGTAAACCTCAATAACATAAAAAAAAATCATGGCAATCCCAGTATATTTACGAGAGTTATAGAACGTAGAGACGGACGGCAGACACACAAACGGAATTTATAAACACTTTTCAACTATGTTGAAAAGTTTTAAAAAGCTACAATATTTGCTAATGACAATATATGTAGAACTTTCCTCGGAAATATGAAACTTTTCACACAGATGTATAACAGAAAAATAATTGAAAATACAATTAATAAAGAAACATTTTAACATTGTCATACATGGGAGAGTGCTTCCAGGCTAAGAAAAATCGACGTTGAATAACAACGTGTATAAGTATTAAAAATGCTTTAATACGCAAAAAATATAATTTAAATTAATTTTTGTCTACGGATGTTTTCTATTTGTAATTGAAATTTAACAAAATTACATTTATCCGAGCACCGAATATTAGGCTAATATTTAAGATAAGTTCTAAACGCAAAATAAATCATTTTATATAGATTATTGTTTTAAAATGACTAAGTATGCACTGATTATATTTACAAAGCATTATCGCTCTTGAGGGCTTTTTTTTTCGCTTCATATTACATATCATGGCTTTTCCTATGCATCTAATTTAAATAATGTTCATTGTGTATTGAGATACATTGTTAAAAATAAGTGTAATCAGTTTATCCTAATGAATTTGACGTCCTTTGAATATTAAAAATATTGACAAATCTTTGCTTATATCAAGATTTTTTTAATTTTATGTTGAGTTTTGATTGTATAAAATATGAGTAGAAATGTCGCTTATTAAACGAAATTTTATAGTAGACACATCTAATTTAATTTAAAGAAAACACCTTGTATAATAAGTGAGATACGCTATTGGAAAAGAGATATTTTTGAATAATTCAAAATATCTATTTTTTAAATGTTCAAAAATTTGATAAATCTTTGCTTAGATCAAGATTTCTCTTTCTTGCTCACCTTTACTAGGATAAATATTTCTTTTACCAAGCAAAATTTTTAAATTCGCGTCTAATTTAAAGAATGTTCATTGTATATTAACATAAAATGTTAAAAAAAGAAAAGAAAAGTGTAAGAAGTTTTTCAAATGCTCGTTTAAATATTCAAAAATTTAATTCATCTTTACTTGGAACAAGATTTTTATCTTCTCGATTTTCCTTTCTTGCTCAATTTTGACTGTATAAGAGATAAACCAGAAATGGCTCTTATTAAATAAAATTTTATGGAAAGTGTATCTAATTTACAGAATATTAATTGTATATTGATATATGCTGTTAAGACACAAGTTGGAAATTGTACGTCAAACGTGACAAATGAGGTGCGTTCGTACTATAACTAGTTTTATACATATTCAGATCTTGGTACAATAGCTGTTGCACACTCTTATGCAAAAATGTATGAATACAAAATTTATTTTATGTACATATTTTCAGATTATAGATATTAATATTATTTTATGAAATTAAGTTTCAATACACTTTTACAAACAATTAATTACAATTCTGTTATATTAAAACTATACTATGTGCAAATATCCAATACAAGACAATGTAAAAAAATCCTCGTTATTATTTCAGTGAAATGAATTATATCGTCTATTATTATGATATGATTAATTTCCGTAATAAAATAAGTACATTTTAATTTGGCAACATTTTATCTTTTGTTGACATTTACTGAAAATTCCAATGGTAAACTTAAGCCTAGCTTTGAAAATTTCAGAGCTTGAAATCCATATTTAGACTCTTTTTCCATTTAATATCTATTTCTCCGGAAACATCTATCCAAAAAAATGTCGATAGATTATATCATTGCTATATTAAACAATTTTAGTATACAAATTCGGTTTTTAAATTGAGTAATACGGAAAAAATATGGCTCCATCTTAAATAGGACGCAATCACCATGACAACCTTGAATCATTACCTATCATGGTATATCATTGAATTAATTACGTATAATAAGATTTAATATAGAATGAAGAAAACTTTTATTAATATATTTTTAAGTTTGGATTCGATTTTCATAAAATTATAAATGACTCGATAAAATTCTGCAACTGTTATATATATATTAAATTTCAAACCATTCGGTTGGGTAGTTTTTGCGCTGTTGTATGCGGACAGACGGACACGGACAGACCAGACGACGACTATAGGTGCTACGTATTTATATGATTACGAACTCACCTAAAAAAGTAAAAAAATAAAAATCCAAATGTATTCACGTTCTTGTAATATTGAAAAGTTAATACATCGTTTCTTATATCAAGATTTTTCTTTTTTGCTCAACTTTGACTGCATAAAAACTAAGAAGAAATATTTCTCATTAAGCCAAATTTAGACAAAACAAAAGCAGATGCATCTAATTTAAAGAACGTTCATTGTAAATTGAGATACACTATTAAAAAATTGTAAGTAATTTATCCAAATGTTCTTTGAAATATTTAAAATTTTGATAAACAATTTCTTAGATCAAGATCTTTTTTTTCTTACTCAACTTTGACTGTATAAAAAATAAGCAAGAAAAAATCTCTTATTAAACAAAATAAAAGGATAGGCATCCAATTTAAAGAACGTTCATTGTGAATTGAGATACACTGTAAGCAGTTTATCCAAATGTTCTTTGAACACTGAAAAGGTTAATAAATCGTTTCTTAGATGGATGTTTTCTTTCATGTGCAACTTTGTATAAAAATAAGCAAAAGTATCTCTTATTAAGCAAAATTTAAGCAAAATAAAAGGGGATGCACCCAATTTAAAGAATGACCCTTGTGAGTTCAGATACACTGTTAAAAATTTTTTTAAGTATTTAATCCAAATGTGCTTTGAATATTTAAAAATTTGATAAATAGTTCCTTAGATCAAGATTTTCCTTTCTTGCTCAACTTTGACTTTATTAAAAAAAAAAATCAGATTAATCAAAATAAAAGGATATGCATCCAAGTTAAACAAGGTTCATTGTAAATTGAGATACACTGTTTAAAAAAAGTGTAAAAGTTTATACAAATGATCTTTGGATATTGAAAAGGTTAATAAATTAAAATAAAAGTATATACACACAAATAAACATGTGATTCCATTACCTAAAAGATGACTAAAGCTTTAATTAGATTTTAAAACATTAAAATAAATAGAGCACTTTCGGCTGGGAATGCAGCCTTCATCAGGATTTATAATTAAAACTGGTGTTAAAACAAACGTCCAGATCACATTCTTGTAAACAGTATGTTTCTGTACTGCGAGCCTACGGCATAGTTCAAACATTCTTGTAAACAGTATGTTTCTGTACTACGAGCCTACGGGATAGTTCAAACATTCTTGTAAACAGTATGTTTCTGTACTACGAGCCTACGGGATAGTTCAAACATTCTTGTAAACAGTATTTTTCTGTACTGCGAGCCTACGGGATAGTTCAAACATTCTTGTAAATAGGTTTCTGTACTGCGAGCCTACCGGATAGTTCAAACATTCTTGTAAACAGCATGTTTCTGTACTGCGAGCCTACCGGATAGTTCAAACATTCTTGTAAACAGCATGTTTCTGTACTACGAGCCTACGGGATAGCTCAAACATTCTTGTAAACAGTATGTTTCTGTACTGCGAGCCTACGGGATAGCTCAAACATTCTTGTAAACAGTATGTTTCTGTACTGCGAGCCCACGGGATAGTTCAAACATTCTTGTAAACAGTATGTTTCTGTACTACGAGTCTAAGGGATAGTTCAAACATTCTTGTAAACAGTATGTTTCTGTACTGCCAGCCTAAGCATTCCGAACTTGTTTTATATGTTAATAAATTGTTTCTTAGATAAAGGTTTCTCTTTCTTTTGCAACTGTGTATAAAAATAAGAAAAAATATCTCTTATTATTCAAAATTTAAGAAAAACAAAAGGAGATACACCCCATTTAAAAAATGTTCATTATGAATTGGGATACACTGTTTAAAAAAAGTGTAAGCAGTTTATCCAGTTTGTTCGTCCAAATGTTCTTTGAATATTGAAAAGGTAAATAAATCTTTCCTTAGATGAATTTTTTTTTTCTACCGCAACTTTGTATAAACATAAGGAAAAATATCTCTTATTAATCAAAATAAAAGGAGATACATCCAATTTAAAGAGTGCTCGTTATAAGTTGAGATACGCTGTTTTAAAAAAAAGTGCAAACAGTTTATTAAAATCTTCTTTGAATATATAAAAATTCGATAAATCTTTGCATAGATCAAGATTTATCTTTCTTTCTCAAATTTGACTGTATAAAAATAAGCAGAAATATTTCTTATTAAGCAAACGTTAAGCAAAATAAAAGGAGATCCATTTAATTTAAAGAAAGTTCACTGTACATTGAGATACACTGTTAAAAAAAGAAGTGTAAGCAATTTATCCAAATGTTTTTAAGTAGTAATTTGTTAAATCTTTGCTTAAATAAATATTTTTCTTTCTTGTTCACTTTTACGGTCAGCAGAAATGGCTCTTATTAAGCTGAATTTTATGACATGTGCATCTAATTTAAAGAAAGTTTATTGTGTATTGAGTTATGCTGTTGAAAAAGAAGCGTAAACAATTATTCAAATATCCATTGAATATTCAAAAACTTGATAATTCTTAAATCAAGAATTTTTATTTTTGCCCAACTTTCACTGTATAAAAAAAAAATAAACAGCACTTGCTCATATTGTACTAATTTTTATAGCAGAAAGCGTTTTTCTTCAGCATTTTTATTTCAAAATATCTGCTTTTTTTCGAATGTCTGCGTGTAGTATATTAATTATTAATTTTTATCACTAACAAAGACGCAAACACGCCAACTCAAGAACATTTACAAATTTCAAGGTCGAAACTTTACAATAAATGAAAAGTGGCACTGATGTCTTTTTCCCAAGCATCCTAAAGCTATTTTATGCCTGAGTACACGACCGCAAAAAACAAATACATTTCACTTTCAGAAAATGAGTGTCTATTTTATAAAATGACGGAATCGCTACTCCAAGTATGTCACGGAATTCGATAATTTGAGTTTTGAACACCGGGTGCTTAGGCAGCCGAATAACTTGAGAAATTGGACCATCATTAAAATTACAGTTTCCGGGTCGACGCTTGTTATGGCAATACCTTTTCAACGGACAATCCATGAACGGGTGTTGTCTATGCTATGGTTCAGTGATTCATACTTTTGTTTTTATTTTTGCTCGCAACGAAGTATATAAAGTGAAAGTAGGAGTCATTTTCAAGCGAGAAGTGATCCACATCCTCCAAAATCTCCTTCGGATAATACGTTTCAACAATGAATCGAATGGTAAGTCTTGGACTTAGAATATCGTCTGTGAACATAACGAATTTACTTTGAATTAAGGTGAACATATTTTTAAAATGTTTCAACCTCAAGGATTTGAAAACTTTAGAACTTAAAACATTAAAATTTTTTTTAAACAATTTGCTAAAATGGGGTTAAGGGGGGGGGCTGTACCAAAGGTCCCATATTAGAATATAATACACATTTTTAACTTTAAAAATAAATGCATAAAATTAAGAAGAATTATAACAAACAATCTAATTAAAACTTTTTATATTATTATTATTATTTTTATTATTATTATTAACATTATTTCCATTTTTAAATTTTAAAAGTTACAAATTTTAAATTCTAGCAATGTTTGAAATTTAATATCCTTCTGAAAATAATTCTTTTTACATACTTTCTTGTTTTTTGAGTACAAAAGAATAATTTAATTTGTCTTTTAATTTGTCTTCGGGATTTATTAAAAAATATTTATTTAAAAAAAATTAAAATGGGTAGTTTTTACTAGTACTTTTTAATACGAGAATCATATTTTCAAAATAATAAATTTTAAAAAATGGGTAGTTTTTACTAGTACTTTTTAATACGAGAATCATATTTTCAAAATTCTCTCTTAAAACAAAAAACTCAAAAGATAATTTAAAGATATGTTTAACTGAAAACATTGCACAGAGTTCCAAAACTTTATATTTAATAGAAACTTAGAAATATCAATTTAAATACGACAAATCTTGAAAAATTACATTCTTAGATAAATGTATGCAACCTTCTGAGCATCTGAGGGCTTTCCTACATTTTTATAAAAATGCATATAAAATTCAGGTTAATTTATATTTCCTTCAGTAATTTAGTAATAAAATACATTTCTTCATCTAAGATATTTTTTCTGGTTAAAGAAAAAAAACCTACAGCCAATTTAAGTTGTTTTTTGTAGTCCTGGAAGAAGGTGCTACCAGTACGAACAGTCAAACATAAAAATAATTATATTTCTTATCTAATTATCTTATGTACTTGCATTTGCGCCATTTTAGTCTAAAGACTTTTTTCCTTTTTTTTTTTTTAAAGCCACCGCAGGTTCTGTGCATCACCTTAATAAGTTATTCTCAGAATTATGTTAAGTGTCGTATTTTCCAATTGCATATTAATTAAAATATTTGCATTTAGCAATAATTTTTTGTAGATGGATAAAAATAAAATGTTAAAATTAACAAATTCTATTTTATAACCACAAGGATAGCTATATCTTTCAAAAGTTGAATACTTAAAAAAGGGGGGATGGAGTAGGGGAGCACGAAAATAATTTAAGTTTTAAGCCCCGTTTCTCCGCCTGAAACTCAGTAAGGCTCAAGACTTCAGAATGATTAATAATGTAGACAGATCTTCAGCAGCATCTAACATTAGAGACTATGTGATTTTATTTTCCGCAATTTCTAAGAAAAGTGGTTGAAAAGAAGCAAATATTGTAGATAAGATATTATTATATTCAATCAGGGTTAACTATTTTTTTTTTCTTACTGTTCTCTAACTTTCACAAATCTGTTGAAGAATATTTCTCTTAAATATAAATTTTTATATCTTTGACTTAGAAATATCGTCTATGAATTTACTGAATTTACATTGTCTATTGGTTAAAATTGTAATGTATGAAATTACTGAATTTTTTGTTGCCCGAAAAAAGAAAAAAAATGCTTATCAGTAACATATCTAATTTTACAAATAATGTTTTTTTTTCCCCTGTAATTTCTAAGAAAAGTGATTGGAAAGAAGAAATATTGTTGATATGATATAATTAGACCCAATAAGCGTAAAATATGTTTTTCTTACTGTTCTCTAACTTTTTCAAACCTGTTGAGGAATATTTCTCTTAAAAAATTATACAAAATTAATTAAGTCTTGGACTTAGGAATATCATTTATGAATGTACTGAATTTATATTAGCTATTGCAGATTCAAAATTATAATGCATGGAAATACTGAATTTTTTGTTGCGCGAAAAAACAAAAAACAAACAATTTATCTTCTTATTAGTAACATATCTAATTTTATAGATCATATGGTTTTTACTTTCTGTAATTTCTAACAAAAGTGGTGGGAAATAAGCCACATTGTAGATAAGATAATTATATCCAAAAAATGTATTTTTTTTTTCTTAGTGTTTCCTAACTTTTAAAACCTTTTCAGGAATATTTCTCTTAAAAAATATTATAAAAAAATATTTTTTAAGTCTTAAACTATATTAAGTCTTAAACTTCGTCTATGAACGCACTAAATTTACGTACTTTTACACAAAAACGTAAAAAATACCTATGAAAAGGCTGTTTTTTTTTCTTTTCTTTTTTTCCCCTGCAGTGTGAAAAAATGTTCATATCAATAACTGTTTTACGACTAGTATATAATTTTACAGGCTTGTCGATTTTACTTTCTCTAATTTCTAAGAAAATTAGTTGGAAAGAAGCAACAATCTAGATATGGTATAATTATATCGAAGAAATTTAAAAATATTTCTTTATAACTACTTTCTAACCTTTTAAAACCTGTTGAGGAATAGTTCCCTTAAATAAGAATAAAAATAATTCAATTTTAAGCCTTGTTGAACTTAAAAATACTATCGATGAACGTACTGAATTTACGTTGTCAAAGACACAGACTTAGAATTTTAATCTTTAAAAATGCTTAAAATTCTGTATCGTGTAAAAAAATTGTGGATATCAGTAACTATTCTTCACGTAATATCTGACTTTACAAACCTTTTGGATTATTTTTTCTGTAATTTTTAGGAAAAATGGTCGGTAAGAAGCAACACTCCATATTTGGTACAATTATATCCAATAAATGCAAAGTATTTCTTTCTAACTATTTTCTTTTCTTTTTTTTTTTCAAACTTTGAGAAAAAAATTTTTAAAACAAAAATGATTAAAAAAGAAAAAGATTTTTATATTTTCTATTTAGAAATACTGTCTGTGGACATATTAAATTTACGTTGCCTGAAACACAGATTTAGAATTTAATCTATAAAAAAATTGTGCATATCAATTACTGTTTTATGGATAATATCTAACTTTACAAACGACGTGGATTCTTTTTTTGCAATTTTTAAGAAAAGTTGTAGGAAAGAAGTAACATTCTAGGGAAAAAAATAATTATATAAAAAAAAACGTAATATATTCCTTTATAACTATTTTTATTTCATGCTTCGTGGATATTTCCTTTGACCAAAAACAATAAAAAATAAATAAATTTTGAATAGTTTTAAGTTAAACATTTTTTTAGCACCAAGTAGTTGAGTAATTTAGTCGAGTAGCTCCGATTTTAACCTTAATAGATTTGGTTATTAAAAATTTTAGATAGTTTCTTCAAAAGTAACCCCATAACTTGTCTTAATCAGATCATGTTTTTAACATAAAATTACAGCTGAATATCTTGAGCACAGTTTTATGGTCCTATAACAATTAACTCAATTTCTGTATTTCATCAATAAACTTTCAACGTTATTAATTAGAAGATTAGTTATATTTTAGAAGTTGGTAATATCTTGCAGTAAGATATTTATTAATTCAAATACTAGTTTCTATTGATTTTTAAATTCCTAAATTTCATTAGAAAAAATAATTTTTCGATATATTTAACAGAAAATAATTGTTTAACTAAATCGTTTCAAGTCTTAATAATAATAATAATAATAATAATATATATATATATATATATATAATTTGTATATTTAATCTAGATTCTTTTAATTTTAATATTTAATATAGATTTATATCATTTAAATATTTAATTACAATTTATTATTTAATTATTATCTTACATTTAATAATATTAAGTTGTTTTAATTTTTAATCTTTCATCTTTACTATTCTTTAAATCTTTAATTTTTCCTATTGATAAACAATTTTCTGAATTCTGTATAAATATTTGTTTTGCAAAAAAATTATTTGCTACAACTACTGATATATTAAAGCTTTAAAAAATAATTTATACTTTTTAATTTCCACTTTAAAAATAATTTTCACTTTAATTAACACTTTTTGAGATATTTTTGCTGCTAATGAGAATTTATTCAAAGGCTGTTTTGTAAAAATTAAATTTTTTTTTCAATATAGCTTAGTTGCGTTACGTTATTATAATGCTGTTTTACAATTTTATTGATATTAAACAATCAAAAATCACCCCTTTTTGAAACATTTCAAGACTTTTAGAATAATAAAGATCACGATAATGAAACTTTAAGCGAAATCTGCATAAAAAATGATGTAATTCCTATTTTCTAAAACAATGTTGAATAAACCCTTTGTTTTTTAAGTAGTTCGTGCCAGTTATTGATATGATCCTATTAGTATAAGCTGACAAATCCATAAATTTTTCTTCTTTTTCTTCTTTCGACAGGAATGTAAAGAAATAGAAAAATCGGACACGCATGAAATGTTTACATCTCTGACATTGTATGTTATTTATGTGAAATCATTGAATTAATTAATTACTTAACTTAATTTGACATTCCATGTAATTTATTTTTTCTCCATATTAGTGTGACGGAATAGCAAATGCAGAAATTGTAATATGACAATTCTGGAAGTTATTTATGCGAAATCTGATAATTCAATTTAATTTATTTTATTTTTACGGTTTAATAAAAGAGAATTCTTTACATCTGTTTACATCTTTGAATGCTATTTATAAAAAATCTTTTAATTTATTAATTCGATTTTATTTTATTTTTTTGTGTGATATCTAATGAAGAATACAGCCTCTACCAAATGTGTATTATAAGAATTTTGCTTCATAGATGAAATAATGCTTTATATTAAAATAAAAAATTCAAATTTTCTTTTCCATAATACTAGATTACTATACCAATCTTTCACAAATACAAATAGCCTTTTTCCACTTTCTTTTAACTACTTCTTACGCAATACCTTGCTTTGAGGAGAAAGCTTGTCCTCCATAACGTTTGAATTTTTTTAGAGTACATTATATATATAAATATCTATGTATATACAGAAGAAGCAGAAAAAAATGTGTTTGAAATAATAATAATAATAATAATAATAATAATAATAATAATAATAATAATTGTTTTAAACCAAACAAGCAATTTTTTTTAACCAGAATTTTAAAAATCACTAATTGGGGGAATTTTATAGTTTTTAATAACAATTTTACGTAAACTTGCTGTTTTAAAATGCTAACGTGAACCAGATAACTTTTGATGCATAAAAAAGTTTTAGAATCACTCGCAAATTAAATAGAACTACTGAAAGAAATTTTTGTGATAATTTTTCTGTTTTCTATTCTATTTTTTAAAGAAATTGAATTTTTGTTTAATTTGCAAACATTTATTTAGTATTATAAAGGAGACAATGATAATTTCTAATTTTGAAATGAACATTAAGATTACTTTAGTTGTCGAAAGAAAGCTTGTCCCCTTTGATCATTTCAAAAACTAGACTTTTCATGTTTGCACTGCGGTTATATAAGATTTTGATTCGTTTCTAACTCTAGGTTTAAAGAAGCCATGACTGTTTATCCTGCCTACATATCAAAATTAGACTTTTGTGATCGGAATAACAATGGGAATATTCAAAGAAAAAAAAAAATGGAAATTTTGCGGAGGAAAAACCCAATTTTTGGAATTTTCTTTACCATTTGAAAAAAGTTGAAATTTCATTTATACGATATTATATTTAAAATTTTATAATAGCTGCATTGTGATGCTTTTTCTTTTTTTTCTTCATGTTCAATGTGTCACATGAAAACATTAACTTATAAAATACATTATTAAATGCGTTTTCTTACATTAAAATGAAAAATTAGCTGCAAAATTAATCAATAATACCAATTAGTAAAAATGATAAGGTTAGAAACGATGTAATACATAGTATCAATTAGAATTATGCATTTATTTTTATTACCACATGTGCAATTTTTTATATAATTCAAATAGTAATCACCAGAAATATTTTACTATTATTAAATATATATTTTTAAATAACACGCAGTTGAAATTACTTACTCTTTTTTTCCTTCACCTTCAGCCTTTTATTATCGGCATCCCCTGTACAATTTTAAAATTTTGAGCACTGCTACTTCTGATTAGTAATCCTTGTCTACTGCAGAAATTATGTGATTAAATAAAGCAAAAATTACTATTCGGAAATAGTTGTAGTCGAAATTAAGGATTTACGTAACCCGGCACGCAAACATGACACTCATCGCGAAGAAGTTAAAATAAACTTGTCTAATTGTATTTTTGTTTTTGTTTTTTAAATAAATGCATATAAATGAAATTAACACAGTTTAATCATTTTTCTAGAAAAATTTGGTTGAAAATAATTTATATAAATTAATATATGTACAAACATCCTTGAATGCTGCAATTGTAGAAAGTGCAACTGAAATGATAATTTAATAAGTTGAATGATGTATTACAAACAATCGTGTTTAAATTAAGCAAGGGAAGCTACTTTAGAAAACATTTATTAATTTTTGCAGTATGTTCATATAAAATGAAAATAAAAAAATTGAGTACATAAATAAATAAAAAAAAACTTACTGTTTTATATTTTCTTAGAATATATAAAGTTTTAAGCATTTTAAAAAAATTAATATAAAATAATAAAAGCTTTTTTCGCAGTTATATATTTTAAGAAAACATAACTGCAAGAGAAGCTTTTATTTGTAAAACATCAATTTTTTCAAAACTTACAATTAAAAAAAAAAAAAAAAAAAAAAAAAACTGGCAAAAACAGTTTATTTTTTTTTCCACCATTTCAAAATTTCCGTAAATTTTACATTTCTAATCTGGAATAATCCTAGCAATGTGCTCGGATGACGGTGAACTTCTGAAAAATTCAATTCTTACGATCACTGAGTTGCCGTTATCACTCAGTTTTTTGTTGAGCTTATTGACAGCAACAACATATCTGTAATAGGTCTGGTAAAGTTCTTGCTTGTCAAAGACTGCGAGCAACAGTGTTTAAAGTTTAAATAGAATTCTTTCATGGCCACCGCTTTTTGTGCTAACTACTCAACCAACAAATCTTCAGAGCTATTTAAAGTATCAATAAAAAATAAAAATAAAAAACTTAAACTGAGACCCGCGGGTGTTTTAACGGTAAGCTTGTTTGTTTAAAGCTTTCTTTAGTGATCTGTGTCCATTTAGCTCCGTTGTTCTGCACTGTCTCTTTCCTAAAATATAAAGTAATTTTGTATTCTACTAGTTTTATCATTCTGTTATTCTTCTGAACTCTCCTCCTTTTTTGTAGCAGTTTATAATAGAACTAAGAGTTGGGCTGGGTTGATTTATGTCGGCCGATTATCTACACGAAGTGCCCTCCGTGGGGTCTTTCTAAGGGATCCTAACCCGTACTTACGGCAAGGTTAGAAAAAAGCCACGGAAAACTGTGAACGGTTAGGTCGACGAGCGCGACAGGAGTTTGAACCCAGCACCTCCCATCTACCAGATTTGAGAGCAGAACCTCTCAGCCACTGGTGGGGCCCTAAAATTAAGAGAAATCCTCTTGCCAATTTCTGAAAGTACCTACCAAGCGCAGAAGTGGGTGAAATATTTCTTTAGAGTTTCTGATCTTTCATTTTTGCCGCATTTGAATCTCTTGATGCGCTGTTTTACCTCTTAAGTTACACAGGTTTCTTTTTATTTTAAGATAAAAATATAAAAATTCAAACTTGAAAGGATTGAAAAATATTTTAAGGTCAATTTTTGCAAAAAAAAAAAGAATAAATAAATAAATAAAATAAAAAAAGATTTAAAGACAAAATACTTAAAAACTTTCCACTGCAATAAAATGAACGAAAGTCAGATTTGTATGGCATTTATTTTTGCCGTGTAATAAACGTTATTTGTCGCTGCCTATAAAAACTGAAGCTTTATTTTTATTTGAATTTATTATCGATCACAATAAGACTCCATCGCTCTAAATATAGAGCGAGAAGAAAATTAGGAAGATTAAAAACCTGTAATATGTAAAGGTTTGAAACTCATTTCAACTTAGGCTATAAAATTCAGATTGCAAAAACATGTATTTTAACCTTGTATTTAAAATAAGATGAACAAGTTGAAAGCTCTAAATAGTTCCTGCCCAGATTTGGCTTTTAAATTGAACTTTTCACTCAGTGCCGCAGTAAATCTATTTTTCGTCTGGTATGCGATTTCTTTTTCTACCGATAGTCAGTGCATCAATAGTGATGACTGAGGATGCCAATAAAGCGCCTATCCAACTTGACCGCTGGTGACAACGCACCACTTACACCAGCCTTGCTGCGGTTAAATATTCATTATAGAAAATCGAAGCTGATGATTCTATACAATTTTAACCTGTTCCTTAAAAAAAATGCATTTTTATAATAAAGAGAAATTAACTTTTATGTTTAACATCGTTAGTGGCGGAATGATGATTATAGTCTCGTCGATTTTATTATAAATTAGTTGATTATTAAGAGGAAGGTATTATTAGTTATCGACCAAGTTTGGCTATACTGCCACAAGTTAACTGTCTTCAAAAAAGTCTTTTAAATGCGAAAAATAATTCAAATTTTCATTTTCGTGAAATATATTCAAATTTTGAAAAAATATTTTTAACTCGCAAATTTTGACGTCTAGCATGTTAATCAGAGGATTTTGTGGGCTTTATTACTAATGAACTAAATTATTACTGCAATAACTTTAAGAAGAATAGTTTTTACTAAAATTGACTATTAGGTTTCAACTTCTGATTTGTTTTGTTTTATTATATTTTTTCCATACACTTCCCTTTTCAACACTTTCCAACCTAGTTGAAAAGTGTTTATGACTTTGGTTTGTCTGTCCGTC
Organism: Maratus michaelseni; assembly: GCA_963931845.1. NCBI lineage: Eukaryota > Metazoa > Arthropoda > Arachnida > Araneae > Salticidae > Maratus > Maratus michaelseni. The sequence continues at coordinate 269,130,177 of OZ007593.1, forward strand.
TGTCCGCCCGACCGTGCAATAATTCTCATAAATATACTCGGATTGCCCTGAAATTTTTGTACGTTATTGACGTTTACTATAGCATGATTCCTATTAAAAATGAAGTATGTAGCACATATATTTTATTTACAGGGACAGTCAAAAGTATTCCGTTACATTACAGTCAATGGGAAAAAATCGTTTCAAGTGCATTTTGATGATGTTACGCCATTTGAAACATGATGAAATTGGTATGCAATTATGAAGCGCACAAAAACATACTTTTTGTAAAATATGGGGTGAAAAGCATTTATTATTGATTTACAGGGTCGCACAAAAGAATTCTGTTGCACAATGTTTTACGGAAAAACATCGTTTGCAAGGTAATTTAATGATGTTTCACCATTTTCAAACATAATGAAATTTATATGCATTACTGAGGCGCACTATAAATTGCTCACTGGAAAGTGTGGTGTGGATTGCATTTGTCGTTCAATTAGAGGGACACACAAAAGAATTCGGTTACAGTCTTATTGCGATAATTACAGTACAGTCTATGTGTGATAAGTGCATTTTTTCAACTTTGGTTTGAGTTTTTTAGTTTAACTAAATATTTGTATAGTACGTGGTGTCTATAAATTCTGTTGACTATGGGAGTGAATTTCTTAAGGGTATTTTTAATTGTGTTACTGCTGAACTATATTTAGTAGACTAATAGAAGTGGAATATATATAAATTCATATACAGGGCTACGCAAAGAACAAGATACATTATCGTTTATGGTTGGTAATTGCTAGAAGTGAGTTTTAAGTTGCCTTATGGGTTTTTTATATGAATTAAAATTTAGCTTAATATATGGTGTGTACAAAAGTTTTTAGATAATGTACAGGGCTATACAAAAGATTTCGAGGGCATTTGCACTGATGGGTGAAAATTGCTAAATGTGAATTTTCTAACTGAACTAAATTTTACCATTCTATGTAATATAAACTAGAGATTATGTACATGGCTGCACAAATTAATTCGACTACTTTCTTTACTATGGCAGGTAATTGCTAAAACTGGATTTTAAAATGTGTTATATGTTTCATAAACTGTTTACTATATATCTTCTTTCACCTTGTAACAGCCATGTCGCTGTTCGTGATAGTGAACCAAGCTAGTCAGTCGTAAGAGAGAGCACAAGATGTAAAATTCAAAGTCAAATTTATTAAAAACTTAATTGGGCAAGGATCTTGAGAAAGACACCACTAATGTGCCTTAATCCAAAAGAATTCAGCTCCCCGAACTTCATGCAGCAAAATACAACTTCGAATATTAACTATAAAGAACTCGAAACGTAACTTACAACTTTGAAGAAGGCAGCAAGTCAGGATACCTCCAGTAAAATCCACTTCTCCACTACACAATCTAGTCGAACACTGATGGCAAGATGTTCGCCTAGGCTACTACTGAAAGAGGCATTCCGTGAGCACCAAGTTAACTTTATTTAATTAGCAGGAAATATCGTAATAACCGCTTACCAACTGCTTATTCTCCTTTTCAGCTTCAGATAGATGAGCACAATAGCCGGATCTCACATCAATTCTCAAGGAGGAGAAACTCGACCCAAGTCCCACCTTTTCAACGCATGCCAATGCTTAAATACTAACACATCGATTGATCAGATGTAGAAATTTGCATAAATATCGATACAAAGCAGAAACTCACAAGTTCCGAGGTTTTCACACTCATTCGTCGAAAGTTAAAGAAAGATAGCCTTGATTACTTTTACGCACATGGACAATTAGTGGAAAAAAACTACGTTCACAATCAAAACTTCGCCTTCTCTTATGATCAGAGTAGTCAATACATCCTAACCTAATTTAACAGTGAAGTCTCGTTACAGTTTTCTGGATATGTTGGAAAGTGTTTCACAATTTATGCTTGACGCATGATTTTTTCTTCTTGTTTCATTATAAAATGATTCAGATTTCCAATCTAAATAGCCAAAAATATGTGTGGGACAAAAATTTTTGCAGGTCTGATTTGAAAATTTTTCATATTGTGTTTTACAAAAGAGCTGTCCATAGTTTTTATTATACATAAAGAAAAATATTTTAATTAATTGTTGTTTCTTTTAAAAAAATAATAATTATCATTATTTTTATTTTAGATTCTTCTGTGCTATGCTTTTGCCATTTTCTCTTCATCATTAGCTCTTCCTGATGCATATGGCATTGGTGAAGCTTTAGGAGGTGGCGGTGGAGGTGGATATGGAACTGGAGAAGCACTTGGACTTGGAGGTGGTGAAGGACTTGGACATGGACTAGGAGGTGGTGAGGGACTTGGACACGGACTCGGAGGTGGTGAGGGGCTTGGACACGGACTTGGCGGGGGAAAAGGCATTGGAGGTGGACATGGTTTAGGAAGTGGATTAGGGAATGGAATTGGTAGTGGTCTTGGGCATGGCATTGGAAACGGTTTAGGTTCAGGATCCGGACTTGGAAGTGGTCTTGGAAAAGGTCTTGGAAGTGGAATTGGCAGTGGAATTGGAAAAGGTCATGGCTTAGGAAGTGGGATCGGAAGTGGCATCGGAAAAGGTCATGGATTAGGAAGTGGGATTGGAAGTGGCATTGGAAAAGGTCATGGATTAGGAAGTGGGATTGGGAGTGGCATCGGAAAAGGTCATGGTTTAGGCAGTGGTATTGGATCTGGAATTGGAAAAGGCACTGGTATTGGACATGGCATAGGATCTGGACTCGGTAAAGGTACTGGGATCGGACATGGATTTGGAACAGGGCTTGGAAAAGGCACTGGAATAGGATCTGGATTAGGAAAAGGCACAGGTATCGGGCATGGTATTGGATCAGGAATTGGTAAAGGCAGTGGCATCGGACACGGTATTGGATCAGGAATTGGTAAAGGCACTGGTATCGGACACGGTATTGGATCAGGAATTGGTAAAGGCACTGGTATCGGACACGGTATTGGATCAGGAATTGGTAAAGGCACTGGTATCGGACACGGTATCGGATCCGGTCTTGGCACTGGAATCGGATCGGGTATTGGATCTGGTTTCGGAAAAGGCACTGGAATTGGACATGGTATTGGATCTGGTTTGGGAAAAGGTACTGGAATCGGCCATGGTATTGGATCTGGTTTAGGAAAAGGCACTGGAATTGGGCATGGTATTGGATCTGGTTTCGGAAAAGGTACTGGAATCGGCCATGGGATTGGATCTGGTCTTGGAAAAGGCACTGGGATTGGACATGGAATAGGTTCTGGATTTGGAAAGGGAACAGGTTTAGGACACGGTTTTGGAAGTGGTATCGGAAAAGGTTTGGGAAGTGGTCTAGGTTCAGGATTGGGAAAAGGATACGGTGAAGCTCTTGGTTATGGAGAAGGTTTATCTGCTGAATACGGCGGTTACGGAAATGAAGGCCTCTACAATGTAGGATATGGAGACTCTCTTGCTTCAAAAGAATATGGAGACGCCAACACTGACGTGTTGATTGGAGGACATGGAATTGACAGCTATGTAGAGGAAGATGGAGAAGGTTTTGAAGGATCTGTTTTAACTGTTCCAATCGTTCCTCATGTTGAAGGACTGAATGATGTTCCCCACACTCAATTAATAAAACTTGCTGGAGACGATTCTAGTGAATATGGACAAGGAATCGGCGATAACAGTTACGAAAAAGGCATCAATGAATATTCAGCAGAAGAATATTCCAGCAAGGGCAGTGAAGAAAATGATTCTCATGGATATTAGAAAATATTTTTATGAGCTTCCTAGAATTTTTAAAGAGATCGCACAGACTTGTTGAAAGGTCTTGTCTAACGGACATTTTATTTATTATTTTGTACATACAACAAATGCAGCTGAAAAAAAAAATAAAAGTGCCAGTTCATTTTCTTCTCATTATTCATTTTTTCATCATTGTTACCCGTTTATTTAGAATTGATGACAAAGCTATACTTTATCATAAATTTGTATAATAATATTTCGCTCAAAATGCAAATTAGTAACAGAAATTGTAAATCTTCGTACCTCGTAGGTAAAATTAAAAGGAATTAACCGAACTCTTATTTAAAAAAATGTTCATAATTCTACTATTATATATTTGTTGAATCCGACTATCTTGTAATATATATTAAAAACCAGAAAGAAAAATCATGCGTCAAGCATTATATTATGAAACATTTTCCAACACATTCAGAATACTGCAACAAAACTTCACCGTTTAATAAGGTGAAAGATGATGACTAAGTAAGCCATTTGGAAAACGTATAACACATTTGAAAACTCAATTTAGGCAATTATCATCTATAGTCGGAAAAATATCTGAATTCTTATGTGCATCCCTGTATATGATCTATAGAGTTCTATATATACATAGATGTATTTATATATATGTAGATATATATATAGATATATGTACATAGAATGCAGAAATTTAGTTCAGTTAGGATTGCAAATTCTCCTTCAACAATTTCCATCAATAAGCACAAATGTGCTCGGCGTCTTTTGTGCAGCCTTATATATGATCTATAGAATTTATACACACTAAGTAATATACAAAACATTAATTAAATTATAAATACCACAACTGAAAACGCAATTCCAGCAGCAATTATTTCTGATAGACAGTACTGTAACCGAACTCTTTTGTGTGTCATTGTAAATGATAAATGCTATGCACGAATATTTTATAGTAAGCATCAAAGCATCTTGTAATGCACGTCAGTGACGTATATCAATTTCAATATGTTTGAAATAGTGTAGCGTCACTAAAATACAGTGCAAACGATTCCCCCCGTAGACCGTATGTAACGGAATTTTTTAGAGTGCCCCTGTAAACGAACTATAAATGCTGTGCACCACATTTACAATACCGAATATGCCATGGTAAACTTTAATAAAATATATCGCTTACATGGCAATGCGAGTATATTTACGTGAGTTAGCAGCCAGCCCGACAGAAAAGTGGCTAGACAGACAAAGAGAAGGCCTGAGAGACGGCCGTACAAACCGAATTTATAAACACTTTTCAACTATGTTGGAAAGTGTTAAAAAATGTTCTACAAGACAAACACTAACATATCATTTAATACAAAAAATAAATAATTTTAAAACTGAAACCAAGTAATATTTTTCAATTGATGCGCGACACTTTCATAAACATGTGAAAATACGTTAAAGTATCGAAATTGATGAGAAAAATTACCCAATAAATATATTTGTACAAAATACCAATTACAAAAAAAAAAAAAAAAAAAAAAAAAAAAAGAGAGAGAGAGAAATCACGAGTTAAACATAGATTATGAAACACTTTCCAACACTTACAGATACTTTAACAAACTTCGCTGTGTAATAAGGTAAATTAGGTAACCTAAGTAAACATGAATGAAATGAAATGAAATCACCCTCTCGTGGAGATCCAGCCGTTAAGCATAGGAACTTTTCTTCACGAGGGGAAATGTTTATTTAAAATTCATATTTTAGAATACAGATGTTGAATATTACATTAGATATTAAAATAAAATTAGTACAAAGTTAGTTTTTACAATACTGGTTCAGATCACAACATTTCTTAATATTAAAAAAAAAAATGATATAAGAAAAAGTATGAAAGAAAGTAATTAGAAAACGCATAACACATTTGAAAATCTGATGTCAGCAATTACCGCCCATAGCCAGAAAAGTACTCAATTCTTTTGTGCGGCCGCGTATTTGATCAATAGATTTGTATATATTCTGCATAGTATGTTAAAAATTAGTTTAGTAAGAAAACGCATAATATGTTGAAAATTCACTTTCAGCAGTTTCTACCAATAGACGGAAACATACTTTAATTATTTTGTACAACCTTGTATTTTACATACAGATTTTTATACACGTCAAACATTAAGCTAAAATTTAATTCAGACTAAAACACGCTTAAAATTACTGAAATCACACTCCCAGAAATTAAAATCCATAGGCGACCATTATCCAGTTTTTTGCGTGGCTCTGTGTATGATTTTATTTATATTCTATAAACATCTCTATGCATACTAAATATAGTTCAGCTTGAAAATGCGCATACTCAGTAATGTTTACGAATTATTTTGTGTAGCCCTGTATATCACATGTAGCATTTTTCGATAGACAGTACTTCGGATACAGTACTGCATGCGAAATCTTTTGTGTGTTTCTGTAAATGAGCGATAAATACTATGCACATCATATTCTATACAGCAAGTATCTTGTTAGTAAATCCTAGTAATGTACAGCAATTTCATTATATTTGAAATAGTGTAACATAATTAAAATACACTGCAAACAGTTTTTCCCCCATAGACCATTATGTAACGGAATTCTTTTGTGTGGCCCAGTAAATGAATAATAAATGCTTTGCACCTAATAGTTTACAGAAAACATGGTTTCGAGCACTTCATAAATGCACATCAACTTCATTATATTCGATATGTTTTAACATCATTAAAATGCACTTGAAACCATTATTTCCCATTGACCGTAATGTAACGGAATACTTTTGACTGCTCCTGGAAACGAACTATAAATGCTACACACTTCATTTTCAATAGCGACTGTGCTATAACAAATGCCAATAATATAGAAAATTTACAGGGCAATCCGAATATATTTATGAGAGTTAGAGCACGGACAGACAAACCGAAGTCATAAATACTTTTCAACTATGTTGAGAAGTGTTTAAGAAGTGTAATAAAAAAAATACAAAACACGTTTTTGGCGACAATGCAGATAGGTATCCTTAACTCAACGTTATCACCTCATTAAAAACAAAACTGTAGTTCATTTCTTGCACACACGTGTTAACTGATAAGTATTTACTAAATTTGCGGCTTTCACAATTTGATTTCACAAATTTTGAAGATGAATAGGTGGAACATACATTATTTCTTTAATCTACTCCCATTGATAAAAATCATAGGGCGAGATTTGGGATTTCATTGACGATGAAAATGATCATCTTGAGTTAATTGCAACCTAACGGACTATGGGAAAAACTTTGGATTTTCCTTCACCCAGTGATGTGGTGACAGTGATTCTATCTTATGCTGTTTGTATGTAATAAATTTAAAATTCCCCCTTTCTTTTTGAAACACCTTGTATGCCTTATGAACACAGAATTCCGTTATAATCGAAAAGTTTAAAATAAAACACTCCAGGCCTTCTAGTAAATTCATGATCTTAATAGATGAAGTGAAAATTAAGGAAGCCTGCATTTAAATTAAGTTAAGAATTCGCCATGCCCATTATGATATCAATTTTTTTTTTTGCTTCCGTTAAACGCTAATTTTAATGTCAAATACCCGTGCGCGCAGTATAAATCCAGATTAAAAGAAATTGCTAACATCCCTACTTTTTACAGTTAGTTTGATTGAGGAAAATACGAAAAGCATTGATGCAAGAAAATAATTAAGGCATAATTGTTAACAAATAGATTAGATATGTGTCGAATATACTTAGACTAAAGATAAAAAACTTAATTTTAATTCACTTATCAGTAAACAGCGTAATAAAACATAATTCAGAAATGTATACAGTTAATAAACACAATTACGTAATAAAACTACATTCTATCAAAAGATAAAGGCATTGGCATGGTATCCTAAGGCACGTAACTGTAGTTATCATTGTTTAAAACACACATATTTTAGGCTAAGACCACTTTATAAACAGGATATAACTATGGTCGCAGGTTCAGTGAGGCAAGACGCGAGATAAGACAATTAAAAATGTGGGAAATTCGTTTCTCAGTCAGAATATATAAATTTAAAGCAATTTTCAGAAGCGTTATGTGAATTTTAAACATCAAAACGTGATTTGGATTAGTTACAATACAACTATAAGTCACAGTTACGTCTCTTAATAAAATGCACCGTTAGCCAATTTTTCATACATATTTTACTCAAAAATCTACAGACATAGAGTTTTTATAAACTGTTAGATTAATCTTTATTTTTGTTTAAATTCATTGTGTTTTAGTACTCAATGTAAAAAAAAAAGAATCGGGTAGTACCAGTGAAAATGTAAGAAAATTTACGCATTGTGAAAAAATCAGGAATTAATCCTCGAGAAACTGTGAAAAGCGGAATGTCCTGCGTAAATCTGAATGCCTGTCAACATTAGGTCACTATCCAGCGCGATAATTCTAATTTCATACTAATCAGAAAGACTTGAATTTCATTTTATGCCAAGAAATACTTTAAACATTTATCCAAAAATGTATAGTGTTAATAAATAATCAGAATTATATAACAATGGTACATTCACCGGGGATTTCGCTATTGAAAATGGAGTGTGTATTATTAGTTCATTTACAGACAACTCAAAATAATTCCGTTACATTATGATCAATGAGAAAAAATCGTTTGCATGAAATTAACTTATCCATTTATGAAGAGCACTAAAACATGCATTCTGTAGAATATGGTGCGCAAAGCATTATCATAATTAGCATTATCATATTTATTTACAGGGTCACTCAAAAGAATTCGGTTATATAATTATCTGCAGGGTAAAAATGTTAGTAGTGTATTTTAATAATGTTGCACTATTTCAAACGTTATGAAATTTATATACATTATTGATCTGCACTGAAAGATGCTTACTGTAGAATATGACGTGCACAACAGTTATTGTTCATTTACAGGGACACACAAAAGATTTCAGTTACAGATCTGTCTAACAGCGTTTTTAGATGTGGTATGCGTTTTTATCTTTAACTAAATGTTTGCATACTACGTGGTGTGTAATAATTTTTTTAAATCCCATACAGGGCTACACAAAATAATTCGTAAGCATTACTGTGTATGATCGTGAATTGCTTAAGGGTGTTTTTAGGTAGATTTCGTAAGAAATACTACCTATTTCATTCTCCCCTATGTTGGAATTTCTGAAAAGTTTTTGCAGATCTAAGCCGATTATGACTACCAGAACCCAAAACCACTCCCAGCTCAAAACTTTATCTATCTATCTATCTATCTATCTATCTATATCATTTTTTTATGGACACGATAATAATTTTGCCCAAATCTCTTCCAAACTGATACATAAAATCAAGGGGCATAAAATCTCGGCCAAGTTCGTTAATGGGCAAAATCGAACCAAGGGATGGGGGGAAATGGGGGGCTTTTGTGAAATCAGAAAAAAAACCCATAACTTCTTAGTTATGATAGGTATCGAATCCGTTTAAAAATATTATTACTTCTAGGAAAAGGAAAAAAAATATGTATGACATATTTTTGATATAATTAAAAATGGCCTCAAGGGGGGGGGGGGCGAAATAGGGGTTTAAGAAGAAAAAATTCATAACTTTGTCAATTCACAAGATTTCAAATCCGCTTAAATTTATTATAAATTATCTTACTATTATCTACAACTTTTATATTGACAAGTTTTTTATAGAACCAACCCTTAGAGAAATATATATATATATATATATATATATATATATAAAATATAAAAAAAAAAATTCTTGCCGGCTCCGCTTACATACACAAGTAGATTTCGACGTGGACGGTCCCAACTGCCGCATCATGGCAAAAAGGCCATTTCTTCTGGGGAGGTTTGATTGGGATCAATTAGTGACAAGTTCAACTACTGCTATAATAGTTTATCTGTAACAGCTGAGGTTTTCCAACCTGCTGTTCCTATTGGTTCTAATAGTGATTCTTATTCAATTAGTGAAGTTGTGAGAAACTCTAGTATTACTTCATGTTGTTTTGATTTTGGCTGAGATTCCCAAGTACTTCTCTATGCAGCAATCGTAAAAGTGAATGATTCTTAAGGAGGAGTTCAATTGTGTCGTGCTTTTCTTGATCATGGAAGTCAAGCGTTTTTAATGACAAATAATTTTCTCAGAAGGCTTGGTCTACCAAAGAAGAGAGCAAATGTGCTAATTTCTTGTTTAGATTCTTCCGATACCTATACAAATGGTTGTTTCAAAAATTAGTTTTTCACCTTATTTCCCATCCAATTCCTATTTTCTACATTGTTTATGCAGTAACATAAATTTGTGGATCAACTTCCTCATGTTAGTTTAGATTCTTCTTGGTCTGAAACCTTTAGTGATTTGAAATTAGCGGATCCTACATTTTATAAAATCCTGGTCTGATTACTTTACCAATTTGAAATAATTGTGTTAAAAAATAATCTAGTGTATTCACGTATCCAGCGTTTACTGGAGTTCCTTTACCTGCGATCTTTTCTGTTGAGCTGATTAAAATATCAGACCAGATGCTTTGATCAATAAGGTTAACTGGATGAATTATGCCCTCCAGATTCGACCGGGATAGCTCAGTGGTAGAGCGTGGCGGCTTCAGCCAAGCGATCCCAGGTTCGAATCCTGGCCCGGGCATTTTTCGTCCAGTTGGAAATTTACATCTTGTCCATTTTATAAAAGTTCTACAATTGAAATTGTGCTTGGTGTTATTATAGTATTGCCTATGTTAAAAGGTCATCTGGCTCTGGGTCAAGCTTTCAACTGGTGAAAAAAAACCCTTTGCCGTCCGTTTTGAACTGGGGTGGTTTATTGCGGGAATTGTTCCTGCACCTGAAAAATTATCTGTAATTCATGTAAATAGTATTCAATTAGTGAACGATCAATTAATAAATAAATTCTGTGAACTGGGCTCCGTTTTTTTCCTACGGCCAATTTACTAACAACTGTCGAAAGGGCATGCGAGAAACATTTCATAAAAAATCATACCAAAGTGGAAATTGGAGGTATACTGTGAAATTGCCTTTCCATTCTTCATCATACCAATTAGGTGAATCTAGACAGACAGCTTTTCGTACATTAAAATATTTAGAATATTTATAAACTTCTAACCCTGTGAAATGTGAATAGTACCGACAATTTATAGAGTATCAGGAACTAGGACATATGGAACATGTTCCCCAATCATAGTATGCTTAAAAGGAAGTATAATATCACCCGTCGATTATGCTGTTTTAAGAGAATTGAGTAGAACTACAAAACGACGTATAGTTTTTGATGCTTCGTCTAATTAATCCTCTGAATTTTCCCTCAACGATTTATTGATGATAGGAAGCAAGACTTGTATCCAATTCTACTTCGTTTTAGAACATTTCTAGTTGCAGTGTGTGCCGACGTAGAAAAAATGTTTCGTCAAGTTAAGGTCCATCGTGATCATATAAATTGGCAACAAATTCTTTGGAGAAACATTCCAAAACAGCCAGTATTTGAATTTTGGCTACTCAAAGTCAGTTATGGAACAGCTTTCGCTCCATTTCTTTCTACAAGAGCAATGCAACAACTTGTTTTAAACGAAAAGCGTAAGTATCCTTTAGCCTCCCATGCTTTTTTGAGTGACGTCTACGCTGATGATCATTTATCTTGAGCTGAATCAGAGGATGAAGCTGTTGAGCTTGTCAATCAACTGAAGAAAATGATGAAAAATGGGGATTTAATCTGAGAAAATGGAAGTCGAATATTTATACAATTGTTGAAGAATTTTCTAACAAACAGCAGATGATACCCAATGATTGTGAAGGGGTCGTGAAGGTTCTTGGTATCAACTGGAATCCAAAAACAGACAGCTTTAGTTTCTCAGTATTACCGATGAAAGAGAAAAAGGAGAATAGCAAAAGATTAATATTATCTGAAGCTTCTCGCATGTTTGATCCCTTGGGATTGATTTGGCCATGTGTAATAATTATGAAAATATTACTTCAAGAATTATAGAAGTATAAGCTTACGTGGGATGAACCAATTCCTAAAGATCTGAATAAGCTGTGGAGCTCATTTAGAAAAGAGCTTCACTTTATCAAGCAAATCAAGATAATAAGATGTGCTCCAAATTCCTCATGCACTGATATCGAGTTGCACGCATTCTGAGATGCCTCTGAAAAGGCACATTGTGCTGTAGTTTACGTACGGTGTATTTTGTCAAATTCTGACATTTGTGTACATTTATTTACATCCAAGACGACAGTTTCTCCGTTAAAGTCTCAATCTTTTCTTCGTTCGGAATTATGTGCAGAAATTATTACTGGCTGAAGTTTTACAAGTGGTTTTGAAAGATGTGCATTTACCAATTCAAAGCACTATGGCTTAAACAGATTCCACCATAACTCTAGCGTGGCTGTCAATTGAACCTAATCGCTGGAAACCATTTCTGACAATAGAGTGTCTAATATACTAATGACTATTCCCTCAGTAAAATGGTATCACGTTCCTGGAACTTGCAATCCAGCTGATCTTTTTACAAGGCGTTACTACCAGCCCTTAAATAAAATATCAGAGTTTAACATAACAGATGCATCATTTCTGCCAGAAAGTTTCCGAAAGGAGAAAAAAAACTGCTACTAGTACATGTGTTTCAAAAATAGAGACATAGCCTGAATTTATACAAATCTCTTCATTTTCCAAAATGATCCATGTATGTACATGGGTCTTCGATTTATACGCAATAGTTATCCTTGTGAATCTAGAAGTTAATGTTGTTTAACATCAATAGAGCTTCACTGTTCAATTATCCGCATAGTGAGTTTAATTCAAAAAGCTCAGTTTCTATCTGAACTGAAATGTCTTGCTGAAGGAAAATCATTACCACGTGATAAAATTTTAATTCACTTTAAATATGTTTCTGGAAACTAATGGTTTCATTCGTGTAGGAGGCCATTAATCAAACCTCTCATATTTAACCTACGAACAAAAGCATCCAATGTTGTTGCCAAAGAGTCTGGAGTTTACTAACAAGCTCATAATGTTTTACCATGTAACTGATCTTCACACTGCTCTTCAGCTCATATTATTGATACGAAAAAAATTTTGGTTCGGAGATGGCCGATCAGAAATTCGCAAGCAACTTAAAAAGTATATAAAATGTCTTCGACTGAATTTAAAGGCTTCGTCTGAATTAATGGGAGATCTTCCCTCTACTCGAAGTATGCAAATTCGTGTTTTCGACATAGTGGGATTGGAGTATGCTGGTCTTTTCTGTACTAAATGTGTTCATAAAATATTTTTAATCAAATTGAAGTTTTATTTTGCCTTTTCATCTGCACAGCAACGAAGTCTCTACATGTTGAGTTGGTGTCTGAACTCTCTAGCTCTATGTTTCCTTGCTGCGTTGCGACGATTTATGTCTAGAAGAGAATGTCCAAGTAAGATCATCTCTGACAACGGCTGCGACTTTAAAGGAGCTGCCATGTACACTAAGGAATTATTTCTATTTTGTCGAGAGAAGAAAAAGTGCAAAATTTCAACTCTATTAAGGGCATTGAGTGGTCCTTCATTCCTCTATATACACCTCATTTTGGAAGTTTGTGGGAAGCAGCAGTTAAAAGTACTAAACAACGAAAGTGTCTAACTCTGCACTCCTTAATTTCGAAGAGATTTACACTATTCTTCTATAAATATACGCTTGTTTAAATTCTACAACTCTCATTGCATTATCATCTGATCCAGCTGACTTGAATGCTTCGACGCCAGCTCATTTCGTTGTTGGTGGTCCTATTAACCAATTTCCAGAGTCGTCGTATGTGTCTTAATGATAGGCGGCGTCTCATACAGAAACTTCGTCAGCAATTCTGGGACCGTTGGTCCAAAGAATATTTGCATCAACTACAACCTCGTTTCAAATGGTGGAAACCAGGACCTAATCTTAATGTTGGAGATTTGGAACTTGCCCATATACACAATGTAGCACCACTTTATTGGACACTTGGTCGCATTATAGAGCTTTTTCCTAGAATTGACCTGAAGTTACTTGTTCTAACAGTTAAGACTAAATATGGATAGAAGTAAAAATAAGGTGTACTTACTCTCATTGTAATTTAATTTAATTTTTATGATATTGTTTAGTGTTTTTTAAACCCCTTTTAATTTTCAAGGGGGATGGTATATTTGATTTATGTTTAATTCAGCTGTTCAATTTCATTATTTTTCTAAAACATGGATGGTAAACGGGAGGTGCTGGGTTCAAACCCATTCGTGCCCGTCGGCCTAATCGCTTAGAGTTTTCGTAGTTTTTTCGAACCTTGGATATCCTTGTGTAAATACGGATTAGAAAGACCCGCACGAAGGGCACTCCCCCGTAGGTCCTATATCCCTCGAGTAGATAATCGGCCATCATAAATCAACCAACCAACTAAAACATGGATGGCGCTGCGACGCCGGTATAAAATATCCCGAAGAGTAGAGAAAAATTCCCTTAAGCGTTGTAAAATTTTTGCTTGGATATGTGTGTTCAGGCATAACGATATGATATATTCTAAGATGTTTTATAGTAAATCAAATAGCTTTCATCAGCAGAATGTTATATTTATGTGTTCTTAAAATACCAGCATACATTCATTAGTGTGAAATCATGCACAGAGACTCAAAAAAGGTTTCGGTTACAGTAGTACTGTCTATGAGCGATAATCGCTGGAAGTGCATTTTCAGATACGCTACACTGTTTAAAATACCTGTTGTTTTAACTTATATTCTTCTGTATTTTAAGAAGAATATCTGTGTTTATTGTAAAGTACAGAATTTCTCTGTTATATAGCAGAGCAGATATATATTTTTTTGCCTTCTAGCGGAAAATTTTAACGACAATAACTTCACTTTTGACTGATAAACAAATTCGAAAAGACGAGAAATACTGTGAAGGAAAATGAAAGTATCTCGTAAAAAGAACTTTGTTCTAATTATTCCATTTATACCAGAAATTCTGTAAAAGAAAAAGAAACCGACTTCGTACAAATAACTGGGATATAATTAAACAAGATTATTGTTATGTAACACTGAAATAGTCTGTTTAATATAGAGGAATTCTGCCCCTTTAAAACAGGATTGCCTGTTTTAAAGGTGGTGAAAATTTGTTTTATATGAAGAATCTTTCAATGTAACTACCGCAGTGGCGCGGACGGTAAAGCTCGTCTCTCGTAAGATCGCCGAAAGCCAAGTAGCATCGACCACGGTCAGTGTTTGGGAGGGTGCATCGTCTATCCTCTCTCGTCTGCCTCTGCTGTGGGACCGTGTACGTTAATGGGAGCTGGTGCACGTTAAATCTGTTCGTGGCTCCAAAGTCCTCCAAGTTCTGTATAAGCGCTACCTCTGGGGGTGCCAATCCAGATGCAGGTCTCTCATCTGGAATTGGTTCAAAATTAGGAGACCTGGGGGGATAGTACAATAGACCTCTGGTCGCGGTGCTTTGCCCCCCCCCCCCCCCTCCAGTAATACAGTAAAATTCAATGTAACTAGATTACCCTATCTTTAACATGGGTAAATTCTGTTCCATACAGAGAAAATCTACCAATTTAACAGGATTTCTCTACACAAGCTACAGAGAAAAACTGGTAGTGCTGCTGACAGATGTTTTCTATAAACTCTACAGGATTTTTTTTAGAGTGTATGCGTTTAAAAACTTATCCAAATTTTAATACATTACGCGGTGTGTATAAATTCTGTAGATCATATACAGGGATGCGCAAAAATATCGTAAGCAATACTGTCTAAGGGCATGAATTGTTTAGAAACTTTTTAAACTGTGTTAGGCATTTTTCAGCTTAACTATAGTTAGTATATACTAAGTTATCTTTGTATAAAATTCATATGTATGGGCTACGCAAAAAAAATTTAATATATTGGAAGTGCGAGTTCAGTTGTATTATGCATTGCCTATCTGAATTAAATTTTAGCTTAATATGCGGTGTGTATAAATTCTGTAGATCATATACAGGGATGCGCAAAAATATCGTAAGCAATACTGTCTAAGGGCATGAATTGTTTAGAGGACTTTTTTAACTGTGTTAGGCATTTTTCAGCTTAACTATATTTAGTTAGTATATACTAAGTTATCTTTGTATATAAATAAATTCATATGTATGGGCTACGCAAAAAAAACTTAATATATTGGAAGTGCGAGTTCAGTTGTATTATGCATTGCCTATCTGAATTAAATTTTAGCTTAATATGCGGTGTGTATAAATTCTGTAGATCATATACAGGGATGCGCAAAAATATCGTAAGCAATATTGTCTAAGGGCATGAATTGTTTAGAGGACTTTTTTAACTGTGTTAGGCATTTTTCAGCTTAACTATATTTAGTTAGTATATACTAAGTTACCTTTGTATATAAATAGATTCATATGTATAGGCTACGCAAAAAAACTTAATATATTGGAAGTGCGAGTTCAGTTGTATTATGCATTGCCTATCTGAATTAAATTTTAGCTTAATATGCGGTGTGTATAAATTCTGTAGATCATATACAGGGATGCGCAAAAATATCGTAAGCAATACTGTCTAAGGGCATGAATTGTTTAGAGGACTTTTTTAACTGTGTTAGGCATTTTTCAGCTTAACTATATTTAGTTAGTATATACTAAGTTATCTTTGTATATAAATAAATTCATATGCATGGGCTACGCAAAAAAAACTTAATATATTGGAAGTGCGAGTTCAGTTGTATTATGCATTGCCTATCTGAATTAAATTTTAGCTTAATATGCGGTGTGTATAAATTCTGTAGATCATATACAGGGATGCGCAAAAATATCGTAAGCAATATTGTCTAAGGGCATGAATTGTTTAGAGGACTTTTTTAACTGTGTTAGGCATTTTTCAGCTTAACTATATTTAGTTAGTATATACTAAGTTACCTTTGTATATAAATAGATTCATATGTATAGGCTACGCAAAAAAACTTAATATATTGGAAGTGCGAGTTCAGTTGTATTATGCATTGCCTATCTGAATTAAATTTTAGCTTAATATGTAGTGTATAAAAATTTGTAGATCATATGGAAATGTGTAAAAAATATTTCAATTACCATATATGGGCGATAGATACTGAAAGTTAATTTTCAAATGTGTTTTGCTTTTTACAGCTCAATTAAATTCGACAAACCATGTGGAGTGCATTCAAGTCTGTAGAAAATATAGAAAATATTTCATTTACCATACATGGGCGGTAGATACTGAAAATAAATGTTCCAATGTGTTTTGCTTTTTATAGCTGAATTAAATTTAACAAATAATGTGGGGTGTATACAAATCTGAAAAAAATATACAGGCCTGCTCGAAAAAATTCGAATATCTTATCGACTGTGGGCGCTAATGGCAGAAATTGGGTGCTCCGCTGTATTATGCGTTTACAAAATTGTTTATTTAGATATCTTCTTTTACCTTATTAAATAGTGAGGTTTCGTTACAGTATTCTGGAAGTGTTAAAAAGTGTTATTAATCTATGCGTGAGCAAGATTTATCTTTCTTGTTAAATTTATATTTGATCTTAATATTTTACTGAAGTAAGTTACGATAATTTATTTTAGTATCCAAATCCTTATCTAAATGCTCTTTGATCTAATTTTTTAAGTATATGCAAAACAATTAGTCGCCTTCTGCACTGATAACTTTTATTAAAAGCTTAATCCTTATTTTATAATCCTTAAATCCTATTTTAAATTAACATATTTTCAATTACCCTAAGTTCGTAAATGTATTAAAAAAATTCATAGCATTTGGCTTTTCTTTAAATTATTTATCTTATAAATGTTTGGTTCATATCTGTGTAAGGATTAAGAAAATACTTTATTACTTACCCATCATACGTAGTATAGGGTAAGTCTTGTAATCGTTTTGAAAATCGAAAAAAATTTTTTTTTGACGGATTTACACGTTTTAGACACTGGAGATTCCGAAAAACATATTTTTAGAAAAAAAATTTGCCGTCCGTCTGTGTGTCTGCGTGTGTGTCTGTGTGTCTGTAAACGCTCTATCTCCCGAAAAAATTGAGATAGAGACTTGCAATTTGGTATGTACTTAGTATGTAATAATGGGAAGAAGCCTATTTCATTTCAATAACCTCGATTAACCGGAACAATTTTTTTCGGACTCTCGAAATATTCGTTCTGATGAAAGTTACATAAAAATTTTCGAAATTGTTTATTTTAAGAAATGAATATAAAAGACAATAAAAAAACAAATTTTGCATAAAGCATGAAGTTGATCGGATAATTAGTTGCCGAGATATTTGGAATCCTATTTTCCACACTCTTCGATTTTTCATGACCCTGTATTTCATCCAAATTTCACTTCAAAGATATATTTTAATTGGAAATTTGACGCTTAATCAGATGCAATAAACTGCTAGTGAATAGGATTATTATTTTTGGAGTTATAAGGATGTTTCTTTCAAGCAATTCAGTAATCGAGACTTTAAAGTTTGTGACGTCATCAAGCCACGATTTTATTTGAATTGCAATGCACTTTATAAGTAGTTTACACATTTTTATTTTAATATTTTACATTATGCATATCCATGATGGGTAAGTATTACGGTGGCCCCCAACGACTAGTTTTTTCTTGGCCGCAGTTACATGTAGGGCAGGTTGCAAATATATTTAGATTCCAATTGTAAGTGGACAACACACAGTATAAGAGCTAGGAGATCTAATTTTAATTCGTAAATGTTTTATGTGCAAGTTTTACGATGGGAAATGGCCCTAACATCTGTTAGCTAGGAGATAATTTGAGTTCTTAGAATAGGATTGACGTTAAATTTGTTTCGCTCAATTTAGAAGATGCGGTTGATATATTTTCTTTAATCTCTTTCCATTCTCAGGGAGTATGAAGTGACCGTTGTTTCCAAGAAACGAACCCTACGTGCGGTCTGTTGGTATAAGGATGTTGTATAGCAACAGCGGCTGAGAACCTTTGATCAATCAGACGTTTGATAGAGGGCATCAGTTTCGACGTATTTTCGGACTATGTTACCGCTCCCCGAATACTAGACCTGCGCGATGACACAAAAATAGCGTCTGTCGTAGGCGGAATTTTTTTATGCGTTTGTATAGTCCCCTGAATTTAGACACCAGTATTTTTCAAAAGTTATCTTTGACTTATTTAATCTTTCAAAAATAAGGCTGCGAAAACTTTTAGAAATTATTGGTACTCAAATTCAAGGGACCGTACAAACGCTGAAAAAAATACACCTACGACAGCCACTATTTTTGTGTCAGCGCGTAGGCCTAGAATTCAGAGGGCTGTCGCTATGTTTGTACTGAAGGGAGAGCGCAATTAGTTGAATCGGGCTGATATTTAAAAAAAATCACATTTATGGAAACCTGTGGATTTGAAAAATAAGGATGTAGCGAGAAGAATGTTAAGACGAGTGTGAGGGAAGGGAGTGATGAGCTTTTGCTGATCTCTCCTTCCAAGAGGTTAAAAAAAAATGATTTTTCATTCATATTAGAGCTGGCGATTAGAGAAGTTGGAAGAATAAAAATCTAAATTGCTGATTTGAGGTGGGTCGCCGGTATACAGAGCGTTTGTCCTGGTCCCAGCAACGCGATGACACAGCTCTCGTGCGGAAAAATTTGCCCGTTGTGCATTCATCATTAAGAATTTGCCTAAATGTATTGGAATCTTCAGAAACAAATTGATAACCCTTCCTAGTGGGTGTACGTAAGACTCCTATTATAGGAGTTCTAGGTGTACGCGATTGCCTCTCCCAACGACGTGCCGGAAGATTGGGTAGTTAAGCTGATGCTTTAGTCGCCTTCAATTAGTCACCTTCTTCTAATACTTCGTACTCGAAAGCCTTCGACGTCTCATGCTTAATGCAGACCGAAATGCACAACACCTTCAATAGTTATTTTAGTGTGACCTACAGGCAGTGAGAAATTTCCACTATATTGGTGTCATCTAGCTTTCTAAGAGTTCAGTGAAAAGATATCTCGAGAAACGAGCGTAAATAGATATTGCCAATACTTGTAGACAATTGTTATTGGTAAATGTATTTTCTTATTTCCAATTAACCGTTATTCTCGGACAAGTTTATACGTAAAAATATTCCGGGAGACCTTCGTTGTTTGTGAATTGTGGTGATCAAAACAGGAATTCTACAAGAACTGTTATCGACTAAATGAAAACAATACACGAATAATGCCGAACTGCTGTGTTACTATACCAGTAATTAAGCTGTTATTCCTAAATAATTATTATGGCCATATTTTATTAATTGCTTTGTTGTTTTAATAAATATACTTATTAATGTTAAATGTATCTGTTTCCTTAAACTCTGAAACTCTGAACTCTATTTTCTACCATTGCAGGAAGACCAGGGTAATTTTCATATGTTAGAAGAAAAAGTTAAAAATTAATTTATTTTATTCACAGTATACTTTTGAAAGATGCTTAACTCATGTGCAACTGTAAAGTTTATGTTGAATGTTTAAATAGAAAGTGCAAAAAGTGTTTAAAAGTAAAATTTTAATGCAGAAAGATAGCAGGAGATGATACCCTGTTCAAATAATAGAAATAGTGCATTTTTGACTGATATGTCTAATTTACTTAATTGATTTTAGTAGTAACTTACAAATATTAAATCTGGAAATTTTGAGCTAAAATAAATTGCAAGTTGTAGATCGGCTCAAATCTAAAGTTACAAATATTTAAATTAAAGATATAACTTATATCTGTTTAAACTTTAAAATATTTTAAGGGATATTGCTTGCAAAGATAAAAGTTAAATCTCAATAAAAAAAAAAGAAATAAGTACACATGCAGATGTAATTCTCTAATGTTAAAATTATAAATATGTAAGTTAAAGCCTTTTTATCTGAGAAATAATGTGATTAATAATCTTCATGTAGTTAAACTACTAATTATTAGCTGGCAGTATCAAAATTTTTATTGCAGAAATCATATTATATATTGTGATACAATAGATGAGAGACAATTATTAAAGTTTGAAACTTCAATGAAAGTTAAATTTAAATTTCAACCAAGTGATGTCAGCATACTCAGTTAGTAATTTATTAAGTATTTTCTCAGAAATTTATTGTAATTTATTTAATAATTAGTTGGGCTTGCTATTTTTACATCTCGTTAATTGTTAATATCAAAGAATTGAAGGTTAAAAAAAATAACGTGCTATTTTAACACGATAGAAGTTTGAGTTACGTATATGATCACTTCTGTAATTATATGATTGTCTGTTTTTCATAATTATTGAATTTACAGTGAAATGCGTGGTTTTTTTAAATGTGAAGTCCTTTTTTTTTCAATTAAAAAAAAACAAGAACGAAAAATCATGCGTCAAGTATAGATTATGTAGCACTTTCCAATGCTTCCAAAATAATTTTACAAATCATTACCGTTTAATAAGCTGAAAGATAACATCTAAGTAAACAATTTGGAATACGCATAACATATTTTAAAACATAATTTAGGAATGTCCAACATATATTTCGAACATATACAATATTCGGAAAAATATCCGAATACTTTTATTCAGCCCTGTATATGATCTATAGATTTGTATATATATTACATAGGATGCTAAATTTTAGTTTACTTAGGAGTCGCGTAGCACAGTTTAAAATTCTCCTTCTGGAGTTTCTGTCAATAAACGGAAATGTGTTCGCAAACTTTTGTGCTGCCCTGTATATGATCTACAAAATTTATACACACCAAGTAATAGACAAAAAGTGAATTAAATTTAAAATCGCATTCAGCAACTTAAAACGCATTTACAGGAATTATTGTTAACAGACAGTAGAGAATTCTTTTGTGTGTCCCTGTAAATGAACGATGACAGCTATACACACAATATTCTGTAGTAAGCCTCTTGTAATGCCCCTTAGTGATATATATAATTTTCCATACGTTTAAAATAGTGAAACATTATTTAATTAAACCGCAAACGATTTTTCTCCATAGACGTAATGTAACGAAATTCTTTTGACTGTCCCTGTAATGTAACTATAAGTGCTATGCACACCCTATTCCATATTAAGCTTCTTATAATGCACCTTAGTGATATATATCAATTGCAGTGTGTTTGGAATTGTGTAACATCATTAAAATAAACCGCAAATGATTTTTCCCCCTATACCGTAATGTAACGGAATTCTTTTGAGTGTCCCTGTAAAAAAACTGTAAGTGCTACACACTTCAGTTGAAATAGGGAACATGCTATAGATAATGACAATAACATATAAAAATTGCAGGGCAATCCGAGCACATTTACGGGAGTTAGGGCACGGACAGACGGCAGACGGCCATACGACCAGACAAACCGAAGTCATAAGCACTTTTCAACTAGGTTGGAAAGTGTTAAAAAGTTGTTTTAATTGTAGTAAGAAAATGACATCACTAAAGATATAGAAATTCCCATTATTTTACTTTTATTTGTAACAATAGAAGTAACCCGATTGCCACCATTTCAAAGAAATTTCATTAAAAACATTTTAAATTAAAAATAAAGTATAAAAATTATTTTTAAAATGTGCGGGCTCATATGCAAATAAACAGCTTACAATAGAAATCACAGGACAAAAGACAAAAAACAAAACAAAAAAAAAACGGCTTGTTTTAAATTTATACAGAGATGCAATGTAGATAAATTTCAAGTACTTTTCCAGAGATCTTAACTAACTTATTAAACTAATGTATACAAAGGAGATGTTTGTTTTTTCGTTGTTCAGGTGCTTTTTCTTTAGTCGCATTTTAGTATTACCATATTTAAGAATTCATCTTGTTAAAAATCTGATTAATAAAGAAGCCGTAGACATCACTTTTATTACTTACTAAAATTGAACATAACAAAACAACATGTTCAATGATGTTTGTTTATTTTTATCGAGATTTATATTATGCAATAATCTTTCATATAAATTTAGTTACACCTTTTAAAGGGATTAATAATTCTCGAGTAACTGTTAAAGTGATTTTGAATCAGGGATAGAAGCCCGCGCGCAAATATGATGGATTTTACAGATTTAAAGAAACATTCATAAATCTCCCCCCCCCCCCCCCCCCCAAAAAAAAAAAAAAAAAGATTTATTTTATTTTATTATTTTTATTTTTTGCTTCTACTGATTTCCGAAAACGTTTCTGAGTAGTTTTTATAGTGTATTAATCCGCTTTCGTAATCTGGAATATAGGATTTTTCGGATACTACTATTCTCATGTAAACATCTTCATGTTCAACAAACATGTTTTACAGACAGACATGATAAATTAACAATAATACTAAAATCAATATTATTTTGTTACTCTTGTTTGTATAAATTTATTTACGCAGTTGAAAATGTTTAATTGAGAAGTGATAATATCCTAGAAACAGATATAGCGGTTTGAGAAAACTGATTAATACACTATAAAAACTACTCGGAAACGTTTCCAAAAATCAATCGCAGTAAAAAAAAAAAAAAAAAAAAAAAAAAAAAAAACTAATTTGGTTTTTTAAATGATTCTTTTAAATTTTATAAATGTACTAGTTTCTAAAGTTTCTAGGAATAAAGAATGCTTTTCGGAATCGTGAGTAACTTGATAAAGGTTATTGCATATTTTAGTTCGTGTTTACCTGTTATGTTCGTCATAAATTAAGCAACATTTGTATTTTTTCACAGTGTTGTACACATTATTTTTAAGTTGTTTTCTTTTAACGAGCGATACGCTTGTTTTATCATATTCCTGATTTCTTTTTCATTTTTCAACATGTATAAATTTTATAGTAATTCGAAATGTGTGCAGGACTTTGTATACGTGTGAATTATTTGAAGTAAAAATATTTAATTGATATTTGGACCTATATATATGTCTTGTGATGCTAAATAAAACTGGACATTTTATTCAATTTACAAGATGATTTTACATTAGAAAAAAAATGATGAAGATATGCATATGTATATAAGGTTTTTGTATTTTATTAATGAAATGTTTATCTTTGCTGTGTGAGATTTTAATGTGCTTTATAAATAAAAGTTCATGTTAATATTATCATCTTTTAGATTTTTCCACTTTGAGTGTGTTCATAATTTTTTGTTTACAAGCTTTTTTTTTTTTTTTTTTTTTTTTTTTTAAAGAAAAAAAACTTTTTTTATTTATTTAATAGACAAAATATCTTAGGAAACATTGCAAATTATGTTCATCTTAGATTTTAATACTTTTTACATCATTTTAAAAATTAAAAGAATTTAGGATTTTAATCAATGACTTTTTTTTAAATCATCCGATTAAAACCACGATTAAAATCACTGTTTTTAATTATTTTTTTTTAACACCATATCCTTAACTATTCAATTTTTTGCTATATACTCATATATTTATTGTTAATTTTTTTCATAATAATTCTATTAACGGCAGACAACAATAATAATTCAGCACGTGCGACGAAAACGGCTGAGAAATTAAACTTGCAGACAACCGTCATGTGTCATTTTGAAAACAAAAGTAAACTTATTCAAAGGACTGTGTTATTGGACAATATAACATATAATTGAACTCTGTCTGCTTTATGCAAATGTTATTATTTTAAAAGTATAGAGAAAATATATTAAAGATGAACAATGTATCACTGCATTAACTAGAAAAGAATGAAATGGATAGCTTTTTAAATAATATATAGCAGATAATGTCCGGTCTATTTGGTAGATTTTTAACGAGAATGGAATAGTTAGCTTCACCATTGTTAAAATTTCCAATTCAGTGCATTGTTTTATCAGAGACTAGAACAGCCGTACTCAACCTTTCTTTCTCGCGGGCCGCAAACACATGTTTGCGACGTTAGGCGGGCCGCAACACTCTTAACAGAAAGTAAAAAAAGTGTAATTAAAATAATAGCTAACAAAAGTAGTATAACAAAGCAATGTAACATCAGTAGGATTTGTCAGGTAGTTTGTCGTAGAAGAAGTGTTACCAAAAATTTTTAACATCACCATTCCCAAAAAATAAACTTCGTGGTAGATTTCTATTATATATTTTATAGAAATAGGCCGAAAAATTCTTTGTTTGGAAATAGTTATGTACAAAATGTTTGATGCCAATTTTTTATGAGACAAACTTTCAACACTAAAAAGCAGTATTAGCTGTATAATAAGTATAAACCGTTATAATATAACAATGCAAAATCGTCAAGTTCTAAGCAAAAAAAAAAAAAAAAAAAAAGAAACAGAGATTTTCTCTAATAAACCAATCTTTTGCTCAGTTAAAACTTTATTTTTTTTTAATTGTAGAAATAGATAGTGCAAATCTAATTAGTTTGGAACAATGTTGGATCAGTGTTGAAGATAAAAAAAAAAATGTATACAACACTATAGCACAAATAAGACTGCATGTAAAAAGAAATTTTGACTAAAAAAACAGCATTTAAGATGTTTTAACATAGTTTTAAATCAATTATAAATAACAGGACAGATTTTGTTTTCCCATGAAAATATATAAAACAAGTCTTAAATACCTTTTATGCACATCTCAATTAATTTTATTTATGGATTAATGATTATGTGTCTCGGGTCGCACATAAAAGGTCTCCGAGCCACATGCGGCCCGCGGGCAGCAGGTTGAGTATGGCTGGACTAGAAGGTTAGGAACGTAAAAGTTTTATGTTGGTTAGAGTGGTATGCTTTAAACGTTTTAATGTTGGCATATGTATATATTTTAATATTGAAATATTAATTTGATAAGAAAAAAACTGATATTATAGTTTGAATTTTGATCAAAGGTATAGTTTAGAGGGAGCATCACCCTGTGCGAGATTTTTTTTCAGCTCTCTTCTGAACGATATTTCCTAAAGAGACTAATACGTTTTAATCAAGTATTTTACGTATTTTCTGTGCCGTCGGTTTTAAATGTAATTATAATAGTTCAAATTTTTGTCAATACATTACAAGATGCTGTCTTAGCTTCTAGGGATTCTACATAAGAGAGAGATTGGACATTAAGGAAATATCCACCATTTTTGTTCGAAAGCAGATGGATCGCCGTAGAACGCAATATATTTTCATCAGCATTTAATATTTTTTATTATTTTAAAATCATGAAAAATTCACTTTATATGTCTTCAAAGAGTCATTGAGAACTCTAGATGAGGAAATACATGGATGAGGGAATGGTGAAAGAGAACATCTAACTATTTTGTTTTCTAGAAAATGCTACACGAAAATCAAAATGTGTGAAGGTGAATTGTCATGCATCAGAAATTAGATATTCGATTCATGCCAGCTATCTACATAAAAGACAATAATTAACTTTACATAAATGGATTTTACTAAACAGGCGATATTTAAGTAAAATCAAGTTCAGATGTCATCCTTTACGAAAATAGTTCATAAATTTTACACTGATGTCCAAAAATTAAGGGGCAGTGACCGGACGCCTTCGATTTTACACGGTTTGTCGAATATCTAACGAAATTCTTGATGAATTGAACCTTGAGGATGTAATGAACAGTTTTACTCCATATTTTTCAGTGGAAATTTAGTCGCGAGGACAATTAGGGTGGGCAATAATAATTTTAATAATAAAATAATATTTGCGATCAACCAAGTAACAGAAAATGCTCAAAATGGTCAGTCACTGTAGCAAATGACTATGTAGGTCCTGTTCAACGTTTTTGAGCATTTGAGTAAGCATAGAACGCATATTAGTAAAGATATTAAAACTCAGAAAGATACGGGTGATACAGTGAGCTAATTGACAAATTGTGGAAATTTTTTATAATTCAGCTACTTTTGGAAAGTAACTCACTATATCGCCACCATCTTTCTGAATTTTGACTGGGTTATATAAGTTGCTTTGAATAGGTGACCTACTAAATTCTGAAATAACAGTTTTGGTATCTTTCACGCAAGCGCAGTTAAAAATCATTTCATAAAAATGCTTATATCTCATTAAATATTCAATATACGAGGGAAAGTCACAAAAGATAATTAAATAATAACTTACAATGATATTCACTTCAAAACTATTTTTATTTCTCAACATATTCTCCACCAATATTTATGCACTTATATCACCGTTTTATCAGTGTCCCAACACCAGCTGCATACAATTCTTTGGGTTGCCGTCCCCACATTAGGACTTCAAGTTGAACCTTTTCATCAACTGTGAACATCACCTTGCAACTTCTTCAACATCCACCATACAGCTTCGACTTAGCCCCAAGCTATTTTCATATGTTTGGTCCACTAAAAAAACCATCTTGGAAGCAAGATGATGTTCACAGATGATGAAAAGGTTCAACTTGAAGTCCGAATGTGGACACACACAGCAACACAAACAATTGTATGCAGCTGGTGTTGGGGCACTGATAAAACGGTGATATAAGTGCATAAATATTGGTGGAGAATATGTTGAGAAATAAAAATAGTTTTGAAGTGAACATCATTGTAAGTTATTATTTAATTATCTTTTGTGACTTACTTAATGACTTTCTCTCGTATTTATTCTTTAATTACAATATACTGTTTCTATTGTTCTTTGTCAAGTTTTCGGAAACAGGTATTAAATTTGGTTGAAAACTCTGTATGCTATAAACAAAAAAACATTTGCAATTTTCACAGAAAAACGTTAACACCTTCAGGAATATGCAAGTTATGCTTACACAAATGTATACAAACGTTAAACAAGGCCCACATAGTCATTTGCTACAGTCACAGACCCTTTTAAACATGTTCTGTTACTTGGGTGACGCAAATATTATTTACCCCCCCTCCCCAACCTAATTGTCCTCGCGACTATCTTCACTGAAAAATATGAAGTAAAACATTTCCTTTACATCCCCGAAGTTCAAGGACAATTCGTTAAGAATTTCAGTAGATATTCGATGAAACGTGCAAAATCGAAAGCAGCCGGTCACTGCCCTTTAATTTTTGGACATCAGTACACTGCAAAAAATAACTGTTGATTTTACAGTATAAAACTGGCACCCCAGCTGCCAGTATTATACCGTAAAATTAACAGTATTAAACAGTAAAAAAAGCAGTAATACGCTGCCGCGCAAGCAGTAATACGCTACCGCGCTTGCGCGGCAGCGTATTACTGCTTTTTTTACTGTTTAATACTGTTAATTTTACGGTATAATACTGGCAGCTGGGTGCCAGTTTTATACTGTAAAATCGACAGTTATTTTTTGCAGTGTATAGAAAAAAAAATGAATCTTTTTGCACTATTTTCATTGTATGTAACTGATACTTTTCAGTAAACATAATAGAGATACTTTTCTTATTTAACTTAATTTAAAATTGTATTATTATTAAAAAATTACATTTTATAAAAATCTGAGGATGATAGAAGAAAATTGAGGTCAGGTTCGGGAATTTCGGCCAGAAATACAATCAAAGTATCTAGAGAATAAAATAGCGTGTTGCTATGTGTTATTTGCCTGTAGTCCTTGTTACGAATGAAGAGTAACCTTTCTTTTAAAATTAGGCAGCTTTTTTAAGTTCAAGGACAGAACCTCATTTTCATCATATTAGACGTTCCTTTTTTAGTAAAACTTTCCTAGAAGTAGAGGTTTGCACAGGCAGGGACCAATTTTCTTTCTTTTGATTCGGACAGTGGCGGAGTCGGACGTACTTTTTTTTCTGCAGATTCGAGTCGGCGTTATTTTATTTTGTTTTATTTATTTATTTATTCTTGCAAAAATAACAGAGGTATTGGACATCTCTTAAACGTAGTCAAATTATATTGGTTTAATAAATTACAGAGAAATATTTTAAAAATGCATTTCTTTTTCCTTATACAGCTTTAAAATTCTGATTTTCTGTAATCATATTTTACTTCATTTTAAACTGCACTTTTTTTTTAAACTAGCCTTTATATATGTAATTGTCTAAATGATAATTAGTCAGCATCCAATGTTTTGCCGACATATAATCTGAAAAATGCCGCACTTTAAAATGTTTGCATAAATACGCACTGCATTATTCTTTTAAAAGAAATTTAATTGTAGGATAATGTCGGTTAAAAGAATATCTGTATTTTTGTTTGGAGAAAATGAGTCAGGCCGGGTCTGATTCCGCTGATTTTTACAAAGGCCAGACTATGAACTGTAAAAAAAGAAAAAAAAAATGCGCCATGCTATTTTTATTTTACTTATTTATTTTTAAAAATAATAGTGGTATTGTGTATCTGTTAAACGTAGTCAAAATATTTTGGCTTTATAAATTACAGAGAAATATTTTTAAAAATCGACTCCCCTCCCCCCTCCCCTTATAAAGATTTAAAATTGTGATTTTCTTTAATCATATTTTTCTTTAATTCTAAACTACATTAATTTTTTTTTAACTGGTCTTCATATATGTACAATTGTCAAAATACTAATTAGAATGTATTCTTGCTGACATATAATCTGAAAAATATTGCACTTTAACATTTTTACATAAATATGTATGTATGTATTATTATTTTTAAGAGTTTTAATTGTAGAATAATGTTGATTAAAAATGTTTTTTTGTTTGTAGAAAATGAGTCAAGCCGGGTCTGATTCTGCCGATTTTTACACGGGACGAACCACGAACTGCGAAAAAATAAATTATTTGTGATCCATGTTAAATCAGAATGGTCATACAAACGAAACTGTGCTTCAGTGATTCTTTCATACGTGCAAAAAAAAATTATTAAATTGATTTTTTTTTTTGTAAACAATGAAAGGTCACGAATAATCACACTTATTTTCTTTCTAATCTCGGTCAGTTTTGTTACTTCTTAAATTAATGACTTTTTTATTTTCAAGAATCCATTATCTTGTGAAGAAATATTTTTTAAACATGAACAATAGTTCCATTCCCATTGTTTATGCTATTTTTCATCAGATTGACCAGACGTATTCTATATTGATACAATAACTCTATTTTATCTATCATAATTCAGTTGGTTACATTGTTATTGCATTTGGTGTGATACATTTCACTATCTTGTATTTTGTTAGCAAATATGGAATAATTTAGTTAGAGATTTTGATTTATTTTTTCTGTCTCTTTATATTAAATCATTTATAATATTATAATCTACTGAAAATGCAATATTTTTCAAAGGATTATTTTAAGGTAGGATATTTGTTTATATAAAATATTTGTCTGGGAAGGGGGTACAATGCTAAAAAAAAAAAAAATTGTTGATTTTACAGTATAATACTGGCACCCCATCTGCCAGTATTATACCGTGCGCGGCAGTGTATTACTGCTTATTTTACTGTTGATTACTGTAAAATCAACAATTTTTTTTTTTTTTTTTTTGCCGCGTAGGGAACTCAAAGTAATTAGCATATAATTTTTACTACTTTTTTTTTTAAATTTTATTTTTCAAGGAATTGTTTTAGTAGATTTTATTTAAGATAATAAAAATAAGCTAAATGAACTAAATAGTAAAAGATTTTTTTCCTTCGTCCCATTTAAAAAGACTTAAAAAAAATCAGTTATTGCATTTAAGTAATTTAAAGAGTAATTTAGTAATTTTTATCCCCCGCCCTTGCATAAGAAAAACACTTTTTTTCGAAAGCATTCGCATATTTAATAATATTATTAAATGTAAACACATATATTATTAATAGAACCTTAGACACGAAGGTGGAGACAGGTTTTATATATATAGAAGCTATTTTGAAAAACCTTACTTATCTTTATGATTGATATATTTAATAAGTTCACGGATGCTAATTTATTTAACGCTCCACTTCACACTGAGTGACAACAACTTTCGATCTGGCTATAGTTGAAGCACTTGAGCGATTTGCCGAATTTTATAATTCAAATAGCTGGAAAACGGACAAGCTGTTGCAGGTTAACTATTTGAGTAATAGAAACCACATTGTTAATTTCAGAAAAAAAATTGTTTTCCTTGATTTTTTTTTTTTTTAAACGTTCTTAAAATTGAGCAAACCGTCAATCATACTTCATTGGAACAGAGTTACGGAAGAAGCTTTAAAATCGTGATTGATATGTTCGATCAGCAACATAAAAATAGAACAAGTGGGTAAGTGTGATCGAAGATCGCACAAAGGGTTTCGTTTATATTCCTTTCAAAACGCTTTATCCTTTCTTTAATAAATTCAAATAAATATAATTTAGCAGCAACAACAAAAAAAGTCATGTTTTTTCTAAAGTAAAAATTTACCGGCCTATTTTTCCGTTTTTTCGAAAATCTAAACCAGCCAGATACCGGGCGAAACCCGTTATTATATTCTGTCATAATAATATCCGTCATACGAACTAAATGCGATATTTAAAAAATATATAATTTCAAAATTAAACATGTTGGCCGCCTTCAAAATGTTAAAATATGCGAATATTTCCATAATCGGGTTTTTATCATGATTCAATACATTCCTCAAACTCATATATTTACTATTCTCTATTATTCATATTGATACTCGCTTTGTATTATTCTCAAACATCTGAAAAATTCATTAAACTTCCAATAGGACGTCAGATTTTCTTTTTAATTCTCTAATGACGTGATATTAATCTGCTTTGTGTACATCCACATACTCATACTCCTTGTATTATTGAGAAATCTTAGACATTTTCCGTTTTATTTACCATTATGACGTCAATCAATTTTATTTCATATTTATCTTTTTTTTTCAATTGGTGAAACTTTTTATTTCATTTTCATTTTTCACGTGAAAATAGTCTGATAGAAAATTAATTATTGTAGAAAGAATTTCATCGTGGATTTTAAATTTTTGGCATCTGCTATAACGAAAAATATTTAAATTTAATAGAAAAAGGCTATTAGAATTTTGGTTTTTTATCTCTATTTATTAAAATAATACGAATTTTGCAAATTTTAATATTTTCAGCTCTTCACAGCTGATATTTTGATTTATACACGAAGTTTCAACTCTGTAAGTTACATAGTTTTCGAGAATGGCTCTGTGACAGACAGACAACGGAGCGGGAGCAATAGGGTTTCGTGAGATGAACGAAACCCTAAAAATTAACCGTCAATGAGAGATAACTTTAAATAAAAGATTTTCAATAAAAGCTTCAGTATCTAAAGAAATTTAAAGAAATATGAGTTGTGCATAGATTATGATAAACTTTCCAAAAACATGCATACAGTTAGCAGAAAAAAAAATTATGTATTATATATATGGAATATACTGATCTCAGTATAAATGCCAGTATATTTTTATGAAATATTGTATTATTTTTAAAACACGTGTGGATACATCCAGGCTGAAGATTAATATCTACACGTGTTTTTTCATTTCCAATTCTATTTTAAATCTCTTGTTATCCAAATTTCCAGTATATTACATTTTGTGTCATATTAGATCATTTTTCCTTTCAAAATCCATTTGAATTCACTTGATATCCAACTTCCAATTATTTTACATTATATGGTTTATTATATATATATATTTTTTTCTCTTTAAATATTCTTCACAATTTAAGTATTTTTGGCCAATTACCATCGATGCAAATGCTATGGTAATATTATGTTTGCACTTGTTAATTTATTAACTTTGTTGGTATTCTGTCTACACTCTATTACTAATTATCTCATTGGAGATTTGGTTAGAATGTTGCGAAAACTTGATTAATGTTTTTTTGAAATTCAAAGATATATATATATATATATATATATGTATAAGAAATAATTTTGAATAATTACTTTGATAATATAATGCGCAATACAATGAAAAAGAAAATAAAAGTGGAAAGATTTAAAGAAATATTATTTGATTTTTTGACAAAAGTTTAAATTATATTGAAAAAAAGTTTTTGCATATGTAGGAGAAAATTCGCTTTACAAAAAGTGAAAGAAATTCAAAGTAATTTGGTCACCGACAACTACATTCCAAAATATGGAATGTCTAGTTCAGTGTTGTTTGCATGCAGAGGGTGGTCGCTTCCTGAGATATTGCCAAGTTTCCTTAAAATTTCTTCATTATTGCAAAGTTATGAACAAAAATCCGCGTTGGGCTTGAAGTAAGACTAAATAAATGGGTTGCTACCCTTGTTTCCAATACAAAAATCCTTTTAAATTGTGTTCCACGTTTCTAGAAACACCCAGTATATGTGCCGTTACGTAAATCGTAAATGTAAAAGGGAACTTAAATGTGTTTAAATTGAAAATTACAATGAAATGTTTTGTCAACTTATTGCTGAATATTTTCGAAAAAGTGCGATGCAAGGGTTTGTTATGATTAAACACAACGTATATTTTTTTCGATAAAAGAAAAAAAATCATGAGTGTTTTCATTTCAACAAGTAAGAGATTCTCAACTTGAAAATTATAATAAACACAATCCGTATCACCTCTAAAATCTTAGGTCTGATCGTCTGATAAGCAAATGGTTTTTGAAAGCAGTAAATATTTTAAAGAGGCATACGGCTTTTAATTGTTAAAAAAAAATCGATTTTTTGAAAAAAGTACATATATGAAAAAGCAGTATTTTCTGAGCATTTTAAAACAAACCGCAAAAAGAAAAGAAAAATTCCTATAATTACGCTAGTTACGACTAAAATTATGTCAGGTGTTCTCAATGTAAGCAATGGTTAAATAGTTACATTAAAATGGTTTAAATGAAATAATTTAAACTGTGCTTTTCAAAATTGGCATATGGCTTTTAAATCTTCAAAAAATTCGATTTTTTTTTTTTTTTTAAAGTACATATATGAAAGAGCAGTATTTTCTGAGCATTTTAAAACAAACCGCAAAAAGAAAAGAATAAATTCTATAAATACGCTAGTTACGACTAAAATTATGTCAGGTGTTCTCAATGTAAACAATGATTAAATAGTTAATTAAAATGGTTTAAATGAAAAAAAAATTAAAATGTGCTTTTGCAAAATTGGCATACGGCTTTTTAGTCCAGGGGAAATGTACATGTTACCCTGCAAAAGGTCGGGTAGAAGATTTTTTTTCCCCGACTTGTATATAATGAGGCCAACATGTAAAACCCGAATTATCCAACAAAATTTCCTAAGGGAGAATTTTCTGTGGCCAAAAAACAACAAAATTTTGGGACATTTTTTGTTGTTTTTTAAATATCTCGAGACCCGTTGTCGTAGCGTATTATTTGCTAGTTACAATCTTAAAGAAGACAAAATTCTCTACAACTTTCATAGTTACAACTTTTTTATACACTCAATAGCAAGCGCAGTACAATATTTCAAAAATAAGACAATTTTTTTTTCAATTTTCTTAAAAACCGTGAAAAACGTAGTTTTGTCCCATAGATGCAGATGTTCACCACGTATATAATGATGTATGTCAATTTCTACATATTGACAGCTGTAAATTATCTATTATTTGAACACCCTTTTCTTCATTTTTATCACAACAGACATATTTTATATTCAATAAATCTCTATAATTTAACAAGTAGGGGAGAGTATGGATGAATAAGACAATTTTCATATTTAGACAGCGACTTTAAGTGTGCACAATTGTTAATTTTAAAGTATTGTTTAAAAGAATATTTCAGTATTTAGTAACTTATTAGCACGACAGTTTCAATAAAAGAAATCGTGTTTAATTTTAATAATTATTTTTATATTGCATACATTTTATTCATTTTATTCCATAAACAATTTATTCTATAGTACAATGGTACATTTTATTTACCAATTATTCATAATCCACGGAAGATGAGACTAGTTGCTTGTCCTTCCATACATGTCAACGTTCGGACGCCGTGGGAAAGCAAGAGCCGTCGGGATGTCTAGCATGTGTCCTAGGGACTGACTCTCCTTCTGGGGTTTCGGCGACGAAGTCGTTGGGCAGTTTCGACGGTTCATCGAGTGTCTGTGTGGAAGTCTCGAAGATTTGGAACTTCCGCGCGATCGCAATGACCTTCGTCGTCGCGAGCTCCGGTAAAAGGTTGGGAGGTTCCGTTGGATTGACGGTCTTCCGGACCGGCCGGTAGCGCGCTCGGTGATCGCCGATGAGCGCGTGATAGGTCCCTCAGGACCTGGGTCCGGTGGTCGAATGTCGCGCCGGGCGGTCTTCTGGCCCCTAGCGGCGCATTTTAGTTTTACCAATCATTCATAACATATGTTTTAATGTTTTACTGTTTTAAGTATAGCAAGTATTGGATTGTAGTTCCATATAAAAAGGGGGACTCAAAAAATAAATATATTATACAACAAATATTTTTTACCTTATAAAATATCTACAATAAAAATGACAACAGATTATTTCATTAACTAATATTATGTATGTATATCTCTTGTACATTTTAAAAAATGTAACAATAAAATATTTGAGATCATTATTTTCATAAAAATGAGCAAAATATTAGTTTTAGTAAACATTGTCAATATTTTCCCACTTATATTATGCAAATATATTAAGAGATTATAACATTTTAGCGTGCAAAAATACATTAATTTTTAAGATTTTATCTATTAAATGCTTTAAAGCTCAAACAGAGAAACTTACTTTTGGTTGTTGAAAAATACACTTTGTGGAATATTCTAATCTTCTGTAATATGTACTGTTTTGAAACTATATCTGTTAAAGGATTTCAGCGCTACCATTTATCAAATGAAATACCAAGTTATTTTTGATTGTAGACCATATAAACATTTTTGTTACATTCATCCCCTATATCATTCAAGTCCACTTTCCCTACGCAATAAAGTAAAGTACGGAATATGACTTCATAAGCTAAATGACAAAATGTATTTTAATAATAATAATTTCTACAGGATATTTAACAATATTTTTGTCTCTTTGATGGGTGGATATATCAGGATCATGTTCCTCTAGAGCAGGGATTCCCAAACTTTTAGACCAACGTACCACTAAATAATAAGTTCCTACTTCCGCGTACCGCTAGGTAACAAACGTAAAGCTAATATAGAAAAATTCTCAAAAAAAGAACCTGCCTAAAACGGAATATATCTTCGGTCTTTTGTTTCCGTCATAGCAGGTTTTATTGTATTTAAAAATGAATGATTACATTACTAAATTGGTACTAAGATTGACTGCTTCATAATAACATTCAAGTAAAAAATATTATCACCATTAAATTTTAATAATGCATATAATATCAAAATAGAGTGTTTTGGTATAGGAAAAAAGCCACAATACTTAATGGCATATTGACACCATAGACCTTTGGCACACACTGATTCATATACTGTTACTGTAATATGATGCATTCTGTATTTTATTCCATGTACCAGTATCGGACTTCTGCGTACCAGTAGCCAGAGCTTCGCGTACCATAGTTTGTACCAACCCCTGCTTTAGAAGTATTTTTTCTTTTCCCCAGGCAGTTGTTTGTCGCCCGTCCTCTCCTCCCCATACTATTCTCTCTATAACCAGCGGGTATGTAAGTTGGAAAAATAGCCTCATTTTTGAAAGGCCGTACTGCACTTAAGAAAGATGGTGTGCAAATAACATATAATTTACTGCTATCAATATATAGAAGTTGACATCCATGATTAAATCCGTGGGAAACATTTGAAACATCGAGACAAAACTACGTTTTTCACGGTTTTTAAGGAAATTGAAAAAAATTGTCTTATTTTTAAAATGTCGTACTGCGTTTGCTATTGAGTGTATTGTTGGAAATCTGGACAAAATCTTGTCCTCCTAAATTTGTCAAGTGGTTTGTTCGGGAGTAAAATCGTTCCGAACCGGTTTTTCTTTTGCATTTCGGTCGTAAAGGCACTCTCTTTTAACTGTAACTGTATGCATATTTTATTCTAGTTTGATGTACGGAGTAAAAGTATATCTAGTCTAGGGTGAAACAACTCCATGAAAGGTGTGGTGATGTGATGGAAGGACAGTTAACCCCCCTTTCTGCATGTTTATTGCTATAATGTGATAACAAAGTTCCCAGCAGAGGCTGGAGGTCTATGTATATATCTTTATTTAAGTTTAACATTCAAGTTGAATGAATAAATATAATTCTAATTTCAACATAAACTGTTTCTTCAATGTGCTATATACTTAGTCACACCACAGACCTTAACCACTGTGTTTTATAACTTTGCTCAATCTCTATCATGTATGAAAAAGTTTTAAATATGAAAGTTGTAGAGAATTTTGTCCTCTTTAACATCATAATCAACAAATAATACGCCACGATAACGGGGTTCAAGATATTTTTAAAACAACATAAAAAGTCCCAAAATTTTGTTGTTTTTTGGCCACAGAAGATTCTTCCTTGGGAAATTTTGTTGGATAATTCGGTTTTTACATGCTGGCCTCAGTATATACAAATCAGAAAAAAAAAAATCTTCTATCCGATCTTTTGCAAGGTAACATCTTTTTTTGGTATACATTTCCCCTGGACTATTTAAATCTTCAAAAAATTCGTTTTTTTTTTTTTTTTTTAGTATACATGAAAAAGCAATATATTCCGAGCATTTTAAAACAAACCACAACCACGACAAAAATAATTAAATAAACTAAGAAAAAAATCCTATAATTATGTTAGTTATGACTAAAAATATGTCAGGTGTTCTCAATGTAAGCAATGATTAAAAGGATACTTTAAAGCCAGTAGTTACCAACGTGGGGCAATTTTTGACTTTTTAGGGGCAATGCCAAATTTGTTACTTGCACATTCGTTGTCAGGTTTTTTTTTTTCGACTTTTGCGGAAAAATACTGTTGTACAATAAAAATAAAAGTAATACACGCAATTTTTTTTCAAGTGTTTTTTTTAAATAATTTTCGATGCAAGGTTCAAATTAGAATCAAACCCAGAATAATTATATGTACAATTTTTAAAAATATTTTGACACCTTTTTCTCTCTATGCTTAGACTTTAAACATTTCTATAATTTTTCTGGTTGTTAATGTCTTTTACAATTTTTAAAAACTCTTTTGATTATTCCTTTATTGACTATTCATTCTGCTATATGTCATAAAGAAACTTTTACATGTGAAATTACTTAAAGGTAAATCTAAATCTGATTGTCTTTAGCATATTTAACCTAAAATATATTTGAAATATATAGGCAAGGTACTACCATCTTTAT
Source organism: Maratus michaelseni (assembly GCA_963931845.1). Lineage (NCBI taxonomy): Eukaryota > Metazoa > Arthropoda > Arachnida > Araneae > Salticidae > Maratus > Maratus michaelseni. Next base: position 269,167,871 of record OZ007593.1, read on the forward strand.
AAAATTTGTAAATCTTAAATATTATTCGAAAAGACGTGGGTAAATAGCAAGTATCCATGAGTCTTGCACAGCAAATAAATATACACCAGTGAACCCCTGCGAGGATTTCGCACTGCAACACAAATTTTTTAGCATTGTAGTTTTTTTTTTTTTTTTTTTTTTTTTTTTTTTTTTTTACATAGATTTAAACTTCTAAAGAAACATTAAGAATAAAAATACCTGTAAACTACATTGGTACAGATGTCGTAAAGGCATCAGGGTTTCTTTTTGGCGCCAAAATGGCGATTTTTTGCCTGGCGGGGTAACCTGGTGACTTTTGCTTTGCATGGCAAACTTGGTATTTTATAATAAAATGAAATGTGTATGTAAATAAATTAAAAATAAAATAATAAAAAAAGAATTAATAAATAAAATTAAAATATGTGTAATAAAAATAATGTGTGTATTATATAAAACTGAGTGTAATAATAAAATTAAATGTGTGTGTTTTAAAGTAAAATTATAACACAATTTTATTATAAAATAAAACTAACATGTTCCGCAAGCTAGGCCTAACAGGTATTCGAAAATGTGGTTTTCTCGCCAAAATAGCACCACAAAAAAATTGCGCCAACCCCGGTGCGTCTGCGATATCTGTTCCCTAACATTAATTAGTCAAGCCAGAATATCAGCTCATTTATTCCATCAAACTTACAAAAAGGCACGCGCGAGGGAAAAAAATAACAATCGTATTTTAATTGCATTGTAAAAAAAAAAAAAAAAAAAAAAAAAAAAAACATGGGGTAATCTATGATGTCTTTTCCTCCTAAACATTGCAATTTCAATTTTGCTTTTTAATCATAAATATAAAATAAACACGTGCGGAGATGTCACACTTTATTTTTTGTGTGCTATTTATTACCTTTCATTTCATTTATGGAAATAATGCCGATTTAATTTTTAATTATCAGCAAATTTTAATCAAAAATATGTTTTAGGAAAATGTAAGTATGTTTTCTCTATGTCAGAAGCGTGTTCAAAATCCTTTCATATGGTGTCTCATTCGTCGTTCTGCGTTTCGTATTTTCTTAGAAAAAAGGATGTTGACAGGAGAAATAATATATACCAGAAGGACCCGTGCGAAGCCGTGGCAATCTTTGAGATTATTTCCTGGTACATTTCAGCACTAATTTTTAATTAACTAATTTTTTTTAAATTAAACAACGCGTTTTAACGAAATGCGAATGTATTATGTCAGAAACTTGTTCAAAAACTTTTCGAATGATCATCGTTATATGTTTTGTAATGTGCGTAGAAAAAGTTATGTTCACAACAGAAACTGATGATTGCTTGTGTATAAGAAAATGGGATTAAATTGCTAGAAAATTTGTTGCCAAATTTTCTTCTCTCTCCAATTTTTTTTTCTCTAGGTTGCCAAGGTCCCTATACTAAAAAAAAAAAAAAAAAAATTGAATTATAAAAAAAATGGAACCACTGAATCAGACGTTTAGTGAATTCATATGAAAGCATTTCCTCAGATTTTGCACATCTGTTCCAGAAATGTCTTAAATACATAAATCAATATTTGGTACACCACTTTATTGCAAGCCTATGAGAACTTAAACATGAGATGTCCAAACTCTGTGGTTTGTCAGAAATTTAAGTGACGTCCGACTTCTCTGGCGTGTTAAAGGCTTAATGAAATATTAAATTATAAATACTTACAATTTTTGTAAATCCTATCGAACTGTATATCAATTGGAAGATAATCCTTAAATTACGTAATCTACTGATGCTCCGATACATTAAGCATATACACAGCGATCATTAAACAAAGAAAACAAATAAACAATAGGTGACGCACGCGTAAAAATGAAATAAAAACCCGATTAAAAGCTCAATATTTTTTCAAAAAATAGGCACAAGAAATAACTTTACAATCGTATTTTAATTGCATTATTGGATGACGTCATCTGATAATGCAGTACTTTATTTTTGTGGCAACACTGATTTGAGGAAAATCTTTCATTTCATTTATGAAAACAATGTCGATTTAATTTTTAATTAATTGCAGTTTTAAATCTAAAAACATGTTTTAACGAAATGTTAAGTGTGCTATGTCAGAAGCCTGTTCAAAATCCTTTCATGTGCTATCTCATTCATCGTTCTGCGTTTCGTATTTTCTTAGAAAAAGGGATGTTGACAAGAGAAATAAAATATACGATGATCATGACATATACATTTAAAAATTTTAAATCAGATAATACACGGTTGTCAATTAACGTAAATGGGAAAACAGATGAATGTTTTTATCTTGAAATACTTTTTGTGTAATCCATTATCCATAGAAAAAAAAAATACTTTTAAAAGATTTACCTCCAATTCTTTATAGGTTGCAAAAATGGGTTATAAAATGTGTTAATATTATCACTTTTAATACTAAATATGAAAGTTTAGCGATATAAAAATTCACATGTTTATTATGCATTAGTTTCGGGCAAATTTCACTACTGAAAATTAATTGAAAAATTAATTGTAATTTACTTATATGTATTGTTCTATGCTGGACTTTGTGTTGCTTTATGTGTCGTCTCAAATTTGCCACAAGGTTTGTATGCTCATGGTGACATTTCCATCTTGTGCTGCAGTTGCAGCTTGTCCGACATATGTGAGTGAGAGATGCCAAGCTGGGTATCGTCCTCGTAGCTCAGTGGTAGAGTAGAGCTTTGGAGCGTTATTCCAAGGGCCCGGGTTCGATTCCCGGTTTGGACATTTTTCACTCTGTCATATTTACGCTCAGTTTAGCAATGTAAAAATTCACATGCTTATTATTTATGAGAGTCTTTTCAAGACTTTTTATGAAAATAAAAATGTAGATCATTTAACACTTTTTATTAACACTGTGTTAAGTTGGAAAGAAACAACAAAACTCTGGAATAAAGCCGAAGATACATAATCTCATCGCAGTTACAGAGTTATATTAAAAACCCATTTGTGACAAAAAATTCAGACAAGTTAAACTAGTCGTTGGGGGCCACCGTAATACTTACCCATCTTGGATATGCATAATGTAAAATATTAAAATAAAAAATGTGTAAACTACTTATAAAATGCATTGCAATTCGAATAAAATCGTGGCTTGATGACGTCATAAACTTTGAAGGCTCGATTACTGAATTGCTTAAAAGAAACATCCTTATAACTCCAAAAAAAAAAAAAAAAAATAATCCTATTAACTAGCGGTTTATTGCATCTGATTAAGCGTCTCATTTTCAATCAAAATATATCTTTGAATTCAAATTTGGATGAAATACAGGGTCATGAAAAGTCGAAGAGTGTGGAAAATAGGATTACAAATATCTCGGTAACTCATTATCCGATCGACTTCATGCTTTATGCAAAATTTATGTTTTTTTTATTGTCTTTTATAGTCACTCCTTAAAATAAACAATTTCGAAAATTTTTATGTACCTTTTATCAGAACGAATATTTCGAGAGTCCGAAAAAAATAGTTCCGGATAATCGAGGTTACTGAAATTCAATAGGCTTCTTCCCATTATTATATACTAAGTACATACCAAATTTCAAGTCTCTATCTCAATTTGTTCGGGAGATAGAGCGTTTACAGACACACAGACGGACGGCAAATTTTTTTTTCTAAAAATATGTTTTTCGGAATCTCCAGTGTCTGAAACGTGTAAATCCGTCAATTTTTTTTTTTTTTTCGATTTTCAAAACGATTACAAGACTTACCCTATAGTACGTATGATGGGTAGGTAAAATTGAAAAGTGAATAGTTATTGTTAAGGCTCTGTTAGAGTTCTTCCATGTGATTAGAGCTCACTTTTTGAAGTAAGAGAAATATATTACAGAGTAGAGGATGGGGGGAGGGGGGGAGCATAGCAGTTTTACAGATGCTTTGGTGGGGCGTGGCCACTAAAAAGTTGGAAGTGATTTATCTCACGATTTTAAAAACTTGTTTTTTAGGGTTTCGTTCATCTCACGAAACCCTATTACTCCCGCTCCGTTGTCTGACCGTCACAGAGCCATTCTCAAAAACTATGTAACTTATAGAGTTGAAACTTTGTGTATATAGATGAATACCAGCTGTGAAGAGCTCAAAATATTAAAATTTGAAAAATTCGTATTATTTTAATAAATAGAGATAAAAAACCAAAATTCTAACAGCCTTTTCCTATTAAATTTAAACATTTTTCGTTATAGCAGATGCCAAAAATTTAAAATCCACAAGGAAATTCTTTCTACAATAATTAATTTTATATCAGACGATTTCCACGTGAAAAATGAAAATGAAATAAAAAGTTTCACCAACTGAAAAAAAAAGATAAATATGAAATAAAATTGATTGACGTCATAGTGGTAATAAAACGAAAAGTATGAGTATGTGTATGTACACAAAGCAGATTAATATCACGTCACTAGAGAATTAAAAAGAAAATCTGACGTCCTATTGGAAGTTTAACGAATTTTTCAAATGTTTGAGAATAATACAAAGCGAGTATCAATATGAGTAATAGAGAATAGTAAATATATGAGTTCGAGAAACATATTGAATCGTGATAAAAATCCGATTATGGAAATATTCGCATATTTTAACATTTTGAAGGTGTACAATTTGTTTAATTTTGTAATTATTTTTTTAAATATTGCATTTAGTCCGTATGACGGATATTATTATGACAGAATATAATAGCGGGCTTCGCCCGCTATCTGGCTGGTTTAGATATTCGAAAAAACGAAAAAAATAGACCGGTAAATTTTTACTTTATAAAACACATGACTTTTTGTTGTTGTTGTTGTTGCTAAATGATATTTATTTGAATTTATTAAACAAAGGATAAAATGTTTTGAAAGGAATATTAAACGAAACCCTTTGAGCGATCTTCGATCACACTTACCCACTTGTTTAAATATGTGCGCAACATTTCTCTTGAATTACTTAAAATGAACCACATGCAATTTTCACGAATTTATAGATTATATCTATGTCTTAATATTTAACCTAAATCTGTTTATTATTCCAGCCACAAAAATAAATAAATTAAATTAAAAATGCTTTAATAAACTCTGATAAAATATGCAATACTTTCAACCTTATTTTAAAAATAGAATTTTTGGTAAAATATACACAGATGTAGGCTTCAGTCTTAAAGTACAGATATAATCTATAAATCAGTGAAAATTCCATATAAAAAAATTAAGTGGTTAAAGAAAAATCTAGCGTGCATATTTAAAAAAGAATGTTTTTACATTGCGAGATAAACTACTTTAAAGTATCGTTTTTATCATTGATTACATTGAGAACATTGACATAATTTTAGTCATAATTAACATGATTTTTTTTTTTTTTTGTAATTGTTTAGAAAATACCACTGTTTTATAAATGCTTTTTCAAAAAATAGAATTTTTTGAAGATTTATAAATCGTATAGAAATTTTACAAAAGCATATTTTTAACATTTTCAGTTAAACCACTTTAATGCAACCTTTTGATCATTGCTTACGTTGAAAACACTTTTCATATTATAGTCATAACTAGGGTAATTATAGGAATTTTTGTATGCGATTAGTCTTAAAGTGCTCAAACTATGTTTCTATTTCATACATACTTTTTTTTTTCGGAAAATGATTTTTTTTGAAGATTTAACAGTCGTATGCCTCTTTAAATTATTGAATATCTTGAATATTTTTTCTGCGAAATATAATAAACTGAAATATTAAATATTTTGTTATTTGTCTTCTTTAGTTTCTCTTCTTTACTTGCGTACTTCTACAACTTTTTTCCGTCTTTAAAAATATTTAAAATTTTTCCATCTATATCAGTGATTTCCAACATGGAGAGTTTGACTTTTAAAGGTGGGGGAGGGATTCGAAATTTGGCAAGGGAAATTTATCGTGCATAGAGGTCAGCAGATTCGGCTTCGGAAAGACTAAGCCAGGTCCAAATGCACACCAGGCTCAGATTTTGTATTTTTTGTTATTCTTTATTGAATGGAACGATTCGCATACTTTCCCGATCTACCAAGTTCGACGGCGATTTTGACTCACTCATATAATTAATCTAAATTCCATCTTTTTGCCCGATATAGTAAATTTTGTCCTGTTTACAATAAAATTTATTCGGAAATCACTAACAGAATTTTTTATGTCAATCTGCAGCAAACCAAAATTTATCTGCGTTCAAAAAATGCTGGACCAAGTCTACTATCCAAAGAAATTATAGTAACCCACAAAATAAGCAAAGTTTGCATTTGAAAAGAAAATTTAATAAAAATATACAATAAATCTAGAAATTTAAAGTATATTTTGGTAATTATTTAAGCTCAGCATTTCTTTTTAAGTCATTAAATTAATCTGAAAGAAACCTATAACTATTAAAGACAGCATTACTACATTCGAGGTTGCCTTGTAATAAATAAGATATATAACATGTTTGCAACAACCAAATTACTATTCATTTTCTGATGGCTAATAATGTTTGCCAATTGCCAATCACATTTACGTGAGAGATGTTTCTGATTCACTTTATTAAGTTTGTTAAACGATGCAAATGCAATTACATTTATATGAAAGATTGTTGCATCATACAAATCTCAACAAAAATAAACAAACATGGTCGAACATGTGTTTTCTTATGTTAAATTTTAGTAAGTACTTAACATGTTTACGGACTATTTATTAATAAAATTTTAAACAAGAAGGATTCTTAAATATGTTAAAACCAAGCTACGCCGCCGTTCGGCGGATGTACACCACCGCCGAGACTAGGTTCTCGTGAACCCTTGCGAATATTCACCAGGAGGGCCAGTTTACCCGGGACACCTCACAGATGGGCTCTTTCGGCCAAGGGGAGCACCGCCACCTGCGCATCACTCTCCTGCACTCAAGCAGTAGATGAAGGTATTTGCAACAGCAGAGCCTATGCACAGAGGAAACTGCCGCATGACACTTGGGGACGTGCAGAAGTTCCCCAGAAGCTTAGGATGCCGGAAACACAGACGGGCGTCGGCCCCTAGGCCATTAACTAGGGTCTTCCTGCACGTTCTTGCTTTACTAACGGCCTCAAACGTGAAAACTCTATAAAAATTATCACTATCCTTAAATATGGTAAAACTAAAATGCGTCTAAACAAAAAACATCCTAACAAATATATCCTTTATAAATATTGGTTTAATTAGCTAAGATCTCTGGAAAAAAACACGAAATTTTTACTTGCTGAGACAGGAATCAAAATTTATTGGAAGTCATTTTTTTTTTCTCCAGAAATATATAAACTATAATGCATTTGTGAATGAGATTCTACTTCCTTCATATGAACGGTCCTTTCTTATTTGATCGACACATAATATATTATTAATGTACAATTTCTTTGCTTGGGAATCGAAACATTTATATATATTGTTGGCATTATAGTACTACCTTCCTGGAAATAAAGAATAGCTTCTATTTCAGTTTTTTTCGGAAATAATTCAAATGCATTATTCAAAATGCGGAATTTAAAATAATGTAAAAAGAAAATAAGTTAAAACATACATCACAATTAAAAATACAGAAATTGAAATGTAGGCATAATGTGGAAGGTAAAAAGTAAGGGTTATTGTAATTAGTATAATAGGCACTTTTGTTGGTATGGTGTATCTGACCTGGCATGGATAATACATCAGTACCAAAAATACTTTATTTGTAGTCAATAGTTTTACAGTGTAGTGATGATATTAGAGATGTAATATTTATTTGCACATAAAATGTATTTCATAAGTTAAAATAGAAATTTACAGAAAATAAAATATTCTACTAGCTGGCTTCGTCTGCTAGCGGGCCTCGAATCGTATAAAACCTCGAACCCAACGAACCTCCGGCTCGGTTCCCCGCTGCGTACGGCATCATATTCTTTTCCACCTTCCACCGCCAGACGGCTCATTCTGTTCTAAACAAACCTTCTTCCGAACGAAACTCCGACACGTGTTCCTGCTGCCTCCTGCACAGTATAGCAGGCGTGTTGCGCACGCACTGCAAAAGCACTCAGTTTCACTTTCCACCGCCAGGGGACGCAATCTGTTCTATACGAACATGCGACACGGATCCCCGCTGCCTGCGGCACCGTATAGCAGTCGTACTGCTAAATCTGTTACTTTCACTTTACACCGCCAAGGGGCGCAAACTGTTTTAAACAAATTTGGAACTAAAATCTGTAAGGCTATAGAAATCAAGTATATGAGTCAAACCCCGTTGTAATCGGGCCCATAGAACCCGGGATAAGAATGCGCCCCTGGTGGTGAAACTCGGAACTAAAATCTGCTATCGAAATCCCGTCGAATGAGCTAAACCCTGTTGTGATCGGGCCCATAGAACCCGAGATAAGAATGTGCACCCTGGTGGTGAAACTTGGAACTAAAATCTGTAAGGCTATCAAAATTAAGTTGAGTGAGCCAAACCCCACTGTAAGTGGTCTCATAGACACTTTGAAATTAAAAAAATATATATATCTGAAATTGTTACTTGAAAAGAGTGGTGTGTACTACTCATAAATTTACTTTAATGTTATAGAGGGGCATTATTAAGTTAATTATAATGTTTGGAATCAGTTGCATTGAAATCGGAAAGGAATTATGGAAACGGTGCACAGTTCGAGAAAAAACTTGTAGGAGGGGGTGGCAGTGGTTGCCAGGCACTGACTTTCGCACGGGCACCCGGGGCCCATGCCCTGGGCACGAAATTTCTTAGGGGCACAAAATTAGAATTTAAAATAGAAGTTTTTTTAATACGTTTAAGACTTTTGTTTGCACTCAGTTTGATTTTATCATTTAATATCAATAACATCAGTAATAAGTAGACTTCCTATCATTATTTTCTAGTAAATGATGTACTGTATTTATCAAGTCATTCAATTGTATCATATTGCACATTTATTCGAAAAGTGACACATCTGAAAATATGTGATGTTTGAGATATTAATACAATGAAATGACAAAAATATATCTCAATCTATGGTTAAAAGCACATTTCAATAAATAAATAGAAAAATATTTTATCTTTATTCCTGGAACCGTTTTTCAATTTTCCAGAAAACGTAATTTTTTTAGTTAACACTTTTCGAATAAGTAGACTAAAAAAATAGTATCAGTAAACCAACCAATCTATGGGGGCACGAAAAATTGAAAGTGCCCTGGGCACAAAAACTTGCTAGTCGGGCCCTGGTGGTTGCACAGTCAAGTGTTCAACCACAAATCACTAACTCTGATTGCTGGTATGCATCAACTGAATACGGGTTGTGTACTTTTATTAGGAACATAAATTTAATTTTTACGGAAACTATACGCCGCTGAAGTGTGACGTTTCAACATGGCGCTGGGCATAAACAGATCGAAGTGCCCATTGAAATAACATGGACGTAAAAAATAAAATCTTCTAGGAATAATAATTTTCATATTTAAGAATTTCCAGGCACTGTTCTGCAAAGTTTAAGGTACGCTTTTCATTATGAATTCACCAAACTTCCGATTTTGTGCTTTAAATTTGTATAATTTATTAAAAAGTCATTAGCTTAACTCCGGTTAGACAAACATGCTGCCATGTTTGTCTAACCGGAGTTAAGCTAATGATAATTGTTTACATCGTCTGAATAGATGATGTTTACATTCATGTCCTTCAGGATGTATTTATCTCTTTTTATTTGAAAGTAATTTGATGTTTTAAGTATAAGTAAAGAGAAAATCATATTAAAATTAAAAAATTATTAGATTATTTTTAATAATTTACATATTATGATACTTTATATATTTAATAGATTAAAATTTAGTATTTTAATTTAATATATTATATTATTAATTTAATAAAGTATTAATTTAATATAATTCATTATGATATTATTTATATATACAGTATTAATTATTTATTAAGATTAATACTAATTATAATTATAAATATTTTATTATAATTGATATTAATTATAGTTTTTAATATTAAATAATTAATATTTTACTTCATATTATTATATTACTATGATAATTAAAATTTATAATTTGTAATAATATTATTATTTATGTTATTAATTTATATTAAATATAAATATATTAATATAATTATAAATATTGATAATAATATAATATAAAATTATAATATAATCTATAATGTAATAATAATAACAATTTAAACATATCAAATTAAATATATATTACATTAAATTAATATTATGAATAATTAATACTAATAATAAATAATTATTTATCATTTTAAATGTTTAATAAATATAACTGATATTAATAAATAATATAAAATTACTTATTAATAATTTTAATAATAATTATTTAATTATATATATATATATATATATATATTATATATATATATATATTTAAATAATTAATATAATTAAATTTATAATTTTAATTAATAATTATTTAATTATATATAAAAATAATTACTTAATATAATTAAATTGATAATTATATATATATATATAATTATTAATTAAAATTATTAATAATTAATTTTATATTATTTATTAATGTCAATTATATTTATTAATCATTTAAAATGATAAATAATTATTTATTATTAGTATTAATTATTCATAATATTAGTTTAAAGTAATATATAACTAATTTAATATGTTTAAATTGATTTCATATTTAATTTAATATAGTATATCATTTTAGTATTATAATTTGATATATTATATTTTATATATTATTTAATATATACTTTATATATTTTATTTAAATATTATTTATAATTTATGTATTATAATAATTTATAAATTATAAAATATCTTTAATAATTTTTTAAAATATAAAATTAGTAAAATTATTAATTAAAATCTATAAAATTTTACTTTACAGACTGAGATATCTTGACAGACATGAATGTAAATATCACCAATTCAGCCAATGTAAACAACCGGAATGTTTGTCGAACTGGAGTTAAGCTAACGAGTTTTTAATAAATTGATCAAATTTAAATCACAAAATCAGAAGTTTGGGGTATTCATAATAAAAAGCGTACCTTAAACTTTGCAGAACAGTGCCTGAAAGTTCTTAAATATGAAAATTATTATTCCGAGAAGATTTTATTTTTTACGTTCATGTTATTTCAATGGGCACTTCAGTCTGTTTATGCCCAGCGCCATATTGATGACGTCACGACTTCAGCGGCGTATTATGTGAAAAAAAAACGGTATTTTCTCTATATAACAGCCATTAAACACTACGGGTGAAGCTAAAAATGTTAAATGGAATTAATTCTGTCGAAAATTTATTAACGAAAATAATGCAGTAGATGTGCATTTATTAGTACGAGGGGGGGGGGGGGGGGGGTCAAATAAGGAAAAGCCTGCCTACAGGGAACACATAGTCAAGTACAAAAAATGTGATTATTTGATAAAAAAAACAAGTCATTTACCTCTCCTCTCCCCATCTCCACAAATATAACAAATAATCTATTAAATAAAGTTTTTTGTATTGATAATCTCTATCATAATGGCATCTGTTGTGTGGCCTTTTTAATTCTTTTTCCAAAAAAAAAAAAAAATTCCGGATTTTTATAAATTAAAAACTTACCGGCCAATTAAATTTTTTTTTTTAGAAAATCTTAATCTGCAGCCAATTTTAAGTAAGGAAGCATAATTTTCAAATCGATAAATCCAATATTGTTAAAACATTTTATACACCTCAAAATCTGCCAATATTGGAATTTATCTTATAGGATTTTATTCCTTTATCGTAGGCGGCTGTCTGCAGTGAAATTTGATGAAATATCTTCGGTTCTAATTGATGGAGTTTCATGAATTTCGTTTTTTTGGAAATTGCGATTTTTTTCCCCCTGTGTCTGCAAATTTTCGTGTTGATAGAGCAATTATTTTGATACTTTTCAAAAGAGGCCGATAAGTACTTGCCATTTTATCTGTGTCAAAATTACTATTTTGAGGTCCCAGTGAAAGAAGAGATCTCATTGGTTGGTTGCGAGCCTCGACACAGGGTACAAATCAAAGCAGAAATGAACCTCTTTCATTGTTTCGATAAAAAGTACTTTTTGATGAGTTTTTAATTAATATATTTTCTAATTTTAGGTGGATATTTTTAATTTGAATTATCAACAATGGCTGGATTTTTCTAAGATTTTTGATACTTGGAGCGATTTTCTATGTCCTCTGTGAGTAAAGTTTTGGCGGTACAGACACACACACAGAACCACGTATACGAACATTAATAGAATAGATCCAAATCAATGTGTTGCATTTAAGATTAAATTTTATGAAAACAGTGCTTATTATATGGTACTTAGAAAGGTATTTAAAAAAATAAACAAGAACAAAAAGTCATGCATCAAGCATAGATTATGAAACACTTTCTAACACTTCCAGAATACTTTAACAAAACTTTAGTAATTAATAAGATAAAAGTTAATGTCTAAGTAAACAATTTGGAAAACTCTTAACAAATTTGAAAATTCAATTTCAGCAATTACCACCAATAGTCGGAAAAAGATCCAAATTCTTTTCTGGAGACCTGTATATGATCTATAGATTTGTATATAAGCTACATAGTATGCTAAAATTGAGTTTAGTTAAGAAACACAATGCACAGTTAAAAATTCCTATTCAGCAATTTCTGTCAGTAAACCGAAATGTATTAGATATCTTTTATGCTGTCCTGTATATGATCTACAGCATTTATACACACCAAGTAATATTTAAAAAATCAGTGAAATTTAAAAATGCATACTGCAACTGAAAACTTAATTCCAAACTTAACTGGTCATAGACAGTAGTACTGTAACTGAATTATTTTGTGTGTCCCTGTAAATAAATGATGAATGCTACATCTACCATATTCTATAGTAAGCCTCTTGTAGTGCACCTCCAGTGATATATATCCATTTCAATATGTTTGAAATTGTGTAACATCATTAAAATACACCTCAAGCGATTTTCCCTATAGACCATATTGTAAAAGACTACTTTTGAGTGTTCCTGTATATGAACTATAATGCTACACACTTCATTTTCAATACCAAACATGCCATAGTAAACCTCAATAACATATATCAATTGCATGACAATCAGAGTATATTTACGCAAGTTAGAGCACGGATAGACAGACAAACCAAATTCATAAACACTTTTCAACGATGTTGGAAAAGTGTTAAAACATACATCACATCTGACAATTACAAAAATAAGAAATGATTGTTCCATTGTAAAAATCTATTACAAAAAATGGTACTTCTTTATTATAGGTGCCCTGGCATAACTCAAGAATGTGCAATATTTTGTGCCAAATACTATAAACAATCCCGAAAGTGAAATGACAAGACGACCAATGAAAAAAGATCTGGTGCTTTTTTGTTAGCAGCAAAATTTCAAAAGTACTTTCTGGCAACCTTTATACAATTTTAAAATGTCATTAGATACAAAATATATAACACAAATAAGCCATATAAGATTAGAAATTTTTTCATTGGTTACTGTTCACTTTGGTAATTGTTTATAATATTTGGCATGAAATCACACTTACTTAAGTTTGAATTATGCCAAGACCCCCATACTAAAAAAAAAGCCAAATTTGTAATCTTAAAGGCCTTACTTATGTTATATATTTTGTATTATATTATTATATGGCTTATTTGTGTATAAATTAAACAAATTGCTTCTCAATGTATGTATTAAATTGTTTAAATATAAAACAAATAGTTTGTGCATTTGATACATTAATAGTTATTTCGTAAAGCTATAACAATCCAGTGTTTATAAAATGTAAATAAAGGTGCCAGAGAGTGCTTTCGACAATTTTGCTCTTCTTGCCAGCACTGTGGTCATAAAAAAAAAAGAGGATAAGCTACAGGCAGAGGGTGTAACAAAGTTAAAATGTTTTTAATAAACGTGTAGATTATGATGCAGAAATAATAATAATTCAGCATTTTCAGGTGATAGGCTATTTCTTTTCTTTTTTTTTTTTTCATAAATGATCCTTGCTTTTGAAAATAATTGCTCACTATATATGGTACTTCCTGGTGCAAAAAAGTATTTTTTTGGCTAATTGTGAAAGGTTTGGAAAGTTTTCCAAATTTTCGGAAAACAAGTTTCTCAAATTTTCGGAAAACGAGTTTTTTGCCCACAACTCCAAAGGGCACTGTTGTCTTCCTAGAAGTAGCTGGGAAAGAAAATTACTAATTTCTTTTACTTCGTCACATTGAGGGAAATTTTCTATAGAAGCTTCACTCTGTGATTGGCTTGCAATTTCATTAAAGCATGCCCACAAAGAATTTGAAATTTGAGTGGGAATCCCGTTATGGGATTTCCTCCTTAATTTATCAATTATTACTGTAACTTTTTGACTTTTCAGGATATTTCACTGGTCTTTTTATATGAGTTGCCCTATAGTATTGACTATCAAATCATGACAAAAAAAATTATCTGTAGTTCACGTATGCACAGTTAAAATTTATTTCATAAAAATACCCATATCTTATCAAATATTCAATATATTAATATTTTAATTACAGTATACTATTTCTACGATTTTTTGTCAAGTTTTTGAAAAGCAGTGTTCAATTTGGCTGAAAACTCTGCATACTATAAAAAAAAACCCTTTTAACATCTTCACGAATATACGTGCTATGCTTACACAAATGTTGAACAGGACCTACATAGTCATTTGCTACAGTGACAGACCATTTTTAGCATTTTTTGTTACTTGGGTGATCGAAAATATTATTTTGTTATTAAAATTATTATTGCCCCCCCCCCCCCCCCCATAATTGTCCTCATGACAGAATCTTCACTGAAAAACATGAAGTCAAACATGATCTTTACATCCTCAAAGTTCAAGGGCATTTCCTTGCGTGTTTCAGTAGCTATTAGACGAAACGTCTGAAATTGGTCACTGCCCCTTAATTTCTGGACACCAGTGTATCGATTAAAAATGTAACAATAAAGTACCTAAGATATAAATTTCAAAATGTTGAATATGTAGTATCTATTTTGCTTTTCCTTACAGATATTTCATTCCTCTGAATCTGAAAACATACATTATACACTTCTTAATAGTGCTGTCTACTGACATAGCATAATAATACTAAATAAGTTCATGGCGTTTTTGTTAATTGTGAACTTTATAAAGTAAACACTGATTTCTTTCAACCATTTTAGAAGATATTCCTTTCTACCAGTGGTTTTTCTTAAGATTTCTTATTTTTTATTTTCTTTCATTTGAAAGTTGAAATTTATGTTTTCTAGTACTTTTAAAATTTTGTCACTATTTTAAAATGTAACAACATTTCATAAAATCTATTAAAATGTAACTAGACAGTGCCTAATAAGGAACTTTTGCAATTTTTAGGCCGAATATAGTTGAATATTTTTTCAAAATAAAATACTACTTCAAAAAATTAAAAATTTGCATATAAATAATTTTTTTTAAAGAAAATAATATATTTTAATTGTGAAATATGCAAGAATTGTGCATATAGTACATACTATATATATTTTTTTAGACGAAAATGAGTTCATTATTCGGCAGCCGAATATTCGGCTATAACATGGCCGAATTTTCGGCCAAACCATTATTCATTGCATCACTAATTATTTACATCTTATATGTTATCAGGGGGTGAAGCAAATATTTTTTTAATTTTAGGGATTAGACAATGAAATTTTAGGTATATTTTAGGCCTAATTTACATCCACCATCCCCGGTGATTTTTCGATGTAACACAAGTAATTTAATTTAAGAAACACAGCAAATAAATTCTTACAAAATTCTTGATTAATTTTTTTGTCATGTTCAAAATTTTAAAGTAAACATTCAAATGTTCTAAAAATTTCTCAAATACAGAGCAAATAATAACAATAAAGTAAAGAAATGGTGTTAACTTAATTTTTCTATATCTAACAACTTTATAAGACGTTTCTTTAATAAATCTTATATGATTTCTTGCAATCTTATTCGGTATTTTCACAAAAACAGGCACTTCTCTATTATCCCGTCGACCACTTTTCATAACAAAAAACTATCCCAAACTGTAACACCAAATAAACAGGAGAACGTTGCCATTGGAATAATCAAAATAAATAAATAAATAAAATATACGAATTTAAGGACACAATTGTTATTTTAATTAATGAAATAACTAATAAATCAGTAAAACATAATGAAAAATACACGCAAATGTTGAATTAAAAACCATTTGATGACATAACAAACACAAAATAATGCTTCTGACATCAAGTAAATGGGACTGCATTTTTGGCGATAGTGTTCTGTTATGAAAAGTGGTTGATGGGATAATAGAGAACTACCCAAAAAACTTTTTTAATACTTGAATTTTGTATATTTGAATGAAAAACAAAATTACTTAAATTTGGCTGAGGCTAAATGTATTCCTTGCTAAATTTTTAACATCTCAAATGCATATTTAAATGAAATACAAAGAATATTCAATTGTTAAAAAAATATATATCCATAATATGCTGTATTGTACCATAGAAAATAAATTTTGTAATTTTATTTTGTTTCACATTTAATTCCCTTCATCAAAAGTTGGCCTTTCTCGATTTCAATTACTTAGAGGATAAATGTATTCTTTGCTAAATTTTTAGCATCTCAAAGGCCTAATGCATAGTTAAATGAAACACAAAGAATATTAAATTGTTTAAAAATAAATAAAATACTGTATTGTATCACAGAAAATAAATTTCGATTTTATTTAGTTCCACATTAAATTTTCTTCTTTAAAATCTGGGCTTTCTTCATTTCAATCTCTGAGCTTTTCTTCTTTTTCTTTACTGTTTTTCCATGTGTACTGCTGATTAGCTTTATGTCAATTCTTAATATCATTTAACAAGGAAGTTGAAATAGGTACTTTATTCACACCTCCATAATTTTTAACAGCATCTTTTACAAATCTTAAACTTTTTATTGTATGTTCATTGAAACCACTTTTTAGCATACAATTGTTTATAGAAAATCCCCTCTCAGGATTAGCATTACCATGAGGTAAAATAAGTGAATTTTTTTTAAATTAAACTTAAAAATTATGACACTTTATTTCTTTGTTGTTGTTTACAACTTACTTTTGAACAACCAATGAAAATGTCTAACAAGAATCAGCTTTGACAATCACAATACAAAGCAAAACTAACATTGTTTATCAGTCATTTGTAAACGGAAATAGTTATTGGAAGCAAATTTTAGGGAAACAAGAAAAAATTTAGTAGAATTTTAGGGCTATAAAACATTTTTAGGAATTGTAGGAATTACTGGTTGAATGCAATCCCTGTGTCATATATACATCTTATAGACATGCCATATATATCTATATATATATATATATAACCATAAATGAAACATTATCATAACACCAACTTAAACAATGAAATAATTAAGTATGAAATAATTAATATATATATATATATATATATATATATATATATATATGGTGTCCGAAAAGTCTGGAAACGGTCAAATAACTCGAGAAATATACATCGGATTGAAAAACGACAAAATGCATGTTTAATATTTTTGAAAAATCTATTTAGGGATATGAAAGTTGCCCGGGGGGTGGAAACAGGGGCAACTTTCATATCCCTAAATAGATTTTTCAAAAATATTAAACATGCATTTTGTCGTTTTTCAATCCGATGTATATTTCTCGAGTTATTTGACCGTTTCCAGACTTTTCGGACACGTATATATATATATATATATACATTATATATCCGTCATATATGACTATAACTTGACCATGTACGTCACAAAATTTTATATACATCATATATTATAATGTCATTTATGCTTTATAATTTGGTGATAAATCGTGGTCAGACCATTTTCAAAATTCGCTTACATATGCTGTCCCGGAGGAAAAAGAAGAAAATTCAAACATACATTAATATTTGATGTTTAATTTGAGCTATGCATTATAAAAAGAAGACTATATTAAATATTTCAAGCATTAAAAATTTAAAAAATCAATAAAAATTGTTGAGATATAAGTCAATATAAATGGATTAGTAGTGTCAAGTCCGTTATCACACATTTGTTTAATGTATTTCAACATTAATATCATTTTTTCACCATTTTATTGTTATTTTTCTTTCAACTAAGAAATAGAGATATAATTTTCTTAAAATTCAATAATTTACATGAATATATATTGTTATTATTAGAAGAAGTTTTGTATAAATTTCTATGTGGTCAAAATTTGTGGCTATAAATGTCTCTCATTTCAATTTAAGTATTATTGTTAAGTATCATGTTCTGAAATTTAGGGACATAAGTCTTTTCAAAGTAAGTTGAATTTTGAAACTTAAAAAAAATTTAAAGGTGTCTATTTTCAGTAATTTTGTATGGTAACATACTTGAAATTAGGTAACAGATTTGACAGTAATCCATTTATACTGATTTATATCTCAACAATTCTTATTGATTTTTTTTATTTTTAATGCTAGAAATATTTAATATTGTCTTCTTTATATAATGCATAGCTCAAATTAAACATTAAATATTAATGTATGTTTGAATTTTCTACTTTTTGTTCTGGGACAGCATATGTAAGCGAATTTTGAAAATGGCCCGGTCTCCTGGTGATTTATCCTTGGGTGCGCTATAACATGAAAGTACCCAATTTTTCATAATGCAACTGAATTTAAATCAATGCAATTAATTGTTTACTATTTTGTTTCTTAATACTAGGTCTTAAGTTTGATTATAATGAGAACTCTATTATAACGAGAAAATGCTGTGGTACCTGTTTAGGTGCATTCGTAATTATATAAATACGTAGCACCTATTGTCGTCGTCTGGTCTGTCTGCATATAACAACGCAAAAACTACCCAACCGAATGGTTTGAAATTTACGATATATTATCCTTGCAGAATTTCGTCGAGACATTTCAAATTTTGTGAAAATCGAATCAAAACTTTAGAAAATATTAATAAAAACATTTATTAAGAAATTTGAATTTAAAAAAAATCTGTTCTTTCTTGTTATATGAGCTTCCGAGGTTTAATCGTCAAGCGACCGAGATACTCTTTTTATTACAGAAATTAATCTGCAGACAATATAATTCATTTCACAGAATTAAAAATCATCAAGATCTGAATATTTTATATAACTAGCTGTAGTATGGATGCACCTCGTTTGTCATGTTTGATGTACAATTTCCAACTTGTTCTTTTTATAAGAGTCTGACACAGGGTTAGAAATTGGGAATTCTAAGTAAGGCGTCAAATGACGCCTGCAATTATTTTCCTAGGTGCCAAACTGCATTTCATGGTTGCAATTTTATGTTATATCCTATTTTCTCATTTCTTTTCGAACTCATGTTAACAATAATATTGTAATTATCTTTATGTGTTCAGTGCGAGGGGGTTGTACATATTAAACATTTCATCTCTGTGTTAATCACTAAAACAAAATAAAAACTGGCTTTCTATAAAATTTTAAAACAGCATTAAACTACAATATTTGGATTCTAGAAAAAACTTAAATAATTCTTTTTATGAATCTAACATGCATACAAAACAGATTATCAATCAATTATATCCATAGAAAGAAAATTCGAACTGTTAGATACAAACAGGTATAAGCTTAATTAAAAAAAAAAAAAAAAAAAAAAATCTTATGCCTGAAAGTACATCAGAAAAGGAAAAAAAAAAAAAAAGAAGCAAATAAATGAACTCTTAGATACCAATTAATGTATATTTGTATGGCATTTAAAGATATTGATTTCTATATAAATACTTTTCTTTTCTTTTTTTGAGGGAAAACACTGAAATTTTAAAACATTCTTTATTACAGTATCTTATTTTAGGAGCAAATAATAAAATTTTAAATAATACAAAAAATCATATTAAATAATACGAAAATAGAATTTTATCATCCATTATTTATTTTAGATAATCTTACAACAATTACTTTGAAAATTAAAATCATGATATTTAGTTTTTAAAATCAGGTCTCCTAACTCGACCATGTGTTACATTGGAGTGCCATAAATTTATGGCCTTTTCAGCATTGAAATCTTTCAATTGGGGTCCATATAATTTTATTATAAGTATATCATTGACCAAGTCCAATGCTAAATGATTTCTGATATTTGTCTTAATAAGATTAAGTTGGCTGAAACCCCTTTCACATTCTGCTATGCTCAAAGGAAGTACCATGATAAATTCCAAAATTTTGCTGATATTGCAAAAACTAGAACTAGATTTTGATTCAGCGATTAATCGCTGCCAAGCAGCTTTGCATGGGATATTTAATTTATCTTTAATCCACATTTTGTAATTGCAAAATTCCTCTATTAATACATCTTTATTAATGTGGAAGACATTTATAAGTTCTGTTAACTTATTATTAGTTTTTTTTTCATCCTCTGCTTTCAAGTCATAAAGGCAACATGGTCAAAGACTTTTAAATTTGAAAAAAGATTTTCCGAAAAAAAAAAGAAAAAAAAAAAAGAGCTAGGCGTTAAATTTGACGACCAGGTATAATTTTGTGGTTGTCAAATGCAATAATTTAGTTGCATTGGGCAACTAACGACCGCTAATTTCTAACCCTGGTCTGACAGCACCATACAAAAAATGTTAGAAGTTCAATAAGTCTATTATATTTTGGCAAGATACTGATTGAGAATAACACAAATTAAATTAATATAATATAAAATGTTAGCAAAAGAACAATCTAAATTAAATAAACTAAATAATGATAGTATAAAATGAAAATTTATTATATAGAATAACAACAGAAATATTTTAACTTCCATGAGGTAATTTTCTAGAGCTTGAACAGCCAGGACATGCATGTAAGGTATCATGAATGAACAGGTCACATTCTAAACAAAACAATTTCTCACAAATGCCACACTGATACACAATATGCTCTTTGAAAGTGCCCAGACAGCTATAACAATGTTTATCAGTATCAGATTCAATTGTTGAAACTTGCACCTCATTGAAGCAATCAAGAGGAAATAAATGATGAAAAGAACGTGCCAAGTGAGGAGCTGAAACTAAAGTCAATCCACAAGCTTTACATTCAACAGGAAGTTCGCAATATTTACTATTGCATTGGGGGCAATAATAACCTTCAGTACCAAAGCCTTCATGCAGAGTTTTGCTGTCAATATGGCACATGCACATAGAAGGCTTTCCTTCACTTTTACTTTGATGATAAGGAAAACCCATTCGTATTAGAGAGGATTCTGTACTGCTTGTAGCTGGCGGTGGCGACACTTGATCATATAAAAGTTCTCGAAAGTGAGAATCGTCAATAACAACATTGTATGTTCCATTTGTGGCAGTGGTTATTTTTCGACAAACATTTAACTCAGCAGCCAAACCAATTATTGAACACCTAATATTATGCGAAACAAGATTATCTATTGTTTCATTAATATCACCAGGATCACAAGTAGTCAGACTTCCAAAAATTAACAAAATTTCCCGACTTGTATGAGTTGGCATAAAACGCAATGTTTGAGTAGCAAGTTCTAGGGCATTCTGCAAAGAGGGTTCACCAGCACTAGATAACTTAGCAGTATTTTGCAACACAGCAATATGCTGTTTGGGGTTGCCAGCTAATTCAGAAATTTTTTCGGCTCTTTTGTTTTTTGTTACGATCATACCCAATTGGCTAATAGGATTCTGATCAAAATATTCACTAACAAAACTCTCCAATAATTTTAAAGTGCACAGTTGACGTGTAGGTTTCAAATCTGGCTCCTGCATAGAATCTGACAAATCGATGATTAAGTACAGATGACGCATCATACCTAGCTTTAAATTCTTCTTTTCAAGCATTCTTTTTCTTCTTGATTTGTGAACAATATCCTCCAAACTGGAAGTAATCAAACCATGCTCGTCTTCTCGTATGGCTTCCCATGTTTTCTCGTATTCTGTTTCCCATCTGTAACCCTTTTGTTCGTCTTCGTTATCCATTTTAGAAGGTCTTTTGGGGGTAATTAAATGCAAAATAAGAGATACACAAATAAACTTTCGCGAACGCCGGCTACGATGCATCAGACACAAAGTAAACAACAAACAATCACAGTCTCCCAATTGGCAGTTAAGAGTCAAACCGAAATAATAATCTACTGGAACTGGAATGTTAATCGAAATAATTTTATTAATATTTGAAAATTTTCAAAGCAAGCATTAAAAAAATTCAATTCAATAAAATATATTTATTTTTTTATTATTTTAAAAATTATTTTATTTTTTTTAAATATGAAATTACGTCACTTCAATTGGTTTAAACCTTTAATGTATGAAAATTTATGATGTTGATGCGATTATTTGATTTATATTGTTGTATACTTTAAAAATATGTTAGCTCAAAAACTGGTCAAAATTAGCTGTAACTTTACTACTCTGTTACTATGGTAACTATAGAGAATGTGCATGTTTGTCAACAAACTGGTTCCTCACTAGACCACGCCTCTTCGGTAGGCAAAACATTTCCGCTCAAATTTCCTACGGTTTCCTATGAGAAAGCGAAATTTTTGCATTCAATTTATGGATCATATTTATGCAAAAACAAATTTTCTTTTATCAGATTATGCACAGAACTTAGATTCTGTTGCTAATCAAGATTATTTAACAAAGCTTAGGCTGGGATTACGGTGCCTCGCTCTACCGTATCTTACGCTCGATCGTAGGATAGGCGTTCCTGCGATCAGTCGTAACTTCGTATTTCGGTGCCTCAGCGTAAGTCCTCGTGCTTCGGTGTAAGTCCTCCTGCAGTCAGCCAATCAGAGGCCGCAGTTACATTTGTTTCGGTTGCGCGCGCATCCACTTGCGTCTTAACTTACGGCTGCTTCGAAGCTGTCGTAAGATCGCGAGGCACTGTAATGCCGTTTACGTTTTGTTTATATCGTAAGTCTCTAAGTTGATCTTAAGCGAGGCACCGCAATCCCAGCCTTAGATTTGTCAAACTGAATAAAATTGTTATTATTTTAGATGATCCGTATATTATTGTGGATGCAGATTGGAAAGCAGATATGGCTTTTTGGCCATCGGTTGCTTCATCAGATATTGAAACTTATTTAAAAAAGTTTCCAGGGAAGAATTCAAGTGCTCAAGAAGTGTTTCAACTTGTTGTAGCTGGTAGGAGAAAGATTTTTTTTTTTTTTTTTTTTTTTTTTTTTTTTTTTAAATTATGTCGTAAAGTTAACGTTTTATTTACTTTTTTTCTACTTGTTGTTCAAGTTGTTCTTGTTCGTATGGTAACTTTTTATTGCTTGAGCTAATCGGAAAATGTTTACAAATCTCATGATATTCAGATTAAATGATCGATTAAAATGATACCTATGAGTGTTCTCAAATCAAAACTGCTTATTTTCTGAAACACTTTTATATAATTTTAACATGTTGTATTATGACAAAGAAATCTATGAAACTGAAGCATAAGTTTTGTCAGAATTCTGTTTTATTAGCTGAAATAATTTTTATACTAAATAAACATTCCTTAGGTTTAAAAAAAAATATTTTTACTATTCTAATAATATGTATAAAAACAGGACAAAACAAAAAATATACTTATATGAAACATTTAATGAAGTACTAAGGGTGATATTTTTTTAAGGAACATTTTACTCTTTTTTTTTTTTTTTTTTTTGTAAAAGCGAATTATATAATTTAATCTAAAAAAAAATAAAATAGATGCCATGTTTTTGAAAAAACCTTACCATTTAAAAAGCATTTAATCAGGTGTCGATGCAGTTTTTTTTTCTTGGAGGGGGAGGGGGGGGGGGCATTTTGTGAAAAATAAAATTTATTTTTCTGAAATTTGTTATATTTTTGTGAAAAATAACATTTTGTAACAAAATATGATATCCAGTTACTCAAAATCGAACCAAAGATTTATTAATAACGAACTGACTAGCGCCCGTGATAATAAATTAAAAAAAAAAAAAAACAAGTTTTCAATATTGAGTCGAATGAACCAAACCCTGTTGAAATCGAGCCCTTAGAACCCAATAAAAAAATGAGTCCCCAGGCGGTGGAATATGCACCCCTGTAAATTTAACGAATTTCCTTTAACATTAATGCGATATTTAATTTACAGATGCATCCCCCCCCACTTTCTAAACTTAACCCCTTATCTTTAACAGTAACGCGATTTCTAATTTACGACTGTGGTGAGTAAACGTAAGTTGATGCCGAAAAAGAAGATTAATATTTAAAAAAATATCCTTGACAGCTTGGCCTACAGGCACAGGTAAATTTCGAAGATGCAATTGCAGAAGAAATGACCTTTTTGCCATGATGCGGCAGTTGGGACCGCTCACTTCGAAATCTACCTGTGTCTGTAGGCGGAGCACACAAAATTTTTTTTTCTGTAAGGGTTGGTTTTATAAAAAAAAACTTGTCAATATAAAAGTTGTAGATAATATTAAGAGGATTTGTAATAAATTAGCGGATTTGATAACTTGTGAATTGACAAAGTTGTGATTTTTTTTCTTCTTAAACTCCTATTCTCTCCCCCCCCCCCAGCCCTCACTTGAGGCCATTTTTAATTATATCAAAAATCTGTCATATATAAATTTTCGGCCCTTTTCCTAGAAATAATAATAACTTTAAACGGATTCGATACGTATCATAATTAAGAAGTTATGGGTAACGTAAGGGGTCCAGGGGCCCGGATCTTGTCCGAGAAATTTTTGGTCATTCATGTAGTAGCTGGAAATCCTAAGAAGTTATTAGAAAAAAAAGCTAGCGAATTGGACGATTTTTAAGGGAGCTATAGTAGGGGGCCCAAAAGGGGCCGCTGATAGTTTTGAGCAGGGCCCTAAGATGAACGCTCCTAACTGGAATGGGGGGAAAGTTAAATGGAGAAATGGTCCCAAAAACGAAAATCGGATTAAAAGGGGACAAGGTATTAACAATTTAGGGAGCAAAAACTTCAAGGGGCCCAGGGGGCCCGGATCTTCATCGAATTTTTTTTGTTTGTTTTTATTGTTCATGTAGTAGCTGGAAGTTCTAAGTTGTTAGAAAAAAAAAAGTTAGTGAATCGGACGATTTTTAGGGGAACTATAGTAGGGGGCCCAAAAAGGAGCCAGCCGATAGTTTTGAGCAGGGCCCTAAGATGAAGGGTCCTAATTAGAAAGTAGCAATGGGGAAATAACTAAATGAAGAAAAGGCCCCCAAAACTAAAAAAATCGGATTAAAAGCGGACAAGTAATTATCAGTTTAGGAAACAAAAACTTCAACGGGCCCCGTACCAGGCCCTAGGGGGCCAGGGTCATAACTAGAACGTAGAAATGGGGGTGAAAGCTAAACGAAAAAAAGGCCCCAAAAACGATGAGGATCGGATAAAAATTGGGTAAATTATTAACAATTTAGGGATAAAATCTTAAAGGGGCCCCAGGGGGCCGGGGTCTCAAAAAATAAAAAATCCGAGCCTCAGGTGCATCAGGACCTACCTTGGGTTATCCGCTGCAATTAAGAAAGGCAAAATTAATGAATAATTAATTTAAAAAATATGAATAATAAGCATATAACACAGCTAACTATACAGTAGGCATGCGTATGTTTTGCCTACCGTTCGTTCTTTACGGCTTCGTGACGTCACATGCACATTCTCTATAAAAAGTTGTCGAGGCTAATAACGTTCGGAGTATCTCTTCTGTTGTGGTGTCGGTCGTGTGTGGTGATAGCTGCTGCTCTTGGAATTTGGTGAGATTTTTCCATTTTAAAGTATAGTGTTACTTCGTGTTTAGTTTTGTGAAGTTTTTCCGCTGCCGCAGTCAGGATGTAGGCTTTGATAGATGCTCAGCTGCATTTTGGGGGCGGTTCCCGTTCCGAGTGTTTAGGACTTTTGAACTCGTGGTTGTTTAATTTGCCTAAACATTATTTTAGTGGACCTCTACTGTTTAATTTTGTAGTTGTAGTTGACTGTTGTAGTGTTGTCGGGTGTTTTGCTGACGGACTTTATGTCGCAAGTGTCAGATAATGCAACAACTTCTAGTTTACTAAATTCATCTGTCATGGCTACCCTGTCCTCGTTAAACTCAAATGTTGTACCACCGACTGACTTCAATTTTTATAAGAGTGTGCATCCTCCGGCGGACTTAGTTAGTTTTGCAGAACTTAGTAGTAGTGACGTCATAACAATTTTCATAGAAGCTAAATCCGGGGCTTTTCCTACTATTCATCCTAAGAAGTTAAAAGGGGATTTGGAGAAACAAATAAAAAACCATGCGGCTATTGACTGCATAAAATTGACCAAACAGGGTAAAATAATTCTTCTCACGCTCTCTGTCGAAACGGCGACTCAAGCTTTACAACTCACTTCGATAGCCGAAATCCCCGTGAACCCTCGAGTGCAATTCGACAGTATAACAACTCGATTTCTTCTGTACGGAATTCCTACCGATGTTTCTTGCGAAGAAATCGCCGATGAACTGATTTATAACGGTATCCACGTACTCGAAATCAGACGTTTTCTACGGAAAAATGAAGGCAACACCGTCCCAACAACTACAGTCCTGGTTACTAAGCCGGGAACCACACTCCCGCGGGAGGTAAAAAATTACTACCAAATTCAGAAGATTACGCTGTTTATTGACCGGCCCCGGCCCTGTCTCAATTGCTGGGAATTTAACCATAGTACAAAATCGTGCCATAA
Organism: Maratus michaelseni; assembly: GCA_963931845.1. Taxonomy (NCBI): domain Eukaryota; kingdom Metazoa; phylum Arthropoda; class Arachnida; order Araneae; family Salticidae; genus Maratus; species Maratus michaelseni. The sequence goes on from OZ007593.1 coordinate 269,194,498, forward strand.
ACAGAAAATTTGCCGTAACTGTAGTACATCACACGAGGGTCACTGTCAGACCCCAACCCCAATTTGTCCTAACTGCCAAGGTGAACATACCGCTGATGACAAAAACTGCCCTGCTTATGAAAAAGAGATCCGAATCCAAAAATTCAAATGCGAACACCACCTCTCCATCGTCGAGGCCCGCCGTCAGTTCCGAATGGCTGAACGGCGCGAGACGAACTCGTATGCTTCAAAAGCTAATAATCCCAAACCTTCCGATATCGTAACACAAACTGGACTCCAAGTAACTTTGGACCAATTTACCAACAACATGTTCCAGCTATTTCAATCATTATTGGTGGAACAAGCTACTCAATGCAGAACATTTATAGAACAAGCTTCAGCTGCTTTCGACGAAAAAGTTCAAGCGATCCATAGCGCAGTTCACGATCTGAATGCTACCATCATCCAGGCCGTCCAAAAGACGCAACTCCCTTCACCCACAATACCTACGAGTCTCAAAGCAACCCTACCAACGAAAGAAAAACAGAAACAAGACCTCGCAAAAAATGACACCCCTCCCTTCTCTCTCGAACCAAACCTCAAGAAATTTCGTATGACCTCCCCCACCGAACACGACACAATCAAAAGAACCGATATTAATCTCCAATCCGAATCACTAGCCAATGATGTCAGTCTGATGGACCACAGCGAGTCCCAGCCTGTTCATGACTAATTTTTCTCCTTTTCATGGGCGTTTCATTAGTTCATTGGAATATCCGGGGAGCTCGGGCTAATTCAGCCTGGCTCCGTCATTCTCTTTTTTACTCTGCCGACATCATTGCACTTCAAGAAACTTTTCTTAAGCCCACCATCGGGTTTCAAATTCCAGGGAAAACAGTTTATAGGCTCGACCGCAGTTCTAGGAGCGGCGGCGGGCTGATTACAGCGGTAAGGAATTCTCTTTCATCCCGTAATCTCGCTGTACCAGTTCAGTCAGTCTTTAACGAGGTGTTAGGTGTGGAAATTATCTTCCCCAACAACTTTAAGCTCCAGATCATTAACATTTACTCCCCTCCGGGCAAGTTAGATTCACATTGGCTGGATAACATTTTGGGGTTTTGTCGCTCCCCGTTTGTTATCATTGGGGACTTTAACTGTCCTCACTCCAGCTTGGGCGGTAGCCACAATACCCCCCAAGGCAGTTTGGTTATAGACTGGATAATTCAAAATAAAATTTGTCTCGTCAACTCACATACGCCCACACATGTCTACGCTGGTGGAGCTTCTCTCCTGGACCTCTCCATCACTTCGCCAGATATTTTTGTCGACACCAGCTACAACGTTCACCCAGACACATTCGACAGCGACCACTGCCCTGTTAATCTTCATTTCGACTTTCGGATTAGAAGTTCCACCTGCCACTCCATTCGATATCGGTACGACTGGGGAGCTGTTACAAAGAATCTGAATAAAGCAATCCTTAATCTTCACAACAATTCTTATGAGGATTTCCTTGGCATATGTTGTGACTCTCTAAAAGCAAGCAGCCGTAGGGTGAAGATCGTTGACCGTGCTGGGGCCCCGTGGTGGGACAGCCGGTGCAGTTATTTACTGGGCCAAAAGAGGAAGCTTTTCCGTCTTGCAAGAAAATTTATTTGTCCGATTCTCTGGTCTCGTTATAATAAAATCGCAGCGACCCTGAAGAGAGAAATAAATGACGCAAAGCGCACGTATTGGGCTGCAACTTGCAAAGGGACAGCCGCGTCGGGTGCCATCTATAGGATCATTCGTGCGATTCGCAATCGACAGGTAGATTCTCCATTGTCTCATAACTTCATTGTAACCCCTGGTTCGCTATCGACAAGCGCTATCGAAGAGTCAAATAAGTTCGCTAGGTTCTATAGCAGAACCCATAACAACGGCTACCTCCCCGTGGATTTTAGTGCGCATATTGATCTGAACCTCCAACGCCCATTCCAGATCTCAGAGCTCAGATATGCCCTCAACCATTCAACCCTCCGTACCCCAGGAAAAGATGGGGTCTCGTTACGAACTCTTCGGTGTCTTGATGATATTGGGCTGCATAAACTGCTTGGGGTGTTCAATGACATTTGGTTGTCGGGTGTCATTCCCCGCTCTTGGAGGGAAGTCATCGTCGTCCCTATCTCGAAGCCCGGAAAAGACAGTACTTTGCTGGCATCATACAGACCAATTTCGCTTACTTCAGTCGCATCTAAGGTTTTTGAAAGAATTCTTCTGAAGCGGCTGACTTCCTGGATCCTTCACACAAACTTCTTCCACCCAAACCACTACGGCTTTATTCCATTCCGGGACTGCACTCCTGCTCTCACAAAGCTCTATTCCGATCTTCATTCCGCTCGCCTCCATAAGCAGGTTTGTGTCCTAGTGTCGTTTGACATTGCCTCTGCTTACGACTCTGTTTGGCCGGACGGCCTAGCTTTGAAAATGTTATCAGCCGGCATCGATGGCCATTTCACAAAATGGTCTCACTCCTCAATGCAAAGAATTATTCAGGTCCGGTGGAGAGGTGCGTTGTCGGACCCTTTCGAGGTGGACGTCAGGGTGCCGCAAGGGGCAGTCTTGTCCCCTTTTCTCTTCTCTGTCTACATGAGCGACATCTTTGACGCATTTGGCCCCGATGTGGATGGTTTAGTCTACGCTGACGATACGTACGTTTATTACTGCTCCGGCCCGTCTCTGGAGGTGGTGTTGCCGAAAGTTCAGAAGGCCATTCTCAATGTTGCTCGTTGGTGCGCCTACTGGAAACTACGTTTAAATCCGGGTAAAAGTGCAGCTATTGTTTTCTCAGCTAGGAAAAAGATCCCTGACAGTAATCTTCACATAAATTCAGAAGACATCCCCTGGGTGGACAACATTCGGATTCTAGGCCTGAACTTCACTTACAACCTTAACTGGAATGATCATATTGCTCAAGTCAAACAGAAAGCTTTAAGGAAGTTGAGCGTCTTGAAAAGTGTGGCGCATGTCTCTCGGGGCATAACAACCAAAGATCTCATCAGAATTAGCAAGGCTACAGTCACGAGTATGCTACACCATGGTAGTCCAATTTATTCGCTAGCGTGCCCATCAACCAGACAGAAATTAGAACCCATCCTTAACGCAGCCCTTAGAATAGCGACGGGCCTCCCGCGTTGGACACCCATTCCAATTCTGCGTCGGGAAGCCAACTCCTTGTCAGTAGTTTGCACTCAAGATCTCCATAGGTGTTGCTACCTTCTTCGGCACCTGTCACTCGGCCCCCAGTCGCCAATCTATTCTCTGGTGCTCTCCGGAATTACGGAAAATTCTGTTCTGGCTGCTCACCTGAGCGATACCCTCTCTAGGCTTCATATCTCCGCGACCGATATCGTGTCGTGGGTGCTTCCCCGTCCTCCTCTTACAGATATCTTCCAGTGCCATATCGATTCTTTTGAGTTTCAGAACAGGCAGCTCCATCCTGATCTAATCTGTCAGCTCTTTTCTGCATTTTTGTCTACTCGCGGTGACTGTCACATAATGGCTACTGACGCCTCAAAGACTCTTTCACAGACCTGCATCGCCTTTTGGGATGTAAGCCAGAACTATGGGCACTCCAGCAGAGTTCATGACATTAATTCCATTTACACGGCAGAGGCTCTAGCGATTGGACTGGCACTAGATTTTATTCCTCAGTCTGGCAAGCTGCTCCTTCTATCCGACAGCAGATCCGTCCTGACGAGCCTTCAATCACCAAACTACAAATCTCCTCGAGTGGTGACTCAGGTGTACCAGAAACTTACTAATGCATTACATCAACTCTCGTCGATTGAACTAGTCTGGGTTCCCAGTCATGTTGGCATCTATGCCAATGAGCTTGCGGACAAACTGGCCCGCTCTCACCTTCTGCCTACGGACCCAGTAAGGTGGATCTCCCCAGAGGACATCTGCGTCCAGTTTCGGCGCCTCTTCTATGAGGAGGATATTAATAATTGGCTTCTCGGAAACTACAGCACCGATTTTCCTCACCTTACCAAAAGGAGTTGGGATCACAGGAAGCTGCGCCTTCCCAGGAGAGGGGAGGTTCTTCTTTCTCGCCTTCGCACAAAATCTCTCCCCACCCGAGCATTACTTTACCGTTTCAACCTTTGCCACTCTCCTTTATGCTCAGTCTGCTCTCTTCCAGAAACCTGTGAACACTACCTTATGACATGCGGACGTTACGCTACTGAGCGTACTATTTTGTACCAGAGGCTTGGTATCTCTGGATCTCCCACCATATCCTTTAGTCAACTATGTGATTTGGCGGTGACTGGAGTCTCGCAAGCTCGATCTTTAGTGTCTTTCCTTCAGAGTACCAACCGTTTTTAAACCGGAAGTCATTGTCACTGTCTCCTCTTGTACAAGTTGTTTCTGCAGCTAGTTTATAAATTGCCTCCTTGAGGTAGGATTGTTAGGGATAAAGAGTCTGTAGACTTATATCCCATGATCGGGGCGTTCAGACCCCACAACAACAACAACAACAACAACAACAGGCTAATAACGAAAAAGAAAGGCTACCGCGGTGCTTTAAGCTGCGTTTTCACTGGTCGACCCAAGGCCTAACTTACCCAACTTTCGACCTAAACCCAAGATTTTAGGCAGTTAGGTAGCGATTTTGAAGGTTTGATCAGTACTCAATCCTAAGCCCATCTAACCCAAGCCCAGCCAATTAGAAAAGAGCTTTATCATACATAATGGCGGCGATAAATAATATTTATTTTGGAATTATTCAGCTTTTGCAAAAAGAAATTCAATTTTTTGTGATTGAAGCAAAATAGTGAGTTTTCTTAACAAGTTTATATCGTTTATTAATGTCTTTCCGTTTAGTAAATAGCAATCCAGTATAGTACTTATTATTGCACTTTTTTTGTAGGATAAATATCTCTGTTTTTGGTAATGAATCAGATGCTTTTTATTAATATTAAAATACTAAATATATATTTCGTTTCTGATGTAATAATGGATACATAAAGTGCAGTTCTCAAAATTATTTTATTATGATTGAATGTTAAACAATACAAAAAAAAAAGTAAATAAAAATATTATATATTATGATTATGGATATTTCTTTCTCATAATGAATTAAATATACTTGTTTCATTGATTTTAATTTATTATATATCCTTATTTGATAATGTGTTTTTCGGCAATTTAGAATTAAATTTCTCTTTTCTCATTTAAAATAATTATAAGTTAAGAAAGATTTGCTTACTGTAGCCCAGCCCATTGGTATTTAAATTGAAAATTAGTTAAAGACAAACGTCAATCCAGTTTTGTTAATTGGGAATTCAAGCGCTCGAATACGCCATCTGGTGGAAAAAGGATATAACTTCTCCCTTCAGGAAAATCCCTTGCAATCCCATTGCGTTACATGCATTATTAATTTGTTCATAATGATTATTTTTATGCACAATTTCAGATTTCATGTGCTATTTGTGTTCTGCGTTTATAAGTCAAAGTAAAAATTATCCGAATTTGAATGTCTAACACTTTTAAACGCGTTTACAGTAAATAATGGTTTCAATGGCAATTTAGCATTAGTTAAAGGGCCAATTCTCCTGTACCGACGGCTGCAATCAGAGCCTCTATAGGCCGTTTTAAGTCCCAATACTTGAACATTCATGTTTATTCAAGCATGTAAACAAACTTTCTCTAAATTAAATAAGCCAGTGTATTTTGTATTATCATATTCTCTTTTAAAGGTGAAATATGTATTACTAATTTCAAAACAGTTTGCCTTTTCAGATATTTACTTGTTAACTTTGCTATATAAAGAAAACTCTGTTGTTTAATTTTTGTTTTTTTATGCATTTTGTTGGGGGTTTTGTTTATTTGATTAGGTACTATTACCTTTTGCTAAAATTTGAATAAGTGCAAATTACCTATGACTTAAAATTGAAATGAATCCTGTCAATATGCACACTTACAAAATTATTCTCAAACTAAAATAAATTTAGAAAAAAGGTAAATGGATTAAATTAAACAGAAACAATTAAAATTTAAAGAATTTAAAATTACTTGAGTTCTAAGTTTTGAATTCAAAATAGTATAAGAATTAATCATTTAAAAGCACTGACAAGATTCTCAATTTGCATTACATCCAATTCCCCAACAATCAGCATTGTGAATTCAAGAATTAATATGAAGGGTAACAACAAGGAATTTTCATAGACATAATAATTTAGACTAAGTGAAGATTTTGGAATAAAGGGGACAAAATCTTTCTTTTAAAGAAAGTACAAAAAGGGGAGGTATAAAATTGATGATATAGGTTAAACAAAATAATATTTACCAAATATTAAAAATGTAAAATTAATTCCAAGAATTCACAACACTGTAGCTGTGATCGTATAGATTATTCATTGTTTAAGAGACCATAAGTAAATAATTAAATTTTGAATAAGTAATTCATTATAATAAAATGCTTCTCATAAGACTCTAAATCAAAATACTAAAATTGTTTTATATATTAATTCAGACATGTATGTCCTGTAATTAATTAAAGCATAGTAAAAGGTCTCAGTTAATTAAATAAAATAAGTTTGAATACTATTAATTTCAACATCCAGTAAATTAGTAGTTTACTTTTTTATTAGATTTAATGCTTAAAATAATATTCAGAATCCTAAAATTTATGAGTTAAAAATAGAAAGATAATTCAGATTAGATTTTTTTTTTTTTTAAATTAATAAAAGAGTAAATTACTCTCTTTTGCAAAAACTAACAAATTTTTTATCACAAGATTAAATTCATGATTAAGGAATATAATAATTTGCTCTAACTAAATTTTAAGTTTTTATCAGAATAAATATTTAACTTAATTAAAAGAAGTAAAGTCAAAAAAATTAATAAAAATCTTTGGATTGATAAAACAGACTGGTTCTCACAAAATTAAATAAGAAGTAAAATGCTGAAGAGAAAACATTTTTTTTTTAAAGTATTGTAGAAAATAGTAAAATAGAAAGAAAACAGAGAAGATTTATTAAGAGAAAAACAGGTATTTATTAACAAATGTCATCTTAGGTAGTTTGGATATCATTCACTAAAAATATATATAGATATTATATGATCAAACAAACAATATTATTAACACAAATAATAATAATGAAAATAAGGCTTTCTCTACTCACATTTCAGCAGCAGAATGGGTATAACTGATATACACTTTGTCACACCGATTATAATAAATGAAGATTTATGGACTACTAATTGACAAGTCATTCTTGGCAACATTATCGTTCTCTGTTTGCACTCCCTATTAGAAATACCAGTCTAAGAATTTGGACCCGTAAAAATGCTTTCACAACGACTTGTTCATAACGGCTACATGAAAGTCTATTATATCTTTCAACCTTACAGCCAAGTTAATGGATACAATGTCATTTTTTAGGACACCAAAAGGGGCTCATCCTCGTGTGGAACGCATTTGGTAAACGCCTGGTTGGTGAATAGACGATCTCAGTCACTTTCAGATAACTTCCAACGAGCTGCACGATGAAAGATCCTTAGCAAAGAGTACTGTTATATCGATGATCTTCCTCAGAACTTACTATGGACACAAGACCGGCGCCAAACACTCGAACATTAATCAATCTTTTCACGATCGTCGTCGCTGGGTTCCTCAAATCCATAGCACGCGCTACAAAGTATCTTCTCACAATTATTTGCTTCTGAGCAGCATTATGCATATAATATAGTATTATTATTTCTAGTTGTTTTGAATATATATACTACCCAGCGTAAGATGTAATTATTTCTGCGTGCATCTTTCTCCAAAAACTGCTTCTTGCTATCTCTCCTCCTAGACTGACGGTACTTCCCTTGTTAAAAAAAAAAAAAAATCTAATACCGCCTGAGCAGGCGGTGGTGGGGGAAGGAACCCTTCACCCTCACACACCCAAACTATCCGCGCTTCAAAACATGACTGCCTCTACTAACTAGCTCCCCGTTCCCTTGGTAACGCGTGGACCAGGGGGTAAAAAAAGTCAACGCTGATTGGTTGAGTGGGGGGAGAGAATAACACGTTTCCTGGAAATTAGCCGTCTGTTGGGTCCCACGAAAAAAAAAAAGAAACCACGTGCACACTTGCACCTGCTATTTCGTAAACAACGATCGAAAAGCAATATGTTGATGTTATCTTCGTAACAAGCCTTCGAAATAGTTTTACGACTATCTTTTCTGAGGGTAATAAAAGTTGCATACAATACAACTGACAAAAAGGCTTCAGCTATTCTCACGACTTCTTATAAAGGCCTTTTGTACGTTATCCAATCTGCCTGTGTGTGTTTCGAATTTACGATCCCTGAAATTACGTGAGAATTTCAAGTAAAAGTTGTTTGCGTGGAAAACTATCTCACAGTGAAAAAAGAAGATCTTGGGTGGTCTTGACTTACAGAAAAATACAGATGTTTGGATTTTGAAAATAAGAGTTTTAATTAATAATGTTTAAGAAAAATAAGAAAAAAGAGGAGGGGGGTTTGATTAAATATCAAAATAGAATGATTTTATAAAAAAGAAATGTTTTAAGATATTAATGAAAATATAAATATAAAAATTTAGATTAAATTACCTCTAACAATTTCACCTGCAGATGTATTATATTTGAGTTTAATCTTTTTTGTTATTCCATTCATGCTGAAACTTTTATGAAGATTTAAAACTTTGTATGAAATTTAAATCAATTGCAATCATATACAACTTTTTTAAACAGACATCTCTAAAAATTGGCACACATTATCATGTATGATTTGTTATTAATTGAGCAATGTTTTCGTGTGATATTTCAATTCGAATGGCATTTAACTTTTACTTCACCATAGTTTAATCCACAAATCCTGTAACTTTGATCGGAATTAATGCTCTTTTTGTGTAAAAAATATTCTGTATTCTCTAAGTGAGGAGTAATGAATCTGAGAGTTATCTCATTGAATTTGTTATATGTACTTTATTTGGTCAACAAGAAAGCAGCAGGTTTAATATTATATAAAAGTTATTAGATTTGGATTCTTTGATTGCTCTTCAGTCTTATTATTTTCTTAATTATGAATGTAGAAAAAAGGAGAAATTTAGTTCCAAGTCTATGTTTATCTTTTTCTTTAGGAAAATTTTAAGAATTAGATTGGAAATAAACAATCATTTATAAGGCATGTAACTTTAAAAAAAAAATGTTTAATAGCATGCTAAGCTTAAATAAACAAACTGGTACATTGCAAATAATGTTTAAAATTTTTTTTAATGGTAAGGTATTCTTTCACAAATTAGCATTAGAATAACAGAAACCACTTTATGATTTAGGTTAGACCTTTTATGTGTACAATAAACTTTGTGTAATGCTAAAAGATTTTAAAGTCCTCATTTTAATAGAGTTATACACTGTCTAAGGTAGAATATTATCTATGATGGAAAATTTTCTCGGTCCTGGTCGATTCTGTTTTAGACGTAGTTTGCTGTATTTCATTTAGTCTTATGTAACATTTTCTACTGCATTTTACAGATAGTTATATTTATATTGTATCAGTTATAAGATGATTGTTATATCCTGATAACTGTTATTGAGTCAGTTTAGGTTTCTACTATATTTTAATTAAGAAAACAAAATTTAGTGAATATTCTAGTGATATTTTTTTTTAACTGATACAATGTTGCATTATGCAACTTCTGTTATTTGAAATTTTATGCTTGTGTAATGATGTCTCAGAGATAGATGATAAAATTCTTGGCTTAGATGCTTTACACTCACGCTAAAAAAAAAAAAAAAAAAAAAAAAAAATTAATCGGTTAAAAAAAAGAAAAAGTCGCCAAATTTAGGGGATTTTTTCCTTTAATGGCAAACTAGCCATTGTATTAAGTTATTCGTTTGGCGCAGTCTTGGAAATCGCGCCAAATAAACAGTCGCCAATCTTTTGTTTACATTTTAGCGTGAGTGTAACACATCTGTTCCAAATTCTTTATCTGCAAATTGACAGTAGTGCTGTGAACTTACCAATGTGAAAAAACAAATCCATTAATTTTTAGATGTTTAAAGATAATTAAGTATTGTTTTAATAATAGATTAGGAAAACATTTTATGATTTATTATTAATATTTAAAAGTGAAAATTTTTTGAGTGAGTCAATTTTAAATAAGTCTAAAATATAAAGGCACAGATGTTATATACACACCACATTGGCGCGATTTTTTTCCCCCGCCAATTTGGCAAAAACTTTGTTTTTGAATATTAGTTACAAATAGCATGCAATAATAGCATGTGATTTTTTATTTCAATATAAAAATAAAATAACGTTATAACATTAATATACATTATTACGTTAGTGTTATAAACGTTAATGTACATTGTAATGTTAATATTCAAGAACAAAGTTTTCGCCAAATTGGCAGGGGGGAAAATTGTGCTAATGTGGTGCATATATGACATCTGTTCCAATAAATATTGATATACCTAATAAAAATAATTTATAGAATTAAAAGCAAATAACAACAATTTATTTTTTTCGCCAAATTGGTAGGGCGGGGGGGGGGGGGGGGAATCGCACCAACATGGTGCGTATATGACATCTGTGCCAATATAAATGTATATTTTGGAAAAGCCCACAAATTATCATTATCTATACTTCATATATACTATAATATATATTATTAAACAGAAAATTTTATGAAATATTTCTAGCCTAATTTTTACTTTAACCAAACTTTTAAAATCTGAAATCTTCTCTCTTTTTAGAGCCAATTTTGTTGTTGTATCCTGGACAACTGTAGATATCAATGTGATTAAAGGAACTGGGTTCACCCACATGTGCAACTTTTATTTCACGAGATACCACATGGCCTAATTGCCACGAGATTGGCATTTCTCTTCCATCTACTGACCTCCAAGTGAGAGGACTCTCCACACCGCTAACGTTTTGTGCAAGTCTATAACAGTGACATGGCATTCCCAAGAGCCATCCTCGGAAGAAATGACCACATCTGATGCGACTTAGCTGCCATGTTCTGGTGAGAACTACTGCTGCATTGTGGCATAGTTGGATAAATATTGCTTGCTGTATATTGATACATAATTTGAACTGTATACGCAAGCAATGCTTTTTCGACTGTAAAATGGGAAAAGCTGTGTTCACCAGCAACTGATCTAGCAGGGAGAAAGCTTTACCAAAATTAAGCGTTTATTGTTATTGTAATAATTTATCCCATTTTTATTAATATTCCGTAAGATGTTTATGATACTTAATAAAAAAGGTTGTATTAAAATTTGTGACATAACTCATGGGGCTTCAGTCCGTGTTGTCCTTTCTTAAATCTGTTTAGGGGGACAGTTTGACACAAGAAAATCGCCATTTGGGCAGTCTGTAATTTCTATCCAGAGTATTTTATAATTATCAAAAAATTAATTAAAATGTAATAAAATATTTAATATGGTATTTCCTTGATATAGATAGCGGCGACTAAAATGTATCGCCAAGTTATATTACATATATGACATTAAAATCATATTGACATTTTATGATGTATATATATTTTAGACGTAAATATTATGAAAAAATATATACATATTGGGTACATTTAGGATATAAATATATACAGTATACTTCCTCAAATCCACCACCCTAAAATCTGCAAATTCTTAAAACCCGCACATCGTTCCTGATGTAAACAATGTAATTTACAATTAAGATGTAAGTGTAAAATTGTAGTTTTTTAAAAATTTTATATCATTCTGTACACATTTTAATATGTAATTCTGTTTGATATCATTCAACTCGTGTTTTCTCATGAAGAAAGTATAAATTTATTTCTGAAAAAATTCTAGATACTGCTGATATCAGTGGCGATTGCAATATATATTTTTTTTTAACCAAATAATTTTTGTATAATCAAGCTTTTTTGGTTATTAAGCACGGCTGAACATGAAAGAAATGTGAATTATTAGTGTACATTTATAAGGTGAGTTTCACTGAATAATTTAAGAAAAAAATATCTCATCATTATCATATTTAATTAAGCATTAATAATTATTTACTTGACCTTTACTTTTATATTTTAAATGTTTTTTAAATTTTCTTAATTTTGTTATTTTATTTTACTGTAAGCATTCATTATAATTTTCAGTGCATTATTAAATTCAAATTATTGTTTAAAAAATGTAAATAAAACAGTGACCAAAAATCTGCATAACCTCTGGTTTTAAGCTACACAGATTTAAGGAAGTCCACTGTATAAGATTGGCAAAATCATTACAACTGTGGGATAATAGTAATTGTGAAGGCCACTATAATGAGGAAGTATCTTTTAAATTTTTTGTCTCCTTAGATTTACACAGTGTTTAGGAGAATGCACCCACTCGCCTCCAACACACATCTCACAGAAAAAAGCCATGCATACATTTTTTAATGTCTAATATCTATTGTAATGATAAATTATGTAAAGTGATCAACAATATATTTAGTTGGCTTATCTATATATTTAAAATTAAAAGCACATTCTGTCAAATTTTCCACACGAATATAGTCTCTTTGCACATGCGCCAACGTTTTTTGAAGGCTTCTCCCCTCAGAAAGGGGAAACCTGATGTATTAGCCCTCACCTGTTTAGCCTAAGGAAATTGAAAAGGGTTGATTGCAAACAGATGGAGTCACCTCACCATTGCATTAAGCATAGACCTTCTAATATATTTTTGCTCTGAGATTGAAAGCTGAAGCTTTTTTTTTTTAAGAACTCATTGTTCCAATACTAAATATGCATATTTTTCGCAAAATTTTAAAGAGAGCTTGGATAAAGTTATATATTTATATCGGATTGAAATGTCAGAGAGTTCGGAAGATGAGAACAATTTTTTTATTGCTATGTTAAAAGAGCCGACACGAAAACAAACAAACAAAAAAGCAAGAAGAAAACATTTATTTTACAACTAGATAACAATATTTTTTCGCAAATTTTTTACAAGGGCTGTAAAACCGTTTATTTATCACCAATAAAGATTTCAAAGAGTTCGGACAAAAAGAACTTTTTATTTTAAAACTATGAAACGACCCTATGTAAACAAGAAAATGAGTGCATCACTAAATAAATATTAATATTTTTTCGCCAATTTTTTCATTTTATAATATAATTTCAGACAAAATTTTAAAGAGAGCTTGGATACAGTTATATTTATAACCGATTGAAATGTCAGAGAGTTTTGAAAATGAAGACTATTTTGTTATTGCTATGTTTCCCAAAATTTTTACACGGGTTGTAAAACCGTTTATTTATCACCAATAAAGATTTCAAAGAGTTCAGACAAAAAGAACTTTTTATTTTAAAACTATGAAACAACCCTACGTAAACAAGAATATGAACACTTTTATCACTAAATATCAATATTTTTCATTTTAAAATATGTCATACAAAATCTGATTAAAGATATAAAATAATAAAAACTTGATGTTTCTTTTTAAATTTATTATTATGGGCCCGGGCAACGCCAACTAGTATTAATATTTAAAATATACATTGATATGGCCCATTTATCACACAAATCTAAAAAAATAATCAATTTAAGCTTGAAATTAATGCTTTTGTCTGCAAAAAAAAAAAAAAAAAAAAAAAGGGAAAATTTTCCTGCTAAGAAAAATCGAAAAGTTGTGAAATTTTGGCATTTTCTGGTAAATTCTAGCAACCTTTTCCCTTTTGCTGGTGGTTCTGACAGAGAAGAGATATTTTTCCTCGAACATGAATAAAACAAAAGTTATATGGTGATGTTATCTCTCAAGTGACCTTAGGGGGTCGTTCAAGTATACCCGTAAGCATATTTTTAGTAATTTTATACCCCGTCCTTCCCTTATCAGAAAAAATAAGCAAATAGTAACCCCCCTCCTTTTTTTTTTGCTTATGTATGATTTTGACATTTTGTACGTCAACACTATTTGCCAGGAAAAAACAGTTACCATTAATTTACATTATTAATCTTACAAATTTATATAAATAGGCATATATAGGGGTTGTGGTATCAAAATAATGCAAAATGGTTTTAATATATTGTTGTTTATCGCATTGAACAATAAAACTTAACAATAGGCCCTAACTTAATTAGTCATCATAACTAAAATTTTTAACAGGAATCTTAGAAATGTTACGTGTTTGAAGTTCCGAGCAGACTACAGAATACTCATTTCCCATCATGTATTTTTTCTTGTTGTTGCTGCGTTGTCTAATGCATTCATAAGAATTGTCATAATCCCCCCCCCTCCCCTCTTCTCCCTGTCAGCAAAAATAATCAAACCCTGAACTCCTCCTTACTGCTTACGTAATACTTGAATCGCCCCTTAGCGTTATTTTTAATTTTAAGAATTGTACACTTGAGCAGTCAAAGATGCTTGTTTATAATTGTCTGAGTGCAACGAAGACTCATACACAGCGCAGTATTACTTTGCCCCATATATAGCTACGATGGATATTAAAACCTTTCGTCAAGCATAACTCAAAAAATATTTAACGGATTTCGTTCAAATTTTTACAGCAGGTACCTATAAAGGTGACAACGACGTCTATTTATTACCAAGAATAAATGTCAAACCGTTTGGAAATTATATTTAAAAAATAGATAAAAAAGCACAATTAAAGTACATACGTCACTAAAATTTAGTACATACGTCATTTTCACCGGCGGAGATTTTCGTAAATAATAAGATTTTAAAAGTTCATGGAGTAACATGCAGCAAAAAAATATGCACGCACAATACAATACAATATCAGTACAATAAAACATATTTCCATTTATTAAAAATGGAAAATTAATCTGGATTTTTTTCTGTTTGAAAGAAAAAAATCCGCAATAACTTTGTATTAGAGATTTGGCGCAAATCTCAACATTGGCAGCTTTTTATTTCGCGTGTGTAAATGGGAATCAATTCTATGATGTTTAAATAAAAGATTTTGATTTGCGACATTATTTCTTTTTATTTTCTTCTTAGTATTTTAAATGGAATTAGTGAAAGGCATGTATTTTAAATTAAATGAGTGGAAGACATGAATTTTGAATGTATGTATTTCAAATGAAATGAGTGAAAGGTTTATAGTTAAATGGGTACTTACGTATTATCCGTGACAGGAGATTGATCGCCAAAAATGGCTGCCAAGTACCAATCTTGTTTATCGTTGCCAATCATGTTTTCAAACACAGTAATTTAACATTATCAAATAACATAGTTAAAAATGGTAATTAATATAAAATAAATAAAATGTAATATATGTTTATTAAATTTTTAACATTGTTAAAAATAGTAAATAACATTATTATAGTAAAATTAATAAATGGTAAATAGCATAGTAAATAAGAAATAATAATATTATAGATTATTCACAGGCATGTACCATGTATTAAAAACACCAATTAAAATAATTTAAGACAGACATGAGTACACATAAAATAAAAATTTATAAAAAATATATGCTTAAAAACAGTTAAAAATACAAAATAGTAGACGTTTCGCCAAGCGACACGCAAGGCATCATCAGTACAAAAACAATCTATTGCATAACAAACCACAGAACAAGGAAAAGGAAAGGTTTGAAATCAAGGAAAGTTGAAGTTATTTTAAAAATATATATGTACCATGTAGCAAGAAAAAAATATATAATGGTTAATATAATTAGTAATATTGGCTCCATTGGCACAGTTGGCTTAAAACTGGCACGGATAATACGTAAGTACCGTTAAATGAAATTAATGAAATATAAAGATGTTATGAGAACAATATTTGGCGAGTTATCAACTGCACCAAGTTAACATAAAAGTACCAATACATAAGTGAAATGACAGATGTCATATACGCACCACGTTGGCGCGATTTTTTCCCCCACCAATTTGGCGAAAACTTTGTTTTTGAATTTTAGTCACAAATATCAGGCAATAATAGCACGTGATTTTTTATTTCAATATAAAAATAAAATAACGTAATAAACGTAACTTCTACTATTTTAAAAAAGGAAATAAAAATAAATAAAGAATAGTTTGATATCATTAAATATTGACATACATATAAAAATAATCTATAGAATTAAAATAAAAAAAAAAGTATATAAACACAACAAACAGTTTTTGCCAAATTGACAGGGGGAAAATCACGCCAACGTGGTGAGTATATGACATCTTCGCCGGGAGTTTTACCCTTTTATCTGTTCTTTTGGAAATATCAAAATATTAAAAAATACTTATATCAGGCGTATTATGTTTTGCATTTTTATACGGACCACTTCTCCATTTTAAGATTTTAAAAGTTATTTATAATTCCCACAAGTTATTTTCGGTAATCTGTTAGTTCGCTTATTAACTGTTTACAATTCGCCCCCCCCCCCCAACCGCCCTCAAAAAAAAGTAAAAGGAAGTTACAGAAATACCCCCCCCCCCTGACAACAACAATTATTTATCACAAAAATGTCTCTTAATTTTGTTATATATGTTTGTTATGTATTTTCATTAAAATATCGAAAATGGCAATAAAATTTTATTTTAGCATCGTACTTATATTTTTAAGATGACGCAAAAACATGGTTTAATAAATATATATTTGTAAATACTTGAAAAACATATTTTTCCTTTCTCTAGGAAATTTTGGTAAGATGCTAAAACTGCCTTTTAGCACTTTTAATTATTTTTCGCCAATCGTGCCAACCAGCACATGATACAGAACTTTTCCCCATTCAGATACACAAACAAGGTTGGTCTCAAACAAGAGTAATGCTAGCAACAATATTGTTTTAACTCTATAAGAATTACAAACAATAATGATATTAAATTCTCCAATTAGCTTTGGGCCCGTTTACGGAAGTTTCTCCTAGAAAAAAAAAACTGTGGAAGAAGTCTTTTACATTTGTTTCGAATGAAGCTCGGTCATAATAATACAAACAACACTAATATTAACATGGGGGTAATACTTTGAATTTAAGTGTAAATATTTGGACCCCCCCCCCCCTCCCACCTGCCCTCAAAAAAAAGTAAAAGGAAGTTACAGAAATGAATTTAAAATGGCGTTAAGCCACGCTTTCTGACATAAGCAATTGCTGCGAACTCGATTACGAAACTTTCACTTAACTTAATAACATGTATATTGTAGCCCTTAGGGTACTTTTCCTTCCCAGTTATACGGACCTTGGGGCTTTTTTAAAAAGCTTAACGCAGTTCGGTTTTAATAAGTTCAGATTTACTGCCAAATGACATAAACTACAATGAAAATAAACCTGATGAATTATTATGCTGGTATATGTATGTATTTAAAAAAATTGCATCTGATTACACTTATTAGATAAATTACTTATGTTTGCATTTAATAACAGATGAACAGCTTCTGTATACTAAATTGTTTAAATATTGGGAAGGTGGCGAGATGTACAGAGACGTGTAAACGAACGGGTAGAGAGACGGGTAGAGACGGATAGCGAAATAGATAAGCTAACGGGTAGCGAAACGAATAGACAGACGGGTACTGAGACAAAAGAGGGTTGGCAGAGGGGTAGCGAGATAGGTAGGGAGATGGGTACAGACACGAGTAGCCAAGCCGGTAGACAGACATGTAGAGGGAAAGGTTGCGAGACGGGTAGCGTGGTGAATAGAGAGACGAGTACAGAGATGAGTACAGCGACGAGTTGACAGACGGGTAGAGAGAGGGGGTATATAGACAGACAGACGTGTCGAGAGACGGATAGTGAAACGGGAAGCGAGACAGTTAGAGAGACGGATAGACAGATGGGTAGCGAGACGCTTAAAGATGCGGTGGAAAAACACATGGATAGTGAGACGGGTATACAGACGAGTAGAGAGGCAGTCGACAGATGGGTACGGAGAGAAATACAGTATAGACACACGGCTGGACATAAAAGTAGTTAGACAGCGATGGTTAGAGAAACAGATAAATGGGTAGAGAGACCAGTAGGGAAATATACGACATGTAGCGAGACGTGTAGAGAGACAGTCAATCGGGTATGGAGATGGGTAGAAGAACGGATAGGGAAACAAACAGATTGTAGAGAGAGACAGACAGACAGGCAGAAGAAAATCTGAGGTTTGAAGCAGTAAAAGCGCAGGGGGTAGAGTCTCCTAGAAAATAATCAAGAAGTATTATCTTTGAAATATATGTATTTTTTTCAATTTGATTTTTACAGAAGTCATCGAAAGATTTTTTATATTACTTTAGTAGGAATTTAGGCTACAGTTTCGTAGTCAGGTTTGTAGTAAAGCTTGTTATCAATGTGGTTTGAAGTGTATGAGTTTCTATAAATAGTTATACAAATAAACAAGGAGGAAAATTTTTAAATTCAAATGTAAAAATTTGTCACAAAGAAAATGTTTCAACAATGAAATTAAATTTGCGTTAAACTACGCTTGCTAAAATACGCTCTCGGCTGCAAATCTGATTACGTGACTTTAAAAAGCTTGGCGTTTTAAAAAAAATCCGACTTTTTTTTGTTGTTGTTGTTTGTTTGTTTGTTTTTTAAATTTTTGAGCTATTCCAACTTAAGAAAATGAGATTATTTGCCAAATTATATATATATATATATATATATATATATATATGAAAACATAACAGTATATATGAATTTATATATGATATTTTGTAATTCTATCATTTAATTTGCTCTTTTTCACACATTGTATCTTCTTTATATCGTAATTGTTAACCCTATGTCCTGAGAAATATCACCCTTTGAGGGAAGTCCTAGTTTTAAATCATCAGATTATTTTGCTTTGATGGATTGGAATTGGAGCAGGTGTTCAATATTATTGAAATATTTATTTTACGTGAATTTTATAAGTGAATACTGGATATCTAGCAATCAGTGCTTAATTTATGATGGAGCTCAGCTCTGGTACTTCTTTGTTTTCAGTGAATACTTAAATATAGCCAGAGCTTATAAATATTGTGCACCACAACTTACCAGGACATTCGTGTATGTTTTAAGCCATCAAAAACATACATGTGAAAGAAGGCCAAGTTCGTTAACGGTTTCGCTAATAAAAGAAGTGAGATCTAACTGGAAACCAAGTTCTTTCGAAGCTCCTTAAATCATAGCTCCTGTCATGCATAACGTTCTTCAATTGCTTAAAATGATTTGTTATGTTATTTGTTACTCAATAGAGCGACTTGGCAAGTTTTCACCCACAAACTTTAATCTTTGAATCTGAGTACAATTTAGTCTAGTATGTCATTGGCAAAGATGTAGTCAATCAAGTATTCGAATAAATATGTCGAAGTTAAGGTATTGATCAGTTAAGGAAGTGATTAACTTTAAGTTCAGATCAATGAAGTAGAGAAATTTGAATAAGAGAAAACTTGCCAAGTCGCTCTATTGAGTAGCAAATAACATAACAAATCATTTTAAGCAATTGAAGAACGTTATGCATGACAGGAGCTATGATTTAAGGAGCTTCGAAAGAACTTGGTTTCCAGTTAGATCTCACTTCTTTTATTAGCGAAACCGTTAACGAACTTGGCCTTCTTTCACATGTATGTTTTTGATGGGATTTCATTACTTTTTGTACAGTTACAATATATTTAGACACTATACTTAATGGTTTTTAATGTGTTTACAAGTGACTATTTTATTTACCGGGCAACATTCAATTTAATTTAAATTTCCTACAACAAAATATTTGGATGTCAATTTGCGGCAGAAATTTGTATTTTAATAAGCACAGATGTCATATACGCACCATATTGGCGCGATTTTTTTACCGCGCCAATTTGGGGAAAACTTTATTTTTTAATATTAGTTACAAATAATATGCTATAATAAATAAACAGTTATAAATAATAAACATAATAATAAATATAATAATAAATATAAATATCACAATAAAGCGTAAATATTAACACTTATTAACACATAAACAAACTAACCGGATTACCATGTTTGGCATAAAATTGCTATTTTGTTGTAATCGCGACAATGTGGTGCATATATGACATCTGGGCCCAATAATCATATTGACATAATTTTATGTTTTACCATTACAGACTCATTAACATATAAATCAACAGTCCGATTCATATTTACAAATAAAATGACGAAACTATTAAAATAATATCAAACAAATAGTATAAAATTTACAGATAATTGAAAATTAAATCGGCAGTGTTTTCATAGTAGTGTTGCCACAAAAATGAAATTCTGGAGTATATCATGCTCAACAATGATTATAAAAAAATAAATAGCACAGAGGAGATAAAAAGTGACATCTCCGCACGTGTTTATTTCATATTTTATGATTAAAAAGCGAAATTGAAATTGTAATGTTTAGAAGAGAAAAACACCATGGATTGTCCCATGTTTTTTTTTTTTTTCGATGCAATTAAAATAAGATTGTTATTTTTTTTTTTTTTTTTTTTATCGCGCGTGCCTTTTTGTAAGTTTGATGGAATAAATGAGCTGATATTTTGCCACAGCTACACTGCCTAGACCCATGGTAGCTACACATCCATGATCAATATTTATTTGAATCATAGGAATGACTCTCTTTTGTTTACATTTTTAATTCTGGGATTACATGAATTTGAACTGCGGATGTCAAGAAATATATGCGTATTTCGATATATGTATTCTCTCAAGATGCTTTTGTTTTTTCACAATGGGTCTAAAAAAGTAAATTTTATGCACCATTACTCAAAAAATTAATTATCTGAAATTAGCCCAAAATGGATGATAATCAAATATTTTGCAGCACGGTCAGCCCGGATTTAAGATTTGGCTCTTTTTTTGGCAAATTAAAATGTCGCCTAATAGACGTAACGTTAAAGTAAAAATGGACACCCCGAAGTGAATAATTAATCGATTTTCAGAATTTTTGGATTTTTTTTCGATTTCTTATAGTGTAAACGAATTTCTAACCAAATTTTAAATCTGTCAGTGCAGTAGATATATGAAATCTTTTTGATGAGATTAAATTATCACTGATAAAATTATCGATTATCAGACATTTTCAAATATCATTATCTCGGAAACTAATTATGCGTTATTTATAAAATTTTGGATTCTGGATAATTATGGGAGCCTTACTACACATTTAAAATTACAAGTACGTAGGTCAAATAGATTTTCAGTAGTAGAGTCTCGAAATTTGGCGAAAACAGCTCGAAATGGTTCATGTAAATATACTCACGGCCGGTGTATCGACTTTTTTTGCTTTGGGAACTTGGCTGACACACTGCCGTGTGTCTAGATCAGTGGTTCCCAACCTTTTTTTAGCCGCGCCCCACCAAAACATCTCTAAAATGATGATGCCCCCCCTCCCCCTATAACATATAATTCTCATAAAAATTTAAAAGAATTTACTCCTGACAGAGTAAAAGCATTTAACATTGATCCTGAAACGTGCCGAAGGTAATGGAAGAATCAAATATTTTTTATAATCATCTGATACTCCTCGTAGTTTACTGGCATACGGTCGCCACGTATGCGTGATGTATAGAGTGTTCAGAATCCTTGATTAGAAAAATCAATAATTTTGAATAAAACATTTTTGTCTTATTTAATCACAGAATTTCTGCGATTAAATTACTACTCAATTTCTAATCAGAATGAAACGTGATAAAAGATTCGGTAAAGGAAGGTCGTCAAGTAATTGTTAAATATACACTTAAATAGTTTCATGTGTAAAATTGATTTTCATGTGACATATTGCAGTGCGACTCATTCAATAAATAATCGAAAAAGTTGTTTAAAATTCTAAAATACTTCTAAATCAGAAAAATTATAAAGAATTTTTAAATATATAAAAGTATCTAAATATCTTAAAATGTTTTTTCCTATAATTATTCTGGTAGGATTGTATTTAAAACTTTTGAATGGATACTTTTTAAAAATTGAATAAAAAACTATTTTTTTAAATTTTGTTTTTGAAATTTGAATGTGTAACTTTTATTTTCAGTCTACAACATTACTATTAGAAAAAAAATTCAGAAGGTATGGGTTCACAGAAATTCTGAATTGTCCCCTTGAAAAGTTAAATTGCCCCCCTGAAAAGTCAAATTGCCCCCCTGTGGGGCGTACACCCCCCGTTGGGAACCGCTGGTCTAGATATTGTTGGTTGATAAAAAAATGCTTAGCGAGTAAGATTTTCTGAAATTTTTTTTATAAATGTTTTTGCTATTTGTTCATTCATTAGATTTTACTTTATATATATGCATAGCTGCCAACTAATCCTTATCTGTGTTGCTACTAAATCTGGATAGTAATATTGACCTTATTTAATTGCAAAATTCTGCAATTAAACCATGTCAAGATTAGGCGAAGACTTCTGTTCGGAAGTACTGGTAACAAAAAAGTGGAATAGTTGACAGCTATTTATAGACTGAATTTTCTGTAAACCTCAAGCCGAGGACACTAATGTAGAAACATTTGCCTTTTACTTCCGGTAAGTTAACCCTTACTTTTGGCGCCTTTGCTTGGCGAAGTTTGTTTGTTTACAAATTTGATGCTGTCAAATCTATGAAATACACACACTTAACATTCAAGGTTTCGCGAAAAATAGAGTATTTATTTATTTTCATTATTTCTTATTTTATTCTGACTACAATTTAAAAATACAACAACCATAGTTGTATGGAAAAAAAAATTATATATTTTAAACACATATATGTAAAGATGCATTCAAAAACTTGTAACATTATTTAGTGCGATACACAGTAAATATTTACTATTCTCAAATTATGTTTATTTTTAACTACATTCAAAAATATAAAAACGGGTTTTTATTTATTTATTATTGAAATCAAATACTAAAATATTTTAAAACCTTTGTTAATAAGAAAACAAAATACTTCTTTATGTTTATTCTGTCAATAAATTTGCAGAATTTAGTGTTCACTCTATTTTTTGTGACGCTATTTAGAGCACAAATTAGTATAGTATTAGGTTCTATTGTTTGTTATTTAGAGTGAAAAAACTATAAGACTAAGTGATTGACTGCAGCATATTTGATGTAATATCCCTAATTCTTGAAATTTTAATGTTTACACTATAATTTGTTGTTGGTAGTAGAACGTTGGAATAGTTTTATGTAAATGAGTGATTTTTTTTTTTTTCATTAGTCTAAATTATTTTTATTGTGACAATATTGAAAATAAAATATTGATTCACAACCTCTTATTATTTGTAATTGAAATCTTCAACAGTTATTTTGATTATTAATTAAAAATTTCCAACTGTACTTTATTTTTAAATTTTACAATTAAACGTTTAAGATATTTTGAATGATGAGGAGAAAAAGTTTAATGTAAACAGTTAAGCTTAATATAATATAAATGCAAGTTTAACAGTTTAAGTTTATTAACATTGTTATTTTTATAACAATCTTTTTAAGCTTATTAAGTTTGGTAAGGATAATTAATTTAAAAAATCTGATTTAACTTTCAAGTGAAAAATCTAAACGAAAGAAATAATATGTTATAAATAAAACAATACAAATAAATGAATTAAGTTTACATTTAGGAACAAATTAAATATTGTTTACTCTTCTGTATAACTTTTAGTATTGATTTTTAAACAATTTAGATTAATCAAATACTAAGAGAAGCCTTCGTTATTATTTTTTTTATTGGGAACATACATCTGACTTGTGTGATTGATACAAATATCTGCCCCTTCATTATTAATCGTAATTACTAAATAAACAAAAACATATCGCCAATGTAACACTTTCACGATCGCTAGAAAAGAGCGATAAACCACCATTTATAGCATCCATGCCACCGAAAATGACTAAATTATGCATTTATTTAAGCAATATTGCATAAAAATTCATATACCTGCCCTATTTTTTCACATTTTAAAGTATTTATGTATATACATTTTAAAAAACAATGATGTAAAACTATTTAAATTTAACGAACTATCACAACAAAAAATCGGAATCTTTGCCAAATGCAATGTTGGCTTTATGTCAGCCTAGCACATGAGATTAATCGTTAAATATTGTTGTTATTACCATTATTCGTATTCTATTAATTTCTTTTGAAATATAGACTTATCATTCATTTTATTTAAAATATGAATTTTTCATTTAAAATACACATATCACATATATTTAAAGTACATTTATTTAAAAGAAGAATAATAATAAATGAAATAATACAAAAAACCAAAATATTTTATTTCAACATCAAGCCATTGTTTCTAATCTAAGCAAGTGAAAAATAAACGGTGCTATAGCTGGAGGGGAAAAAAAGATATTGGCAAGATAATATAATATTGGCCCAGCTAACATAAAAGTACCTTTTTTTTTGTGATCTATTTGAAAAATCAGTGACTGCTTCTGACAAAAATTGGGACCACTTCACAAAATTATTCTTAATGAAAGAAGTACCTTCACAAAATTATTTTTTTATAAAAGTGATTTTACATTTAAAAAAGAAAAAAAAATTGTTGGGATTTAAAATGTGTAATTTGCAAACAAAATAAGCTCGCCAAAAAGGTAAACTTAACATATATATATATATATATATATATAAATCAGTTTGAATTTAAGAGTAACTGGATTTGACTTTTTGTTACATCATTTTATTTTTCGCAAAACATAATTAAAAAAAAAATACCCATGAGAGAGATGGAAAAAAAAAATCTGCATCAAACTTTGATGTGAAATCAATCATACAGTAAAATTTACAATTTTAAATACATTTAATTTGCATTTTACTGTGAACTTTTTTTTTTGTTTTTGTGGGGAGGGGTTGGGGGTGTCACAAAAAGTAGATGTAACTACATTCTATAATTCTACATTGTAGTGATTATATGATAAAACCAGCTGCCAGTGTGATCAACTGATACATGCTATTAGCATGTACCTTGGAGAAGCCTCATGTATAATGACAATCCTGAAAGGTGTTTTTAAATAAATGATAAATATTACTATTTGTTTCAAAAGTATAACTGCACTGGCACAAAAATGATATATGCATGTACAAATAAATTGTATATAGCACTGAAGTAAATATCAAAAACATATTTAGACTTTTAATTTAACTTGTGAAAAGCAGAAATATAATTTTAGATATACAAGTCATATGCTATAAAAATTATTCTCAGATAAAATGAGCTTTCACTGTATTCTGAGTGACTTCGAAATCTTATGATTTACGATCGTCATTATTAAAACTAGTCGGATGTGTCAATCCCAAAACTTTCTTCTATCTCACACAGGTTTCGCATACACTAAAAAGAATCAGCACCAATTTATATCAATGTCTAACTGAAGCTCAAGTTTTATTAAATTCCGTGCAGTATTTCTTGAGATATGACTATCGCCAAAATCGTGTAAATCCTTCAAAATGCTGCATAGCAGCGCCACCTGCTGGGTGATTTTTACCAAAAACTAATCAGCACCAATTTATATCAGAGACTAACTGAATATAATGTTTTATTTAATTCCGAGCATTAGTTCTTGAGATAGAGCTATTGCGGAAATCGCGAAAATTGCTGCATAGCAGCGCCACCTGCCGGACGATTTTTACCAAAAACTAATCAGCACCAATTTATATCAGGGACTAACTGAATCTAAAGTTTTATTAAATTCCGAGCATTAGTTCTTGAGATAGAGCTATTGCGGAAATCGCGAAAAATGCTGCATAGAAGCGCCACCTGCCGGGCGATTTTTACCAAAATCTAATCAGCATCAATTTATATCAGGTACTAACTGAATCTAAAGTTTTATTAAATTCCGAGCATTAGTTCTTGAGATAGAGCTATTGCGGAAATCGCGAAAAATGCTGCATAGCAGCGCCACCTGCTGGGCGATTTTTACCAAAAACTAATCAGCACCAATTTATATTATGGACTAACTGAATCTAAAGTTTTATTAAATTCCGAGCATTAGTTCTTGAGATAGAGCGCCCACAAAATTTTTGTCACATACAGACAGACAGACAGAGTCACAGACAGACATTTTCTAAAAATAGTCAAATCGTGTTCAAGACCTTCTAAAACGTATAAATCCGTCGAAAACCGGAAGTCGAAAATTTTCATGAATCCAATACTTTCTTCTTGTAAAGATAGAAGAAAGTAAAAATATAATGTTTTATTTTTTGAAACCACAAAAAAATTAATAGTTATTAACGGATTATTAGGATTAGATATAACGGATTAGATTTATTAACGGAAGATTAATATTTTTGTGTGGCATTATTTAAGACCCTTTAATAGCGAAAACTAGCCAAAACTTTGGATTATTTCCACGCAAAACATTTGTTATTAACAAGATAAGGACAACAAATAATTATTTGTGTATGTTTATAATCATTCACAGCTGATATCGATTCGTAAATATGACGCTTGCGCAGTAAAACCTTGTTCATGATTGGTTAGCGCTAGTGCTTCCCTGTAACCAGTGAAAACGCTCTTAGGTTAAGGTCTTGGGTCGCTGGGATATTTAGGTAGTTGGGTCGACCAGTGAAAACGCAGCTTTACGCGTATCTTTTTTTACAGACCGGGCGCCGGAGTCAGGTGATGCTCGAATGCACCAATGAAGGTGTACGAAAAGAGCATCACGTCACTCTAGCGGTCTGTAAAAAAAGATAAGTGGAATGCACCGCAGTAGCCTGTCTTTTTCGTTAGCCTCGAAAAGTTGTTATGTGACGTCACTTTTCATCTACTGGGTTATTTGGGTGGCAAAAACCATCCTTATCCTAGTGTACTTTTCTCTCATATCAAAGTGTATTAGTGGGCTTTTATTTCTCTGTGCTTTTCCGAATAAATTTTTCGGCAACGATTTCAGTGTGACGTCAGTCATGACGTTTTGCTTGGATACTGACTCCAAACAAACGGTTGCTATGTTTCATTTCTTATTAAATATTAATCGTAGAAAATATTACCACTGCATATAATGTATTAAAACACTTTGCCGTAAGATATAATTATAAAATAGAGGTATAATATACAAACATAATAGAAAATACAACATAGCAACCGTTTGTTTGGAGTCAGTTTCCAAGCAAAACGTCATCACTGACGTCACGACTGAAAGCGTCTATTAGAGTTTTAAAGTTTTTAAACAGTGTTCTAATGGCGGAACAGGCTTGTGGGGGGAGGGGGTATTTTAGATAATTGATTATGTTTATTGTAATTACACGGTAACGAATACGACACCTTTTTTTAAATACATGGTTTTAAGATTTTTAATTTTGTATGCGGAAGAGGGGAAACGGGAATTTCAGGGAAGGGGATAAATTTATATGACTGATTATTTATTTATGGTCACTACAAAGCAATGTGTAGGGCAGAAGATATTTTATATAAAAATAACTTAAAGATTAAAAAAAAAAATTGTATGCTGGGGGGGAGGGGGGGGAAGAGGTTGAAGCACAAATTTGGGAAGTTAGAGGGGTAATTTAGAGATTATTTATTTATTTTTATTAATAAGTAACGAATATAGCAATTTTAGTTATAGGGGATAATTTATAGAGAAGTTGCAATCAGCTGATCAACCATTGTACTTCACTTGGAGGTCAGGGTACTTCCACCAATCAGAACTGCCTATTTGTAGTGTGTGACCTCCAACCTGACGTCTACGATTATTTTTTGCCACTAAAGAGCAATAAATAGAACAAATTTTTTTATCTAAAATAAAAATTAAAAAATATTTTATGTTCTTTTGTATGCTGGGGGGGGGGGGGGGGGAGGGGGGCTGAGGAGGGAAGCGTAAATTTGGGGAATTAAGTGGGTAATGTAGGAGATTATTTATTTATTTTTATTAGTGAGTAACGGATGTAGCAATTTTTTTAAACAAAATTTTTTAAATATTTGAAAATATGTGTGCTGGAGAGGGGGGATGAACTGGGAAGTGGAAATTTCAGGGATAGGGAGATAATTTATATGATTATTTTTTGCCGCTACAGATCAATAAATAGAACAGCTTTTTTTAAATGTAAAATAAAGATTAAAAATATTTTAAAATATTTTACACTCATTTGTATGCTGGGAGCAGGAAATGGGGAAAGCGTACATTTGGGAGGTTAGGGGGCTAATTTAGATGATTATTCATTTATTTTTATTTGGGAGCTAAGAATGTTGGTGATTATTATTTTTTTTAAATAAAGAGTTTTAAAGATTTGAAACTCTGCATACTGGAGGGGGTGGAGGGCAAGGGGAAAGCAGAAATTTAGGGGTAGGGGATAATTTAAATGATATATTATTTATTGTCACTGGAGAGCAACAAATACGATATTTTTATATAAAATAAGATATAATAAAGATAAAAACAACAATAACAATAAACAAATAAGATATTTTTAAATAAGAAATAAACAAATACAGTGGAACTCCAGTTATACGTTTTGCTCGGGACCGGACAACAAAACGTATAACTCAGTAAAACGTACAACTCAATTAATGGTCTACCGGAACCATTTTTTAAATATATCATAAAAACTTTGTTCCGCTAAGGAGTTTGTTACCTTTAATATCAAAAACTGAAGTTTCCTAAGTATTACTGCACCCATGACATAAAGTTTCGGAAATGGAACAGAGTAGAAAAAAGGTACATAAGAAAAGTACACATGAAGCTAAAAATATATTTTTAATAAACATAGATTACTTAAAAGAAATCATTTGAATCGTCTTGGCATGTAAATCATTTATCACAAGACATTTCAGTAGTTTACTGAATCTTGTTGAAATAATCACTAATCTTCGATTGTTTTTTTTCCGGCAGAGCCAACATTGAACTGCATTTCTGTTAATAATGCACAATGCATCCACCTTATCATTACTGCTTTTACTACTAACGAACTGCTTTATTACGTTAAAAGCCCTCAGCAACTCCGAAGTTTGAGTGGGATATTTCAAATCAGACACATCCTACGTCAGTGTTTCCGGTTAAAAAATGTATAAATGAGAAAAAAAATTATCTGGTGACGCAAAAACATAACGTATAACTGAGGGAAATGTATAACTCGGCTAATTTTTAATGGCAAGAGGCCGGGACCGCTGAGTTGAAACGTATAACTGAGGGAAACGTACAACTCAGGTAGCGTATATCTGGAGTTCAACTGTAAGATATTTTTATATAAAATCATATAGTTAATATAAATATAAATGGATATTTGTATATGATACATGAAGTAATTTTTTTTTAACTAGACAAGTATCGGTTCATAGGAAAAATCTATCCCCGGTGAAAGTGTCGTCATATTTTAAATCATGTGCCGGTTTTCATTCAGAAAATATTAGTGTTTTATAGCAATTACACAAAGTAGCGTAATTTCCAGAGAATGTATTGGTCACAAAAGCATAAGTTCAACATCCTTTTACCGTACTTATCTTCCAGAATATTAAATTTCAATAAAATTTAATAAATATATTGAAGTTGAGGTAAAAGTTGTTAGCATATGCAATTTTCTTTTGAGAAATAAATTTGTATTTGACATCGTTCACGTGAAATTTAAAGAAGGGTCGACGCCAGTAATTAAACAAGAAAATCGCCCCTCCTATTTTTTAAAGGCACCATAATTATGGAAAAGAGCAAGAGAAAAGTAAATTAAAAATCCAGGTATTATTAGTTATCTTTCTCTGATACTTATATAATTCCTTATAATTTTAAAACATCTAAATCTATAGTTAAAAATGCCTCTGCAGGGTAATTTTTGCTCTTCATTGGAATACATTCCTGTCAAATTTCGAAACTCCCATAATCCTAAACTGCAACACAAAAATCAATATGACAATGCTCCATAATTGGGGTGCTTTTTTCAGATTGTTTTCGCAATTCAAATAAATAAGCAAGTTTATTGCTTAACAAATAAGTATTTAGGCTTTGAAAGTTTTTGGAGCGTAATAAACATTTTGATTTTATTGGTAGATCTAAAGCTGTTAAAAGTGTGGCACTGTGAAATAAAAATACCAAAGATGTATGAGGGTTAAAGGTATTTTTTTACTTATTTTATTTATTTTTAAACTTTTATGCTCCACCACGTTTTAATTAATTTTTTAAATATCCTATAATAATATCATATCATAAACTGTTTTCGAAAAGAAACATAATTTGCGTTGATTTTTAGATTATTCTAATTAAATAAAAATCATATCTAAAGTGACAAGTTACTTAACAAATTTCCTCAAAAATATTTACTAATATAATCACATTGTAAAATATTCTTTGACACGAAAACTTAAATTAAATCAATTTCTATGAACAGAATAAATGTAAAACAGAATAAATAGAAATGCTAAAATAGAATAAGAAAAAAATGTGTTCCACACTTAATCTTAGTGAAAAAGTATGAAATTTCAAGCTCATGAAAGAAATTTAAATGGTCATATATATTAAAATAAAAATACGCAAATTGTGATTGTCAGAAGTATTATCTACTATAAAATATGATAAAGAGTTTGTTAATTGTATATGTTGCTTAATTAATGACTTAATTTCCTTTAAATGTTACGTGAACGAAGTCACGGGTAAAAGCTAGTATATAATATATTTGGATCTTTAGGACCACCACTTTTTGATTCGTTGTTTTTTAATCTGAAAATAAATGTAATTTGTTATCACCGGCATCACTATATCGTAAGCATATTTCTTTCGCACCCATGAAAAATAAAAAATAAAATAAAAAAGGAAAGAAATAAACGAAAAAATATATAAAAATGAGTACATTTAATAACTTAGCCGTACAGGAATCTCAAAATTCATGATTTACGTTAACGCTTAATTTCGATTGCTTTAACTCATATATGTGCGCTTCGCTTAAAAAAAAAAAAAAAAAAAAAAAAAAAAAACGTAGCATTAGCTATTTATTTTCATTTGGTCAATTTGGCAACTTCACTCTCAAAGTTCGAGAAGCGAATCAAATTTCATCGAGAAGAATTTCTTGTTCGATAATAGAATTGTTCGACAAGACTGGAGCGTCCGAGACCGGAGGTTGTACTTATCTTGAATCTTCTATCTCAAGTATTTAAAATATTGATTTTATGACAATGGCATTAATAATTAATTTGTATGATTAGTTTTTCTTATAATTTTATTTAAACTATTGATAATTTTAATAGTTTGATTTATTTGAAAATTACTAAATGAGTGTTTCCCATATTTTTTGCATTGTCACGTTACTGATCAGAAGCGCATAGAGCCAATTTTGGGCCCGAGAATAAAATTTCCTAAGCCTATATATAGTATATTATATATCCACATAAAATCCATTAGAAAGTATTAATAAGATTTATTAAATTCATTATTTTAAATGTAATTAGTTTCAATTAATTTAAATGTTTAAAACAACTTATTTTTTAATTAAAATATTCTAAATTAATATTTTTTAGCCCCACACAGGGTGGCTTATTCTTTCAGGCAACAGTAAAATTGATGTTTATGAAAAGTCACAGCCATTCATCGTTGCACAGTTAATCTCGGAAAATGAAACATTTGAAGTTACTGAAAAAATTAATATCTTGAAAAGTATTTGTCACAAAATTCTTAGACAAACTGCGTTAGGAAGGTAAAAAATTGTATTTTTATTGATATAAATTTCAAATCTAATGATTATGCCGTTTTTCAAATATTGAATTTCAAAATTTACCAAACTTCATAATGAAGCACCATAGCGAAACCTTCACGCGTAAAAAGATAATGATAATGGCATGAACAACTCAGCACTTTAACAGGGGAATTCTTATTTGTTATTTAGATATTTTAAAATTGTTTGTTGTCATTGCGTTTTTATTAACACTTTCCAACTTAGTTGAAAAGTGTTTATGACTTCGGTTTGTCTGGCCGTCTGGCCATCTGTCCTTACAATGATCGCCGTGTATGTTAGGCAATCCCATTTTTATTAACACTTTCCAACCTAGTTGAAAAGTGTTTATGATTTCGGTTTTCTGGCCGTCTGTCCGTCTGTCCGTGCTCTAACTCCCGTAAATATGCTCGGATTGCTCTGCAATTTTTATATGTTATAGTCGTTATCTATAGCATTTTCCCTATTTCAACGGAAGTGTGTCGCACTTATAGTTTTCTTACAGGGACACTCAAAAGAATTCCATTACATTGCGGTCTATGGGGAAAACTCATGTGCGGTTTATTTAAATAATGTTTAACTATTTTAAACGCATTGAAATTTATATATATCACTAGGGTGCATTAGAAGAAGCTTAATATGGAATAGGGTGTGCATATCACTTATAGTTACTTTACAGGGACAGTCAAAAGAATTCCGTACATTACGTCTATGGAGAAAAATCGTCTGCGGTTTATTTAAATAATGTTTCCCTATTTTAAACGCATTGAAATTTATATAAGGTGCATTACAAGAGGCTTACTACAGAATATTCTGTGTATAGCAGTCATCGTTCATTTACAGGGACGCACAAAAGAATTCTCTACTGTATGTTAACAATAATTCCTGGAAGTGCGTTTTAGGTTGTTGAACGCGATTTTAATTTTAACTCGCTTTTTGTCTATTACGTGGTGTGTATAAATTCTGTAGATCCTATACAGGGAAGCACAAATGTTCGCGAACACATTTCCGTATTATTTAACTCCAGACGGAGAATTTTAAACTGTGCTATGCGTTTCCTAACTGAACTAAAATTTAGCATCCTATGTAGTATATATACAAATCTATAGATCCTATACATGGCTGAATAAAAGTATTCGGATTACTTAGATGTTATCTTTTAGCTTATTAAACGGTATGATTTGTAAAATTATTTTGGAAGCGTTGGAAAGTGTTACATAATCTATGCTTGACGCATGATTTTTCGTTCTTGTTCTGAGTTAAGAACGGGTTAAACAGTTAGTTTATTTGGTTAGCTTATCAACACCCTTTATACATAGCTATACAAATGGTTGTTACAGACGATATTAAACATCAAATTCTCTTTCTTTATTATGCCGATACTTCGATTTCTGAAATTGCACGTACACTGGCTATTACGCATGCAACTGCTCGCTATTGGATTAAGAAGCACGAGAATGATACAGCTGGTGTTCCGCGCCTTAAAATAGGTCGTCCTCCTAATTCATTTTCCTCTGAAGAGGTTCATCGAAATAAAATGCTTAAAATTATGCAGACTAAAAGAAAAGATCCCAATTTTCGCGCTCAAGAAGCTATCTCATTGCAAAGAGCTTATAAACGTAATAAATTAGATGACAAAAAAGGGAACATCGATCTCAACTGAGCCTGCGAACATCCAGAATTTAAATAATAGCCAATCGATTTTTTGACACTATATCCGATGGTCCGTACCATAAATGTTACTGTTGCGATCGACAATGTTTAAAACTTCAATTCGACCTCTTTCGAAATCGAGATTAATCTCAAAAGGAGCGACCGAGGAATTTCTAAGGCTGACATTTTATAAAAATATCGGCGATGATGGCTCTTTCTGTAAAACGTGTTACGGTGATATTATGAAACTCAAAATTCGAGAGTACGCCATATCAAACGGTTTCGAATTTCCAGAAATACCTGACTGCTTAAAATATTTGAATCCGTTAGAAGAACGACTGGTGGCGTTGCGTATCCCTTACATGCAAATCTACGCCGTTCACGGATGCGAATTCAAATTGAAGGGTTCGGTGGTGAACGTGCCTGTAAAATTAGATTCCACCGTGAATCACCTGCCACGCTATCTAGATGAATGCTATACGGTCTACGTTAAGTTAAAAAGGTGTTTGACTTACAAATCAGACTATATGATCTCGATCATTAGTCCGCAAAAAATCCATGCAGCAGCACGGTACCTCACTCGACAGGAACTCTTTCAGCACCTTGAAGTGCGTTTGTGGAAGATTGGGAAAGAAAATGGCAAAACTTTGACGGGGATAAGCTAATAGTCGAATTTGAAGAAGAAGAAGAAGAAGTGGAGGTCGACGAGTCAGAAGTAGACCTGAGTTGCTCACCGACAACCGCTGTATCTGCTTAGCACCCGGAGAAAATCAAATACCTCAGTGGCTAATCTTTGATGAAAATGCCGAAGAACTGTCCTTTCCAACTGTTTACTATGGGATAGTGAGGCACCTTAAAAAAGGAGTACACCTACACCAAAATCGCCAATTCAGAAATACGAAGGTCGGATCGACGGGCAGTCCGACTCGATCATTTGCTGTACGCGTACAGTAAATTTAATCACTTATGTCTTAAGAATGCTATCGACATTTCCGTTCGGAAAAAAATCACTGGATGGAAGACTCACGGCTGAAAATTTGCTCGATGAAAGTTTTGTGAACGACCTCATTCAGCACGACGAC
The DNA here is from genome assembly GCA_963931845.1 of Maratus michaelseni. Lineage (NCBI taxonomy): Eukaryota > Metazoa > Arthropoda > Arachnida > Araneae > Salticidae > Maratus > Maratus michaelseni. The sequence continues at coordinate 269,228,720 of OZ007593.1, forward strand.
GACTACAAATTCCTCAAAAACATAAAAAATGCATCTGCTCATTGGGAAAACGAGAAGAAACGTGTGTATGCCGCAATGCGACAGTGATGAATCCCGACACTATTTGTCACATTATCTGCGGCCGAGCTGCAATGGTTTGAATTGATGCAGGCATTATCTTTGAACGTCGACAATCATATTTTGATGAGGGAGGAATTTAAAAATGAAAAAATGTTTACCAAAGAAAAGAAGTGCGAACTCATTCAAAAAGATTCCGTGAACCACGAGAAGCTGGCTTATGCTAACAAACATGTTTTTTTATTTTTATTTATTTATTTATTTATTTATTTATTTTGACGAGTTAGACTTGGGTGAAAAAAATCTCAACGACAAAACCCGTGGGTGGACAATCCATATTCTGCCGTAAGGTAGAATTTTTCCCGCTTGTTATTAAATTTTATTTTAAAATCAATTTACCTTTAATTAGTAATTTATTAGTCGCGATTTCTTTTCAAAATGCTATTCATTTATATAATAACATGTAGATGCAACTCTATGTGTATGTGTTATGAACTAGAAGTAAATGCGATGCTATTTTCCACACCATCTTAAGCAGATGTATTGCATGTAGCACATTGGATTATTTTTACATGGAATGTTTCCTTGAGAAGTCTATATCAGCCACGAATTTTGAAAAAAAAGTGTTACAAATCAGATTAAATTTATAAATTGTTTTGAGTAGCAAATTATTTTAATTCCTACGCTATATAAAAACCAGATTTAAACTTCAAAAGTTCCGGAAAAATATTCTATTCACACAATCGTTTGAAATTTATAGTAGCAATGGTACCTTTTTATCGTGGGCCCCAAGGATATTTTCTCACCTGCCCCCCTCCCCCTCTCTGCGTCACTGGCACTGATACTTCGTGAAAAATTCCTGTACTCGACTATCGCGTGAGAAATTATCTGCGGTAAATAAAACCACATCTATTAGTTTAATGGCTTTGTAAATATTGTGATAACAATAAGCGTATTAGTTTCTATGGTTTTCTATTTAGATACATTAAAGACACTTTTAATGAGTGCACATAGACAAAACAATTTTATACAAAAAATCTCACTATTCATAGATAGGAGAGTTCTCAAATACTTTCAGTTAAAAAGCTTTACGTTAGCAAAGTGCGAGTGAAATGTTTATTGAAAACTCTTTTATTTCCGAAAAATACAGTTAGGATGAGCTTTATATCTCGCCCGAACTATCCACTTTTAATTTTGTATTTATGTGTTTTCTTCTTGATTCAGGTAAGAAAGTGCTTTTGCTTCTATTGAAATCATTTGTTTTAAAGTAGAATTATGTTCATTTACGAGGATTAATTGACTGGTCAAAAAGTTTTAAGTTAGTAAAGAACGATTGGAATGTTTAATGGGAAATATCTTCAAAATATGGTTAGGGTGAGCTAAATATCTTTCCCGAACTATCCACTTTTAATTTTGTATTTATGTGTTTTCTTCTTGATTCAGGTAAGAAAGTGCTTTTGCTTCTATTGAAATCATTTGTTTTAAAGTAGAATTATGTTCATTTACGAGGATTAATTGACTGGTCAAAAAGTTTTAAGTTAGTAAAGAACGATTGGAATGTTTAATGGGAAATATCTTCAAAATATGGTTAGGGTGAGCTAAATATCTTTCCCGAACTATCCACTTTTAATTTTGTATTTATGTGTTTTCTTCTTGATTCAGGTAAGAAAGTGCTTTTGCTTCTATTGAAATCATTTGTTTTAAAGTAGAATTATGTTCATTTACGAGGATTAATTGACTGGTCAAAAAGTTTTAAGTTAGTAAAGAACGATTGGAATGTTTAATGGGAAATATCTTCAAAATATGGTTAGGGTGAGCTAAATATCTTTCCCGAACTATCCACTTTTAATTTTGTATTAATGTGTTTTCTTCTTGATTCAGGTAAGAAAGTGCTTTTGCTTCTATTGAAATCATTTGTTTTAAAGTAGAATTATGTTCATTTACGAGGATTAATTGACTGGTCAAAAAGTTTTAAGTTAGTAAAGAACGATTGGAATGTTTAATGGGAAATATCTTCAAAATAGGGTTAGGGTGAGCTAAATATCTTTCCCGAACTATCCACTTTTAATTTTGTATTTATGTGTTTTCTTCTTGATTCAGGTAAGAAAGTGCTTTTGCTTCTATTGAAATCATTTGTTTTAAAGTAGAATTATGTTCATTTACGAGGATTAATTGACTGGTCAAAAAGTTTTAAGTTAGTAAAGAACGATTGGAATGTTTAATGGGAAATATCTTCAAAATATGGTTAGGGTGAGCTAAATATCTTTCCCGAACTATCCACTTTTAATTTTGTATTAATGTGTTTTCTTCTTGATTCAGGTAAGAAAGTGCTTTTGCTTCTATTGAAATCATTTGTTTTAAAGTAGAATTATGTTCATTTACGAGGATTAATTGACTGGTCAAAAAGTTTTAAGTTAGTAAAGAACGATTGGAATGTTTAATGGGAAATATCTTCAAAATATGGTTAGGGTGAGCTAAATATCTTTCCCGAACTATCCACTTTTAATTTTGTATTAATGTGTTTTCTTCTTAACTCAGATAAGAAAGTGCTTTTGCTTATATTGAAAGCATTTTTTATTTATTTTTTATTGTAGAGTTATGTTCTTTTGCATGAATTTGTTGACTATATTATATTATTTTATTATATTAAATTTTATTATTATTATATTATTATATTATTATATTGGATTATTATATTATTATATTATATAATTATTATATTATTATATATTATTATTATATTATTATATTTATTATTATATTATTATATTGGATTTATTATTATATTATTATATTGGATTCATGAAAATTTTCGAATTCCGGAAGAAGAAAGTATTGGATTCATGAAAATTTCCGACTTCCGGTTTTCGACGGATTTATGCGTTTTAGAAGGTCCTGAACACGATTTGACTATTTTTAGAAAATGTCTGTCTGTGACTCTGTCCGTCTGTCTGTCTGTATGTGACAAAAATTTTGTGGGCGCTCTATCTCAAGAACTAATGCTCGGAATTTAATAAAACTTTAGATTCAGTTAGTCCCTGATATAAATTGGTGCTGATTAGTTTTTGGTAAAAATCGTCCAGCAGGTGGCGCTGCTATGCAGCATTTTGCAGGATTTACACGATTTTAGCGACAGTCATATCTCAAGAACTAATGCTCGGAATTTAACAAAACTTTAAATTCAGTTAGTCTCTGATATAAATTGGTACTGATTAGTTTTTGGTAAAAATTGCCTAGCAGGTGGCGCTGCTATGCAGCATTTTGCAGGATTTACACGATTTTAGCGATAGTCATATCTCAAGAAATAATGCACAGAATTTAATAAAACTTGAGTTTCAGTTAGACCTTGATATAAATTGGTGCTGAATCTTTTTAGTGCATGCAAAATCTGTGAGATAGAAGAAAGTTTTGGGATTGACACATCCCACTAGTTAACTTTGTAAATAATTTTGTTTGGAATTTAAAATATTTAACTTCGGGAAATAGGACGTTTTATGTTTATAGTTAGATTACTAGGCCTTACAAAAATTACATATTGTCTATCATACATTATTGGAGTTAGAACTGTGTATCTGAGGTGTTCGATTCCAACTGCATAGTACAAATGAACACATTACTCGATATTTATCTGAACTCATACGACATCAGTAATGGAGTTTCCATTTACTTAACATTGCAGCAGGCTGTGAGATGTTGCTATGGCAACACCCTCCTCTGGTGCGCCAGCTGACTGTCAGTTTCGTAATCTGTACATCTAATCTATCAAATATACCAAAATCATCGACGCTAAAACTCGTTGCCAAAATATGACGCTTTCACCCGGACTATATGCAAGACGCATAATTTTTCTTTCTTGTTTATGTTCAATGTAAGTTAAGGCCCAAAATGTTCTTGCACACCAGTGGTGTAGCAATTCAAAAATTATGGTAATGGCTCAGACAGTCATTTTCAAATAAATTAAATAATTATGATCAGCCATTATTAATAAAGTATGTAGCAGAAAAATTAATTGTTCAAACTAATTACTAATGTTATCTATCGCCAACCTTTAATTTCTCAACCGTTGGTTGTAGACATATAATTCCAATTACAAAAGCGTTTAAAATGAGGTATATATTCATTTTGTGGCGTTAATTAAAAGTAAAAAATCAATTTTATAAAAATTACGAAATCTAACTTTTTATACGGTCCCCCGGCCCCTATAGTTATATTTAGTAAATGTTTGCACATATCATAACAAATACAACACAAAAAGTTTGATTTCTGTACGACAAAAATTGACACAGTTATTAAATTTCAAAGTTTCAGATTGTTTCACATGATTTTGTCTTTCATTCAGGGATCAGTTAAAAAATGAATTAGAGTAATTCGAGATTGAAATCAGGGTGGAATATCCTTTTTACGGTAAAACTACCTTTAGCCGGTATCACTAAATCGGTGTATCACCAAAGAGGGTTATTTCATCTAAAACTTTGAGCTGACTTTGAGGGGTCGTATACCAAGCGAAGAATGAAATATTGAAATTAAACAGTAAAATAAATATCAATTTATTAACATATTAGAAAACGGTCTACTATAAAAAATGAATACATCAAATACCGGAATCTACTAGAGATACTGCTGAAAGTGTTCTCCATTGGTGGCAATGCACAATTGAATGCGTGACAGTACTGAGTCTTGGACACGTTGGAGCATAGCAGGCGAAACCACCTTTAACCCGTATCGCTAAAACCGGGTATCACCAAAGACTTTTATTCATCTAAAAATTTATGCTAACTTTTAGGGGTCAAACATCATTCAAAAGTCCAATTAGGCAGTGTTGAATTCCGGAGGTGGCCGGGAGGGACATTCCCCCCTTCCCCCCGGGGCAATGAAATGTCCCTCCCGGAAAATGAGAGATTTTGTGTTTTCAATGGTCAAAAAGTGCGATTTCTCCCCGGAACTCTATAATGTCCCACCGCCGGAGAAAAGTGTCTGAATTCAACACTCAAAGATTTCGGTATTTGATGTATTCATTTTTTATAGTAGACCGTTTTCTAATGAGATAATAAATTGATATTTACTTTTCTGTTTAATTTCAATATTTCATTATTCGCTTTGTATACGACCCCTCAAAGTCAGCTAAAATTTTTAGATGAAATAACCCTCTTTGGTGATACGCCGATTTAGCGATACCGGCTAAAGGTGGTTTTGCCGTAAAAAGGATATTGCACCCTGATTTCAATCTCGAATTACTCTAATTCATTTTTTAACTGATCCCTGAATGAAAGACAAAATCATGTGAAACAATCTGAAACTTTGAAATTTAATAACTGTGTCAATTTTTGTCGTACAGAAGTCAAACTTATTGTGTTGTATTTGTTATTATATGTGCAAACATTTACTAAATATAACTATAGGGTGCGGGAGACCGTATAAAAAGTTTTTTCGTTTAAAAGATTTCGTAATGTTTATAAAATTGATTTTTTTACTTTAATTAACGCCACAGCATGAATATTTACCTCATTTTAAACGCTTTTGTAATTGGAACTATATGTCTACAACCAACGGTTGAGAAATTAAAGGTCGGCGATAGATAACATTTTGCACCCTGTATATTGGGAGAGTGTGAACTAATAGTAGGCATTGAAAAAAATAAAAATAAATAAAAATAAAAATGAAAATGCAATGTAAAAAGAAGAAAAAAAGAGATTTGGAGACCCCAATTTTTTAGTCATTTTGGCACCCCTTTTATGTTTGTTAATTTGGCACTGACGAAAATAATAAAAATTAGTCTTTATTATTAAAAGTCTTTGAAGCTTATTACGTTTTTTTTAATTTTATACAAGCGGAAGCTTATTCAATGCTACAAATTTTATTCCTTATAGTGGCTTAGCAAGAAATCAGATTCCATTAAATAATTTTTATTATGTTGCCTGTATAAAAATACTTTAGAGTATAGTATTTGTCTTTAGTGAAACTCCACAGTTATTAACTGTGCGATTCTCTTACTTTAGATAAGCTTTCTTAGATTAAAAAAAAGAAAAAAAGTAAAAATAAATATATAAAAATAAAATAAAAATACAATGTAAAAAAGTAAAATAAGTTTGGAGGCACTATTTGTTAGTTATTTTGGCACCCCTCTTAAATTTGTTAATTATGCCCTGCCGGAAATAATAGTCTTTGGAGCTTATTAAGTTTCTTTAATTTTACACAAGCGGAAACTCATCAATGCTACAAATATTATTCCCTCTAGTGGCTTAGCAAGAATTTAGACTCCATTAAATAATTATTATTATATTGACTGTATAAAAATATTATAGAGTATATTTGTCTTTATTGAAACTCCACAGTTGTTAACTTTACGGTTATCTTACTTTAGACAAACTTTCTCAGAATACAATAAAACAACAATAAAAATACAATGTAAAAATGAGATTCGGATGCCCCATTTTTCCATCATTTTGGGACCGCTCTTAAATTTGTTAATCAGGTCCGGCCGAAAATAATAGTCTTTGGGGTATCTCATGTGACTTTAAAAAAATTATCTTCATTTGAGTAAGGGAGTGCTTGAGCTACATGAGATCATCCTTTTCCTATGACCTTTTTACCCACGGCTTCTATAAAGAGAAAACGTGTAAAGTTTAGCAGATAATAATGGACCAATGGATTGCAGTATGCTTTCGACAACCGGGCAATTAATTGTCGTAAAGTTGCCGCTCGATCCAATAAGACAATGTAGATGTAAAATAATGTGTTCCAATTAATTCTGAATTTTTTTTACTTTTTTTAATTGACTGATTTTGATGTGACTCTTTGCTTTTGAACAAAGAGTTACCCAAATTCTGTGATTTATTTTACACTTAATGCCTTAAGGTTCAAGGTTCTTCCGCATTATAAGACTGAAGTATTGCAATACATGTTTAAAAAGAATCTAGTTCTATCTCAAAGCCAGATTTATGAACACAAGATTAATTTTATCTTTTTTTAAAGTTGGGATTATTTAATTGATTATTCTTTCCCAGGTCGAATTTACGATATTTTAAATGTAACTATTTTAATTTTAACTTTATTTAGATTAGTGATGATTTGATGTAAATAATTATTATGCAATTAAGCAATTAAGGAAAAAGGTACAGTCCAGAAAAAGAAATTCCATGCATTTTAATCTCCAAATTGTGAAAAAAAAAAAAAAAAAAAAAAAGCTATAAAAAGCTATTTGACTAGAAATAATTGTTTTTTCGATTTTATGTAAAAAAAAAAAAAAAAAAAAAAAAAAAAAAAAAAAAAAAAACGTAGAGTCATTTTTGTACCAAACTCTGAAATTTCAAATACGAACATCTAATTTTAACATCATATTTAGAATTTCTTACTGCAGCAGAAATGTTTTAAATGGTCAGTAAATAATTAACTTTACATTGAAAACAAGTTGGAAATTGTACGTCAAATGTGACAAATGAGGTGCGTTCGTACTGTAGCTAGTTACATAAATATTCAGATCTTGATGATTTTTAATTCTGTGAAATGAATTATATCGTCCGCAGATTAATTTCTGTAATAAAATAAGTATCTCGATCACTTGACGATTAAACCTCGGAAGCTCCTGTAACAAGAGTGCACCGATTTTTTTTTATTTAATTCAAATTTCTTAATAAATATTTTTATTAATATCTTCTAAAGTGTTGATTCGATTTTCATAAAATTTGAAATGTCTCGACAAAATTCTGCAAAGATAACATATATTAAATTTCAAACCATTTGGTTGGGTAGTTTTTGTGCTGTTATATGCGGACGGACGGACAGACGGATCAGACGACGACTATAGGTGCTACATATTTATATAATTACGAACGCACCTAAAAACTAACTAAATAAATAAAGCTGATTTTTTTCCCCTTTAGCTTTAAGATGCAAGTAACTTTTATGGGATTCTTCCTAAACATTTCGGTCTTTTTTTTCAAAAGTATCTAGGTTTAGAAATTTATCATTCAGTTTATTTTTAGGTGCGTTCGTAATTATATAAATACCTAGCACCTATTGTCGTCGTCTGGTCCGTCCGTCTGTCTGTCCGTCTGTCCGCATATAACAGCGCCAAAACTACCCAAAGGAATGGTTGGAAATTTAAGATATATTATCTTTGCAGAATTTTGTCGAGACATTTGAAATTTTATGAAAATCGAATCAAAACTTTAGAAGATATTAATAAAAATATTTATTAAGAAATTTGAATTAAAAAAAAATATCGGTGCTTTCTTGTTATAGCAGCTTCCAAGGTTTAATCGTCAAGCGATCGAGATACTTATTTTATTACAGAAATGAATCTACAGACGATATAATTTATTTTACAGAATTAATAAAGATCTAAATATTTATATAACCATCTATAGTACGAACGCATCTCATTTGTCACGTTTGACGTACAATTTCCAACTTGTTTAATCATATGCATTTAAAAACGAAAATAGATTAGAAATATAGTTTTGAAAACGGTATTTTATTGAAAAATTATTTGATTATTTATTTCAAAATTAGTCACGAAATATTACATCGAACAATTAGTTCGCTGAAAATTATGAAATTTATACAATTACATTTCTATGATCGATAATAGATTCTGTGTTATCTTAGTAACTTAGATAAATGAAACATAACATGACTTTTCGATTAAATTAGTATACTAATATATTTAACAAACGGGCATTTATTATCCTGACTTATATATCGTAAAATAAAAGACACTTACTACCAGTGGCGCCAACTTATATAGGCTCAGGGGGCTCGAGCCCACCCAATAATTTGTTCTCTTGAATTTTCATTTTTCTAATTCGTTATTTTAATTTTAATTTTTTTTAAATACTGAAAGAAAATTTCGTTCTGTTGATGTTCACAAAATTATTTTGTTTGAAAACTGTAAGGATAGCAGTAGCAGACACACAATAGCAAGAAAAATATTTTCAGACAGTATATAATTACATTTCTCTGTAAAAATAAGCCATTTTTGCATATTTTATCACTAAATATAAATCACAATTATCATAGTCTGTTTTAATGCTTTTATAATCTGTTTTAATACTTTGACATCCACATAAACCACTTAGGTTACTGAAATGTTTTGCTCGATGATTAGTCTTTTTAAAAACATAGAACTTACAGTCATGGTATTATCATAAATATTAGCGTCTTTATTAGGAAAAATGCATGCAAATATAATTTAATAAAATAAAAAGTTTATACTTCTCTGTATTATACTTTATTAAAAAAAAAACAAAAAAAAACATAATTCCAAGTGAAGTTCCAAGTGAAGTGTGTTCTTATTTTTAATTTAATTTTTAACAAAGTATAGTACCGAAGTATACAGTTGTAATTATATTAAATTATATTTGCATTCCTTCTTTATAAAGACAATCATATTTACTACAATAGCAGGAATAATCTATCATCTTTCCCTAGCCATCTCCCCTCTCAAATGAAAAACAAACATACAAACAAACAAACAAACAAACAAACAAAACTGCCGTGTCATTTTACCTCAAAATGTTTCAGCCCACCCAATATTTTAGAAAAGTTGGCGCTACTGCTTACTACGTTCTGAACTATTTTACAGCTATAAAGTAAGTAGTTCTTGTAATAATTCATGCAGGGATTAAAATAAAGCATTCTATCTGATATAATTGAGTGTTTCCATCTACATATTTTGTTTTAAACAAACACTGCAGTTTCATTCAAAATATTTTTTATTTTGTGAAAATATCGTAAATTTAGTGTTATAAAAAGCTTATTTCTTTCTTTCTTTTTCAGATATGTATCACCGGAGCTGAAAGTAAGTTAAACTGAATTTTGAGTTACGAATATAGTTACAAATTATAGTATTTAAGACAGACTCGTATACTATTCGCAAAATGTCACTAAAAATAATTATTTATTTTGCAATTTTACCAGAAATGATAGTCTCCTAATTAATCTTTTAATTCCTGTTTTTTTTAAATCTTTATATATATAACTATTTGACACCATTTGAGGAGTGTTAAAAAACAAAAAAAAAATGTTTAAAATATTACTTCAAATTTTAAGTCCAAATTTAGAATTTAATCGTTAGTGATACAAGTTGAGATGCAAAAGACAACTTATTTGCTTGAAGCAATGTGGCAGACGAGTTAAAAATAAGGCCTGATTAATGCACTTCGAGCCCCTAGGTACAGCATTCGTTCAAGGCCTTCTCTAATCAGTCTCGAAGCTTAGCACCAGCACTCTCGTCTACTGAAGGTAAAGTTTGCGCAGAAACTTGTAAATGTTCAAAACTTTTTCTGGTATTCGGATACAAGTCCAAATTTTAAAAGACATTGAGCTTAAAATTTCAGTTCTGGATGAAATATAAAGACACATATTAAATTCACATGAAAAAAAAAAATTACTCAAAGTATTTCTACCAGATTCAATAAAAACATTTTAATAATATTATATAAAATAGCTTATTTTAAAACATAAATCATAATAAAGTATATTTCAAGAGTAATTTTCCCAACTAGGCATTTCTTTTTATCCTACATTAATATAGAAAATTTCCCACAAGATTTGCCGTGCTTAAATTGATTACATCTCGTACGCAAGAAGATGCTTATACATATGAGTGTTTGTTGCTCCTTTCGTAGTGATCAGCTGTGCAAATATGAAGCGAAACTGCTGATCAAATACTTTTATTTGAAATATTCTTAAAACGTTTTTGGTTGGTTATTATTGCTACTGCACCATTCTGTTTAAAATAAACTTTTGAAACGTCGATTGCATCCATTTCACGAAAGAAAAATTCCTTCATCATCGTTGTACTATATGAAATACACGATGCCCATTACCTCGTCAAAAAGAAAAAAAAAAAAAAAAAAAACCCTCTAATAAAAATTAAAAAAAAATTACAAAGAAATTTCAAAAAGTGTATTCATTTATTTTAAACTATAATAGATGTTCATACTGTCCTCCTCCAACCTCTAGACACACGTGAACATGTTTAATCATGTTCACTGAGACTCGTTTCCGCATGCCAGGCTATTGTAAGATGAGTACGAAATTGCTGCATTATTTGATTAATTGTTGAGTCGGATAGCGCATTGTTCACCAGACTTCTCTTGAAATAGTCTTATAACTTCCTTGAACAAACTCTTGTTGGAAAAATAAATTTCGATAATGTAGCAACACTCTTCCGGGAAAAAGCACCATGTTCACAAATACGCGTGCACATTTCTGTACTGGACATTATTGTGAACTCCGTTCGCTGTGCCAATTTAGCCTCTAACATATTAGGCTCCAACGTTGTACCTAACGGTTTTCAAAATTCTTCGCCCCTTGTATTACTATCTTATGGATTATTTATATTCCCACAACCACGTTTTTTGGGACACCTTGTATAAAATTTATACGAATAAATGAAAAGCAATGAATAGAAATTAAATATGTTTGCTGAAATTGCAGACATAAATGTATTTATTAGTGAAAAATTTTATTGAAATTTATGACACCAGAAACACTGCTTGCAAATGTTGTCGCGGTGGTCATTAAAACTATATGCTATTAAAATAGGAGTCTATGTATGTATCTCGGTATGTATTTCGCATCTGCTACTCCCCGTGAATATGACGAAGTGCAAGCAGAAAGCACCATTACAATTATTCGTAAGGATTCTAAATCTTGGCCTTCCAAAACATGGAACTATAAATAGACAGGAACTGACATTTCCCCCGATGTCTGCCTGGTCGATTGAAGTAACTGAGCTGGATGTCACAAGATGGAGGCCGTTGTTTGTTTACATCCGAATCCAGCTCGTTTGAAATATTCCAGTGTCATATTAAAGTGTTTTTAAGGTTTTAATTTCTTTTAGTTCATATTTCTATAAATTTCATCTTGGTTTTTTTTTTTTTTTGGTGTATTTTTACATAAATTGCTCTGCTGAATAGGAGAGCAAAGGTGATCTTTTAATTTATTTTGGTTGATATTCCTGCAGTTTAAGTGTATTCTTCATGCCTGGTATTCAGTACCCCCCCCCCCCCCCCCGACACATACAACCTCTTCCGCTTGCAAACAAGTCAGGTTTCGAAATGGGTGGTTCCAACTAACGCATAAAGTAAAAAGGTCATTTATTCCGCAATTCCCAACAAACAGGAGCCTCACGGTCTGCGTCCTCGATATCTACCTGTGCCTGTAGGCCGAGCCGTCAAGGATTTTTTTTTAATTTAAAGTATTATTTTTTATTTAGCAAAATACAAATTTTAAATACATCTACTGCGTATACTTATCTATAAACTAATCCACTTTTTAGTTATTACTACAATAGAAACCTTTGCCTAATCTTAATGTTAATTAATCGCAGAATTCTGTGATTAAATAAGTTCAGGATTATGATTCGGAAATAGTGTTAACACAAAAAATAATGAAGAGTTCGCAGCTACGCAGAATAGAAAAAAGACTATCTCTGTTGACTCTTTATTCTTATCAAAATAGCATTAAAATGATTTGAAATGGAATAAATACAATTTTGAATTTAAGACAGACTGAGCTCAAACCCGAAGACTGATATAAAAGTAGAGACCGTTTCATCTCCATCTCTTATGTGAGCGAAACATTACGTCACTTATAAGTGTTTTGATACAAAAGAAGGCAAAAGATTGGATATATATGAGAAGGAAAGGAAAGTGTAATTTAGGATTCGTTTTTCCGGAGCGTTATTACACTGGGCTCCAGAACGCAGTGTTTATGAGCTCCGGTGAATTCTGGCCAATATTTAAATTTTTACTAAAAACATAGAAGTACTGGAGCTAGGCTCCGGCTCAAATTAAGCCCTGTGTATCAATAAAAGCTAAAGAAGGAATGTCCGATATGAAAAATACCAGTTCGATGTTTGATCACAGGCACCATTTGAGTAGGGTTAGAAGAGACAATCCCCCCCCCCCCCCCCAAACTTTCCCAGTAGTTCTTTCAGTTTTTAATTTTGTTATTTAAAACTACTAAGTAAATATTGTGCTTTCAATTTTTAACTTATTAACACTTCTGAATTTCTTGAGGAAAAAATAGTAAAAAAGAATAATATCTCTAGGCAATGAAATTTCAGAAATGTTACTATTATATTATGCACAGCTTCATATCATAAAAGGCTTATAAAATCAAAATAAGATCCCTGTTTTTTTTTTTTTTTTTTTTTTTTTAGCAGGTACAGAAAAAAATTACTCTTGCATACTTTTGATATATTCCAACAAAATTTAACTAAAAAGATCTAAAAACAAATTTATATAAAAAGCAAAAATTGATAATGGATATCATTTTGGAAATATTAACTACTCAGAAACGTATTTAGCAGCATGAGCAAGCACATAGCTTAATCGCTAATTTCTTAAAATCTTGAGAAATGCTTAAGTGATAGAAAAAGAAACAACAAAAGGCTTATAAAAATTTCTATCACTTAAGCATTTCTCAAGATTTTAATTATATTTAGTGATTTTATTTTGTGATTACGCTTCAACTGGCGCGGGGCCCTGGGCAGCCTCCCGGCTTGCCCGATGGTTGCGCCGGCCCAGCATATAATTATAGAAAAATAGCTCAGTTCACATAAATACTATAAAAAAAAAACACTTCAGTTGCAGAAATACCAAGTAGACGAAATTAAAACATCACATTACCTATACGTAAAGAGAGATATATACTTTCTGGTTGACATGTAAACACCATCACTGTACTCTGATTTAGACGATGTAAACAATCAAGAAAATGAACAAAAAAAAAAAACTGCACAAATATAGAGCGATTAACGTGAAAATTAACATATACATAACAAAACACACAAAACTATCAAAACACGGACGATTCTGATTTACATTCATATACATTACACTCATAGTTTTTAGCAATCCATTTGGATAGCTTTGTATAAGTCAAGCAGTTACGTCTTTAAAAAGAAAATAAATTACTTATCGATGAAATGTTATTCAGGAATTTTCTTGCTAAACATATTTGTGCAGCCATATGCTTCCCACGAGCCCATTGTCTTATAATAATTAAATTAAAACTATGGCTTAAATCTCATTCACTAACGTTGTCAGGAGGAATGTTTTGGTTGTCACAACTTGGCGGAACGGGCAGAACCGGTTATAGTTGAAACTTCATCATTTGGGGGATATGTCAGTTCCTGTTTGTTCTTAGTTCCATGTTCCAAAATGTTTACATTTAAATTAATTTCTGAGGTACTAATTTATTTATATTTTTTTAATGAAATTTCTGTGATAAATTCAAATGGGGCTATCATTTTATATTTTGTTGTAAGAATTCACGAATTTTTAAAAGATATAGTTCATAAAAAGAAAAAACTTTCTCTATAACTGTCTTAAATAACACGACATGCTTATTTGTATAATGTACTTATATGATATGTATATATATATTTTCTATAGAATGCGTGGACATACAGTATGAGTCAAGTGAATTTCGTGTATCATCTGGCAGCTATGACGTTCATACAATAAACCCCTCTGTATGTCAAGCGCTATGCAAACGGGCAAATTTTTCTTACGCTGCCATTATGGAAGGGAAGTTTTGCCTTTGTAGCTACACCAGCGAAGGTAAGAAAGATTCAGTCATTTGTTACTGAAAATGTTGTTTAAATGTTTTTCATTTTTAAATTGTAATTTACTTTTAGCAAGTCTTTTAGCAAGTCTTGCCCTGCTTATAAATATTTGATGTACGAAAACTATTATAAATAGAGATATGGTTGTTTGGTTGTCTATTCAACTGTTAAAAAGTTCTCTAAGTCGACAATAGATGCAATTAAAATACAGCTCTGAAAATCTGAAATACAGCATTTCTTGTTCTTGGCTTTGTTTTGTGAGGTGTTTGGTATCCGAACATAAAATTCTCTCGCGAAAGTGTTCGTTAACCGATCTGTTCGTAAACCGAACAGTTCGTTAACCGACCACCCACTAAATACTATATTAAATAAACGCTTTTCTAACGTATTTTGTTTCTTATAACCGGTGCACGGTGCGAAATTTTAAGAATGTGACAGAGCTTAATTACGGCGAATGGATTGAACGCATGTTTATTGAGTTTTTAGAAGTAATTCTATGTTTATGTACAGTAAAACCTCCATTACGGACACTCTCGAACAATGGACACCTACATTTAGAGGACACTTTCTGAATCCCCAACGCCTAAATATTTGTGCATTTTTATCTCAGAAAAGTATACACCTGCGAATAGCGGACAAATTTCCGAGATGTCCGTTATTAAGAGGTTTAACTATATATATGTAGAGTGAAATAGTAAGATAGACATAATTATAAATGCTATATGCACTCTCGTCTAGGAAAAACGTGATATAGGTGACTGTAACAACGTACTAAAATTACATTGTCGTCAGCTTTCTACAAATCCCGCAATTGCCATATATTCATTTATATATATATTAATTGTGGGATTTGTAGAACGCTGACAGCAATGTAATTTTAGTATGTTGTTACAGTCACCTACAGCACGGTTTTCCTAGAAGAGGGTGTATATAGTATTTATAGTTATTTTACAGGGCCGCACGAAATAATACGACTATATGATACAAATATATGTTAAATGCAGGATTTGTAAAACGCTGACACTAATGAAAATTTAGTATGATGTTACAGTCACCTACAGCATATTCTCGAAGAAAGTGTATATATCATTTATAGTTATTTTACGGGGCCATACAAAAGAACAGGAATATATGAAAATAGTATATAATTAATATGAGATTTGTAGAATGATGACTGTAATGTAATATTAGTATGTTGTTATAGTCACATACATCATGTTTTTTTTTCGAAGAACGTGTGTATAGCATTTATAGTTTCTTACAGGGCCACACAATACATACGACTATACGAAATGAACAGTTAAATGAGCGGTTTGTTGAACGCTGACGGTAATGTATCTTTAGTATATTGTTACAGACAGACAAACAGCAGATAGCAGATAGACAGATAGCAGACAGTTAGCAGGCAGAGAGAAAACAGACAGACAGCAGGGGAGATCTGGCAGACAGAGAGAAGACAAACAGAGAGTAGACAGTCAGTCTATAGAGTGTATACAGATAGCAGATAGCAGACAGACATACAGCACGCAGTCAAACAGCAGAGAGAAAAGACAGATAGACAGCAAAGAGACAGCAAAGAGACAGCAGATGGATAGAGAGCAGATAACAGACAGGCAGACGTCAGAGTGTATATAGACAGCAGATTTCAGATAGATATACAGTAGACAGGCAAGCAAGCAGCCGACAAAGTGCAGACAGACAGTAGATAGACATGCTGCCGACAGACAGACAGCAGACAGATATACAGAAGACAGACAGACAGCACAGAGAGCATGCATACATACAGCAGACAGACATATAGAAGATAGACATACAGAAGACAGCATACACACTGTCGACAGAGTGTATACAGACATCAGACGACAGAGAAGGAGACGCAGAGAGACAAACAGCCGACAGCTTGTAGACAGACAACATATATATATACAACAGATAAGACATACAGACAGCAGACAGATAGACAGACAGACAGACAACAAGCAGATAGACAGCAGTGAGAACTGGAAGATAGACAGCAAACCGATAGCAGACAGACAGCAAAGAGAGCATGCATACAGCATACATACATACAGCATACATACATACAGAAGACATACTATAGAAGATAGACATACAGAAGACAGCAAAGAAAGCATGCATACAGCATACATACATACAGCAGACAGACATATTGAAGATAGACATGCAGAAGACAGCATACAGACTATCGACAGAGCGTAGACAGACATCAGACGACAGAGAAGGAGACACAGAGAGACAGTCAGCCGACAGCTTATAGACAGAAAACATACATATATACAACAGATAAGACAGATAGACAGCAGATAGACAGATAGATAGACAGACAGACATACAACAAGCAGATGGACAGCAGAGAGAACTGGCAGATAGACAGCAAACAGATAGCAGACAGAGAGACCGCAGATAACAGACAGAGGACGGATAGCATACAAACAGCCGACAGATTGCAGACAGACCAGCAGACAGTGAGCAGGCAAACAGGAAACAGACAAACAGCAGAGAGAGCAAGCAGACAGATAGCAAACAGACAGTATATAGCAGGCAGACTGATAACAGACAGACAGCAAACAGACAGTATATAGCAGGCAGACAGATAACAGATAGACAGCAGACAGTTAGCAGGCAGACAGGAAACAGACAGCCGACAGAGGGTGGACGTATTCGAGACAGATAACGAGACATGCAGACCAAAAAATTCCGGGGTTGGAGCGCGAAGGCACAGGGGCAGAGTCTCCCTAGTGAGAGAGAGATAACGCCACATATGTAACCGCGTATTTTGGAATAGAGGATAAATAATATGGATTGAGAAAATAGAAAAAAAAAACTTAAAGTATAAACGGACAATTTTTCTGTTTTTAATAGTTTAGGAGCTTAACTGGTTGCGGCACGATGTGCTTGATGTAACCTGATATAACATGTTTTAGTCTTTAGAGAAGTTATGTGCAAGATAGAAGTGCAGAGTTTTTAAGATTATAACAAGTTTCATTTTATTTAAAAAAAGAATCTTTTATAACTATAATATTATGGTGATATAAATAATGTATAACTTACCTTACTTTACTTACAAATATTGAAAAAAAAATGCGACCAACAAACATAAATGCCGACGTCTTTTGCCTCTGCCTGGCACTGGGCCATTCGGCAGCTTCCATCTCCTTCTGCTAATGTTATTAGCGATCACCGACCAAACTACTCATCTAATTTCTCAAGCTGAATAGTTTATCATCAAAATTAGTCGTATTCCGGTAAATTATACTTTTGAAAAATGAATTAAGTTCCGCTAGACTGTGTACTATTGCCACAGACTGTGTAGTAATTTTGCACTGTGCGGTGAGACTGGTACCTTCAAGCGGAAAAAAATGCAATTATTTGAAGCAAATTTGTACTTGCTTTTGAAATTTCAATTCTTAAAAGTGTTTGATTCTTACAACCAGTGATCCCTGTAAGTGGTGGTTACTGTAATATTAAAACCACGACAACAATAAAACTTTTTGAATTTTTTTTTGCATTTCCGTAGATTATGACATAGATTCGAAGTGTTGTGGTGCTATTCCCTTCTTTTGTCGCACTGGACAACTCTTGGCAATGGAAGTCAACGATGATCCTTACTTCAACGTTACTGTAACAAGTTGGAATACAGAAAGGGTGGAAATTCCATTTTTGCCTGATAAAAGTAAGTGAAATTGCATGTAATGAAACATTTATGACTACAATTAATTTAAAGTATTTCAAACGTGCAACATTGGATGTGAAATTATGAGCAAATATATGAAATGTGCACCTTAAAGGCTCATATTTTAGATTAAAATTGGCAATATCTTTTCTGCCATTTTATATATGTTAAATATTAACAAGATGATAATATATTTGCGCATTTCCAGATGATAATCGTTACTCTCGTTAACATACCGTTTTATCATTATTTTAATAGTTTTAGCCACAATATCATTCATTCTTTAAAGTGCATTTCTCAACGTTGACGCACTTCTTACAAATATTCCTATTCATATTTAACGTGATTTTCAAGATAGAGCAACGAAAATTTGTATTTAGGTTAAATGCGAATTGAGAAATCAAATGAAAGAAATAAATCTAAGAGTTTTCGTGTTCAAATTTCATAGTTCGTATAAAAAAAAAGTATCTCAGGATGTCCTTAAATGGAGTGGCGGTTTTTAAATTTCAATAACAAGTAAATGGTGATGGCTAGGATTCTGATTAACGCACAGGCCAACTAGGCTACGGCCTTGGGCCCACTGCTGATGGGGGCCCCAAAATGAGTAAAATGATTTAGTAAAGTTTCTTAAAAATGAAGTTTTCTGCAATTATTTTCTCAAAAACAGAACAAAAAGATTTTGTTTTACTTGTCAACTGTATCACAATATCTAATAATAATCCTCGAAAGAAATTCTAGCTACTATTTTAATTTGAGGAGGCCCCGAAAAGTTGCTGGGCCTAAGGCCCCAGACGACCTTAATCGGACTCTGGTGATAGCTATTGAAGATATTTTTTAGGAGATTAACGTGTAAAGTCAGGAAGTTTCTCCTATGCTTATTTCTTTTAGTGCCAAATGTCATCGATAGATGGCGCTGCATTGTCTCAAACTGTAAAAATGCTGTGTAAAAACTGAGTATGATCATACTAGCCAAGCTTTAAAGACTGGTCACGTGAGTAACGGGTCCAAATATGACCAGTCTATTCTTCGTAATAGGGATCGAGGTAATGAAAGGGAGTCACCCCTAGTTTTGCTTTCGTGGGGGGGGATGAGTTGATTTCCGATAGTTTCATGTTTACTTGTTCCAAGATTATAAAAGGATTTTTGTTCTTATGTAATAAAGCACATAAAAATTGTAGTTTTCTCTTCGATGAAGGGGATATCTTCAATCTAAAGAAACATGTTATGATAATTTAGATTATTTAATTATCGGATATAAACATGTTAAGTAAATAAATACTATTTTTTACTGTATTTTTACCCATGTCATTGCAATTTATTGTTTTCTTAAATAAATAACGATTTTAAATATCGGTTCCTTACAGTTATAGGGTACACTTATGTAATTGTAGGAGAAGTGTGGTTTTAAACTGTTCTTTTATTAGTATGTTTATTAATACATATTTCTTTAATTTTACCGCAAGAATTCCATTTTTTTTTCTTGATTGCTCATGTTCATTTTCCTATATGAAACCATTTAATAATATGGCGAAAATGTATAACAAAATACTCAATTAATAAGAAAAGAAAATAGTTCAAAGTGTACAGAGTCATACTAAAGGATGAAAAATATTTTTTACACTTAAATATTTAAAAAAAAATGTGCTTGAATTCAAATTAAGTTTTCTGATACCTTTACTAAATCTTTTTAATTGATAAATGCGCGAAAGTTTCAGACGTTCTTACTCAGATATCAGGAAATTGAACAGCGTTTTTCGTTTTATTATAAAAGTAACTAATCTTACTGAAAATGTCGTTGAAGGTCGCACTTTGAACCTATTTTTCGGATAAGTTCACGAAAAAATTGTAATTGTAACTCACAATGTACCGAATTTATAGGAAAATTAAAGACGCTGTTCGATTTGTAAGTATTTGAATGTTAATTCTTGAAAATTTTCAGGCAAATAGGAATAAAATTGAAATTATTGTCAAAATAAAATGAAATAACTTAACAAATATATGCTAAAGCTGATAAAATTAAAATTATTTTAAAGTGAAGGTCTCAGAAAAAAATAAAGCAATAAAAATGCTTGTATTTCATAATATCATCACGGACCTTCTCTTTAAAAAAAAAAAAAAAAAAAAAAAGTGCATTGGGGTGGGGGGGGGGGGGGGGGGTTATTTATTCACTTTCGGTGTCATCATCAGAATCATCCGGAAAAAAATCATCGTCGTCATCATCGTCGAACGAAATAATTAATGGCTCACACATTTCTTCTATTATGCCGTCTTTCTTCCAATACTCATTTTCCAGGTGTTCTATGTTCGTGCAGTAGTTTTTCCATTTCTCAGCATTAACATTTCCTAGTGCAAGTTTGGTCAATTTAAAAAGTTGATCCATATTTAAATCCGCCGTTATATTTCTTTTTCGAATGGATTCCTTCATATCCGCGCGCCCATACATACGCCCATATAGTACTCTATTGCATTTATGTCGCAATGGTATGGAGGCAATCTTAACGTATAATGCCTATGTTCGGCTAACATGGTGTCGAATTTGTAGATTTTAGTAGAGGGCGAATTCGTCTTAACAAGGTCCGTCAATTCAACTTTTCACATGTTTGAAGAATATGGCACTTTGTTCAGTGACAACCAATCCATAATTTCCCTTTTGTTTATTGAAGAATTCGGAGGCTTATTCAATTGAATAGAGTGATATGGCGCATTGTCTATCACAACAACAGAATTTTTCGGTAAGTTTGGAATGAATTTTTCATTTGCCCATTTTTCAAAAATTTGTTACGAATTACATCCAAATTAAAATTATCCAAGTTGACATTCTCTATGGTTGTTTTCACCTTTTTCTTTTTAGGAGAAGCAAAATTATTTGCATTGTTATTAGCTTCTTTCCGAATTCTTCTTATAGCGCTATCCGAAACACCGGCAATTGCACTAGCTCTTTTTGTTGCATGTGCTAATGGAATAGTTAGACAGCCTTTATCTGCTTCATTATCACAATATTTTACAACATTGTTTAACATATTTTTCACTGCACTGTGAAAATGTTAGCCTTGAGAGCTTTTAGATTCTTTTAAATCCATTTTATAGAAGTAGAAACAAATACAAAATGAATAGCAGACAAAATAAGGAGAGAGAGAAAAAACGCTAATAGTACAAGAACAGCCAGTGAAGAAATGACAAGCGGTCAGGCAAGATAAGGGAAACTTGAATTTTGTCTCCTCCTAATATAATGCTTCCCTCCCTTCGGACGGGTCTATTTTTTTGGCAGCATGCCAAGGTCCGTCTTTCTAGAGTGGTTCCACAGTACTTAAGTTTGAGCGTTCCAAAAATGAGATAGTGCAGCGTTATTTATCAGTGACATACCTATATTATAAATCAAAAACGTGTCCGTGAGTAACTCTGACGTCATATGAACGGTGACAACACATGACCAATAAATTTCGTTTTAACTTAAGTTTTCTGCTCACAGGCTATCAAAGCCTGAGAGCTTATGTGCCCGCCCGTTCTGTATGTATGTATGTATGTATGTATGTACATATGTACGTACGTAACGCGATAACTCTTGACAGAAATACCCGTTTTGCTTCCAATTTTGTTTATAGGTTCCTTGTGATAAGGCGCTTCCCTGATTAGTTTTGGGGATTGATTGTTTAACTATAAAGGGGGGAACGGGGGGGCTAACCCCCTTAATTAAGATAAACGGTTTTTTCATGCAGAATTGTCCAATTTTCTTCAAATTTTGTATATAGGTTCATTGTGATAAGGTTCTTTCCTGATTAGTTTTGGGGGTTCATAGGTTAAGTATAAAGGGGGGTAACGGGGGGGGGGAATCCTCCCCCTTAATTTAGATAAATGAATTTTTTATGCAGAGTTATCCGATTTTCTTCCACTTTTGTTTATAGGTTCCTTGTGATAAGGCGCTTCCCTGATTAGTTTTGGGGATTGTTTGGTTAACTATAAAGGGGGGGGGGGGAACGGGGGGCTAACCCCCCTTAATTAAGATAAATGGTTTTTTCATGCAGAATTGTCCAATTTTCTTCAAATTTTATATATAGGTTCATTGTGATAAGGTTCTTTCCTGATTAGTTTTGGGGGTTCATAGGTTAAGTATAAAGGGGGTAACGGGGGGTTAATCCTCCCCCCTTATTTTAGATAAATTATTTTTTTCATGCAGAGTTATCCGATTTTCTTCAAATTTTGTATATAGGTTCATTGTGATAAGGTTCTTTCCTGATTAGTTTTGGGGGTTCATAGGTTAAGTATAAAGGGGGTAACGGGGGGGGTTAATCCTCCCCCCTTATTTTAGATAAATGATTTTTTTCATGCAGAGTTATCCGATTTTCTTCAAACTTTCTATATGGGCTCATTGTGGTAAGGGGCTTCCCTGATTAGTTTTGGTGGTTCATTGGTGAAGTGTAAAGGAGGGAAACGGGGGCTACCCCCCCCCCCCCTTAATTTTGATAAATGGGTTTTTCATGCAGAATTATCCAATTTACTCCAAATTTTGTATATAGGCTCATTGTGGTAAGGCACTTCCCTGATTAGTTTTGTGGGTTCACTGGTAAAGTATAACGGGGGGAACGGGGGGGACTAACCCCCCTTGATATAGATAAATGGGTTTTTTAAGCAGAATTATCCGATTTTCTTCAAATTTTATATATATGTTCATTGTGATAAGGCGCTTCTCTGATTAGTTTTGGGGGTTCTTTGGTTAAGTATAAAGGGGGGACGGGGGCTAACCCCCCCTTAATTTAGATAAATGGATTTTTCATGCAGAATTATCCGATTTTTTCAAATTTTGTATATAGGTTCATTGTGGTAAGGCGCTTCTCTGATTAGTTTTATGGGTTCATTGGTTAATTATAAGAAGGAGAAACGGGGGATGGTTCCCCCCCCTCTTAATATATTGTCGATTTCTTCATTTTTCGAGGGCTTATTTCAAATTCTTTGAAATAAGAATATAATTTACAGTTAGTGTGAATAGCCTGTGAGCTCAATGCCGTCAGTTTAACTGGGCAGTTTTCTTTTTTATTTTTTAAACATCTAACCATCGAAGAATTTAAATTTTTGCACCGGTGAATAGAAAAAAAAAATGAAATTTCAAATGCAATTTGTCGGAAAACTGTATCTCAATTTACTGATGTTTTATGGTTTTTAAAGCAATTTTCAAGCATGAATTTGTTTTTATTTATTTCTATCGCACGCAATCCGAAAATGCAAAAATTATGGGCTTTAATGAATTTCAAAACTTTATTTGAATGTATAATTTATATATTTCATATAAAAATTCTGTTTTGGTGTTGTTAGTGGGCAATAAAAAAAAATTAAATATAAAAGAAAACTAGTCGTTGGGGGCCACCGTAATACTTACCCATCATGGATATGCATAATGTAAAATATTAAAATAAAAATGTGTAAACTACTTATAAAGTGCATTGCAATTCAAATAAAATCGTCGCTTGATGACGTCACAAACTTTAAAGGCTCGATTACTGAATTGCTTGAAAGAAACATCCTTATAACTCCAAAAATAATAATCCTATTAACTAGCGGTTTATTGCATCTGATTAAGCGTCAAATTTCCAATTAAAATATATCTTTGAAGTGAAATTTGGATGAAATACAGGGTCATGAAAAATCGAAGAGTGTGGAAAATAGGATTCCAAATATCTCGGCAACTAATTATCCGATCGACTTCATGCTTTATGCAAAATTTATGTTTTTTTATTGTCTTTTATTTTCATTTCTTAAAATAAACAATTTCGAAAATTTTTATATACCTTTCATCAGAACGAATATTTCGAGAGTCCGAAAAAAATTGTTCCGGTTAATCGAGGTTATTGAAATGAAATAGGCTTCCTCCCATTATTACATACTAAGTACATACCAAATTGCAAGTCTCTATCTCAATTTTTTCGGGAGATAGAGCGTTTACAGACACACAGACACACACACAGACACACACACAGACACACACACAGACACACACACAGACACACACACAGACACACAGACGGACGGCAAATTTTTTTTTCTAAAAATATGTTTTTCGGAATCTCCAGTGTCTGAAACGTGTAAATCCGTCAAAAATTTTTTTTCGATTTTCAAAACGATTACAAGACTTACCCTATACTACGTATGATGGGTAAGTAAAATTATTAGAGGTTTCGGTTAAAAAAAATGGTTTTGACCTATATTTTGTAACTAAGGAAACACGGGTTGGATCCGCCCTTTAGTGGAAATAAAAGAACGCGTAGTAAAACAATTCCCGACTTCTTGCATTTTCTCCTGCAAGAATAACTTCAATGACTGTCACTGTTTAACACTTTCAAAGCCGGTGGTTGCAAATACAATCACTTAATATTAATTCCAAATTACAACATGGTAGTCAGAATATTTTAATAAAATTTTGCTTTCGCAAAGTACGAGAAGAAAACCAATTATATTAATTTTCTAAGAAATTCGTTTGTAAATTCTGGCGCCAGTTAATCATTTCACCATTTTACAAACAAAAGTACTATGTGCCTGAAGGTGTCAATTGTCATTGAATTTCAAAAGCCGTCACTTCATTTTAGGACTGCTTGTATATGGTCCTTCTAGAAAATGTAACTGCAATTTTAGTATAGAAAGTCACAAACAAGGAACTTTGGTGCAAATAGTTTAATCCTGTGACTTTTAAAACGAGTTATGATTTGCGTTCGGAATTTTTTCGCACTGCAAGATAACTGTCAATAATGTGCTCATGCTCTTTAAAGGTTATCTATCGAGATATCCATGATCAAATTTAACGTTGGAGATTTCGTCAGTCAGCAGAAAGCAGCAGTAAACTGGTATACAGGTAAAATGCATTTTTTCACATTCCTTAGTTCTGTATTGCAGGAATGCCTAACCTTTCAGTAGGGAGAGGGGCGCCACCTGAGTTAATGGCCAAGAAAGAAGACGAACATGATTGAAAACATGCAGCAATATTACCCAGTGGTGTAGTCGAGGGGGTACGCGGAAGGACGGCGTCTTTCCACTTTTTTATTTTATATCAAACGTCCCCCTACTTTTTATTTTCAGGGGAATGCTAGAGAAACGGGAGGACGTAGACTTTTGAAACATATTAATTTTTTTTAAAGGATAAGCAGCTAAAAAATAACAATTTTAAGAAATAAATCACTGACTTTTAATATTTTCCAAGAAAGTTGAAAAGTGTTTGTGATTTCGGATCGTCTGTCTGTCTATTGCTCCTTTCTCTAGCTTTCGTAAATTTCAAAACAAATTTTTAACGAAAATCTCATTGGGTGAATTAGCGTTACTGAATTCTGAATTCTATTGTTCTTACTATTTAGACCCTATGTTAGGGACTATGAGCGTCACCCCACTTTTTTCTCTAGCATTACACCACTGATATTACCTTACTATACAGGGTGTTTCTTCTTATTGTTGTTCAATATTTAATTTCTAAAACGCTAGATTTAGACGCATACTTTCGATTGTAAAAGTATGTCAAATATGTCGCTCTTCCTCATCTTAGTCCAAATAGACATTCCCTTGTCAAAATAGTTACTTTTTACAAAGTTATGAATGTTAAGTTTTTTTATGGTTCCCGGGTCCTCTAAGTTCTTCTAGTTAAAAGCAATTTCTCTATGCAGTTAAGCAAAACAGTAAACATTCCATGTTTTACGACAAAAACCTCTCCATTTATGATATTCTGCATTTTATGAATTTGCCGCTTTTTTCTGCACTAAAAATGTGGCTTTCCCTTTTTAATATCAGAAAACTCTAAACTTTCATAAAATTCAGAGTAATTACGTAAAACTCGGTCAATTTTGATGTATAACGTGAGAATGTAACGTATAAGAATACGTCTCAGAGATCGTATAAAAATTTTAACTTTCGTAACTTTTACAAAAATAACTATTTTGACATAAATAAATATTTTCATGGTGAAAGAACATTAAATTTTTTTTTAAAAATTGAAGTATACTTTTAAAAGTAAGGGTTAATAAATTAGTTATTGGATAACAAGATGAGGGAATACTCTGTAGGAGTGGTAGCCTTTTCACATGTCTGAACGATATATGCGTACGTCTCACACTGACGACTATAGGCCTCCTACGATACAGATGCCTCTTGTAAAATTAAATTACAGAAAAACTAATAATTGTAAGTTTAGCATTAAATTTTGATGAGGGGGGAGGAGTATCGATCTTAAAAATATTTGTAGGGGAAGAAGCCAAAAAAAAAAAAAAAAAAAAAAAAAAAACGCATTGCAATAAAAAGTGTGCAAACATTTTGTTGCATTGATTTTAAGGCAAAGTATCCTTAAAAAAACAAAAAACAAAAACAAAAAAACATATATATATATATATATATAACTAGTAACAGGAAGCATTCGAAGGGGAGGTAGGAGAACCTTCAAAAGTCGCAATGGCACTCACTGGTACGTTGGAAAACCTTACTGTATTGTATCGATAGCATTTACTTTCAATTGTAATATTGTTGAACTTTCTGAAAATTAGTTTATTTTTCATCTACTGTTTCTTTTTTTTAAGATTACTTTTTAGCACATTTTGCTACATTAATGTGTTAATGGACACACTTTTTAATAATAATTTTCTTTTTTTTTTTTTACACAGTCATAGTCAAAGTTGAGGTTTATACTGAAGCTACAGTTCCAGGAGTTCTGCATCTATATCTAAATGGCGCATTAGCAGCAATTCCGGTTCCCATAGCACCATTAATTGATTCCATACCAAAATTGTATTTTTTCGAAGGTATGGGTTTTCCTGGAACGTACAAACTGAAAGCAGAAATCATCGATTTGACGGTAAAGTAGGCTTTTCATATGATTTATCACAAATTCTGTTTGTATCAGAATTTCATACCATGAATGCATAATTCGATAATGCAGATAAATGTTACAGTCCTTTAAAAAATCAAACGAACTTGGCTACGATCACCGAAATAGTCCCAAAATTTTAACTATAATTTTATTTTAAACTATTTTCTATCTATTTAATAACCACTCTCATTTATGGTTGGGCATCCTAAATTAAAAAAATAATAATGGAAAATTAAATTAGGATTTAGGAATGTAAGCAGCATGTATTAAAAGTGATTTGAAAAATCAATTAAATAATGAATTTGTAATAAAGGATTAGACAGATCACATGTGCCATGTTTGGACACACATGTGATTATGTGTGGGCATACCATACATTGAGAATTTTGATGCCTTGGCTGCAGTTTTACTCTAGCTTTATTCAGGTTAAAGATTAAGAATATTATTGTGAAATGTTTTAAGTCACTAGATATAAATGCAGTTATAAGAAGCAGTATAATTTTAATTATTATAATTATTTATTTTGCTTGTTGTTTTGTTTGCTATTTATTCTAAATTTATGTAATATTATCAATATTTATATATTAATAATTCATTTTTAATTTACAGGAATATTTTTTGTATCAATAATTTTTAATTTTGCAGTTTTCGATATAAATATGTTGGAATCTGGTTATTTTTCTGATAATTGATGTAGAATTAATTAGAAACAGGAAAAATTATTTTTAGAAAGATTGAGGAAAGACATCTTATTTGAAATAAGAAGCCATAGCTATTGGACCAGTAGTTTCTAGTTCTTGGAATCACCAACTTTTACTTTTCATGTCTAACGCCGATTTTATTTAATAGATAATTGTTAAAGAAAAAAAACCGTTTTATAGAAAAAATCATAGATAGACTTAAAATGAAATATTATGGAAAACAAAGAACAATTCTGGATAAAAAAATTAAATTTTGTAAAGTTAATTACCATTCTAAGGCTTTTCGAGACTATGAGACATACCTTTTTGAAATATGATATAAAGTTAATTGCAGTCCCTCCACCAAAGTTAAAAGAATTGTTAAATGTGAAAATCGATCCCGTTCACGAGTTTACACAATACCTTTTAGAAAGGATAATAAAGAATTCCTTTATATAGGAATAACAATGCGGAAATTTCGTGATAGATTAAAGGAGCATAATGCAGACCTTAGATTGACACGATCCCGTACAGTGTTAGCGAGATTAGCTCAAACTCCACCTATAAAAGTTGAATTTAATAAATCCAAAGTTATTTTCCGTACGTTTGGAGTGAGTGAAAAGTGAGTGAAAAGTGAGCGTTCCGTACGTGAAAACTTTTGGAGTGTGTGTTTTTAGTGTTTTAATATCTAGACAAAAATAAATGGATTTTAGCACCTTTAAGCACTTGGTAATTGTACTTCTTTTTGTGATTTTTAGATAATTGTTTGTTGCTGTAAAAGGATGTGTATGCATTTTCTTTTATATTAAGGGAACTTGATAGACTTCAAGTTATCAAAAATGACGAATATATAGATTTTTTAAATTTTTTTACTAAAAATAACTTTGATACCTCTATTATATTTGAGCGAAGTTTTGAAACAATCTGACAATTATAAGTGCAGTAAAACCACTTTTTTTTTTTTGTTTTGCCAGCCCTTTAAATACCACGCTCACTACAATATTTACACTATAAAATGTTCACGAGTGCAACTGTAACACCTGTAACTTAGAGGTATATAAGCAGCAAAGATGTTAATTTAGTACTAAGAAAAATGGAACAGTTTTTAATAATTTTTTCTGAGCATAAAATCTTTAAATTGATTTAGAGCAGTTTGTTCTTTTTTAAAAACTTACTGTATTTAAAATGCTAAAACTTCAACAATTATTTTCCAAATGTCTTGATTATTTTTATGTATTCAGTATGATCTACTTAATAAAATTAGGGATGGATTTTGCAATATAATGAGAAGAAAAGAAAATTAAACATAGAAATGTAACACAGTCCATGTTTTCCCCTTCATTTTCAATAGATATATGCGTTTTATTTTTTCCCCAAAACTAATTAATTAATTGCAAAATCGTTAAAACCTCACTTATAGTTATAAAGTTAATAATATATATAATGTAGGTAATATTGTAGTTACTATATTATTAAGTATAATATAGTTATCTTAAAGTTATACAGTAGACTCTTACAAACATACTAATAAAAAAAAAATCAGTGCTTATTATTTTAAATTGAAAAAGTAGAAATAATTTTACAATCGTTGAATTAAAAAAAATAAATTTTTTAAAATTCAACCCATTTAAACCTTTTTCTGATTGTACAAACATTTTCTAAATTGTAATCAACATATTAGGAAGTTTTCTAATCTGCTAGAAAAACGCCTCTGAAAAATTACCCAACTTTTACTTTCAACACTTTCAAATTTGTTTACAGCATATATCTATTTACTTTAGTTTCAGATTTTAAATGGTATTAATCCTTCTTTGCATTGTGATGGAAATTTCCATCACTGTTTATTTAACTTTTAATAAATAAATCAACTTCTTCGCCACCACTATATTTATATAGAAATATTAATTTAGTAAATTTCCTGTGAACTATGTTGCTGAATAAAGTTAAAAATCTATCTTAAAATTTCTGGTGTCTAATATTTAATATATGTATAAAAAAACAATTGTAAAAGAAAAACTCATGCAAAGAAGGGTTAAAGAAGGAAATGACTGTCTTTGAATGTATTAACAGAAAATTCTAATATTCATAAACTGGCATATAAGTATAGGCCTCTCAGAAAGGCATTGTAGCATTGCTTCATGGTGGGGTAATTCTTAGACAATTCTTGGGGCAATGTTTAGACAACCTGGGGGTAATTCTTAGATAATGAAGAATTAGGTTTAAGCTGTTGTGAACTTTAGGTTAAGTTGTGAATTGTAACGTGAGGTATTTGTTTACTTATTGTGAAAGTAACTTGAAAGTGACTCTAAAAATGAAACTAGGTTATTTAATTATCATTAAAAAAATAGGATAACAAATTATTATTATTATTGTTGTTAATTGCATATGTCTCAATATTTAAGTTTGCAGACAATTGAATTGGCTCGTTGCACAAGTAGTATCTTTGAAACTACTTCCTCACAGAACTGACATTTTACAGCCGATGCTGCTTTCATCACTTAAAATGCTATCGAATTAAAAAAAAATTGTACTTTGGGAACGAGAAAACGACGACGAAATGAAAAATTAATGAATAAGGAGGATTTCAACAATATTTTAGGACAGGGATGATTGTCAGAGTTAACGGCAAATAATATTTTGTCCAGATTTTTTTTTTCTACTAGAATTTATTAAGAGGCTTCTACTTCTAGAAAAACAGCACAAAAACTTGATGTTTGTAGGCCATAGAAGCTTCGAAATTTTTTTACTGTCAGTAAGATATATTGTACAAAGAAAACGAAGGAAAATAGATGTGGATGCAGTTGTTTAAACATGGGATGACTATGAAACAAATAAAAGAAAAATAAGTTGAAGAATGTTCCTATAAAAGGAAGTCAAGACGTTTTCAAAGTAAAATGTTTTACCAGAAGAATCAGAAAGTTCATCAGATGATGAAAGTGACATCAGTTTATCAGGCAGCCACAATGCTACCAGTGATATTAAAAAAACCTGTCCTACAAAGAAATCCACGTCAACTAAAGCTTCATTTTAAAAGTGTAATGAAAAACGTTACTTGCGACAATTTATTTGCTGTTTATTATGAATCATAATACTCTAGAAAAATAGTTGAAGGTCTATAAAAACAACGAAAAAACTGAGTACCTAAAAAAGAAATTTTTGAAATGGTATAGTGAGAACAAATTTTAATGGCCTGCAATACCGAAATAGACAAAGTTCTTGGTTCTTTGTAATTTATAGTACAGTTCAGACTGACAATTTCATGCAAAGATGAGATTGCTGACTTATGTAAAACTTTTAAGGAAGTTCCATACACTCTAAAAAAAAAGACATTTTCAAAACTGAGCAAAAAATACTCAAATCTGAGTATGTCGCATAGTCAAAATGGCCCCGAATCAAAATTACTCAAGTTTGAAACACGTATATACTCATTTCTGAAAAGATGCACACACTCAAGAATAAACATCATGTGTTCATATTGGAGTATGTGCATGTTTCAAACAACCGTAAACAACAGCTAGAAATAAAAGCGCTAGTGCTGCCATATCTGGTTCTATTTACGATTATGGGAGGAAAAACTAAATTTAACTCATTGCCAGCATCGAGCCCGAGTCGTACTAGTTACAAGTCCATTGCCTTATCCACTTCGCCATCAAGATCACATGAGTGGGTTATTTTAAATGCAAGTCATCGAATGATTCGGAGACATTTTGATATTTTTATAGGATTCATTAATTTGTTGCTGAGAAAATTAGAAATTTTTAACGGGATTTCGGATAGGTTTGGTCAATTTGAGATGGTGGTTAAGCAAGATTGTACAACTTTATTATTTAAGTGGGGAATGGGAGATATGAATTATACAAATTTTAAATTCGATTGTTATCAGTATATTTCTTAAATGAAAAAGCGCTCCCTGGATATTGAAATTTAACTGACTAAATTTTCTTTTAGACACATTTTAACCCATTAACGCCACAATTACTTTTTTCTTGAAAAATGGAAATATTGCATTTCATTCAAAGAGTATGAACTGACTTCTATGTGGTCATGTTTGAGTATTTCCATGTGTCAAAAATGAGTTTGAACTGATTCTAATCATTTTTGAGTATGTCCATGTTTCAAAAATGAGTATGAACTGACTTCTATGCGAACAGTTTTGAGTATGTCCTTGTTTCAATATTCTGAGTATTTCTGGTATTTCAGAATTGAAAGCATTGGGTCGTCACATTTGAAACAAAAAGTTTCATAACAAAATGAAAACATCGATTTACTCAGATTTGAAAGTGTCATTTTTCTCAGTGTACGGATGTTCTTTTAAATTAACTAATGAAAGTTAATTGAAGTTGTTCGTGTTTCTGGTGGAGATGAATAATAGGTTACTTTATGTTAATCTAATCTTTGTTTTTTTTTGAGTTAATTTACTTTTCAGTTCTTGTGCTTTATTATAACAACTGTCCTCGTATATCTACAATTAATAATTAAATTAAAATATGTTCTTAGTTATTGCCACGATTTTTCCGCTTTTTGTAAAATGTTATATAGCGTGATACCAAATATGCAATTTTTTTTTCTCTTGTAGTAACGTGCATAGTATTTACCCAGGTTCAAGTACACAATACAATCAGATACTTTTTGATTATTGCTACTTATAAGCATTTTATTTGGTATTCTTATAGCATAGAAATTCAATGTCTAATAATTACACAGGTCAACACAAATCTGGGGTTTGTAGAATAACTCTTTTTTCTTAGTAAATCAGTCACGCTGATCACAAATATGACATTAGTTTTTTTGCTATCACCCACAGTTTTTTCACAAAACAAAAAAAGAGATGGTTCCTCTTAATAAAATTTATGTGTAATATTTATTAAATAAAATACATTGTTAATAAAAACAAAAATTAATTTCTTAGTAAAATTACATTAATAAATGTTAAAATACAATACTGCACTAGAGAATGTGAAATATAAATATATATGGCGATACTTTATGTTAATATTTGCCTGAGAAGGTGCAATTTTCTCCCGCGCATTTGTAGTGAGAACGTACGTTTATTTTGTTCATTTATTGATATCTTACGTTTGTTTTGTCAGTTTCTTATAGCAATATGGCATCAAGAGGTTGTATAAATAACCTGAACTCATTTTGTTACTTCTGTGGTGGAAGTCCTCTTGCCTCCCCTGCACATTTAATTAGGTTTAATGAAACAATTCGTAAAAGCTTTAGATAAAACAGGGGATTGTTTTCGATATTTAAATGAAGTTTTCCTACATTTATCGGAAGGTAAAATCAAAGAAAGTGTGTTCGTCGGCCCACATATAAGACAGTTAATAAAGGGCGAAAAATTTGAGGAAAAATGAAATCAGTCGAGAAAGATGCATGGATTAGTTTCAAAGACGTTACTCAAAGTACAAAGATACTAAATACGCAACGATCGTTGAAAAAATGCTTGAAAACTTTCAAAAACTAGGTTGTAACATGAGTTTAAAAATACATTTTCTGCACTCCTATCTTGAATATTTTCTCGAAAATCTTGGTGAAATGAGTGAAGAACAAGGTGAGAGATTTCACCAGGTCATAAAATGCATGGAAAAACGCTATCAAAGACACTGGAATGTCAATATGTTTGCAGATTACTGCTGGGGGCTAAAAAGAGACACTAAACCAGCTTCAAAATCTAAAGGACACAAGCGTTCTTTTGATGATAAAGAAAAGTAATTTTACTGTATATACTAGAATATAATTCCTTATAAAACATGAACACACATTTATATTATGTATATGTGATTTTATTTATTTATCGGATTTTTTTGTGAATTTTTTAATGAATGTTGTGTAAATTGTATATTCTCAAATTCCAAATTCTTAGTTTCTTAATTGTATAAAATCCTGACGTGATACATAAAAATGGATATTATTTTTTAAATAAGCATAGCAGATTTCTTACAATTTACATAAATTCATGAAAACCCCAGACAAGAAGTTAAATTTTGTAGGCCTGTGTTACCCCTTGTATTTCTAAGAATTACCTCAACTAGCGGGGTAAATTTTAGACACTTTTTTTCATTAATTTACAAAAAAAAAAAAACATTTAAGGAATATGTTGAGAATATATTTTATAAAATATTGATAATATATACGAGGGTGGGCTTATAAGTTCTTAGCCTGGCTCAGAAATGAACAAGTATAACCACATGGCAGTGATATTTGTAAAGTATGATCCTTTAGATGACATGCTGCCGAGTTTCAGACGCGTGAGTTTATTGGTTATTGATTGGCGATAAAGTAAAGTAAACAAGTTTTGACATTTTCTAAAAATGGAAAAAATTGAATTTCGAGCTGTCATAAAAAACTTTGTTAAAAAAGGTTTAACCCGCACGGACATACAAAAAGATTTACATTCCACTTTAAAGGATATTCTTATCTCTCATATTCGACGATAAAAAAGTGAGCTGCTGAATTTAAACATGATAGGAGATCAATTCAAGAGGATTAACGCTCAGGACGTCCAAAAACCGCTACGACCGACGAAATCGTCTAAAAAATTCACAATGCCGTATTGAATGATCGCCGATTGATATACGCGAACTTGCTGATATTGCAAAAATCTCGATAGACCACGTCTATTACATTTTACACGATGTTTTGTTTTTGAAAAAAGTTTTCCGCTCGATGCGTGCCGCGTTTGTTGAACGTCGACCAAAAACGCCAAAGAATTAATATTTCTCAAGAGTCTTCTGAAATGTATTGTGTTGCAAGTTGAAAAATAAAATGAAATATTGTCAAAAATCTTGCATTTTTTTAGTCAGGTCGAGACCTTTTTGAACCACCCTCGTACAAGGCTGCACTAAAGAATTCGCATACAAGAGTGGGCCTTAAATGTACTAAGTAGCAAGAGGACTACATTGAAAAATAATATGAAATTTTGTCAAAAATCTTGTGCTTTCACTGTCAGGTCGAGAACGTATCAGCCCACCTCGTATAAAAAAAGAAAATCTTACCTATATAAAAAAAAAAAATATTTTTTTTTTCTTCTTATAACAAAAGTTTACCCTTTTGTCAAAAATTACCTCGGTTACCCATACAACAACCATAACTTGAAAATTTTAGCTATGTGTTTTGGGTTGTTATCTTGTTCTAATATATAATTTCACCCTAGATTTAAATTTTCTGCACTTTATCTGAACTTATTTGCAATGTATATATATTTCACATTATCCATAAGTCTATCATTAAAAAAAAAAATCTCTTTTCTAAATAAAGTCTTACACAACAACCGAATAACTTCCATTTTTGACAGTAGAAATGATGATGTTTTCAGGAGGAAGTTTATAGTTCGGTTTTTGTCAAACAAAACACTGACCCTCTGTCTGTCTCAAAATCATAGAACATGTTTTTGTTACTGAATAATATTCGATTCTAGATATCTTGAGATTTAAAAAAATCATTAGTTAACAATGGCAATATTTTTTTTCTCAATTCAATTTAGAATTAGAAGGTTTTCTTCTGCAAAAAAAAAATATATTATTTTGAAATAATTAGAAGCAATGACATAAAATAAAAAAAATTACGTATTTTTTCAGGGGACCTACAGTGTTTCTGATGAAATTGAAATTAGTCTATTGGAAAGGCAAATTATTTATGAATTACGCTGTCCTTCTACAATTCATCAGTATAAAGAGTTTCGGTGCTTCATAAGTCTATTCAGAGGAATAGATTTAGAAATTAAAATTGAATTCGAAGGCGAAGATGACTATGAAAGCTATGTTATTCCAGGTAAATTCGTTATTAAAACAACTGTCATCTAATATTAGTATGCTAATGATTTTATTAACAGTGTATTTGTAACAAAAATAATAATTTTACGCCATTATGCGTAAAGTATGAGTAGGTTTAGCTCTTAGAAACTGAATTTGAAGCTAACGATGACTATGAAAGCTATGTTATTACAGGCCTATTAATAATAATTGTAGGTGAACAATATAGTTTAGTTATTTAAACAATTGTTATTTAATAGTTAGTTTACAAAATTATTTTGTTAACAGTGTACCTGAAACAAATCTTTTTACACGATTATGTGCACCGTATGAATAGGCTTAGCACTTAAAATTCAATTGGAAGGTAAAGATGACTGAGAGCTGTGCCATTCAAGATGAATTTGCAATATAATTACGTTACTAAAACAACTGTTATTTAGTACTTAGTATGCAAAATGATTTTGTTAACAGTGTACTTGTAACGGAAAATAGTTATTTTACACCATTAGGGGTAAAGTATGAGTAGGTATAGCACTTAAATTTTTTTAGTATATTTTGTTAACAGTGTACTTGTAACAAAAAGGTTTTTGTACACATTTATGTGTAATGTATGAGTCGGTTTAGTACTTAAAATTAAATTTGAAGGTAAAGATGGCTATGAGAGCTACTTTATTACAGGTGTATTAATAATAATTGTAGGTGAACAATATAGTTTCATTATTAAAGCAACTGTTATTTAATATTTAGTATACAAAATTATTTTGTTAACAGTGTACCTGAAACAATTTTTTTTACACGATTATGTGTACAGTATGAATAGGCTTAGCACTTAAGATTGAATTGGAAGGTGAAGATGACTGAGAGCTATACCATTCCGGGTGAATTTGCAATATAATTTCGTCATTAAAACAACTGTCATTTAATATTTAGTATGCAAAATGATTTGTTAACAGTGTACGTGTAACGAAAATAGTAATTTTACACCTTTATGTACAAAGTATGAGTAGGTATAACATTTTGTTAGAACATTTTGTTAACCGTGTACTTGTAACAAAATTTTTTTTGTACACGATTATGTGTAGTATATGAGTAGGTTTAGTACTTTAAATTGAATTTGAAGGTGAAGATGCTTATGTCATTCCAGGTGAATTTGCAATATAATTTTGTTATTAAAACAACTGTCATTTAATATTCAGGTTGCAAAATTATTTTGTTAAAAGTGTACTTGTAAAAAAATTATATATTTTATTCCGTTATGTGTAAAGTATGAGTAGGTTTAGCACTTAAAACTGAATTTAAAGGATAAGATATAATAAAAACTTTGTTATTCCAGACTAATTAAAAATATTTTTTAGCTATGTCTTTGCTAACAGCGTACTTGTAACAAAAACTCATATTTTTTACACAGTTATGTGAGTTATGTGAATAGGTTTAGCACTTAAAATTGAATTTGAAGGTGAAGATGACTCATGAAAGATATGTTATTCCCTGTGAACTTGTAATATAATTTCATTATTAAAACAGCTGTCGCTTAATATTTAGTATATAAAATAATTTTTTTCAACAATGTATGTGTAAATCTAAAAATACCATTTTTTTTTCTTTTTAATGCGATTAAGTGTAAAGTATGTATAGATTTAACTTTAAAATCGAATTTGAAGATGAAGATGATTGTAAAAGCAAAGTTATTTTAGATGAATTCCTAATAAATGTTAAGTATAAACATTTGTCATTAAATATTCCATACGCAAAATAAATTGCTAACAGCGTTCATATAATTGTAAAGCACCATAAATAAATATTTTATACGATTAAGAAAAAAAAAAAAAAAACATAATCTCATTAAGCGTTAGTTTGTAACAAAATAACTGTAATTTTTACTATTTTATTTTATTTGTATTTGTTTTTTATGTAATGTTATTATAACTAATGAACACATAAGAACAAAAGAAAAACTGAAAATACTTATTGAATTGAGGATATTAACGACAAATAGAGTCGTACACTGCAATTTGACGATTCTAAATTTTTGTATATTACTTAAATATAATTGGAGAGTTTATTAGCGCGCCAGACTTTCTAACATTGAAAAGTATTTATGTAGGTGTTTTTAGTTTAATCTTAGCTCTTTTCTGGTACGTAGATAAAATTTGCAAATAAAGCAATTTTTCTTTCTTTTTAACCTTTTGAAACATAGTTGAAAAGTGTTTATCAATTCGGTTTGTCTACCCGTGCTCTAACTCTTGTAAATGCACTCGGATTACTATGTAGTTTTTATATGTTATAGATGTTTACAATAGAATGTTCGTTATTGAAAATAAAGTGTATAGAATTTATAGTTCGTTTACAGGGACACAAAATATTTCGTTATGTCATTGTCTATGGGAAAAAAATGGCTTGAGGTGATTTTGTTGATGCTACGATATTTCAAACATAATGAGATTGATATGCATCAGTGAGGTTTATTAAAACACACTTTGTCAAGAGTGTAGAATAAGTACTATTTATAGTTCGTTTCCAGGGACGCACAAAAGAATTCCATTAAATTATGCTATATCGGAAAAAAATCGCTCGTAATGCATTTTAATGATGTTATGATACTTCCAACATAATTAAATTTAAAAGGATCTCTGAGGTGCACTACAGCATGTTTTCTATAGATTATGCAGCGCGTGGCATTTATCGTTCATTTATACAGAGATGCACAAAAGAATTCGGTTAAAGAACTGACTATCTATCTATATTATAAAGGACAAACGTGTCCGTGCGTAACGCTGACGTCATTTTGTAAATGGCAACATTTGACGATGAAATTTCGGTTTTGAGATTTTTTTCTATGGCATTTTTTTAAATTCATAAACATCGCATATTTTCAATTTTTATACCGCTATATAAGGAAAAAAGCTCTACTTTCAAATGCAATTTGTTTGAAAACTGTATCGCAATTTATTCATTTATTATAGCATTTAAATTAAATTCTTTTCGTCAATTATAGAATTTAAATATAATTCTTTTTTAATCTATCTGTATCGCTTGCAGACGATTACAAAATATTAATCCGTTTGCACTTTAAACAATATCAAAAGTTCAGAATTTGTTTCCGGCTAATATTCAGCAACGAAATTTAAATTTTATTAAGCAATCAATAAAATAGTATAAATAAAACACAAATTTTACAGACATGTAATTGAAATCAGCGCTGAAAATCGCTTAAATTATCAGAATTAAGAAAAAAATGCTGTAGATAACGAAATCTAAAAAAAAATTATTAAATGCAAAAAATCTATTAAAATGTTCAAAAAAAAAAAAAAAAAATTGGTTTTTACATATGTAATATATTTTCATTCTATCCCGGGAAGCCCGGGTTGGATGCCCTAATGATCGATAATTGCTGGAAGCTCGTTTTCCGCCTTGTGCGTTTTTCGCCATTTTTAAACTTATCTAATGTTTAGTGTATTGCGTGTTGTGTATAAATTGTATAGATCATAAACACGGCTGCACAAAATAATTCGCACGCATTACCGAATACGGACAGCAGTAGCTGAAAATGGATTTTTACTGAATTATGTGCTTTTTAATTTGCTTATTTAGATATTTTGTTTCATTGTATGAAAAACGGAAATTTCTTAATATTCTGTTAGCGTTGAAAAGTATTTCATAATCTATGCCGGATGCATAATTTTTCGTTCTTGTTTAATTTTCAGGGTTTCGTTCATCGCACGAAACCCTATTCGTCCCGCTTCTCTGTCTGTCCGTCACAGAGGCGGTTCTCAGATATTGTATAACTTACATACGTGAA
This sequence comes from Maratus michaelseni, assembly GCA_963931845.1. Lineage (NCBI taxonomy): Eukaryota > Metazoa > Arthropoda > Arachnida > Araneae > Salticidae > Maratus > Maratus michaelseni. The sequence goes on from OZ007593.1 coordinate 269,268,115, forward strand.
ATTTTGTGTACTTACAGCTGAATACCTACTGTCACGCTGAAAATCATAAAATTTTGAAAAAATCGTATTATTTTAATATAGAGAGATAAAAAACCAAAAATCTAACTACATTTTCCTATTAAATAGAAACATTTTTCGTTATCGCAGTTGCCAACAACTAAAAATCCACAATAAAATTCTTTCTACAATAATTAATTTTCTATTGAAAGATTTCCAAGTGAAAAATGAAAATGAAAAAAAAAAGTTTCACCAATTGAAAAAAAGATTAATATGATGTCATATTGGTAATAAAAAGGAAATTTTCAAACATTTCTCAATAATATAAGGAGTATGGGTATGTGCAAGTACAGAAAGCAGGTTAATATGACTTCATTAGAGAATTAAAAAGAAAATTAATCTGACGTCATATTGGAAGTTTAACGGACTTTTTCAAATGTTTGAGAATAATACAAAGAGAGTATCGATATGAGTAATAGAGAAAGCAAGTAGATATGACGTCAGCAAGTGATTATAGCGTCATATGAGTTTGAAGAACGTATTGAAACATAATAAAAACCTGATTATGGAAATATTGGCATATTTTGACATTAGGAAGGTCTCTATACAACATGTTTAATTTTGAAATTGATTTTTTTTTAAATATCGCATTTAGCCCACATGACACATATTATTATGACAAAGTATAATAGCGGTCTATCGGACCGGTTAAGATTTTCGAAAACACGAGAAAAATAGACCGGTAATTTTTTACTTTATAAAAAAAAGTGATTTTTTTTTTTTATTTATTTATTTATTTTTTTGAAAATGAAATTTATTTGGATTTATTAAAGAAAAGATAGTGTTTTGAAAGGAATATTAAACAAAACCCTTTGTGGGATCTTTGATCACACTTACTCCCTTGTTTAATTATGTTTTTGTTTTTATGTATTTATTAATATTTTCTTCATTTTGAATTATAGACCCGCCTATGAGATTTGTTGGTCCAACGATACCAAGGTTTTGGAGCGGTATCGACATAGCTAATACCAAGCCGGATGATTTCATAAAATATTTCTTTAACATGCCGGATGTAGTACATCTTGGAGTGGGGCCATTAGCAAATGGGAAAATTATTGGTTTTGAGTATTTTTCCTGGTTATTCGGAACTTTCCAAATAAAGGTAAGGACTATTGTGACCCTATAAAGGTAGAAATATATAGATTTCGTGTATGATAAATTATGTTTCAGAATTAATCTGATTCCATTAGAAAAGTATGTGTGTCTCTTTTAGGGAGTGCTAATTTATGCTCTCTTATTAATAAATTTTTATTCTGGGCTTATTTCGAAAAATGGAAAGATAAAATATCTTTATTTTGATAATGGCATCTCAAACAAAAAATATAATTTGAAAACACGCTATTATGATATTATTCTATGTAATTAGAAGTTTACAGACGTTACTAATATTTTGCAAAATGTCTTATATTTTTTACTTTTATCAATGGATTTAAAGATTGGATTTTTGTACTTTTTTCTGAAGAATAAGCACAATAGCTATTTTTTTTTAAACTATTAGAAATTTATTGTAAAAGAATAAAAATAAACATAATCATAAAATAAAAGATAATAATATATTTTTCGCTTTTTCTTTTAATAATAATTGTGTTGTGATGATTTGATATTTTAGCATTTTAGTATCAATTTTTAATAATTTTTTTATGCATAAATGTAAAATATGATTTGGTATGTTATTAAAGGTAACTCTATCTTACACTGTCAATAAAATATTGATAATTGGAAGAAATATCGACGCTTAAACTGGCTTGAAGCAGCTCTCTTTTAACTAGTCATATCTTTTAGCGCTTATTTCTAAAACCTTGACCCCCAATTCACCATCAAAACTTAAAATGATGTCTATATAAACGCTTAATAACGTTTATTAAAACATTAATAACAATATGGCATGGAAACATTGATTCGTTTTAATATAGCGTTATTGTGAATGCTTTAAAAAATCTTTTGAATTTTTTGATAGTATACATCCTTTTATGGGCATTAAAGAAAAAAATCTTTTTTTTTTCTACAATTTTCGAATTTTTTTGTTATTTAAAAAGTTGTGTAAAAACCATTATGTGATAAATAAACTTTTTATGAAGTTACAACGAGAAATAGGGCCGCAACTCTCCGATCACAGTTAATGTAATTTTAATCCTTTAAGTGATTTATGTGCCAGAAGAGTTTGCGTGCTCCGTTACTCAGATCTTTTGCATACCGCCTTTTTTTATAGTAAGTTTAGTTTTATTTATTGATAGGAATTCTTCTATTAAATTAGTTGAAGATTACTATTATAAAAGAGTGGTATTTTGCCCATATTTTCGTCACTAATTACTTTATTGTGTTTTAAAAAAGAAACAGCTAAGTTAACGCTGAAATTCATTTTTCCCAAAATTCCGTCTAACAAATAAAATATTCGATACTTCTCTATTATCCCGTCGACCACTTTTCATAAGAAAAAACTATCGCCAAACTGTAACGCCAAATAAACGGGAGAACGTTGCCATTGGAATATCAAAATAAATAAATAAATAAAATCTAAGAATTTAAGGACACAATTGTTATTTTAATTAATGAAATAACTAATAAATCAGTAAAACATAATGAAAAATACACGTAAATGTCGAATTAAAAACCACTTGATATCACAAACATGTATAATGCTTCTGACATCAAGTAAATGTGACTGCATTTTTGGCGTTTAATCTTACAGTTTGGCGATTGTTTTTTGTTATGAAAAGTGGTCGACGGGATAATAGAGAAGTACCAAATATTCTAACAAATAAATAAATAAAAATGTTGCTAAAATTTTTAGTTTAAGTTATAAAAAAACAATGCTCTTAACTGGTTGACAATTGGCGTTTTACCCTATTTAAAAAAATATATATACAATTTAAGTGTACCTTTAGATTTAAGGTGATGTGAAATACAAGTAGAAACACACTGCTATATGTAAATATATGTCTTTTGGGTTATTTCTAGATTCTTGAACCCGAGTGCTACGATGGGCAGAAATTTTGTTACACATGCCTGGATTCTTGTCCCGGGAAAGATGTTATTTCATGCCAAAATGATGAAATCTTGTATTCTCGAACAACAAGCTGTGTCAAAAAGGACGACGACGACCTTACTGTTATTAAGTACAAAGAAAAACTCTCGATTCCTGTCCAATGTTTACTTCCAGGTTACAATTTTCTAGTTTTTTCTGAAGACCAGTACATAGATGCAAGTATACCTTGTTTATTTAGATTTAATAAATATAGATTAAAAATTAGAATAATTTATTATTTTAAAAAAAGCACTTCTGGAACTTAATTTTAGAATAGTAGAATGTTTATGCAGTGAAGAAAATGCACATTTTCACTGAAAAGAAAAATTAAATTAAAAGATTTTGCAGATTTTTAATATTTATTTTTACTATAAGAGAATAATTACTTTTTAGGCTGTGCGAATTACCTAGTTTTAGTTCATTATCAGTATCTGAATTAAAATACATAGAGTTCTATAATGTATGTGTATTAGTCTTAAAAAAGAAATAAACACCCCTTACTAATGCGGTCACAAAAATAGCATGAAAGCAATAGCAGTACCACTCGATTTGGAATAATATCTTTTTCTTTAAATTAACATTTTTAATTTTTCTTTATAGAGCCTTAAAGTTTTCACCATGCTAAAATGAACACAAATTTATTTATTTATTTGTTTTTTAATATTCGCTGTCAAATTTGATACAATACAAAAAATTAACACCATTCAGTTAGTTTAAAAACAAATTTTAATGGCATGGCTACACATAGTTTAAGAGCTTTTAATGATATTTTAAAGAGCCGGTTTCAGGGTTTCTTTCTAAATTGAAATCCGGTATTACATCAAACACATAAATGGCAACTACTGCGATTTTTTTGCAACCAGTATTTATAAATAGAAATCTTCGTCTTATTTATTCGCGGAAACATGAAATTATAAATAATGCGAAGATTATTATTTGGAATTAATGGCAAATAAAAATCGTAGTACTTGGCAGCGGTGCAAATACTGATATTACTTTTACATTAGATGTAAGGGGAGAGAAGAATACGAAATACGAAGTATTGGATTTTGGTTAAACATGAATAAGTATACAAAGTATGAGCTAACATGTATTATTATATGATTTTTTTTTATAATATAACTTTACAAATTTAGGATGTTAACTATACCAATGTTATTATTTGAATAATATTTTTTATATAGACAAAAGAAATAAAAAATTATACATAGTGAAATGCCATTAGATGATTTTTAATAAACTATCCTTCTTGCTAGGTTCAACCAGGATATGTATTAGCCATAGAAAAAGTCGACTTTCATATGATAGCCCTCGAAAATGCTACAGAAGAGGAAATTACAATAGGATTAGTGGATAGCTATGAAAATGGAACAAGTTTAGGCACCCGATTTTCGTTTCGTGTAGTAATTGCTGAAGAAGATGAACTTTCATTTACTCATAATTTTTCACAAGTAAATATAATTTTTATTAAAAATATTACAAAATAAACTTAATTAACTCAAGTCTAGTTTGTAGGAACATTAGCCAATAGATAAAACAAAATTAAATTTCTTCTTAAGTTTATACATAAATGCATGTAAAAAAAAAACATTCTAAAAGTGGGAGATTTAAACCCATTGATTTAAGGTTTAGCTATTATAATAAATTATTTTAATATACAAAACTCAAATTTTATATTAAATAATAATTTTTCATGTTAGTTTAAAATACAAACTGTATGACAACAAAAGATTTAAAATAAAAATGAAATTAAAAATAAAAATAAAATGTTCCTTAATTTTTGTTTTAAACATGTATTTTGCACACTAATTCGTAAATAAAATCTTCGATTTTTAATGTTTTAATTATTAAAAAAAATGAAAGAATAATCAGTTTTCAGAAAGTAATTTTTTTCTTATGTTGTTGAACGTTGTTAGCTGTAAATTCTGTTCTAATTCATTTTTTTTATAAATTCTTTTTTAGTATATTTAAAGGCACCCATGGGAAATTTTTCGAATAATAAATTTTTTTTAACCTTTAAAAGGGATCTCCATACTATTACATTTACTGGAAGAATAATTAAAATTTACGGTTTATCAGTATTCTTTAATCATAAAAAAATTAGTTGTCTTTATTACTTTTATATTAAGTTAAAATGCCGAATTAATGATGCAGTAAAACATTTAGTAATATATTATATTCTCACTCTACTAATACATATTGTAATGTATTATATTAAAAATATTTTTTATCTAATTTATGTTTCAAGACAGGATATCTGAAAGTCACAACAGAAGTAACCAGTGGACGCACTAATTTTATGAGAGCAAGTGAATCTATCATTAATGTTTATAGTTTAGTAAAAGGCCTAGCTTTGTACGGAAATGCTAGTGCTTGCATACCTGTTGGACAATCCGTCGATTTAGAAGGATTTGTAGAAAAGGGATCCGATGTGAAGTTATTTTGGTACATAAATACTGAAGATTGGATAAGTAACAAATTAGGTAAGCTGTTATCATTTCTAAAAGTTTGTCTTATAATAATAATTATATTCTGTATTAAAAAAAATATCAGATTAAAAAAGATAGATGAAATTTCAGGAATTACTAGCTGGTGTAGCAACCCAGCTAGTGGTGGTGGAACTGCATTGCATGAGATCTTTTTATTTATAAGAAAAAAAAATCTAATTTAATTATAAGTTAAGAAAAAAGTTTATAATATTAATTTTATTAAATTTTTTATTATAAGAAAGAAGTTATGTTTACAATGCAAATGATCAGTACTTTTTACGGTAAATGAGTTACGGGACTTGGCTGCATTTTTTACAGGTGACTTTTTGATGAGATTTTTTATTATAAGAAAGAAGTTATGTTTACAATGCAAATGAACAGGGTTGTAACAACTAAATGTTTTACTGCATCGAATTACGAAATTATATTTTGCAAGTTATGTGATTTCGATACAAATATAGTAGAATACAGAGGCTGTTCGCACATTTTTTAGACAAATTTGATAAATGATTTAAAAAAAATGGAATTATTTTAGAGGAAAACTTTCTTTCAACAACTTATTATTTGTAATTCATATCATTGTCTGATGCTTTCAAATTTATTCTTCTATCAAGATGGCGCATTCAAAGAAGCTGTGAATCAGAGGATACTTATTTTTTGTTTTCCGAAAAGAAATATTCTTATTCGGCAGTTTACAATGATTGTAAAGCGCATAGTATAAAAATTTCTAAGTGCAAAATAAGCATCAGTGTTAATTGGAAAGAGCTATCCCGAAAATCAGTACTTATTCTTAGTAAAAAGACTCAAAATGAAAAAAAAAAACCATTAAAAAAAAAGAGCCCATTTCAAGGCTGGAAACGAAGTTTCATGTAAGGATTTATGACTGTCGCAAATTTATCTTACAATGGGAAAATAAAAATAAGAATATTGGACGAAAATGCTACAATCAATTCATTATATTATTACGAGAATGTGTTACATCCGATATTTACAGAAAAAATGCTATTTTCTTTATTTCAACGACATTTAAAGGGTGAAACTGCATCAAAGCAAAGCTACCGCTCATACTTCAAAAACTACCGCCGTATTCGTTGAAAACATTAAAAACTCGCACAGGTATTGCATTTATACCTTTCAACATATTCCTAAGAAGTCACCTGACGTTTCTTTTATGGTTTATTGTGCATTTGGTCTGCTGAAAAGAGCTCTTTCAAAGCACAAAACCACCACGATTGATCAAATCTGGAAAGTTTTTAAAGAGGCAGATAAGTAATAACCATGTAAATTTTACAAAAACTCTTCTACCATCGAAAGCATTACTCAGAATCAAGAAACAAGATTATCATATAAATTATTTCAGAAAGCAATATTCATATTTTAAACGTTAAAAAAACAACGCCGAAAACGTCTAAAAAAATGTGCGAACACCCTCTGTACCTTTTATAAGAAAGTGGCGACATACGGACAGTAAAATTCAATTGGTCGAGAGGATTTTGAGTAAAAATTGGAGAGCCATTATTGCCCAGCTAATAGTTACTAATTCGTCTAAGAAAATTCGTCCAGACGAATATCATTGATTTCTGTGGTGTGGGTTGCTATGGTTTAGACAAAAACTTTTAATCTGAGCATTTGCACAGTGTTATGTTCAGACTATATGCTCAAAACTACATGTTCTGTTACAACCTATTCATTTATATCTTAAACAAATGCGGAAACTATTATTTTATACTGATCAATAATAATAAAATCTTTCAGTTTTTTTTTATAATGTTGTTGTCGTATCAGAGAAAGTGCCATGGCACTTCTCTGAAAGAAGGGGTGCCAGAGCCTCAAGAAAGGTTGAACTTCTAGAGCTGGTCTCCTAATTTTTGAACCGATTCCAGATGAGAGACCTGCACCTGGATTGACACCCACAGAGGTATCGTTTTCAAACTTGTAGGACATTGGAGCCACGAACCGATTTTACGTGCACCAGCTCACATTAACGTAGATGGTCCAACAGCAGCCGCGGGAAGTTGTCACCCTCCCAAACAGTGACCATGGTTGATGCTGCTTCACTTTCGGTGATCTTGACGGGAACCGAGCTTAATCGTCTGCGCCACTGGGTTTTTTTTTTATAATAGCTTTCGTAAATGTAGAAGTAAGTCATAGTGATATTCTTTACATTACATATTTTAAATGGAGAATGTAAACTAATTATTAAATCGATTTATTCAAACAAATCAAAAATAAAGATATTTGGTTAACATTTTGGATAGTAAACACTATCCCAATATTTGCTTTTCTTTTTAAAATTTTTAAGATTATTGGGTTTTTTTAGTTGCTATCTTTACAGAAATTTCATTAAATGTTAAAAAATTTAATATCTAGAAAACTAAGACAAATTTAAAAATTCTGAGAGCTTATATGACATCCTCGAATACATGCGGATAACTGGTGTTAATTTCATAGCGCTGAGTTTTATTTTCTAGGTTCTAGGAAGAGTAGTTGTCAGATACAAACAGACATCCAGAGTTTAATATAATAGATTTTTACATTCAGCTTTATGTTTTAAGGCTGTTCTAAAAATAAACAAGAACGAAAAATCATACTTCAAGCATAGATTATGTAACACTTTCCAAATCTTCTAAAATACTTTTACAAATCATACCGTTTAATAAGCTAAACGATAACATCTAAGTAATCCGAATACTTTTATTCAGCCCTGTATAGGATCTATAGATTTGTATATATACTACATAGGATAATAAATTTTAGTTCAGTTAGGAAATGCGTAGCACAGTTTAAAATTCTCTGTCTGGAGTTAAATAATACGGAAATGTGTTCGCGAACTTTTGTGCTTCCCTGTATAGGATCTACAGAATTTTTACACACCACTTAATAGACAAAAAGCGAGTTAAAATTAAAATCGCTTTCAGTAACTTAAAACGCACTTCGAGGAATTATTGTTAACAGACAGTAGAGAATTCTTTTGTGTGTCCCTGTAAATGAACGATAACTGCTATACACACGATATTCTGTAGTAAGCCTCTTGTAATGCACCTCATATAAATTTCAATGCGTTTTAAATAGGGAAACATTATTTAAATAAACTGCAGACGATTTTTCTCCATAGACGTAATGTAACGGAATTCTTTTGACTGTCCCTGTACAGTAAGTATAAGTGCTATGCACACCCTATTCCATGTTAAGCTTCTTCTAATGCACCTTAGTGATATATATAAATTTCAATGCGTTCAAAATAGTGAAACATTATTTAAATAATCCGCAAATGATTTTCCCCCATAGACCGCAATGTAATGCAATTCTTTTGAGTGCCCCTGTAAAAAAACTATAAGTGCTACACACTTCCGTTGAAATAGGGAACATGCTATAGATAACGACTATAACATATAAAAATTGCAGAGCAATCCGAGCATATTTACGGGAGTTAGAGCACGGACAGACGGCAGACGGCAGACGGCCAGACGGCCAGACGGCCAGACGGCCAGACAAACCGAAGTCATAAACACTTTTCAACTAGGTTGGAAAGTGTTAAAAAGAAACAACTTTTCCCTCTCAGCAACGAGAAATCTTCTGACACATTCCCGGCGTAATTTTTATGTGCAAAAGCAAGAAATTTTGCAGACACGTAAATTGAAGTGATTTGAAATTGAATGGCATTTTTACAACTTTATCCGATAATTTTTAAGAGATTTAAAATGCGCAAATAATACCATACTTTACTTTCTTACAGGCATGGTTGTTTCCACAGTTTTCTTTTAAAAATTAACAAATTAACATCCGATGACTCTGAGTGTCGTTTCTTTAGGCAACCACTCCATTATATACGCAATGAATTACTGGAAGACAGAAATAATTTGGACTCGGGACCTCGCTTTTGGATCGAACTCTTTTATTGGCTGTTCCATCATACAAGTGTAGCCGTGAGTTCGATAAGAGGCACCATGAGCCATTTATGTCACTTTCCGAGATCTACATGGTCATAGCTTTCACAGGCTTCTCAAATTTGCAAAATCTGAGCTCTTTAAGAAACCGCACGAGTTTTGTTACGAATTTAGTATATTTTCCAGCAGAGGGCGAAGGTGTCAAACTGGGAGGGTAATTTAATTTAATTGGTTGATTAGCTCTTGATTGATGTTCGGGGGTTTATAACGGCACCCGGCCTGCCCAAGACCCGGGCTATAACTCCTATAATAGAGGCTGACGCATCCTCGCAGATTTGGCACCCGAATTGGAGCCCAGTCGAAAAACCAAGCTAATCAGAACCGGTTCAGCCAATCAGAACCGAGTCTTAGGCAACCCCAACTCCGGCTGCGATAGATTGATACTGAACTGGGTACCAATAATCCGAAACAAAATGGATATGCGTCAGCTCCTATTATAGGAGTCTTAACCCGGGCGCATCACTAACCACAAGAAAGGAGAATCGCGTAAGCTCAGCACTTTTTATCTTATAGATGGTTCAGTTTTGAGGTCTGAAAGTAATAAGTGCTATGCTACAAAATAAACTTATCAGGGGCAAATTAGATTTAAAAGTTTGAAAAAGCTGGGAATTTTTAATTTTTAATTAGAAAAAAGGGTTTATTTTTATCCTTTCATATAAATGATAGTTGTTTTCTAATGCCCTTCCATTTTATATATAATCACAAGATCAAAGCAAAACAGAACTTTCTCAACTTTATAACAAACTAAACTCAGTTAAACTATTAAAAGAAAACTGCAAAATATTAAATCTGTACCGTTCGTTTATAGAATAATTTAAGTGCCAGCTATTATTAACTTATTCATTATTACTTATAAAAAATGATGAAATATTTCTACTTTTTGATTAAATTAATCTGTATTGCATTTTTTGCTATTAGGGTTTAGTTATATTGTTACAGAATTTATGCATATGTTATATACGGTCAATTTGATTAATTGGTAATTATTAATAAAAACCAGTCATTATTAATAATTACCAAATAATATCCAAATAAACCGGTTAATATGATTAATTTATGAGAGATTTATCAAATTAACCTGTAATTATTAATAATTACCAATCAAGTTCGGTCAATGTAATAAATTTCAACTACTTTAGCTTGATATTTCAATTACGCATGCGTATAGTTATTCCATTCAGCGCCTCACTATTGTGCATTGTATAATTGCGTTTGTTTTGTCTGTTGGCAACAGCTTGACGATATCAGATGATTGTTTATTTTAGATGCAGGTGGTCTAAACTTTCTACTTATGGCACATTTTTATTAATATTCTTTGCTAAAAGTGTACATTTTAAAACTGTATTAATTATTTTTTCATTATTTCAGTGTTTGAAATTTTCACCTAAGAGATTGAGTAATTATAAAAATAATTATCTTTCACCCTTCGACCCTGGCGTCCTATTATTAGGACACATCTTTTGATTGAGTGTTATTGTCTCTTAACAATTATTTATGTTATTAGCTTCGTACAGTAATTATAGTACATGTTCCAGTAAAGGACATATTCGTTACTATGCTTAATTAATCCTATTGACCGGACTTCATTGGTAATAATAATAATTGTTAATAATAATAACCGCAAAATATGATTAATATGCAATATTTATCAAATTTATTAAAGACGCGGTTATTATTAATAATAACCGAGTTTATCAAATTGGTCGTAACATATATATAGATGTATGTAAATTCATATGTGATAATCTATCTATATGTAAACAAGTTACTACTGTATTGCTTGAGCCTCTATGTCATAATTATCTTATTCTACTAATTGTAACTATTTGTATTACGTTGTTTTATGGATGTTTTGTTTTTGGTGAATTGTGTCTGCAATAACAATATTACTCCTGCTCTCTGCTGAGTGTTCCAAAATATATTTTTGCTATGATGCTCATTTCTATTGTTCCAGAATCGCTCGATGTTACGTTTATTCAAAAGTTTGAATGCCAACATTCTGGAAACTACACTGTGATGCTAGAAGCTTCAAATGATTACAATTCTTTGAACGACACAGTGGATGTGTGCTGCGTGAATCTAATTAGCAGAAATTGGAAAATAGAAACAAATTCGCCTCAAATTGTCCCTGCAGGTAAAATAATATTTTCTTGGATTTTATTAGAAAAAAATATTTCAGAAAACTCCTTATGATCTGACACACACTGTAAAAAAAAATACAAACGTTTCTCATCCAAGAAAATATAATATAACCACGATGAAAATATAATACGAAATATAATATAACTTCTTCCAAGTAACACACGATTCCGAAAACAATTGTTTTTTTATCTTTAGAAACCTCAGATACTAATAAATTTTCGAGATTTAAAAATAAAGTTTTTTTTTTTTGGCTGCTCATAATTTTTGGAAATGTTTCCGAATAGCTTTTACAGTGTATTAATCAGCTTTTCCAACCAGTAATATAGATTTTTCAGATGTTATCAATTCTCCAGTAAACATTTTCATGCTCAACAAGCATGTTTAACAAATAAACATACTTTATTAACAGCATTAAGTTTATCAGTAAAATTAATATTATTTTGCTACTATTGCATGTATAAATTAAGTTACGTAGCTGAAAATGTTTACTCAAGATTTGATAGCATCCAAAAAACCGATATTCCAGTTTGAGAAAACTGATCAAGCTATTCAGAAACGTTTCCAAGAATTACAAGTTAGCAAAAGAAACTTCATTTTTATAAATGTTTCTTTAAATCTCGAAAATCCATTGTTTTCTGAGGTTTCTAAAGATAAAGAAACTCTTTTCGGAATCGTGAGTAACCTCGAAGAGGTTCGGTTATATTTTCGTAAATTAAGAAACATTTGTCTTCTTTTTACAGTTCACCCCGTTAACTGACACCCCTAAAATATTTCATCATAAGATGTGTGTAACTGTATTCCCAAATTCTCGACGAAAATTTATTATGTTTTAACTTATAATAAATTATGCAAAGTTTTAAATAGGATAAAAATGCTAATAAATAATTAAAATACTGTTAATTGTTTTGAATACAGCGTAATTTTTTAATAATAATAATATATAAGTTTGCGAAACTGATAATTAAAAATAGAGTGAAAATTTTTCCGAAATCTAGAATTTTCACTGACAAATTAACAAACACTTTCCTTTTCTAATTTTCGTTCGCAATAAAAAAAAGAAGATTTAAAATAAAAAACAAACAAATGTAACATAAGTGCTTTTATTACGTATAATCCGTAATCTCACTGCAAGAAAATCACAATTAAAGAAAAAAAATGTATATATTTTTTTCTTTTTTCAATAGTATTATTTTTAATTATGACAAAATAAAAGGTACGTAATAACAGAATTTTCTACATAAATTCGCCTTATTTTTATTTCTATTTCTTTTATGATAACAGTTGTTAATTTGCCTTATGATAATAGCTATTTCTTCATTTATATTAATTTTAATTATACGAAGGTGGATCTATAAGTAATGCCTCCTGTGTCTAAAAATCTTCATTAATGAACATATAAGAGCAAAAGTTATTATAGATCATAGCCTGAACTGCCCTCTATGAATGCGTCCAGGAGATCTTGACAAACTTCCAATCTCCTCCCCCGATTATCAACAGTCAATTGCTTGAGAACCCACTTAGCACATATTTTGTGATATCCTAAATCAGCAATCATTCCTTGGGCAGAGCCATACGAGACGTTCAATGCATCAGCAACATACTGAACTGTTAACGCGTCTGTCTTATTGAATCAGTTCATCAGCACATTTACGATTTGCATCTGTGACTGATGTTATCGGGCGGCCGCTTCTCGTTTTATCTGCAATTTCTGTTTCTCCGAGCGCGTCCAGTAGACCTAACCAAAGTGACCAGTGTGACCGGTTACTTACCGGGACGGTAAGTGACCGGTTTCTAACCGGTCCACAGATCTAATAGATGAAAATGGTATTATTTACTTGTAGCGCCATCTGTTGGTAATTACATCTGTATCACATCATCGTAAATTTTCATGTAACCGATCACATGACCCAAGTAACCGAGATTTTTCTTCAGTTAGTTCGGTCCCTTACCGGTCACTTCGGTTACTTCCGCTGAACGACGTTGGTTGCGTACCGGTTAGCAGCACTGAACGCTTTGGTAACTAACCGACCTTACCGGTTACGTACCGGTGACATTACTGGACGCGCTCTCCGTTTCCAAACATCTTCACCCAACGCCGCACATTGCTAATGTCCATTACAGCGTCTCCATAAACATTTTTCAAGCGTCTATGAATTTCCTTAGGTACACAACCTTCTTTTGCCAAAAATTTGATGACTACTCTTTATTTTAGCTTTAGATCCATGGTTCTAATCTTCCAATCTGAAAAGGAAAATACTATATAAGTAGAGTAAGGTTACCTCTGTAATACCAAGCATATATAGTCCAGTAGCTGTGAAAGAAATAAAATTTAGAGCAATGGAGGCATTACTTTTTGACTCACCCTCGTAGTTTAACGTTTATATAGTTCGAAAATGTACCCGATTATTTGATGTTTTCTATTTTCCGACATCCTGCTAGTCCCATGAGTGTCAAACAACCGGAGTCTACTATATGTTTAATTGTATTCTTTTTTTTGTGAGTGAAGTTATTATATTCTTAAATAATAAATATATATTATTTTACTACAAATTATTAAAAATATATTTTTATATTTTTTGTGCGTGTTCACATACAAATATTCTATTTTTTACCAATTATCTAAAACTCAAAATTATACTCCAAATGTTTTACTACAAATGTACTTCTTTAACATTTTAACACAATTGTTATAAAAAAAAATAGAGTGAACTGTCGTTAGTGCATACTTCCAAGGGAGGCCATTTTTTATCCGCAGTAACCGTAGTTCGCGTTAAACGATGTAAACATTTAAATGGTGTCATCTTCTTACGTTGAATAAACTTAATTCAGTTTAATAAGTAGTTCAGAAATTTAATGCTAAAAGAAAAAAAATCTTTTCGTAATTTTCAAAGAAAAAAAAAAAAAAAAAAAAAAAAAAAAAAAAAAAAAAAAAGCAAGTTAATGACACTTTGTGGATAGAAAAAAGTAAATTAATTATTCATGACAAACAAAATATGCAAAGAAATTGTCATACTTTTATAATTTAACTTTAATTAAAATAATCTCTCATTTTTCTTTGTGATAGCTGAACAAATTATATTTTCACCACATAATTTAAGACTTTTGTGACGCTCTCAAAACTTTTGTCTCTTTTGGAGAAATAATGTAAAAACCTGTTTCGATTCTGCCAGTCATTTTGTAAAAAAAATGTCCACATTATCCGATGGGTCGTATGCATTAAGCGATGACCTTAACATTAATTGCAAATAGAAAATGATCGGGGAAACGAAATTGTTCTCATTAACTACAGATGGCCGGTTGATGACCACGATTGTCTTCATGACAAACAAAATATGCAAAGAAATTGTCATACTTACATAATTTAACTTAAAACCTTCTAATGCCCACGGTAGCATATATGCTACCCCCACCGTTTCCGATTAAGTAGATTTTTTAATTCAGATATTCCATATTCATTCCAGAAATTTAAAATAGCAATATTTACTTCATTTAATAATAAATAATAATAAAAAAAACATTCCGTCATTAAGTATAGCTAAATTTATTATTGAAATTTTCTGGTATGAATTTATATTTTCCTAATTACGAAATTTCTAGAACGTATTCTACCATGGGAATTAGAGGGTTAATTAAAGTAATCTCTCATTTTTCTTTGTGATAGTTGAACAAATGATTTTTTTACCACATTGTTTTCAAAGTTTTGCGACAGACTCGAAAATTTGGTCTGTTGCATATTGGTAATATCGGCGAAAAACTGTTCATTTTTGAACTTCTCTTATTTTTGGTGCTGGTTTCCTTTTTCTTCACCATTGTCACTGACAATTTTTTGATGTTCCAATAACCAAAGTTTCTTTTGAAGAAATAGTGTACAAAATCAATTTCGATTCTGCCCGGTTAATTTGTGAAAATTTTGTCCACATTATCCGGTGGGTCGTACGCATTAAGCGATGGCCTTAATATTAATTACAAATAGAACATGATCGGGAAAACGAAATTGTTCTCATTAACCGGAGATGACTGGTTGATGACCACAACTGTCCTCATGACAAACAAAATATGCAAAGAAATTATCATACTTACGTAATTTAACATTAATTAATCTCTCATTTTTCTTTGTGATAGTTGAACAAATGATTTTTTTGCCACATCATTTTCAAAGTTTTGCGACACACTCGAAAATTTGTTCTGTTGCATCCCATTTTGATGAGTAATATCGATGGAAAATTATTAATTTTTTAACCTTTCACATTTTTGGTGGTGGAATGCTTCCTTTCTCTTCACCATTGTCACTGTCAATTTTTTGGTGTTCCAATAACCAAAGTTTCTTTTGAGGAAATGATGCAGAAAACCAGTTTCTATTTTACCTGGTCAATTTGTGAAAAATTCGTCCACAATATCCGATAGGTCATGCGCATTAAACGATGACTTTAACATTAACTGTAAATAGAAAGTGATTGGGAAAACCAAATTGTCCTCATCAAGCGGAGATAAGTCTTATGCGGAGACGTATTAATGAGAATCCACTGCACAACAAAACTGATTTCCATAATTTGTGATGGTAGGTCCTGGAATGAAGCCGGAACTCCAGATTAGAATTTAAAAGCAATGAAATAAACTAATTCTTTCTTTCATGTCATTATTGTTTTTACAATAAAATAAATATGTATATTATAAATCTTTTATTTTAAATACAAGTCATTTAAACTAGTCATTAACTAACAAGTGCTAGTTAATTACAGTCGTGTGCAAATTACTTGACACACGGTGGATAAATCTTTGATTTTAGACATTTTTTCAGTTTTTAAAAAAAAAACTATTCGACGAATTGTTCTTCATGTTTGGTCATGTAAAGACGTTGCCTGAACTCACACTTTCCAGTAAAAATTCAGTTTCGAGCGTATTTAAGGGAGCGGTAACAAATTTAATAAGAAAGGGAAACTATATTTGTGATTTTCCTGTATCAAAGAAAGCGGGAATTGATCTGTAATTTTTAGAAATAGTTTTTCTGACTATATGCAATCTTTGTATGCATTTTCGTGAAAGTACCAGATAATATTCACGAAAGTATATACATTTCCTTCAAATCTTCCATTTTTTCGCCTTTTTTTTTTTTTTTTTTTTGCTTATAACATGCAAAAGTTTCAACAAAATGTAACAAAACTAATTGAGAAAACTTGATAATATTTACAGGAGGAACATTATGTTGAAATTTGCAATGTATACATCGAATATTCGATAAGATAGGAGTATTTATAGGAACACTTATTTAACTGCGCACTTGCGAGATATGGTAATTCTTTTTCTTTGGTTTCATCATAGCCAAGAGTATGGT
This sequence comes from Maratus michaelseni, assembly GCA_963931845.1. NCBI lineage: Eukaryota > Metazoa > Arthropoda > Arachnida > Araneae > Salticidae > Maratus > Maratus michaelseni. The sequence continues at coordinate 269,285,107 of OZ007593.1, forward strand.
TATGGAACAACTATATACAATTTTCTAGTTAAATATCATGATAATTCAGAAAAATATTTGCGATATAATGAGCCGAATTTCAGTTACTTTCTAAAACACTTTTTATTAGATTTTTTTCGATTCCCTAAATGCACGCAAGACAGAATTTTCACTGGAAAATGCAGATTCAAGTAGTTTTTTTACATGGTCTAAAGAGAATAAAACAATTCACCTGGTATTTCTTAAGAAATTTGAAAAAAGTCTGAAATTGAAAGTTTATCCATCTTGTCTCTACGACTCGGTTAATTACTACTATATGTAAAATTATTGCTGACAATATCAATTGCTTATGAACATCAGAATTAATTATTTTTAATGCGTGTATCTGTGTGTTGTGTATCATTTTATCACAGAATTAGTGAAAAACAAAACATGTGAAGTTTGGACATTAATTCACATGAAGCTATTAATTCACATTATTTCGACAGGTAATATTAGTATCACTTTGACCTTCAATGGCGAGGAGGATAAATTTCCCGAAAAACTTTTGTCAGATTGGAGCTACGGGGACGATACGGTAGAAGAAGGAATTGAAGTTGATTTTCCGGATATTCCGATAGAAAGAGACTATGTATATAGCAAACCTGGTATATATAACATAACCATTAAACTTTATAACCCATATGACACAGAGGAATTTACAACCGAAGTAAGTACTAAGTTTAATTTAATTCTCAATTGCCCCAGACGACTATTTTATTTACTATTTTGTCTATCAGAAATATGATGATATGAATATGTTTATTTATGCAAAAAATAATCTTCGTGATACATTTCTAGCAGAAATATACGACGCAGATTATTCATTTAGAAATGGTTTTAGATAATATAATAAAAAAATGTTTTGATAACAATATTGGTATACATGTGTACTCGTTGATTGTAAACGAATTAAAATTGTCCAAGTAGCACTGTTTCTATTTTTGTAAACTGCTACATAACGAATCTATCGTTTAAAATTCGTTTTTAAAACGTTTTATAAAGGTACTTGGATTATTTGTTTTTCAGCGAATCTAATAATTAAACTACTAGCGCAAAACACAATCTAATGAAATTAATTTCTTAAATTTAGCATGAAAATACCAAATCGCTACAAATGTTTTGATAATGGTTAAATCTTCGAAACTTGTTGCGATTTCTACTGTTTTAGATTGTATTTAAGCAATTATTTCAATTAGATTATTTATTTTCATTCAAAGATTCGTTGTAAATAAATTTATAAAGCATTGCGAGGTCAAAGACAAGATTATTTTAGTAAGAAAAATGTCTTTCCAAAACATAGTACTAGGGAAAATTTTAAATTTTGGACCACCTACTAACAGTGATTGGTTTAGCTAAAAAAATTCTAAAGTGTGTTTATTCATGTTTATTTCTATATAAACATCCTTCTAATTTCAGATACATAGATCGCTGATAATCGAGTTTGCGTAAGTCTGTTGGATTTTCAATGATCATAGGCGTAAATATGTAAAGGTGACGAAGGGCCTGGCGCGTACTAGAAATATTGTCATGTCGAAAATAACACCAGAATTTCTTGGAAATTTTTTTAAAATGCCGTAAATGTGTGTAAAATTTTTTAAGAAATCAACACAAGGCCGAATAAATCACAGCATACTAACATACTCTTTCATTTTACGGTGGAAGGGGATTAGGTAAAGCCACGTAGACATCAATTTGCAGTTGAGACGTGAGATCGGTTCGCAGTGGTTCTCTATAAAAAGTCTGTATTTTTATGCCTTTTTCTCATTTAAAGTATGTATTTTTAAATGAGAGCAAAAAGGAAATCTCTGTTACATATCCTTAGAAAAGAAATCCTCTTCTCCTCCTATTTGATTCTTGCAACTCTATTGCATTTTCCATAGCATTCCCTGCAAATCCATCTTGGACTAAGTAATTTATATCTTTCAAGAAAGAGCAGACCATATTGGTGGGTACGTTTGTTTTTAATACTATTTTTTAAATGTAATTTTATCGGAAGGAAAATTCGAAACAGTTTTTATGAGGTATGATTACTTATTTTTCCATGTTTTCATAAACACTCATATTACATATAATTTTTCCATCCTTAAATATAGGTAAAAATGTATTATGTAGACTGGAGGAAAATAAATATAGATGAGTATTCAGAGACTGGGCATATGGAAGGATGGGAAGGCATTTATTAACTGATGCCGTTTGGGAATTTGTCAACCAACAATTCACAGTGTCTTGTAGGTTTTCCAAGCACCTCATTTTATACTTCACTTAAGGGAACTTTATGAAATGAAGGGGCTTGCTTTCATCTTCAATATATATATAAAGTGGCGTAGGCAGGGTGGGAGTCCAGAGGAACTGGGTGCTACTATTTTAAAGAAATATTCTTCGCCTTATCTAATCGCAGAATTTTCAGCGATTAAACGATGCAAAAATAACTTTAGTGAATTAGTGGTATCCAGAGCATCTGTACCCACACCCTAGCTACTCCACTGTACACAAATAACATTTGATTCATAAGAAGTTCACAATTCAGGAATAATTCTGCCTAAGAAACGCACAAAAATGCCCCTAGAAACGTATGAAGAAGCAATATAGCTCTATCTTGTATGACTTTCAATTTTAATTTTTTTTTTCATCTCTCAACATCATGTATACATTTAAGAGTGTTGACTACATTCACAACCAATAGCTGATGTCATTCCAATCACTAATATCTGCCAGTCCTCAGTATCATATCTATAATCGATGCACCACTACACGTAAGAGATTAATCATGGAAAGATAATCACCGTAATTTTTACGTATATACCTCATTCAAATAAATACGAAAAACATTTACCTTTCAAAGTTGAATAAAAATATCTCGAAATTATTCTCCATATATTTAAAAAATATATATATTGTTTAATAAGTGTTGATTTTAGACAATTTTCTGAACCATTAATATGCATAAAATCTTCGGCAGGGTAACTTTTCTGTTGCCCGGATGAAACTGGCCATGTGAGATTTTAATCTATTAGTGGACTTTCAAGAATCGAATATTTGATGTTTCATGCGCGTTTCAGATATCGAAAATTAGAATGTGTGTTATGTTTGCACAATTTATTGACGTATTTTTATATCATATAGAAAAGGACCTATTGCTATAATAATAATAATGTAACAATAACAATAATTAAAACTTATGCAGGTGATGTCTTTCACAGATAAATGTCTGCAGTTATGAAATAAAATTTGCCAATATTGATTATTAAAACAGACTTAACATGTTCATCAATAAACTTAGACCTGTGTCGATGTTCCTTTCAGTATATTGTATTCTGGGAAAAAATATTATTTTCTTTTCTCACTGATATAAGTAGTTTCGAAAGCGGAAAAAAGTCACGAGCAACTTGATAAAACTGTATCATTGGAAAACTCTCATAAAATTTCTAGCAATGAAGATTTTTTAAAATCTCTTAAAATATTATTACACTGCTAACGGTCGTATCCCCTCGAAGTTCTGGAGTGCTGATTTTCATGTCGATGTTAAAAGATTTCTGAAAAATCTGATGTCATTCTCAGTGGCATCCAGGTATAAAAAAAAAAAAAAAAGTGGCCTAAATCTTTTTTTTTGTTTTAGTTTTAGGAAAGTTACAGCGTCTTTGTTTAGGTTTTAGCTCGACCAATTTTGTGAAAAAGTGATGACCTTTGCATAAGATGATCAAACGTCCCTGAATTTCACAGAAAGTTAGGGACACAATTCACGTGTAGAAATTCAACCTCAGCGTTTTTATTGTAAAAAAACTTATTAAATTTTAAAAAGTTGAGAAATTAGTAATGCTTAAAAAAAAAGATAAAAAAAGATAAAGATTATAAAGTTGTGAAAGTTTGAAAATTGAAGCTTTTTTGAAATTTGGTCACGATACCTTTGCTAAAATAGAAGCTTGGAGACACCTATAAATAGATAATCTGAAGGATATTTAATTTATTTCAAATATAATATGGGGAAAATGATATTTGGATTATTGTTTTTCTAGGTTGAATTATTTGAAAAAATGGGCAAACTAGAAGGTTTATTTTCTTACCAATTGGATGAAAATTCGGAATTAATGACTCCAGAGGGTCCAGAAAACAGTGAAATTCCTATGGATTCTACAGCTGTCTTTCAGTGTAGTGTTACAGGTACATATTGATATCGATTATTATTAATTTTTAAGCACAGTAAACTTCGAGAACACTTAGTGAACAAATTTTATCTATTTTTCTGTATCTGGCTTGTAAATGGGTGTATTTAACTAATTTTAGGGTGCTGAATTCGGTGGCATAATCAGATTCTCTTAATCACGTCACATTTATTAGATACATAGCAGTTAAGTAAAGCCAACAGTGAATTGTTTGGCAAAAATTGACCGTTTGAAATACAAATAAAACATAATATTCCTCAGTAAAAATATTTTCTTGATTATTTAACAAAAAACTATAAACTTATACGAGCACGAAAGTGTTGCACAATAATCCATAACGTTAATATTAACAACGTTATTTTTCAAAACAGAATGATATCTTTCTTGATGTCAGAATGCATCCAAATAAAGGTTTTAACTTAGATCGCCATTCATTTCCTCATTATTTGATCACAAAATGTAAATTACAATTTACATATCACCACGTATTTTACCAAGTATGTAAAATTTACATTCTAAAATTTTGTAAAACCCTTAGGTGATAGAAGGTTTCTGATAGCAGATTCGTCTTCTACATGCAAAAATGCATATAAAAATATTTATTACAGATCAGATACAAAACGGCTGTTGACTAGTGTAATTAATCATCCGAATAACTAGTGATAATGGATAAGTCATTAAGTATTTTCATCACAAAAGTGCACCTAAAATTGCTTTTGAATTACTTAATATTTTTACTTAAAATTTTCACAGATTACAGATTATATCTATATTTTAAGAATGAGCCTGAATTTACTTACTGTTTCATTTTTTTTTTTTTTTTTTTTTTGTATAAATAAACCCTAAATTTGGTGTGGATAGTAAAACATTCATTATTTGCAACTTTATTTTCAAGATGGAAAGTTTGTTAAAATGTGTTTTGTTAAAATTTTACTTAAATTTTTCACAGATTAGAGATGATATCTATATTTTAAGAATGAGTCTGAATTTACTTACTGTTTCATTTTATTTTTATTTATGTATAAATAAACCCTAAATTTAGTGTGGATAGTAAAACATTTATTATTTTTAACTTTACTTTCAAAATAGAAATTTTATTAAAATGTGTACAAATTTGTGTTTTAAATACGTTAGAGTGTGTAAAGCGTGTTAATAAAGCAGATTTTTTTTTGGTTAAATTTAATATTGTTTCAGTAATTATGAACACATGCTTCCATATCACTTTTATTAATAGTAAATTACTAATTATTTTTAAATCTCAAACATAAATATTTTTAAAATATAAACTCGATATAAACTTATCTGTTTATATATCACACTTTATTTTATTATCAACTAGCTGACCCGCCGGCGCGGCGTTGCCCGAGTCCGGAATAATAACTTTAAAAATATCTAAAAAATGTTAAAATCAGACATTTTTTTTCTGGTAGGGATTTAAGGACCCCACTGCCTTCGACAGCGTGCACCTCAAATTTGTATGATATTATATTTTTAAACGATAATCTACCCAAACGAACACAGAGTTCGGGAGAATCCCGAATGTATCATTCATTATTTCGATAAATTGTAACACAACATTAACATTGCGGTACGAAAAATATTTTAAGAAAAAAAGACGTTAAAGTTTTTATTTTGGTAGTTAAAATGGTTTAGAGTACTATCTTCATTTTCTTAAGTGGTTAAAGAGTTAGTTGCTGCTGGCATTGTTTATACAAATATCTAAAACATATTTCAATGAAATTCGGTAATAATATTGTCAAAACTTCAGTTTTTAAATTGTATCAAATTTATGCACGTGACTGCAGCTCTCAACCTGTTATGTTGTAGCGACAGTTACATATTGCGTCGAAGTTGAAACTTCGTGTAGTAGTTTGTTTCTGAGAGCAGAAAGCTATAACTAAAATGAAATTCAGTTCCATTTCTGAGAATTACAGCGAGGAACATTATTGGAGTTACAAAATGATGCACATTGTTCGGTAATAATCACAATGCAATTTAAGACGTTAAAGGTGCCTTTGAAGGTTATCTTCCGACCACTGCTATTCCCTGCAATAAGAATGGATAATGTTAACTACCTTGAAGAATTGGCGATAGAGAGTAGGCAAATTACAACAGACGATATCAGTTTGAATTACACGTTTTACATGAGGTTGAAACATGAAGTACGAAGTCCCCATATGGGTGCTCCATTCAACTCATGCAATATCTTTTATGGCTCATAACAAACTTAGCGCTATAACCACATATAAAGATCTGTTTCCCCTTACAGCAGGACGTTTGTTCAATGTCCCCAATAAGTTTCGCCAACAAATGTTTCATAAAAACAAAGTTATCGCCAATTGCAAGTAACTTTTTTTAATTAATCAACATATGTTTCCTACTTACACTTATTCATAAAAGTAAGTTTGCATCCCATATCTCAAGTAATAAAACCTGAAATTTTCTATTAAAAACAAAACAATTATTTCATTCAGTGGTATTCTTATTGTTTTGGAGTTAAACTTAAAAATATAGCTTACGGAACACTAAAATTACCTCATTGGTAAATTTTACATTTTTCCCCCCTTATCGAATGCAAAAAACTAAATCACTAAGGTGTCACAAGTATACACTCTGAAAGATAAAATAATGTGAGTTGTTAAAAAAAAACTAAATTTAGTTTCTTTCACATTCATTTTAATTTACTGACAGTTTTAAAGTTTCTTTTCCGAAATTTTCGAAAATTAGATCGTAAATAATTTTACATTTTAGTTATAGATATACAAAGAAAATAATTTTAACAACACTTAAAGGATTTTATAACAAACTCTACAAGGAGATCAGAAATCGACTGTAGATTACTAAAATAATCAGCAATAGTTTTTCAGCAATGTATAAAATTATAAATTAGCTCCTATGTAAAGGCAGTTCGGAAAACAAGACACGAATATGGCAACATTGTTTATTAACTCATGGAGAAAGTTAGATTTTGCTTAGCTTTTCTTATATTATCTAATAATTAGTCGCTAAAATTTGCAACTTATGTAAAAAAACAATTTTTGGGAATTCATGCAATTCTTAGAAAATGTTCCTTTTGTTATAAAGGATGGGGTATCATAATTAAAATATGTAAAGAAAACCATTTACACGCTAATCCTCTTGACGACTGGATTTTTCGCTAATCGTTGCCACTGATTAATCTCGGAAAATGAAGCATTTGAAGTTACGGAAAAAATTAATAGCTCGAAAAGTATTTGTCAGAAAATTGTTAGACAATCTGCATTAGAAAGGTAAAAAAAGCTAGTTTTCTTGATATAATTTTCAAATCAATTGATTACGCTGTTTTTCAAATATGGAATTTCAAAAATTACCAAATTTCACAATGGAGTACCCTAGCGAAATCTTCACGCGTAAAAAGATAATGGTAACAGCAATGTGTCCTGACGTGTATACACTGGCTATAGCACGAGTCATTATATTTATAATATGATAGGGAAGTCTTGGGGGAGAAATGTGTGCTTTATTTACTATGCTCTTTTATTTACTAAATATGATATGGACATAGGAATATACTATTTGTATGATACTTCTTAGGTCCATGAAATTTTCTTTTTTGCAGTACTGAATATGGCTGTAATTTCGAACTGATTTGTATTACACAGTAGTTTATGGATTGTTTGTTTTGAGTTTGCATCAAAAATAGTACTGTATTTCACTAGGGAAAAAAAATAAAATTTTTGAAACACTTTTTCATACTCTCCCCCTGTTAAGTATTAAAGAAGCTTATTTTTGTGATATTGTTATAGTAATTGTTCCAGTCAAGTTTTGACGGTTTCCATCTACTAAAATAATAAGAAGGGACCTGATTTTGCCAGAAAATATAAAAATCAGGTTGAATTTTTTGGAAGAGCATAATTTTTTTCAGAGAGAAAATTCAACAACTGCGGATCAGATGAAGACGAAAAAGTATCAAGAAATGGGAAAGGAAACATTCGAAACAAAGAAAACATGAAAGTGCATTGATTTCGGTTTGAATAGGCAATTTAACAATAATTGTCAAAATAAGGATTTATCGCAGGTACCTGAATTTTATGAAATATTATCATTGCCAAAGGATCTTTGTCTTACTACTTGGAAGGCCTTACATTTTTAAGCAAGATAATGGATCAAAACTTACTGCGTTGTACAGGAATGACTTCCGTACTTTTCTCAGAAATAGTTCAAATTCCCTCCTAGTTACCAAATATTAATCGAACTGAGTCGTTGTGAGACTATCTTGGTCTGAAAATTAAAAAATTAAAACATTAAATATAAGCCTACCCTTACGATAGCCCTATAGGGGAGTGAAAGGAAATAACATCTTCTGTTGATACTTAGTAAACTCAAAGACATTACCAGAAAAAGTAATGATAAAATCCATGGCTACACTGCAAAAAAAAAAAGTGTTGATTTTACAGTATAATACTGCAATTACAGCTGCCAGTAATATACCGTAAAATTAACAGTAATAAACAGTAAAATAAGCAGTAATACACTATCGCGCATGCGCGGCAGTGTATTACTGCTTATTTTACGGTATAATACTGGCAGCTGGGATGCCAGTATTATACTGTAAAATCAACACTTTTCTTTGCAGTGTATTGTAGAAATTACTAATTTTTAGTTTTCGCAAAACACTGTAAAAATTACCTTTTTTTCTCACTATTACATTCTCTACATACTTACTTTTGTGATATGATTTTCATGTCATTTTAAGTTATTATCGCCTCTCATTTCAAATATTTCTACTTTCTGTGATTTTCTTTTTTTGGTTTAAAATAAAATTAAAATTCCCTGTTTTTGAAATAAGTTGTAATTTTGAATATAACAAAATCATAAATCTTTTCTTCTTGAAGAAATGCCATAACAAATGTTCTGCATAGTTACTTTCGTAACAAAGTATAATTATAAACCAGTCGTTGGAGCCACCGTAATACTTACCCATCATGGCTATGCACAATATAAAATATTAAAATAAAAAATGTGTAAACTACTTATAAAATGCATTGCAATTCGAATAAAATCATGGCTTGATGACGTCATAAACTTTAAGGCTCGATTACTGAATTGCTTAAAAGAAACATCCTTATAACTCCAAAAACAACATTCCTATTAACTAGCGGTTTATTGCATCTGATTAAGCGTCTCATTTCCAATTAAAATATACCCTTGAATTGAAATTAGGTTGAAATACAGGGTCATGAAAAATCGAAGAGTGTGGAAAATAGGATTACAAATATCTCGGCAACTCATTATCCGATCGACTTCATGCTTTATGCAAAATTTATGTTTTTTTATTGGCTTTTATTTTCACTCCTTAAAATAAACAATTTCGAATATTTTTATATACCTTTTATCAGAACGAATATTTTGAGAGTCCAAAAAAAAATAGTTCCAGATAATCGAGGTTACTGAAATTCAATAAGCTTCTTCCCATTATTACATGCTAAGTACATACCAAATTTCAAGTCTCTATCTCAATTTTTTCGGGAGATAGAGCGTTTACAGACACATAGACATACAGACACACAGACGGACGGCAAAATTTTTTTTTCTAAAAATATGTTTTTCGGAATCTCCAGTGTCTGAAACGTGTAAATCCGTCAAAAAAAATTTCGATTTTCAAAACGATTACAAGACTTACCCTATACTCTGTATGATGGGTAAGTAAAACTAAATTTAAAGTAAAATTGGCAAAGGGAAAAGTAGCAATACACAATCCGTATCAGGTTCGTTCTGTGAGGACGTCAAAATTAAAAATAAGAAAAAACTAGTCGTTGGGGGCCACCGTAATACTTATCCATCGTGGATATGCATAATGTAAAATATTAAAATAGAAATGTGTAAATTACTTATAAAGTGCATTGCAATTCAAATAAAATCGTGGCTTGATGACGTCATAAACTTTAAAGGCTCGATTACTGAATTGCTTGAAAGAAACATCCTTATAACTCCAAAAATAATAATCCTATTAACTAGCGGTTTATTGAATCTGATTAAGCGTCAAATTTCCAATTAAAATATATCTTTGAAGGGAAATTTGGATGAAATACAGGGTCATGAAAAATCGAAGAGTGTGGAAATAGGATTCCAAATATCTCGGCAACTAATTATCCGATCGACTTCATGCTTTATGCAAAATTTATGTTTTTTTATTGTCTTTTATACTCACTCCTTAAAATAAACAATTTCGAAAATTTTTATATACCTTTCATCAGAACGAATATTTCGAGAGTCCGAAAAAAATTGTTCCGGTTAATCGAGGTTATTGAAATGAAATAGGCTTCTTCCCATTATTACATACTAAGTACATACCAAATTGCAAGTATCTATCTCAATTTTTTCGGGAGATAGAGCGTTTACAGACACACAGACACACAGACGGACGGCAAATTTTTTTTTCTAAAAATATGTTTTTCCGAATCTCCAGTGTCTGAAACGTGTAAATCCGTCAAAATTTTTTTTTCGATTTTCAAAACGATTACAAGACTTACCCTATACTACGAATGATGGGTAAGTAATACAGTGACGTTTTTATTCAATTACTAGCGGCCCGTCCCGGCTTTGCACGGGTAGACAATGTAATTTTTTTATTACATTCGTTTTCCTGAATTTCGCGCTCCAACCTAAAACTGTTGCTAAGATATGGCGAAATGACCTAAAACTTTCGAATCCCAATTTAACCACCTTCGAGGGGGGGGGGGGGATTTCTAAATTCACTGAAATACGTGTTTAATCATTTGTTTAGTAGATTTGTTTTCCTGAATTTCGCGCACTTATATAAAACAGCTGCTGAGATATCGCGAAATGTCCTAAAATTTTCAAAACCACCCCCTTTAAAACCCTTCGGGGGGAATTTCTAAAACCACTGAAATGCGTGTTTATCTATTTTTTTAGTAGATTTGTTTTCTGGAATTTCAAGATCCTACCTATAACTGCTGCTGAGATATGGCAAAATGACCTAAAACATTCGACCACCCTCCTTTAACCCCTCATAGTGTCTGAATTTCTAAAATCGCTGAAATATGTGTTTAAATATGTTTTAGCATATTTGTTTTCATGATTTTCGCACTCCTACCTATAACTGCCGCTGAGATAGAGCGAAATGACGTAAAACATTCGACCACCACCCTTTAACCCCCTCCGGGAGGGAAAATTCTAAAATCCCCGAAATACATGTTTAATCATAGTTTTAGTAGATTCGGTTTCTTGATTTTTGTGCTCTTAACTAAAATTGCTGCTGAGATACGGCAAAATGACCTAAAACCTTCGACCCTCCCATTTAACCCCCTCCGGGAGGGGAATTTCTTAAATTGCTGAAATACATGTTTAATCATTTTTTAGTAGATCTGTTTTCCTGATTTTCGCGCTCCTACCTATAACTGCTGCAGAGATATGACGAAATGATCTAAAACATTCGACCCCCATTTAACCCCTCATAGTGTCTGAATTTCTAAAATCGCTAAAATATGTGTTTACATATTTTTTAGTAGATTTGTTTTCATGATTTTCGCACTCTTACCTATAACTGCTGCTGAGATATGGTGAAATGACGTAAAACATTCGACCACCACCCTTTAACACCCTCCGGGAGGGGAAATTCTAAAATCCCTGAAATACATGTTTAATCATGGTTTTAGTAGATTTGTTTTCTTGATTTTTGTGCTCTTAACTAAAATTGCTGCTGAGATACGGCAAAATGACCTAAAATACTCGACCCCCCCTTTAACCCCCTCCGGGAGGGGAATTTCTAAAATTGCTGAAATTCATGTTTAATCATTTTTTAGTAGATCTGTTTTCCTGATTTTCGCGCTCCTACCTATAACTGCAGCTGAGATATGGCGAAATGACCTAAAACCTTCGACCCCCCCCCCCTTTAACCCATCGGGTGGCGAATTTCTAAAATCGTTGAAATAAATGTTTAATCATTTTTTAGTAGATTTATTTTCCTGATTTTCGCGCTCCTACCTATAACTGCAGCTGAGATATGGCAAAATGACCTAAAACATTCAACCACCCCCCTTTAACCCCCTTCTGGGGGGAATTTCTAAAATCTCTGAAATAGGTGCTTAATAATTTTTTTAGTAGATTTGTTTTCTGGAATTTCAAGCTCCTACCTATAACTGCTGCTGAGATATGGCGAAATGACCTAAAACATTCGACCACCCCCATTTAATCCCCTTCTGGGGGGAATTTCTAAAATCGCTGAAACATGTGTTTAATCATTTTTTTAGTAGATTTGTTTTCTGGAATTTCAAGCTCATACCTATAACTGCTGCTGAAATATGGCAAAATGACCTAAAACATTCGAACCCCCCTTTAACACCCTTCGGGGGGGAATTTTCAAAAATCCCTTCTTATTGCTTGCCTAGGCCATAACAGCAATCTACAGTCCAAATTGCGTGACCCTGACTTTAGTAGTTTTGGCTGGACGTTGATGAGTCACCCTGTCAGTCAGTCAGTCAGTCAGTCACCGTTTCCTCTTTATATAATAGTATAGAAGACTAGCGGCCCATCCCGGCTTTGCACGGGTAGACAATGTAATTTCTTTATTACATTCGTTTTCCTGAATTTTGCGCTGCAACCTAAAACTGTTGCTGAGATATGGCGAAATGACCTAAAACTTTCGAATCCCACTTTAACCACCTTCGAGGGGGGGGGGGGAGGATTTCTAAATTCACTGAAATACTTGTTTAATCATTTGTTTAGTAGATTTGTTTTCCTGAATTTCGCGCACCTACATAAAACAGCTGCTGAGATATCGCGAAATGTCCTAAAATTTTTAAAACCACCCCCTTTAAAACCCTTCGGGGGGAATTTCTAAAATCACTGAAATGCGTGTTTATCCATTTTTTTAGTAGATTTGTTTTCTGGAATTTCAAGCTCCTACCTATAACTGCTGCTGAGATATGGCAAAATGACCTAAAACATTCGACCACCCCCGTTTAACCCCTCATAGTGTCTGAATTTCTAAAATCGCTGAAATATGTGTTTAAATATGTTTTAGCAGATTTGTTTTCATGATTTTCGCACTCCTACCTATAACTGCCGCTGAGATATGTCGAAATGACGTAAAACATTCGACCACCACCCTTTAACTCCCTCCGGGAGGGGAAATTCTAAAATCCCCGAAATACATGTTTAATCATGGTTTTAGTAGATTTGTTTTCTTGATTTTTGTGCTCTTAACTAAAATTGCTGCTGAGATACGGCAAAATGACCTAAAACCTTCAACCCCCCCCCCCTTTAACCCCCTCCGGGAGGGGAATTTCTAAAATTGCTGAAATACATGTTTAATAATTTTTTGTAGATCTGTTTTCCTGATTTTCGCGCTCCTACCTATAACTGCTGCAGAGATATGACGAAATGATCTAAAACATTCGACCCCCATTTAATCCCTCATAGTGTCTGAATTTCTAAAATCGTTGAAATAAATGTTTAATCATTTTTTAGTAGATTTATTTTCCTGATTTTCGCTCTCCTACCTATAACTGCAGCTGAGATATGGCGAAATGACCTAAAACATTCAACCACCCCCCTTTAACCCCCTTCTGGGGGGAATTTCTAAAATCTCTTAAATAGGTGTTTAATCATTTTTTTAGTAGATTTGTTTTCTGGAATTTCAAGCTCCTACCTATAACTGCTGCTGAGATATGGCAAAATGACCTAAAACATTCGAACCCCCCTTTAACACCCTTCGGGGGGGAATTTTCAAAAATCCCTTCTTATTGCTTGCCTAGGCCATAACAGCAATCTACAGTCCAAATTGCGTGACCCTGACTTTAGTAGTTTTGGCTGGGCGTTGTTGAGTCACCCAGTCAGTCAGTCAGTCAGTTACCGTTTCCTCTTTATATAATAGTATAGAAGATATTCGCAGGTTTTCTCAATTCATCTCGATTCCTCACCCTGTACATTTTTCAATTTAGGTAAAATATAAAAACATACGTTTTTTTTTAAATATTTGTTTTAAGGAATATTTTATTCTCGTTCAGGGTATTTAGAAGAATACATCTTAACGATAGCAAGTGAATCTTTTAAAGATAGTAATACAGATGGAGTCTTCAAGCATGACTTTAAAACCGTAAGTATTAGTATTGTTTGTATTGTTTTATAATATGGCATGAGATGTTTTAAAAATATCTGGCAAAAATGAAAGGACAAATAAGGCGAAATAAATAAAAATCACATAGGATCATATTTACTTATTTAGTCAAAAATAGAAAGTATCTCCCTTCAATCCGAACCGGATTATTCATTCATAACTTGTGACGATATTTTAACGAATTCTTCGATAGACTTACATTGCCTGGTGAGAAATGTAATAACATCGCACGATAGTGAGGGAAGTAGCCACCAACGTTTCTTGGACGGTGTTCAAGCACCAAAAAGACAGATGCACCATATCTATAATAATTAACAGAGAAGTTTGTGTGTTCTGAAGAGACCGCTGTCCATAGAGCTACAAGATTTGTCAGGAGGGTCTAAAATTATGCACCTCGCAGCCAGTTTTGGTATTTTTGGATTAATTTAATTTAAATTTTTTTTATGCGATTTTTAGTTATTTTCATATAAATAACAATGTGATTGTTTACTTTTAATTGAAAAATTAGCTCCATTGTTGTAATTGTCATACATTTTAACTACATTGTTTCTCGCATCGTTATGATGCCAACGTTAGTGACGCACATTTTTGTGTTTATGATATAGCTTGACTTTTAAGAGTTTTAACCTCAATTTAAGTCCCTTAAATTCTGCGAGAAGGTTCCAATAAACTTAGCTGTTGAATGGATCCCCCCTTTTTTAACACTTTCCAACAAAGCTGAAAAGTGTTTATGAATTCGGTTTGTCTGTCGTCTGTCGTGCTCTAACTCGCGTAAACATACTCGGATTGCCTTGCAATTGATATATGTTATTGAGGTTTACTATGGCATGTTTGGTATTGAAAATGAAGTGTATAGAATTTACGATTCTTTTACAAGGACACACAAAAAAAAAAATCCTTTACATTACGGTCTGTGGGGAAAATCGTTTGCGACGTATTTTAATGATGTTAACTATTTTAAACATATTCAAATTGATACATATCACTGAGGTGCATTACAAGGAGCTTACTGTAGAATATGATGTGCATAACATGTATCGTTCATTAACAGGGACACTCAAAAGATTTCCGTTACATTACCATCTATGTGGAAAAATCGCTTGCAAAGTATTTTAATGATGTTAAACTGTTTTAAGCATATTCGAATTGATACATATCACTGAGGGTGCACTACAAGGCGATTACTGTAGAATATGGTAACACATGGGCTGATAAGTTCCCTGTCTAATAAAGAAAACACAACTTTTTAACATAACTTTATAACTTTATAGCTTTATAACTTTATAACTTTAATAATAAATAATAATTTAATAATAATAATAATAATAATAATAATAATAATTTAATAATAATAATTTAATAATAATAATTTAATAAATAAATAATAATAATAATTTTATAATAAACAACTTAATTTTTAAACGAAAAAGCTCCAAACAGTGCTTAGAATCATCGATTCGCTGTTGTTTTTGGTCAAAAGTCTACATGCGCGGCACCCACTTTGACAACAGCTTTTTCATAGACAAATGTTCATTCAAAATAAAACCTACACATTCCTTGGATATCTTCAGAGTCTGCGCTATCTCCTGCAACTTCACTTTACGGTTGATTCCCCAAAACGATTTTGTGGACTTTTTTGATGTTTTTCGCAGTAACCACCTGTTTTGCGTGGTGCATCACTGGTGTCCGTACGACCACGTTTAAATTCAGCAAACCAGTCAATAATGGTTGATTTACCTGGTGCAGTGTCCGGATAACGCTTATCAAGCCAAGCTTTTGTTTGAACGGTGTTTTTTCCCATCAAATAACAATTCTTGAAATTCTTGTTTATCCATTTTTTTGTTTATCAACAAAGTCGTGCAACTAAAACCACTCTAATGTTTTATCCACGCGGCGAATCGTCATGACATTTTTTCTGCTACCTTTTAAAGGTTAGTATTTACTAAAAAAAGCATCGATTCGGCGATTGCAACGCCATCTGTGTGTCAGACCGGGAACTTATCAGCTCATGTGTTATGCATAGAATGTATCGTTCATTCACAGGGACATTCAAAAGAATTTGGTTACAATACTGTTTATGAACAATAATTACAGGTAGCACGTTTTCAGTTGTGATACGCGTTTTCATATGTAACTAATTTTTTGCATATTAATTGGTGCATATAAATTCATAGATCATATAAGGGATTCTCAAAAGATCTCATGTACATTTCCGTTCTTTAACGGAAATAGCTGAAGGGGAATTTTTAATTGTACTATGTATTTCCTAATATAAGTACATTTTAGCATACTCTACAGTATACAATACATACAAATCTTTAGATCATATACAGCATTCTTTTGGCTGCACAAAATAATTCGGATATTTTGTTTAACTATTGGTAGTATTGCTTAAATTGGGTTTTCAAATATGTTATGCGTTTTCTAAATTGTTTACTTAGTAAACTGGGACTTTATTCACAGTGCTCTGAATGTGTTGGAAAGTGTTTCAAAATCTATGATTGACGAATGATTTTTCATTTTCTTGTTTAGTAAAAACTTGTTATTTAATTATATTTTTATATATTACGTAAGTAATTTGACAAAAACATTTACTTTATAGACTGGCCAGTACGAAGCTGAATGTGTAGCCTCAAGTAAATTTGAAACTAGCAATACGGTGAACTTTACAATCCGAGTTCTCTCTGAAACGACTAGTCTGGATCTTGCAGCTTCCAAAGTAGCCGCATTACCTAATGAAGAGGTCGACTTCACTATTACATTTACAGCATCAGATGAATTCACTTGTTATACATTCAATGCAGGAGATGGTAGCGATATTCAAGCATTTGGAAATGAAAATACTTGTAAGGAATTTTTAAAAGATCAAAAAATAAAATATAATTCTAAAGGATCAAAGAGGTAATTCATGAATATGTATACTATGTAAAAAGTAGTACTTATAGTAATATGTATAATATGCAAAATCTGTCACAGCTGGGTGCAAAATGATAGGAACGACACAAAACACAGAAAACAGTTCGCGTTTGGTGTGAAAATGCGCAAATACCCAAATCATTGTGTTAAAATTAAATACACGATATTCCAATTAATGTTAAAGCAATCTTTTACGAAATTTATATGTATTTTTTAAAATCTATTTTAAAAATTGTACTTTGCTAAATTTATTCTGGAGCAAAATGATAAGAATGTCGTAAATATTTCGAAACCGTGGCTCATGATTGATGGATGTTTTCGCATATCATTTAAAAAATCATTTAAAAGAGATTCAAAGTGCATTCGTATAGTTCATAAAACTTTTTGACAATGAGGTGAGAAAAAATGCTTTCTGACTTCGAAAGGGGCCAAATCATAGCGTATAACCACATGGAAATGTCTCTTCAAAGAGTTATGGATAAAATTAAACGTTCAAAGACTGTCATTTTTTATTTCTTACAGAATCTAATTGTTTATGTTACTGCAAAATCTAGAAGAAGGTCGAAAATTCTTTAGAAACGATCCGAAAGTTTGATTGTTCGCATGGCCGAAAGCAAAGGCTGAAATAAGTACGCCAGCATCAGTTTAGACTATAAGAAGAGCAATGAAAAGGCCGAGAATCTTTAAATATATTAAACCCCATCAGTGTCCGCGTTTAAATTATTTTCAGTGATGAATAGAAATTTAATTTCGATGGTCCGGAAGATATTCATTCATATTGGCATGAGCTTCGAAAAGAAAAGGATGTATTTTCCCCGCGTCAACTAGGTGGACGCTCTCTAATGGTTTGGGCTGCTTTTTTCTCAAGAGTTAAGCTTTGAACTGCTTTTTTAGAAGGACGACAAAATAGACATATCTATATTCACATGTTAGAGTGCAATTTGTTGAACCCGGGTGAAAAAATATACGTCCTTAACTGTATTTTTAACAAGACAATGCCTCAATTTACTCTGAAAAAGACACAAAGAAGCGGTTTGAATATAGTAGTAAAATTCCCACACTTGATTCCACACACGCCAATAGTTCAGACCTAAATCCCATGGCGAACGTTTGCGGTATTATAGTTTGCAATATCTACCGAAAAAAATGGTCAAATGGTCCAGTATAACTCGAAAGAAGAATTGAAATCTGAAATCTGCCATTTGTGAGGCATGGCGGGTTTTGTCAACCTCGACAAGTTCGAAACCTTGTAAACTCTGTGCCACAACGCTGCATTTAAATTATTAAACACAATGAAAGCACATTTGAACATATAATATTTTTATAATTTAGAAAAATCTATTCCGTCCTTATAATTTTGCTCCTATTGCATATCCAGTGAAAATTAAATTTATGATATTGTTATAATTCAAATTGTTTTGCATTTTTTTTAATGTTTACACTAGCTGTTTCCCGTGACTTCGTTCACGTATCATTAAAATAAGAATAAATCCATTAATTAAGCAAAATATTTCATTCCCGATAATTAGAAACGTAAATAATTAACTAACTCTTTATCACATTCCATAGGAGACAATACAGTATTTCTATGTTATAGAGGTCTTGCCATAACTAAGTTTAAAAAAAGGGAAATTTTGTGACAAATAATCACGAAAAGAAAACTGCAACCAATGAGAAAAGGTGGGCCAAATAAAATAGTGGAAATTGGCGAATTGTGTAAAATTATATGTCAAGTTTACCTGGTAAACCATTGTACTGTTAACGCCTTTGTGAAACGTTTTAATAGCCATCCTTCAAAGATAATGGAAATAGTATATTCTTTTTCATTAAATTCAATTCTTGTGAATAGGGAGCAATAATTGTAGACCTAAATGCAAGGAGCTTAAATTTTCCTCCTTGATTTAATCTATAACTGAAAAACAAATCTTTATTTCTAAATGAAAATATGTTGACAGACAATTTTGGTTCCGAGGAAGATCCTTTTCATAGTTCCATGGTCCAAGCGAAATTTATTTTTAATAATATAATTATTGTTAATTTTTCCTTCTAATTATAACGCAGATTTTGACAGAAAAAGATCTTTTTCATTGTAACCGATATTCATACTTCATATATAATAACAAATACTCCATATTTTTGTTTGCAATATCACGGAAATTCACCTTCTTTTGAATTCTTTTGAATTTTCAATTTTAACGTGAAAATCATTCAATTAATTCTTGAGGAAAAATTATTTTTCCGTGTTTTTATTTATTGGCAACGATCAAAGCCCTAGCAACGATAAATTAAAATGGTTAAATTGTATGAAAAAATGTCCGTTTATTCTCTATGAAAATGACGAAATATTGAATTATTAAGAAAAATATTTGAATAAATTAAACAAAAACCAGCCTATGTTCATTTGAGGGTTATAATCAACCTATATGCAAAGATACAGGATCATTAAATGCTCCATTTTGACGCTGGCTTCAGCCTAACATTTGCACACAATCGGATTTATAATATTATTAGGATTGCTTGTTTAGTTTGATAACATCAATTTATATGGTTTATATGTGGATTAATCTTATTATATTATTATTTAGTCAATTAATGATCATTCCCATCATTTTGAAACTTGGTGTATAAACTTATTTTTTAACTTCAACTTATTATCAAAAGTTAAAAGTGTTTTAAAGGATACACTATCCTTAAACATGCCAAAAAATTGTGTTCTGTTTTAACTTATTTTATTTTTTTAATCATATCTGAACATTTTACAAAAAAACTCAAATAAACATTTTCTTTATTAATCAAGATTTGGCCGACAAACAAAACTTTAAACAAAACTTTACCATTGAAATACATTACTATTTCATAGTTTAAAAGGATTTTTTCAAAATGTTGAATCATGAGTTTGTATGCCCTGTTACTCTGAAACAAATAAAAGTGAGATCATGAAAGTGTACCCCCCCCCTTTTTTTTATATATCTATTAATTTTATGATACGCGAAACATTCATTTGTTTTAATTTCACATATTTAGATATAAATTTTACAGTTTAAATTTTTAATATTTATCAGTAGATTTAGAATTGCAAGTTATTAGTATAACTTCAAATATAAGCTTCACTTCATATATAAGGCAAGAGTTTTTACCTTTATCATATTTGAGCGTAGGATTTTTTTGGTTGATTTTTAGGAGTTACAAAGCGACATTTTTATGAGCACTTTAACAGATTCAAATTTACTGCAGTCCCTTAAAACACTTTCTATTACTAGATTTAAAGTTATAAATGTATTTCTTCAACTTGATTGATGATCAATTCAACCATCTATCGCTTTCACTGAAAAAACATCAACTGTAAATAGCTGTTCGCGTCATATTTTTCCCATAAAAAGTATAAAGAAAAAAGAAATTAAATTAAAATCCTGGAAATATTTCCAACTGAAATTAATTTAGCTTAAATCGTAGCTTAAATTGAGGAAAAAGCGATAATAAATTTTGAATGGATTTTACAGGATGTAAGTTTTATCTGGATGATATAGATCAGCGGTTTTAAGCTGTGGTCCGTGGACCCCAAGGTTTTTTTTCAATGCATCTTCAGGGGTCCGCATATGATTCGAATTCAATGTATATTTTTATTTTTTTATACAGAATCTGTAAGAAATCTTTCAAATTTCCCTAACCCTAGCAATTCCTTCTTAGGAGGTTTTACCGTATCTCTATTTATTTGCATATAATTTATTTAATATTCTATAAAACATTAGTAATTTCAGTCTTAAAACCTAGGGTACCGCCAAGATAGAGGCAATACAAAAAGAGGTGCGTGATATCTAAGAGTTTAAGAAACGCTGATTAGATATCATCTTCATCACATCAAAATCATACACATTTTATATGCAGATGTATAAAATTGCTAGTAAAAATGTTTAAGAATGATGATATGCGTCAAAGCAAACAATTTTGTATAGGAATCCATTTTTTTGTCAAAAATTCGGGATGTCTGACTCCGGACAGGATGCCGAACTTGGTTTTTATTTCATAACTGCACCAATAATAACGATATTTTAATACTATTTTCATCCGATCTACGTCGGTTAAATATGATGACAGTACAAGAAGAACTGGAATTGGCCACCATTAGCGCCGAAAAATACCAATTATACATTCCATAATGCAGAATTTAGCTGACAGAACATGCGATTACACTTATCGAAACACACTTTCTCACTTCCTGCGATGTCATATCATTTGTCGCAAATTAATGTTAGTCTGTTGATAATTTCGCTTAAATAGCTTCATTACTCGTTACAGTAATGGACAAATGTCCGGTTTTGGCTTAGAGTGAGGCATCCTTTATTTTTGACTGAATAATTGGATTACAAACTTGATTTACTATATATAAAAATGTTTCATGTCGACATTCGCAAGTGATTGTACAAATGATTTTGTGACCTCCTGTGTATTCCTATTAATAGGAAAATACATATATTGCTTATAATTTATAATATTATTTTGATAGCTATATTTGTTTCCTCATTGCAGTCGATGCTAATCAGTTGTTACTATAAATATTTTAGGAATCTGTATAAATATTTAAACTTTTAAACAACAAGACAACGAACAAAAACTCATGTACAAATCTTTATTATTTATAATTAACTTTTTATCCTTTGATGGTATTTTTAAGTACCATTAAAGAAAATTTATTTATTCCGTCAATTAATAAAAGTAGATTTTACTTTTCATGCAAACTACTTTGCTCGATCACATTTAGAAAGCATAGCAAAACAGTTGAAGCTAAATATTTTTTAAATTGGTTATTTCCATTACATAGATGTACCTTTTCTCTTATTAGAAAATGTAATGTGAAACATTTGCAATCATAAAAACCTTTCTATTTACAGATAGGATTATAATACATTTATTTTCAATGCTTTGATAAGAATTGCGAGATTTCCATAACAGTATTTTTTTGTTAATTAACCTAATTATCCTTGTAAATATTTTACAAAAAGAGCTACAACTACCGATTAAATCAGTTTTAATGAAAAAAACTAATCTAAATTTCATATTATTATTACATAATTTTTTAACACTTTCTAACGTAGTTGAAAATAGTTTATAAATTCGGTTTGTGTCTATCTACCTGTCGTCTGTCCGTGCTTGTAACTCGCGTAAATATACTCGGATTGCCATGAAATTGATATAAGTTATTGGAATTGACTATGGCATGTTTGGTATTGAAAATATACCAATTAATTGAGTGTGTAGCATTTATGGTTCATTTACAAGGACACTCAAAAGAACTCCGTTGCATTACGGTCTATGGGGAAAAATAGTTTGCGGCGTATTTTAACGATGTTACACTATTTTAAACATATTCAAATTGATACATATCAATGAGGTGCACTACAAGGCGCTTACTGTAAAATATGGTATGATGTGCATAGAATGCATCGTTCATTTACAGGGACACTCGAAATAATTTGTTTACAGTACTGTCTATGAAAAATAATTCCTGGTAGTTCGTTTTCAGTTGTGGTACGTGTTTTTAAATGTAACTATTGTTTGCATATTAGATGGTGTATATAAATTCTATGGATAATACGCAGGGCTGCTCAAAAGATCTCACGTACATTTCCGTCGTTTATTGGAGGAAATTCCTGAAGGGGAATTTTCAATTATTCTATGTGTTTCCTAACTAAAGTAAATTTTAGCATACAAATCTATACATACGAATCTATAAATGATATACAGGGCTGCACAAAATAATTCGGATAGTTTGTTTGACTTTTGGTAGTAATTGCTGAAATTGGGTTTTCAAATGTGTTATGCGCTTTCTAAATTGTTTACTTAGTAAACTCTGAAGTTGTGTTACATTACTCTAAATGTGTTGGAAATTGCTTCATAATATATGCTTAGCGCGTGATTTTTCGTTCTTGTTTAATGTACCTTCATACATTAAGAAAGACAGTTATTGAGGTACAGCGATTTCTTGATTCATAGTTTCGTACATAAATGGTTAGAGTAATTCAAAATTATTTCTTCATTCTACATATTCAGTTATGCAATTAACAACGATTAATAATTATAACAAGTTGGAAATTGTACGTTAAACGTGACAAATGAGGTATGTTTGCACCACAACTAGTTTTATAATGTAAAAAAAATCATCATTATTGTTTTAGTGAAATAAATTATATTGTCTGTTATGAGCTAAATGAGAATGCCTTTTTTTCCTTCTTGTTACTTATGCCATGTTTACAGATGTGACTTTTTTTTCGACATCAGACAGTGCTTTGCGAATGATTACCTCCATGGTTTAATATTTCTTTGACTCACGATGATCGAATCTCTTACGTTTATTTACTTTAATGGATTGAGATATTCGAATGTTAACCTAATTTCCACGGAAGTTGTCTCACAATCTATACATTTTTGAATGTAACTCATCTTTCAAGCAAACAATTTTTTTTGAACGATCTTTCTAAAAATGTAACTTTTATGCAATTTTATTAGAAAAAATAATTTTGAATAAAACTGGCCGCCTGGTATATGAAAAAAGAAGTAGTCAGCCCGTATTTGATTCCTTCAGTCACATGACTTGCACTTTTATTATATAGATTACGTATGATATGATTTAATAGAATGCAGAAAACTTTTATTAATATCTTTTTAAAATTTGATTCGATTTTCATTAAATTTGAAATGACTGGACAAAATTCTGCAACGATTATATATATTAATTTTCAAACCATTGGGTTGGATAGTTTTTGCGCTGTTATATGCATACAGACGAGCAGACGGATCAGACGACGACTATAGGTACTACGTATTTGTATAATTACGAACGAACCTGATAATGGTTATTTATTTATTTATTTATTTTTTGCTTCTCTGCTTTTCAGAAAACGACGAGAAGTAATACAGAGTTCATGGATAGATGACAAAACCATACAGTAAGTTTAGCAACTTTTTAATGATAAAACGCAAATGTTTAGCATTTCAAAGTATTATTTACTGTATTTGTAAAATAAAAATAGAATTATTTACTTATTAATATTTTGCATTCGGAAACATGACATATTTATATGGTAAACTAAGCTGGCCGAGTAATAATTTCTTTACACATTAATATGTTGTCCTTTCATGTTATTATTTCGTGTATATATATCTAAAAAGTCTAATTATTTACTTATCTTTTATTCAGGAAGCTCGGAAATCTGATTTTCAAATTTAATCAATGTCTAATTCTAGAAGTTTAATTATTTTTTAACCCTTTATCGGGCGGTGTCCACAAAAAAGGACACCTAATTTTAATTTCAAAACTGACAAACGGCACCAAGAATATTTAATAAAATTTTCCCTGTTATTAAGTACGGTAATATAAGCAAGTTTTTATTAACTAATGAATTCTTTTATAAATTCTGGTGTCAGTCCATTATTTCATCATTTTAAAAACAGACTTACTCCGCACCGGAAAGGGTTAATTGTCTAAAAAAAATGCATTGATACTTAAAGGTATGAAAATTACATTGTAAGAAATTTAAGAAATGAAAAGAAAAAATATGTTTTTATGTATTGTATAATCAGAAGCAAAGTAGCATTTCAAAAGAATAGAAATTAGAATGCTCTAAGATTATCTGAAAAAATATTATCATAGCGATTTTAAACGGTATTGAGAAAATCATTTTAAAGTGTTATAGTTCTTTTTTATAATTTTGCTAATAACATATCTGTAAATGTGATTTCTTCTAAATCGTTGTAGTTCAAGACATATTCTACAGGTTATTTGATTGTCCTATATATCTCCTAATACTCATTCCTTCTTTAAATACATAGTGTAGAAATTATCCAGTTCGTGTGTTGGCAGTTTCTCTTCACTGTGTATAACACTTTAATTTCGACATTGGATCGACCGGAGTAATTTTGATTTTTTTCAATTATTTTTAGTTATATAGCGCCGAAATATGACAAATCTATTCAGTTTTATTTTTATTGTTTATTTGGTTGTTATAGTAGCACTGCAAACTATAATGTGCATTTCAGCAATGCTTCTTTGTCAATTTTCATACGGTTCTAAAATTATTATACTATCGGTAAATCGTGAGAAAATGTCAATAGTTCTCTTTTACAAGCTGTCCTTAAACATAAAACTCAGGGAACGCTGAAATGTCGTGAGTCAAACAGGCACGAAGAAATTTAGAAAGTTATAAAAAGCACCTGGTTATAACAGCAAGTTTTGATTAGATAGCAACACCTTCATTTGTTCCCTAACAGATGGATCTGAACTTACCTATGGTGTTTCACGAATTACGGAATAAAAAAGAGGAGCACACTTGAGGGTATATTGGGAACTAGAATGTTTAAAAGTTGCAATTCTTTCAGGCTGCTTGAGAACATCAAAAATCTGGAAAATGGAAAAATTGCTTGAGAATCTTTACCTTTCGGGTTAAGGCTGCATCCAAGGAATTTTTCATATTGCAACTTTTTTCGTAGAATTTGTCGACACTTGATAGCACAGTTTAGTCGGCAACATTAATCTTTTAAGTAAAAATGATGGAAATATAGCAAATTTTGTGAAAAAAAGTACTAGTTTTTTTTTAGTGCATCCGCTGGAAATAACACAAGAGTTCTTTTGGGGGTGGGCTCACTTCGGCGAACCCTGGATCTCGGCATTCATTTGTTTTGTTATACTTGACTTTTATATAGTACTTAACTGACGTGTAATACAGAAGAAATAAATAGATTTTGTACAGATTCCTTTCGCCTATTTAAAAAGTTTGTATGTTATGCATGGCAAGAGTGTTGAAATATTTAACACATCAAGTAGTTAACATTCGTGCTTTGTTATGTTCAGAATATATGCATTTTAAAACAAATGCAATTTCTAAATTCATTTTCAATATTAGATCTGATGAATTGAAAAGGAATGAATATGTTCATTTGAATTTATAATACATTTTAAAACAAATACAATTTGTAAATTCATTTTGAATATTAGATCTGATGACTTGAAAAGGAAGGAAGATATGTATTTGAATGAATAATTCATTTTAAAGCAAATGCAATATGTAAATTCATTTTGAATATTAGATCTGATGAATTGAAAGTGAATTATGTTCGTTAGCACATTTGTGTTTGTTTCTTTACTCGGTTTTTGAAATCTCATCTCTTATTAAATATAAAAAAGGTTTAAGTAATAGTATTTTTTTTTTACACTCTTTTATTTAACTTATCTTGGCTTTCGCATGTAAAAATGGAAATTGTGTAATCGATTTTCGACTCACTTCCTGATAGTCTACAATTATGAAAAATTATGTACACAGGTTTGTTTCTGATGACAATACAACATTTTAATATTTTAGAAATTAATTATAAAATAAAAACTTAAGTTTAAGGAATTTTTCCGTTAACCAGCCGCAGGTGATAAATCGCCAAATATTCTTTATGGTTACACTGTTTACTAGTTATGAAAACAATGGAGTTAATTATGCGCCAAAATAGAATAGCTGTGAAACTACTGTATCAATGAAATATTTTAAACACTAAAAAGTAGAAAACATAACTAAAAATAAAAATAAAAAGTGCAATATATATATATATATATATTTAAATATAACTATTTTATCAATTAATAGTTTAATAATAATTAAATTATGATTATACGTTGAGAAAACAATTTAGAATTCCCGAGTAGATAATTTAAATAATGCTTTTCTTTCCTTCCTTGTTGCCATATCAAACAAAAGGGGAGAAATAATAAATTCATTAGCTTCCCTTTAAGTGGTGAATTTTCAATAATCGAGGCCAACGCCAAATTGACATACTGTGACGGAATTGCAATCATGAAATTAGGCGTGAATTTAAAGGTAAACAGATAAACATTGAGTGATTTTAAAGAGTGTTTAAAAAGAACTATTTTTACTTTTATTTTATTTAAAAGGATCTTATAATTTTATAAAGTCTTGATAATTTTATAAAGTTGATTTTATTTACTTTTTTGTTGCAGTATAGTATATGCTTATCATTCTGGTGGAAAATTTCAACCTACTGCTGAAGCCTTTAATACCTTTTACGTTTCAAATGCAAGTGTTGAAATTGAAGTTACATTTATAGAATTAAATATTTGGATAGAAAAGAATTCCACAAATATTAATATTCCGCTCAAGGTACATTTTTATTTATTTATTTTTCTTTTTTTGAAAACTCGTGCATATTTATTTCAAAAAGGACACTAGAACTTTAAAATTCAAAGACTCATTAACTATAATAAAAATAAAAAAATAAAAAAATAAATAAGTGACATGTGTACATAAAGTAGTTCGCAAATTTTGTATAGAGTAATTTTAAAATAGTTAACATTTTCGTCAGCAGATGGTGCTGTGTTGTCTCAACCTGTAAAAATGTTTAAACTAAGATCAAAATCATCCATTCGCACTACCATTCCCAAGTCACTTCCATTCGCATTTCAAATTCCTATGATACTAAGCAGAATGAAGAGTAAATCAGAATGAATATGTGCTAATCCCGAGTATATATAACATGTTGGTTTTTACTTTCTTACAGGTTGATATATCTCAACGCCATCTACTGACGAAAATTCGAACTTTTTTTTAAATTACTGAAACAAAATTTATGAGCTGCCTTAAAGTTTATCTCAAGTTACGTATTTTATGTTTACATTTATTATCTATATAAATAAAATAAAGTGTTTGTGGGTTTGTCTGTGTACGCTTTCACGCTGTAATGAATAAGACCAGCTCTACGACATTGGGCACGGAGGTACTCCAAAGTGTACTCGATCACCCTCGGAGAGTTAATTTCAAAATTCGATTTAGTTTTTTTAAATTAAATTTTAAGGGATTTTTTACTGGATTTTTGCATTAGGTATTTTCTTTCGCTATCCGCATCTTTGTTTCAAAATATCGCATAATTTCAGCATTTACAGTACAGAATAGAACAGAAAATACGCTTTCAGATACAATTTATCTCAAAACTGCAATCTTATTTATGAAGTTTTAATGATAAATTGAAAAAAAAACCTTTTTATTTAAAAATATTAATAATGTAATTCTTTTTTTTTTAAATTTAAGTAAATGTCAAACGGCAAACGGTTACTTTTGTTCTCCATTTTGTTTCTTTGATCAACTCTGAGACACTAATATTGATGCTTTAGTTTATTTGTTTATTTTAATTTTGAAAAAATAAAAATTGTCAAACTATATAAGCGGCATTATTCTATCCTATCTTTACAAGAAAAAAGTATTGGATATTTTAAAAAAATCGACTTCTGGTTTTCAACGGATTTATACATTTTAGAGGGTCCTGAACACGATTTGACTGTTTTTAGAAAATGTCTGTCTGTGAGTCTGTGATCCTGTGAGTCTCTCTGTCTGGTGACAAAAATTCTGCGGGCACTCTATCTCAAGAACTAATGCATGGAATTTAATAAAACTTTAGATTCAGTTAGTACCTGATATAAATTAGTATTGATTAGTTTTTTGGGCAAATCGCTCAAGAGGTGGCGCTGCTATGCTACATTTTTCACGATTTTCATGATAACTATATCTCAAGAACTAATATACAGAATTTCATCAAACTTCAGATTCTGTTAGATCTTGACATAAATAAACGGTGATTACCTTTTTGTGTAAATAGTCCAACAGGTGGCGCTGCTATACTACTTTATTCATGATTTTTACGATAGCTATATTTCAAGAACGAATGCACAGAATTTTATCAAACTACAGATTCAGTTAGACGTTGACATAAGTTGTTGTTGATTAGATTTTGGTGTAAATCTCCCGACAGATGACGCTTCTATGCTGCATTTTTCAGTATGAACTCCGGAATTTAATAAATCTTTAGATTCAGTTAGATCTTGACATAAATTGATGCTGATTTGTTTTAGGTGTATGTGAAACATGTATGAGATAGAAGAAAGTTTCGGGATTGGCACATCTGACTAGTTGTTCTTAATTTAAGAATTTTGAGACTTAAAGGAAGATGTTTCATTTTAGCGCAGTCGTAAGTAAAAAGCTTCAAATTCATGTGTGAAACACGTTTTCTTTCGAAAATGACTCCTTTTTAATGAGGGATTTTCGCCATTTAACTCTTTAATATTTTCACTGCATGGTTTATCCTTGAAAATAAAGAAAAAATTACCTTTGTGACGTGTAACTTTAATCGTAGTCCAGGCTGAAAATAAAAGTGAAAAGTACAGCTCCTTTAAACAATCCATGTGAAATGTTTCATTTTTACGGATGAAATTGCGGATATAATTTTACGGTGAGATCTTGGAAACGGAACTAAGAGGGGGGGGGGAAATACTTAAGATACGGTTTTCGGCATTGACTTTTCAAATCATTCGGAGGAATAAAGAGTGAATGGGAAAAAATTTGCGTTTTGATACATTAACCAGTTTTACATAAGTCATGTTGATCGAATGAATTTTCTATATTTAGGATTGATGAGTACATTCTTTTGTTCTCTCCGTGCGAAGAACGAGTTTACTGCTAGTAGTTAATAGATTATTGAATTTTAAAGTTCTATGTTTCCTTTTTGGGACATCCTATAAATCGCAAATCAATTATTATTCATTTAACTATTAAAATAATTATAAATATTAATGTATTTCCCCTCTCCCTACAAAGTATCACCGAAGCGAAACTTTTCGCCTGGAAACAACAGCCATTTTGATGGACCTTCCTAATTTCTCTTACAAGATGATGTGGGAAGTGAACGAGATTGACAAGGAGGGAAATTTTATTCGACATATCGACGTGGACAATATACGGTCATCTGAGTTATCGGCTATCCGCTTTCCCAAGCGATATTTAGAAATTGGACTCTACCAGGTGACTTACATGATAGAAATTTCCGGTAAGTTGTATTGAGAAATTGGTCAACACACATTTTGGTGCCTAAAATGTTAGACTTTTTCCTGGGTATATTTAACAGGTGATTCCAAACTGTCCACAGTTTTTTGCTTATCAGCTCTAATTATTAATATTCAAAAATATGTCACGTATTAATATAATATATGCCAAATCTCTTGTTTTTTCTGCTATTTTCAATAAAAAAAAATCTGTCAATCAAACAGTCATAAAAGTGTTTTGGCCAACAGTCGTTCAAATTTAAAACACATTCTCTTCCCATTTGACCACTAGCGCAAATGCTGCGTGCAAGGTTTGCATGAGTGATTCACTATCAGTGCGACAAACTTTAAGAGGTGATAGAGAACATTGCAACAAACAATTTTTGAACAAGAAAGCTGGGAAGCAAACCACTTATTCAGCCATAAATACAGAATTTCTCCCTTCCAAGTCGAACCCAGATTTTCGTTCACAACTTTAACAGTAATGAAGATAATTTATCGATATTTTTAAAAGACTTGCTTTACTATGTGTGAAATGAGATGATATCACGGGCAGTGCATTGTAGTTAGTCCGATGACCTATATATACTATAAGCTACATCCCAAATTACATAGCGTCTGGATCAGTGTTATTTGGATGAAGATCGTGGCCTTTCTAGCAATTCGCAGGAAGTTATCACATTTCATAGAAAGTAAAGTAATTTTGGAAATATCGGTAAAATATTTTCATTATTGTTAAAGTTATAAAAAAAAATCGGCTTGGAGTGAGACACACTGTATTTATGACTGAAAAAGTGGATTGAGGCTCAGCTTCCCCATACAAAAGATGTTTGTTTCAGTGATCTCCATCACCTCTTAAAATTTGTCGCACTGGTAGTGAATCAGCCTGATAAGCACAAGGAGGCCATTTGATTGATTTTGAAAGCCTAACATCAAAATTAATTTCATATGCTTTTTTAAGAACAGGTAGAAAACTTTTCTATTTTAAGAAACGAATAAACAACGTGACAAGAGTACAAATGATATTATTGATATTAAAATGGGACAGTTATTTCGGATCTTCTAAATCTCCACCATTAGTGCAATGGTTAAAAATACAGAAAGCAAATACATAAAAACATGGAGGGAGCAGGTAGTGCAGCCCGCGGTCAAGGGTGAAATGGCGGTAAATGTAAAAGCAGCAGAATCGAGAATTCCCCGAATGGATGACGTAACCCAGGAGACCAGTGGAAAGGCAACCCCTATTTCATTGAGACAGAGGTGGGAAGTGTGTAAGTGGGAAGTAGATCGTCGGAGGAGGGGCAGAGAGTGAATTAAATGAAAAGTAGCCAGACTTTGTAAAACCTGTGAGTACTTCATAAATTAGTTAACAAACTGTTACAATTCTTCCATATGAGAAAAAAATCAAGGTCGTTTATTGATTAGCATTTCTGAATTATTAAATCTTCGGAAAAGTTAGAATTGTGGCTGCTAGATCAATAATGGTAAGCAAGAGCCGAACGTTTAACATCACCACTTTTAACACTATCTTCATGCTCCCCCAAGTGGACTTTTAAAGGTCGCTTGATTTGGCCTATATATTGGGTCTATGCATAATTTCGCAGCGAAAATCAAATAAATTTCAAACGCAAAATATTTAGGAAAAAAACAATTTTAATCAATCAAATATGTTCCATTCTATTTAATAACTTTCTGCCATTTCACCACGAGCTTCAGTATCCCTCTTTCATAGAAATCCTGAGATTTTTGGTCAAAGAAGTCATCTAAGGGATTTTTGAGAACATCCAGGGAACTGAAGTTCTTGTTATTCGCTGCTCAAGCGCCATACAAACGAACCATTCCTGAAGCGGATGATCACTGGTGATGGAAAATGGATTGTTTACAATAATGTCAGTCGAAAAAAATCGTGGTCAAAGCGCGGTGGGACTGCTCAGATGGTCGCAAAGACTGGATTACACCCGAAGACAATCACATTTTGTATCTGGTGGGATTGGAAGGAAATCGTCTATTATGAGTTGCTACTAGCCAACCGAACGATGGATTCGACCAAGTACTGCTTAGAACTGAACAAATTAAAACGAGCAATCAACTGGAAGCGGCTCGAATTGACGAACAGAAAGGGCGTTGTGTTCCATCACGGCAACGCCAGATCGCATGTTTCTCTGATGACCCGGGAAAAGTTATTGCAGCTGGGATGGGATGTTTTGATGTACCCACCGTATAGTCCGGATCTTGCACCTTCAGATTATCACTTGTTCCGAGCGCTACAGGACAATTTGAATAACAAGAGCTCCAGTTCCCTGGACGTCCTCAAAAACCACTTGGGGGACTTCTTTGCCCAAAAAGCTCAGGATTTCTATGAAAGAGGATAATGAAGCTCAGGGAGAAATGGCACAAAGTTATTGAACAGAATGGAACATATTTGATTGGTTAAAATTATTTTATTCCTAAATATTTTGCGTTTGAAATTTACTCGATTTCGCTAAGGAATTACGCATAAACACAATACATTTTATCACATTCACAGGATATTTTGTAAATCCCCCACTGTGAACGTCTGTTTATTGGATATTTGAGATTTGTAAATTCGATTTTATCAAAAGGAGTATAAATGACTTTGAAATCAAATTTTATCAAGATTTGGGAAATTTGATGGCCAATTTTAAGAAAATCTGTTAGTATAATCAAATTCTTATTATAAACAGGATTGAAGTTGGATTGGGTATATTTAATAAATTTATTATGAATTGAATCGACGTTTTCATCTGGAAAAACCCGATCTATGGCAAACGATTGAATGTAGTCTAATTCTGCTCTAAGTAAATTATCTGAATAATAAATGATTAAGGCACGATGAACATAGGTATTGAATGCCACCAACTTTTGATTAGGTGGATGAGAAGAAAAACGATGAGGGGTAAAGGAACTGCGAATGGTTTACGATAAACAGTGGTGTTAAAGAATTTATTTTAACGGAATCTCAAGAAAGGAAAAATATTGTTCTTTTCAAACTCATAAGTAAACTGTATATGTTCATCTAAGGAGTTCAAAACAGAGAGGATGTACTATAATTACACCCAGATTTTCGAAAGTCTGACTACGTTTTCTTTAATTCACCCATCTCTTCCCTCCCTTCTCCTCTGACACACTTATGCACTTCCTGCCTCTCTCTGAATGAACTAGACGCTGCGTTTGGTCACCTTGGATACGTCATCCATAACTGGAATTCTTGATTCCGCTGTTGTTACATTTACCACCATTTCACCTTTGACCACGGGTTACATTACTTTTCCCCTCCATGTTTTATGCATTTGCTTTTTGTATTTTTAACCATTGCACCTGTCTGCTTTATAACATTCATAATTTCATTTATGCTCTTGTCACGCTGTCTATTCGTTTCTTAATATATCTGCACAAAGTTCAAGCCTCTCATTTTAACAAATTTTCTATTTGTTTTCGGCGTGTGTTAACCCATATATACGTAGCAAAATATGTTGAAATGTATCGGGAAATTCCGTTTTGAAATAGACATTCCTTTATGGTTATGCGCACTTCAACGTCTACAACACAAACAACAAAACAGAAATCCTAGCAATAACAGACGTCTCACTTCTTTTAGCAACGCACACTGGTTGATAAAAACTGAGATAATATTTGGCAATATACAGTATAAAGTAAATAAAACAACGTTTGAGCCGTCTGCCATCCCCCATTATCAGATTGTTGGAATCTTGCATAAACCACCCTTTACTTTTCTGTTATTTAATTTCTATTTACTGTTTTTGTATTATCAGTTTCTTTTCTCTGTCTAATTTTCTTTTGACTGACAAACTTCCTGCAATTTTATTGATCAATAAACTTATTCCACCAATCCGCTTCTCTCTATATATGTATGAACGAAATCCGTTACTTTCTGCACTGATGACGGTACGCTAAATGCAACCGGAATTAGTACGCAATTCTTGATGTATCTTTTCGTGCTCAAAGCGTTGTTTCATTCTCTTACACACTGATTGACTGAAATCAGGACACGCCTATGCTGTTTCCCGGAACCACTTTTGCTATACCTGGTTCTTATCCCGTCCGCCCCTCCGGGTGGTCTTGAATCGGCCATTTAAGTGAGGAAGAATACCAGGAGCCCGGCATTGCGAGATGGTCTCCGACAAGACGCGACGGGGCAGGTAAGCTGACGAATCATCACCTAAATGCGGAGAATGGGTTGTAAAGTGGTGTCTGATTAGCCGGTAGTACCGGAGGCTGGGTAACGCCTACCCAAATGACTTCGGGCTATCCCCTCGTTTGAGTCGTTTCTCGGCTGCAAGAGATTTGTGGCTTTAGACTGTGCCCTGGAGGACCGAAGCAAAGTTTCACTTATGATCCGTGGTCGGTAACGCCTGCCGACGTGGGGTTTGGGCTTAAGTCTCCTGCGAAGACCTCGGGATGACCGGTTAGTAAAAGGCATCACGAAGGCCAATCTCTTGTATTCTGTGTCTTGTGCCTGGGGTAAACCCAGGTAGTGACGCAAGGGCAATGGCTAGCAAGCGGTGATAGGACAGCTTTCAAATTTATCTAAAACGAGACGAAGGCGAGAGCGGACTCTATAGAATTACTCCTTATAACTCCTTGTGGTTCCGTAGTGACGTCTGGTCAGTGCATGAAGTGGTGTGTAGAATTTCTCGGTACTGTTAGGTGGCGGAACGTAGACGGTGCGTGGGGATCTGGGCCTCGGTCCTCGGGTCTCGTAACGAGATCCTCGCGTCTGATTGTCCCCAGCGACTCCCTCTGTAACTCGAGTAGTTGTGTGCCGCCCTCAATTTTAGGTTGGAAAGAGCGGCGTTGGAAGTATCTGTTTGACCAAGAGTGATTCGAATCGCGGAGGGCCCATTAGGTCCGAGATCTGCTGTTCGTATCACCTTCACTGGGAGGAATCGGAATCCCTTCTCGGTGTAACCGATTATGAGGAGCCGGGCCAGTGGCTCGTCAGTAAGATGATGGCGTCCAGACCTATGCTGACTTAAGTCGGACTTTGGGTCGAAACCAATCCAGCGTGTCTATGCTTTGTCCGAGTTTTCTGTGCCCGACGAATTAATTAGCAGAGTCTAAGACATAACTTTCAAGCTAGTAATCTCGATCGGAACCGCCTCTTTGGCGCTTTTGAAGGACGTTTTCACGCTCTTTAGAGTCCGATAGTGGTGTCTAACATAACTTTCCGTTGTTGTCTAACACTTGTTGTGTTTTTGCTTGTTTGTGTTTGTTATATGTCATGTGTTTCCGAATGGCCTTCAATTGAGTGGACAGCATCCGGCGTTCTGCTGCCAGTAGAAGTCGGAGGGAAAGCACTCGGGGGTCACGCGGGAACAACCTAATCTAGGACGTGTCTATGCGTTCAGGGATACTTTTCCTCGTCATTCCGGGTTAGCAAGAGGCTCCTTCTTCTTCGTCGCCACCGACGAGCCGAGTAGTTTCCTTTGTAGGAGTTCTATGATCGAAAGTGGCGATAAATTAAGAGTCGTTGGGGAACCTCGGCATAAGGCCTATGGCCCGATTTCCTTTTTTGGTTTACTGCTCCGAAGCTGTCGAGGGACTCCAAAATACTCCCCATGTATAGCGTGGTGGTGTCCTAAGCGGGTAGGATCCACCGCTTGTCGCAACGACCTTTGTCGTCAATTCCTTCGTAAAAGGGAGTGGTCAGCAGGGGGCGTCGCTCCCACCGGTCGTAGCGCACACAGGAACTCTCCTGGTAGTGCGCGTTAAAAGGTCCACAGACCTTGGGTACGAAGGTTGGCGTTCCTGACGGACGTCACAGCTCAGTTTTATACCCGGTTCTTATATTTTACTGGTATTTAAAAATTTTCTTCTATGGATATATTTTTTTTCTAAATTTCATCCTAATTCAAAAACTAGAGTTGATGTGGTCAATTCAATGAAATTTTCCGAATCAGTGTCCTAAATAACTTCAGGAACAGGTCTAAAAACAGAAGCACCATGATATTTTACTTTTTTCTTTTGTCAATGTGATATCTGAATAATAATCAGAAATCTTACTTTCGAACTAAATACTGAACAATAACTATATTTTCAGGAAGCAACTTTTCAGAAAATGGTACTTTATTTGAGACTTTATCCTGTTTTACTTACTTGGAAATTATACGTACTTCATTAACACCTATGATGATAAAAGGTGGAGCTTCTTATATTCTTCGTGGTTACGGGCAAGATATATATCTTCGACCTGGAATATATTCAACAGATCCCGATGACCCGGAAATAAAGGTAAAATTTTTCCAGACGCCGCAGGCTCCACGCTAATTTTCTCTGTTTTAAAAATATTACCCGAGTATGAAAGATGTCATGTTTGTGTTATCATTCGTTTCCTTTCAAGTGGGGGATTTTTCGGTTATCAAGATCGCATCCAGTACTGTCATGACAACTATAACGACTGCTTTCGTGATTAAGTAAGATAACACATTTGAAAATCAGTCTGCATAAAATGGTTAAGTAAAAAATGCTGGTGCCTTCGAGACTTTTATAAAGTTTAGCAGAATTTTTTTTTTTTAGGAGAAACTTTACAACAATTACACTTTTTTTCTTTCTTCTTTCTATAAGAAAATCGATTGAAATATGTCGTTTTAAATGTGGCGAAATTTTCACCATTAAATGCTTTTTTCACATAATAATTGGATTATTTTAAAGTTTCTTTTTTTTTGTTTAAAATTCACGTGTAAATATATTTTTCATTTGAAAAGTGTTTAAAAATATTATTTGAACTTTTTAAAATTTTAAATAGTAGGTAAAAAGTGGCTATTTTAAATGATGAATTAAATTTCTATTGAAATACGTATACGTCTGTAAAAGATCGTTAAATTGCTATTCATAGTTTTTGATACTATAAAACTTATGTAACTGAACTATCTTGAACATTGAATAGCGCTTAAAATAATTTTTCGATTTAAAAATTGTCAGTTTTAAAGTGTTTATCAAACATTTCTCTATAAAAGTACCATTTTTTACTTTTTTATATGCAATAGTTTTTAAATTATAAGACGAGAAAGTTAAAATGTCACAATAAATTAAATTACGGCAGCAGCAGCATTAGTGACCCTTTTTTTACAAATAATATAGTCCCTTTTTTATTTAAGATATATCACTTCGTTTAATAGCCAATTTTGGGAAAATATCACAAATGTGTTTATTGTTTTATTTGAAAGACTGTACAAATAGCTATCCAAAACAGCTTTTGTTTTCTTCGTACGATCATTGGAAGAGTTGTTATAGATGTTTTTGTTTCAGCTCTCAAAACAGAAATGTAAATTTAAGTAACCGGAATCATCTGTTTAAATGGCTTCAAGAAAGAAAATCGCATTAATATCGAGATTATCTAACGCTGCCGACGACGCCGGTTGTGAATCTACCGTGTCCTTTTCACTTTCTAAGCTTAAACTGTAAAACCTATTGCATATAAAAACATGCGAAAATGATAGTTTTATAGAAACATGCTGTATCAGACAGTATTTAAATCGAAGAATCATTTTAAGTGCTATTCAATCGTTCAAGAATCGTTCCAAGTTCAATTACATAAGTTATATAGATATATATAATTTTAATGTATGAGTTTATAATATATGTATATATTTCAAAAACGATACATAGCAATTTAACCATCTTTTGCAGGCACATATTTGCCTAGATTGTGATGCGCAGTGTCTAATCATTATTTAAATTTGACTATTTTTTGGAATTTTTCTAAATTTTTATTCTAAATTTCATTATTAGAACAGAGACTTAATGTACATTTTTGCTGTTTTTTATTGACAGATGCCACAATCTAAAAAGCTCAAACAGTATTTCCAAACACCGTATTTTCAATTGAAATATATATTTACATGTAAATATTGAAAATAAAAGAAAACTTTAAACTAATTTATTGCGTGCTATAGCACTTACTAATAGAAATTACGTCACATTTGAAGCGAATTGTGCTTGTTCATGAGTAGGAGAATTTTTTAATGATACATAGAGCACGATTATATAATGATACATGGAAAACAGTACATAAAGGAAAGTTTTTGCCATCATCGTTAACAAGAACTTTTTTTATTCTCTAATTTTCCTTTTTAAGATTATTTGAAACAATCTTAACAGTATTACTTTTAATATAGTTAATTGTTTTTTTTCCTGTTCCGGTATTTTTATAAGAAATTAACCAATATAAAAAATATTTTGATATTGATGTATTTATTTTGAAAATTTAATGTATGGTTTTTATAGGAAAAATTTCGCCTTATTCAGTAGATCGTGTGAATTTGCATTTATAAATCATGAATTTTAAAGCTTTTGAGGGTGGAAATGTCGTCCTAATATTTAAAATGAAACGTCCATTTTTATTCAGAAAGCTTAAATTTTTATTAGGATTTACGTAACTTCTATTAACGTTTCCTTACATAGTCCGCTCCCTCAGATTTTCTGTATGCTTTTCTCTTTTTTTGGAGGGAAGGGGGAGCAGTAACAATGATATTTTATTAAATTATCTGAGTTTCCACATTTGCAGCTTTTACATTTTTCGTCTTTTTTGTAAAACAGAACAAATTAGCGTGTTTTTAGATACCGCCGGTTCTGAATCAGGTTTGACGTAAGCTCGTAAGGGTTAGAGCGCCTAGTTTTTATAGTTTAACGTACAGAAAAAAATATATGAAAAAAATAAAGTGATAATTTGAATGGGGATATTTATAGAAATTTTTATTTTTTGCCTACGATTGTAGTTTCATTCTTTTTTTACTAACTCATATTATATCCTTCTATATTAAAAAAAAGTAATCTGGAACTGAGCCAAAAACGATTTATGGACCAAAAGAGAAAAGAGAAATGGACCAATCAAATTCTGCGTAGATATTCCGGGTTATTCTCATCGCATTTTTACTAGGGACTTTTTTGAGGAGCGATTACTTTTTTTCTAGCCATCCTACGGATTCGAAAATCATACCACCAGACGCGAAATATAAGAAGCTTTCAGAAATTAAAAAAATTATCACGGTCGGACAATAAAAACTCAAAAAATGTTTAAAAAACGAGTAAAAAAATCTTTCATTGAAAAAGTCATTTTTTTATATTGTTGCCAATTTCTAAATAAGCGCAAAGGATTATGTTTTATCTCAAATAAAAAATGTATTTGCGCGAGACTATTAAAAACAATAATGAAAGTTTTAAATAATAATTAAATGATCACGTGTTGAAAGCAGGAAATAAAGAAAACTACGTCATAAACATTGTGTTTACACATGAATATTAAAAATAAAAAAGATGAATTAAATGAAAAAGCATTACAACCAGTTAAATGAGAAAGCTTTATAAACTGATTACAGAAGATAGTCGCCGTTCGTGATATCATCATCATCTTTTTAAAACAGGATACATTACCAGGTTTTAAGAGGCTGTGAAATCAGAACGGGGGTTGGTGAGCGTAGCGAGCAGGGGGCAGAGCCCTCTAGTATTTTAAAAAAAATAGTTAGCTATCGTGAGGACACTTTTTGTAAGTATCAAATATTGCACTATCTTTCTTTAAAATTTTAAAAATAAAAATAAAAGTGTATCAAAATTATTTATTTTAGAAATGAAATTGTCTTTTCATATACTAATTTAATTGAAATAATCTGTATCATATTCATTTTTGCTTTATTTAACATTTAATTACTATCCAATTACCAAAGACGCCTTTGCAGTCAGAAAAAAAGTCACTGTGTTAGATACAAGGTAGTAATCGAGTGTGAAATAAATGGATGTCAAATGTAGCGGAATACCTTAATGATAATCATTAACGAATACTAGTGATAATTATTGTGTTAAAACAACATCCAAGTCTGTAAATTTTATTTATAAAGCAGATTCCAGCATGTTTCGAATTTTAAAAGGTTATTTTAATCCCAATAGTTTTCAAGAGGTTATTTTAATTCGTTAATCAACGAGAGGTACATTCATGTGTTGGAATGGTCTTTTTTTCAGCTGCCACCATTTCCAAACAATCTTTGTGGTAGATTTCTATAATATTTTTTAAAAAAATGTATCCCAAATTGGATTTCTACAATATTTGAAAGAGAAATCTAAACCTAAATTAATTGTTTGGAAATACTGGTAGCTAATAAAAGGGCCGTAAAAAGTGTTAAACATTTGTGTGTTGTTACACAAGCGTGTGTAAAAAGAGTTAAACATTTAACCGATAGGTGGCACTATTGCGGTCCACGTCATTAGATACATTAAAAATAGTGAGAATATGCAACAGATATTTATTTGAACTGGGAACTATTTGACTGATTCTCGAAGGCAAATAAATACCTGCTTTTCAATGTTTTAAATGTCTTTTATTAACGAGGATCTTAATAATACAACCTCGCATTTAAGATTTTAACTTTGTTTTTCCACAAAAATTCCAACTCTTTGACATGTGTTATGCTGTCGTATGCATATCAATGCAACAATTTTTTTTTTTTTTTAAATCAATTTTTGAAATGTAAACGGACTTATGAGACATCTGGAAAATTGTGTTAATATTAGTCTATTAAAAGAAAATTAAACTCTATAACCTGCTTAGTACTGTAAGAAAGCTACATTTTTGGAATAAAATAAACCTTAAAAAGGATAATTCAATGTAATGTGTTAATAGTTTTATAACTGAAATGGGTGCCAAATGCTCCCCCTTACCTCCTAAGACTCCATTTCTCTGCTGGTTTTCTGTAGAGAAAATGTTCACAGGATTAGCCACTGGTGGCACAAATAAAGCCTAATTTCTGCTATATGAAAATTAAGCAAAATTTCAGCCCGGAAGAAAATCTTCCACTCCAGCGTTGTGCAATTGCTAGAAATCCCAACCTACTAGCTGCAAGGGATGTCCTAAATATCTCCTTAAACCCCCACTTAAGAAAAAGCTATTCGCAAGTTATTAAAAATGATGATAAAATTTCCAAAATTAATCCCCCCCCCCTTCCACCGCAAAGATACAGTGGCTCAGTTCCCTTCTCAGCAGCCGGCGATAGAGCCTTAGACCCTGATCATATTTCTAAACTCAAAAGCGAGATCAATAATCTCATTAGTGTAATTGCTAAAATTAAAAGCGAGTTAAATATCTCCTCTTTTGCTAACATTACCAAGAATCTTCAAGTTAATCCTTAATCAATTTCTAAAATAAATTGCTAAAATCAACGATCCTTCAGAAAACATCTTTTGCCTTTTAGACAATATCTCAAAACTTAATCTCCAGTCTCCGAAAAATAACTAATTATAATAGCCTTTTCAGTAAATATTTTTAAAAATATTTTGTTAACTTATAACTGTCAGGAACAATTTTTATTTTAATTTGTTAGGTATATGTACCTGAAATTGACCTTTTTTTTGACGAAAAACAGAAATTCTGACGGCTTATACAAGAATAATTGGCTCTGTCTGTTGCATGTTTGTTTGGCTAATCTGCGGAATTCCAATAACTTGCTTCGACAAACTGAAAATTTCCTGCTTCTACATTCAAGGACATATTTCGGCGACATACTTCAGTGACTATCTTCAGCACCTTCCATCTTATGTTGACTCATCTTCATTTTAGTACCCTGGTTTTTAAGTCCCCGGATTTATGTGGCCACGGGTACTCTGGAACCATTCATCTTTGGAGTCTTGTATATGAAGTGCGTTGGATGTTAAGCTCAGTGATTCCCATCAAGAAACACTGTACGATAATTTTACTATCCTATTCATTCTT
This sequence comes from Maratus michaelseni, assembly GCA_963931845.1. NCBI lineage: Eukaryota > Metazoa > Arthropoda > Arachnida > Araneae > Salticidae > Maratus > Maratus michaelseni. Next base: position 269,326,929 of record OZ007593.1, read on the forward strand.
ATATGTGGTTCCAGTCAAGGTTTTATTTTTTTTTATAGTTCTAAGGACTTGTTATCATGAGAGCTGTTTCAGGGCCCTTTGGCACCATACTGCCCATTCCATTGTAACATTTACCCCGCCCACTCATATAATCTGTCAACGAAATAAGGATTAAATAATCAAGATTAGATAATCATCGCGCCACCTTTGAGATTATATTTAGTCTCTGGTACTCTCGCCAACTCTGGAATGCTTTATGCTCTACAGGAATTTTCAAATTACTACTTTTTGGCCGTGTTTTTGTTTAGTAAAACTCACCTTTATGTTGTTTTCATTTCAATGGAGGTAATCGTACGGTCAACCACGTAGGCACTCCTTAACCGCCAGCAGCGTTGACCTAACCTGGCTTGACTTGTTTGTTAAATGCGTAAAGTAAGATTTTGTTTCTTTATTTTTAATTTAGGACTTTGAAATCGAATGGTCTTGTCGGCAGTTTGATGCTGAAATCTTCGTGGAGGATGGAGAAGAATATGATAACAGTTCTAGCTTATCTTCAAAAGCTATAACATGGACCAAAAGCCAAGAAACGGAGTCAACACAAAATTGTTTTACCGAAGAATCAGGCATGTATAATTTTAAAATGTATTTTTCTTGTTTATATAAATTAATATAAATTAGGAGATAAAGAGATAAAAAAAATTCAAGATCTTGTTATTAATTAAAAGGCTGCAATGCCATGCACAAAGGGGTGATTTTGATGCGATTAACTCCACCCACACACACACATTCGATTTCTTTCTTTTTTTCCCTTTTCTTTTCTATTACATATTTTTCTTTTCATTCTTTAATACAATTTTTAATATCTAGAATATTTTGGCAATTAAAGAAATTGGCAGAAAAAATGAAAAATATGTAAAGGGAATTAGTAGTGACCTATCACTTCCATGTATTTAATTTATTTCAGTGAACTAACCCATGATAACTTATACTACTTACTTTCCGTACACATACAGCGCGCGTAAGGAAACTATTGAAATCATAATAAAAAACTCGATTATAGAAAAATTGGTATTGTTTTGCATTTTGAGGTTCCTTGAATCCGTTTTTGACTATTTTTATGATGCTTCGATATGGATGTGTGGATGTATTAGAATTCCCTCATGTTTTTAGGATACGAGAGCTTGTTTTTGGTGTTTTTTCGATGATGTCGCTATGTGTATATGTGTGGGGATGAACACGATAGCGCCCAAAATAAGTTTTCGATTGAGCTTCCATTTGGTGAATATGTTACAGGCCATTTCCGCAAGAATTCATTTTCAAAGAAATTGGACGACGAGTACTGTATCTAAACCTCTTTTTAACCATTCGCTCAGAATTACTCATAAACACTTTCTCTTATATCTCAATTAAATTACAATTTGTATTGCTCACGCTCATCTTATATCTATACAACAATTATGTTTCACAAGAGCGTGACAATATAATAAAATGTACAAATTAAAAAAAGAAAGATAGGCTTGGAAATTACTTTAAAACCTTAAAAAATCAATAAAATGAGATACAGTTTTCACAAGAATCGCATGTGAAAGTATATATATATATATATTTACATTCGACGGTATAAAAATTGAATTTGTGCGATGTTTAGAAGTTTTAAAAAAATGCAGTAAAAGCGAAATTTATTAGTTAGATCGTTGTCACCTGAAATATCACGTCAGCGTTACACACGGACGTGTTTTTACTTTATAGCATAGATTTCACTTCCTTCCATTCAGTGGTTTTGAAGTTATCCTGCAAGCAATATCATAATTTACATCGTGGGGTAAGAAGCGTTTCAATTTTTTTGAATTATAGAAACACATATAGATGAGCTCTTTCTCTGTGTGATATTTTTGAAATAAAACAGCGCAGAAACGCAAATTTTATTTAAAAATGTATAGAACTAAAATAGCTCTCATTAAATAAGAAAACCGAAATTTTGATTTTTTGACTACATCAAAGTTATAAAAGTAACATTTTGTTCAAAAATTCTGGTACAAATCTCGATAAAAATTAAGTTGTATAAAAAATATCCCACCGACCTTGGTTAAATGTTATGAAACATTTCATATGAAAAGTTTTAAAATGCTTTTTTAATATACTATCATTTTTATTATAATCACTATTGTTATTTGTCTCATTACGAGTGTTGTTATACAGGATGTCTGAAAAAGAATGAAACGCGCTTTAATGTTTTGCCAGTCGTAGATACGTAGGCAGTGTAAAATTTCAAAAATGTTCAAAATAAGATAAAAATTAAGATTGATGATCCTGCCATTAAATTTTAAAAAGATGCACTTTTCAAATTTTACTACAGTTCCTGAGTCCTATAAGATATATTTAGAAAACTTTTCTCTATGCATTGACAAGTATAGCAGTAAAAAATCCCTTCTTATACGATCCAAACTCACCGAGTTATGATATTTTAAAATTGAGGAAATTTCAGAGTTTTCCAACACTAAAAACCGACAAACAATATTTTAGTGTGAGAAATTTACGAAATTTCATAAAAATTAAAGCATCATAACTCGGTGAATTTGGTCGTAGAAGAATGGAATTTTTGCAGTTGTACTTGTCAGAGTTTATAGAGAAAATATTTTTTAATATAACGTATAGGACCCAGGGAACGAATAAAAATCTAAAAAGTGTAACTTTTTGAAAATTATTGGCAGGACTATTTCATCAACATAATCGTAATTCCTACCTTATATTGGACACTTTTGCATTTTACATTGCTTACATATCGCCAACAGGTACAAATTAAAGCGTATTTCAATATTTTTGGGATACCCTGTATAAAAGCTTTATTTATTTTTATTTTTTAGATGCTGCAGTATTTAGCGGTGGCGATGTAGTTTTGAATACGAGAAATCTCGTATCTTATGAATCTTTATACGAAATACAGGCCAAAGTTTCAAAAGACTCCAGATCAACCGTTGCAAGAATCCTTTTAGATGTTATCGAGGATATTCCTCCATCAATAATTCTTATGTAAGTGTATATCTAAATAGCCATGATGATTACAAAATATAACTTCAATCTTTAAAAGTCTTCTCAGAAAATAAAATACACTATGTCTGTGTACAGTTATATCTTATTTTGCTAACACCGCGCAATAATAAAATTGCCTCTGAAGTGAAAGTGTGCAATTTTGTATTAAATTAACCAACTGAGCACGGATATCACTAGGAAAAATCTTCATTCACACTTGTTTCGGAAATAGAAATGTTAAAAGTTTTTTTCAAAATATATATTATTTGAAATTAATATGCCATGAAAATATGAATTGTAACCTATAAAAGATTTAACAGAAGTCAATTTTTACACTGATGTCCAGAAATTAAGGGGCAGTGACCAATTTCAGACGTTTCGTCGAATATCTTATTGAAACTCGTGAGGAAATACTCGAAATGCCCTTGAACTTTGAGGATGTAAAGAACATGTTTGACTTCATGTTTTTCAGTGAAGATTTTGTCGCGAGGACAATTAGGGAGGGGCGGGGGGACAATAATAATTTTAATAATAAAATAATATTTTTGATCACCCAAGTAACAGAAATTGCTAAAAATGGTCTGTCACTGTAGCAAATGACTATGTAGGCCTTGTTCAACATTTGCGTGGATTTATGTAAGCATAGCACGTATATTCGTGAAGATGTTAACGTTTCTGTGAAAAATTCAAAAGTTCTTTTTATTTTTAATAGCATGCAGAGTTTCAAGCAGAATTTAACTAACACAGCTTTCTAAAAACGTGACAAAAATTAGTAGAAATAGTATACTGTAATTAAAATATTAATATATTGAATATTTGATGAGATATGGGTATTTGTTTGAAATAAATTTAACTGCGCATGCGCGAACTACAGCAAAGATTTTTTGTCATAATTTGATACTATAGAGTGCAACTCATATAAAAAGACCAGTGAAATATCGTGAAAACTCAGAAAGTTATAGCAATAATTGATAAATTGAGGAGGAAATCCCATATAATCATATGGGATTTTATTTTTAAAACATAAACTGAAAGAAGACATAATTTCCAATTGAATGGCTATTTTCGATTTTCACTGTGACAATTTTGCGATTAAAAAATATGGAGTGTTCTCTCTCTTTTTTTGCTTGACGAGACTGTATACTTGTCTCAAAGTTAAATTTAATAGCAATTTGTAAAAAATGTATTACACTGCATGATTTTAATTATATCACGATTACAGTTATCGATTTTGAAAAATTAATTTACATTAATTTTTTTATGATAGAATTTACTTGGAAAGAAGTCTCGTTCGTGTAACAACGCACGCAATACACGAAATATGTAGAGCAAATGAGGTATTAAGACGTGAATGCAGCTGTATATTTATAAAAAAATAGCCAAATCGGGTTTTTTATGGTTATATTCATGTTACTTGGTACGTATAAATGATATAGATCATATACAGGGCGTGCAACACACGCACACAAACATACACACACACACACACACAAAATAACTTTTAGTACATTTTTGTTTATTGACTGAATGTGCTGAAGAGAAATTATGGCTATAGGTGGTAATTGCTGAAATTGGGGGTTTTCAAATGTATTATGCCCTTTTCTAAATTGTTTACTTTGATATCATTTTTCACCTTACTAAACGGTGAAGTTTTGTTACAGCATTCTGAATGTGTTAGAAAGTGTTTCATAATATGTGCTTGACGCATGATTTTTCTTTCTTGTTTAGTTTTATTTTTTGCCAAACGATCGATTTATAATTTAACTACTGCAAAACTATTAAATGGAAAGCTATGAAATCGCTTCAGTTGTTGAGAAAAAGTACATCAATGTAAGCTGTTTAACTTGGATTTTTTCCCGTACATGTGACTTTTTTATTGTTATTTTTATTAGAATATTTTTTTTGGCGATGAATTTATAATTTAGCTACCGCCGAAACTATTAAAAAAAGTAATGAAATACTTCCTGTAGTTCTCGAAAAAGGGTCGCCAGTGCCAGCTGTTTCACATGTAATTTCGCAATTGTTGTCGCCCTCTTAAGTCTGTGCTCGTTTAATAAGAACGAAAAATCATGTGTCAAGCATAGATTATGTAACACTTTCCAACACTTCCAAAATAATTTTACAAATCTTTACCGTTTAATAAGATGAAATGATATCTAAGAAAACAATGTCAAAGTCAAACCGGGCGGGGAGGCCTACTTCTCGGCTTAAGCTCAACTAGCCTGCACAGCAGGTTTGTTTACCTAATTATATTGAGCATTGCTAAATTATAATTTGTGATATTGAGCAATAATTATACTATGTAATGCTGAAATACAAATTCTGAAAATACAAAATTCCAAAAATACAAATTCTGAAAATACAATTGACTAATCCTACTATGTAGTCCAATCATACCAGTACCAAGCCTACTATATATATGAGCAGTAATAAATACTACTTTGTGATACTGAGCAATAAAACCACCATGTAATAATACTGTAAGATGCAGAAGTAAATAATAATAATGGAAAACACATAAAATATTTCAAAATCCAATTTCAGGAATTAACCACAATGTTCGGACAAATATTCGAATTTTTTTGTGCAGCCCTGTATATGATCTGTAGATTTGTATATATATATATACTACATAGAATGCTAAATTTTAGTGCAATTAGGAAATACGTAGCACAGTTTAAAATTCACCTTATGGAATTTCCGTCAAAAAACGGAAATGTACTCGAGGACTTTTGTACTGCCCTGTATATGATCTATAGAATTTATACACACCAAGTAATAGAAAAAAAAGAGTTAAATTTAAAAACGCGTACAGCAACTGAAAACACATTTCCAGCAATTATTGTTAACAGACAGTACCGAATTCTTTTGTGTGTCCCTGTAAATGAACGATGAATGCTATACACACAATATTCTATAGAAAGCCTCTTGTAATGCACCTTGGTGATATATATCAATTTCAATATGTTTGAAATAGTGAAATGTTATTAAAATAAACCCCAAACGATTTTTCTTCATAGACCGTTATGTAACCGAATTCTTTTGAGTGTCCCTGTAAAGGAACTATAAGTGCTATGCACACCCTATTCTATAGTAAGCCTCTTGTATTGAACCTCAGTGATATATATCAATTTCAATATGTTTGAAATTGATACCATTGAACGTAGCAAAACTCAATAACATATATTAATTGAATGACAATCCGAATATATTTACGCGAGTTAGAGTACGGACAGACATACAAACCAAATTCATAAACACTTTTCAACTATGTTGGAAAACGTTAAAAATTAACTAAAACTAAAATCAGAATAAAGTTTAAAACAGAAATTGGGCATTCCCAACAGAAACTACAGTAAGCAGTTTTTTGCTTTTCAGATGTGAACACACTGCTGCTTGTATTGCGGCAAAGGAAGGCTTCCTAGTCAATCCCAGCAGTCGACTGTCTGTTAGAGCTGAATGTGTTGCAAACTGCAGTCCAGAAAACATGGAGTATGAATGGGAAATTTACGCAGTAAATGAAAAGAAATCCGAACTGATACGACTAGATGACTGGAAAGATTTTGCTGTAGGCAAGTAATATGATATTACATATTAAATGAAAGTCCGACAAGTATGAGCGGAAAACATGAACATTTTAAAATATTCATTACGTAAATTAGATAACCCAACTTGGGCTACCCGAGTTAAAAAGGCCCGACATACAGGGTGTCCGAAAAGTCATTCCCAGATTATAAAATTTATTCATATTCGCTATATATAAGATAGACATGTGAAACTGGTAAATGTTTGAAAACTAATTAAGTTTTTTATGTTGCGGGTTTCCGTAACGTGGCTGTAGTGTAGCAGGTCATTGTCCAGTAAATCGGCTAGAACTAGCCGACCATCAACCTCAGTTGAAAGGGTGAAGAAGTGAGACAGTTTTGTTGTGCGAAGTCGCACAAGAAATCAGTGCGTACGGCCTCAGGTGAATTACAGATAGCAAAACGGTCTCGTGACACGAGAGGGCACACTCAACTTTTTCCAGATTTGTGAACATTTCCGGTTTCTTGGAGACTGATACTGCGATGTATCGCTTAAACACCGCTACGGCCACGTTACGGAAACCTACAACAAAAATAACTTGGTTGGTTTTCCAGCATTTTGGCACCAGTTTAATGTATATATCTACTATCTATATTATAAAGGACAAACGTGTCTGTGCGTAACGTTGACGTCATTTTGCGAATGACAACACTTGACTAGAACTCCTATAATAGAGGCTGTTGCACCCTCGCAGATTTGGTACCCGAATTCAAGCCCAGTCGAAAAACCAAGCTAATCAGAACCGGTTCAGCCAATCAGAACCGAGTCTTAGACAACCCCAACTCCGGCCGCAGTAGATTGATGCTGAACTGCGTACAAATAATCCGAAACAAAATGGATATGCGTCAGCTCCTATTATAGGAGTCTTACACTTGACGATGAAATTTAGGTTTTGCGATTTTTGCTACTGCAAATTTTTTTAATTTCTAAACATCGCATATTTTCAATTTTTACACCTTATATAGGAAACAAAATCTACTTTCAAATGCAATTTGTTTGAAAACTGTATCTTAATTGACTGATTTATTATAGCATTTAAAATAAATTTCAAGCATGATTTTTTTTTTTTTTTAAATCAATCTCTATCACTTGCAGACGAATACGAAATATTAATCCTTTTGCACTTTAAACAACAAAAAAAGTTTAGAATTTGCTTCCAGCTAATATTTAATAACGAAATTTAAGCTTCATTAAGCAATAAATAAAACACAAATTTAACAGACATGTAATTGAAATAAACGCTTAAATTATCAGAATAAAAAAAAATTCTGTGGATAAAGAATTTTTTAGCGATTTCTTTGGCTATTAACTTCTGGCACGAGGCCAATACGGAATCGCCGCTTTTCATTTCAAAATTTTATTTGAATACTAGCTAACCCGCCCGGCGTTGCCCGGGCCTGAGATAATTATAATCTCAGAGAAAGGCGTTAACCCCCTCCCTCCCCATACCCGCAAATATAATGAATAATTTGTTCAAGAGAACCACCGTCACCTACATTAACGCGATCATAAAAAAAAGAATTACATTTTTCTGATAATTAGAACATAACGAAGACGCTACGCTAAAATAGCCGGCAGATGACACCCCTTCCCGACCTCAATTTCAAATCTATATTTTAATTAGTTACCTAAATTTTTGTTCATTAGTAAATATTGGCAATTATTTCCTTTCATTTTCGCAAACTAAATGAGAAGGATCGGCCAGAGAAACAGATATTTTTGTAGTTCAGTTTTTAATGAAAGCAGATCCCTGTCTGAAACTTCCTCGGATTGTTTTCACTGGCGCCGGTAGATTTTTGGCAGTTTTTTGCATAAATTAAAAAAAATTACCAACCTAATTTTTCAAAAATCACGTAGTCCGATGCAGAATATTTTTTTACATATGCTCAGAAATTTTCGAATTAATATCTCAATTAGTTTTCTTAAAATTAGCTAATTAGTAAAATAATTTCGAATTCGTTCATTTCCGCTTTCAAATCCAATACGCCAGATCGTTTCTTTCACCATTTTGATTTAAAAGATGTTATTTTAGAAGCGATGGCTAATGAGAATCTAATTAATATCTAGTCTAATTATCAAAATATTAAAATTCTGAGGGTCAGGTGCACCAAGAGAGGGTTTGGACTACCTAAATCTAAATTTACAGACTTCTAGGTGCGCTAAATTTTCCTAGCCATTGCCAACAGACACACACACACACACACACACACACACACAGACACACACGCACACAGAGCGAAACTTTATTTTATTAGTATAGATATAATTGATATATTTCATATAAAATGCTCTTTGATGTTGATAGGAGGCAATCTAAAAAATTATTAAATGTAAAAAAATCTGTTTGAGTTTTCAATAAAAAAATAAATGCTTTTCAGATATATTCTCTATAACGGGAAGCCCGGTTATATAACCTAGTACCTATATAAAATACAAACGGAAATTTCGTTCCGACTTTTTATAACTCGAGTTCTGCGGAATGGATTTTGATAGAACTTGCACTGTTAAATAGAAAATATTTTAGGGAAGGTTTTAGTATATAACACATCGTTCTACGTAGAATAGTTATATAATTATGATTGAAAGTTCTGTTATTTTGGACGAAAATTTCAAGCAATTTGGACAAAACTCTGTTATTTTGGATCATGTTGTTGACATTCAGTCAACAACAATTTGGAACGCACGTAACTAATTTCGTTTTGTAGCTAACTCTGGTACATTTGTAATCGTATCATACCAGAAACTTTTAATATTTGACTTCAAACTTGTCTGTGAACCCAATTACGAAAGATTAGAAATACTTTATTTTATGCAAACTTGAGGAATATTTTTCTACCAGAATCAGCTATCGAGGTTTTTTCCAGGTTAATTGTTACATGATTGCAACTGGTATATAAAGTGAAAAGACAGTGAAAATGACGTTAGTTTAATTTTATTCAAACAATTCAGCTTTGAAAATCCCCTGTTTTAAGATTCACATTTTTCTTAAATATGAAAGTTAAACACTGTTCTTTTAGTGCAAATAATTGATTAAATTTTTTACTGCATTTACGCTGCTGGAATCCAAAAATAGAAAACTGTATTAGACCTGCCAGATGATGACGTATATTACGAAATATAATGTAACGGAGTGTGAGATTATATTTAAGCTACCAGATCTATACATAGCACCAATCTGAGATGCCCATAGTTCAAGAACTAACAAACGAAAATGAATAGCCCAAACATTATTTAAGTTCAATGGTCAATCTTTGCAATAGTTGTAATGCTCTTTTTTTTAGTAATGTGACGACTAGAGAACCTTTTAATTTCTGTTGGTCATAACAGCCACATTTCTCTACCAAACTTTACTATAAATTAACTGCATTTTTAAATTATTACTTCTATAGCGGAAATCTAAACTAATTTATGCCTAATTAAAAAAATATATATATTACTTACTTTTTTATATTTTACTAGCGGCCCTCCCTCGCTTTGCTTCGGGTTAACCTTGAAAACCTTCATCTCTTTGTGTTTTCTGTAGACCTTTTTAATGTGTACAATAATTAGTACATTATTTTGATAAATCTTGTAGGGTTCAGCCTGCGTTTGCAATGTATAAGCGGAAAAAAATAAATTATTTACGACATCACATTAAAAACCTCAAAAATAACAGTATTTCTCCACTATTTAATGGATATACACATAAACCTTCCTCTTGAATCACTCTATCTATTAAAAAAAACCGCATCAAAATCCGTTGCGTAGTTTTAAAGATTTAAGCGTACATAGGGATATAGGGACAGAAAAAGCGACTTTGTTTTATACTATGTAGTGATTTATCTGAAATTACAAAGCAAAACATATGGTTATTATACATATAAACCTTCCCCTTGAATCACTCTATCTATTAAAAAAACCCGCATCAAAATCCGTTGCGTATTTTTAAAGATTTAAGCGTACATAGGGATATAGGGACAGAAAAAGCGACTTTGTTTTATACTATGTAGTGAAGCACAGTTCTGAAATACTTCTTTTTTAACTTTATGAAATTTTAAATGAAAATTTATCCTTTTTTTGCATTACGTATCTATATATATAAAAGCTGTTCTTGGTTTGTATGTTCCTTATATAAATCTAGAGTTTTTGACAGATTTGCACGAAATTTGATATACATAGATATCATTAGTCAATAAATCATATCATTAAATTTTTTATAAAAAAAATTGCCCCCCCCCCAAAAAAAAAAAAGAATTGAAAAAAAAAAAGCCTTATTTTATAACTGTGATAATATATATATATATATATATATATATATATATATATATATATATATATATATATATATATACAGGGTGATTCATAAAAGATGGGCAGAACTTTAAGGGGTTATAGTACACTTAAAGACAAATAATATTAAATAGGAGACTAAGGGTCCCAGACGTATTCCCAAGGAGATAGGGGGCATTAAAGTTTAGGGTCCGAAATTTCAAATGATTATAAAACATGGAAAAATTGGTCGATTCGTTTGCGGTTTTTGCAAAAAATTTTCTTTATGCCAGTATTTTCTTGAAATAAAATTTTAAAGTTCAATTTCAAAAAATGCCGATAGGGGGCGCTTTAGACTTTGGAGTAACAAACAACTATTTTTTAACGTTATTTTTTGTATTTCTTTAAATGATTTCGAAAGCTTAGACTTAAACTTAAATTTTGATCTAAAAATCTGAGTCCTAACGAGTAGTTAAGTAGCGTAAACTGAAATTTGAAATTTGAAACCCTTCTCCCCCCAGAACAAAAATCAGTTATTCCCGATCTTTGTGTCGTAGATTAGGCTCTAACTACTGCCGCGTTTTGCTAAAATTATTCTTTATGTCAGTATTTTCTTAAAAATAAATTTTAAAGAAAATTTTCAAAAAATTCCGATAGAGGGGGCTTTAGACTTTGGAGTAACGAACAACTATTTTATACCGTTATTTTTTGTGTCTCATTAAATGCTTTCTAAAGCTTAGACTTAAACTTAAATTTTCAGCTCAAAATCTGAATCGCTGAGCGTGGTTCAGTAGCGAGGGGAGGGGGTTCAAATTTCCACTTCTGAACATAGTTCAGTTTGCACTACTTAACCATGCCCAACGATTCTGTGCTGTGATACGAGGCAAAAATACAACTTTCGTCAAGGACTGCATAGTCGGAATTCACTCATAAAGGCACTGGCACAGTTGGAAACGTCGCTCATGCAAACGTTAAAGCTCCATTCCTGACGCTAGTCACCGGGTGAAGAAGGAAACAGAAAGTATGCAAATGTCAAATGGGGAAGAAGAAGAACACGTATGCAAAATTTCGACACGATTCAGGCATAAAAACCACTGAACGGTGAGTCAAGTGTAAGTCGCTGTAGTAATGAATCGGAAGATGGTGCCCTTCACGAATAAGGAAAAGGCTGAGATGCATTTAATTTACGGAGCGGCAGATGGAAATGGTGCAGAGGCACAACGAATGTACGGAGAGCGATTTCCTAACAGGCGGTTGCCTAACCGCAAAACTTTCGAGCGCTTGCACAGACAGTTGTGTGAGACGGGATCATTTCTCGCTTCCCGGTCGAATGCAGGTCGTGCAAAAAAGGACGAATCAGTAGTTGTTGCAGAAGCCATTCTGGATGTAGTAGCGGCGCAGCCAAGTACAAGTACACGAACAGTGGCTAGCCAGGTGGATACCTCACAGTCCACGACTTGGAGGGTACTGAAGGATGAACATTTGCTCCCGTTTCATGTGCAACGAGTCCAGAAACTGTCTCCAGGGGATTATCCAAATCGTATTGAATTCGCCCGCTGGTTTCTGCAGCAGAACGCGCTAAATCCACATTTTGGACGAACTGTGCTTTTCACCGATGAATGTACCTTCACACGTGAAGGTACATTTAACACACACAATGCACATGTATGGGCGGATGTCAATCCACATGCTACATATCCACATGCTCATCAGAGACGCTTTTCCATCAATGTTTGGGCAGGAATCCTCGGAGACCACCTAATCGGACCGTACCTTCTTCCTGAACGCCTCAACGGTAAAACATACCTCACATTTCTGCAACATGTGCTGCCAGACCTGTTAAACGTTGTTCCTCCACGCATCCGGCGGGTCATGTGGTTCCAGCACGATGGAGCGCCAGCCCATTACGTACGAGACGTCCGCAACTATCTGGACATCACATTTCCGAACAGATGGATTGGTCGAGGTGGTCCTGTTGCTTGGCCTGCTCGCTCGCCAGATCTTTCACCCCTCGATTTCTTTTTTTGGGGACGATTGAAGGCTCTTATGTATGAGACACCCATTGAATCCCCCGAGGAACTGGTCGCCAGACTTTCCGCCGCTGTAGGGGAAGTGCTCGAAAAGCCTGATGTTTTCGCGAATGTTCGCCGTTCCATTCGTCGCCGTTGTTCTGCGTGCATAACCTCTGGTGGTCACAATTTTGAACATTTATTGTGATTACATGTTAATAAATATGCTTTGGTAACATAATCCTAATTTGTGTCTTTTTACCTCGTATCACAGCACACAATGTGTGGACATGGTAAACTGAACTGTGCTCAGGAGTAGAAATTTCAAACCCCTCTCCCCAGAAACTTAACCACGTCTAACGATTCAGATTTTGGGCTGAAAATTTAAGTCTAAGCTTTAGAAAGCATTTAATGAGACACAAAAAATAACGGTATAAAATAGTTGTTCGTTACTCCAAAGTCTAAAGCCCCCTCTATCGGAATTTTTTGAAAATTTTCTTTAAAATTTATTTTCAAGAAAATACTGACATAAAGAATAATTTTAGCAAAACGCGGCAGTAGTTAGAGCCTAATCTACGACACAAAGATCGGGAATAACTGATTTTTGTTCTGGGGGGAGAAGGGTTTCAAATTTCAAATTTCAGTTTACGCTACTTAACTACTCGTTAGGACTCAGATTTTTAGATCAAAATTTAAGTTTAAGTCTAAGCTTTCGAAATCATTTAAAGAAATACAAAAAATAACGTTAAAAAATAGTTGTTTGTTACTCCAAAGTCTAAAGCGCCCCCTATCGGCATTTTTTGAAATTGAACTTTAAAATTTTATTTCAAGAAAATACTGGCATAAAGAAAATTTTTTGCAAAAACCGCAAACGAATCGACCAATTTTTCCATGTTTTATAATCATTTGAAATTTCGGACCCTAAACTTTAATGCCCCCTATCTCCTTGGGAATACGTCTGGGACCCTTAGTCTCCTATTTAATATTATTTGTCTTTAAGTGTACTATAACCCCTTAAAGTTCTGCCCATCTTTTATGAATCACCCTGTATATATATATATATATATGAAAACAATAATAGTACTTTTTTTAAATATGAGTTATCTAGACAAATTAGTTTGGACTTCAGAATCAACAGAAAGATAACTTTAAAAGTTTCAGGAAAGACATAAATTTTCATGAAAAATTCATAAATGTAAATTGAATTTCTTTTAGGTACAAAAAAATTAAAGATTCAGAATTCACAATTCCGCTTAAAACTTGTAACGTGTCAAAAATATAAAATTAATTAAAAAAGAAAAGAAGAGTCACAAGGTAGGATCGAATCCTCGCCTTCAGGACCGCGAACGGGCCCACTACTTCAGCATCATGTAGACCAGCGTTTCTTAAACTGTGGTCCGCGGACTCCTGGGGGTCCGCGAACTTACAACCGGGGGTCCTCAAGCCCAGTGTTGAATTCAGACTTTTTTTTTAGCAGGAATTTTTGTAGTTGCGTCGGGGAAGGGAGGGATTGCAGGACTAAAACTTATAGTCAAGGACCATTAATAAGCATAAACTCATAAATCTTTCGAGAGGAACATTTATTTTCTCGTGAAGGGGACTCTGCCCTCAACACCTCCAAGAGCCACACTCCGGATCCACTCTGCGCAAGCCAAACATGTTTACCAAATATTTTTTTTTCTGGAACATTGGAACGACGCACAGTGTAAGATTTTGCGAATCTAGCGGGTCAAAATTCAATTTATGAAAATTACTGATATTAATTAAATAAAATTGCACTTACTATAGATAAAATGGTTCTATATTATGGACAAATATGTATTTACTAGTTACATTGTACATTTTACGTCATCATTATTACATTATCATAATCATAATAGAAAGAGTTTTCGTCATTTTCATTTATTGATTTTTACGGAGTGTTATTTTTATTCAATGCAGATTTTTAAAATATACAATACCTAACTTTTACAACAAGAAGAGTTTTTTTTTTTTAGTAAATAGTAATTAAGTTATTAGGTACTGCCATCGCTGTCAGTGTCATCATTAATGTTTTCGTCACTGCCTTTTTCTAACATCCAATCTATAACCAATATGTCAAAGGCATTCCATAAATCTTATCTGCGCATGTAGTGTCGATAAGCACCAAGAAAATGTGTGGGAATTACTCGTATATGTTCAAATCAATTTCAAATTATTCATAACCTTGGAAGTTGCGTTAGAGATATAGCATTTTTGGGTTACTTTATTTAAAGATAGAATATTGCACACACTTTGCCATCTAAAATTGTTTCTTCAAATCTCTGCTCTATTTCATTATGTTGAATCATCTAATTCTACTAATGTTGGCACAAGAGCAGTAATTTGATTTCTGACATTTTCAAATTCTTCCGTTATTGACTGATCAGTTTCCTTGGTGAACTGAAATTTTATGGGTCTACAGTAGGAAGTAGATGAAGGGTGTGCATTTTGCTATAATATAAAGTTTTGATTTTCTTCATTACAGTTTTAAAAGAACCACAGATAGGATTAGAATATTTGCATCTTCAAAGTTGTTTTCATTTGATTTTTGCTTGTATCTACTTTGTCCACCGCTTCTATCGACCCCCCACAGGTCCTTTTTCTTTAGTAAGAGTATTTAATATCTGTTTTTGTATAATACAAAGTCTTTTTATCGTTAAATCTACAATAGATTGTAATTTAACTTTTGAAAATGATTAAAAAAATATGCAGTTTTCTTGGGATGGATAGCACATTTTTTTGCATCTTTTACCTGCTCATAGGGATGGATAAATGTTCAAAACTTTTTGTAACGCAGAGTTTCTTATAATCCCGTATTTTCGGTAGCTTAATTTCATAGTGGTTATTAAAACCAATGCTTCTTCAAGAGAATATATAAATATCGTGTATCCGGCTTTTTGTACGATTTTTTAAAAATTAGTTACTTTTTTAAGGCTTACAGATAGTTGCTTTAACATACCCGCGGCAGCCTTTCGTCCAAATTGTCCTAATTTTAAACACGTGGCATGTGTGAGTTCATTTAGTGAGTGTTCTGAGAAGAATGGATAAACCCTTTTTTTTTTCGATTTCGGTCCACTTGAACAAAATTTTCTTTGTACGTCCAACTTTTTTCGCGTAGTCATTATTACTTCAGTCTGGTATATAGAGATTACTTATTGTTATATTCGAATCTAGCCATCTCTTATTTTTCTTTAAAAACGTTCTTTATGCGATGGCAATTTCTCCATCTTCGATTAATGTCAATCATAAACGAATGGCTCAGCCGCTTAATCTGGTCTAACATAACATATGAGCAATGTTGAAGTTTATATTTGTGTAATACATTATCTATCAAGATATTTTTAGAATTCACTGGCAATGATTTATGTCCAGTAACATAATTTATAAATCTTATTTCTCTTTTCGAAATTAACACTTCAATACCTGTAAAAAATTACTTATATTCAAAAGTTGCAAATAGTTGCAGCTGAAATTGATTTATTTTATATGTATATGCATATATAATTACCAAAAAAATTACCTTACAATGTACCAGAGTGTACAAAATTTTTGGCAGCTTTTTTAATTTATCATATGCTTTTAAATTTTCAATTAATTTACATATTAACTTACAAGTTTATTTTTAAGAAGTAACACTTTTAAATAGCTATCGTAATTGTAAAATACAAAGTAAATACTTTGTTGTAACGATTCCATACAATCATAAAACAATATTTACAAAATAAGTATATTTGTAGCCATAAAGATCATTTGCAAATACATCTACAACAATCGCCGCTCTAAAAAGGTTTACAGAAAACTTGGTTTTGAGCCGACTTTTGATGGTGTTGTTGTGGAGTTAAACTGCTTTCACTTTATCTCTTTCCTCTTCAATGTGTTAGATGTAATTTAAAATGTCTAAAACTGAAATTATTTAAAATCGATTTTCTGAATTTTTTCCCGCTAGATTTGCGAAATCTTACACTGTGCGACGTAGGCATCTTAAAAGCCTAGTTGCAGATCAACTTAACAATCACCTCATTTCGCTTTAAATATGCATATTTTTTGACGTAGTAGCATTCACGTGACCTTATCGTCAGCTTATCAAGAAATATGAAAGCAAAGTTTGTTTTTAATAAAGGTTCTCTACTGTTACTAAACAAAATCATAAAAATTCACGTAAGCAATATTTTTCAATTAGAATTTAGAAAAGGAGAAATCTTCATTTTAAATTTATGAAAAAAATTGACGAAGCTAGAAACTTGTGAATTCCATTATTTAAAAAATACAGTTTTAAAATCTACGAAAACTATAGTTTTTCCCAAAAGTAGAAAAGAATTTTAGATTTAAAACTAATCTTTTATTTTTCTAAATGTGTAAGAATTTTTATTTTTTCAAAACATGAGGCTTTACGCGTGAGAAATGAAACTTAACAGACAACACGAACTGGGCGGAGTTCACAATGCTTGTGGGGAATTACCCGTATTTGATTGGCTTTTGGTTAACGCTTGTGGGGGGGGGGGGGGGTATCGGGACTCTGATTAGCTATATAAAAAAAAGTGCCATCGTGACTTTGATGACGTATGAAATTTTTGTAGCCCATTGGATTTTAATAGATAATGGAAATCGGTTCGTATTTTTCAAAGTATTTATTTTTTCTTACAGTCTTGCAGTTGTCGCTATGAGTGGAACTGTTAATGGTTTGATCAGCTTGGCTAAAGCTAAAGCACCACATAGGGCCTGATTAACAGTGGGACAAACTTCCACCAGTAAACACGAATAGAAATTTTTGCCTTAATTTTCACAGAAAACCTGCATGAATAAGGTGTTTAAATAAACTAAAAAAATTCAAAATAAAACTGGTGGAAGTTTGCCCCGTCGATAAGCAGGCTCTGGTACCACATGTAGTTTGGACACACTGTCGTATTCACTGTAACTCACTAGTCGCAAAATAAATGCCTGAAGATTTGAAATCTACATTCAACGAAGTTGTTTCAGTAATAAATTATATCAAGGCTCATCCATTGAATTCTAGACATTTTCAAAATTTTCTGTGAAGAAATTGATAGTCAACACAAAACTTTGGATACAGAAATTAAGTGGCTGTCACGGGGAAAAGTTTTATGTCTCATTTTTTCACTGAGTGATGACGTAAGACCAATGGATTCCACATTCCATTTGAAAGATTATTATACAAGATTGGCAGAAGGAATCATTATAGTGATTCCTTCTGGCTTTTGAAGGTGGCGTATTCTACATATTTTTAGTTTTTTGAATGAGCTGATTTTAATATGACAAGGGATATCAGAACTCATTTTCAAAGTCCAGGACAAAGTAGAAGTAATAATAATAAAAAAAATATTTGTGGGCAAATCTACTTGAAAATAATATTTTTGAATCATTCACAACGTTATTCGATTTCTTACAAACCTCTGTTGATACTAATTTCCTCTGATATTATTGAACATTTTGTTGTACACCTGAAGAATTTAAAATAAACTTCCAGACTTCATTTTCTTCCCTCAAAGTCATAAAATGAGTGGATGAGGGATCCATTATCCATTTTATTTCAAAGAAATTAGTGAAATCAAAACCTTGACATACTTAGAGCAGGAAAAACATACGGAACTATTGTGCGATGGTTCCATGAAAATTGCTTTCCAAGTAAATAGCCTTCCTAATTTTTGGTTGTGCGTGTGATATACATATGTAGGACTAGCAGAAAAAGCTATCAGGCATTTACTTACCTTATGCACTATATATGTGTGTGAAAAGACCGTCTCCAGCCTTGTGCACATGAGAAACAAATATAGAAATCGATTCAATGCCGAACCAGATTTAACGATACGTGTTTCAAAGATTAAAAAAGACAATGCACATCTAGTAGCAAAAAAAGCAGCAGCATCATTCTCATAGGGAATAGTAGTTGGTCTATTTTGACTGTCTTAAAATGTATGTTATTTTTCTTATTAATGCACCTGATTTTTTACAATAACTAAAAACAGAATATGTACAATGAACAATATATCAGGTGCATACATTAAAATACGTTCTTATTTTATGTTAAGACAAAAAATTGTTGGAGGTCCCCGAAATGCATGTCACATCAAAGGAGGTCCGCGAGATCACAAAGTTTAAGAAACGCTGATGTAGACGACGTACTAACTAACACGTAGTTTAAACTAATGGATATTTAAAACGCATGCTGAACGTTAACTCCCGATTTATCAAAAACTATGGAACATTTGAAGAAAGCCTTTCACCAGAATAGGGGTATAACTCCTATAACATACTTTAAATTCATCAAAATCTGTGTGAACCATGTTTGGTGATTCCCTTGTAAGAATCTCATTCAAAAGAAAGCGCGCATTTTGATTTGTTAATTTGAAACGAATTACTATGATTTCAGTAAAATGACATCATTTTCAATGTTTTTTTCTTACACTGATACCGAGATTAAGACCTGACACAGAATAATGTGAAAATGACATTATGTTTAATAAAATGTCATGTTTTTTCATTCACGAGTCGAGTTCTCACATCAGATGAAAATTGTCGTCACACTCACAGGAAAGTGTGCATGTTATTGTATGCATTTTCAAATATTTACTGTGGTCTCTATAAAATGATGTCACTGTCACTGGATTTGATTTTGATTCGCGGTTCTGACTTGGGTCATGGTCCTCTGAATTCTAGGTTTATTTCCTGTGATATTCAGATTAAGAACTTGCAAAAATAAATAAATAAATAAATAAAAACAGCGCGATTTCATCAAAATGATGTACTGTTTTTCAGACTTTTGATTGAAAAAATTCTTTATCGGTTTAAATGGGAAACGTGCATTTTGATTGGTAAAACAGAAACAAGTTGTACCAATTGCGTCAAAGTGACGTAATTTTTTTTTAATTCCGCCTGGTCCTAGATTAAAACCTATAAAATGAAGAAATGTTTTTAATGAAAAATGTGAAGAAAACTTTAGTTTTTTTTTTAATTCTATCTTGTAAAATTCTGCCTCAAATTACACAAAAATAACCTATTTAGTAAATTGCGCATCAGGCTTCATTTTACTGAAAATCCCATTAAAATCTATGCATTAGGTTTTGCGTGATGCTATAATAACCACAGCATATTTTTATATATAGTTTTACATAATAAGATAAGATTCTCAGTTTTAGCTATTTTGCAGTTGACGAAGACAGACTGGGTATCTTCAAATCATTCTTTGTAAATTATAAGGAGTACCTCTCGTTTCATATTCAAGTAACAGGTGTTGATACTCAAGAGGAGAAACCAGAGGGAAATGCGAAGCTGTACATATATATCAACCAACCTCCAAAACCTGGAAGATGCCTTTTAAGCAACACCGCGGGATTAGCAATGATAACTATTTTCAAAATGGACTTTTTGGGATGGACTGACCTAGAAAAGCATGGAATAAAGGACTACAGCATATATAGTGAGTTTTAAGAGCATTGTTTTATTCACCATATGTTATCGCACATTTTTACGCTTTTATTAAAACGGTCAATGTATGTGCTTTTGTTACGGCCGATTATCTGCGCGAGGGTTATAGGCCAATGGAGGAATTTAACCACTTAACAGTTTCGTATTTTTGACACAATAATTTAACAAGTAATATAAAAAAAATTTTAAAGTCAATTTCTACTTTTTAATCATAAATATATAAAATAAACCCGTGCAGCATTAATGTCCCACGTTATCTTTATTGAACATTATTTTATAATCATCGTTGCGGTATTTTATTTCTGTGGCATCACTCATTTGAGATACATCTTTCATTTCATTTATGAAAACAATGGGAGGAATTTTTTTTCTCCCATTTAAAACTAAAATTAATTAATTTAATTAAATTAATGAATTAATATTTGAAAAAACTGTATTAACATAAAGTGTCATCCACTACAAGTTAAAAAAAAATTATTTGAACTTGAGTGGATGAATAGAAAATATTTTATTAACGATTGAAAATTTGAACAAGATATACATAGAGAGAGTGTGAGCTAATAGTAGGAATTTAAAAATATGGCCAAAATACCACTTTTTGGGTACTAAAATATTTATCTAATTTTATCAAAAAATCTCTGTCAATTAATAAAGCGAAGATTTTAGTTAAAAATTTGTGGTGTCCAATAGCTTTTAGCAACTAAGTAAACAAACTCTTCTTGCACAAGTGGTGTTCGGGCAAAACAGTTAAGTGGTTAAAGTGATCAGAGGCTCCTGTTTATCCCTGACAGTCAGTGTTTTAGACTTAACGTCCCGGCGTCATATTCTTTAAATATCCCTGCTTTTGACGAAATTCCTAAATTTTTACGATTTTCACAAATTCAACTAAAAAATGTATAAGTTACGATTCTTTGAGAGGAAGAAATTGAATTCGAGTTCTGTATTAACAAACTGTTGAAAAGCTTTTATTTTACGTAAAAAGTCCATGCAGCAGAATTATACGGATTGCTAAAATGGTCCAATTCAGGCAAAATTTTTGTTTTAGTATGTTTCTTAAGAATGAATAACGAATTTTAATAAAATATTTCTAAATATAATTAATGTAATTAATTAATCTTTAGCGATTTAAAAAATATATCACAACGCTTGAATGACCATTGTTCTTCTTTCTCTCCATGCAAAAAACGAGTTTACTGTAAGTTAATTATGAAATTACAAAGAAAATATACCTTGTTGAAAGGCTTTATTTAGATACTGAAAGTATTAAATCGTTGCATAAAACCCTTGATATTTCTTATTAACAACAAATTACAACGACACTAAAAACTTTTTACATAAAAAGTATAAGTAATATAGCAATCATATCAGTAAATTCTTTTTCCTAATACTTTTTCCTAACTAATGCTTTTTCTTAGTTCGAAATTTCCGTAGTTGTTGCTATTGGTTGTTATCAAGAAATAACCCAGTAATTATGCAACTACCTAATATTTATCTAAGACGAAGGTAGTATGTATTTTCTAGATGAAACTTTGATACATCCCATCATTATATATGATTTTTTACTCGATATATGAAAGTTATATTTAAACTAAAAACAATTAATAATTGTGATACTTTTATAAGTAATAATTAGCTTTTTGACTTTCAGTTCAATACGAAGAGAAAACATTTCGTATCCATTATGGTGTAAAGACTTCAGTTGAGTTTATTCTCCCCCCTGGTGATATTGATGTGCTATGTGCAGTGGAGGACGAATATGGTGCAAAAACAATACTTTCCATAGCAACTATAAATGTAAGTAAGTGTATGCAAAGTATAACCAGCATTATAAACGTTTCTATGAGTTTAATACATTGGATTTGTTAAGAATTATTACATGGTAACAATGTTTTGCTTATGCAAAGAAAATAGCCTATTTTCATTTTCATAAGGTAATCAATTATATTTCCGACTATTATATAAAACCGAATTTCTGTTTGTTTATCCCTCTTGTACGAGCATCACGCTAAAACTACTAAATGCATTATTGCAAACATATTTGTCTTACGTGGCGCGAAAATAGGGCTGAATTTGTAGCTTATGGTTTGGCAACAACCGTAGTTTCCAGAGCTCAGACCAATAAACAGACTAGATTGTGTTAGATCAGCTCCGCCTCCAATCCAATATGGCGGTCACTGTGAGAGCAGTGAAACCATAGAATGAAACTCAAACTAGCAATTATTAAAAATAAAATAAGGTGTACTTAATCCAAAGCGTCTGAGATAATTCCTCATTTTAATTGAGTAATATCGTTAATTTCAAAAGAATTCACAACTCTTACTTATAATTCATTTACGAATTTCACTCACTCAAAAATCGAAAAAAAAAATTAACTGTCTAGGTTGCACCTGCCGCCATCTGTTGCTGTAAATTGAAGTAAAAAATATTTTTTCCCTACTGAATTTAAGCCGCGCTGTACAATATTATAGGTGCAACAAGTTTTAAACTAATTATGTTTCCAAGATCCTTTTTTCATAGTATTTAAATGATTTATATGTCCATTGGTAGCGCCAACTAAATGCATTTTTAGTTATGTTTTCAACGGAGAATTACTTTTTTACATTAAACAAAATTGTCGTGCAATAAGTTTTAACCTAATTATGTTTCCAAGATCCTTTTTTTTTTCATGGTATTTAAATGATTTATATGCCCTTTCTTACCGCCAAATAAATGCATTTTTAGTTATGTTTTCAACAGAGAATTACTTTTTTACATAAAAAAATTGTCAATTTCATATGTTCAAATGTTTTATGGTAGAACTTATTCCGGCTATAATTGCTGAAAGATAAAAAGCGGCGAGCGAGCGAAGCGAGCTGGGACCGCGTAGCGGTCTCAATGTGAATTGCTTCGCAATTCACGGGGGGTTGGCGAGCATTAGCGAGTAGGGGGCTGAGCCCCCTAGTTCTATTTAATTATTTTACGTGCAAACGGACTGAAACTCTGTCAATTTGTTTGTGTATAGCCAGAAAGCGTGGCATTAATTGTGGCTTGGCGCTTTACGTACACACGTACAATGAGCGACGGTGCCATTTCCACATTTCTGCCGTTATTCACAGAGTTCAGTGATAGATAGAGAGGCACATACTGTAAAAATGGCCTGCAATATGAAGACGGTTATCACTTAAATCATTTGGCCCAAATAATCCAAGAACGTGGAACAAGGGTTGAATTCATTGGATGGAGGGATGCTGCACGCGGAACAAGGACTGGATTCATTGGACGGGGAGAGATTTTCAAAATAAGCCACCAGTTGTTTGGACCGATTTTATGGTTGCATATTTAGCGTCACGACAAACGTATACATTTCATCTCTGTATAACTCTGTGGCCGTTGTTAGACCATTTAGAATGCTGCCGCAGAGGGTTTTGTTAGAAAGTTCTCGTTTTTTTTTTTTCCTCTCTGCACGCAATATTAATGTTTCGAGATATAAAAAGACGTATCGCGTAAAATGACTGTACGTTGAAGCCGTTTAGCTAGGCTAGTTATAGTTTTTTTTTTTTTTTTTTTTTTTTTTTTTTTTTTTTTTTTTTACTGTTCGAATGATATACCTTGAGGTCCCGCTGTTGGAATTATTTCATGTTTTTGCCAGGATTTTCGCGTAAAGAGAAGCTGGAATTAACCAGGTGATTTTAATAGGTTTATGAGTACGGAGTTGCTTTTTTCAGACTATTGAAATCGGTTTTGGAATAATAATCCGATAATTTCTAGCGATTACGCTAATTGTAATTGCCTAGCCGATTGCTTAACTTATTCGTATGTTAATGTGTTTATTTATATTTGTGAATTCCTTTTTCTTCTGGAATACTTGTGAAATAAATATAGTGTGGCGTCTAAAGGACTGTTTATCTTTGGCTCTGAATCGCACGAACCTGAATTACGTAACAGTTAGTGTTTTTAAGTTACTAACATATTTTATCACACCATAGGTTGAACTTTTATTTTTTACTCTTTATCATATTTTACTACATTACAAGTTTCCTTGTGAATGTTTACAGATGTCTAAGGACTTGTTGATTTTTAATTTTGATAATTTAATTAAACTTGGAAAAGGATTACAACTTGTAAAACACTCGTTTTTATTCTATATAGATATCGAATATAGCAATTAACAGTTCATACTTAAGGGATAGTTGGCGTTATGTGTGTTTTAAAACAGCTAAGTTTAAATTTTTATATTAAATGAAAGCCATTTTAGTTCTTGTCAGTTTGATATCTAATTTTTGTTTCTGCACTTCTTATTTAAAAATATCTAACAAAGAATGAGCTCATTAACATTAAGTTTTTCTTTAAATCAAAAGTTTTAAACACTGATATCTCGAAGTGCACATCATGGTTCTGCGGGCAGGATTTTTTTTTAAACTAATAAATGAAATGATATGAATTTTCATCACTTACAAATGTAGTAATTGCCTGTGAAATGAACCAAAATATATATTTTA
This sequence comes from Maratus michaelseni, assembly GCA_963931845.1. Classification (NCBI taxonomy): domain Eukaryota; kingdom Metazoa; phylum Arthropoda; class Arachnida; order Araneae; family Salticidae; genus Maratus; species Maratus michaelseni. The sequence goes on from OZ007593.1 coordinate 269,351,722, forward strand.
GCAAATAATAATGTTATGCTCTAAATAGATAAACAATTCTAGTAATATTAAGTTTCTTCATATTAATTTTGAAATTTTAATATAAAATATGGTTTTATGTAAAAGATTTTAGTTCAATCTATAGAAAATATTAATATACTTGCGATTTCTGTAAACTTCAAGACATTCTATAAAGTAACCGCAAATAAACTCTGCACGCAATATTAATGTTTCGAGATAAAAAAAATTAAAACTTTTCAATTGAAAGTTAAATTAAAGGAAAATGTATAGAAATGCATTCGTTCTTTGTGTGATACTTTAAAAAATGCTTAGAAATTTTTTTTAAATAATTGTTCAGAAATGATTTTTTTTTATAATATAAAAGTTAAAGGTCTGATTTTTCATGCATTAAAGATAAACTGTCACCTCGTTGACTAGAGTACACTCTAAAAAATATTGCAAAACGCAAAACTGTATTTTTGAACGAAATACAGTTTTCACAGGTCTCTTCCTTTAGGTGTAATTTTTACGTTATTGAATTAAAAAAAAACATTTTTAGGCGATTGTCCCCGAAAATGAAACAGGAGAGCTATGGAAGTCATCTGTAAACATGACATTTTTTGCCGTACAAGGAAAAATGTCTCTTATGGCGCAAGCTATCGCGGCCGAAGCTCTACTTGATGCGAAAACTATAAAAGAAAACTATGATCCCTGTAAGTATATTTAGACATATGTAAAGTTCACAAAAATATAAGACCTGTAACACTTCATGTGCTTTGTCTCATAAAATTTTTGAAAATATTTCTTTTACAGAATCTGTTTGAGTGGATTGATGTGCAACGTATTTCTCAAATCATATATTCTAATACGAGCAAATCTTGTGTGCGTGTGTGGTTATATATATACAAGCAGGGAAGATCGAGCTATGCTCGGTCATAATTATCTTCGAGTTCAAATATTTTGAGTATTTAGCTTTGAGTTCAAATAAACCCATGACCAAAATGATCCACTAATCAAATTTTCTCAAACATGTGACCAAGCCCAATTGTCTTCGCGTGTCCGAAAACCATAGGATATAAAATTTAGTCTAAATAGTCTGAGCAGCTTTTTAGATAAAATTAGCTTGACCCACAGTGACCCAAAAATGACCCATTAATCGAATTTTCTCCAGCATGTGACATAGCCCAATGATTTTCTCGTGCCCCAAAACAGTAGGATACAAAATTTAGTTCAAATCACCTGAGCCGTTATTAAGATAAAAATAGCTTGACCCATGATGACACATAACCAAAATGAACCACTAATCGAAATTTCTCGAACATGTGACCTACTCCAATAATCTTCTCGCTCCCTAAAACTGTAGGATACTAAATTAGTTTAAATCCTCTGAGCCGTTTTTAAGATAAAAATAGCTTGAGCCATAATGACCCATGATCAAAATGACCCACTAATCAAATTTTCTCGAACATGTAACCTAGCCTAACAGTCTTCTCGAGCCCGAAAACCATGGGATGCAAAATTTAGTCTAACTACTCTGAGCCTTTTTAAGATAAAATAGCTTGACCCATCACTAAAATGACCCACTAATTGAAATTTCTCGAACATGTAAACTAGCCCAATAGTCTTCTCGTTCCCTAAAACTGTCGGATACTAAATTTAGTTCAAATCCTCTAAGCGGTTTTTAAGATAAAAATAGCTTGACCCATAATGACCCATGACAAACATGTCCCACTAATCAAATTTTCTCGAACATGTGACCTAGCCCAACAGTCTTCTCGTACCCGAAAACCATAGGATACAAAATTTAGTCTGAGCTTTTTTTTAGATAAAATTAGCTTGACCCACAGTGACCCAAAAATGACCCATCAATTAAAGTTTCTCGAACATTTGACCCTGCCCAATAGTCTTCTCGTGCCCGAAAATGGTAGGATACAAAATTTAGTCTAAATCATTTGAACCGTTTTTTAGATACAATTAGCTTGACCCTAACCAAGGGTGACCCAAAATGACACACTAATCGAATTTTCTCGAACATGTGACCCAGCCCAATGGTTTTCTAGTGCCCCAAAACGGAAGGGTACAAAATTTTGTCAAAATCGTTAGAGCCGTTTTAAGATAAAATTCGCATATATATATATAACCACACACACACAAGATTTCCTCTTATTAGAATATACGAGCAGGGAAGACCGAGCTATGCTCGTTAAAAATTAGCTTTGAGTTCAAATATCCTGACGCATGACCAAAATGACCCACTAATCGAATTTTCTCAAGCATGTGACCTATCCCAACAGTCTTCTCGTGCCCAAAAATCATAGAAGGCAAAATTTAGTTTAAATAGTCTGAGCCGTTTTTAAGATAAAATAGCTTGACCCATAATGACCCATGACCAAAATGACCCACTAATTGAATTTTCTCGAAAATGAGACCTAGCCCAACAGTCTTCTCGTGCTCAAAAACCATAGGAGGAAAAAAAATCGTCTAAATAGTCTGAGCCGTTTTTAAGTTAAAATAGCTTGACCCATAATGACCCATGACCAAAATGGCCCACTAATCGAATTTTCTCGAACACATGATCTAGCCCAACAGTCTTCTCGTGCCCCAAAACCATAGGGTGCAAAATTTAGTGTAAATAATCTAAGCCTTTTTTAGATAAAATTAGCTTGACCCACAGTGACCCCAAAACGACCCACTAATCGAATTTTCTCCGACATGGGACCTATCCCAATGGTTTTGTCGTGCCGAAACTCGTAGGACACAAAATTTAATCAAAATCGTTAGAGCCGTTTTTTAGATAAAATTAATTTGACCCGCTTTGACCCAAAAAGGACCCACTAATCGAAAGTTCTCGAACATGTGACCCAGCCCAATAGTCTTCTCGTGCTCGAAAATGGTCAGATATAAAATTTAGTCAAAATCGTTTGAACCGTTTTTTAGATACAATTAGCTTGACTCTGACCCTTGATGACCCAAAATGACCTACTAAACAAATTTTCTCGAACACGTGACCTAGCCCAAATGTTTTCTGGTGCCCCAAAACGGTAGGGTACAAAATATCGTCAAAATCGTTAGAGGCGTTTTTAAGATAAAATTTGCATATATCATATATTCTAATACGAGCAAATCTTGTGTGTTGTTTTATATATATATATATATATATATATATATATGCAAATTTTATCTTAAAAACGGCTCTAACGATTTTAACGAAATTTTGTATCCTACCGTTTTGGGGCACCAGAAAACCATTGGGCTGGGTCACATGTTCGAGAAAATTCGATTAGTGGGTCATTTTGGGTCATGGTCTAGCTAATGGTATCTAGAAAACGGTTCAAACGATTTTGACGAAATTTTGTATCCGACCATTTTCGGCCACGAGAAGCCTATTAGGCTGTGTCACATGTTCGAGAACTTTCGATTAGTGGGTCGTTTTGGGGTCAACGCGGGTCAAATTAATTTTATCTAAAAAACGGCTCTAACGATTTTGATTAAATTTTGTGTCCTACGAGTTTCGAGCACGATAAAAGCATTGGGCTAGGTCGTATGTTCAAGAAAATTCAATTAGTGGGTCATTTCTGCGTCATTGTGGGTCAAGATATAAAAAGCGGCTCAATTTACACTAAATTTTGCACCCAATGGTTTTCGAGCACGAGAAGACTGTTGGGATAGGTCACATGTTCGAGAAAATTCAATTAGTGGGTCATTTTGGTCATGTGTCATTATGGGTCAAGCTATTTTATCTTAAAAACGGTTCAGAGAATTTGAAATAAATTTAGCACTCTACAGGTTTAGGGAACAAGAAGACTATTAGGCTAGGTCACATGTTCGAGAAATTTCGATTAGGGGGCCATTTTTGGTCATGGGTCATTATGGGTCAAGCTAATTTATCTTAAAAACGGCTCAGACTATTTACACTAAATTTTGCATCCTATGGTTTTCGGGCACGAGAAGACTGTTGGGCTAAGTCACATGTTCAAGAAAATTCAATTAGTGAGTCATTTTGGTCATGGGTCATGATATTTGAACTCAAATTTAATTTTTACCGAGCATAGCTCGGTCTTCCCTTCTCGTATATATATAACCACACACAAGATTTGCTCGTATTAGAATATATGATATGATATATATGCAAATTTTATCTTTAAAACGGCTCTAACGATTTTGACGAAATTTTGTATCCTACCATTTTGGGGTACCAGAAAACCATTGGTCTAGGTCACATGTTTGAGAAAATTTGATTAGTGGGTCATTTTGGGTCACCATGGGTTAGGGTCAAGCTAATTGTATCTAAAAACGGTTCAAACGATTTTGACTAAATTTTGTATTCTACCATTTTCGGACACGAGAAGACTATTGGGCTAAGTCACATGTTCGAGTACTTTCGATTAGTGGGTCATTTTTGGGTCAAAGCGGGTCAAGTTAATTTTATTTAAAAAACGGCTCTAATGATTTTGATTAAATTTTGTATCTTAGGGTTTTGGGGCACGAGAAAAGAATTGGGCTAGGTCCCATGCTCGAGAAAATCGGATTAGTAGGTCATTTTTTGGTCACTGAATGTCAAGCTAATTTTATCTAAAACGGGTCAGACTATTTTGACTGAATTTTATATCCTTCGGACACGAGAAAACAATTGGATTTGGTCACATGTTCGAGAAAATTTGATTAGTGGGTCATTTTGGTCATGGGTCATGATATTTGAGCTCAAAGCTAATTTTTACCGAGCATACCTGGGTCTTCCCTGCTCGTTACTAAAATCTGAGGAAGGAGCTTTCGTCAAGCTTGGGCAATAAATCACCTATTGTCGCAATTCGGCCACTTTCTGATTTGTTTTTCAGTATTAATGGATCACTATATTTATTTATGATACTGTAAATATTACGTCATGTATATATTACAGCGAGAGTTTTGTTAAATTGGCTTGCTAGTGCAAAACTGGGGTTGTTTGGGTACCTCTTTTTGGCGCCAAAGCTGACAATATTCCGCCAATTTTGACGTTAATTTGGCAATGCATGCAAGCATGAAAGTGCTGTACGAAAGTATGCACCACAATAGATTGTTATATTTTTCCGATTTTTCAGTTTTAACATCATGGTATCATTTAGTAATAACGTATCAACGTTATTGAAAGATGGACAGACACGTTTGTGTTTTATATCATAGATTAAAAGTTTGAGTAATTTTGTCATGCAGGATGAAGGTCAGTTAGGGTTAATTAAGGTATGGCTCAATATTATTTTCATAACAACTCAGAGAAGTCCAAAATAACTTTTTGTTTAGCTTATATCCCTTTGAACGTCTGAGAGATTTACTGCATTTTTCATAAGAAATGCTTATTAAACCCATGTTAAAATATGAGTGTCCCCAAAAAGATGAAACGCGCTTTAATTTTTTACAAGTTGAATAAAAGTGGCCAATGTAAATTGAAAAAAGTGTTCAAATTAAGGTAAGAAATAATATTATGTTAATGAAATAGTCCTCCTATTCATTTGAAAATGTTACATAATATATATATATATATATATATATATATATATATATATATATATATATATATATATATATATATATATATATATATATATATATATATATATATATATATATGTCCCTTAGACGAAGTTGGTCGATAAGAAAACTTTTCATTTTGTTCCAATAAGATCATTATAAAAAACTACATATCTGTATCTTTAAAATCAACTAAATTAGAATACAGGAAAAAGCTGACTTATAGCACTTTTGTGCGCCGTTTAAAATAGCATCCCATCTGTGAAAATAGTGATCATGTACAAATTGATGATGGTGTTCTTTTGATTAAAAACATGTTAACAACTATGAAAAAAATGCATCACAAATATATCTAAATAAAATGCTGTAATACTCAGGCAGAGATCACATAAACGAATGTAGTTTTAACCCATAGAAACAAAATTAAAAAATTTTAATTCCCAAAATACATTTAAAGTGTTTCTCTCATTATACACAACTGAGCTTTTCTAACAATGGTTCTGTAAGTCGCCCCTAATATTGGTGTAAGTATTGATTATCTTTTGTTTAAGGTAAACTGGATATGTAATATTGTCCGCATTTGAACTTTCTTACACTATCTCAACTACTTATATTTCTAGTTTTATATATGGTCCCTATTCACAATAGTCAATCTTCAATTAAGCATAACTCATTCAATTTTAAAGATACAAGTATCCAGTTTTTTGTAATAATCTTATTGCAGCAAAGCGACTGTTTCTTCTAACTGACCAATTTTGTCTACGGGAATCGTATTAAAACTTAAACAAGAACGAAAAATCATGCGTCAAGCATAGATTATGTAACACTTTCCAACGCTTCCAAAATAATTTTACGAATCATACTCTTTTATAAGCTAAAAGATAACATCTAAGTAATCCGAATACTTTATTCAGCCCTGTATAGGATCTATAGATTTGTATATATACTACATAGGATGCTAAATTTTAGTTCAGTTAGGAAACACGTAGCACAGTTTAAAATTCTCCGTCTGGAGTTAAATAATACGGAAATGTGTTCCCGAACTTTTGTACTTCCCTGTATAGGATCTACAGAATTTATACACACCACGTAATATACAAAAAGCGATTTAAAATTAAAATCGCATTCAGTAACTTAAAACGCACTTCCAGGAATTATTGTTAACATACAGTAGAGAATTCTTTTGTGTGTCCCTGTAAATGAACGATGACTGCTATACACACAATATTCTGTAGTAAGTCTCTTGTAATGAACCTTATATAAATTTCAATGCGTTTAAAATAGTGAAACATTATTTAAATAAACCGCAGACGATTTTTCTCCATAGACGTAATGTAACGGAATTCTTTTGACTGTCCCTGTAAAGTAAGTATAAGTGCTATGCACACCCTATTCCATATTAAGCTTCTTCTAATGCACCTTAGTGATATATATAAATTTCAATGCGTTTAAAGTATTGAAACATTATTTAAATAAACCGCAAATGATTTTTCCCCATAGACCGCAATGTAACGGAATTCTTTTGAGTGTCCCTGTAAAAAAACTATAAGTGCTACACACTTCCGTTGAAATAGGGAACATGCTATAGATAACGATTATAACATATAAAATTTGCAGGGCAAACGGAGCATATTTACGGGAGTTAGAGCACGGACAGACGGCAGACGGCAGACGGCCAGACGGCCAGACGGCAGACGGCCAGACAAACCGAAGTCATAAACACTTTTCAACTAGGTTGGAAAGTGTTAAAAATGGAAATAAATGGGAGACAATTTTTCAATTTTCATTGCATATTTATCTCCAACAGTAAAAAATTAATGCATGTTTCAACCTTTATGGGGCACTCCGTATTTTCTTTCGCTGTTTGATGCTACAGTACTTTCCATATTCCTCCATCGTAAATATTTCTTAAAACAAAGTTTTATTTAAAAAAAAAAATCTACGGCTAATTTTACAGAAAAATACGTGACAACTGCTTAGTTGGGTGCTTTTGTATAACATCTTTTAGGCAATCAAGTTTCTTATTATTATTAATTTAATGATAATTGTTTCTTGTAGTAGAAGATGAGGTTCATCAAGAATGGAAAGAATTAAGAGAGTTACCCGGTACTGACAGCAGTTATTATACAAAAGAAGCAAGGGAAGAATTAAGAGAACAAATTAAAGATAAAAAAGAAGAAGAGAAGAATGCTTTAGCTGAAGTAGATCTTTTAAGTTTATTTCTATAAACAAATATTCTATTTAAATTAGATATTTAATCATTTATTTCACTTTTCATAGTATTGTTAACTTTTCCTAAACATTCTACTTAAATGTAACTTATTTTTTTTATCATTCTTATGCATTCTATTTAAGAATATTTAAAAAAGCTTATAATTTTGTTCTTTTTTAAAAATACTAAATAAGTGTTAACCACGAACGAAAATATACAAAAGCCTCTTTCGAGTTATCCATGACTACGAAAAGTGTTCTTTATCTTTAAAAACCTCCGAAACCAATACATTTTCGAAATTTAAAGAAGCATTTATAAAAACAAAGTTTCTTTTTCCGTCACTGATTTTCGGAGAAGTTTCTGACTAGTTTTTATAAGTTATTAATCAGTTTTCTGAACCCGGGATATAGGTTTATCAGATGCTTTCAATTCTCAAGTAAATATTTTCATTTTCAACAAACATGAAAAATCAGCAGCATTAACATTAAAACTAATATTTTTTAGTTACTCTTGTATGCATAAATTCAGTTACGCAGCTGAAAATGTTTAATTAAGAATGTATAGCATTCTAAAAAACGATATTTTCATTTGAGAAAACTGTTTAATACACTGTAAAAACTACTCGAAAACATTTCCGAAAATCAATGGCAGCAAAAAAAACTTTTTTTATAAATGCTTCTTTAAATCTCGAAAATATATTGGTTTTTGAGATTTCTAGAGATAAAGAACGCTTTTCGGAATCGTGTATCTCTGACGGAGTTATTGTAAATTTTCGCTCGTGTTTATATTATATTTTCATAGAGTAAGAAACATTTGTCTTTTTTAACAGTGGCAGGATATTATGACCAGTCCCATAAAATTGCGTTTATTTATATCTGGTACGCAAATCATTTTCATTTCTTTTTGGAATGCAAATTAAATGTCTTTAATAGGTGTCGAAAAGCCGATTGTATCAAATATATAAGCATAGATCATTTCATTTTAGTTCTCAAATGCTTCTCCATTATTCAGTAACAAGGTATTACTGCAAAATCATTATCATACTAGGGTTGGCATTACGTCAATGTAATACAAAAAAAATTGCATTGAACGCATTCTTCCAATAGTAAATTTATATTCAAATCATCAATTTAAAAATACTACATTAAAAACTCAGTATTTAAAAATATTTACTATTCTCTGTATTCATCAAAGAGCTGGATCGCAGATCGGACATCCTTGTTTGAAACAACCCAGAGAATCTAACCAAACAAGGAAATACAAAAATACCAGGAAAATATTTACAGAGCACAGTCATCACATTTATGCGATTAACTCTAAATCTCAAAAGTTACAAAAAAAATATTCATGAGAGATGTAATGCCGTTTTATAGTAGATGGGAAACGCAAGGGAGGCTTTAATGCACACGGCACCACGAGAGAGACTTTTTTCAGAGCGCCTACACTGATATTTTTAAAAGTAACTATTAACCAAGTACATGGTGAACACAAAGTGTATAGCCGGGTTTCATAGTAAAATATGCCCTTGAGTCAAAGAGATTTTGTCCTACATGAATCGATAGCCCTTCAATTGAGATGCGTTTCTGCCAAGTTTGAAGCATTTATCTCAAGCTTATGGGTGGTTATGACTCTTAATGTCCTCTTTGGAAAAAAGTGCATTGTGCCGAAACTAGCGGTCGAATTTCACCGATCAAAATCAGGCATGCGTAATATTACCATACAAATAGTGTATATATATATTTTTTCAAATTTGTTTCAGCAAAAGAACAAGTTTTTACAAATAAAAAAGTCAATACAAATAAATTTATTTTAAAGAAGTGTAATGGTAATTAACAATAATAGTACCATTAATAAAGACGCATTTATACGACTACTGCTCTTAAAAAAACAAATAAATACTAATGCCTGAGAAATGGTAGAAACTAAAGTAAGATTTAAGGTTTATTATATTTCCCTTGTTTTTTTATTGAACTTTTTAATTAAGAACATATCAAAATATTTGAGTGACCCCTTTCATTTTTTACCGCAAATACTACGAGGATGATGTACATTTGGTGTGAGTTTCAACTTTCTACGCCTGAGTGCATCATAAAAAAGTTAAAAACTTATTCTGAGGGACGTTTCGAGTTGTGTGTGTTATTGCAAGTGTATCCGCAGCATTATGTACATTTTAAGTATGTAGCTATGCTGTTGGTGGCGATCATTTGAAAGAAAGCATTATGTTTTGTTAGTTGACAGTTGACTGCTATTTTTTGTATAGTTTTTGCCGCAGTTTGACTTAACACTGTTGTTGATTACCGTTTAGAAAGGTTTGTAAGTAACATATTTTAATTCATTCATTGCATTGAGTTATATTTAATCAATTGAACTATTATATATACAGAGCCGTTTTACCAGCAGGGAAAACTTCCACCAGTAAATTTTAGTAGAAATTCTTGCCTCATTTAAACGTCCTATTCACGAAAAATTACTGTCATGAATAAGAATAAAATTTCTATTCATTTTTACTGGTGGAAGTTTGCCCCGTTGGTAATCAGGCTCTGTATATATAATAGTTCAATAAATTAAATATAACTCAGTGCACTGAATGAATTAGAATATGTCACTTACGAATCTTTCCAAACGTTAATAAACAAAAGTGTTAAGTCAAACTGCGCCGAAAACTCAATAATAATAATAATAATAATAATAATAATAAAAATCAGTCAACTGTCAACTAACAAAACACAATGGTTTCCTTCAAATGATTACCACCAACACCAACGGCATAGCTACATATGTAAACTGTACATAATACTGCGCATGCACTTGCAATAACCCCCCTCCCCCCCCCCACACACTGGAATAAGTTTTTTTTGTATGATGCATTCAGCGTAGAGAGTTGAAACTCACACGGAATATACAACATACCTCGTAGTATTTTCGGTAAAACAATGCAGGTGGTTATTGAAATATTTCGATATGTTCTTAATTAAAAAGTTCAATTCCAAACAAGAAAAATGTAATAAAACTTGTTATTTTGTTTAAACAAATCTGAAAAAAATATCCACTATTTGTATGGTAATATTACACTGATGTTACATATGTCTGATTTTTTTCGGTGAAATTCAACCGCTAGTTCCGTCACAATGCACTTTTTCCAAGACGAGCATTAAGGGTCATAAACGCACATAGGCATGAGACATATGCTTCAAACTTGGCAGAAACGCATCTCAATTGATGAGTTATCGATACATGCAGGACTCGACATAGTTGACTCAAGGGCATATTTTACGATAAAACCCGACTATATCCTTTGTTGGAAAATTTCGTTACTGAATAATTTGCAAAATATTAATAGTAAAGTACCAATTCAATAGCAAATTAGCAGTATTATATCCTAAGTTTGTGGCCCCACCAGTGGCTGAGAGGTTCTGCTCTCGAAGCTGGTAGACGGGAGGTGCTGGGTTCGATCCCAATCGCTCCCGTCGGCCTAATCGTTCGGAGTTTTCGTGGTTTTCTTCGAGCCGTGGATTTATCCATGCGTAAATACGGGTTAGGTTCCCTTAGAAAGACCCCCCAGAAGGGCACTCCCCCCGGGCCTATATCCCAAGTGTAGATAATTGGCCGTCAATAATCAACCCAACCCAACCCTAAGTTTGTGGATAGTGCTGCAGTCCCAGTGTGGATTGATGGTGGAGGAGTTATACCAAGACCATCATACTACCACCAGACTTCATACATTGACTTTTAAGGGAGAAAACTCCTAGATTTCAATATATGGGATTTTGTTAATGATATAGTTATCCGCTTCCGAAATCCAATCCTGAGCTACGATCATCAATCAACACTACACTTGGTTTGATAGACGAGGCACAAACATACGTCAAGAACTGATTTACCGATCAGACATATACAGATTTACACAAAAGCAGCCGCATCAAACATCTGCAAAGAAAAAATAAATGATTAAATTTTGTGTCTTTTAATCATAAGTACCGATACATTTGGATGTATTACTACCCACAATAAACCATTCACTTTTGCCAAGTTAATTTATGTCCACCCTCTATTTTGCGTTTTTTCCGTCCCTTAGCTTTTAACGGCCGGGTAGTAGCCCGACAAAAACCGGCCCAAGGCAAAAAACTACAAAACCCATGAATTTATCCAATGAAAAGGTGTTTCTGAACTACACTGCTCAAAACAATTAAAGGATATTTGAAGTTTTATATAAAATAAAGATATAAACGAAATTTTTTTTGCCGAAAATAGAAGAAGAGAATCACAAATGCAAATTTTTCTGGTTTTCAAACTGTGGAGTATGCAAATTTTGAGTTCGACGTCAAAAACGTCGCTTCAGCGGCAGCGAATGAAATTTGACTTTCAACTGGATAAAAGAGAATGAAGACAAGGATGATCGGCATTCAGTGATTGCTTTGTTTCGATGAGTACGATGTCTCAGCGAAGTCATTTGACAGATTCAGAAGCTTGGAGAATTGTTGGTAGGTTAGAAGGGGGCCAAACTCCAGCCGAAGTAGCGCAAGCCATTGGAGTGTCACAAAGTGTCATTTCCAGGATCTGGAACCGTTTTTTGGAGAGTGGATGTGCAGGCCGAAGACCAGGGCAAGGTCGTAGACGGGCAACAACGCCCAATGAAGATCGGTATTTAGCGTTAACAGGTCGGAGACACCGAAACATGAACGCTACTCTTCTCCAACAACACCTTCGCTCGGCTACAGGCACCACAATTTCAACTCAGACTGTCCGAAACTGGCTCCATGCTGTAGGTCTGTATGCTCGCCGACCGATGGTATGTGTTAGATTAACATCAAGACATCGTCGCGACCGCAGGGAGTGGGCAACCGAGCATGTCAACTGGAGGAGAAATGAATGGAGCAATATTCTGTTTTCTGACGAGTCCCGTTTTTCTGTGCATCCGGATAATAGGCGTATTTTCATCTGGAGGGACCGTGGCAATAGGAATAATCCTGCGTTCGTGCACGAAAGTGTCAGATTTGGCGGTGGAGGAGTGTTGGTGTATGGTGGCATCTCCATTGACGGGCGCACTGACCTCTACATCATTCGAGATGGAGCTCTGACTGGTCGCCGATATAGGGATGAGATCCTCAGACTTCTTGTAGTCCCTTACGCTGCAGCAATCGGAGATAACTTCATTTTAATGGACGATAACTGCAGGCCACATCGTGCAAACCTGGTGGAGGATTTCCTTTTCGAGGAAGGAATCGTTCGAATGGAATGGCCAGCGTGTTCTCCAGACATGAATCCAATCGAGCACGTTTGGGACGCTCTAGGAAGACGAGTTTCTGGCCGCCAACAACCCCCACCAACTCTCCAAGAACTGGAAAGAGCTCTTCTGGAAGAGTGGGGCAGAATACCCGAACTCGTCATTAATAGCCTCATTGAGTCCATGCCTCAAAGGTGTTCAACGTTGCTGGCCGCCCGTGGAAACCATACCCCCTACTGAAAATGATTTTCTTTGAAGAAAACACCTTTTCTTATTCTTTTTTTCTCATATGCACAAATTGTGTTTTTTTCCTTTTGTACACAAATGCGCAATAAAATGCATTTTTTTTCTGCCAAACATGTGTAATTTATTCTCATATAACCTACTATGTCTGTCGACCATGTATCAATCAGCTAAAAAGTTTCTCAGATACAAAATCCACCTAAAACTGCAATATCCTTTAATTGTTTTGAGCAGTGTAATTGTTAAGCGTATAAGAAAAGTAGCTGTGAAGTGTACTAAAATAATAACATTGCTCCCGATAGAAAAAATATATTTTAGATTTGATTGTGGTGACATTTAATAATTTTAAGGTTTGAAATATAGAAATTTCAACCTTATTATACACACACACACGCACAATTTTAATGTAGTAATTTTAAGGTTTTTCAATATAGAAATTTAAATCTTATTATACACACACACACACACACACACACATATATATATATGTATATATATATATATATACAAGGTGTATCTGAAATGCTTCAACAAACTTAGAGCGATGATAGTACTCATCAAGACGAACAAAAAATGCAATGGAACATGGGGTCGCAAATGAAGTTTAAAAGTTGAAAATCGTAAAACTAATAAAAATATCGAAGTCTCGCATGCTGCTATTCTGCAGAACTGGGTAGTAGCACGAAACTGGTTTTCCTTTCACTTTGTGCATATCCGGTCAGAAAGAGATAACAAAAAGGTGGAAGAAAGCCAAACAAATCTGTGAGCAGGAATCACGTATGCAAATTTTCCATCTTCTTTGAAACAGACCAATAAACGCAACTTTGCAGCAAGCATGCGTTGTGAGTACATGAACCGCCAACGACGATAGGTAGTATCATTGCGAAAACATTTTGTTTGTGCTTTTAGTAAGAATGGCTACCTATTCCAATAACGAAATGGCTGATATGCATATGGACGTGGTGACCCTGTTACTTGGCCTCCACGCTCGCCGGACCATAATCCTTTGGATTTCTTCTTCTGGGAACAGATGAAATCCCTCATTTATGAGAAGCCAGAATAAACGCCAGAAGAAGTAGTAGAGCGTATTGTGATCGCTGCAGCAGAAATCCAGGAAACTTCCGGAATCTTCGAGCTTGTCCGCCAATCGTTCCTCCGTAGATGTACTCTGTGTAATAATGTCCGCGGTCGACACTTTGAACAATTGTTGTAAAATATTTGTTTTCTCTGGACATCACCAGCTGCGTTGTACCTATTCTGTGCAATAAATAATTTTCTGGAGGGTTTCTTTCTTGTCTCAGTTTGTCCATTTCCAGACGCGTTTTCTCGATTTTCATCCTTTAAACGTCATTTGCGACCCCACGTTCTATTGCATTTTTTGTCCGTCTTCATGAGTACTATCATCCCTCTAAGTTTGTTGAAGTATTTCAGATACACCCTGTATATATATATGTGTATATACATTACAGGGTGCTTCAAAAAATGTGCACACATTTTCCAAGTAGCATAGAATTATGGCTCATGTGAGTTGATATGGGTTCACTTTTGCCCACATGGGCCCATAAAGATGTGCTACTTGGGTTATTTACTAATAATTGGCACCTCTTCTTTTTCTTTCAGTTTTAACTAATTTGAAATAATGGCTGAAACCAGATTAAACTTTGAGTAAAGAAAATTTACCCGAAAATGTTATTAGAAGTTCGAAAACGTAGCTGAAATGCAGAGACTGTTTGGGAAAGAGTTTCAATAGAACCTTCTAAGCTATTTACAATTTCTAGAATTAGACTATAAGTTTAACCCATTAACGCCCAACAGTTCTTACACTTCTTTTAATTCTTCGACACTAGTTTTTCCCATGTAGTAATTCTGAGTTATTTAATGACTCAAAATTTGAGATTAGATAATGAGAAAATTTCCGTACTAAAATACTGGTATTGAAATTTAAAAGTTTTGTTCGGTTGTAGGTGATCTAGAAATAGATCGCTGGGCAGTAATGGGTTAAGAGCCTACATCAGTCACGCGAAAAAACGCTCCAGTTAATGTTAAGTCTATGGGAAGGTTATAGCGCGATTTCTCGCTCGCATTTTAATATTTTTAAATGATTTTTTTTGCATAGGATAGCTGAGGTCGATCTCTAACGTTGTTAGTTTTTACTTTTTTGATTTTGGTTCCAGTTTTTTCATATAAGGGTAATTTCACTTTCAGAACCGGTTCCAACCGGTTTCAAAATTTAAAATGTCCGCTTATAAAAAACCGTAACCAAAATCGAAAAAGTAAAAACTAAAAACGTTAGAGATCGACCTCAGCTATCCTATGCAAAAAAAATCATTTAAAAATATTAAAATGCGAGCGAGAAATCGCGCGATAACCTTCCCATAGACTTGACATTAGCTGGAGCGTTTCTTCGCGTGACTAGCGTAGGCTCTTAAGGCAAATGGAACTGTTTAAAATTTTCACATGCAATGTTCGGGAAGACAACGTTTATTAAAAACCACCGCAAATGAAGACAGGCTGGTAGAAACCTAAATCGTTCATTACGGTCGTAATAAATGGTTTAATTTTTTAAAATAAATATCACAATTTTCGTAATTTCTGTTTTACTTGCATTGTAAATATAATTTTTTTACTTGAAATTTAATATTTAATAAAATTAATACTATGTTTTTCTGAATGTACAACAATAATGGGTTTCTCTTTCCCTTAAGTAATCGAAAATTCTTGTAAATACAAAGCATCCGGTTTCCGCGCAGCTAGCAATTAATAAAATCCCTGTTTAATGCATTTTAAAAATATATTTTAAAACTGCATATGAAAGTAGTAAAATTTCTAAGATACATACTTGTATATATATTCAGCATTTATTTTTAGCAGGAATTTTTCCATTGTTAATTATATCGATTTATCTGTTTGCTATTTGCAGGAAAATTCCGGTATGTTCGAAGCTTTAGAGATCCTTCCTTTCGAAGTTCTTCAAGATGCAGAAGTGTACGGTCGAGCTGTTAGTACTCTTGCTGAAACTAAACCACTCAACAAAAATAGTAAGGTAATTGCCATTTTTAAATTCATCTGCATGTTGTCATTGATGGGCAACAACAAGCCATGGTGAGGGAGAGGAAAATTGCCCCTTTTTAGAATTTCAAATATAATAACCTAAATTGTCTTTTTTACTTTCTTCAATCTTTACAATAAGAAAGTATTGGATTCATGAAAATTTTCGACTTCCGGTTTTCGACGGATTTATAGGTTTTAGAAAGTCCTGAACACGATTTGATTGTTTTTAGAAAATGTCTGTCTGTGAGTCTGTGACTGTGACTCTCTGTCTGTCTGTATGTGACAAAACTTTTGTGGGCGCTCTATCTCAAGAACTAATGCACGAAATTTAATAAAACTTTATATTCAGTTAGTTCCTGATATAAATTGGTGCTGGTTAGTTTTTGGTGAAAATCGCTCAATAGGTGGCGCTACTATGCTGCATTTTTCGCAATTTCCGAAATAGCTCTATCTTAAGAAGTAATGCACTTATTTTCATCAAACTTCAGATTCATTTAAACTTTGACATAAATATACGCTGATTACGTTTTGGTGTAGATATCACAACAGGTGGCGCTGCTATACAACTTTTTCATGATTTTTACGATAGCTATATTTCAAGAGCTATTGCACGGAATATAATAAAACTTTAGATTCTGTTAGACCTTGACATAAATAGATGCTGCTTACGTTTTGGTGTAAGCAGCTTTGGTGGCACTGCTATGCTACTTTTATCATTATTATCACGATGACTATATATCAAGAACTAATGTGCGGATTTTCATCAAACTTCAGATTCAGTTAGACGTTGACATAAGTTGTTGTTGATTAGGTTTTGGTCTAAATCTCCAATTCAATGCAAGAAGAGCAAGCATCGGAAAGATGCAATGGGTTTAGAGATATGTTCATTAGCTAAAGCTGAAACATGGAGCTTAAAAGAATTATTGAAAAATTTTAAAGCTATTCTATGCGAGTGGCTCTACTAAATCAAGAGGAATACGGATGGATCTATTGATAAATACAAGGCTAGTTTATTTGCTAACGGTGTTGTGACAAAAATGGGAACAATTCGTTAAATTCTCAGTATAGCAGCTAACAAAAGTATGCATCGTACACAGTTTGATATTTGTTCAGAATTTTTATATGGTTAACTTGATAAAGCTAATATGAAACAACTAGAGGGTTAAAGTGATGATACTAATCGAATCTGTATACTAAAACAAAAGTCTCTATGATCTAAAACAGACTTCTCCGTGTTGGAATAGGTATTTTGGAGAATTTTTGTCGGAACTTGGGTTCTTAACCAGCGAAGCTGCTCCATGTTTATGTAGCAGAGACAAAAGTGAAAGGAATTGATTGTTAGTTAATATGTTGATGACGGATTGGTTGCAGGAACCGATTTACAAGAATCAGAAAAATTCATAAAAGATTTGAAATCAGGATTCATAACATAACCAAACCAGCAACTTATTTCCTCGGTCTTGAAATACATTATTGGATGGAAGTATAAAAATCAATCAAAAAGCTTATACCAAAAGAGTTCTTCAAAACTTTGATATGGAAAACAGAAAATCAGTACTTACTCCTATGCTTAAAGAAAACACAGTTGAAGAGAAAAGTGAAGAGAAGAGTGAAGTGAGAGAAAGGCGAAGACCTTCCCTTATAGAGAAGCTGTTAGGTCATTTTGATTGGTACAAGACCAGATTCAGCCTACTAAGTTCGCGTTCTCTGTTGTCATTTAGAGAATCCTACTAAAGACGATTGGATTAAACTGAAGCGTGTACTTAGATACATTGGAGGTACCTGTCATAAAGGTATTATGTACAAACAAAGGTTACTAACAAAGGTTATTAGAGTCCTATAGTGATGAAGATTTCGGTTGAGGCAAAGAATCAGCAAAATCAACTAGAGGTACAGTAATCCCTTGACATTCGCGAGGGTTACGTTCCAGGAAAACCTCGCGAATGTCAAATTCGCGAATGTTAAGTCTATCTCTTTGCACTAAAAAGGGGATGTTACGTTCTATGGAATTTTAATTAGAGTGGCACTGCATTTAAAAACAAAAGACTATAGTTATTAATAATGCATTATGCCTAAAATATATTTAGAAGTTAAATGTACGCACATATTCATAAACATGACATTTATTTACGAAAGATAATTCAAGACTGACTAAAGTAGTTTTGTCTCTCTCTATCCACAAAGAGATGATAGTGTATTAGTGGGTCAGTATGCGATACAATATTAAAATACGATACTTAAACACAACTAAATGCTTCAGAAATGCTTTAATATTCCATCTAACAGCAGTTTCAACTGTATCACTACGACAACCTGAACATGTTAGATTAATATTAGATTAAAGATGTCGTTACCACTTTTAATATAACCATTCATTGAATATTCTGATGTTGTTATTATTTTACTTTTCTACAATACTCGCTTCTTTTGCATTTGGCAATAGAAAATTGATCTGAAAATAGATACTAAGAAAAGAAGAGAAATAATCTTTAACCACTATAAATTCTGAAAAAGAAAGAGATAATAAAAAAAATCGCGAATGATCAAATTAGATTCTCGCGAATGTTAAGTTTTCCCGCATTTTCATGTTCGCGAATAATCAAAACTCGCGAATGTTAAAACCGCGAATGTTGAGGGATTACTGTATTATGATGTTACACAGTGGTGGCGCTATAATATGGTTTATCCATAGACAATCAACAATCAATAATTGCAACTTCTACGACTGAAGCTGTAATAATAGCTGCTAATGAATGTTCCAGAGAAGTAATTTTGCTAAAACGTTTTTTTTTGTGGTGTTACACAGTTAGATTGAATACCAGTGCTTCAAATTGATAACGCAGAGCTGTAATCAGATTAGTATAGAATCCAGAATTTCACTGTGGTACCAAGCATATCAACATCAAACCTTTTTTCACCAGAGAAAATGTTTTAGAAGAGGAATTACTGTTACAACAGGTATATACAGAAGATAAAATTATTTATATGATGACTAAACCTTTATTTAAACCAAGATTATTAACTCTATGTGCTAAAATAGGTCTTTCGTGACTGTTTATTGTAAATTTTTAAGAGTTAATTATTTGCATTTTTTAACAAGGTAAAGTGTTAAAGATCAATGATTTATAGTTATGTTAAAAAATTGCAATAGTCTTCGTTTGTGGTAAGACGGCAAGAGTCTTGTGTATACAAAATTTAAGTTTTAAGTTTTTAGCTCACAGGCTATCAAAGCCTGAGAGCTTATGTGTCCGCCGGTTCTGTATGTACGTACGTATGTATGTATGTACGTAACGCGATAACTCTTGATAGAACTAACCGTTTTACTTTAAATTTTGTTTATAGGTTCCTTGTGATAAGGCGCTTCCCTGATTAGTTTTGGAGGTTCATTGGTTAAGCATAAAGGGGGGAAATGGGGGGCTAACCCCCCCATAATTTAGATAAATAGGTTTTTCATGCAGAATTATCCCATTTTCCTCAAATTTTGTATATATGTTCATTTTGATAATGCGCTTCAGTCAATAGTTTTGGGGGTTCATTGATTAAGTATAAAGGGGGAAAGGGGGGATAACCCCCCCCCTAATTTAGATAAATGAGTTTTTATGCAGAATTATTCGATTTTCTTCAAATTTTGTATATAGGTTCATTGTGATAATGCGCTTCTCTGAAGAGTTTTGGGGGTTCATTGGTTAAGTATAAAGGGGGAAAGGGGGGGGGGGCTAATCCCCCCTTAATTTAGATAAATGGGTTTTTCATGCAGAATTATCCGATTTTCTGCAAATTTTGTATACAGGTTAATGGTGATAAAGCGTTTTCCTGATGGGTTTTGGGGATTCATTGTTTAAGTATAAAGGGGGTAACGGAGGGCTGTCCCCCCTTAATTTAGATAACTGCGATTTTCATGCAGAATTATGCGATTTTCTTAAAATTTTGTATATAGGTTCATTGTGATAAGGCGCTTTCCTGATTAGTTTAGGTGGTTCTTTGGTTAAGTATAAAGAGGGTAAAGGGGGGGGGGGCTTATCCTCCCCCCTTAATTTAGATGAATGTGTTTTTCATGGAGAATTGTCCGATTTTCTTCAAATTTTGTATATAGGCTCATTGTGGTAAGGAGCTTCCCTGGTTAGTCTTGCGGTTCATTGGTTAAGTATAAAGGGGGTTACGGGGGGGGTAATCCCCCTTAATTTAGATAAATGGGTTTTTCATGCAGAATTATCCGATTTGCTTCGTATTTAGTATATATGTTCATTGTAATAAAGGGCTTCCCTGATTAGGTTTGGGGCTGAATTGTTAACTATAAGGGGGTGGGGGAACGGGGGGGATGATCCCCCCTTAATATATTGTCGATTTCTTTATTTTTCGAGGGGCGTATTTCAAATTCTTTGAAATAAGTGTATAATATACAATTAGTGTGAATAGCCTGTGAGCTCAATGCCCTCAGTTTAACTGGGCAGTTTTCTTTTTTATTATCATCGTTAACCATACCAGTAGTATGTATGTAATATTAAACTATTTCTTTTTTATTTCTAGTAATCTTATGCTTTTCTACTAGGTTGATTAATTTTAACAGTTATTTCATAAAATTAACAAAAACTAGTTTTAAGTAGGAAAAAGTAGCATTATCCAACATGTTTCCGTTAAAACTAAAATTAACAAAGAACGGTCAAATTTAGGTTTTAATTAAAAATTTTACACGATAGTTTTTTTTTATCCTATTAGCGCCCCTTCTGGGGAAATGTATAACGATTCAATTTAAAATCACTTTCCACGGGCGAATTTCACTCACATCTTTAAAATAAGCTTCCAATATTAGGTAGCTTTCATTACAAAAAGTAAAAAACTACCTATTTGCAGCCGTTCGGAGGAAAGCAATTCCGAAAATTTTCGGTATGTATTTTCACCGATCATTACTCACAAACCCCAAAACCCCCCTCCCTTCAAATGTTGATTTATATATATATATATATCTATATATATCTGATATATATATGTCATACGATGGCACTCGTATTTATAAACCGTTTTGGAAGAAACTAAGCGTGTGTATTAAGCTCCCCAATATCTCGACCAAGTTCGTTGGCCAGAATAGTCCGTCATCTTGTTCCAAATCTTCTATAATGGGATTCTTTGCATTTTAGCTTGCTGCTTTCGAGTAACATTAGGTAAAATTATAAAACGAAGATATGGGAAAGCTATCTTTTACTCCCGGTACAGGCCAAAAATAATTTTAAATTTTTTGTTTTGATAAAAATTTTCACGTGATAGGTTTTCGTGTTAATGGAGCCCTTATTGAGAATTACATAACTACGAAAATTAAACTGATTTCCCATGAACGCATATCCCTAAAATCTACTTAATAAGCTTTTGCCATGATCAAATGTATGTTTTGATAAACAAATCCACGTCGTAGGTTCTCCTATGCTAGTTGCGACTCTGGTAGGTAATTGCATAACTACGCAATTTAAACCCACTTCCTACGAATGAATTTCCCTCAATTCTTCAGAACAATCTTTCGCCATAGTCAAATTTATATTTGGTAAGTATTTTACGCTACTTTTTTTATGCTGGTTGCACACCAAGCGAGAAATTGCGCGATTAAAATTTTAAAATGCTTTTTTTAATCGTTCCTCATAAGGTAACCATACTTAAAATTTAGATAGGTCAGATTCAACCCAAATTTCTTTTTCGCCAATAAACCGCATTACGGGAAATAGAGTAAATTTAAATGTAATTGATCATTTATGTTTTTCTGCTCTATAACCGCCATGTTCAACTTGAAAATAAATTAATTTCTTATGTGTTTTTCGATAGAAAATTCAAACTCGAGTTGAAAATATTTGAATCGAACAGCAGTTTGTTTTGGCTTAACAAATATTCTATTGAAATACAAGTTGGCCGGTCCGGCAGCGTGGTTGGTAGCGGAGGCGACTGCCACTGTGAGGGCTTGGGTTCGAATCCTGGTAAGGCATGAATGTCATTGTGTGTGTGTCTTCAGTGCTGTCTACTTACTTGGGTCTATCCCGTCTTCAAGAAGAAGATTTACGTAATTTGTCAAAGTCCTGTATGTATTTTTGTGAATAATAAATATGGATCATTCGAGACAACAGCCTTGTAGCTTATAGGTCTCAAAGTAATCTATGTCAAATGTCAAAAATGTCAAAATACAAGTTGATTTTAACATATGAAAATTTATTTATCTTTATGATGTTAACACATAAAATTTAATTTAGATATAGCGCATTTTTTTTATGGGAAACTTAATACTTTTAAAAGGCTCTAAAGATATCTTTCTTTCTTTCATCCTTTAAAAAAAATTAAAGTCATTTTTTTTAAATGTATACCATTCATTCACCGATTACCGATTAATGACCTGAATTATATTATATATAAATATAATTATATTATATAATTATATTATATATAATTATATATAAATTCACCCTGAATTATAAGCGATTGCTGCATCATGACGATTTTTCTCAAGTTGCCCCGTCTTGAAATATGGTTCTAAACGCCAACTAGCTTCTTTCGAAAGATCCTTTGCCTTTATCAGAAAATAGAAAACGCTATTCGATTTCTCAAAATTGCGTTTCAGTTACAACTAAATTTAACTGGATATGATAAGACATTTTCCATTATTAACAGTTCTTAGCAGCTAAAACTAGCTCTAACTGAGAGGTATTTTAGAGTTAAAATCCAAATTCAGCTAAGGCGATTCTCAAAAAAAAATATGTAATTCCCCGATCAACAATGTGAAACTTTCTGACAAATTAACGGACTGCCTTTAATCATAAAATCATTCAATTGGATGTTATGACTAGTAACATGATTTGGAATGTAATCGTGTTTTAATTTTTCATGCTGCGGCACTGGTTGAAAAACCTTGTTGTTTAATATATATTGAAATATTATTAAGTAATTTTATGAAATTATATTACAGGTTTTACTGAATACTTACATCAGAGAAATGTTTGAAAGCACAGAAAACGGAGAAGTTGCTCATTCAGAAGATAAAGAAATAGGAAACATGATAATTGCTAACACGATGAACTGCCTCTCAAAGGTATCAAATAAAGTTATAGGAATATGTAATTAATATGATATCTATGCAAATTATGGTACATTTTAAATTTAGTTAATGTTTATTACTATAATAATATGTTATCATTGAGCTTGTTTCCCTCACTTTAAATAATAAGAAAAACGAACATTCTTAAATGCATTTCCCTTTTGTTTTATTTATTATAGTTTTTCTCTGCAAATACTTTTAGTATTTTCTACTGTATGGTTAACATAATAAAATGAAAGCTATGGAGAGTTTGGAACTCTTTCAGAAAAGAAATCTTAACTACGCTACTGTACCATACAGGGTGTTCCAAACACATTGAACGTGCTTTAATTTTTTATCTGTTGGAAATACGCAGGCAATGTAAATTGTAAAAGTGTTCAAAATAAGATAAGAATTAAGATTATGTGAATGAAAAAGTCTTGTCACTAATTTTCAAAAATGAAAGCGATGGAGAGTTTAGAACTCTTTCAGAAAAGAAATCCTAACTACGCTACTGTACCATACAGGATGTTCCAAAGAGATTGAACGTGCTTTAATTTTTTACCTGTTGGAAATACGCAGGCAATATAAGTTGTAAAAGTGTTCAAAATAAGACGGGAAATAAGATTATGTGAATAAGAAAGTCTTATCACTAATTTTTAAAAAATGTTATACTTTTAAAAAAGTTTTACGATCCCTTAAGTCTTATAAGTTGTTTTTAGAACCATTTTCTCCATACTCTGGCAAGTGCAACAATGAAAATTCCATTCTTCCACGACCAAAATTAACCACGTTATGGTACTTTGCATTTTATGAAATGTCGGAGCTTTCAAGCACTAATAATGGAAAGACGTTTAATGCCTGAAAGCTCCAAAATTTCAAAAAATTCAAAGCGTTTTAACTCGGTAAGTCTTGTTAGAAGAAGAATTGATTTTTCACTTTTAGGTGCGTTACTAATAATATAAATACGTAACACCTATAATTGTCGTCTGGTCTGTCCGTCCGTTCGTTTGTCCGCATATAACAGAGCAAAAACTACCCAACCGAATGATTTGAAATTTAATATATACTATAATCGTTGCACTTCGTTTTGCAACTATTAATACAGAATTTAACATTAGGAGTTCCAAACTTTAAACCTTTACAATTCTTAAACTACTGGACTGAATGACTTCCCGTTTGGTATCTTTGGGTAAAATGTACGTAAAAAGCCAAGTATGATGTCAAAATTTGGTGTTAGTATTGAAATTTTTTAAAGTTTGGTACAATTTCATTATGAAGATCTGTGCTTTTTTTTTAAATATATATATTTTATTTATTTTACATAAATGAAAAGAAGACTTAATTTCCAGTCGAATGGCTATTTCTGTTTTTCTTCTATGACTATTTAGAGATTCAAATGTATGGTGTGTTGTCTCTCTTTTTTTTTGGGAGGGGGGGGGAGGGCTGGGGGGATCGACTGTACCTGTTTAAGTTTTTGTGTTTGTAAAATGGGACAATATGTTTATGCCAAATTTGACTCTCTTTTATTTTGTACAGATTTAATTTTCTTTTCTTCAAAAAACTCTACTGTATTTCTAATGTTGTGTTCCTGTGTAAATATCCGTTAACCTTACATTTAGAAGTAACCTTTTGTTCCGTGTGGTGAAATTAATTAAAAGAGCATGAGATTATTATGCATTATTCAGAAACTATGTAATCGAATAGCGTTTTCTTTTTTCTGATAAATGCAAAAAATCTTTCAGAAAATACTATCAGAATTGGCGTTTTGAATTAAATTTCTGGACGCGATAGTACGGTAAAGAAGAAAAACCTATCGTCACAAGAAAGGAATACTTATATCTCAATAGGTTATTTATTTATCAAAAAATGGAAAACAGTACTCGATTCCAAATCGCTTAAAAAGTCAGACCTGTCAATTTTATGCCTTTACAGTTAAAAACAAAAGTAAAAAAATGTTTCGGAGAGTTTCATGTTGTTAAACTGGGAATTTGAGAATCACTTAAGGCATATTTTCACTGAATCCGTTAACAGCAATTTATTATTTCTATTACTATTTTGACAAAACAAACTGTTTGGGCACAATTAAGTCCAGTTCCGACCCGGCTTGACTGTATATAAAAGAATTTAAGCCTGATCTCGGCTCGGCCCGAGTCTGCTAAAACAATAAAACTTGGACTCAGACACGATGTAAACATCCGATGTCTATCTCTATGCTTGACATGTTATATTACTCTACTGATGATGTTGCTAAACGAGCGTCACTTCATGAAGCAGATTTATACTTATTCTCGCGAACTTTATCATCACATTTTACTGGCTTCGTTTAAATTTTTATATCGGGCCGGTTAAACGTAAAATTAATTTTTAAATTGGTAGTGATAGTGACAGTGATGAACTGATTTTTATTCAAAGACGAAAAAAACAGTGTTAAACGTACATCTTTCAAATATTCTGATACTGACGATGCATGAAAACAACTGAAGTTTCAACAAGTAAAAATCTACAAGTCATCATGGGTCCGAGGCCCGTACCCGGCCCTATTAAATTTTTTTGTTAGCCCGTTTATTTTGTCAGTTGGCCCGGCACGGCCTATCAAAAATCTTCTAATTCTGGGGGCCCGGCCTGTTTTAAAGTTTACCTTCATTTTGCCGGATACGGGCCGAGCCGGGCTTGTGCAGACCTCTAAAATGCATTAGCCCCCCCAAAGCGAAATCCTGGGTGCGCCACTGGTGTGCTCTAACACCTCTTAAAAATTGTCTAAGGAATTTTTACTCACCTTTGTATGAATGTATGTGTATCTATCTGTAGCTAAACATAGATGAATTACATTTATCTTGCAAAAACTTTAGATTATATTAAAGATTCAGAAAACATGATTTTTTTTCTACTTTCAGACTTTGTCGGAGGAAGTGCTCGGTGGTAATTATTTGCAGTCGGAATTGGAAGAAGTTTATGAATTCCTCAGCTATAATTTAACGCAGCCAAATTTCTTTATAATGTATGGTAAGCATGTACAATAAAGGGTATTTAAAAAATGTATTCACACTTTTAATGTTTATCAGGGGGTGTCTCTAGGATAAAGCCAGGGGGTGCTATCATATCACTTTTATTTAAACTTAAATTTCTCGTTACCGTAAAATCCCTATTATGAGCCCCCCCCCCCCCTCTTTTTTTCAAAAGCAAAAAGGGTTAAATTTAGGAGGGGGGCTTATAATCGAGATTTAAAAAAATCAATTAAAAACAAGTTTTTAACATTAATTTAGAAGTAAAAAAGAAGCGTTCTCGCCAGGCGATAACCTTCCGTATTTCAACAGATTTTCGCTTATATATATATATATATTCTCACCCCCCCCCCCTAAAAATCTCGCCACCATAATTAAAATTTAAAATGTTTAAAAATCTTTTTTTATATATATTTTTCTTTGTTATTTTATTGCAATAATAAATAATCAATCATCTAAATCCTCCCTAAAAATTGCCGCTTTCTCCTATGCCTCTTCTCTAGTACCAAAAACACATAGTTTATCCTTTATAACTCTTTAATTTTTAATTTCTTTTCAGACTTATTTAATAATCTATATTAACAATAAATAAACCTAATCTACCACCTAAATTATCCCCCTTCCTAAAATCTCTGCTTCTCTCCCCCGCCTCCTCCCAATCTCATCTCATGAAGACCATCCCCCCTCCAAATGCATCTCATAATGAATTGAAGATTATCTGGGTTCATCGGTTTGACTAATTAAATAGAAAAAGCTAAATCATCTACAAATTTTCAATTTACGAAGAACATTTAGAAAAATGTACAAGTACAGAGAATATGTATTTATGTAAACTATTTCTTTCAATGTTGCCATTATGGTTGCATTTATAACTCATTAATGCATTAAGTTAAATGAATTTATTTCTTTATCAGTGGAGGGAAGCAGGTGGGAAGTAGAAGACAGAGTTCGTCAAGCAAAAGTAGATGGTGTGAAGAACGTAACCCATGGAGAGGTAACTTTCTTTAATAATTAAAAAAAAATTATTAAAAAATTACTTTTTTTTTGTATTTACAACTTGTTTAGTATTGTTTAAGTCAAAATTTTAAAAGAGCTGTTTATACGCCCGCTGCTACATTATCCTTTGGCAAAGATTCACGAAAAAGATTTAAAAGTGCCTGATAAAGTTCTAACTGAAATCTTAACACATTAATGCCCAGTGGCATATTTTTAGATCATTAAACTTACAAGGAAAGTCTCCATAAGCGCATACTCAGAAAATTTTGAAAAAATTACTGAATATTCTTCTCATGGGGATATATACGCTTATAAAAAAATTTGCTGCGGAACCTCTATATAACGTCCGTACAAAAATTATGAAAATTTCATGCTTTGGCGATTTATCGCTGGGTTGGCGACACAATGAAAAAAAATACATGCATTTACGATAAATTCTCTTTTAGGAAAAACATTTTCTACTCTTTATACTGAACTAGTTAAAGTAAGTTTAACTTAAATAATTTCACTTTTATAACTACGGTTTTGCCATATATATTTATATGTACATCTAAAAGAAAATTAACGATCGCATTCTACGGTTTAGAACAAAATTTGAATGGATTAAAATTGCTTTAAACTAAAAATTAATTGTGTGATTCTGAGCACTGTCAATTTGTCGTCGATATTGTTGGTGCCGGAGACAACTAGAGAAAAGTCAAGTTGCCGTGGAAACAATGACTTATTAAAAGTCGAAATGTATAATGAAAGAGTGTTTAATCGGACATTTACTGTTAAAATACACTTAAAACTTAACCAGCCTTCAAAACTGTATAAAATTAAATAACTTAAGCAATAGTTAATTTGTATATGTATTACATAACTTTATAGAAAAAATAATAAACTATTTATTCGTTGAAGTTTAAATTCATAAAGTGCTACGTATTTAACACTCATTTAACCAGAAATTTTCAAATACATTAAAATCGCTTACATTTGGCGACGAAAAAGTTTTGCTCGCCAAATCGTGTCTTTTTGCGTTAAATACTCGAAAGTATTTTATTTTTTTACAGATTTTCTGCTGGGATTCCACAACTAAATTTGACTGATCTCTTATTACGTACATCAGTAGCTTCAATAGCATTTTCTTCAAAATATTCTGAGTATGCGCTTTAAGGAAACCTTCCTTGTTAGTGGCAAGAAAGCGTCTTTCACACCAGTAAATATGAAGATAAATATATACTCTCTTTCACGAGACAAATCCCTTGATAAAATAATATAAAAAATACCCTTCATTTAAAAGAGGTGGGAAATCTAAAATTTAAATTTTAACGAAGAAAATAATTTGGGCATTAATGGATAAAAATGCTTATGAGCTCATTCCTCGATAAGCGCTGTTGTAATATTTGCAAAGATTTTTTTTTCTTTAAACGCATACCTGCAAACGGGTGATTAGGTGTTTATAGCTTATAAGTATGCAGATTGTTTTCAAACTCGTGGTACAAATTTTAAGTACAGATGGAACACACTTAGATAAACACGAAATACTATACAATATATAGTCGTAACTCAAGCAGTGAAGCGCCAGTGGACGCTTTATGATTGCGGCGTGAAAAATGTTCATTACACGATATTTATTCGTTTTCTATAACCGATAGCTCTTTTAAGATAAATAACTGCTTTAAAAACAATTACAAAAAATTGGAACACAAAAAGAGGTTGCGTTAGAAAATTCAAAGAACGATATTAGAATCAGTGTTTCACGACTAATCTATTGCTAACAATATTTTAATTTGGCTATAGTTTCTTTTATGATTATCCAAATTACAAATCTTAGTCAAAATCTAATGGGAATCCTGATTATAGAGAGTTACTTTTGTAGGCATTTTACAACCACTATTTCAGAATATTTTCAATATTTGGTGGGTTTTTTTAACACTTTCCAACATAGTTGAAAAAAGTTTGTGAATTCGGTTTGTCTGTTCGCTGCCTGTCTGTCTGCTCGCTTTCTAATTCACGTAAATATATTCGGATAGCTATGTAATTGATTTATGTTATTGAGGTTTACCATGGCATGTTTGGTATTGAAAATGAAGTGTATAAAATTAATTGTTCGTTTACAGGGGCACTCAAAAGAATACGTTACATTATGGCCAATGGGTAAAAATCGTTTGTAGTGCATTTTAATGACGTTACACTATTTAAGATATATTGAAATTGATATATACGTTATTGAAGTTCACGACAAGATACTTACTATAGAATATGTTGTTCATAGCCTTTATCGTTAATTTACAGGGACACACAAAATAATTCGGTTACAGTACTGTATTTGAACAATAATTGCTGGAAGTGCTTTTTAAGGTTTGGTATGCATTTTTAAATTTAACTAATGTTTTGCATATTACTCGATGTGTACAAATTCTATAGATCATATACAAGACTGAACAAAAGAATTCTAGTACATTTCTACTTATTGGCGGAAATTGCTAAAGAGTAGTTTTCAACTGTGTTATGAGTTTCCTAACTGAACTAAATTTTTGCATACTATGTAATATGTATATACAAATCTGTATGCAATATACAAGGCTTCACAAAATAATTCGGATAATTTTCTGGCTATTGAAGTTAATTGCTGAAACTGTTTTCAAATACGTTGTGCGTTTTCCAAATTCTTCACTTATGCACTGGGCGGGACTAGTTGAGCTTAACCCGAAAGGTAGGCCTCCCCGCCCGGTTTTACCTTGACTTTGTTCACTTATATTTCACCTTATTACATGGAGAAGTTTTAGTACATTATTCCAAATGTGTTGGAAAGTGTTTTATAATCCATATTTGACGCATGATTTTTTGTGTGTGTATGTCAGTCTGACGTATTTTTTATTTTATTTTGTAGCGCGCGTTTTAATTTTCCGAAAATAAAACGTTTTGCAGTATTAGAAATCGAAAACCTAATACAATTTGTAAAAAATATTTAAAATAATTTTTTTTTATTTTTAGCAAATTTCTAAAAAACTCTCTGTTACCGTAAATTTTCAGTTTGCATTTTTAAATAATTAAAAAAAAACAATTTGATATATTTTTGGGGAAATTTTCAAACACTATATCATTTATAAAATATTGATACAAATCTCATCCAAATTTTTAAAATTTTAGTGTTTAGCTATAGTAGGTAATCATGCAGAATCCTAATTATAGATCTAACATTTTGTTCATTTTGATTGAATTGTCTTTAGATATTTCAGTTGAAATATCTTTTACTCTTATTTTTTTAGGTACAAGATCAGATTAATAATTTGAAAAACATTACAAACCAAATGACAGCTGAAATTGTAACAGATATAATGGTGGGAGAATCACCTTATGTTCTCAACACAACTTCTGGATTTCAGATTGTAACAGAAAAGTACTCTACATTTATATATATATATATGTGTGTGTGTGTGTGTGTGTGTGTGTGTGTGTGTGTGTGTGTGTGTGTAACAATTCTTTAAAGTACTGAAAAACAAATGCTCAAATGCCTTGCATCATGTACTGAGAGGGATAAATATTGTTTCATGGGGGAGGAGAAAGAATATCTTTCTTTAATTTATTATTACATATTAACGTACTATCTAATATCTAATAGGAAATTTTAAATATTAAAACCCTTTTTAAACAGTTTAAATAATTGAAAAGTCATAGTACAAGAATGGTAGCAGCATTATAGTTCTCAAACGTTTTCTGAAGATTAATAATAAACTATGGCCAATCCGAACTATCTGTGAAATATCACTATAATGTATGATGTTTTTGTTTAAAGATATTTTTTTTCAAAGTATGAACTTTGTTTCATTATTTTCTGCCATAACTGCTGTAATATAATTTAAAAACTTTGAATTTACATAAAAGTGGGCTATATGAACATCATTTTTATTTTTTTAATCTTTAACTGCTGTTAGCAATCTCACAGACTGGGGCTTTTTTCAGTCTTCACAGTTCAACTTGTAACTTTCAGTTTAGGCTATAGATACTAGTGCAATTTTGTTTCGTTTAGAGTTCTAGTACTACAGCTAGAGGCTTCTGAATGTGAATTTTATTTATAACAGTCCTTTACATAAAGTTTAGTACAGAAATAGTGTCCTATGAGTTAATTTAGCGTTTTATTCGTCTTTCGAGCAAGCAGTCTCAGAAACCACTCAGAGTAACTATGCGAAGCCACAGTAGTTAAGGGTTAATATGTATGTAGGTATTTTTAATATACAGGGTGATTCATAAAAGATGGGCAGAACTTTAAGGGGTTATAGTACACTTAAAGACAAATAATATTAAATAGGAGACTAAGGGTCCCAGACGTATTCCCAAGGAGATAGGGGGCATTAAAGTTTAGGGTCCGAAATTTCAAATGATTATAAAACATGGAAAAATTGGTCGATTCGTTTGCGGTTTTTGCAAAAAATTTTCTTTATGCCAGTATTTTCTTGAAATAAAATTTTAAAGTTCAATTTCAAAAAATGCCGATAGGGGGCGCTTTAGACTTTGGAGTAACAAACAACTATTTTTTAACGTTATTTTTTGTATTTCTTTAAATGATTTCGAAAGCTTAGACTTAAACTTAAATTTTGATCTAAAAATCTGAGTCCT
This sequence comes from Maratus michaelseni, assembly GCA_963931845.1. NCBI lineage: Eukaryota > Metazoa > Arthropoda > Arachnida > Araneae > Salticidae > Maratus > Maratus michaelseni. The sequence goes on from OZ007593.1 coordinate 269,383,584, forward strand.
AACGAGTAGTTAAGTAGCGTAAACTGAAATTTGAAATTTGAAACCCTTCTCCCCCCAGAACAAAAATCAGTTATTCCCGATCTTTGTGTCGTAGATTAGGCTCTAACTACTGCCGCGTTTTGCTAAAATTATTCTTTATGTCAGTATTTTCTTGAAAATAAATTTTAAAGAAAATTTTCAAAAAATTCCGATAGAGGGGGCTTTAGACTTTGGAGTAACGAACAACTATTTTATACCGTTATTTTTTGTGTCTCATTAAATGCTTTCTAAAGCTTAGACTTAAATTTTCAGCCCAAAATCTGAATCGTTAGACGTGGTTAAGTTTCTGGGGAGAGGGGTTTGAAATTTCTACTCCTGAGCACAGTTCAGTTTACCATGTCCACACATTGTGTGCTGTGATACGAGGTAAAAAGACACAAATTAGGATTATGTTACCAAAGCATATTTATTAACATGTAATCACAATAAATGTTCAAAATTGTGACCACCAGAGGTTATGCACGCAGAACAACGGCGACGAATGGAACGGCGAACATTCGCGAAAACATCAGGCTTTTCGAGCACTTCCCCTACAGCGGCGGAAAGTCTGGCGACCAGTTCCTCGGGGGATTCAATGGGTGTCTCATACATAAGAGCCTTCAATCGTCCCCAAAAAAAGAAATCGAGGGGTGAAAGATCTGGCGAGCGAGCAGGCCAAGCAACAGGACCACCTCGACCAATCCATCTGTTCGGAAATGTGATGTCCAGATAGTTGCGGACGTCTCGTACGTAATGGGCTGGCGCTCCATCGTGCTGGAACCACATGACCCGCCGGATGCGTGGAGGAACAACGTTTAACAGGTCTGGCAGCACATGTTGCAGAAATGTGAGGTATGTTTTACCGTTGAGGCGTTCAGGAAGAAGGTACGGTCCGATTAGGTGGTCTCCGAGGATTCCTGCCCAAACATTGATGGAAAAGCGTCTCTGATGAGCATGTGGATATGTAGCATGTGGATTGACATCCGCCCATACATGTGCATTGTGTGTGTTAAATGTACCTTCACGTGTGAAGGTACATTCATCGGTGAAAAGCACAGTTCGTCCAAAATGTGGATTTAGCGCGTTCTGCTGCAGAAACCAGCGGGCGAATTCAATACGATTTGGATAATCCCCTGGAGACAGTTTCTGGACTCGTTGCACATGAAACGGGAGCAAATGTTCATCCTTCAGTACCCTCCAAGTCGTGGACTGTGAGGTATACACCTGGCTAGCCACTGTTCGTGTACTTGTACTTGGCTGCGCCGCTACTACATCCAGAATGGCTTCTGCAACAACTACTGATTCGTCCTTTTTTGCACGACCTGCATTCGACCGGGAAGCGAGAAATGATCCCGTCTCACACAACTGTCTGTGCAAGCGCTCGAAAGTTTTGCGGTTAGGCAACCGCCTGTTAGGAAATCGCTCTCCGTACATTCGTTGTGCCTCTGCACCATTTCCATCTGCCGCTCCGTAAATTAAATGCATCTCAGCCTTTTCCTTATTCGTGAAGGGCACCATCTTCCGATTCATTACTACAGCGACTTACACTTGACTCACCGTTCAGTGGTTTTTATGCCTGAATCGTGTCGAAATTTTGCATACGTGTTCTTCTTCTTCCCCATTTGACATTTGCATACTTTCTGTTTCCTTCTTCACCCGGTGACTAGCGTCAGGAATGGAGCTTTAACGTTTGCATGAGCGACGTTTCCAACTGTGCCAGTGCCTTTATGAGTGAATTCCGACTATGCAGTCCTTGACGAAAGTTGTATTTTTGCCTCGTATCACAGCACAGAATCGTTGGGCATGGTTAAGTAGTGCAAACTGAACTATGTTCAGAAGTTGAAATTTGAACCCCCTCCCCTCGCTACTGAACCACGCTCAGCGATTCAGATTTTGAGCTGAAAATTTAAGTTTAAGTCTAAGCTTTAGAAAGCATTTAATGAGACACAAAAAATAACGGTATAAAATAGTTGTTCGTTACTCCAAAGTCTAAAGCCCCCTCTATCGGAATTTTTTGAAAATTTTCTTTAAAATTTATTTTCAAGAAAATACTGACATAAAGAATAATTTTAGCAAAACGCGGCAGTAGTTAGAGCCTAATCTACGACACAAAGATCGGGAATAACTGATTTTTGTTCTGGGGGGAGAAGGGTTTCAAATTTCAAATTTCAGTTTACGCTACTTAACTACTCGTTAGGACTCAGATTTTTAGATCAAAATTTAAGTTTAAGTCTAAGCTTTCGAAATCATTTAAAGAAATACAAAAAATAACGTTAAAAAATAGTTGTTTGTTACTCCAAAGTCTAAAGCGCCCCCTATCGGCATTTTTTGAAATTGAACTTTAAAATTTTATTTCAAGAAAATACTGGCATAAAGAAAATTTTTTGCAAAAACCGCAAACGAATCGACCAATTTTTCCATGTTTTATAATCATTTGAAATTTCGGACCCTAAACTTTAATGCCCCCTATCTCCTTGGGAATACGTCTGGGACCCTTAGTCTCCTATTTAATATTATTTGTCTTTAAGTGTACTATAACCCCTTAAAGTTCTGCCCATCTTTTATGAATCACCCTGTATATGTTTAAAAAATTTTCAAGAATGCGTACACGCGTTAAGGAATAAAATTTATGTACCACTGTTAGATGTTGCAAGGTATTTAAACATCTCATGTTATTTACAGTTAGAATAGAATCTGAATATTTATTTATTTGAACATTTTACACTTCTATGCAATTTGTTTTGATTAAAAAACTTGAAGACCAATAAATTTGCGTCCTTTAATAATCATATATTGTTATTACTACTGTAAGTCGTCATGTAACTTTCACGTTTATCTTAAATTTTAAATTGATCATATTTTAGTAAAGCATATCTGAATTTTTTACTAACATAATAAAAAATGATTAAGAAAAATGAAAAATTTTAGATATCTTTTTTGCTTTTAATATTTTAATTTTAGTCGTTATTATGGGCAGTTAAATTTATAATTGGTCATGTTTCTTGCCAAATTCGCCGGTTGATTTCAAATAAAGTTTTTGAGTTCGTGTACATCTTGAGTCTAATTCCTTATTATTGTAATAAAAGTTTTCAAAAAATGACAACAGCTCAATTTTGCAAATCTAGAGTTGTAAAATTTTCAAACTCAATTTGAACTTCCTCCATGATGTCATTTAAATAAAGTAAGTTACTTTTGTCATAGACACCGATGCGTTATATGTATGTATATCTATATGTGTGTGTGTGTGTGTGTGTACACAAGTTGGATTTACTTTTATGTTACATTTTTAGATATTTTACCAAATATAACCAAGCTTGGTACGTGTGCTCATGTATATGTATGTATGAGAGAATATATATGCGCAAATGTTACTGTACATATGTATGTACCGCGATAAAATATCACATTGCGTCGATTTCGATGTTTTTTTCCTATACTGAATGTCAGCTATGGTGTAATGTCATTTGTCACAGCGGAACACTCCCGTTTCTGACATTTTATTTTAAGAGCCTACATCAGTCACGCGAAAAAACGTTCCAGCTAATGTTAAGTCTATGGGAAGGTTATCGCGCGATTTCTCGCTCTCATTTTAATATTTTTAAATGATTTTTTTTTTTTGCATAGGATAGCTGATGTCGATCTCTAACGTTTTTAGTTTTTACTTTTTCGATTTTGGTTCCAGTTTTTTTATATAAGGGTAATTTCACTTTCAGGACCGGTTCCAAAATTGAAAATGTCCGCTTATAAAAAAAACCGTAACCAAAATTGAAAAAGTAAAAACTAACAACGTTAGAGATCGACCTCAGCTATCCTATGCAAAAAAAAATTATTTAAAAATATTAAAATGCGAGCGAGAAATCGCGCGATAACCTTCCCGGTTATCCCGCTATTTCTCGCTCGCATTTTAATATTTTTAAATGATTTTTTTGTATAGGATAGCTGACGTCGATATCTATCGTTGTTAGTTTTTACTTTTTTGATTTTGGCTCCAGTTTTTTTTATATAAGGGTACTTTCATTTTCAGAACCGGTTCCAACCGGTTCCAAAATTTAAAATGTCCGCTTATAAAAAAAGTTTAACCAAAATCAAAAAAGTAAATACTAACAACGTTGAAGATCGACCTCAGCTATCCTACGCAAAAAAAATCATTTAAAAATATTAAAATGCGAGCGAGAAATCGCGGGATAACCTTCCCATAGACTTAATATTAGCGTGAGCGTTTCTTCGTGTGTCTAGTGTAGGCTCTTAACAGATATATCGAAGTCTTATTGACATGGTAAAAAATAATTCTTAAACCTCTAAAGTCGAGAGCAAATTTATATGTTCAGTTTATTATTTTCAGATATGGCTTTCGTATAATACTTTTCATATTTAAAATGTGTTAAAACATAACCGTTTTGTTGGAAATAATTTCATATGCTCTTTTCTTGGCTTTATAATGCCTTTTTATGTTTATTTTTAGATTAAAAAAAATAACCCAATCTCATATTAATATCTTAGAAATATAATTAAATGTAATAACTATTTTAAATCTTCTACTATTCATCTAAAATTTAACTGGGTCAGCATGTGTAATATAATATTTTTTTAATAGAAATACTTCTTCTCTTTTTTTTGTTTAAAAGGATGCATGTTAAAGAGATGTCAGGAAAAACAATCAAATCTGATGGATCCTCAATCACGCTGCCTGATTCTTGTATACTTTTAGGAAAATCACCAGGTTGTAAACAAAGTGGTTCAGTTGGCATATTGGTAAGTTTTCTTTTATGTCCCATTCTGAAACAGTACATATGATCAAGACATTCTTTCTGTTATGTCCTTATGCTAAACTTGAAAATAATAAAATCCATTTGTTAAAGAATAAATTATAAAATTTTCAGCAAGCATTTTAATATATTCAAACAAGTTCATCCGCTAAAAATAAGGAACTCCCTACAGTAATTAAATACCAAATTTCCACGGAGAAACACAAACATACCATTCGACTAGATGTGTATCTTCTGTAATACTTTATGTATGAAATAGGCTTAAAAGTATTAGTATAGTAGGTATTATTATTAAAAAAGATGCAAACTTTAAATTTTCATATAACTATAATTCAACACCATACTTCAGTTATGGGGTAAATTTTTAATTCAGATGCCAAATTTCAAGTGATTCGGGGAATAAGATTATTTTAATTATTACATTGTGTATAATAATTGGTAGAAGGTGGAGAAAAGAATGGGGTTTACGTAAGATCGATATGCGTGGGCATAATGTAAGAAATAGTGCACGCATATCAAAGCGTAATATAGAAAAAAACAAGATTCAAAAGAATTACGTAAAGAAACTGTAATGCTTTTAAACAATATCAAGAGAACGAAAACATGCTGCAAGGTAACAATTTGAATACCTGTAAATTACAAAGATGGGTTGTTTAAAGGTGGTGAGGGAATTTTAATATGGTGTGTTATCCTCTCGAACAACTAAGACTGTTGCACATTTGTTTTCCATGGATACGATGAAGGTGTCGATGAGGTTTTCGGAAAATCTCTTTACCTTGAAGATGTGTAATCGCCAAATACTGGACATACACTTCATAAGCTGTATTGTTTCCTATGCCAACATGTTGTCAACACATTGAGCTGTATGATATTTGGCACTATCGTGCATTGAAATAAAGAAGTCGTCAATTAATGCTGTGTGAGATACAACATGAGATCTAAGACTTTCGCCTACATACATATCTTTGCGCCGTTAAATTATATCGTTCCTGATATTATGCAGGTCTATAAGTCCGCTTACGCTGATTTCAACCTAGATTATCAAACCATCTTAACTATAGTGGGTATAAAAGCAGGTTTATTTGGATTGTTCTTTACCAGACTGTGTCCATTGCAACACTGTGTGCTAAATAGTGGCTTGTCAGTAAAAAGAACTTGACTCCTCACGTTGCATTCAATTTCGGTATTAAGAACGGCTTTTTTTAACCACACAGCAATGGCGGCCGGTGAGTCAAATATAAGAGGAGGTTGAGACCGTCAGTAAAATAGAGACCACACATCCCATTATTTTCTTCTCGGACAACTAATTTAGTGGCTAGCAATTGAATCAGTTATTTTGAAAAGGAGTCAACTCAATAGGACTCGCATAGGAGTTGACCCCTTTTCAAAATGACCGATTCAATTGCAGTTGTAGTTTGAAGAATCGTGTTAAGGAAAAAAATGTTGAGTTTTTGTACAATAATCAGCAATGAGATTTTTCCACTTTTTTCCTGATTTTTGAAAATTTCCGCTTTTTTACAAAATTCTGCTTAGAAAAGAAAGAAAAACATCCATATCTTCCAGTTTTTAAAGAAAATTCGGGACCGTAAAAGCACAACCATTGACACTACTTTTAATAAGCGGAAACCCAAGATTTTTCTCATCTCGATCCTGCGGACTCTTTTGTTTTTTGATCCGTCGGAAAATTACGTCACGCCACCATTAAGAGGCTACTTCACTCAAGCGAAAACACCCGCTCGCTAATGTTAATCCTATGGGAGAAATAGTTCACGATATCTCGTTCGCATTTTAATATTTTTAAATGATTTTTTTTTGCATTGGATAGCTGAGGCCAATCTCTATGCACGCTCCTTTGTACTTTTTCGATTTTGATCACAAGTTTTTATTATTAAGATACTTTCACTTTCGGAACCGGTTTCGAAAGTGAAAGTATCCTCAATAAAAAAAACTGCAACAAAAATCAAAAAAGTACAAAACAGCGTGCATAGAGATTGACCTCAGCTATCCAATGCAAAAAAAAATATTTAAAAATATTGAAATGCGAACGAGATATCGTAAATTATTTCCCCCATAGGATAAACATTAGGTCGCAATTCATGCTAGTACCAACAATAAAAAATAGACTAGTTATTACTATGTATTGCTTTATGTACTAGATTTTCATACTATTATATGCTTTATAATGCTAGCCAGCATCAAGCGGGTCAATACACACTATGATTTGCTGGGTAATTCTGGTGGAATCAGCAAATGTTTATGGTAGTACCAGCAACAAAAATAGGCTAGTTATTGCTGTTATATGCTTTATAATGCTAGACAGCATCAAGTGGGTCAATACACACTATGACTTGCTGGTAATTATGGTGGAACCAGCGAATGTTTATGGTAGTTTTTGCTATTTTATTGCTTGGATACAGCATTTAATGCTAGTCTAGCAAACAAATACCAGCATGAATTTTGACTTGGGGAGCGGGTGTTTTCCTGAGTGAAGTAACCTCTTAACTACTTATTTCACAGCGCACATCGACGAGATTTTTTTTCTTTTTTGACACGATTATTGAAAATATTTGAACTAACCCGATTTTTCATAATTTTAGTGTTCAAAAAGAATTTTTTTTTAATACTGTCATCGTACATTATATCTATTACTACCAGTAACTTTGTTTTGGAAGAAAAATGCAATTCACTTGAATGGAATAGCTCAATTATTGTAAATTTCTTAGTTGTTGTTTTTTTCTATATATTTTTTTTTATAGAATTTCATTTTTTTTTTGTTATATATTATTTTCAGCATAATTTTCCAATGCGAGTATTATTCTATTTGATCAGCATATTTTTTTCCAATCTCGGAGTGCTGTCAACTTTTAGAGTTTCATTTTTATTACTTGGACTCAATAACGACACATATAGGATGTAACTGCAGAAGACTAGAGCAGCAAATCTGAAATTTCTGATCTCCGACAGTAATTTGGGGTCCTAAAAATTTTCTTGTATCAGGACTTTTTTAAGCAGAAGGTCAGCCCTGGTGCTTTTAAATAAGTAGTCTTACCCTTTACGTTAGTGGAGCTTTTTCCTACCGTTTCTTCTATCTGCCAGAGTCTGGGCAGCTCGAAGCCTCCAGCCTTGATTAACGCGTAATGGTTCTCTGTTCTTTTCCCTCCCTCACCGAATTCATTCACTTTTAAATGGCGATATCGGCGGGTGATCAATTTCCAGTCTCCGTCTCTTTGAGAACTAGAAAAAAATTATGCAAGTTATTCTGTTATTTGACGCGCGTTTTTGATATATTTTTAAAATGTGACTATGATGAACAATTTGATTTATGTTAGAAATATTTTAATTCAGTTTTTAATTATTTTATAGCAGTTTGTGAAGAAGACTTAGCCTCCCTTGCTCCCTCTGATGAGTCGTACTTGCCATGCACTATATTGAGATGACACCATTGCCCATGAAACCTATTTTGGATTTTTTGGCTTTAGCAATTCTGCCGAAGGAAACACTATTTGCTGCTAAGCAGCATTGAAAATGGAAGATGATTCGTATCTAAGTCAATGTGACATCGATATGTTCCTTTTTTTTTACGAGTTGCAAATGAATAAATATCTGTCACATGACGAATTGAATGAGTCACACGACTTTTTTGAAAAACGTTGTGAATGTGACACTTGTGGAAATTTGTGACTTTATATTGACTGGTTGTGCTGTTTGGGAAGATTAGATTAAAATTTCGTAAATATTTTTGTTATACCAGGAAAATGTTCTGCAATTGTTTACAGTGTACATTTATTATTTTAAGATGTTAATGATAAAAAGGTGACTCTATAATAAGTATTTTTATAACAAACGCGCTGAAATTGACAAAAATACTACCGTTTCAGCTTCTCCACTATTGTAGGTCTTGCGATACACATTTGAAAATAAAATTCTGTTTTGATTACTTAAATGGATTTTTAGAACTTATTTTAATGTTATGTTTATTTCACAGTCTGTACAATGGTCTAAAACTTTGGAGCTTGAAGGAGCAGACGATGTTGGCTTAACTCCTGAATCCAGTACTCTCGATTTTTCTTTAACTAACAGAGAAGGAAATGCAAGCATCCAGGTTAAAGATGCCGTAGAACCTTTCGAAATTTGTTTGTCCATTTCACCATCTTCCAGCGGAAGTAATCAAAAACTAAAACATATAATTCCTAATTTTGAAGACAAAGAGGGTTTCTTAGTATACCATCAGCTGACTCTCGACAAAGAAGGCAGTGCAGTTAAAGTCGATCTCAAACCTGATGCAGATGCACATTTGTATGTGGTTTTGTACGGAGTGGGTTATAAACCTGCGCTCAGAGCATACGATGGTCGTAAATTTCTCAAAGATTTGGAATACACTGATGGTAAAGGACTATCATTTTTGCTCATAATAACATTTGAATCAGTCATTTCAAAAACTACATTTTTCAGGATTTAGTAAAAATATGCTGCTCAAAAATGTAAGTTTTTTTAAGAACGTTATTGTGCCCAGTATATTTCTTAGATCTTTAAATTTCTAAGTCGGTTATCAGTTTTTTTTTTTTTTTTTTTTTTTTTTTTTATACAAAAATTAAAAATAAAATAATAATAATAATAAATGTTTGTACTTGGGTTATTTATTCTAGAAATAGGATTTAGTGCACTACAAAAGATACAAAAAATGTATTAATAATATTTTTATTAGGTATTTGACAAAAGAGCCATAAATCATTAATGTCTGTATCTCAAGAGTTGACGCACAGATTCCAAATACTAAGAATTTTGATTACCACTATTTCCCTAATAGTAAATTTCGCCTCATCAAATCGTAGAACTCTGTAATTAACCCCTTGAAGGGCAAGCACGTTGTCTAAAAATGCTAAATTTTGCGATGTTTCGACACCAGTAAATTTTAATAATGAAATTTTACCTACTCAATCTGCAAAAATCAATACTAAATATTTTTATTTAATAATACTGGTGGCAAATTTATATATTAGAAAGTGGTATATATTATATACCGGTGCCCCTCAAGGGGTTAAATAAGGCGAAGATTACTAAACGAAAATAATAGTATTCAAAATCCGTAATCCTTGACAACTGTTCATTACCGCATATAGTCATATTCACCATTGTGTTCAGTCACGTTTTCTTTTGGTCTTGTTGTTGGCCTTTGGATTATACCTTGTATTGTCTTTGACTAATGTTGTTTTTGCAATAAACGACAGTTTTTTCGTGCCTTTTGAGTGGCAATGGATAAATAAACTTATGTAATTTCTGTCCACATTTGAGCTTACATGCAGGGTTATATTGTCAACAAAATAGTGCATTTCGAAAAAAAATTGGATTTATGTAGTTGACTGTTTACGTATTCATTTAACTCACGAGATGGCACCATCAGCGTCTGCAAGTAATATCTTGCCGCGATCGGCAAATTCTAGACTCTTACGCTAGCCGCAATATATGATTGTCGGATCTTTCATACGACAATAAATAATCCCTTTGCATCCAGCCTAGTTATTTAAGTGTGTGTTAATTACTTAGCTAGATATGCTTTAGTGGTAACGAGGAGACACTTTATTGATATGTTTTTCGGAAAAGATTAATCTTTTTCAAGTATTTTGGAAAGATAATGAAATCTGCAGTAGACGACGTACTAGAACTAATTTGTGATCGGCGACAACGGGGCTTGTTTATTTACGTTGTAACATAGTTTCTTTCGGATGCATTAGTGAATTTAATAATTTTTTGCATTTTGGAGTGCATATGCAGAGAAAGGATTGCCAACGCGATCAAAGATGAAAATAGGAAACGTACGGTTTTCTTGACTGTGGTTGGACCTGCCACATATGGGTTGCTCAGAAACTTACTATAGCCGGCCGCACGCACGTCTAAGGAGTTAGCTTAGCTCAATGGGATTCTGAATTGACATTATTATCCAGTTCTTTTACAAATAGTAGCAAAATTTAAATTTAATAGCCGCCTACAACGCGCGGACGAATCGGTGACTGATTGCATCTCAGAACTTCGAAAATTAGCCAAGTATTGTAACTATGGAGATTCCTTAGATATAATGCTGCGTGATGGAATAGAAAGTGATATCCGGGATGAAGCTATTCAAAGAAAATTGGTATCGGAATCAAAACTAATCCTCGTGCGAGCATCGGAAATCGCCGTTTCCTTGGAAACAGCAGCAAGGGATGCTGTAGATTTGAAGATATCTCCAATTTCAAATATTCAGAAATTACAAGTTAAAGTACAAAGACCGCGGAAGACCACAATCGCAAAATCGGCGTCCATTTCAAATACCTTACGTGTAGGATGCTGTTTGTGTTGTGACGATTCCAAGCACCAGTCATCAGAATACAGGCATAAGATCACAACCTGCCGCAGCTGAAAGAAACCTGGGCACTTACCAAAATGTGTTTGTCCAAAATTAAAGTTGTAGCTGACCAAAAGTCAAACTTTTAACAGAACCTAAAGAAGACGCAAAATGCAAACAGCTGCTCCATTGTATAACAATTGTATTCCTCAAATATGCTCCATTTGAGGAATGTGAAAGAATGTTATCCTCCAATTAAGATAAATGGTAAAGTTCAACTACATCCTGTTACTTTTGAAATCTACTTTGGAGTGTCATTTTCACTGATGCCTTTAACAGTGTTTGCAAAAAGAAAATTAGAAGATTTTGTCTTCCATTGAAGCAAACAGAGATTAAACTACAATCATATACTAATCACCTTATTAATATTTTTGGAGTGACAAACGTGGATGTGGCGCTCTTGGTTAAGAACAGAACATCTGCCGTTACTGATAGTTATCAAGGCAATACAAATTTGGCTGGTTGGAACTGGATTGTTCCACTAGATATGATGAATGCATTTGACTCAAATATGAATTACAATTTGCATAAAGTAAGTATGAGTGAACTTACATTAGATGGACTCTTAGAAAAATTCAAGTATTCTTGCCATAATTAGGGTTAGTGAAAGTAATTCAAAAACAAGTGGCTTGAGGTAATCTCTATTCATAACACAGCATCTGCTTCAGCAATAACAACTCTGCGCAATCTTTTTTGCATGCTTTGGCTTACCACAGAGTGAAAATGGAACTGGATTATGTAGTGCTGAATTCGCTTATTTTTTACAGCTAAATGGCATTACTCATATAAGTACGGCATAGTACCACCCGATTTCATATGGATTAGCAGACAGGATAGTACGAGCAGTGAAATTAGCATTGAAAAAAGTTAAAGGAGGTATTTTCACAGAGAGACTGTCTAGATTTCTTCTCAACTTTCGAAACACTCCGTCAGGATCGACAGATATATCTCCAGTCATTGAAATGTTTCCACGCCCTCTCCGCACGCGGTTCGACCTTATTCGATATACTAGAAGCCAAATACTTTAGATGGAAAAGACCCACTCGAGCTTCATTTACAGATGACATTCCAGTTTGGGTTCATTATTTTGGTCGGGTTGCCTGAAGTATAATGTACCCAGTGAGAAATATGATATGTAAGATCAAGACCCTTTGGGATAGCTGGACACGGCACCTTGATCAATTCTGCTCAGACATGAGGTTGTAGCTAGTGAAATTCTTCCCACACTCGATGCATTGGCTAATGCTACTCCGCAGACGATTAAGGATACAGACAACAGTGGTACAGTGGATTTACTGACTGATGAGGCCACAAACACCGCAGAACCCTGAGTATTTTCTCCACGGGTAAGTAACCTAGGCACAGAGAACAGTTCTCCTGCAATCCCTTCCCCAGTACTATTGCCACGTGTGGTCATGCAGGATACAGGGACCCCACAGGTTAGACTCTCAAATCGTCTACAAAAAAACCCCGAACGCCTGCAGTTATAGACTAGTACTATTAATTCATTATTTTAAACTGTTCGTATGTAAAGAAATTTTTATTTATTTTTTATCTTTCTTTAAGAAGGAAGAGAATGTTGTAACCTGTTTTTTTACTCATGTAACTGAGTAGATAGCGCTGTTAGCGTCTGTAAATACTAGCTTGCCGCTATTGACAAATTCTCGGAGTCTTTCGCTAGCCGCGATATATGATGGTCGGATTTTGTATACGACAATAAATATAAGCAATCCCTTTACATCCAGCTCAGTTATTTAAGTGTTTGTTAATTACTTAACTAGATATGTTTTATGTTGTTTTTGAAATGACTGATTCGTTTATTTATTTATTGACGAGGAATATGTCTTACATTTTAAAACCGGAGTGCCACGCTTAATTTGTAAACATCACGAAATGTCTTGATCACGAAAAGTATAATAGCTTTACAAATAACTAATGATAGATACGTAAAAAATATTGCATTTGAAACAAAGCATGTTTTGGTATTAATTTACCTTGCGTGAAGTCATCGGATGATGTTAAGTGCAGCGCAAAGTTTAGTCACGAAAATGGGTTTGGAAGAGTACATTAATTTAGTCAAGCTGCGGCTTCTATTGTGTTAGCACGACTTTTGCGGTATCATTTGTTTTGTCTTTTTCCGATTAATAAAATGGTTTATAAATATCACATCAATCTATAAATTTAATATTTGTTTACTTGTTTAGGTATCAACATTCGAATTTAAGATATGATAATGCTTATGAAATCTTGCGACAATATTCGTTGTAAAAAACATTTAATATATGAAATTAAATTCTTTAAACAGTGTTGTACAAAATTACCTTTGATTTGCCATGTGAACACACAGATATATTTTTTTTACTTTTTTCTATTCTTATAAGAAGACTTTCTTCTATATTTGTAAGAAGAAAGTATTGGAATCGCGAAAATCCTCAAATTATTTTTTTATGGATGTTTTTACGTTTTGAGTTTTTTTAGATACGATTTGTGTATTTTTAGAAAGTATCTGTTTGTCTCTGTGTGACACAAATTTTGCGGTCGTTATACCTCCAGAACTAATGCCCGGAATTTCATCAAACTGTGTCTCATCGAAATCTGTGTTTCTTCACGATTACTATAAGATGAAATTTCATCAAACTTCATATTCATTCAGCCCTAAACATGAATTGGTGCTGATTACATTTTGGGGCTTTTTTTTTTTTATACCGCTAACCAGGCCCCTACCTGCCCGGCATGAATGCCTAGCTTAACGGGTTAGTACCTGGGTGCGGGGCGGAAATCGCCTGATCACAGCATGGCTGTGATCCACCTGACTATTGATTTGTTCACATCACTGCTGTGCTTGCTCTCTTGTAATTTGCTACCGCTATCTTTGTTTGCCGGTTCAAGGTTTCTGTTTAACTTTGTTGAATTGACAGATTTAATAGGTCTCGGAATTTAGAACCTTGATCAGGTGACGAGACCCTCACCTGACTAGGCACCCCCAGAGGTATTATTCACAGGTAACTTGGAGGGCTTTGCACCCACGACGGATTTTACATGCACCAGGTGCCATTAGCGTACATAGATTTACATATTTACCATGTCTGTTGGCTTGTCACGTTCATGGTGGGTTGTCGCTGTAGTGTTTATCGCCTCTTTTATGGGCTGATTTCCCTTCTTGTTGTATTTGTCTCTGTCAAGGCTTTTTGGCGTTTTTATAGGCTCGCCCCTGTTGTGGGTTGTTTTTTGTCTATCATTCATTGGTTTTTTGTCTCTTTCTTGATATATTTTTACCTCTAGCTTGTGCTAGAGCTGGTTTTCCCATTTTGAATCTTGGTCTTCTTTCGAGAGTTTCACTGGTTATTATGTCACTATCGTGGGTTTTGTCACGTTGTAACATTTGTTACTGGTGGTTGTCACATTATAACTTTTGTTACTGGTGGTTGTCACATTGTAACTTTTATTACTGGTGGTTGTCACATTGTAACTTTTGTTACTGGTGGTTGTCACATTGTAACTTTTGTTACTGGTGGTTGTCACATTGTAACTTTTGTTACTGGTGGTTGTCACATTGTAACTTTTGTTACTGGTGGTTGTCACATTGTAACTTCTGTTACTGGTGGTTGTCACATTTCTGGATGTTGCACACTCATTTTTGTTGTCTTTGTCACTTTATCTCACCCAAGCATTGGGGATTTTGATTTTTTTTTCCCTTCGTGAATACGCTTTTTGCGATCAGTCCATTGAATCCTAATGGCTGTTATCACTGCTTTTGAATTTTGTGCAACTTGTTGATTTGTTGTTTGAGAAACTTGTCGCACTAATGGAGTGGGGCTTGTTCCGTGGCCGTTAGTCCGTCATGTATCTATGAGGCTGTATTCACTTGATTTGACACTGTTTTTTTCCCCATTAACTTTCTTTGGCAGGTGTGCTTTGTGCATTCACCATTTAATTATTTTGTTCACTTATCGCTCAACAGGCGGCGTTGCTAGGTTGTGTTTGCGAGATTTCCGTTATAGCTGTATATTGGGATCTATAGGATGTAATTGCACCAAGCTTAAAATATGCTAGATGTTTGTTACGAAAAACGTTATTGATTCAATTCTAGCTCTGATAATGTAGCAGGAGGTTTGCTATGCTACGCCTTTTTCTAGGAGAAATATAACTACGGTTGAGTTTCTCTGTAACGAACTTCCATATGACGAATTTCTCTGTATAACGAATTTTTAGCAGGAACAGTCACTTTTTCGAATGATTACATTACAAATAATCCCCATATAGAGAAAGATCCATCTTCATGTAACGAATTTTTTCTTCATTTATTAAGAAGAAGCTTCAACATCACGTGAAATCAATTTTCCTTCACTGATTCCTGGTTTATCTTTCAAAGCTAAGTACGTCTATCTTATTCTTATTTTTGTTTCTCCAATTTCACAAAAAAATCGCGAAATTTTTTTTAAAATTTTTTTTTATCATTATTGATCTTGAAAATGTCGCCGATTTAGCATACGAAATTTGTTGATCTATATATTACAAGGTATTTATAATCTTTTATGTATACTGTTATCACTTTAAGCATATATTCACTTTAATGAAAATAAGTGATTTTCTTATATAATTCTGCATTCCTTGTTAGAATGTGAATTTTTTTACGAGGGTGTAACAGTTTTGAAATCAAAGCAACCAAAAATTACAGTTTTTCTCGTTTAAAACAAATGTAAGTTTTCCTTATGCTTTTTTTTTTTTTTTTTTAAACTATGATTTCAAGTAAATGTCTTTTTTTCCGTTTTGAAACTGCTTAAATAATTAAAAAATACAATATGAAGTAAATATTGAGAGAAACTTTTCAAACTCTTAATTAAACACCTCAAAAACAATTATTTTCAATATTTACACATTAAATAGGAATTTTTTCATTATTCTCTATATAACGATTTTTTTAACTTGAACAATGGGTTTCATTATATCGAGATTCGACTGTATATATCACTTTCTATAGGAGAGAAATACATCAAATTTTATATTTCAAGTTATAAATTAAAAATAGATATGTTAATCTAATTATGAATTTGAATACTCGACAGCAGGCGCTGATATTATGCGCTTTTTCAAATTTACTGATCACTGTTGCTCTGTATTAAAATGAAATGTACTTAATTTTATATTTATAATTGTATGTGTATTCCGTATGTATTTAATAACTTTACACTTTTTAGAAATCTTTATTGAGAATCAAAATTGTCTCAGGAAGTTTAAGATTATATATTACTTTCTCCTTTTCAATGTTAACAGGTTCATATAACATACTGATTGGTTTGAATGGACGCAATACTTCATATGGCAATGATTTTTACATCGCAATTGGACGTTTGGTGAATATGACTTCCAAACAGTTGGCGCGTCTCTCTTCAAGTGCTAATCTGACGAGGGATAACATGACTAATGATTTTGGATCAGGATATTGGGTTGGACTATACACTACTGGCTGCTACTATTTTTCAGAAGAAATTTCTACGTGGAGTAGCGAAGGCTGTACAGTAAGAAGCATATCTAAACCTGTCTAATATTTTTTTTCTCTCCGAGCACATAGTGTACGGAAAGTATTGTAATCATGATGGTGTATGTGTGGGATAGAGAGAGAGTGAACACGATGGCTTCAAAACGGTTCTTCCGGCTGAGTTCCAATTTGGCGAAATTGTTTTTCGCCAAATTCGAAAGTGGAATTGAGGGGGTCGGGGTAAGAGAATGCCAAGCCACATTTTTGAACTTCTGAGATATTTCAATTTGAAAATTTGATCAAATACTCAAATCAAGATAACGTAAAGTTTTTTCGCCAATGTGTTAGTAACATTTGAGATATTCTGAGTAACAATATGGCATTACTTTAATTATATTATTTTTAAGTTTTTTGTAAATTAGCTATCTTTATTGGTGACTTAAATATCTAGGGCAAAAACGAAACCTGTCACATATGCTGCCACCAAGTGACATTAGAAACAAATTATATGTTGGATATTATAATTTACAATATTAAGAAACAGATTACAGTGTTAGATTTATTTCACCAAAAATGTGGCTTGCCCGACCCCCTCAATTGTTCCCACTTTTGAAAGAGCTGTACAGATTTTCGTACAAATCGGTCAACGGATTAGGCATTTAAACCATTTTGGAACCGACTCTATAGGTAAAATCAGCTAGGAAATATGACAGAGTATAAATGATAAATATTTTGAAGATGTATTTAAATGTTAGTGACTAAGTGGTAGCGTCACCAGTTTCGAAACAGGAAACTTCAATATCAGTGATATTATCCGGGACGGTCACTTGCTTGTGGCTCACAATTAGTAGTTTACCAACCGGCAGGGATGTACGCTAACACCCTTTTGGTAGGCCGCCCTATTTATGTCAGAAATTTACCTGAATCCACGGTATTCTATAAAATATACGGAGAGTGGAGTGGAGTTATTTCATATTTTTTGTGCAACTTTAATAGTTACAATAACTTATTACCACACATAATCTTTGACCCTGCATATTTTTTCACTCATTCTATTTTTGAATACCAACAAAAACTAAAATTTGCGTAAATTGTGCATAGAACAAAACGAGACAATTTGAGCTTATAAAATGAGATTTTTATATTAATCTAAATACATGTATGTTCCAAAAATTAAATTTGCTAGAAATGCGTTTAGAGATATTTTTAAGGCAATTATGTTTAATTATTAGCTATTATGCTAATTAGCTTTAGCTAATTAATAATTAATTATAAATCAAATATTAATTATTAATCAATAATAAATTATCAGCTATTATATATATTTAATTATTATGTTTAATTATTATGTTTAATTTAGAAGGGAAAAAATAAGAGTAAAGCCACATGTATATAACGAAAACGAAGGTAAATTAAAATATGTTTTGTTGTTATATATAAATGAACAGCAGATTTAGTTAAAATTGATGTTTCTCTAGAAATCCTAAAGCTTTTGTGGTGGTGTAATTTTTTTTAAAATTATTTGATATGTCTTAGTCAAAAAGAAAAGTGTACTTTTTGTATTTCCTAGTTCTTGTAATGGAAAGTGGCTAAAAATGTACGAAAAATATGTAAATAAATACGGTATGTTTTTTATTATTTAAAAAGTTGATTAAAATAAAAAGGTTAATAGAATAAAAGTACATTTTAAAGGTATTACAAGGTTCCTACATTTTCATGTGAAATACCAGAATTTTCTTTTAGAAAAACTAGAATTATGTTATGGCGCGATTACATAAGGCAAGTTTTTCTCTAAGTAAATACTGGTGTATATCTGACCTAAAGTCAGGGAAATTCCCTGACTTGTAGGAACCCTGTATTAAGATTACGAATAGATTTTTTTTTATCTAGTTAATTATAGATTTGATTACATAATGCATTATACTGGATTCATTATGTTAATTAAAAGAAAATTAAATTTTATTCGCTTTATCTAAAACTTAACTTTAATTACATATATGAATTACAAATGAGAATAGCAATACAATGTTTTAATTGTAAAAAATTGCAAAACATATAAGACAGTTTTTAACTTCTGGAAAAAATCCTTCCAAAATTAACTTTTCTTTCCCATAATAATTATAATTTTTAGTACATTGCGCTGTTAAAAATCTGCAACAAACTGTTTAATCATTCGACCGTTTTTAAAGATAACGGTTACTTGATCATATTATTGAACATATTATGGTCCGAATAGTGTTAAATTACGTTTGTAACCGTTATCTATAAAAACGGTCGAATGACTGGAAAGTTGGCTGCAAATTTTTAACAGTGTGCTGTGTTTTCAAAGGCATTGCATTTTTATACAATTTCATAATCAACCTTAATTATATCAATTATTCTTTCGCCTTAGTTGTACTGTAAAAAAAAGAAAGATTTCTTGAACTAGCAAGAAAGTTTACGAAAATATAATATAAATCTCTCGAGTCACGAACGATTCTTAAAAGCGTTTTTTTTTTATCTTCAGGAACCTCAGAAACTAATAACTTTCCGGCATTTAAAGAAGCATTTCTGAAATAAAATTTTATTTTGTTGCCCATAATTTTCGGAAACGTTTTCGAGTAGTTTTGCAGCGTATTAATCAGTTTTCAGATCTCAAAATATCTTTTTTTTTTCGGATTCTTCAATTCTTAAATAAATATTTTCAGTATAACAGAATTTATAAATGAAAGAGTAACAAAATAATGTTAATTGAATGTGAATTCTGTTAATTTATCATGTTTGTCTCTAAAACATGTGTGTTGAACATGAAAATGTTTACTTGAGAATTGATAGCATCCAAAAAACCTATATTACAGGTTGAGAAAACTGATTAATACACTGTAAAATCTACACGTAAACGTTTCCGAAAGTTAAGGGTGGTAAAAAGAAAACTTTATTTCTGGTATCTTTAAATCCCGGAAATCTATTAGTTCCTGAGGTTTCGGAAGATTAAAGAACAATTTTTGGAATCGTAGGTACACTGTAAAAAATGACCAATGTTTCTTATTTTGTGAAAATATGCTATAACCACGAACGAAAATATAATATAATCTTCTGAGTTATCCGAAATTTCAAATAGCATGTTACATTGTCTTTTAAATCACCAGAAACGAATACATTTTCAAAATTTAAAGAATAATTTATAAAAACAAATTATTTTTAGCTGCCCGAATTTTTCAGAAACGTTTCCGAAGGGATTTTATAGTGTATTAATTAGGGTCCTCAGGCTGGAATACATATTTTTCGAATGTCATCCGTTCTCAAGTACACGTTTTCAGCCGCATAAGTTAATTTATACATGAAAGAGTAAAGAAGTAGTCTTAATTTTAATGTTATTGTTAACGCTGTTAATTTTGCATGTTTGTCTGTTAAACATTTTTTTTAACATGAAAATGTTTACTTCAGAATGGATAGCATTTGAAAAACAGGCATTCCAGGCTGAGGACACTAATTAATAGACTATAAAATCCCTTCGGAAACGTTTCTGAAAAATTCGGGCAGCTAAAAATAATTTGTTTTTATAAATTATTCTTTACATTTTGAAGATGTATTCGTTTCTGGGGATTCGAAAGACAATGTAACATGCTATTCGGAATTTCGGATAACTCAGAAGATTATATTATATTTTCGTTCGTGGTTATGGCATATTTTCATAAAATAAGAAACATTGGTCATTTTTTACAGTGTAACTCGGAAGAAGTTATACGTGGTATATGTTTTTTAAATATTAAGAAACATTTGTTTTTTTTCTTCTACAATGTACAAAAACGGTTATTAGAACAATATTGGGCCAATATTGTTGTTTTAGCAATGTTTTAATCAATGTTGTTTATATATTGCCTATATCGTTGCTAATATTGGCATGAAATATTGCCCCGATATTAAGGTGCTTACATTTTATCATTTTTATACCAATGTTAGCAAGAAATGTTTCATGATATTTCCTTTGTAATAGCTAATTTTGGCAATTTTGGCGTTAAATTGCAAATACTTCCAATGTAAATACAATATTTCTTTAATAGTGGCATCTTATTGCCATTTCCAATGCAAAGCCAATACGTATAGCCCATATTTTATATCATTGGAAGTATTTCCACGATGAATTAGAATATGATCTCCAATACACTATAAAAAAAAGAGAAAAAGTTTCTTGATCTAGCAAAAAGGTTTACGAAAATTATAATTATAATCTCTTTCATGGTACCAACGATTCTAAAACGCGTTCCTTTATCTTCAGAAATCTCAAAAAAAAAAAAAAAAAAAAAAAAAAAAATCCGAGAATTAAAGAAGCATTTCTGAAACAAATGTTTCTTTTGTTGCACTTAATTTCCGAGAGCCTATAATTTTCGTAATTTACGTTTTCGACACGAAATATCAGTTTTTCGGATGCTATCAATTCGCAAGTAAACATTTTCATGTTCAATAAACACATTAAACAGACAAACATGCTAAATTAGCAATTTTAATATTAACATTAAAATGAAAATTATTTTGTTAATCTTGCTTGTATAAACACTGCTGAAAATGTTTGCTTGACAATTGATAGCATCCAAAAAGTGATATTTCAGCTTGAGAAAACTTATTAATACACTGTAAAATTACTCGGAAACGTTTTCGAAAATTACGTTCAGCAAAAGCAACTTTTGTTTTAGAAATGCTTCTTTAAATTTCGAAAATTTATTGTTTTTCTAAAATTTCTAAAGATAAGGGAACGTTTTCCGGAATCCTGGGTAAATTGGAAGCTCTTCTATTAAATTTTCGTAAACCGTCTTCCTAGATTAAGAAGCATTTGTCTTTTTTACAGTGTATAATTAATTTTGGTTTGTTACCATATTAAAGATCTGGCCTCATTTTCTTAGGATTAAGATTGGTTGTTATTAACAGAATTATTTGGGAGTGATTTTTTTTTTTTTTCTATTAGGTACATTCATCCCATTCAGATATGATATGCTGTCACTGCAATCATTTGACTCTATTTGGCAGTGGGTTTGTAGTAGCTCCGAACACCATAGATTTCACATATGTATTTGCAAATGCTGGTTTTGAAGACAATTACATCATTTACACCACCTTAATTGTGACGTTCTCTTCATATATTATTTTGCTAATATGGTCTAGATGGAAAGATAGAAAAGATTTACAGAAAGTAAGTAATAAATGTAAATGGTCTAATTTTTCCCTTTAAATCTATATTGTAAAGCATAAACTGTACGTGATTAACGCTGAAATCACATCGATGTTGGCATTGATTGAAGCAACCTAGTTCTTCTTTTTCGCAAACATAATTACTTCTAAATATTGCGCAGTTTTAATTTTTGCACCGTTGAATAGGGAGAAAAAAGGCAATTTCAAATGCAATTTGTTTGAAAACTGTATCTGAGCTTAATGGCTTTTTATGGTTTTTAAAATAATTTTCAAGCATGATTGTTAAAAAAATCTATCTCTATCTCGTGCAGCTCGATTACGTAAGATTAACACGTTTGCACTTAAAACGATATAAATAGTCCAGCGTTTCTTTCCGGTTAATATTCCACAACGAAATTAACACTTCATCAATAAATAAATAAAGAAAGAAAATACAAATTTAACAGGTATGTAATCGAACTGCGTGCTTAAACACCACAATAATGAGAATAAAAAAAAGTTGATTTAAGCAGGAAAATCTTTGGCAATTTTTTCGGCTATCAACCTCTGGCATGCGGATAATACGAAAGTATCGTTTTTAATAAATTTCAAAACTTATATATGATATTTTTCATATAAAAATATGGTGCACTTTTGTCTGTCCCCTTTAGTCTTTTTTTAATTTTTCCACTTCTTTAGATTTATTTCTCGCTTACCAAGCGCACCATCTGCTACAGTTGTATTCTTTCTCTAAGGTAGATTTCCATTAGAGATAAGTTTATTCCATTTTGACAGGTATCAAATCCGTCACTGTATACCAGTGGCGGATTTTCCAGATATGCTAGTGATGCATCGCATACCCATAACAAAAATTGTTTAAATTAATAATAATAATAATAATAGAAATAAATGAAACCCTTTATTTAATTATAGTATTTTTTTAATTTATTACAAGTAACTTCATGCTTGGAATACGTAAATAAATAATAAGTGGAGCAATATTTCAGAGCAACGTAGTGCTTTCTTCCATTTCCACGGCTCTATTTTCATAATATGCTCACAGTCCAGTCACATTCAAGAACATGACTCCGACTGTTAGAGCATTACCTCTGTCTTCCCTCAGTAGAGATTTTTCAATATTTTAGGACTTGTTTATCTTCCCTATCATTTTCTATTAATATATTGGCAAAATTTAGATCAGCAAAGAATGCTCAGTGGTCAAAACGTACTTTATATTTCAGGAATTTTCTGATTTGTTTAGGGATGTTCCTTTCTTGACTGAAATTATCAACATTGAATGGGTAAAGAAAAGACATTATTTCACACTTATGAAATCGGCTAATTGCGATTTACATATCCTAAAATGTTGACAAATCCTCGTTATAGTCATGAACAGTGGTAGTTCGACAGGGTGGGGTATCACAATCCCTGTATTACCGATATGTTAATAAACTAAATTTCTCCTTAGATTAATTTTTAACACAATTATTCAAATTAGTAAAGATTTGTAAAGATTTATCCGGGATGGCTCAGTTGGTAGAGCATTGGCAGCTTCAGCCAAGAGATCTCCTGGTTCGAATCCTGACCCGGACATTTTTCGCCCAGTTGGGAAATTACAACTCGTATGATTTTTATTTACCAATTTGAATGATTGTGTTAAAAATCAATCTAGTGTAATCACTAGACGTTTACTGGAGGTCCCATTATCTGCGATTTATTATGTTGAGCTGATTGAGACATCAGACCAGATGCTATGATCAATAAGGTTAACTGGGTTAATTTGATCTCAGTTGGTAGAGCATTGGCTGTTTTAGCGAAGAGATACCTGGTTTGAATCCTGATCCGGACATTTTTCGTCCAGTTGGGAAATTACAACTCATATAAATTTCTCCTTCTTTTATAATAAAACATTCCTCGATTAGATAAGGTCAAATTCAATATACTTAAATTCTGGTAGGAAAATTACTGTGAACCTCCTGACGAGCTGCCACTGTAAGCTAAGTTTTGAATTCGAAGAATTGAAAGATTCGGGTGTAAAACATAGTAACTGACACTTTTTTTTTCTGATTTTCATGTAAAATTGCTTAACTGCATCTTGATAAACTTTTAAAAGTGCAAGGTTTGTTTTTTACTCAATATATGCTATTATAATCAAAGATAAATTTTAGATATAAATTTTAATAACGAAGACTTTTTGCACATAAGTCCAATAAAATAAAATCTATCAGACAAAAAATGTGCACATAAGTTAACTGAAGATCCAATATTAACAATTCAGTTGTTTTACAGGAAGCAACACAGTAGTTTTGTTTGTAGCTTTCTTTAGAAAACTTGAATCTTTAATATCTAGAAACTTGCATTTTGTTAGTTATTTTGTTTTGCAACCGATCACTTGAATTAAAAAAAATGGATAATGAAATTTTAGATCATCCAATTTTATTTTTTTTATAAATTAAATATTTTATATACAAAATTAATTAAAATCCACTTCATCATTTGTCAGTTATATTATAAAAAACTTTATACAGAGGAAAAAAAGTAATAAAATTTATTTATAAATAGGTGAAAAACCGCTTCAAAATAAATTTAAAACACTCTTTTCATTTTATTTATATGAACATATAGATAGCATGTGTGTTTTTATAAATATAATTATAAAAATGGCTTTTTGTCTATATATATTAATGAATTGCCACATTGGTTTTCTTCAAATTCATTTAAATACAATTTATTATACAATTTCATATTTAAATTATGCATGTGTTTAAGTATGCACATCAAAGTACATATTGAAATACGTATGCATGGGTTTGTGTGATTAATATAAGCAAACTAAATGTAATACTCTTAAATATAAAATGACCCTTCATGCATTGAATTAAGCTGTAATGACAACGAAGTAGGGATGACTATATTTTGACTTCTACAGAGTGTCTCAAAAAGATTCATACGCGCTTTAATTTTCTACCTGTTAGAGATGCATAGGAAATGTAATTAGCAAAAGTGTTCGAAACAAAGTAGGATTAAGATTATGTTGATGAAATGGTCCTGCCATTATTTTTCAAAATGTTACGCTTTTTAAATTTTCATATGGTCCCTGTCCTATAAGTAATTTTTAGAAAAAGTTTATCCATGCTTTAGCATGTACAACAGTAAAAACCTCATTCTTCTATGGCCAAAACTCAACGAGTTATGATTTTTTTTAATTTATGAAATGTTAGAGCTTTCCGGCACTAAAAAATCGTCTGTCTGTTTTTAGTGTCGGAAAGCTCTAAAATTCCATATCATTCAACGTATCATAACTGGGTGAATTTTGAGTGTACAGGAATGGAATTAACACTTGTGTGGTGTTGTGGTGTTTTATTTCTAAAAGTAAGTACTAGATGGCAGCACCACAAAAATAAGAATTGTAAGAGTCCAGTCGCTAGTGACATCTATGTTCATAAGTTCTGTTTCTACGGCGATTAGCCACTATAGATGTAGTTCTGTTATGTGTTATGTGTAAGTACTTGTGTTGTGATGTTTATTAAACTTGTAAAATTAATTCATTTCGTCCATCTCATTGAATATGTATGTTTACTAAATTAAGTAACCTTCAAAATACAGTATAGTGTTGAATATCGAGAAAGCTTTTTTAAATATGACTTGTAGGATTCGGGGACAGTATAAAAATTTTAAAAGTGTAACGATGATAACTAATGGTAGAACTATTTCATCCACATAATTTTAATTTCTACTTTATTTTGAACACTTTTGCAATTTACATCGCTTATGTACTTTCAACAGTTAAAAAAATAAATCGAGTTTCAATCTTTCTGGGACAGTCTGTATAGCATGCCCGCGTTCAAACAGCAGGATACGCCACTGTTGATACATATATCGTGCAAAATTAAAATCATTACATGGAAAATTCTTTTAAATTTATAAATTTTTCAGATTAAAAATAATGCTGTTTCCTTACAGTTAGGCGCAACTCCCCTTTTGGACAATGATGTTCAAGATAAATACTTTTACGAAATCATAGTTCAGACTGGTCACCAGTTCAATGCTGGAACTAAATCAAAGGTATGGTAATAAAATAATAGTAATATATTTTTCTCTTTCGAAACTTTTATATTAATTATTAGAAGTTTAATTGCGTAATAACGGAGAAAATCTTAATTTAACCTTTCGGGTCAGGTTTTGTTGTTGTTGTTGTTGTTGTTGTTGTTTTCTGTGAGAGGATAATAATTTCACAATGAACTGCATTCGCTCGGTTTGGAAGACCCCCAAAAGATATTATTCTGCTGATGAAACGCTATTTATTTCACTATAAAAAAGTTTCACAAACGTTCACATCGTTATGCCTGAACACATATATCCAAGCAAAAATTTCACAACAAACACAAAGGAACTTTTTTCTCTACTGATCGGGCTCTTTTGTATCACGGGCGTCGCAGCTCTGTCTACACTACAGAAAAGGCAATTAGATTGAACATGAATACAACATTTAATAATCAAACATACCGTTCTCTTGAGACCTCAAGGAGGATTCATACACTGAACAATTATATGCATAAAAATAAGCTTACAATGAAAATAAGTACACCTTACCTATATTTCTTTTAATATGTCCATATTTAGTCTTAACAGTTAGAACACGAATCTTCTGGTCAGTTCCAGGAAAATGTTTTATAATGCGAGCAAGTGTCCACTGAGGCGATGCTACATTGTTCATATGTGCAAGTACCAAATCACTACCATTGATTTTAGGTCTTGTTTTTCAGCATTTGGAACAAAGTTAGAGTTGATGCAAATACCCTTTGTACCAACGGTCCTAGAATTGCTGACGAAGTTTATATATGAGACATCAGCTTTCATTAAGACACAAGGACTTGGCTGGTTGCTATGGTTCAGGAGATTGATTAATAGGACCGCCAACCAGGAAATGAGCTGGCGTCAAGGCATTCAAGTCAGCTGGATCAAATGATAATGCAGTGAGAGGTCTGGAATCTAAAGAAGAAGAGTGTAATTATCTTCGAAATTAAGGAGTGGAGAGTTTTGCACTTTCGTTAACAATTATTTAGCACTTTTAACTTCTGCTTCCCACAAACTTCCAAAATGCGGTGCACATGGAGGAATGAAAGGCAACTCAATGCTTTTAATAAAGCTGAATTTTTTCACTTTGTCGTCTCGCCACAATAGAAATAATTACTTAAGGTGACTGGCAACTGCTTTAAAATTGGAGCCTTAGTCAGAGATGATCTTACTTGGACAGCCTTTTCTAGAGATAAATGTACATAATGCAGCAAGGAAACAGGCAGTAGACACCAACTCAAGATGCCTTTGTTGGTATGCAGATAAAAAAAGACTTAATGTAAGACTTGAATTTGGTGACAGATATTTTATGAGCACATTTAGTATAGATAGGACCAGCAAAATCAAAACCCACTATGTCGAAAACAAGAATTTGCATGATTTGTCACTTTCTCAGATTAAATACTCCGTTTTTCATCATTTTCTTTAGTTAATAAACAAACTCAACTGCTTCTTCCTCCAATGCAGCTCCAGATAAAATATCATCAACGTAGGAGTAATTCAAAGTAGCATGGGAGACTGAAGGATAATTATCCCCTTAATCTAAACCAAGTAGTTGCATTGCTCTTGTAAAATGAAACGGAGCGCCAGCTGTCCCATAAGTCACTGTGAGTAGACAAAGTTCAAGTACTGTGTCTTTTGGAGTATTTCTTCAAAGAATTCGTTGCCAATTTATATCATCATAATGGACCTTAACCCATTATAACCGCAATTATTTTTCTTTTAAAAATGGAAAATAATGAATTTCACACCACTATTTTTAGAATAGAAATTTGATTTTATATTTTATCGAGGAGTTTTTGTCATCAAAGAAATGAAGTATTTCGCTTCAGAATTACTGGTGTAAACAACAAAAGTGGTTTTAGCTATAGTGTTACTTTAATGCAACGCTAGGCTAATCTGGATTAACTTGATGAAACAATTGTTCTACATCGGCACACACTGCAACTAAAAAAGTTCTAAAGCGAAGTAGAATTGGATACAAATCTTGCTTTACCCGTGGACCTATCATCAATAAATCGTTGAGAGAAATTAGACGAAGTATCGAAAACTACACGTAGTTTTGTAGTGGTACTGCAGCAATGAAATATTTTAAACACTAAAATGTTGAAAATAGAATAAAACAAAAAAAACAAGGAGTGCAATGTTTTTTAATGCACACTTTTATCAATGAATAATTTAATATTAATTAAATGATGTACATAAAGGAAACAATTTGTCGAAATTTTGGACAGATAGTTTAAATAATGATTTTTTTCTTCCTTGTTATACGTTAAAAAAGAAGCAGTACAAAAATTATATATATATTTTTTTTAATGTATTTACTAGTTCGGAGAACGGAACTTTTTTGGAGATACACATTGAATGCTTATGACAGAGTGTTTTGTTTATAAATACTAGGCGGCTCTGCTCACAAAATGGTTCAGTAAAAAATGTCGCTGCCTTTCGGACGTATATAACAACGTCTAAAAGAAAACTTTTCTTTTTAGACGCTGCAAGAAAATCGTTTTAAATATGACTTCTAAATATATCGTTTTAAATATGACAATGTTCCCACATTTAACTCTTTTTGTGCGTAGTAATTTAATTATTTTAAAGTGTTCTTTCTCTTTTAATATTCACGTGTAAATATATTTTTCAATTAAAAATTGTTTCGCAATATTATTACAGTGACCTCTCACTTATACGACTCTCATTTATACGACTCTCTCGGTTATACGCCGAATTCTCTTGGTCCCGTCCACGCTTTATGGGAAATAATGCTAAACTTCTCTCAGTTATACGACTGCTTCTCTCACTTATACGACGCTTTAAAATTTCAGGCGATTCTACATTTCTCACTCAAGAATTCATTTTTATAACCTTTAAATTACAAATCATTCTCGTTTTCTTAGCTTTATCCTTTCACTATTGTTAAAGTGTTTATTAATAATGAATAACATTTCTTATCTACCTTCATGTGTTATTAACGATGAAATCTATGGCGGGAGGGTGGTTGTATGGAATTCCCTTGTGCCTGCCATTTAACAAAAGCCAAATGACCACATCAAAATGTTACATCGCAGACAATTAAGAAATGTTTTAGGAAATATTGTTTATCACAAGACCAAACTGCTAGCTCAACGAATGAACCCGATTTTGAGAGCATATGGGAATCCTTTAATGATGGAGACTGGGATGAAATGTGTATGGACGAAGGTATTAATTTCAAAGATTATGTAGAATGTGATGAAAACTTCTTCTGTCAGAACTGAGAACTGCTGAAGAAAACTTTTAGGATATCAATAAGGAAGACTTGAGCGAGGAGGATGATGAAGATGAGAGCAATGTTATTGCTGGTGTAAATTTTTCAGAAACAAGTGCCGCTTTAAATACGTTAAAGAATTATGTCGATGAAAATGATTATTCCCAAAATAGCATAAAACCTTTATTAGACTTCAAAAATACATTTTCTCTTTTCGTCGACGAAAGAGACAAACTAATATCACTTCATTTTTTGAGAAAATCTGATCTGTAAATCTTTAAAATAAACATAGTTGTAAGTGAACTGTTTTGTGAACTTTTTAAAATATATTTTGCGTTTTATTTTTTAATATGCTTTACAAATTTTGTTAAAATATGTTCTTAGTACTCAAAACTTATTGTTTTTAATATAGGTAAAATAATTAATGCATATAAAGTTTGAAACTTGTATAATAAGACGGTCTCTCACTTATACGACTCTCTCAGTTATACGGCTTTTTTCTATGGTCCCCTGAAAGTCGTATAAGTGAGAGGTTACTGTATTTGGACTTATTAAATATGACGTTATTTTCTTCATTAAATGCTTTTCAAACTAATAATTTCATAATTTTAAAGTTTTCTTTCTTTTTTAACATTCATATGTAAATATATTTTTCAATTGAAAGATCTTTGGAAATATTATTATTTACATTTTTTTTTAAATCTAGCAACAGTAGGTAAAAAAAATGACAATTTCGAAATATGAAATATCTCTCTATTCAAATAATGAAATTTTGAATTAAAAAATTGGAAAATAAACATAAAAAATTAGTCTTTCTTAAGGATGACTGGACACTACACACCAGAATCTCTTCAAGTCTGTGCCTGCGAAAGAAGATTAAATTGCTATGCATATTTTTTCATTCTGTAAAACTTTTTTAATCGAACTAATTTGATCGAATTCAACATTAAATAGCGCTTAAAATAATTCTTCGATTTAAAAACTGCCTGCTTCATCGTGTTTATCATATAATTTATCTGTAAAATTACTAGTTTTCCTATTTTTATATGTAATATTTTTTTTATATGAGCCGAGAAAGAGTTCCGGTCACAATAAATTCAATTAAAGCAGCAAAAGCAACGTTAATTACTTTTTTTTAGAATAGAGAGATTTTTACTTTCATACTTATTTATTTTATAAAATGAATCACATGTTTGAAATAAAAATTTCAGCAACGATGTATAGAGCTTTAAGCAAGATTTCGTTTTCTTGTTTTCTTATTAAAAGATGAAACATAAATAAAATGCTAACAGTAATAGTAAATGTATAGACATACTGTCATTACTACATCCAGATAATAACATAAGTAATTATAAAGACAAAATAATAGGAAATGTAAAGATCCTATAATCAGGACGCCACACCCGAAATCGTTAAATATTTATATATTTTTGTATGTAGTCTTTTTTTATAAGGTACCAGTTCATGGCATCTAGTAGACCGAATCTCGAGTACAAAATACCGAGTCTTGAGTACAAAATTCTGCTCTCATAAAATGTATTTGAATAAGAAACTAATTTGGGTATTATCACTAAAAATTTTTAAGTTTCTGTTCATTTTCATATGTAGACATTTTGAAAGATCGATTAAAATTATATGCTATTCTCAATCGATTCGCACTTGTATAAATTTTCTACTGTTAGTTATGATGGAGTTAGTACATAGAATTAGAGATGCTTGTATTTTCCTCTAAATTAAACAGTCCTGGGAAAAAAAGTTATCACCTGTAATAACTCTACCGCAACCCATCGTATAAAAATGTGACTGGTACCAATCGATTACTAATATCTACTAATTAATACTATACTTAAATTTTTTTTAAGGATCGTACACATATAGAAATTGTAAAAAACTTTAAAATTTTCAATTTTAACACCTTTATATTTTTGTCATGATATTTGGTTTCTTCAGTACAGCTTACCTTCGAATACTAAACAGGAAGTTATTCAGACAAGTAGTTTAGGAATTATGCAAGTTTAAAGTTTGGTACTCCTAATGTTAATTTATTCTTATCGTTGCAAAACATAATGCAATAGTTTTTTTTCTAAGTATAACTCATAAACTACTTAGCGGATTGAGCTGTAATTTTAGATTCGTGTATTTGAAGCTTCTAGAAATCGATTTCTGTTAAAACATTCATAGGTTACAATTCATGTTGCTTTCAAAAATTAAATATAAAAAAAAATTAATTAATTTTTGAAAATAAATATGAATTGTAACATATAAATTTTTAACAGAGATCGATTTCCAGAATCTAATAATATGCGAATTCAAAATTACAGCTCATTCCTTTTAGTAGTTTTTTGGTCATGCTTAAAGATACTGCGCGCATTACAATCTGTGTTGCATCGATTAAAAATGAATTTAACATTAGGAGTTCTAAATATTAAAACTGCATAAATCCTAAAATACTGTACTGAACGACTTCCTGTTTAGTATCCGAAGGCAAAATACACCGAGGAATCTAAATACCATGTCAAAATTAGGCATTAGTATAGAAAAGTTTAAAGTTTTTACAATTTATGTGTGTAGACGACGCCAGCTAGGGCGTTTACTAAGTATAGCATTACTTAGTAGAAGGTATTAAAAATAGATTTCTACCAGTATTACATTTTTATACGATAATTTGCGACAGAGTTAATAGGTGGGTTATTTTTTCTTTTTTCTACAGAACTGTACAATAGGAACATTTGTCTTTTAATTTAGGTTCATTTTATCTTATGTGGAGAAGACGATGAAACTGACGTCAGAACATTCACTGATGACCAGCGACCCATATTCGAGAGAGGAGCGAAAAATGTCTTTGTTATGTCTGTCCCACGGTTAGTATTGTATACAATGAATTAATTTATTGCTCATAAAGATAACTAGAACAAAGGAAAGATGGTCATATTTCTTTAAAGAAATGCAATTGGAGAAAATTCTGTTTGATATTTCTATGTCACTTTCAGAGAGGCAATTGAACTAATTCTCTATGAAAAGATGTATTAGACTGAAAATTAAGTTTATGTAATTATGCAGTGAATTTCCTTAAAAATTAATAAAATTTTCATTATGAAATGTACATGAATTAATAAGAAATACCCGGAATCCATTAATATTTCGTTTAAAAGCTAATTACTTTAGATATGTGGATATGGCATACAACTTAAGAATTCAGTTGCCGAGATATTTGTAATCCTATTTTCCACACTCTTCGATTTTTTATGACCCTGTATTTCATTCAAATTTCAATTAAAAGGTATATTTTAATTGTAAATGAGACGCTTAATCCGACGCAGTAAACCGTTAGTTAATATGATTATCAATTTTGGAGTTATAAGGATGTTTCTTTTACGCAATTCAGTAATAGAGCATTTAAAGTTTATGACGTCATCAAGCCACGATTTTATTCGAATTGCAATGCATTTTATAAATAGTTTACACATGTTTTATTTTCTTATTTTATATTATGCATATCCATGATGGGTAAGTATTACTGTGGCCCCCAACGACTAGTTTAATAATTACTGTAAGAATCGTATGAGTTCTCTGGGGTCGGTGGGTAAGCAAAATCATGTTTCTTCAAGCCTAAAAATTAGATAAATGATTTACTTAAAATTAAAGTTAATTAAGCTGTGTAAAATTCGTAGCAATCCATTATCCGTTTGAGAAAAATCAATTCTTGTCCAATGCTGAAATTGTAAAGTAAAATTTAAAAAGAAGTCACAATTAATGCCATAAGAAAATTATAGACTTGTTAATTAAATTTCATTAAGATTTATTTACAGAAACTATTTACAAAAAGAGAACGAAAATGAAAATTCAGAATTCATCTGACATTCGGCTAACAGAGAATAGCTGTATTATCTTTAATTTTCATTCTTACAATCTTTGATTAAATTCTGAACTTCGAGAAATAATATTATTAATTACTTTAGAAATCATACGCCTTTGATTTACATTACATTTGCTAATCTAAAATAATCATATCATTTTAGTTCAAAATCATAGTTTCCTCATAATTTATGGCTTTCCACTACCAGATATTCCTAGAACATATTTATACTATCTAGAATGTGAAATATAAAAGATTCATCAGAAGATTATCTTCATGTTCGAGGCTGATGGTAGCGAGCACTGGTCACAGGGAATGATGTCAATTTCATCATTTATATGAATGATGTCTGAAGCGTAGATCAATACAGTGACTAACAAACACACTCAAATTGATGCTAGGGAACTTCGACGAAAAACCATATCAGCTAGATTTTAAACATGGCTACTAGCATGGCATGGGCTATGCTTTAAACATGGCTACTGGCATGGATCTACTAGCTAGCAGAAAAAAACTTTTCAATCTTCCACTTGCTTCAACAGAAAACTAATAATATTTTTTTTCCTTTCATTTTATTTTCATATACCAAACTCTCTCAAAAAAAGAGGAGGCAGCACAAGAGCTTGTCTAAAATTTGCATATCAATTCGTATGCCCTCCTCCTTGTTTTTCATTGTTTTGTCTCGATCCCAGCTACTTATTCCTTCTCTCCCCACTGCATTGTCATAGTCCAGTAGCGTTGCTTCCTTTTTCTTACTTCTGGAAAATGACCTCCGACCTCAGTGAGATTTTTATTGCCATGTTTACATCTTGGTCATAAACCAAAGTCAGCTTTGATAGACGTTTTATGTCCCAAAATGGCAACAGGATGTCTGCGACCATAAGTTCTGACAAAGTACATGTTTTGTTTAGCCCCTCTACGCTAAATACCGATAATGTAATTTCTTTACATTACAAACATGATGAAAAACAAGTTGTATGGTATGCATAAAAAGTCCAGTGTGGGATCTTATACCTGAGCGACAGCATTATTTAGGCTTGTTGAAACGTGCCTATGTAAGGGCATTCACAGACATAGAACCCATTTAAAGTCATAGTGAAGTGGTGTCAGTCACAAATTTTGAAAATCGGCATTTAGGGCACGAAACATATCTAGACGTACAAACTGTTAATAGAGAAAACTGTATAAATCATATAGCTTAAAAATAGAGGAACTTCTGGTATTATGGAATACTACACTGCTTGAAAATTGCTAAGGAACACAAACATTTTTTTAAATAAATAATCACTGGCAATGATTGAAGAAATGAAACTAAGAACATATGTAATAGAGGTAGAGTATTATATTTATCATGCAAAATGGTACAGATCGCACCACATGGGAAATCGGGATAACAAAAAAATAAAGAAATGTCTCCTTTGAAAAATTTTGGAGTCGCAAGAAAAAAGGTATTTTCAGATGGAA
This sequence comes from Maratus michaelseni, assembly GCA_963931845.1. Taxonomy (NCBI): domain Eukaryota; kingdom Metazoa; phylum Arthropoda; class Arachnida; order Araneae; family Salticidae; genus Maratus; species Maratus michaelseni. The sequence goes on from OZ007593.1 coordinate 269,418,015, forward strand.
GGATGAGAGATATCGATCTCTCAGTAAGGAATATGACCTCCTCGGACACTAGTGCACATTTTTAATCTGTTATTCATGCTGTCTATTAAACTATTGAAGAGTCCTTGGGGGATATTGTCCCACTCCTCTTTCAAGGCGTTTTTCAGCTCTTGCACCGTTCGGGGAGGGTGACTTCTTTGAGAAACACGTATTCCAAGAGCATCCCAGACATGCTCTGTAGGATTTAAGTCTGCAGAGTAAGCAGGTCATTCCGTACGTTCAATATTGTCACATTCTAGTGTGTCCGATACTTCAGCGGTCTTGTGTGGACTTGCATTGTAGTCAATAAGCAGAAAGTCTTGACCTACCACACCCCTAAAAAGACGAACATGATCCAGAATAAAACCTCTTCAATACCACTGTGATGTTACGGTACCTCGCTCAAAGAAGTGAAGTGGTGTTCTGTCATTGTGCATAATGCCTGCCCATACCATCACGCCTTGGCCATATCGATCACGTTCATGAACATTCTGTGGTGCGTGACGTGTTCCTCTCTCTCTTCACACTAACTGATGGCCAGAATCACTTGTTACAGTGAAGCGGGATTCGTCTGAGAACACTACTCTGGACCACTGTTGCTGACCCCAACCAATATGTTCCTTACACCAACGCAATCTTTCTCGACGATGGCGGGGTTTAAGTGGGATTCCTTGAACGGGCTTCCGCACATTCAAACTAGCCTGATTTAATCGCCGAGAAATGGTTCTGGCAGATATATGTGTACCAGTAGTGGTTGCAATGTCTGCAGCTATCTGACTAGGAGTGAGATTTCTGTTCTTTGCCACCAGGGATACATATCAATCCTCTTGAGGTGTGGTGTTCTTTCTACGACCACCAGCATGTTTTCGCATAGCATTTCCACCTTCAGCGGCCTTTTTTAATCGCGATATGACACTTTTTGACACTGCCATTGCTGTGGCTACAGTAATGACACTTTGACATACTTCAAGCCGTCCAACTGTTCGTCCACGATCGTAAGAACTCAAATGATGTCTTGCAGACATTTTGCACTTAATTATTGCCGTACCATACGGAATTTCACAGAAATTACTTGAACAACCTAAGACGCTATTTTTTCCAAACACCTAACTGCATAAAATTTCGAATAAATAAAGAGCTCCCGTGCACTACCTTTCAGGCAGATAACAGGTACTTCCTTAGTACGCCATCTACAATACATTTTACTATGGTTGATTGGCTGTTGGCTACGTTGAAAAAACGAGTTGTTCCTTAGCAATTGTCAAGCAGTGTGTTTACATTTGGGATAATACAATATCCCGATATTGTTTAAAACCCAAAAACCGAATACAATTACAAACTTCAACTATCTGAGAATAGTTTTTGTAGATAAAAATTATTTTACGAAATTTTATCACTTGCAAACAAATAAAAATAATAAAAAACGTATTTTAAGGGTATTATGAGATAGTCGGTAAATGTGGAATAGGGGGTTAAAAATGAAGAAAACGAACAAAATTTGGCAGAAAACAGATCTAATGGTACCAAGAAAGCATGATTAAAATATAGTGCCATGTAGTCAGCAAATATACTTCAATTCATATTTCAGATTTGCACTAATCACAATGAGACGAGAGGATCTGTTAAGGATCCTCTCGTTGTTAATTTAGAGGATCTGTTTAGGAGAAGGATCTGTTTGCGCCACCATAATCATAGAGTATTATAAGATATTGGTATTATATATAATCCGGCACCACCGGTTCGGACAAAAATTATTCTATTTATTGGTGTGAATCGAGAGCTAAAAAACGAATATTACATCATAAACTGTTAATATTTCGGTAAACATTATGCTTAATTTGAATGTAAAAATATTACTTCTAATAATGAATAAAAAATATTGAAAAATTATATCCTGAAACTTTCCAAAGACGAAAAACAAATATTTATTTACACAGCACTCCCTGACGTCGACCGACGAACTACGCGTTCTGGGGGGCATTCTCGAAACGTTTTTAATTAGTTTATGATATTGCCTAGTGCAGTGGTGTAGTCGAGGGGGGACGGCGTCCCCTCACTTTTTTATTTTATGTCGAGCGTCCCCTTACTTTTTATTTTCAAGGGGGACGCTAGAGACGCAAGAGGACGCCATCTTTTCAAACTTACTAATTTTTTTTTTAATTATGAGCACACCAATAAATCAACAATTTTAAGAAATAAGGCATTGATTTTTAATACTTTTCAGCAACATGGAAAGTGTTTACGGTGTCAGATCGCTTGTCTGTCTCCATCTGTTCGCATTCTACTTGTAACTTCCAAAAGTTTGCTTGAATTTCGACAAAATTTTATGTATATTTTTTCAATGTAGCCTTATCACAATTGTGAATTATGTGTATAGCATCAGTATTTCGTTTACGAGTGATCAAAAGAGTTCTTTCATATTACTGTTTACTGGGCGGAGATTGTTTGAAATACACATAAATGAAGTAATGCCATATGGTATTGAAATTCGTTACAACATATTCTCTATCAAAAATAGCATTTATCGTTCGTTTACAGGGACGTTAAAAAGTATTTCGAAACACCATGAGCTATTAACAGTAATTGTTTGCAATGCATGGAAAACGGTGCACGAAACATTTATAGTTATTTTACAAGGCCAAAGAATCCGGACACATTGTCAGACGTGGGTTCAGTTGCTCGAAACGTGTTTTCGATTATATTTTGTATTTCTCAGCTGAAGAAAATATTTATTTGCTAAGTGATACGTAAATGATATTCGTATACAGGGCCACACAAAAATAATCCAAATACACTACCGTCATGGCCGGATATTTCTTGAAATGCGTTTTGCAGCTGGTTTAAATTTTAGTGTGTTATGTGATGAGCATATGATCATTCATTTCTATACAGGGGCGTAGCTACCGTGGAGCAGTTGGAGCAAACTGCTCCAGGCGCACGAATCCTAAGGGCGCAAAATTAGAAATGGAGAAATGAACATTTGTAAAAATATTTGCATATATTTTGATTTTTAATCAGATTTTATGGATGGATAAGAACTGTTACAATAATCGTATTCCTATATTTTATCTTGTTTTCAACCCCGATTACTTAGACTTCAAATATATTTTTATATTCAATTAAAAGTTTTAATTCCTGAAGTTGGGGCTTCCGCTGCCTTTAGCTGCGCACACACCTTGTGTGTTCCACACGCTCCGGACTGTATTTGAAAACGATTCTCGAATTTGTATTATTTTATATTTATAAAACGACAATATTTCTAAACGAATTAAAGCCCCCCCCCCCCATTACAGTGATAACCGATTTAATTTCTGACATTTAGACATAATATACTTTAAATTCTGACCAACACGTCCTGAGGAAGACCTAAAGATTAAGCAATGTAAGAAACTTTCCTCTCTTTACATAAATAATTACAAAAAAGAAAAATCATGCGCCCGGCATAGATTATGAAACACTTTCCAACACATTCAGAATACTGTAACAAAACTTCACAGTTTAATAAGTAAACAATTTAGAAAATACATGACACGTTTAAAAATCCGATTTCAGCAATTACAACCAATAGTCACACAAAATATGCGATTTCTTTTGTGCAGCCCTGTATATGATCTATGGATTTATATGTATACTACACAGTATGCTAAAATTTATTTCAGTTAGGAAATACTTAGCACAGTAGAAAATTTCCTTTCAGCAATTTTCGTTAAGAGACGAAAATGTGATCTATTCAGAATTTTTTTTTTGAATAGTTAATATTAATATTTTTTTAAACAAAACATACGATCTGAAAAGTAATCTGAGTTTTTTATTTATTTTATTTTTATTTGCATTTGTATTCGGAAAACGGGGATGGCAGTTTCAAAATACAGAAAAAATGGAAAATATGAAAACGAATCGGAAAGAAAATATAAAAAACAACATAAAATTAAACTTCTGTTTTTTTATGAAATTATATATATTGATATTTTTTAAACAAAAGATACCGTTAGAATCAGAAAAGTACCCCTGGAAAAGTTTTTCTTTTTTTTATGTCCATCATCCGGAAGATGCGGATGGTAGTTTAAAACTGTAGAAAAAACGGAACTCGTAAAAACTAATACGAAATCGAGGTACAGAATTTTATTTTTTTAAATAGTAAATATTAATATTTCTTTTAACGAAAAGTACAGTTAGAACGCGAAAGGGTCAAAATGCATAATAAAGGAACCTCTACTCCCCCTAATCCTTCGTCTGCTTGAAGAATCGAGGATTACCTCAGACAGGCAGAGGTGCAACCAGCGGATGGAAGCTCGGCCTTTTTGCGATATTCCTGAGTGTTTTTAATTAAGATATCGGCTAATTATCAAAATATTAAAAATCTGAGCCTCGGGTGCATTCAGACATTCTATCATATCCAAATTTCCAGACTTCTACATGTGATAAATTTCTCTAGCCGTCATCAACAAACACACTCACACAGACAATTTTATTAATATCGATTTATATTTATTACGTTGAATAACTTGTTAAAATGCTTTGACTTTCAAATTAAAGTAAAGTACTCAAAAAAATATATGTTTTTAAACTTCAAAGCAAAGTTTGGCAGAACTTTTTCTAGTGACAAGAGGGCGCACCGATTTCATTTGCTCCAAGGCGCTAAATATGTAGCTACGCCACTGTTTCTATACATGACCACTCAAAATAATTCGAATGAATACGTTACCATTTATAGATAATTATTGCTTGGTATGTGTTTAAACTGAACGAAATTATATTTTTGATTAAAAAAAACGCTAGACATGCTTTTCCTTCACACATTGTTGCACCAAAAAAATTTTACAAACATTTGTGTGTAATGAATATAATATATATTGGCCGGTATACAGTGTTTGAAAATTACCTAATTCGGAATTTTTTAGGTAGCTTTCAATACAAAAAAGTCCTTCTGGCCTGTACCGGGAGGAAAAGGTAGCTTTCCTATATCTTCGTTTTAAAATTTTAGCTAATGTTACACGAAAACAGCAAGTTAAAATGCAAAGAAAACGTTTACAAAAGATTCCTTAATACTGAATTTGAATAAGAAATTTGCCAAATTATTGAGCAATAGTCAAATTGGCTTCATTTATGAAAACTTATTTTGGTTGCCAAATTTGGTGATATTTCGCCAAATGTCGCCAATTTTGGTGAGAATTTGGCGCTAGCGGATATGAATATATAGTTTTATGCGTATGATTTGGAAAATTATTACAACAATGAAATAAAATAATTTGCGAGTAATCGCGTTAATGTGCTGTTTTGTTTCAAAATGTCAGCCACCCTAGAATTTCAAACTGCTCTATCTCAGCCATTTTTTAAGATAGAGGTAAACCAAAAATGCTCTGGAATCCTTGTATCAAGGCCTAACACGTAATTAAAAAATAAATTTGAAATTTTAACTTTTTTGTATATTTATTTTAGTTTTAAATTTTTAAATGGCCGCCATCTTGAAACAAAATGGCGGACCAAGCTGGCCAACGAACTCGGTCGAGACATTGGTGAGCTTAATACACACAATTAGTTTCATCAAAATTGATTTATAAATACGAGCGTTATCGTATGACATAGGTCATATATATATGGATATATCTATGTATATAAATCAACATTTGAACGGAGGGTGGTTTTGGGGTCTGGGGGTCATGATCGGTGAAAATATATCGAAATTTTCCGGAACTGCTTTCCTCCGAACGGCTGCAATAGGTAGCTTTATACTTTTAGGTAGCTTTCAATACAAAAAAGTATAAAGCTACCTATTGCAGCCGTTCGGAGGAAAGCAGTTCCGGAAAATTTCGATATATAACCACCCTCCGTTCAAATGTTGATTTATATATATAGATATATCCATATATATATATATATATATATATATATATATATCTGACCTATGTCATACGATAACGCTCGTATTTATAAATCGATTTTGATGAAACTAATTGTGTGTATTAAGGTCACCAATGTCTCGACCGATTTCGTAGGCCAGCTTGGTCCGCCATTTTGTTTCAAGATGGCGGCCATTTAAAAATTTAAAACTAAACTAAATATACAAAAAAGTTAAAAATTCAAATTTATTTTTTAATTACGTGTTAGGCCTTGATACAAGGATTCCAGAGCATTTTTTGGTTTACCTCTATCTTAAAAAATGGCTGAGATAGAGCAGTTTGAAATTCTAGGGTGGCTGACATTTTTAAACAAAACAGCACATTAACGTGATTACTCGCAAATTATTTTCTTTCATTGTTGTAATAATTTTCCCAATCATACGCATAAAACTATATATTCATATCCGTTAGCGCCAAAGTTGGCGACATTGGCGACAAAATTGGCAAAATTGGCAAAATTTGTGACATTTGGCGAAATATCGCCAAATTTGGTGACCAAAATAAGTCTTCATAAATGAAGCCAATTTGACTATTGCTCAATAATTTGGCGAATTTCTTATTCAAATTCAGTATTAACGAATTTTGTAAACGTTTTCTTTGCATTTTAACTTGCTGTTTTCGTGTAACATTAGCTAAAATTTTAAAACGAAGATATAGGAAAGCTACCTTTTCCTCCTGGTACAGGCCGGAAGGACTTTTTAAAAGTTGAAATCGCCCACATAGTTTGCATCAGAATTTTGACCTTAATTACTAAGGTCACGAATCAAATTTCAATGATCAGGCCACATTATTATTTCTGCCTTACTAATATCTATGTTTGTAGTAAATTACATTGTAATTTATCGAGCCATTACAGAGGAATCATGTGCATTTGAACCAAAATCACCCATAGAGTTTCCATTAAAACTTTAACCTTTAATTACTCATGTCATGGATCGGATATGAAAAATCGCGCCACGTTATTACATCTGTCTTACTAAGATCTTTGTTTGAGGTAAATTACATGGTAATCAGTATGAACGTTCATTTGACCATGCAACGTAATTCTTATTCCATTTCACTTTGACAGATGTCAATAAGTACATATTTGACAGTTGCAATAAGTCTACAATGCAGGCGCCGACCACTGAGTGGTTTATGGCTTAGAATCCTGCGCAGCTAATTTTTATTATTCAGAGTATAAACTACCCCAAGGCAGCCAATCCACATGAGAGAATGGCTTTGCATACATATGCGGCTTAAATAATTGCAGTGCACATATATGAAATACATATGTATGTATGTACATATATTAACAGAACTTGCTAAAATAGATTTGCACCAGGTTTTGCAACAAATTGGGGAGCAAAACTTTGGAAACATGTTTTAAAACTTTAGAAATGCATGAAATGCTGATGCAAAGATAGAGGCAGGCATCGCACAGTTGAGAATTTTCCCAACAACTTGGCCAAAGCTTAAATCGTTTTCTGCTTCTCCAAGTTTTCTTCAAAAATAAACAAATAGTCAAAATTGAGAATTTTGCTGATAAATTGCTATGTATCAATATTTTATGAAACATAGATCTCACCAAATATATGTCGGTAAAATTAGGTGAACTCAGTCTAAAATTCAAGTATTTTTGTGCATTTATTGAGTAAAATAAATAAATATTAAAACTGCATTATTTTTAATAAAAGCCTTTAGAAGAAATTTAAAATATTATTGTTGTAAAGTTGATATTACCAATATTCCGATGCATTTATAATTTTTACCGAATACGGTGTGGGATTTTAAACTTTTTAAAGAGAAATAGTATATTCTTAAATGTGAACTTGCTCATTCTTTGACGACTTTTCATAAGATTTTTATATACTTACAATCAAAATCTACTAATACAGACCTTCTTTAAAACGCTACATTCTGAAGCAGTAAAAATAGATCTCTAAAAAATATATTTAGCGTATGACGTTAGAATAGCGTATGTAAACTGTTAGGCATTTTCGCAACGCCATAAGGATGAGTTAAACATATTCTAAGGACATTAATCTTCAATTATAAAAAATTGTACATGTAAAGGGTGCAGCTTTTTTTTTCTGGGGGGGAGAGGGGGGGGATTTCGTCCAACATTTTGGGAAATTTCATCAGTGTGCACCGTCAGCCGAGAATATATGTAAGACCACACTTTCGCAACGGAAAAGAAATAACTGAGGATTTGCCATGATTTGGCCATTTATCAGCAAACTCCCAGACATTATCGAGAGCGTACGAGAGAGCTAGATAGAGATAAGACGGGTCCGACACGGGCTCGGGATAAAAGTGATAATTTTACTTATTCACAAATTAATAAAAGGAGAAAAAAACTATTTGCTATTTAAGAAACAAGAATGTAGTCCAAGTTTTTAAAAGTGTTTTACAATGCTTTAAAAATCTGTTCGAAAGGGAATTGAATTGTTATTCATGGGGAAAAAAAGAAATATTATATCTGATTCTGAAGCCTTTGCACGCTCAGTATTAGTAACATAAAGAAGCCGTTGGATACATTATTCTGTTTGAAGTCCTATTCTAAAATTACTGGGAAACAGAACTCATGTTTTTCTGTCATAGTTGTACAATGATATTTTTAAAGAATAAGAATAGTAAGTTTTGAAGGTTTCTGCAAGCGTTTGGATATAAAAAACAAATTTGCTATTTTAAACATATTTTGATGGACAAAAGAAAATCGCAAAATGTCGTTATGGGAGAGTATTTAAGATTAATACCTATTTCTATTTAAGAAGACATTTTTAAATGCGAAAATTAATCGTGAAACAATTTTAAAATGTTATTAACAATTTTCTACTACTTACTTTCGGTATCGGGCTCAGGCTCTGGCACAGATGATACATTCTTGCTTTTCTGATATGTTCTGGTTCTTTTGATACGCTCTGGCTCTGATACATAATTTTTCGGGCTCGGGAGGCCTCGGATTTCAAATAGTCGGGCTTAAGTTCCGAATAAAGAGCCCGAACGCATTTTTAATGCACACTAGAAGTTTGCAATGGACGAAATTTTTAGGTACGGGCCCGATTCAACTCAATTTCTAAAAGGAAAACTAAAACTTGCTTACTAACATTACCTTACAGTTAAAATTCTGTCCAAAAAATATTGCATACGTATTTATGCAAACATTTTAAAGTACAGAGTTTTTCAGACTTTATGTACGCAAACCATGAAATACGGCATAACATTAATGGTCACTTCGACTATTACAATCAAATGAAGATTCATTAAACGAAATAACAATAACGTAATTTAGTAAGAAAGAAGATGATTAAGGAAAATCATAGTTTTAAAACTGTATAAAGAAAAAATATAAAAAAAAATATTTATCTGTAATAAACGTACACTGCAAAAAAAAAAGTGTCTATTTTACAGTATAATACTGACATCCCAGCTGCCAGTATTATACCGTAAAATTAACAGTAATAAACAGTAACATAAGCAGTAATACGCTACCGCGCATAGTATTATACCGTTAAATTAACAGTAATAAACAGTAAAATAAGCAGTAATACGCTACCGCGCATGCGCGGCAGCGTATTACTGCTTATGTTACTGTTTATTACTGTTAATTTTACGGTATAATACTGGCAACTGGTGTGCTAGTATTATACTATAAAATCAACACTTTTTTTGCAGTGTAGTGTTTAAAATTTGGCACTAGAAATGGCACGCCATTTTATTTTAGACGAAGAAAAGCAGATTGATTCAAACAGATGTTTAATTCTGTGACTGTTTCAGCTCTCCCCAACTGTATTTAGATACTTTAATTATTACAACAGTTACCCAGATATATTACTTTATTAAGTAAATGAATTTTTCAACAACTTTGTCGATTAAACTTGCAATACATGTGATTACAAAAAGTAACCAAAAAAGAAAAAAACTCTTTGTATGAGTTATTGAAGTTTTATGCCACTCCGTATTTTTTACTTCTTAAAACATTAGTGAAATTCATAATATCTTTGAAACAGTTTTCTGAACTTTCTTAATTACAGTTGTCTGGGTCAATTAAATTACTTGCGTATCTGGCACGACAATTCTGGAAAAGGAAAGAATGCCTCATGGTATTTAAAATATATAGTGGCGAAAGACATAATGACTGGCTACAAGTATGAATTCATTGCAGAGAGATGGCTTTCTGTAGAAGGAGACGGAGTGGTAAGCATAGAGTTTTATTTTATTTTTTTAACTGAAAAAGGCGTCTGTTTTCTAGTTATTTCCATTGTATCCGATTACCGAAGAATCTCAGATTATTTCGTGAGCAACCAAAGTTGGCGTAAACTCAATTTGTCAGAATAAATATGGAAGCTACATTTTCATCCCGTTACATGCCGGAAAGATTTTTTTCCGTAACTGTACAATTGGGTAACTCTTTATTCACATAGTGCAAATGTGGATAACTTTTTCATTGCTCATATAATTTGGTTATATCCATGGTAAATGATTTTTAACTGATTATTTTAAATTGATCACCTGATTCCGGTAGCTGGAAAAGAACAAGCCACAGAATTTTTCCAACTATTTCCGAACACTTTTTAATAGAGTTTGTCGGACAGTCACATTCGGTTATCCGTCTAATCAAACTCGTACAGGCAAGTACTGCCAAGTTCTGGATAGGTATAGTAGGTTGCCAAAGTTTAAACAAAAACTTCTGTTTGAGCATACGTCCTTTGCGTATATCGCCACTCTCTTATAAAGACTCCCTACTTTATTCGTGTTTAAAAGCTATCTTATTACTTTGTTGTATTTTATCTGTAGGTGTTTGCATCAGCAATGTGTTAATGTTGACATCAGCAATATGTTGTTGGCTTTACGTTGGAAATATTTACAATGAAATGTTCATATTGCAGAAATACTAGCTGTACAAGGAAAATATTAGCAATGAAATGGCTAATATTTCTTGTCATATAAAGCGAATTAAAATATTGACTAAATGTAAACGCCCCAATTTCGGAGTAAAACTTCAGACCAATAGCGGCCAAGATATAGCTAATAAAAGTGGTATTGCTTAATATTATTTTACTACTAGAGATCTGTGGTAAATAATTTGTGATTGATTGTTTTAGATTGATCATCTGATTCCAGTAGCTGGAAAAGAACAAACCACAGAATTTTCCCATCTATTTCCGAACGCAACTCAACGGAGTCTGATGGACAATCACCTTTGGTTATCAGTTTTCACGAGACCTGCTCGCAGCCGATTCACTCGCGTTCAGAGGCTATCTTGTTGCTTCGCTGTACTTTATTTGTCGATGCTGGCATCAGCAATGTGGTATGAAAGAACTCCTGATCAACCCAGCCCTGGTGCATTCAAGTTTGGACCACTCTCTCTGAGTCCAGAACAGGTAAACATAAAAATTACCATATTACAAATACTTGGATGAGTAAAAAAATTAGTTACAACTATCTGTTTATAGAAAATTGACAACAAAATCTCATTGAAACAATTTACTGGTTGTTGCCATAGAAGGCAATAAACACGCTGATTCATTAGCCAAACAACCACTATAAAATAATTCAGAAAATTGTTATAACAAAACATCTTTTCAAATCTCTTTTTTAAATAAAATAACTCATGAAAAATTACTAACAGATTGGCAATATTGCTGGAATACTGCTGACCCTAATATTTAATACCCTAATTTTCTTGCTAGTCATGGCAGTTTTCCCAGTTTTCTTTTTAAAGCTAATAAATTAAGACCCAAACAGGAATGTAACAAAGGAAGGGGCTCAGGAGGCTCAAGCCCTCTCCATGATACATATTTGAAAAAAAAAAAACTGCGCGCATAAAGAATTACAGGATGGAAACCAGAAACTGTTTTTATTTTAAGTCGAATAAAAGAAAAGAATTTCTGGTAGGCAAAATTTATTTTTTGCTTCTGAAAAAAAAACCATAATTTTAAATTTTAAATCATGTAATCATGCAGTTTTAATCAAAATATCTCGAATGTGGTTGTTATCGTACTCTATGCACTGATGCAACCGATTTTTTAAGTTTCACTCTAACACGTTCCTCTATGGCCACCGGAATTCGACCTATTTTCTGCCGAATAATAAGGTTTATGGGACGATGTTTAAAAGCCTCTTCCTTGATGTATCCCCATAAAAAAAAAAATCACAAGGCGAGTGCGCCGCCCACGAGATGTCCCCTCGAATCGAGATGAACGGTCCTTCGAAAAATAGGCTTCGACCGCAAGTGCACAAGCTGCTGCCTCATTCACCTCATGTGTTCTAATTAGCGGTACATACAGAAACTACCGTGATTTCTGCGTTCGCCCAGCCCATCCCTACTTTTCTACGACCCCTTCTCCTTTCACAATGCGCCTTCAAAAAAGGGAGTTTCTCGGTCCCACCTTGTACTATAAATACGTTTTAAAATAGTAAATAAAACTCCAGATCACAATCCTCAAAGTCAGCCTTGCAAGCCACATTTAATTTTGAAATCATCGTATTTAATATAGTTTGAAACTTTCAACTAGCAACTTCAATTCTTTCTAGTATTACTGCAAGAAAGATTTCAAGTAAGGTTCAGTGGATTTAAATCTTAAGAATTTTACTTAGAAATACGATTACATACACTGATATTCTAACAATATTTATTTTTGTGAGAACTTTTTATTAAAAGAAGTGGGCTTTACATCCCTTCCGTCCCCTAATCCCCCGATGTCTTATAGATTTCTAATCGTAACTCGCTAGAATTCAGTATCTTATATTTAATCGACATATAACTAAAATACTAATTTCATGACAATGGTATTAATGATTAGTTTGAACAATTGAGGCATTGACATGGAAAAGGTAGTAAGTCAAGAAAACCTAATTTTATACGGGAAGAAAAAAACGGTTTTACACTGCTAAATTACAAAGTTTTATTCACAAAAAATAAGAGATACATGAGATCCATGTATCTATAAACTACTTTCAACACTGACTTACTGCTCTTTCCATGCCATTGGCACAATTTTTTACTACTTCTTCTATTAAAAAACTCAAAATCGATTTTTCTTGATTTACTACCTTTTTCATGTCAATGCCTCAATTAATTATTCTCATGGATATTTTATTAACTGACTACATAAGCTTTTCTATAAATTTTAAATTGCTACGCTACTGCACCAGATGACCATGAGTGTGGTTCCAAAGTTCCTCCCTAGTTCTACAAGCACTCACTCCATTATGTATATGCCCACTAATGCCATTCTACGTGAAATATAATTACACAATCACATCATAACAAGTTTTCTCGTCTTGATAATTATGTCAATCTCAGTTAAAATATTTAAAGAAAAGTACAGAATGTTTAATCTACACTATTCATTTAAAAATAGAATAATTTAGTTGCTGGATATTTATTTTTTTATTTGGGAATACTCATTGTAACAGTATTAATGTATACATTTAAGCAATGTATGTATGTAATCAGTGTATCTATGTATCCTATAATACTAATTATATTTAGTGTATTTTGCATGTACCAAAATTCCTCCCCGAAATTGAGACTTTGCCTACTATAAAGCCTCGGGTTAGGAATCCGGGTAGTCTGTTCTCTGTTGTTATGTAATCCGAGAATCTGCAAACATTTTCAGAAATATTCTCTAAAAATCTTTATAAGTAAATATCGTTTAAATCTTTATTAATAAATATAAATTTTCTTCAACGTACGTACACTTATGAGTAAGTGTTAAATATTAAATAATAATTATTTTTTATTTTGTAGTAAAATTAGATTGATCAGTGCTAAAATATCACGTTTAAAATTAATACAAGACCTTCTCATTCTTTAGATTGCAGTTGGAATGATGTCGAATTTAATTGTGTTTCCTCCAACTTTTATGATGATTTTCATATTTAGAAGATCACGTCCTCGATCTTTGAGACCTTCTCATGTGAATGTCGCACTTGAAAAACAGTGTAAGTATGTTCACCTTGAAAAAAAGTATAATATATAAATGTGCCTCAGCTACAAGTACGGGTCGGAGTAGGACTAATGACTGGGTAAACTTCCACCAGTAAATTTTAATAGAAAATTTTGCCTTATTTAAACGCCTTATTCATGCAAAAATTCTACCATTAATAAGGCAAAAATTTCTATTATTTTTTAGTAGTGCTAGTTTGCCCCGTTGGCAATCAGGACCTGGTACGAGGTTCAAAGCTTCTGAAATATTGCCTGACCAAAAATATTAGGCACCCCCATATTTTTAAGATATATTTAAAAGTAATAAATACAGTGGGTGATCGGCTAACGAACTGTTCGGTTTACGAACAGATCGGTTAACGAACACTTTCGCGAGAGATTTTTATGTTCGGATAACGAACACATGTTCGGTTAACGAACATCTCACAAAACAAAGCCATGAAGAGGCAATGCTGTGTTTCAGATTTACAGAGCTGTATTTAATTGCACCTATTATAATAGTCTTAGAGAGCGTTTAAACAGTTTATAGTCATGGCCTAATTAATTCATGGGCTACCGGGAATTCTGGTCCTACATTTTAGGGCCCCCAAATTAGAATGAACAGATTAAAACGAATTAATTGAATTCCCATAAAAACATTATTATTTTTTTTAATTTTGCATCCCTTTTAAAGAAATATTTTTACTTGGAAATTAATTACTTTAATTGAAATTTAGTTCCTAAAACATTAACAGGCTCGACGCTCCGCTTGAGCTTTAAGGGCCTTGCAGTAAACACGATCCTTTAGAGAACTAATGGAGATTTTGATAAGTAAAAGTGATAAATTGATATGACTTAATGCTGTAGTCAATGAATGTGATCCTAAAAGTTTTTACAAAGGGCATATCATTTATTTTTTTTTAAGTACGCCAGGAAAAAAAAAATAATGATTTGTCCATATTAAATACGGACGTTATATTGGCCTTATTAAAAAGGAAGGATTGAAAACTACAGAAAGGAAAAATAAGCTTAATGTACAATTAAATAAATTTAGAGAGAACTGATATTAATTTTTACATATTATTTAGCTTTTAAGAACGAATTAATTGAATTCCCATACAAACATATACTAAATCTGTGATCAGTTAACGAACAATTCGGTTAGCGAACATTGTTTTGGATCGGATTAAGTTCGTTAACCGATCACCCACTGTACAAATATTTATCTGCCTATGAATATGAATTTCTTTTAAAAGTTATTACAGATTGTAAATTATGAAAGCAAACGAAGAGCACAACTTTTAGTTTACATTTATTGTTAGTTTTTAAAAACGAGTTTTGCTGAAATTGACAAGTTACTTTAATTTAGTGCAACTTTATTTATTATATTGCGCTAGTTAGTAAATAGTCTTGAAAATTACACCGTGGTAATTCTTGGTATGGTAATTCTTGCAGAAAATACCAAAATGTAAAGAACTTGGTGTTTAGCAACGCTATTAAATCTTGTTTTTAAATAAGGAAAATCTTAAATATAGATTGCTAAAAATATTAAATGTTCACCGTGTGTGCTGTACAATACACTTTTAAAGATTTTAAGAAAACAGGTTCACATAGGAAAAGAATTGGGTAAAAAATAGTAATATCAGAGCGAAACGTTTGAAATTAGTTTCTAAAATCTACTTTAAAATTTTGAAGAAAAACTTCTTGCGAGCTTGCTGCAGATTTATTAACCCTTTCAAGGGCAAAGTACTTCTTTTACTAAAATGTTGAAATATTTGAATGACACCAGATTTTACGAATAAATCTATTTGAAAAATTATTAAAAGCTTTTCATTGCGAATATTATAAAAGCAAAATTTTATTAAAAATTTCTGGGTGCCATTTGGCAGTTTGGAATTAAAATTAAGCGTTCGCGCCTTGCAAACACCGCCCTTGAAAGGGTTAAGGGGAATTTTTTTGCTCACTTAGGGCTAAAACTGTAAGAAGAACAGTTGTTAAAGCTTGTTTGAAGGGTTACAAAACTAGAACGTAGCCGCAGCTCTGACAAAAAGTATTAAAATTAAAATTAACTTAATCGCACAAAATGTTTACAGATTAACTCTTTGATTATAGGTGAGGACTGGCTATTTTATATCTAATCGTACAACAGTTTACAAAAAGTTTTTTTAGTGGTAGATTTATTTTGAAAGTTTCCTAGTATAAGTGTATGGAATACATTATTTTTCAAAAAGGTAGTACGAATGGAATAAAAAAAATACATAGTCCACTTAGATGTATATGTCCCGACCCGTAGCCAAACTGTTAAGAATGATCAAATATTTTTTTTTTTTTTTTCCGGCGAATTAAATTTATAGGTAAGCTTGGTTTGAGTATTGCTTCTGTTTCACACAGAAATAATCTTCCAAGCATGTCCAAATATTTTTGGCAACAAACTAGCTTTCTAAAAAATGTAATTCTTTTCTGTTTATTTCAAAGCTATTTCAAATTTAATACTGCATTATGATAAGGTGCATAACAGTTTCGGTAAAGGTTTTATAAATATTTTTACTGAAAAATAATTTTTCATTTTCTTGTAAAAAAAAAAATAATAATATAGTTGTAATTTCATCTATACTCAACTAGCAGCAGATGAGAGAGAGGGGGAGCGAAATAGCTAACATTCTACCCGCGTCTGTTCGGGTCCGTATAAAATCAGGTTATTCTAATCAGGGTATTCGATAAATAGCATTTCTATACTGAAGCTAGAAATGCTTCATGTCATTAGGTCCGAATGTCATCAATTCCCCTATCTAGAAGTGAGGATGTATAAAAATTGTTAATAAATAGAGGATTATTGGTAAAAACGATGATAGGCATAGAGAATTAGATGATAGTTATTCATCATTCTTTCTTTTACCAGCATCGAATTTCATAGTTCTTCTCCCAGTATATAAATCTTTTATTGCGTTTTTACAAAGGACTTTCATCGTTGTTCCCCTTGATATAACGTTTTTTAACGATCTAACGTTGCCTCGATCAAACGATAGTTCGTCTTAAGCTAACAACTGGCGCTGTCATATCTAATTTAACAAAAAGTGGCCTGTCATCGTTTTCCTCTTGACCCTTTAAATTTAAATTAATCATTTTGACTTCGCATTTTATCTAGTATTTTTGGATGTATCTTACTTGATAACCTGTTTTGCACAAAATGAAACATCTTTATCAATAGATTTCTTTTTTCATGCTAAAGATGAAAGATGGAGAAAAAACTATGGAGCACCAACTAAAACTACGGGAAATCCAAAATCAAACGGCAATACAAGAGAAGATGACGAGTTTCTGGCAATGAACGTACGAAGAAAGAAAAGGTTTTTGCTTCCTTGGTGGTGTTTATACATAGGTTGGTTGCTTGTCATTGCGTCCGTTGGATGTTGTCTATTCTTCTTGTGGGCTTATGGTCTCCAGTTTGGAAATGAACGAACAGAAAAGTGGTTGACGTCTCTTGTCATTTCGTTTTTTTCGTCGGTTCTTCTCACAGAACCTATCCAGGTAAGTTCAAAATGAACAAAATATCAGCTTTCAAAAAAATGTTTACAAGATTTTCGTTTTACGGTACAATAACAGAAGATTCGTAAACAAAACACAAAGTAAAAATAAATGAACAACGTGAAATAGCACAAATAAAAATATATAAATTGGAAAACAGCTGTTTTGGAGCCCCTAAAGCCCCATCATCAGTGCTAATTCAAACGATTAAAACTGGTTTAAAAGTTTAAGCCATGTAAAATATGCATGTGTCTTTCGTACGCGCCAAGATTGAATATCGGCAACCTTTCAATCTTGGCGCGTGCGAAAGACGCAAGCATATTTTACATGGCTTAAACTTTTAAATCGGTTTTAATCGTTTGAATTGGCACTGATGATGCTCCGAAACAGCTGTTTGCCAATTTATATATTTTTATTTGTGCTATTTCACGTTGTTCATTTTATTTTAATATAATGGCACAAAAGTTAATCCACCTTTTTAGAAAACACATAGTAGTTCGCTCAAAGAATGCACACTATATTCGATACATAGAATATCCCATAAATACGTTCAAATTTCAAAAATTCCTAAAAAATTAACAAATTATCGAAATTATTGATTCACACCATATGATTTGCCAAATTTCCAGATTTTTTGAAGTAAAAGGAAAGAATAGTTCAAAAAAATTAACTATTTTTTAAAACAAAAAAACTACATTTTGAATTAAAAATTTCATAAACATTTAATAAATTCTCATATCGTAATGCAGTTTAGCAAATTAAGACATAATAGGGGTTAATAATTATAATCTTAATGGGGTAAACTGCATTACGATATGAGAATTTATTAAATGTTTATGAATTTTTTAATCTCAACTTATTTATGAATCTTTGAATTATTTTCCTTTGTTGCCACAAAAAATCCGACTCTATGACAGAATTAGAGATAAAATAGGGGTTCAATAATTAAAAATTTAGTTCCATCATAAAACTGCGATTATAAGTTCTTGTGAGCACTAGAATAAAGAACATAAAGCGTCTAAAAAATTTCTGGAGGTGGAACAGTGCATTTAGGGTTGCCGTTCGGCGCAAATAAGGAAAAATTTCGTCTTATACAACCTATTTATGTGGAATGTTATTTTGCATGTCTTTGTAATGCTGAAATCTCTAGAAAACTAACAACAATTGATAGAAATTACCATTAATAAGAAAACAATGCGTGTAGGGTTGTCAAACGGAAGAAATAGTGCAAAATTCGGGTGTGTAGAATCTATTCAGGTGGGAGATGTGATTTTTTCATGTCTTTTTAATGCCAAAACCAAGGAAACTAATAACAGTTGAGAAGAATAAAGTTTAATAAAAAACAGTGCATTTAGTGGGGAAAAGGGGAGAAATAATGAAAAAAATCGGGTTTGTGCATCCCAGTCAAATGGAGTATAATTTTCCTTATATTTCGCATATTGAATCGAATAAAAGCTAATAGGAAAAACAAAAAGAAACACATGTGAATTCACATTAAAGAAGGTATAAAAGTACGAAAAATGCACGACAATATCACTGTTGCTAAACGTATAATACGGGATTGTCTTCATACGCTGCTTCTGAAACATTATTGTTATCAGAGAATCTGTGGTTTTCTTTGGCTTCTTTTATTATATAAACATCTTTATCCAACAATTCTAAAGTTTTATTTTCAGCAGGTAAGTCAATAACGTCATTTTCCGAGTTCAAGCAGTTCCTCTGCAAATTTTCACATTTGAGAACATTTCATACCAGACTTCAAACATGAGTACTGAGAATTTGAATAGCTCCTTTTACAGGAGCGTGAAGTAATTCACATAATTATGCCAAGAGCACATTCTAAAGTTTTCTTTAATGACTGTAACTCTCCATGCTGTCGAAACCAATCATAATTTTCAGGATCCAATTTATTATCCAACTTTAGATTTCAGCTTCATCAGATGCATTCCGCATCTCCACAAGACCGTCTAACCTTAGTTTAACATTCTCAAATCTCAATCCAACTATCTGCTTCAATCTTTGTTCTCCAACGTCTTTTGATTGGTAACAATTAATTAAATCGTTATTCGTTATTCCAATTCCAAAAAACAGCAGTACTCGGTGATGAAAAGAATTATGAAACTACAACCAATCAGACAGCTTTATATCATGGCTAATGGCTATCTCTGGTAATACGACTTTCTCTAACTTTAGACACCCATCCCCCTTTCACTTCCCGGTTTATTGAACAATGCGGCTTTTAACAACAAGGCATTTTTGGTTTATTTCACTTATGCTTATTTCAATTTTTTCCATTGTTTGACTTAAAATGAGTTTATTTACCTTATATAAATTAAAACTTTTTCTTAATAAAAGTTATTCCTATTAACGGGTATAGTTTTATTCGATTCAGTATGCAAAAATATGAAAAATTATAATCCACATGACTAGGTTGTACAAACTTGATTTTTTTTTTCATTATTCCCTAAATTCGGCAACCTCATATACACTGTTTTCTTATTAAATGAGTTTCTATGAACTGTTTTTTTTTTTAATTTCAGAATTAAAACTAATCGGATGTGCCAATTCCAAAACTTTCTTCTATCTCATATAGGTTTCACATACACCAAAAACGAATCAGCACCAATTTATATAAAGGTCCAATTGAATCTAAAGTTTTATTAAATTACGTGCATTAGTTTTTGAGATATGACTATCGCTAAAAGCGCGTAAATCCTGAAAAATGCAGCATAGCAGCGCCGCTTGTTGAAATATTTACATCAAAACCTAATCAACAACAACTTATGTCAACGTCTAACTGAATCTGAAGTTTGCGGAAAATCTGTCCATTAGTTCTTGAGATATAGCTATCGTAAAAATCATGAAAAAGTAGCGGGGCAGCGCCACCTGTTGGGCTGGTTACAAAAAAAGGTTTTATTAAATTTCGTGTAATCAGCATCTATTTATGTCAAGGTCTAACAGAATCTGAAGTTTGATGAAATGCATGTTGCATTAGTTCTTGAGATATAGCTACAGTGAAAATCATGAAAAAAGTAGTATAGCAGCGCCACTTGTTGGGATATTTACACTAAAACGTCATCAGCGTCTATTTATGAGGTGGTCTAACAGAATCTGAAGTTTGATGAAATTATGTGCACTAGTTCTTGAGATATAGCTACAGTGAAAACTCATGAAAAAAGTAGTATAGCAGCGCCACCTGTGGAGATATTTACACTAAAACGTAATCAGCGTCTATTTATGTGATGGTCTAACAGAATTTGAAGTTTGATGAAATTATGTGCATTAGTTCTTGAGATATAACTATAGTGAAAATCGTGAAAACTGAAGCATAGCGGTGCCACCTGTTGGGCGACTTACACCAAAACCTAATTGTGATGTCTCTTCTATATGTGTGGGCGTTCTAAAGGAAACAGGCCGTTCTAACGACGAACACAAGTTTAATTCTTGACATAAAGATGACAAAGTTGACATAACGAGGACAGATGACAAGCACAGGTACATAAATTAACATAGAGGATTAATCATATTATTCAATATACATGACCGGTAACATTTACGGCCATTTTCATAACCAATTCTGGTTTCTACTATGACAAGCGACATTCTTTTTCGCTGACATTCTGAGTTCTACTGCCGCGCGCTTTCGTTTCTCCAGAAGGGGGCACTACTAGAGCAAGAAGAGGCATGCGCAATCCTCACACCTCCCCCTTTCGAGAATTTGATTTAGTCTTTTGAGCCAAATCAATATCTGGTAAATATCTAAATAAACAAGTAAAACATATTAATACTAAAATTCAAACATTTAAAGAACATCAAAGAAAATAAACAAATAGAATACACTATAACACTAATATTAATATTTGAAAGTTCGAGGATAAAGTTAAAGTTTTTAAAGTTAAAGTTCAGACTTGTAACACAGAAAAAAAAATGTTCAAAGTTTTTAAGTCCAATGTGAGGCATGTAGCCTACTTAGAGAGTCAGCATTCGCGTGGAGTTTCCCACGTCGGTACGTTATTTGGGCTTGAAAGCGCTGAAGTGCAAGGGCCCATCTTTGAAGGCGAGCACTTTGAGGTGCACAGTCCGTGAGAAATTTTAAAGGATTATGGTCGCTCACCACAGTTACGTACGAACCATAAATATAGTGTTCGAACTTTTTCAGGGCGAAGATAACAGCATAAGCTTCCTTTTCGATGGTAGCATAACCTTCTTGGCATTTGGAGAGCTTTTTACTTGTAAAAGCAATGGGATGCTCTTGTTCATTTTCATCTTTTTGAGATAGACAAGCGCCTATCGCATACGAAGAAGCATCTGCATGTATAATAAATGGTTTCTGAAAATTCGGGGAATAACAGATGGGTGATTTACTGATCGCCTGTTTCAACTCAAAAAAGGCTTTGTCACAATCCTCAGACCAAGTAACTTCATTAGGGGCACGTTTCTTCGTAAGTTCAATCAATGGACGAGCTATGTCGGAGAATGAAGGAACATAGGATCGGTAGTAAGATAAAAGACCTAATATGCTTCTGACATCTTTCTTTGACTTGGGAACTTCTAAGTTTTGTATCGCTGATACTTTGTCGGGATCGGGTGCATGTATACCGGATCCTACCACATGACCTAGAAATTTTATTTTTCCTCGTTTTCGTCGTCTTTCTGTACTAAATGTATTGTTCATTCGGCGAAAGCCATCACGTGTATACTGTTTCTTTTTCACAGTTTCCTTTATTTTCACTTTATCATAATTTTTAAAAAGTTCAGTTTCATTTTTATTTTCGTCGATCGTCACTTCCTTAGTCGCTGTAAACTCATCAATCTTCTCATATCTCTTCTGGCGGCTTTCTAACATCATGTTGTCAGGATGATTTAACAAGGAATACATCGGGTTCTTTGTTTGCTATTTCATGTGATTTCACACAACCATTGACTATAATGTAGTCAGAATTTTCATCAGGTTGTTTCACGCTGAACTCAATCGTGCTGGATTCGGAACTTCCATCAAGTGTTTCTGGCATTGTATTATTGAAAATAGAGCAAGATTCTTCTGTTGTCGTGACATCAACTTTTGAATCTTCATTTTCAGAAATCATGCTTCGTCTTATATTTTCTTCCTTCATGTCTGCTGATGCAATCAAATATTTATCCGAGGTACTTGCATTCTTTTTAGCATAATTCGGGGTTTCGTATTCGGTTTCTTCATCAGGCGTGACTGCATAGTTTGAGGATTCGAAAATTGAAATTACATTGTTAACTATGGGAGTATTCTTCATAATATTGTGTTCACTCTGTAAATAATTTTGAACTTTTAAATCTTTTGAATTATGTAAAATTTCTTCTGCTTGCCTAATTTGGGGATCTTCTTCCTTATAATGAATTTCCGTTTCAATTTGATCTCCACTCTCTATTACGATTAAATCGGCAACAGTACATATGTCATTTTCATTATTATTAGTTTCTTTCGTGATCGATTGTGTAATACTAGTACGCGGGTTAGTGTTATTTTCCGTCTCATCGAATAATTTATCCAAGTGATATAAGAAATTCTCATGAACGAAAAGCTATTAAATTCATTTTTGTTAGCTGTCGAACACTGATTTAACGAAGGGTCGTTTTTCTGTTTCCATTTAAATTTCTCTGAATCATTTATAAAAGTATCAGGGTCGTCGCCAGGTGCGTGGTCAATGTTCTCGTTTGCATTCGCATTTTCAACTGACATATGGTCTAAAATTGAAGCAGACAGATCTACAGTGTTGGTTTCTTTCGTATTGTCACTTATCGCGTCAACATTACAATTTAATGCCTTATCATTTTCATTATATTTATCCAAATCATTTAATTCATTATATGTATCAAGAGAAAGTAATAAATCATTAATTAAATTATCTACTACGGCGCATGTTATCATAATATTAGGATATATCTTGGGGTTTAATTTATCAACTGCAATACTCAATGGAATATTTATTAAAGGAGCTTTCAATTGGTGACCGAATGCAGATTGCAATATTATAGAACCACAAGGATTTTTAAAGTATTCGGGTACACAATTAGCCTTTATTATAGAAATTTGAGTTCCACTATCTACTACGCCATGTAATATTTTATTACCACATTCGATATCTACTGTCGGTAATGTTTCAATTAATTTCGTTTCTTTTCGTGGTGTCCTCAAATTAAAAATCTCATCCGATTTGACTCTAGCAGTGAGTGCTTTTTCATTTGAATTCGAATTATCTTCCCTATCAAATTTATTGGCATTGCCAAATAAATAACTACATATCGTAACATTATGGTATCTGCCGCAATTACTGCATTTTTTATTTTTTATGGTACAATCTTTAGCGACGTGTTTACCTCTCTTCAAGCATAAAAAACAGCGCCCTTCAGCTCTTAATTTAGCCATTTTCTGATCAACGGGTAATTTATTGCACTCCTCAGTCGAATGACTATTACAAGAACAAAATATACAAAAGGTTTCAGAGATGGCTTTAATATGAGATACTTCAGAATTAATTCTGTCACTAGCGAACATTTGTCTACGAAATGCAGGGGAATCATTATTATACGACTGTTTTGACCTTGGGTTATCTAAATTTCCAATTAAATAATTTTGTTTTTCTCTCGACTCTATTTCGGTACGAATAAATAATAACAAATCATCAATACTTGATTGCGTGTCACTGGAATTTTTTATACATTGCTTATTATATTCTAACGAAAGATTATTTGGCAGGGATTTAAGAATTATAGGTATCAACAGGTTATCAAATCCATTTGATTCAATGTCTAAAGACCTGAGACTTCTTATTTGGCATTGAATGGTATCAAATAATTTTCGCAGAGCGATTACATCATTTGTTTTCAATACGGGTTTCAAAGATAATAATGTATTTATGTGTGTCGTCACAATGAGATCCTTTCGGCCAAATTGTTGTTTCAGAATTTGGACAGCTTCCAAATAATTTTTATCTGATAACGCAAACCCGGAAATAGAATTATATGCACTACCACCTAAATAACTTTGTAAATAACTCATTTTTTCAATATTTGACAGTGAATCATTATCATGGACTGCTATTTTGAATGAGTTCCAAAAGTTTTGAAACTTACTTATATCGCCGTAAAATTTCTCAATTTTTAATGTAGGGAGTTTAACAGATTGTGCAACTACTTCTGCGTGCTTATTATCGACATGAGTGACGGGGGAAACTTGGCTTTTGCTATTATTTTTCAATTTCTTATTAATTCTAAATCTCCATAAAGTTATTTTTTCATGATATTCAATAGAGGTCCTCGCGTCTCTTTCGATTTCATTTTCATCATTAATTAACGCTAAAATTTGTTCATCTTCTCGTTTAAGGTCGATACCTTTCTGTTCTAGCTGAGCTAAATTTTCTTCTAATTCCACCAAATTCGGCGATTCTAAAACCCATGCATCTTCGATCTTCTTAATAAATAGATGTAATAGATGCTTTTATTACCCCTCTAGTTTTTTTAAGTTTAGTCAGTTGATCAGCCATGCTTAAATAATAAAAAAAATTCCTTACCTCTATAAAGGTTATCCTAAATATTTCACTATAATATTTCACTATAATATTTCACTATAATATTTCACTATAATGATTCACTATAATATTTTACTATAATATTTCACTCCGTAATCCAGTAATACAGCCTGTTTTTCATCCATTAATTCTGACACCAATGTGATGTCTCTTCTATATGTGTGGGCGTTCTAAAGGAAACAGGCCGTTCTAACGACGAACACAAGTTTAATTCTTGACATAAAGATGACATAAAGTTGACATAACGAGGACAGATGACAAGCACAGGTACATAAATTAACATAGAGGATTAATCATATTATTCAATATACATGACCGGTAACATTTACGGCCATTTTCATAACCAATTCTGGTTTCTACTATGACAAGCGACATTCTTTTTCGCTGACATTCTGAGTTCTACTGCCGCGCGCTTTCGTTTCTCCAGAAGGGGGCACTACTAGAGCAAGAAGAGGCATGCGCAATCCTCACACTAATCAGCACCAAGTTATATCAAGGTCTAACTGAATATAAAGTTTTATTAAATTTCGTGCATTAGTTCTTGAGTTAGAGCGCACACAAAATTGTTGTCACATACAGACACAGACACACAGACAGACACAGACTCGGAGACCACTAACCAGGCCCCTACCTACCAGGATTCGACCCAGTTTAACGGGTTTAAGTGCCTGGTCATTGGGGCGAAATTCGCCTGATCGCCCTATTGGGGCGGTCCACAAGGACAAGTGCCCAGGTCGGCCAACCAATTGAGTCCGGATTTTTCTGTGTTGTTCACTCCTAAATTTAAATGTTCTGAGATCTGACGCCGCACACCACGTACTCGTCATGACAGATGGAATGGGGCTGGACAATTTAGTGCCGGAACGTTGGTACTGAACTTAGCTTGAAAAAGGGGGGAGAATTTTGAGGGAAATTAATTAAATCACTGAAATCGACCCAGTGATTGAAATCCAGAATTTATTATGTATTTATTCCAGTGATTGAAATCACTGAAATTAAAATATTATTAGCCAATAGCTAAGGCGCACCATCGGAGAAAATTTTTGGGCCGAGTTGCAAGGCAGACGAAAACGCTGCGGGGGCTGACGGGACTGCGCCATTCTACCGTACCCCACCTGGTAAAAACTGACTTCGTGGGCTGTCCCATTGGAGCCGGTAGCTTGTGCGGACAATGTCCATTTGCACCTAATAAAGAGGCGAACAGTCAAAAATAAAATGAATAAAAAAACTGCTGCTAAAAAAACCCCTTGTGCTACCAGTTGGGGCCGGCCATTGGCTCGTCCCAACCACGAACAGATTTAACTTGCACCAGCTCCCATTAACGTACACGGTCTACTTTCCATACTTATCCTTTATACTTATCACCTCTTTCCTCCCAGTTCTTCTTCTTCTTCTTTCTCATCTGTCTTCTTCCCCTTCTTTTTATTATTATTTTTTTTAACACAAGGACGGACAAACAGTGCCGGGGGCTATTATAAGCTTCTTACTGTGTCATGGTGCACAACTTGCTGGACCGTTGATGACATGCGTCGTGGTGGTAATACTGTGATTACGGGGCTCTTGTGACAGACACAGACTCACAGACAGACATTTTCTAAAAACAGTCAAATCGTGTTCAGGACCTTCTAAAACGTATAAATCCGTCGAAAACCGGAAGTCGAAAATTTTCATGAATCCAATACTTTGTTATTGTAAAGATAGAAGAAAGTAAAAACATGAAAAATGCTATTCGACATGACTAGGTTGGACAAACTCCATTTTTTCTTTGTTTCCGTCGTTTGACAGTTCCCTAAGT
This sequence comes from Maratus michaelseni, assembly GCA_963931845.1. Classification (NCBI taxonomy): domain Eukaryota; kingdom Metazoa; phylum Arthropoda; class Arachnida; order Araneae; family Salticidae; genus Maratus; species Maratus michaelseni. Next base: position 269,444,730 of record OZ007593.1, read on the forward strand.
GCACTGTTTTATTATTAAAGGTAATTTCTACCAATTCTTGTTAGTTTCCTTGATTTCAGAATTAGAAAGACCTAACCACTTCAACGGCCGCATAGATAGGGAAACAATGTTATTACGCCCGGCTTAATTCGGGGCAGCCATATCATGTGAGTAAGATAACACAAACCTGAATATTTCACTATTCTCGCCTGTTGGCAACACTAAATGTACTGTTTTCTTATTACAAGTAATTTCTATCAACTGCTATTAATTTATTTGGTTTTTGCATTAAAAATACATGAAAAATAATATCCCACATGACTAGGTTGCACAAACCCCAATTTTCCATTTTTCTCGCCGTTTGGCAACCCTAAATGTACTGTTCCGGCCCTGGAAATTTATATCTTTAGATTCTTGATTCTCGTGCTAAAAAAAAACTTATAACCGCAGCTTCATGAAAGCACCAATTTTTTCATTAGTGACTCTCAATTTGGAGCTATTCTACCTCTATTTACATGGTGCCAACTGTAGTCCAATACGACAATTTATTGAATTGTTATGAATTTTTGGAACATGAACAGACTTATAAATGCTTATCATAAAACGATTCTCATAACTCCAATTCATAAAAACGGTGTAGTAGTACGAGCGTAATACAAAATATTGCAGGCTGAAAATGCCATCTCCAGTATTACAAACAATTAACAAACAGCACCACGGACGTGGGATTTGTATTTTAGCCTTTCAGAAGCTACCTTAGCAACGAAATCTGAAGGACATGTTATCTGGAACTTTCAGGATTAATGAACTTTCTTTCTTAAAAGTTAATTGAGTTTATATTTCATGGAATGTAAGAAAAGCACATTTAGATTTTAAATCCTAAATATATTTATTTCCATCCTTTGCTACGACATTGCTAAATGGATGTTGCACCCTTAAAATGTTGGCCCCATGGCAGATTGTTGTCTGTTAGTGACAAAAATTTTGTGAATATAAAAGTTAAATTGCCATGAAAGTTTTTAAAATTATATTTTGGATGATGACGAAAATTACGAAGAAATTAAAGTTAATTAATGCATAAAAGTTACTAAAAACTACTTTCCCCACTCATTTGAATACTATTACTCAACCTAATACTTATGATTCAATGTGGGACACCCGTACAGGTGTTCTTGACTCGGCCGCATGAGTGCGGAAGATGCCCGGGAGCCTGGCTTAGCCGCTGCAGGGTTTCTCGACGAGGGCAGGTATATGGACGAATCATAACTTCCTTCCGCTATCCCATGGAGAAAGAGGCAACCGAAAATCCCGGTTGTCGCGGTTTTGCGGGCCACTCCCATGCAGCTCGGTTCTAGAGTGAAGCTGGATTAAGCGTTTCGTGAGAGAAGGCAGCTCGTAGGCTTAGGCCTAACCATGTGTTCGGTTTTAGGACAGGATGTGACTCAGAGTAACGGCTGGATAATGTGATAGGACCATATCCACTATTGCCTGGGGGAGAGAGAGAGAAAGGCGAGAATGCGCTTTGAAAGCACATTGGGATGTTTCATTGAGCGCCTAGTCCGAGTTCGAGGCGGCGTGTAGCAACTCTCTATTCGGAAATACGGCGGTGGAGCAAAGACGGTGGAGACCTGAGGGCAGTGTCTATAGTTAGTGACCGTGACATCAAGTGTCCCACGACCACCCTGGAGTTTATTCCCCACTTCTAGGAATCCTCCGGGGCCAAGTTTGCGTGAGCGTAGGTTGTCGGGCAATTAACCGCGAACGAGCATTCGTAAAATAGTCTGCAGAGTGTCCTCATGTGCAGTGCGCTACAGGCAAGCGAGGCGACGCACAAACTAGCCCACGGCTTAGGACCCTCTAGCCAGTCCGCCCATGGTTTTTGTGGCAGAAGCTGTCGAGTGTCGTCCTCAATGGTGGTCGATTGGAAAGTTCCTGGAGGGCAGCCTGTGGAGGTGTAGCCACCAAGTGGCATGCCGATGTGGGTTGTTTCTCCTGAGGTGTTACTCCTCCTTCCCATTTTGACTGGCTAGAGAGGTTGACCAATGGCCCTGCCGTGTGATGTGACGGCATATGAGCCACTGTAGGACCTCCTTGCCTAAAAAAACAGTCCAGCGTGTCTTTGCGCAACAAGGACTTTCTGTGATTAGTGGTTGGATTAGCAGGGTTATTTCTAAGTTAATTTTCAAGCTACTAGATCTGGAGTGGGGGCGTGACTATGGCTCTTGAAAGGAAGGTTCCCGTGGTTCTCCGGGGTCGTGAGCGGTGCCTATTATTCTCCATTCACATTACACGGGCCGGAACACTTCAGTGTTTAGAAACCAGGAGGTAAAGTTCCTGAACCGGGGTGCAGGTGGTTCGGTCCTGCGGCTTAAATTTTGATCAGGTGTGGGAAGAACCTGGGGGCTAATGAAAGGCCCACATAAGCCTTTCGCCCTAGTGAGGACGTGTCTATGCGTTCAGCGAGAAAGTTTCCGTGCCCTCTCGGGCTCACGAGCGAATCCTCCTTTTTCTCATCCACTTCCGACGGGGTAGTCACTACTTCTGGTAGGTTTTGATGTCCGAAGGCTCTGATAAAGCAAATGCATATCGGTGAACTTTGAGATTAAGTCCCGAGTTCAGCGCTCTTGTGGGTGTCCGGTTACTCGGGGCCCTCGGAGGGATCTGGCTTGTTCCCCGAGCCGTACGGTTCGTTCCTTCATCTTTTGGGATTAACTTTTGCTACGACCAAGCATTCTTTTGTGTTTAAAGATTAAGGGGAGTAACGCAATTGTGCGGTGATCTTCCTTGGCCGATAGTGGGTGTCATGGCTGCTTCACGCTGGTTTAGGCCAGTCCCATCTGACGCGCCACGTATAGGGGCCTTTCAGAACTTAAATTGGTAAGGTGGCGGATCATAAAGTTTTTTCTTTTTGTGATTCAAATATTAATTGACTATTCGAGTGTTTCAGATCACTTTGTATAGTTATCAAAATGATAAATCATTTAAAACATTTTAAATATTTCTGGTTTATTATTACTTTTTTTTTTTCAAACATTTAATTCAAATGATAAATGTAGTTTATTTATACTTTTGTTTCTTTTACTTAATTTGGTTGATTGATATTGTACGAAACTGGTGAATGCAAAAATTCTAATTTTACTGCTTCAGATATTTTGTATGGCTATTGTTATGGCATGCTTATGTGGTAATCCGGATGTGGACGAAGACGATGCTGATGAAGACGAAGAAGATCCATACGTTAAGAAAGATGAACAGTTTCTGCATGACACAAGTATGTTTTTCTTGTCTAAAACTAACATAGCATTATCGTATTGAGAAAAATGAGCAATTCTTGCTCATTTTAGTTCATTCTTTCTTTTTTTTCCGGATCAGAATATAGATACTTTGATTTTTTACAATCAAGCAGGGCGGTCGCTCTGCCAAGCCAAGCTTAAAAAAAAACGCCACACAAACAACGCCAAGAACTGGAATAAAGACCGCTAATGCTTATATACAGAAAGCAACTTCGCAATGTTAAATCGACAAAACATGCCAGATTAAAATATCAGATATCAAACAAACCAAGCGTCGTAGAAAAAAAAACGAAAACTAGAAGAATCTAAGGAAGAATTTCTTCAATTTAAGACCAAACTCATCTTCATAAGTGATTTATAAACAGAGATATAGATTTTTTTTAAAAACGTCGAGTTACTTAAAATGATCACTATTTTCTTCGTCAAACTTTTTTTTTTCAAACAAGCTACAGGCCTTAATATTGGACAGAATAAAAAAAGGATTGCATTTTTGGACAAGTAATTACGTAATCTATGTGCTTTTATAAAATTCAGTGTAAAAAAAAAATATTTTCTATCCTTAATTAGCAAAAAACTGTTAATTAACTTGGCGATTAAAAAATTATGCCAAAACAGAGATAAAACCCGCCAACGACCATGTACCATCTGTATTAAAATAGCACAAATCAGTTACAGGTTATAATATAACCACATCAAATTCCATCTGCAAGTCAGCCATTTTCTTCTGAAGATATTTTTTTTTTAAATAAAACTTCACAATTATAAGAACACATATTTTATCAAATAATTAAATATGACTGCAAACTGTGGCATATGATTGTTTCTAACATGAATAAGTATGAGAAATTGCCGGTTACGGATATGGATCTGGGTAGCTCAGTCGCAGAGCGTCGGCATGGTACGCATAAGGTCCCAGGTTCGAGTCCAGGCCCAGGTCAATTTTTCACTCATGTTTGTTTAGTGCATTTAATTGTCTGATAAAATGCGTGTTCTTATAAATATTGTAAATTAAAGTAATCAGACGTAGTGTTTATGCTTTAAAAATATTTTAAATATATAATTTACGTTTTTAGAAAGATCTTTAAAAATAAATTAGTTTTTGAGGGAAGATGTACCTTCTAAAATGTGTACATTAAGAGTTATCGCCATTTAAAATTTCTTTCCAAACGTAAACAAAAATTTTGAAATGAATTAAATGTGATTCATTTATTTCTAAAAATAAAAAAAACACGGTAAAGGACAGGCATTTCGTTCGCAGGAATACCTTTCACGTCATCACTACATAGTATAAAACAAAGTCGCTTTTTCTGTCCCTATATCCCTATGTACGCTTAAATCTTTAAAACTACGGGCCTGCAGATTGGACAACTTCAACTCTATATATCAGGCTGAACTCTTTGCCATCCACAAAGCTCTAGAATGGATTTCGGAACAACAAACAACCATTGCAATCCCCATCTATAGTGATAGCCTATCCAGCCTGCAGGCAATCTACGCCTTCAGAACCATCAATCCACAAATCCACGAAATTAAAACCCAACTTAGTAACCTGCTACATAAGACTTCGCTAGGTCATGTGACAGCACACAAGGGGATCTTCGGCAATGAATCTGCGGACATGCTAGCAAAGGAAGCAACGACAAAAACATCCATAGACATCTCGCTACCTGCGCCCCACTCCTATATCAAAAGATCCCTTAAAATGCGCATGTTGCAGCAGTGGCAAGACCACTGGGACTACTCAGAGAAAGGAAGATATACCTATGACATAGTCCCTGCGGTATCTTGCAATCTTATTACTTTAACTCCCTCAACCACTGCCTTCCTAACGGGACACGGCCCTTTCGGGTCATATCTAAACAGGTTTAAAAGGGCCCGAACTCCCACCTGTGAGTGCGGCGCAGAGGCGTCAGCCTCACACTTCTATTTTAACTGCCCCCTTACAGCTCGCTGGCACATCCGTCGCCCCTCTTCTCCCCCTAGTGGTTGGCTTGATAATATTCTTTCCCGCCCAGCACTTTTAAATAAACTAAAAAACATCTTTAAGTTCTTGATGGATCTTTCTAACTTGACCCGCTCCTGAGAACATCATTCAATCTTAAACCATCTTCACTGCCCAGTGTCGCGTTGGAGGTATGTCTCTGGCAGTGAACTACCTGTAATGTACTATTTCCACCCCGCCCCCTGTCGCGTTTTCTGGCGGGTTCAACTCCAGCTAAAATATGTATTTTTTTTTTTTTTTTTTTTTAAGACCTTAATAAAGGGACCGGGAGGGACATCTATGCTCTACAGATCTGGTTCCCAGTCTGAGCAGTCCCTCTTAGGCATTCAAAAACTACGCAACGGATTTTGATGCGGTTTTTTTTTAATAGATAGAGTGATTCAAGAGGAAGGTTTATATGTATAATAACATCCATTAAACAGTGGAGAAATACTGTTATTTTTGAGATTTTTAATGTGATGTCGTAAATAATTTCATTTTTTACATTTGTTATTTTGGCCGAAAAGGTTACCATTGCTATTTTTTTGGCGATCATTATTGTTGCAGAAAGAAATGAAAAGGCTATACATCTCCAAAAATAAAAGAAAAACTGTGTTAAATTAATTAAAAAAAAAGAAAAAGAAAGAAAAAAGAGTTTTGATGAGAGAATATTATAAAACGAAAATATTTAATTTAAACATGATTGGGAATGTTCGCAATGCTTAAAAAATTATTCAAGGGGCAAGATTGCTATCGAAACAATATTTCGCGATTTATCTTTTGTTTTTGGCGATTTTGATTTTACTTTTGATCCTAAACAATTTGATTTTAAGCCAAAAGGTGCCTTTTTTTTTTTTTTTTTATGCAGAAAGAATTGAAATGGCTATACAGCTGGAAAAATAAAAGAAAAAGCTGTTATTAATTTTATTTAAAAAAAAAAGAAAGAAAAGAAAAACAGTTTTGATGAGAGATTTTAAGCCAAAAGGTGCTTTTTTTTTTCAAGTGTACGATCACTGGCGCCTGGCTAACCGAAAAGTACCTTTTTTTAAATTCAAATGCAAACTATATTAATGGCAATATACTTCTATTTAGTTCTACATATATGAAATTTCGTTCCGGCTGCTTATAACTCGAGTTCTGCTGAATGGATTTTCGTAGAGCTTAAACTGTATAAGATAATTTTTCAGGGAAGGTTTTATTGTATAACATACCGTTCTGCGTAGCTTAGTTATATAATTATTCTGGGAAGTTCTATAATCAGATCAATCCGTTTATGAAATATTAGCCTTTTTAAAAGATTTTGCCGAATGGATTTCGATGAAACCTACCACTGTTAGATAACTTTCTAGGGAAAGTTTTATTATATAACATATCATTCTACGTTGCTTAGTTCTAGAATTTTAGGGGGAAATTCGAAAATCGGGTGACCATTTTTTTTATCAAATATTAGCCTTTTCAATATTTGATTCCGATTATGAAAGATTAGCCTTCTAAAAAAGTTCTACTGAACGGATTTTGATGAGAATTGTATTGTTAGTTAGATGCTATTTCAGAAATGGTTTTAATGTACTATATATTGTCCTACGTTGCTTAGTCCAACAGTTATGTGTGAAGGTTATATAGTCAAGTGAACCCGATTCCGAAATATTAGTCTTTTTGATAGTTTTTACTGGGCGTATTTTTTGCGACTTGCATTGTTAAGTAGATAATTTGTAAGGATTGTTTTAGTATATTTTATATCGTTTTGTTGTTTTAGAATTATGTGGAAAAGTTCAATAATCAGATTATCAAAAGATTAGCCTTTATAAAAACTTCTTCTGAATGGATTTTGTTAGTTAATTTGTTTGCATTGTTATTTCGATAATTTTTAGTGATGGTTTTAGTATATTGCATATAGTTTTATCATTCTTTAGCAAACCCTAACTGTAAATGACCAAATAAAAGAGTTGGTCCTTAACAGCTAAAATTTTGACTGCACATTAGAAAATATAATAGCGCAATCGCGTCATTTTTCAGTAATGTGGAAGGATATTCCACGTAAATATACTGATTGCTTTCAAATACAAGGTCAAATTAAACGATATATTTCGTTTGATTCAGGGTTCATTTGTAGAAACCGACCAGCGCAGCGGGCGTAGCTTGCTAGTTTTCCTATAAATTAATGAAATCCAGTTGTTAAATTATTTTTGTTTTAGATGTGAAGTTTCCATTTAAATTTATTGTAACAGTACAATGTTTAATTGAATAAAATAAGGTAAATCTAAGAAATTGCTAAGAAATTCCAAACATGCACAGGGCAACGCAAAAAAATAAAATAATAATAAACAAAAAATAAAAAATAGATAAATAAATAAATAAATAAATAAAAATCAGCTTTCAGAAATTCTAAAAATTGTTCCGCTATTCATATTATGTATCTTCGGGGTCCATCCTCCCACTTTCAGCCCTCCCACCCAAAGGGGGCACTTTTCTAAATTTTGCCGACACCTCTCATGTGATATATCGTTGGAAAAGTCTGTGAACGCTTAATCATAATATGCAGGGGGGGGGGTATTTTCTAAATTTTGCACATACCCCTCATGTGATACATCGTTGGAAAGGTCTGTGACCGCTTAATCCTATTATGCATCTCCGGTGTTCATCCCCCCTTTTGCCCTCCAAGCGCGATTAGCTTTCACCACCAGGGTACGCTTTCCTATATCTGTTCCTACGAGTCGGATCACGACGGGGTATGGCTCATTCGACTCGACGTCAATAGAGCTTTCCGATTTTAGTTCGTTTTTTCACCACCAGGAGGCACTTTTTTATCTATGGTTCTATGGGCTAGATCACGACCGGGTATAGCTCATTCGACTCGACATCTATAGCCTTAACAATTTCAGTGCCCGACGTTCATACAGAACAGATTGCGCTACCTGGTGGTGGAAGATGGAACTTGAGCGTGCGCAGCACGACTGCTATACGGTGCCGAAGGCAGCGGGAACCCGTGTCGGAAGTTAGTTTGGTTAGAGGTTTATAGGTTCGATGTGCAAATTAAGGGATTATCCGGTGCCGAAGGCAGCGGAGAACCAGGTCGGAGGTTCGTTCGGTTCGAGGTTTATCTTATTCGAGGTTTTACAAGATTCGAGGCCCCGATATAAATTAGGGGTCCGCTAGCGGGCGAAGCCAGCTAGTGCTAATAATAAAAGAGCGTGATATCACGTTTGATTTCAAATGCAGCGCTGACACGCTATGTACGTATTGCATTTTTATTCATTTCATCGATAAGTCAGTGATATTTTTTAACGGGGGATAACAAGTATTATAACAAGCCACATTTAGTATGTTGTTATTAGTTTAATTTAAAAATCTACTGGTATTTCTAGTTAACCTTTTAAACAATGACTGAAAGTAAAATGTAATTTTAAATTATTTCTCATGTTTAGATTATTTAAATTATGTTTATTCTGTTTAAAAAAAAAGAAATGATATCTACAAAAACAACTTTTCAAAAGTAAAAAAAAAGCCAAGCGTAAAAAAAAAAAAGTCGTGGCTAAAAAATGGTGTGATATCAAATTTCCAAACTATTATATTACTTTTTTAACCTTTTCCCATTAAATAAGTTATCATATATATAAGTCGAGTGCCTACGTATATGTTAATAGAAATCGTTTTCTCCTGTACTAAATACATCCTAACGAGTTTCTGAAAATTCAATTTTTTTCAAATTATGCATGATTGGCTTGGCGGCCATCTTTTCATATTTCTAAGCACCCAAATTTCTAAAGTAAAAGCGTAATATGTTTGCAGTGTAATATGTTTATAACAATTTCGAACTTCAGATTTTAACTACGGACAGATAAATTAGATGAGACTGATATTTTGAGAAATTGATTTTTACTAGTTTGAAATCAAGCAGGGCGGTCGCTCTGCCAAGCCAAGCTTAAAAAAAAAAACGCCACACAAACAACGCCAAGAACTGGAATAAAGACCGCTAATCAAGCAGGGCGGTCGCTCTGCCAAGCCAAGCTAAAAAAAAAAGCGCCAAACAAACAACACCAAGAACTGAACTTTAGACCGCTACTGCTTACATATACAGCAATCAACTTCGCAATGTTAAATCGACCAAACATGCCAGATTAAAATATCAGATATAAAATGAACCAAGCGTCATAGAAAAATAAACGAAAACCAAAAGAATCTAATGAAGCAATTCTTCAATTTGAGACCAAACTCATCTTCATAAGTGATTTATAAACAGAGATATAGATTTTTTTAAAAAACGTCGAGTTACTTAAAATGATCACTATTTTCTTCGTCAAACTTTTTTTTTTCAAACAACCTACAGATTTAAATATAGGACATAAATGAAAAAGGATTGCATTTTTGGACAAGTAATAACCTAATCTACGTGCTTTTATGAAATACAGTGAAAAATAAATACATTTCTATCCTTAATTAGCAAAAAACTGTTAATTAACTTTTCAACTAAAAAATTCTGCCAAAACAGAGATAAAACCCCGCCAACGACCGTGTACCATCTGTATTATAATAGCACAAATCAGTTACGGGTTAATTATATCAAATTTCATCTGCAAGTCAGCCATTTTTTCTGAAGATTTTCTTTTTTTAATAAAACTTCCTACTTATAAGAACACACATTTTATCAGACAATTAAATGTGACTGCAAATTGTGGCCAATGACTGTTTCCAACAGGAATAAGAATAAGAAATTGCGGAGTTAGAATATCGATCTGGGTGGTGTAGAGGTAAAACGTTAGCACGGTACGCTGAAGGTCCCAGGTTCGAGTCCTCGCGCAGGTCAATTTTTCACTCATGTTGGTTTAGTGCATTTAATTGTCTGATAAAATGTGTGTTCTTATAATATTGTAAAATAAAGTAATCAGACGTAGTGTTCATGCTTTTAATATATATAAAATTTACATTTTTAGAAAGATCTCTAAAAAAAAATTAATTTTGAGGGAAGAGGTACCTTCTGAAATGTATACATTAAGAGTTATCGGCATTTAAAATTTCTTTTCAAACGTAAACAAACTTTTCGAAATGGAATTGAATATGATTAATTTATTTCTATAAAACCACGGTAAAGGACAAGCATTTCGTTCGCAGGCTGAGATCCTTTGACGACATTTTTCTATAAATTAATGGAATCCAGTTGTTAAATTGTTTTTTGTTTTAGAAGTTAAGTTTCCATTTAAATTTATTGTAAGAGTACAGTGTTTAATTGAATAAAATAATGTAAAATCTAATAAATTGCTAAGATATTTTGCTACTTTTCACCATTAACTACGTTTTATAAAGATTCGCCAATCAATGGGATTTAATGCTAATAATAAAATAGCATGATATCACGTTTGATTTCAAAAGCAGCGCTGACGCGCTATGTACATATTTCATTTTTAGTCATCTCATGGATTAGTCAGTGATATTTTTTAACGAAGGATAACAAGTATTATAACAAGCCACATTTAATATGTTGTTTTTAAGGATGTAATTAGTTTAATTGAAAAATCTACTGGTATTTCTAGTTAACCCTTTAAACAATAACTGAAAGTAAAATGTATTTTTACATAACATTCTTATGTTAATTTCATAGCGTAGATTATTTATACAAGGGTGATCAAATGAAAAGGTACGAAACGACGTAAAAAAGTAACAGTTAAATATTTGCATATTCCGCCATGGGAGAACGTAGCGAGATATCTCGGGATGCGATTGGAGTCTCTGACTGGGATCGGATCATGCGCGGGCGCCCGCATGCGCAGTAGAGAGCAGAGGATCTTATCAAACTCAGCGTCCAAATGATGCGGCAGTCCGTATGAGGACAGGATGGCGTTCTTGTTACAAAATTTGACGACTGAGGAGCAGCAAGGTGTTATCCGATTTCTGACAGTGAAAGGTGAGAAACCGGCAGCTATTCATCGCCGGATGGTAACAGTTTACGGGAAGAAATGTGTCTCTGACAAGTCTGACAGAAAATGGAGTGCCCGTTTTCGTGCAGGTCATGAGAGTCTGGGTGATGACCCGAGACCAGGCCAGGCAAACACTGTCATCACGGCCGATCTCATCGACAGGGTGAACGAAAACAGAAGAAGACCTGAAAGGGAAACGCTTCAATTCGGACGACGAATTCAAGGACGCTGTGAAGGACTGGGTCTCGTCACGGCCACAGGAATTCTGGGAACAAGGATTCCTTAGGCTCCTTAATAAATGGGATCGTTGTGCTCAGGCCTATAGTGTAGACTTTGAATAAAGTCTTCATTTATACCCACAGTGTCGTTTCGTACCTTTTCATTTGATCACCCCTTGTATTATGTATAATCTATTTAAAAAAAAAGAAATGATATCTACAAAAAATAACTTTTCAAAAGTAAAAAAACAGCCAAGCTTAAAAAAAAGCGAAAGTTGTGGCTAGAAAATGGTGTGATATCAAATTTCCAAGCTTTTATTACAGTACTTATTTAACTTTTTCCCATTAAATAAGTTATCATATATATAAGTCGAGTGCTACGTATATGTTAATAGAAATCGTTTTCTCCTGTACTAAATACATCCTAACGTGTTTCTGAAAATTCAATTTTTTTCAAATTATGCATGATGGGCTTGGCGGCCATCTTTCCATATTTCTGAGCACCCAAATTTCTAAAGTAAAAGCGTAATATGTTTGCACTGTAATATGTTTATAACAATGTCGAACTTCAGATTTTAACTACGGACAGATAAATTGAGGAAGACTGATATTTTGATAAATTGATTTTTACTACTTTGAAATGATTAATTACTCTAAAAAATAAATCATAAGATGAATCCTTAAGATAAGTCATCATTATTTTAAGACACAATTTTAAAAACATACAAGTCCATAAACGAAACGCTTAAAATATTTGCTTAAGTTACAATTTTGAACTTCGGATTTTAACTACGGATAGGGGTGCTTAGAATTTTGTGTATAATATGGAAAGATGGCCGCCAAGCCCATCATGCATAATTTGAAAAAAATTGAATTTTCAGAAACACGTTAGGATGTATTTAGTACAGGAGAAAACGATTTCTATTAACATATACGTAGCACTCGACTTATATATATGATAACTTATTTAATGGGAAAAAGTTAAATAAGTACTGTAATAAAAGCTTGGAAATTTGATATCACACCATTTTCTAGCCACAACTTTCGCTTTTTTTTAAGCTTGGCTGTTTTTTTACTTTTGAAAAGTTATTTTTTGTAGATACACAGATACACGGTGAAACAAAAACAAGCAGTGACAGACCCGTTCTTAGTTGTGTGTGTGGCAGGTGTGGCCGCACAGGGCCTCGCGTCTGGTAAGACATCGCAAAAGAAAAAAAAAACAAGTTGGAAATTGTACGTCAAACGTGACAAATGAGGTGCGTTCGTACTATAGCTAGTTATATAAATATTCAGATCTTGATGATTTTTAATTCTGTGAAATGAATTATATCGTCTGCAGATTAATTTCTGAAATAAAATAAGTATCTCGGTCGCTTGACGATTAAACCTCGGAATCTCCTATAACAAAAAAACACAAATTTAAAAAAAAAATTCAAATTTCTTAATAAATATTTTTATTAATATCTTCTAAAGTTTTGATTCGATTTTCATAAAATTTGAAATGTCTCGACAAAATTCTGCAAAGATAATATATCTTAAATTTCAAACCATTCGGTTGGGTAGTTTTTGCGTTGTTATATGTGGACAGACGGACGGACGGACAGACAAACGGTCGAATCAGACGACGACAATAGGTGCTACGTATTTATATAATTACGAACGCGCCTAAAAAATAAGATTATTGCCTTAAAATTAACTTATTAATTTATATTTAAGTTCTAAAAACATTTAAATGTTGTATTCTCTAGAAAACACACATGTGAACATGTTTATATATATATGGATACATAATATACACTATATTGCCAAATGTGATTGGTCACTTGCGATTTTAGACGTCTTGTTAACTATCTAGAAAAATACATGAGGAATTAACCTGAAACTGCAGGTGTGTAAACAGTATAGTATAGGTTATATATTTCTGATAAGATTTTTTCACGAAACCCCATAGGGGACTGTCAACAAATTGAAAAAGAACGAATATCTTTTGGATAACCCTGTAAAAACTAATGTAGCAAAGGCGTTCAAACTCGAGATTATTAATAAGTGGCTTATTGTAATATACTATGTTCATTTGTATGAGGATAGCATGTATACTCGTAGAGAAATTAAGGTTTTTATAAAAACAGTCCCAAATTTCGCCATGTTTGTTGCTTATAATTTGCAGAGTTCTTAACATAAAAAAAGTTATTTCAGAAAATATGACAAATAATATTGTACCATATAACTCTGCAATCAGAATTAAAAAATAATAAAAATTAGATGAAAAATGAGCAGGTTTACTAAAAAATGTTTCACTGCGCATGCGCGAATGCAATCAAAATATAATATGTATAATGTATTAGCTAAGTATATAGAGCAATTTTTGTGCAAGTTTCAAAATAATAGCTTGAAAATTCTGAAAATTATCGTCGATAGAATGAGCTCGAAATCCGTTGTTCCCAAAAAGAAGCAAAAAGATGAGGGTTGTATCAAATATCTGTTGATTAGTGCCAAGATAGCGTACACAATATTGCACGTACTACTATATTTGGATACAACCCCTCATAATTTTGCTTCCTTTTGGAACAACGGATTTTGAGCTTATTCTATCGACGATAATTTTCAGAATTTTCAAGCTATGATTTTGAGACTTTCACAAAAGTTGCTCTATATACTTAGCTAATACATTATGCATATTATATTTTGATTGAATTCGCGCATGCGCAGTGAAACATTTTTTAGTAAACCTGCTCATTTTTTATCCAATTTTTATTATTTTTTAATTCTGATTGCAGAGTATTATGTACAATGAATGTTGTTTGACATATCTTCTGAAAAGAACTTTTTTTTATATTAAGAACTCTGCAAATTATGAGCAAAAAACTGTGCGAAATTTGGGACTGTTTTTATAAAAACCTTAATTTCTCTACGAGTTTCCATGCTATCCTAATAAAAATGAACACAGTATATTACAATAAGCCACTTATTAATAATCTCGAGTTTGAACGCCTTTGCTACATTAGTTTTTACAGGGTTATCCTAAAGATATTCGTTCTTTTTCAATTTGTTGACAGTCCCCCATGGGGTTTCGTGAAAAAATCTTCACGGAAATATATAACCTATACTATACTGTTTACACACCTGCAGTTTCAGGTTAATTCCTCATGTATTTTTCTAGATAGTTAACAAAACGTCTAAAATCGCAAGTGACCAATCACATTTGGCAATATAGTGTATATATATATAATTTTAGCATATCAAGAAATGCGCAAAAAATCGTTTACAAAATTCCATCATTACTTACTAAAACCAAGTTGAGTTAAATAAAAGAGTGTAAAAGGAAGTTGATTCTTCTCTTTCAAGGGAAAGGTTGAAAGGGAAAGTTTCTCTTGAAAGCTTTCATATGGATGAATTAAAAATTCATGAGAAAATGGCAGCTTGTGAATGGTGGTGTTAAAATGCAGTCGACAGATCTAGATAATCATGGCGAGATGTATTAAGGCAATGAATGTATCCATTTGATAATTTCTCCAGAAAGAACAAGCCAGTTTTTCCAATAAGGCGTTTATTTAAGCATAGGAAAAACTGAAAAAAACTCCCACATGACGAGATGTTCCTAAAGCCCTTTTGAGTTATTATTATTAAGCTTGACTATAAATCATTACATCATATTAATCGATCTTAAAACAGCCAATTTAGAATCATGATATAAACCCGATTATGGAAACATTGGCATATTTTAACATTTTGAAGTTCTCTACACAACATGTTTCATTTTGAAATTGATTTTTTTTTTTTTTTTTTAATATCGCATTTAGTCAACATGACAGATATTATTATGACAGGCCCGCTATCGGGCCGGTTCAGAGAATCGAAAAAACGAAAAAATAGACCAGTAAATTTTTACTGTATAAATAAAAAAACATGACTTTTTTCTTTTTTTTTTTTTTGGAAAATGAAATTTATTTGGATTTATTAAATAAAGGATAAAGTGTTTTGAAAGGAATATATTAAACGAAACCCTTTATGCGATCTTCGATCACACTTACCCACTTGTTTTGTGTTTCGCGTTGATTTTTTACATTCGTGACACTCCAGATAATGTTTTAGTTCACTGTAGTAGATTTTGTTTTCTGCGATTTTTGAATTTTAGCAATTTTTTATGCGAGTTTTTAGCGAGTTTCTTTCTTTTACCTTTTTTCATCGTGACGATTTTTCCAAATTAGTAAAAATATAATGCTGTTTTAATGCTGCATAATATTGTAAATTCTGTCCTCTTTTCAATAAAGCACAATACTGTAATTTGTTTTCTCTTTTTAGTAAAGTTTATTCGGAATTCGTACCGCAATTTTTGAATTTTTCACGCATTTTTTATGCGATTTTTAAATTTTTTTCGTGTTTTGTGGCGATATTTTACATTAGTAAAAGAAATTTGGTTTCAAACTCTTAACCTAATATGCTACATTTTATCTTCCGCGATTTTCAATCCGATTGTGAGCGTTTTCTCGCGTTTCGCGTCGATTTTTGCGTTTGTGAAAGAATTCCGGTTACAGTGTTTTAGTCGTTTGTAGTAAGTTTTGTCCTCTGCGAGTTTTTTATTTTTAGGAATTTTTTATGAGATTTTTAGCGGGTTTTTTTTTATAGTTTGGCGGTGATTTTTCCACAATAGTAAAAAGAGCCTGGTTTTAATCTTTTAGCACAATAGTGTAAATTTTGTCTTCTTTTCAATAAAGCTTATTCGGAATTTATACAACGATTTTTGAAATTTTCTAGAATTTTTTATGCGATATGAGTTGTTTTCGTATTTCGCGGTGGTTTTTCCACATCCATAAAAGAAATCCTGTTTTAATTTTTAGCCCAATATAGTAAACTTTGTCTTGTGAGACTTTTGAAATAAATCTTCGTAACTTTTAGCATTTTCTCGCAATTCGCTGCAATTTTTCCCATTGTATTAATAGGAATCCGCTTTTAATCTTCTAGCCCAATATAGTAAACCAGCTGTTAACCCGTGACTTCGTTCACGTGATAGTTAGCGTTTTTTCGCGTTTCGCGTCTATTTTTGCGTTTGTGAAAGAATTCCGGTTACAATGTTTTAGTCCTTTGTAGTAAGTTTTGTCCTCTGCGAGTTTTGTATTTTTAGGAATTTTTTATGAGATTTTTAGCGGTTTTTTTTTTTTATAGTTTCGGGGTGATTTTTCCACAATAGTAAAAAGAGCCTGATCTTTTAGCACAATAGTGTAAATTTTGTCTTCTTTTCAATAAAGCTTATTCGGAATTTATACAACGATTTTTGAAATTTTCCTAATTTTTTATGCGATGTGTGTTTTTTCGTATTTCGCGGTGATTTTTCCACATCCATAAAAGAAATCCAGTTTTAATTTTTAGCCCAATATAGTAAACTTTGTCCTGTGAGACTTTTGAAATAAATCTTCGTAACTTTTAGCATTTTCTCGCAATTCGCTGCAATTTTTCCCATTGTATTAATAGGAATCCGCTTTTAATCTTCTAGCCCAATATAGTAAACTAGCTGTTACCCGTGACTTCGTTCACGTAACTTTTAAAGAAAATTAATGCATTAATTAAGCAACATATGCAATTAACAAACTCTTTATCATATTTTATATTAGAAATACTTCTGATAAACACAATTTGCGTTTTTTTTTAAATATATATATATGATTATTTAAATTTATTTCATGAACCTAAAATTTCATACTCTTTCAGTAAGATTAATTTTGGAATAAATTTTTTTCTTTGTTATTCCATTTTAACATTTCTAGTTATTTTATTTTACATTTATTCTGTTCATGGAAATTGATTTAATTTAAGTTTTCGTGTCGAAGAATATTTTTTAAGGTGATTATATATTAGTAAATATTTGTGAGGAATTTTTCTAATTAACATATCACTTTAGACATGACTTTTATTTGATTAGAATAAAGTTAAAAATCAATATAAATTATGTTTCTATTCCAAAACACTTCACATCTTGAAAAAAAGAAGTTATATGATTTTTAAAAAAGAAATTAAAATGTGGTGCAGCATAAAAGTTTAAAAATAAATAAAATAAGTAGAAAATACCTTTAATCCTCAAATGTATATTGTATTTTTATTTTACAGTGCCACACTTTTAACAGCTGTAGATCTACCAACAATATAAAAATGTTTATCACGCTCCAAAGACTTTTAAATCCTAAATGCTTATTTGTTAAGCAATAGAATTGCTTATTTATTTCAATGGCAAACAAATCTGAAAAAAGCACCCCAATTATGGATAAACACTGTCATATTGATTGCTGTGTTGTAGTTTAAGATTATGGAAGTTTCGAAATTTGACAGGAATTTATTCCAATGAAGGGCAAAAATTGCCATGAAGAGAATATGATTGGAGAATATGATTTGCCCTTAGCATCGTTCCCGTGAAATTCAAAGAGTCGAATTCACTAATTAAACAAGAAAATAACCCTCCTATTTTTTAAAGGCACCATGATTATGGAAAAGCACAAGAGAAGAGCCAATTAAAAATCCAGGTATAATCAGTTTTTTTCGCTGATGCTTATATAATTCCTTATAATTTTAAAATATCTAAATCTATAGTTAAAAATATCTCGTAGGTTTACCATTGTGTTTTCCTGCACCGAATGATATGAAAACATGGAGGTCTGGGAGCAGGAAAACACAATGTTAAACCTACGAGTCAGCCGCTAAAATCGGGTTTTCAGGTGTTTTCCACCAAGATATGACTTGGCAGACCGATTGCATTTTAATATGCGAATCAAGATTTAACTAATCCTAGAATTTCATCCGTGAACTCGATGAGGTGATTATCTGTGCTGCCGCCTCCCGGTCTATATATTATTTCCTTGAAATACAATTTTTATTAATAGTGGACAATAATTGTCCACCTAAATCCAAGTAGCTTAAGTATGCCTCCTTGGTTGAAGATAAAGCTGATAAAAGTTACGATGTAATGATTTCTAAATGTCAATATTTGACAGACGATTTTTGTCTATGTAGAATAAATTGAATCATGAAGTTTGAATATGCAAAAATATGTTTTTATTTCTTGGAAAATGTACTTTAATATAACAAACCAATGGGAACAATTTACCTTTATAAAATTAGGAGCTAAGTTGTTTATTTATATCTCCAAACACATTTAAATAAAAATGTATTATGTCATTTAAACGCACTCATAGTAATATTTTTATATGCGAAAAAATCACATTATCTTAACTGAATGACGTCAGTTTCGCCTTTCAAATTATAGTGAATGAATCTGAATTTTTATTATTTTACAAAACTATTGTCTATATGCAGTTTCTTTTTTTTTAATGGCAACGGGACAAAATTGCATTAGAAATTGAAAAAAAAAATAATTTCTGTAATGAAAAACTATGGGAGATGTTTGAAAAAAACGGGTAAAGAATTGTCTGAGAATTTTTTTAAGTTGACAGTAATTTTACTCGTGTTCTAAAACATGTGTACATCAAGTTTCGTTATAATCGGACAAAAACTGTAGATTTGTATAAGGAACATACATACATAGCAAGAACGGCTTTTATATATATAGATATCTCCAAACACATTTAAATAAAAATGTATTATGTCATTTAAACGCACTCATAGTAATATGCGAAAAAATCACATTATCTTAACTGAATGACGTCAGTTTCGCCTTTCAAATTATAGTGAGTGAATCTGAATTTTTATTATTTTACAAAACTATTGTCTATATGCAGTTTCTTTTTTTTAATTGCAACGGGAAAAAATTGCATTAGAAATTGAAAAAAAAATAATTTCTGTAATGAAAAACTATGGGAGATGTTTGAAAAAAACGGGTAAAGAATTGTCTGAGAATTTTTTTAAGTTGACAGTAATTTTACTCGTGTTCTAAAACATGTGTACATCAAGTTTCGTTATAATCGGACAAAAACTGTAGATTTGTTTAAGGAACATACATACATACCAAGAACGGCTTTTATATATATAGATATGCGAAAAAATCACATTATCTTAACTGAATGACGTCAGTTTCGCCTTTCAAATTATAGTGAGTGAATCTGAATTTTTATTGTTTTACAAAACTATTGTCTATATGCAGTTTCTTTTTTTTAATGGCAACGGGAAAAAATTGCATTAGAAATTGGGAAAAAAAAATAATTTCTGTAATGAAAAAGTATGGGAGATGTTTGAAAAAAACGGTAAAGAATTGTCTGAGAATTTTTTTAAGTTGACAGTAATTTTACTCGTGTTCTAAAACATATGTACATCAAGTTTCGTTATAATCGGACAAAAACTGTAGATTTGTATAAGGAACATACATACATACCAAGAACGGCTTTTATATATATAGATATAGATATGCGAAAAAATCACATTATCTTAACTGAATGACGTCAGTTTCGCCTTTCAAATTATAGTGAGTGAATCTGAATTTTTATTGTTTTACAAAACTATTGTCTATATGCAGTTTCTTTTTTTTTTTTAATTGCAACGGGAAAAAATTGCATTAGAAATTGAAAAAAAAAATAATTTCTGTAATGAAAAACTATGGGAGATGTTTGAAAAAAACGGTAAAGAATTGTCTGAGAATTTTTTTAAGTTGACAGTAATTTTACTCGTGTTCTAAAACATATGTACATCAAGTTTCGTTATAATCGGACAAAAACTGTAGATTTGTATAAGGAACATGCATACATACCAAGAACGGCTTTTATATATATAGATATAGATATGCGAAAAAATCACATTATCTTAACTGAATGACGTCAGTTTCGCCTTTCAAATTATAGTGAGTGAATCTGAATTTTTATTGTTTTACAAAACTATTGTCTATATGCAGTTTCTTTTTTTTTTAATTGCAACGGGAAAAAATTGCATTAGAAATTGAAAAAAAAAATAATTTCTGTAATGAAAAACTATGGGAGATGTTTGAAAAAAACGGTAAAGAATTGTCTGAGAATTTTTTTAAGTTGACAGTAATTTTACTCGTGTTCTAAAACATATGTACATCAAGTTTCGTTATAATCGGAAAAAAACTGTAGATTTGTATAAGGAACATACATACATACATACCAAGAACGGCTTTTATATATATAGATTTTGTTCTCTTTTCAATAAAGTTTATTCGGAATTCGTGCAACCTTTTTTTATTTTTTTTCGCATTTCGTGCCATTTTTTAACAACGACGGACGGATCAGCTAGTTATGAATTGACTTAATCAAATTCTAAACATAGATGATAACTGAATTCAATTAAATCTTAAAAAATGGCCTTTTGCACACAACACTTCTGCACCAACCTCATTAAAAAAACAAAAAAAAACGATATTTTTAACGATATTTTTTTTGTTTAAAAATAACTAAAATTTGGGAATATATTTAATTAAAAATGTATAAAATTAACAAACATTGCCGTGACTCGATAATCACTGAAAACCGCTTTCTCCAATGTCTGTAGAAAAATCCTCTTCGTCACAGTCTGCGATGTTGTGATATTTTGACACTTTCCAAAGTCACTGGTATATTCCCAAATTTTAGTTATTTTTAAACAAAAAAAATATCGTTTAAAATATCGTTTTTTTTTTTTCAATGAGGTTGGTGCAGAAGTGTTGTGTGCAAAAGGCCATTTTTTAAGATTTTTAGAATTTGATTAAGTCAATTCATAACTAGCTGATCCGTCCGTCGTTGTTCGGTCTCTTTAAAAAATGGCACGAAATGCGAAAAAAAATCAAAAAAGGTTGCACGAATTCCGAATAAACTTTATTGAAAAGAGAACAAAAATCTCTATATATAAAAGCCATTCTTGGTATGTATGTATGTTCCTTATACAAATCTACTGTTTTTGTCCGATTATAACGAAACTTAATGTACATATGTTTTAGAACACGAGTAAAATTACTGTCAACTTAAAAAAATTCTCAGACAATTCTTTACCGTTTTTTCAAACATCTCCCATAGTTTTTCATTACAGAAATTTTTTTTTCCAATTTCTAATGCAATTTTTTCCCGTTGCCATTAAAAAAGAGAAACTGCATACAGACAATAGTTTTGTAAAACAATAAAAATTCAGATTCACTCACTATAATTTGAAAGGCGAAACTGACGTCATTCAGTTAAGATAATGTGATTTTTTCGCATATAAAAATATTACTATGAGTGCGTTTAAATGACATAATACATTTTTATTTAAATGTGTTTGGAGATATAAATATTGATTAAAATTATTAATACTATAATTAATTTTTAAATTATTATGTAAAGTTATTGTCCATTATATTTATCATATGTGTGGTATATAATCAAACGTATACTGATTACATTAATTGCTGTCCTCGCTTAAATGCATACCCCGCTTAATTGCATACAATTCAGTGGAACCAACTGCATGCAATTAAGCGGGGCCGACTGTATAGTTAAAATTTTACTGCCGACGCCTAGACGTTTACTCTCCGAGTGTCAAGTGCCATTTGCAACGCCTGGTTAACTTGTAAGTCGCGTCGTCAATTTTTTGTCCATTGTGAATACGAATTTACCATTGTGCCCATACGAAATCGGAGCTCCTGGGATTCAAGACACAGTGCCGAATTTCCCTGAACCCCAGCTCCCTCCTCCTCCCCCCCCCCTCCCTTTGACCAAATATAAAAACATTCTTAGTTAATTTTTCTCTTAGTGTTTAATTATTTTAAGTTACTTGGGGAGAATAATTTTTTTTTTTTCAAAATCACCAGAGAAAAGAAAGTATACGAAGGGGTAATAGCCCGTCTCTGCCCTCCCCCTTACTTGCGGGGGGGGGGGGTGTCCATGTTTTCATCGAAATTTGTTTTATAAATATAAAATTTCTTGTCAGTTGCAACGAACTTTTTGACTCATTCACGTATTTTCTGATTCACATGATATAAATTTTATTTTCCTTCTAATTTATAGATCCAGGTGTGTCCGTTCAAAGACCTAAATACAGACCTATCGACCCAAGTGTGTTGGAAGCTGCTAGGAAACTTCGCGAAAAAGAAATCAAAATGTACAACATATTGAGAGAGATCGGTTCCTACGCTTTATACCTGTGGATTCTCATGATACTCAGCTACGGTAACAGAGATCCGAACAGTTACTACATTAGAGAAGCATTCATAAACAATTTCATCAAACCCGGGGATCTTTGGGTTGATTTCCACAATGTAAGTTTAAAAAATATGTTGCTATACATGAAGTTTTAAAACCGCGCGTTCAGTATATATTCACTATATATTTTATAATTTTTAGTAATAAAACAATATTGGATCAATATTGTAGAAATGAATCAAAGTTCAGCTTTATAAAAAGAAAAATTAAATCGCTATTTAAAATGGAAGTGATATTTTTGAATGCCACATGTAGCAAATTCGTTTGAAGACAAGCAGTTTTTCCATTGTTAGTATCTCGATTGTTTTATAAAACATTGTTATTTCATTGTTAGAGCCAGTTTCAAAGCATTTGATTGCAATAGTGTCTCAGTTATTGCCGAAACGTCAGTTGAGGTTCACTGTGGAGACCCGAAAAGTTTTTGGTTTCTGTCTGTCTGTCTGTCTGTCTGTTTGTCTGTCTGTCTGTTCCGCGATAACTGCCGTAAAAATGATCCGATTAGTTTGATTTTTGGTAGGTATATTGGTGAGATACCCGGAATTAGCTGTATAGTTTTTAGTTTCATTTGGTTCATTCGTTCGGAAAATATAGAACATTTCTTTTTTGATCATAATGCTTTCCTATGGGATTTCAGACGATTTTGAAATTTTTCAGTCGTTGAAAATAAAATGTCTCATTTGATTAATGTATTTAAACGGTAAGTTATGAAGGCTAAAATTTATCAAGTCAGGTGTTAAATTATTCAAATTAATTTGAAATTTTGTTTATACATTGATCAGATTTTTTAAATTAGGTGTATAATTTTTGGTGCAATTTTATACATCTGTTCTACTAATATAATACTTTTATTTTATCATTTTTTGCAAATATTAAAATGCATTCATTTTTATTTTCCTTTTCAATTTAACCGAAACCTAGCAACCATATTTAAAGAATATCAAAATGATAAAATTCAAGTAACTCAGACGATTTTGCTACAATATTTTATTCGCAAAATAAAATATTATTGGGTGATTTTATATTTTATTGAAATAAATGAGAATTTATTTTGGTACAAGTTACCTTTTAACTACTATAGAATGATAGCCGAAACATTTTTATATGAGATATTATTAATTTTCTGGAAGAGATGTG
Organism: Maratus michaelseni; assembly: GCA_963931845.1. Taxonomy (NCBI): domain Eukaryota; kingdom Metazoa; phylum Arthropoda; class Arachnida; order Araneae; family Salticidae; genus Maratus; species Maratus michaelseni. Next base: position 269,468,352 of record OZ007593.1, read on the forward strand.
GATTTTTCGTGGTTGAAAATTAGTATTATTTTAAAAATATAATGTAATATCTCATACAACGAGATAGTTAATCTAAAGAAATTAGCGTAGTAAAACGAATCCATACAGCCTGAAATAGCACAATTATTGGTAACTGAGATCATAAAAAGTTATCACAAAAAATACTTTATAGCGCCAAATCAAGATTGCTATTTAGGGAATTGGCAGTGGGCACGATTATGAAGGATTACACAATAAAAGTTTTCAGGTTTAAAAGTTTCCAAATAAGCCTATTTTGGGGAGATTTTAGTATGCTATTGCCATCGAATTAAATCAGGATGTACTTAGGTCAAATAAATATTGTACAATGACCATCAAAACTGTTTTTCCGAAACAAAAATTGTAATAATACTAGATTTCTGAAATAGATAAGTGAATATATAGTAGATTCAGTTTACATTTCCATAAGTTGATTTTGTACACGAGATATTATTCAACTTATCTATCAGATGCGAGTGCTTCGTGGTTGGAAGGTAAGTAAATATTGCTATTTAGGTATTACATGAAATTATTTTCGAAATTTTTGCTTTTCATAATAAAACCAATGTGTAGAACGAAATCCAATATGTACTAGAATCATTCACACAAACAATAGGAAACCACGAATATAAATTTAATAAGATTACGGGGGGTTCAGGGGGGCAGAGCCCCCCTGAAGAAATGTATTTTTTTACCTAAAAAATAAAATAAGAAGTTCATAAGAATGTCAGAATATTATTGCATAAACCGTGTTTAATTTAATGTTCCTAATTTCTGAAACCTTCGAATTATTTTATATGCGTATAAATATACATGTAATAATTTAAAAAATTTAATTTGCGTATTATAAGATGTTAAATATTATGAGAAATGAGATTAAAAAACATTGACTTTCATATAGCTGACGTTGAGGCTCCTGATCTGTAGATTTACTAGTTTTATAAGACTTTGTTATTCTTTTGTTAGACTCAGTTGTTGAAAAAGAGTTGCAGAAAACGTTTTTTGAAATAATTCAATGAGTTGAAACATTAAATCTAATAGTCCAGAAGGGGGCGACACTTTTTACTTACCCATCATACGTAGAATAGGGTACGTCTTGTAATCGTTTTGAAAATCGATTTTTTTTTTTTTTTTTTTTTTTTTTTTTTTTTTTTTGCGGATTTACACGTTTCAGACACTGGAGATTCCGAAAAACATATTTTTAGAAAAAAAAATTTTGCCGTCCGTCTGTGTGTCTGTAAACTCTCTATCTCCCGAAAAAATTGAGATAGAGACTTGGAATTTGGAATGTACTTAGTATGTAATAATGGGAAGAAGCCTATTGAATTTCAGTAACCTCGATTATCCGGAACTATATTTTTCGGACTCTCGAAATATTCGTTCTGATGAAAGGTATATAAAAATTTTCGAAATTGTTTATTTTAAGGAGTGAATATAAAAGACAATAAAAGAACAAATTTTGCATAAAGCATGAAGTCGATCGGATAATTAGTTGCCGAGATATTTGTAATCCTATTTTCCACACTCTTCGATTTTTCATGACCCTGTATTTCATCCAAATTTCAATTCAAAGATATATTTTAATTGGAAATGAGACGCTTAATCAGATGCAATAAACCGCTAGTTAACAGGATTATTGTTTTTGGAGTTATTAGGATGTTTCTTTTAAGCAATTCAGTAATCGAGCCTTTAAAGTTTATGACGTCATCAAGCCACGATTTTATTCGAATTGCAATGCATTTTATAAGTAGTTTACACATTTTTTATTTTAATATTTTACATTATGCATATCCATGATGGGTAAGTATTACGGTGGCCCCCCAACGACTAGTTTTAACGTGATACAGTTTGATTTTTAAATGTGTAATGTATATTATTCATTTCATCTTGAAAACCTGTCGGCTTAGAGCGTCGTGACATCTCACAGTCAAAGCAAAATGAACGACATACCGATTACTAATGTTACCGCAGCTCGTGGCAGTCATCTGTAATCTTGATACCATTAATCTCGCTTTGATTGTACGATTTTTCAGCCTCTGATCCCACATCTACCGTGTTCGCGACAGCTAACGGCTGTTTCCGTGATTAATTAATTAAAATCCTTTACATATTTAAAAATCAGATTGTATGCTATCACTTAAAAGAAAGGACTATAACAAGTAATCATTATTCCTTCTACATGTTTTGCATAGTTAAATATTAAGATTTTCCGCCAGCTATAGTATTACACTTTTTATTACTTAAAAGTCTAATTAAACTTAAATTATGAATTTATGCGTTCTTTTAAATCTGTGTTTTCAATGGCATAAATGTGAAAGATCATTGTACTAATACTTATAAATTAAACAATTCTTTTCATTATCAAAGAGCGATATATTCAAGTTTCGTTCAAAAATAAGGATCCAGTATAAATGCTCATATTATTTCGGATACAATAACTTACTCATAGCGATAATTCTGTACTGGACATACATGAATCAAGATTTAATAAAAATAATGTACATATTTTTAATGTGGCTTAATTTCTAAAATATCGATTGAAACTCCGACAATTTTAAACCTGGATCAGACTTATTCAATTTACAACGATGGTATTTATTTTTTAGATAAATCATGAATGAACTATGAAACTTCCAGTACCCCAGTGTTTTGCTTGCAGCTGAGTATTGTACCCTTTTTAAACCCCTTACTTAGCCTTGTGGGAACGTATACCATAATTTGATAGCCTGTGTTTTTTCAGATGATTTGTAAAAGAAAATAAATTATATATCTGGGAATTACATCGTTCTCTTTTTTGACAGGTAAACACAGAAGTCAGGTTTTGGAATTGGACTAGAGAAGCTCTTTTGCCAGAACTTTTTGCTGGTATGTGGTACAATGGTCGAATACCATTAGGATTGCGACTTCTCTTAGATGACAGAAACAATTTTAAAGTTGGATATCCAGTCTTAAGACAAATTAGAGCAGCTAAAAGTAAGTCTTTGCTATTTTAAGTAAATTTATTGTTTTATATAGCGAGTATTGTTAGCAAAACAATAGTAATTTTATTGGAGCGTAATGTTGCATTTACCGGAAATACTTCCAATAAAATACCAATATTGGCTAAATATTGAATTTACATTGGAAATATTTGCAATTAAATTCCACGGATGCAGAAATATTGGCTTTACATTGGTAATACTTGCACTAAAACAGTAATATTGCAGAAACATTGGCTTTACATTGGAAATATCATCTATGAAATGACGAAATATTTTTTGCCAATATTGGTGCAATGTTGGAATAATGTAACACTCTAATGTTTCCATTATTGGTCAAGATATAGCCAATATTTTAAAGACATAGTTAATGAAAACAATATTGCCCCAATATGGCTTTGATACAAGGAAGTAGTCCCCCACTCTATCGCATCTCATTATGTCGCTACTTTTTGCGTGTTTCCACAAAAATCCCCGATTTACAGATCAATGATCATAAACTACAACACAGGGTTCCCATCGATGATAATGAATCGAACTTTGAAACACTCTTCTGATGCTTTCTTTTTTTTTTTTAAATCTTTTTGAGAGCAGTTTCTCTTTTCTTATAGATTCTTACTTTAAAAAATAAGAAAGAAGATGAAAAAATATTTTAATTAAATTGTGATTAATTAAAATAATAATCATTTCTGTATTTTTTTAGATGTCTGTCAAGTACCATGGCAAATGGAACATATCATCTCTGAATGCGCCGGCTTTGGCCATTTAATCAACGAAGATAGTGCCTATTACAAAACTCACTGGAAAAGTAATTTGACCATGGCATCCAGAGTTCCTCAAGAATACAAGTATCTAACTGCAACACAATTAAATGGTTACCCATTTTGGGGACAACTTGATTGGTATGGTGGAGGAGGTTACATAGTGCCCTTGTTAGCTAAAAGATATGAAAATGGTACAAAATTGATCAAGAAAATGTCACAGCTAGAGAGCTCTGGATGGATAGACAAGGATACCAGGGCTGTGTTTGTAGAGTTTGGAACTTACAATGCACAAGTCAACTTGTTTGTTGTTGTTACAATTGTAGCAGAATTTGTTCCAGGAGGTGGAATAGTCCCATATTATCACATCGATCCTATCAAACTTTTACATTACCACACAGGTTCAGGTCTCCTTCAGCTTATATGCCAAATAGGTTTTATTGTTTTTACGCTATATTATACAATATGTGTTCTAATAGACTCGTGTAAACAAGGCAGACAGTATTTCACCCAATATTGGAACATTGCTGAAATCGCCAATTTACTTGCTGGATATTCGATTATTGGTGTTGAAATATACAAAATGATCATCACGGCTAGAATTCTAGAAATATTTACCGCTACGGAAGGTACGGGCTACATTAAACTTCAAGAAGCGCTCATATTAGATGAATGTTTCTGCTATTTAATCGGATTTTTGATGTCTTTGGCAACACTTAAATTTATAAAGCTTTTAAGATTTAATAAAAGAATCGGGAGTATAATCACTACTGTGAGGGCTTGTGCTAAAGAGTTAAAAGGGTACAGTGTTTGTCTCATGATAACATTTTTTGCTTTTGTTTGTTTATTTTGGCTTATATTGGGACGCGGTGTTAGAGAATTTTCTTCTTTCACATATTCTTTGGAATCTTCGATAAGCATGATGCTGAAGAAATTCAATTACCAGGATATCGCAGCAACATCTCCAATTATGGGTCCAATAGCGTTCTTTACATTCGCTCTGACAGCATCAATAATATTGGTAAACATACTTCTGACTATCATTATCCAAACTTTCGAGGAAGTTAAAATAGATGAAATGTTGCAAAATAACGATTACGAAATTATTTCTTTTATTATAGCACGTTTTAAGCGTTTCCTTGGATTGAACAAAAATAAATTCCAAGTAATACCACTCGTAATGCCAAAAGCTAAAGATGATAAAAGTAATGTCGTTGAATCTTTTAGTGGAAAGGTGGATAAATTGCTTGATTTCATCAATTCTGTGTATTTAGAAGAAAATATAGATATAGACCTTCTTAAGAAATCGCAATTAAAACCCGTCACTTCAGCTGCTAAGGAAACAGGTGATACAAAAAAATCAAGGCCACGCAAAATCCCTCGATATCAACCGCGACACATGAAAAAGCATTTAGATTTCTAAATATAATCACACAATGCTCCCTTACGAAACATTACGTGACTGTAATTTTGCATATTTACTTACAGGTAATAAAAAATAATCACAGAAGCAGAGAATTTCTCTATGTGAATCGTGACACAATAAAAACCATTTAGATTAGGCAATCATTTAATGTTCACTTATAGTTAGTTTATCGTTGCACAATTCTTCTGGGAGATATTTTAAATAATATGACATTTGCTTTAAATGAATGTGTCCTATTTTTGACTATTTCTACAGTAGCTGAATTGTGACTGGAGGTAGGATTGCAGGATTTATCTTTTAAAAAAAAGGGGGGGGTGTTATTGACCCTAGTTTCTTTTGGTTTTATCGCACTACCGTCATTTCTGACATCATATGTTGAATGTGCCAATAATACCTGCTTTAAGAAATTTATTTAAAAACAGTTCATTATATATATAATTATAATTATTGTTTTTCGACTGTATTTGTATTACATTATTCAATCAACATTGTTTGACTAAATTTTGTAGTCATTTTTCCAGTTATGGATAAAATACTATTGTAGCAAGAAAAATATAAAAACATCTTAAGTAACGGACAATCTAAAAAGAAAATTAAAACTCAATATAAAGGGATATTAAATTAAAAAAATTATAATATTGAAACTTTTAGTTTATACTAATGTATAGACAACAAAGACTCGATAAAATGAAAGTTTAGTTTTAGCATTGCAAATTTTGTAGTCCTAACCGGAGTAGTCCAAATTTTATAGTACGGATCCCTTCTTTATTCTATTTGATGCGCATTCGTGTAACATTTTTGTGGCCAAAAACTGCCCAAAAGTGAAACTTTTAAACCAAACTGTAAATGTAAACTGAGAAAATTTTTGAAAATTATTAAAATAAGATATTTGTCAATAAAAATGAACAAATCGTCTTATTGAAAGGTTTAAGCATACAACGTACAATAAATCTGAAGAATTTACAACTATTGGAGGAACTTACAATCTGGCAACCCTAACAGCAGGTTAAGTTGCATGTTGTATGGATTGTATTATTCTATGGATTTTCTGGTACTAAATCCATAGATAATTAATTTGCATATAATATTACGAATTTATTATTTAATCTATTTTTCTCTGTAAAATTACAAATGCATGTAATCTGTATCTTTAGAAAAATAAAGTGCATTATAATTAAAAATGAATAAATAATTTTTTGCAAACCGTGTCATTTTGTTATCTAGTTAATTTCATATTAGTGATTCATTTAACTTTTTTAAAAATAACTTTTCAATACCCGGAGCCCGGGGCACAGAGAGAATGCTGTTCATCTTTATGCTCCGGACCTCTCATGAAATTGATCAGGTCCTGTTGAGACTCGTTTAATATTCACATAGAATAGAGAGTAAAGAGATTCGACTTAAAGCTATCTTAAACTATAAACATAGCTGCCAGTCTTCCGGATTTTTTTTTCAAGTTAAATAAAGATATTCTAACCAGAAATTTAACTTAACAGATGAAACCACATAACTACTACATAAAAGGGAGGTAACATTTTATTTTTAAAAATTGGTTCAAAATATGTAAGGTAAAGCCAGGACAGATGGCGCGGTCGGAGAGGTTGCGCACAAAGAGGATCAGGGAGAAGGTGTAGCTTGCGCGTGCAGCACCTCAAGGTAGTTGTACAACAGCAGTAGTGGAGTGTCAGCTTGAATGTGCACGTTGATTGTCTCGAGCGTCTAGGATAAATCATTGCTATTTGTTTAATTTTCCCAAGGTAAGTGCTTGAATTTTCATAACTATTTGTCAGAATTTCTATAGAATGTCAGTAGTACAGAATATTTTAAACTTAAACGATTTCTAATAAGCTACTAACCTAGACTAACGGTGCGAACACAAATGGTTAGTTTTAGAAGTGGCCATGTGTGAATAAAAGTCCGCGCAATCTCTCCTGCCGAAAGTGGAGAGTTTGCGCATTTCCTACTTAGGAGAGACGGCGCATGGTTCCCATTAGTTTCCATGCTAGGAGAGATTACGCAGCGTATTTTTAAATTTGCATAAATTACAAATTACACGTAAAACATATGAATTAATTAATTTTGAAATAATTTTCCAAAAACGCATAATTATCGAAACCTGCAATTTACACTTTAAATATTGAAGTGATTCCAGAGCACTCATTTTTGCTAGGCTGTGATTAAGGCATGAATCAAACTGTGCCCAAAATCGTTGAGTTACCATCAGGATCCACACCAATCCATTTCAACAACAGTACTCGTTACAACCATTGAAACCCAAACTTATCATATTCTAGGCCTGTCCTGGCATCCCATTGCAACAGCTACATTCATTTGTTAACCATTAACTTCTGGGGAGTGTAATGTTACTCTCAGAAATACACCTATGAAAGTTTTGGTAAAGCTTTCACGCATTCCAAATAGTTTAAGGCCATCGAAATCAAAAAGTAAACAGAGTGCAATGAATGTTACCGATCCACAAAATATACATGAAAAAATACTTAAGAAAGAAGCAGCTACAAAAAAAGCAAACAGCTGAAGATAAGATGCTTCCAGAAAAAGTGCGATAAAAAACTGAAGGAAAGAAAACAAAGGCCAATGAGGATACTAAATGTCGGTGTAAAGTGTACTAAATGTCAGTAACTGTACCAGGATACAACTTCGATCAGTGACTGGATTCAATGTATTACTTGTGGCAAGTGGTTGCACGAAAGCTGCACTATTTACAACAATAAGTACATCGATTGTGGACGACGACAACTTCTGTCAGCAAACAAGAAAACATGGAAACTATGGAAAAGAAAATGGACTAATTTTAAGTTAAAGAGTGTTATCATGTAACTTAATGTTATTTTGTAATCTTTTCTAGGCTTGCTTTTTCTGATTCTTTAATTTTTGTCTTTAATTAAAATTCTTTAATTGTTCTTAAAATTATTTTCTTTTTCTTATTCTTTAATCATGAGGTTGAAATATTAACTCCTAATGCAATAATATCTGTTAACAAAAGCATTGCAACAATATCAAGTGTAATTGTTATTGTTAACAATTTAATTATAGTTACTATTAATAACAATCTCGCCTACCCATGTGCGCAATCACATTAACCCTGTAAGGACATGTTGAGCAAAATAGCTTTCTTGGTCTTATTGGATAAAATTACAGTATAACAACAAAATAGCAATGGAAATGCATAAAAAACAAATGACGTCAAAATTATTCATGGATAGACTAGCAAAAAATTAATATTTAGATTTTTTTATTATTATTCTATTGAATTGTGCGCAGACTCTCCTAGCTTTACCTTTTATCTGATTTTTTAAAACCGGTACATTTGCAGCTATATATATAAATAAAGCACAACACATATTGCAGTGCCTCGCTATCTAACATTATGTTCAGACTAATATATTTAAGCAGCTATGAGTCTGTGTTTTCGTTGTGCGTACATTGACTTGAGCTTCATCTTACGACAGTTTTGAGGTGAGCGTAATATTTATTTTAAAGTATGATATTTAAGCAGCGTATCTCTCCAAAACCAAATAAGCTGGTTCCAGGAACGATCTCAGATTGGAGGAAGCACCAAATGCTAGGTGCACCAGCCTAAAAATTCGATATAAGCTGGCTTAAATATCGTAGTCTGAACGGGGTATTATACTTATATAAGAACTATCGTAAGATGAAGCTCAAGTCAATGCGCGCACAACCGCAACACAGGCTCCCAGCATTCGATTGACTGATTATTTTTTTCCGCTGACAAAAGTGGGAGAACTTCCCGTAGGAACACCCATTCTATGATCGGGCTTAACATTTAAGATCAATTGTAAGATCGAGGCATTACAATCTCAGTCAAAATACAGTGCAACACTTCTTTCACACTTTTCGACGGATATAACAGAAAAAAGTGTACATTGTATAAAAGTGTAATTTGATGAGAAATTTTTGTTTTATACAGGTGAGGGCCCTATTAACTCCGGGGCAATCTTCCTCCAGTAAATTTTAATAGAAATTTTCGCCTTATTCATGCAGAATTTCTGTCATAAATAAGGCAAAAATTTCTATTCTTTTTTACTGCTGGTGGAAGTTTTTCCCGTTGGTATTCAGGCCCTGTACAGAGGTATTACTGAATTTCGTTTCGCTTAAAATAACTGTTAAACAAAGTTAGCTACAGCTATGAACATGGTATCAAGGTATAACAAAATGGGTGTACGCTACATGATAAAGTTCCTTTCAGCGCTTTCTAACGGACTTACCGTTCTTATATCGAAAACTTTATGAGATACGGCAAAAAATTCAATTACAAAGTTGTAGAGCGTCTTCAATTTAGTATGGAATGATGTCTTACATGTAAAAATAACTTTATTAGAAGACCTAAAATGTACTTTTTTTATATCCAATCGCTAGCTTAAATAGGCCTCTAATTGCATACAAAATTAACTGGTGTTGCATTAGAAAAACCCATGCACATTTACTAATAAAACTAACACATGTCAGCAAAGTACAGTTTATTTTAAAAATAAAATCAAGTTAGAAATTGGCCCATCACCGGGACACACGCATGCACTTAGTGAAGCATTTAAGCTGGTGATTGAATATTTAAACAAAATGCATTTCAAGCCTTCTAATAAAGTTATTTTTACATATAAGACATCATATTATACTAAATGGAGAACACTCTATAACTTTATAGCAGATTTTTTTCCCCGTATCTTGTACAGTTTTCGATATAGGAACACTAATTCTGAATTTTGTTGGTAGGGAGTGCCGTTTTACTATAACTAGACACCGCGTTCTTGGCTATAGCTAGTTCGGCTTACCAGTTATTTGAAGCAAAATGGAATTAAAGAATCAAATTGTATGCAATGCCCACCAGAAAAGTGTAGTACTCTAAGAAAAGCTTGTTATTATAATATTAATTATTGCATTAATTAAAAAAAACATAGAGTATTGAGTAGTGTTTAAGTAACCAGCAGTAAAGAACAACGTAACATGGAAATGCACTACACATCAGAAATGATCATGTAACTGTTACGTGTTTCAATATACCTTTACTTACACTAGGACTTCCCTCAAAGGGATTAGTCTGAGTGATATTGCTGAGACCATAGGGTTAACAATTACAATATAAACAAAAAGAGCAAATTAAATGATAGAATTACAAAATACCATATATAAATTCATATACACTGTTAAAAAAATAGAAAAGAAGTACCGTTCATCAGATGTGTTGTCATATTTTTTTTTAACATGTGGCAAAGAATCTCATTTTCTTAAGCGCGTATTGCGCAAAACGTGAAAAAAAAAAAAAAAAAAAAAAAAAAAAAAACCGCCGGATCTTTTAAAACGCCAAGCTTTTTAAAGTTACGTAATTGGATATTTGCAGCCAATAGATTATTCTATCAAGCGTGGCTTAACGCAAATTTAATTTCATTGTTGCACCTTTTTTTTGTGTGTGAATTTAAAATTTTTCTTCCTTGATTATATATCTATTATTTGTATAACTGTTTATAGAAACTCTTACACTTCAAACCACATTGATAGCATGCTTTGCTACAAACCAGATTGCAAAACTATAGTCTAATCACTATTAAAGTATACAAAAAATCTTTCGAAGACTTCTGTAAAATAACTTTTACATTAAATCTCCATATCGGCAAAATTGAAAAATTATATGTATTTCAAAGTTAAGCTTAACAGATACTTCTTGATTATTCTCTAGAAGGCTCTGCCCCCTGCGCCTTTACTGTGCCAATCCGCAGACTTTTCTTTTGCCTGTCTGTCTGTCTCTCCACAATCTGTCTGCTTCCCTATCCGTTCTTCTGCCCGTCTCTCTAACCGATTTTCTATCTCTCTACACGTCTCGCTACCTGTCTCTATATTTCTCTACCGGTCTCGCTACCCGCCAATCTATTTCTCTAACCGTCTGTCTATCCGTCTAACTACTTGTATGTCTAGCCGTGGCTCTATCCACTTCGCTACACATTTGTCTATCTGTCTCACAACTTGTCTATCTGTCTTTCTACCCGTCTGGCTATACGCCTCTCTACCCATCTTCTTACCCATCTCCGTACCCATCTACTGTCTCTCTACTCGTCTGTATACCCGTCTCACTATCCGTCTATTTTTGTACCCGACTCGCTACCAATCTCATTACCCGCCAGTCAACTCGTCTCTGTACTCATCTCTCTACTCGTCTCTTTATCTACCACTCTACGCGTCTCGCAACCTTTCTCGCTACATTACTGTCTTCCGGTGTCGCTACCCGTCTCGTGACCCATCTCGCTACCCCTCTGTCAACCCTCTTTTTACCTTTCTCTCTAGCCGTCTGTCTATTCGTTTCGCTACCCGTCAGCCTACCTATGTCGCTACTCGTCTCTCTACCCGTCTGTCTACCCGTTTGTTTACTCGTCTTTCTACCTCTCGCCACCTCTTCCCAATATTTAAACAATTCATTTAATATACAGAAGCCGTTTATCAGTTATTAAATGCAAACAGAAGTAATTTATCTAATGTGTAATCAGATGCAATTTTTTTTTAAATACATACATAAACCTGAATAATAATTCATCAGTTTTGTGTTCATAGTTGTTTATATCATTTGACAGTAGATCTCATCATTTGACAGTAGATCTCAACTTCTTAAACCTGAATTGTCTCAAGCTTTTTAAAAAAAACCACAAGGTCTGTATAACTGCAAAGTACCCTGAGGGCTATATTAGCTACATGTTATTAAGTTAAGTGAAAGTTTCGTTATTGCGTTTGCAGCCAATTGCTTATGTCAGAAAGCGTGGCTTAACGCCATTTTAAATTCATTACTGTAACTTTTTTTTGAGGGGGGGGTAAGGGTGTCAAATATATACATTTAAATTAAAACTTTTGCCTCCATGCCATTAGTGTTGTTTGTATTATTAACTAATACCTTGTAGAGCGAGCTTCATTTGAAACAAATGTAAAAGACTTCTTCTACAGTTTTTTAGGAGAAACTTTCGTAATTGGGCCCAAAGCCAATCGGAGCATTTAATATCATTATTGTAACTCTTATAGAGTAAAAACAATATTGTTGCTAGCTTTACGCTTGTTTGTGACCAGCCTTGCCTGTGTATCTAAATGGGGAAAAGTTTCGTATCCTATGTCGGTTGGCGAAAAAATTTTTATAAGGTGCCAAAAGGTAGTTTTACAAAATTTTTCAAGAGAGCGGTAAAACATGTTTTTCAAATATTTACAAACATACGTTTATTAAAGCATGTTTTTGCACCATCTTAAAAATTTAAGCACGATGCTAAAATAAAATTTTATCGCCATATTCGATATTTTAATAAATAATGAAAATACATAAACAAACTTATTTAACAAACCTAAGAGGCATTTTTGTAATAAATAATTGTTATTGTCAGGGGGTAAATTGTAAACAATTAATAAACAGCTAGTAAATAATAAATAGCATTTAAAATCTAAAAATGGAGACGTGGTCCGTGTAAAAATGCAAAACATAACATTATACGCTCGATATATGTAAATCTTTTTTTATTTTTTAATATTTCCGAAGGCACAGATAAAAAGGTAAAAATCTCTTTTCCAAATGCCAAATAGAAAATATTCAAAATAGAAAAATATCTGCAAAAAAATATATTTACATAATACTACATCTGCAAAAAAATAAGATTTAGAAAAAGTAAGCCAAATCCTGCAGATCCCAACAATCACATCGAAAAACTTATCACCAAAAAAGAACTCGCCAAATCTTACGGCACAGGAGATGGATTTTTCCCTCTGAATGCAGAATATTAGTTTTTTTTCTTGTACGATGGGTGATTATCATATAATTGTTTCATTTCACATACTACATACCGTTTGATATATTGGTACTTTTATGTTATCCTGGCGCAGTTGATAAATCGCCAAATATTGTTCCTCTAACATTTTCATATTGAAGCAGAATATTAGTTTTTTTTCTTGTACGGTGGGTGATTATCATATAATTGTTTCATTTCACATACTACATACCGTTTGATATATTGGTACTTTTATGTTATCCTGGCGCAGTTGATAAATCGCCAAATATTGTTCCTCTAACATTTTCATATTGAATTCATTTCAATTAAATATAAACCTTTCACTCATTTAATTTAAAATACATGCCTCTCATTAATCCCATTTAAAATGCTAAAAAGAGAAAAAAAAGTCCTTCCGGCCTGTACCGGGAGGAAAAGGTAGCTTTCCTATATCTTCGTTTTAAAATTTTAGCTAATGTTACACGAAAACAGCAAGTTAAAATGAAAAGAAACGTTTACAAAAGATTCCTTAATACTAAATTTGAATAAGAAATTCGCCAAATTATTGAGCAATAGCCAAATTGGCTTCATTTATGAAGACTTATTTTGGTCGCCAAATTTGGCGATATTTCGCCAAATGTCGCCAATTTTGTCACCAATGTCGCCAATTTTGGCGCTAACGGATATGAATATATAGTTTTATGCGTATGATTGGGAAAATTATTACAACAATGAAAGAAAATAATTTGCGAGTAATCGCGTTAATGTGCTGTTTTGTTTCAAAATGTCAGCCACCCTAGAATTTCAAACTACTCTATCTCAGCCATATTTTAAGATAGAGGTAAACCAAAAAAATGCTCTGGAATCCTTGTATCAAGGCCTAACACGTAATTAAAAAATAATTTTTAATTTTTAATTTTTTTGTATATTTATTTTAGTTTTAAATTTTTAAATGGCCGCCATCTTGAAACAAAATGGCGGACCAAACTGGTCAACGAACTCGGTCGAGACATTGGTTAGCTTAATACACACAATTAGTTTCATCAAAATTGATTTATAAATACGAGCGTCATCGCATGACATAGGTCAGATATATATATATATATATATATATATATATATATATATATATATATATATATATATATATATATATATATATATATATATATATATATATATATATATATATATATGGATATATCTATATATATAAATCAACATTTGAACGGAGGGTGGTTTTGGGGTCTGGGGGTCATGATCGGTGAAAATATATCGAAATTTTCCGGAACTGCTTTCCTCCGAACGGCTGCAATAGGTAGCTTTATACTTTTTTGTATTGAAAGCTACCTAAAAGGGTACTTACGTATTATCCGTGCCAGTTTTAAGCCAACTGCGCCAGGCATGGAGCCAATATTACTAATTATAGTAACCCTTATATCTTTTTTTTTCTTGCTACATGGTACATGCCTGGGAATAATCTACTTTTTTTAGTAGGGGTCATTTCTATACGTAGTACGATTAACAAAATTAACTCTCTAGAATATGCTATATTATTTACCATTTCTTATATTATTTATTATTCTTTCTTATTTACTGTGTTATTTACCATTTATTAATTTTACTAAAATAATGTTATTTACTATTTTTAACAGTGTTATAAATTTAATAAACATATATTACATTTTATTTATTTTATATTAATTACCATTTTTAACAATGTTATTTGATAATGTTAAATTACAGCGTTTGAAAACATGATTGGCAACGATAAACAAGATTGGTACTTGGCAACTATTTTTGGCGATCAATCTCCTGGCACGGATAATACGTAAGTACCAAAAAAAGAAATAATGCCATTAATCGAAACCTTTTATTTAAACACCAAAGATTTTTTTTTTTTTTTTTAATTTACACACGCGAAATAAAAAAAGCTGCTATTGCTGAGATTTGCGCCAAATCTCTAATACCAAGTTTACCAAGTTATTGCGGGGTTTTTCTTTCAAACAGAAAAAAATCCAGATTAATTTTTGATTTCTACTAAATTGAAATATATTTTATTGTGCTGAATATTAGTGCGTGCATATTTTTTTGCTCCATGTACTCCATGAACTTTTCAATTCCGATTGTCTACGAAAATCTCCCGCCGGTGAAAATGACGTACGCACAAAATTTTCGTGACGTATGTATTTTAATTGTGCTTTTTTATCTTTTTTTTATATAATTTCTAAACGGTTTGGCATTCATAGGCGTAGCCTCGGGGGGGCACGAGGGGGCACGTGCCCCCCCCCCCCCCAACTTTCTGAACATCAATTTCTAAAATATGATACAGTCAATTAAAACTTGTCTTGTATTAACCCAAAATGGAAATGAAATAACTACTTTAATTTTAATTTTATATTTCTTCATTTTTTTTTTACTTAATCAGATGTCAGATCAGTATAAATAGCTCAGCTCTTTTTCTTTGAAGTGATGAATTTGGTAGCAAAAATTGTGTTGTGCGGTACAAACCCTAATACGAACATTCATTAAACGAAAGTTTGAACTATCACTCTCTTACAGCTGCGGACAATTTCAATGTGTCAGCTGTTTTTCCCGCTGTCTGCGGTTAGCATCTACAAGTACTTTTTCCCCTTCTCATTCCGTCTGTAGACTTTAGAAAATGTAGTTGTGTTTATCAGAGCGGGAGTTCTGTTTCCCGGCAATATATATTTCATTTAATTTGTTGTAACTTTAATTATAATTTAATCAAGTCATAAATATCCTGCTTTTCCAAGCTGTGTCACTGGAATTATTTACCAATGGAATGCAACCACACATCACTAAGATTATAAAAAATAATTAATATTTTCTTCATTTAGTTATTAAATATGTTCCCCTCTCTTACTTATTATTATTTTTTATTGAAAGCACTTAATCTTCTACCTTCGCATTTTTGAGATGCAATGGTTATGATTTCTTTTTCAAAATTTAAGTCTTCTTGAATGAGCTGTTTTTAATATACAGCTGTACCTTGGTAAACGATGGTAATCCGTTCCAGAAGTACCGTTGTTAAGCAAAACCGTTGCTATCAAAGGTGCAATTTTCCATACAATTTTGCAGGCGCACATACATTAAATGATTAGTTACTTCTTAAAAGTGCTGTTTAAGCTTATTTCAAATTTCTTAAAAGTTTGATAAATGTCTTTTATTTATTATCAGGGCCGTACCAAGGGTGGTACGGGCGGTGCCCCGCCCACACACACACACCAGGCACCAGATACAGTTGTTGTGGTGCTGTTTATGATATTTATTACAAAAATATTAATTTCAATAAAATGATCTAGCGGAGCTTTCCTCATTTACTTGGTCATTTTTTTTCTTCCAAGTGAATCTCGAATTAAATGAACCTGGTAGTGGGTTCCAACTGCTTTCAACAGCGTACACCCGTGCAGGCTACGCCTGATCTGGTCTCGAATCAAACTAACCTTGATTTTTTTTTTTTCCGACCAAAATCAGTTTAATATTTTGAGCATCGTAGTTCACGTTACGACGATTTTGCATCCTTCCAACTTTAATTTAATCGCAGGAAACCAAAATTTAACAAAGTTAGTTATTTCTGTTTCGAAAAAAAAAAGGTAAAAAATTTGCCGAAAAAGCGAAAAAACGCTAAAAAATTCGCGAGCAATTCAAAACCTGCAGAGGACAAAATATACTTATATTGGTCTAAAAGCTTAAAAACTAATTCATTTTACAAGTGTTAAAAAATTGCCGCTAACAGCGAAAAACCACAGAAAATCGGGTAATTTTTTTTATGTACGCGATTTTAATAGAATATATTTAAACCGGATTCCTTTTACGATCCCTCACGGATTCCTTTCGCCATAGAATGCAAAGAAACGCTAAAAATCTCTCTCTCTTTTTTTTTTTTTTTTTTTTTTTTTTTTTTTTTTTTTTAAATTGCAGAGGACAAAATTTACTATATTGGGCTAAAAGATTGAAACTCGATTCCTGTAACAAATGTTAAAAAATTGCTGCAAAACGCAAAAAAAGTTTAAATCGCATGATAAATTAAAATCTTGTACGAATGATGCTAAAAAACTTTATTGATAAACTTTATTGAAAAGAGAAAAAAATTTACTGTATTGGGCTAAAAGATTGAAAGTGAATTCTTTTTATGAATGTAAAAATATCTCCACAAAACGTGAAAAAAAAAAATTACGAAAAATTCAAAAACCACTGAAGACAAAATTTACTGTATTGTGTTCAAAGATTGAAACCAGATTTCCTTTACGAATGTAGAAAAATCGCCGCAAAACGCACAAAAACGTAAAGTTTGCGAATAATCGCGAAAAACTTAAAAATCTCAGAGAACAAAATTTATTACATTAGGTTAAAAAAATGTAGCTGGATTCCTTTTACGAATGTCAAAAAATCGCCACGGAACGCGAAAAAGCGTTAAAATCGCATGAAAAATTAAAATCATAGTACGGATTCCGAATAAACTTTATTGAAAAGAGAGAAAGAAAATTACTCTATTGGGCTAAAAGTTTAAAACCGGATTATTTTTACGAATGTGAAAATATCTCCACGAAACGTGAAAAAAAAATCACACAAAAAAATTCACGAAAAATTAAAAAATCGCAGAGGACAAAATTAACGGTATTGTATTTAAAAACTGAAGCCGGATTTATTTTACAATTGTTAGAAAAATCGCTTCAAAATGCGTAAAAACTTAAAAATCGCAGAGAACCAAATTTATTATATTGGGTTAAAAGATTGTAGCTGGATTCATTTTACGAATGTCGAAAAAATCGTCGCAAAACGCGAAAGAACGCTAAACCCCGCATAACAAATTCGCGAACGAATTCAAATTCACTATAACGAGTTCCGAATAAACATTATTGAAAAAAAAAACCCAACATTTACTATATTGGGCTAAAATAATTTGGGCTAAAAGGTTGTAATTGGATTCCTGTTACAGATGTTAAGAACTTCTACGAAACGCGAAAAAAAACCCCATCAAAAAGTCACATGAAAAATTCGCGATTAAAATCAGTGAGTACAAAATTGAGTACAAAATGTAATCGCAGAGTTCAAAATTTAGTACAATGGGCTGAAAGATTAAAACTGGACTCCTTTTACGAATGTTTAAAAATCGCAGCAGAACGCGAAAAAACAGCAAAATATCTCATACAAAATTCATGAAAAATTTAAAAATCGCAAAGGACAAATTTTACAATAATGGGTTAAAAGCTTGAAACCAGATTCGCATCACAAATGTTAAAAAATTGCCACAAAACGCGGAAAAACACTAAAAATCACATAAAAAATTTAAGAAAAATTTAGAAATCACTGAGGACAAAATTTACTATATCGGGCTAAAAATTTAAGCCAGATGTATTTTACGAATGTTTAAGAAAATCGCCGCGGTACGCTTAAAATTGAATAAAAAATTCGTGAAAAATCAAAAATCGCAAATCACAAAATTTGCTATATTGGACTAAAAGATTGAAGTTGGATTCCGTTTACGGATGTAAAAAAAATCACCGCGGAACGCGAAAAATCGCATAGTAAATTTTCAAAAATTTAAAAAGTCGCAGAGTAGAAAATGTACTTTATCGGCTGAAAAAATAAAATCAAATATCTCGTACGAATGTTTAAAAAATTGCCTCGGAAAGATAAAAAACGCTAAAAATCACAAAAAAAATTTCGCAAAAAATTAAAAAAAAAGGCAGAGGACAAATTTTACTATATTGTGTTAAAAAATTGAAACTGAATTCCTAACAAAAATGTTAAGAAATTGTCCCAAAACGCGAAAAAACGCTAAAAATCACATAAACATTTCGCAAAAAATTCAAAAATGGATGTACGACGAATGTTTAAGAAAAATAAACTTTTAGGTCTAGGGGGCTAGAAGATCGAAACTAAATTCCTTTTACCCAATGTGAAAAATTTCTGCGAGGACGTTTTTAACCAAGATACCACTGTATATGTATACATATGGGAATGTGTGCGTGCGCGCGTAATAAACATTTGTGCCCCCCCAAAATTTTCGGTCACGCTACGCCTATGTTGGCATTTATTCTTGGTAATAAATAGACGTCGTTGTCACCTTTATAGGTACATGCTGTAAAAATTTGAACGAAATCCGTTAAATATTTTTTGAGTTATGCTTGACGAAACGTTTTAATATCCATCGTAGCTATATATGGGTGCAAAGTAATACTGCGCTGTGTATGAGTCTTCGTTGCACTCAGACAATAAATATTTTAGTCCTTAAAATGTTTAACATCTTTTTTTTAGCATTTTTCTCATGGATTATCTCTATGTGTTTTTCAGTTGTTATAGATTATCAAAGTTATCATCATTTCCTTCACCAGCAGAAATGTGTTTCTTGATAGTGTTTATTTCTGCAGTTACCATTACATGAGAGAGCACAAAGTTACTTTCACAACCATCTTCATTATCACTTTCTTCGCTTACGTTTTCTCACATATAAGATTCCACCATCTCTTCCGTCAACACTGTTTCAACGGTGGCAACTTTATCGTTCAAACAAAATCACTTGTTGAGCAATCAGTCTGTAACTTATCCCAAGCAGTGACGAGCACGTCGTCGTCTTCTTCATCTCCCACTTTACTTATTTCTTCACTAACCTTAAAGATAAAAAAATAAGACATTTGAATAAACTAACGTTAAGTTTTAAACATGGATGTACTATATAGTACATCCATGGTTTTAAATGAATAAATAAGAAAGGATATGAAAATTAATATTTGGGATTTAAATAATATTTAAGAAAAGTAAATTTTACATTGAGATGAGAAATTTTAAATTTAATAAATAAAATTACAATAATATTTAATAAAAGAATTTTTGAAATGATAAAATTTTGATTTCCGATTGAAATTAAGAATATTAAGTAATTTAAATTTAGAATAATTAAAATATGGATTTTAAAATATTTAAATTAAAAGAAATTTACTTTTGTGGAGTAACAATTATTTAAATGAGTTTTTTTAAACTAAGAATACTACATTTAAAATAGGTGGATTGAACTTTGTGCCGTTATATTAAAAATAAATGATCAACGTAAAATGATGGAGCTTTAGGGGCTCCGAAACAGCTGTTTGCCATTTTATATATTTTTATTTGTGCTATTTTACGTTGATCATTTATTTTTAAGAATACTACACACAACCTGCAACATTGTGGTATAACCGGACGTGATACGAATTTAAAAAGTCAATTGCCGTTTTTTATTCATTATTTTAAAGTTTAATAAAATTCTACTTGTATAAGATATCCGTAATTCATATTTAAGTTAAACAAAAAGCGCCGATAAGGACTAATTTTAGAAAATTTTAAAAAAAGCTTAACAACTGTGTTTGAAAATAGTATAGCTGTGGAAAATATTAAAGTGAAGTTTTCCAATTTGGAAAGGAAATTTTGTAACTTAACGGTCCTCTATAATGAAATATTAGGGTTAATACTTATTATTATTATTATTATTATCACCCAACCGGAGAGCCAACCTTATCGGTTTACGGCTTTTTTACCTCCGGCGGAAAACACCCCAACGCACCACCTCCAGGGTACAGGCCTGAAACAGCAGACAAATATTTCAAATCAGAATACACAGATCTTATGTACAGACTGTCATACGCAGATGACATGAACCCCGCATTTCGGGGTAAACTTAAAGTTAACTACAAACAAGCAAGGCCTATACAAAAGAGGTATAATATTATACATACCAATAAACACCTAGGCACAAAAATTAAACATAAGATAACAATTTTACAGTAACAAAATTTTGCTGAACAGCACGGCCGGAAATAGCACAAACAACCAGTTTAAGTCAATAATTAATAAAATTGTCCTAAGTTTATCTTGTCCGCTGCAGTCTATGATATTCCCTGCTCACAGTAGGTAGAAATAACTGTCCAAGACACTGTATTAGATATGAAAATGTTGAAGCCCAGCATAAATAACTGAAAATGTAATCATGCCTTAGTTGACTGTTAATTTCGAAGAAGTTATTTAAAATTTATATTTGATAAAAGAAAAATGTTCGTTCAATGCATTGTAATTTTCACAGAGCCTCCTGTAATTACTTCTCACCAACAAAACGTTTCGCATATTCCACCTTAATGTCCTTTCTCTGACAAAAGTAAATCTATTGGGCATCAGAGGACAAGAACCGAATATGAAGTGCATTGGATCCCCCTTTTCACCACAAACGCAGAGGTCATTTGGTCGCTTTTTAATCCTGTACAAAAAAGTAGGAAAAGAGCCATGTCCTGACATAAAATATTGAATGACTTGGAACTGGCACAAAAAATCTTCCTTAACCTTATTGATAATTGAATACGTGTGACGACCGTTTTCAGAATTTTGCCAGTACTCCTGCCAATCTTGAATTTTTTTCTTTCTTTAGATGAGAATTCAGAAATGATAAAGGATAATTTAATTTCACCTCTTCATCATAACTTTTCTCTTCAATGACCGACTTTGCAAGAGTATCAGCTTTCTCAGTTCCGGTAATTCCGCAATGCGCTTTGATCCAGCCCAAACCAACTATTTTATTAGTCATACTCTTTATCAATTCAAATATATCCTCTGCAATTTCGTTATTAGGAAAAAATCTCTTTAAAGTCATGACTGACGACATACTATCAGTATAAATATCTATTCTACTGTTATTAGTATTTTTAAACCACTGAATAGTTGATCTAATTGCATAAAGTTCTGCCTGATAAATGGAATTCTCAGTTCGCAATTTGATTCTATGTTCTTTTATATATTGATTTCCCGATTGCACTACAAATGCACAAGCTGTGCCATCCAACATTTTTGATCCATCTGTATATGCTGTTAAATACTTGACCTTAGGGACCTCTTTCTTCACAGATTCCAAAAACATTAAATTGCTTAAATTTCCTGTCGCTTTGCACTTAAATGATAAGATCTTTGTCATCATTTCTTCCCTTGAAATTTTATAATTTTCTTTAAGAGGGTCTGACATCCCATTGATAATTGCGTACTTTTTTGCCGAAATTCTTAATGATATCTGGATTGGCGGGATACCTGCTAAAACGCATAAGGCATCTGTTGAGATAGACCGATACGCACGTATTATAGATAGCAAACCTACCCTTTGACATGAACTCAATCTTTTTAGACCATGGGTTTCAAGGTCACCATACCAAATTTCATGGCCGTAGGATATCCTTGCCTCTATTACAACTTTATACCAAACCTTTAAGTGATGTTGTCCAATACCTTTATCACGACGTCCTGTCTTTCAGATTTTATTTGTGAAACTGTACAAACTGTTCCTTATTTTATCTAAATAGTCCATCCAATTAAACCTTGCATCCAGTGTAAATCCAAGATATTCAATATTATTTCGCACCGGGACAGTCACTCCTCGAAGCTTAAAAATTGGGTGTCTGCTTTCCATAGTAAATCTACCGAAGAGCATAGCTACCGATTTATCAGCACTTAACTCCAAGTGTAATTCTTGACAGACTTCATAAAAGCATTGAATATTTCTGTTCATTCTTACCTCCAATTCATGCCTGGTATCTGCTCCGTCCACAATTACTGTGTCGTCAGCATATGACAATATCTGCCCTTCTCTTGCCCTATAGCTCTTCAGAAGTTTGTCTGCAGCCAGTACCCAGTATAAAGGACCCAGACAAGATCCTTGCGGTCAACCTCTATAACAGGTAAACCATCTGACACCCGATGAGAACCTAAAGCCAATCATTCTGTCTGAAACATAGTTTCTTAGAGTAAGCTTCAGGTAATCCTCCAATGGGAGATTATCAATAATATCTGAAATCGTTTTCCAGTTCAAGACATCAAACGCTCCTTGTATGTCCAAGGACACCATGGCACAGTATTTATTGCTTGCTAATGTTGTGTTTATCTGGTTTTTTAATTCTTTCAAGGCAGTAACTGTAGAGCGACCTTCTCTGAAACCATGCTGTCCCTGATCCAAAAAATTGCTTTTTTCCAAAATATTTACTACTCTAATTTTTATAATTCTTCCGAATGCTTTTCCCATGATTGGCAGGAGCGTTATTGGTCTGTAAGAGCGTGGTAAGGCTGGATCTCTATTTCTTTTTCTAAAAAAGACAACTGTGCCTTTTTTCCATGGTCTTGGAAAATGACAAAGAGCTAGGCATTTGTTATAAATATTTAGCATAAGATTGGTGAATTTAAAACATAGGTTTTTAATGACGAGAGCATCCAAATTATCCGGTCCAGGGGCCTTGTTATTTCCTTGACAGGAGAGAACGTAAAACAGTTCTTTTTTAGAGACCTTATCAAAAGTATTATAATCTTCCATATTTGCTGGTGCTACAAAGCTATGGACATCATTCGGAACACTATTTATCCCAAAATGCTCATCCATCAGAGCTTCTGCTGTATCATCATATGTGTCGAAGACTGTGGCATTTTCCAAGGTAGAGAAGATTAAGTCACTGTTTTTAAGGTTTTTATCCGAAACATATTTGAATAAGCTTCCAAAATGGTTTTTAGTATTTTTGCAGTAATTCAACCAAGTTGCTTGCTTTGCTTCCTTTACTTGTTTTTTATACTGATTTCTGATTAAAACGTATGATTCCCTATACAGTTGACATCCCATATTTTTCGTGTGCCTCTTATATGCTGCATTAACTCTGTTGCGCAGAATTCTCAGATCGTTATTATACCAATGTATCTTTGGTTTTTGTCTCCAATTTCCATAAGTGAAACATTTCTCCATTAAATTAGTCAAATCTGCATAAAAGCTTTCCATCCAATTATCAAGATTTTCCTGTGAGTGAACTTCCATCAAAGATGCCATCATATTCACTTCTCTTTGTTTCATTAACTTGTTAAACTTTACAAAGCTTTTGTTCTTTGTTTTAAACCTTTTTAAGTTTCTCGTTATTGGGTTCAGATTAATTTTGAATTTAATATATCTATGATCACTGTGCGAATAGGTGTCTGTATCAACTACCCAAGAATCCAGGTAGTCAGCGACAAAAGAACCACAAAGCGTTAAGTCAGGACGTCCCCTTCTATTATCTTGAATATATGTATGCGCTGCAGTTATATCATTCACAATTGTCAAGTCATTAGTTGATATATGCTCCATTAATACGTCTGCTCTTTCGTCGTCTCTATTGCATAACCCATTATTTTAAGCTGTACGTTAAAATCTCCACCAAGTAAAACCCTTGAACAGTCTGGAAAATGACTCGACCACTGTACAAAATCTTCATTTAAGTCTCCCGAAGGAGCTGAGTATTGCGAAGCTATATTTATTACTGAACCTTCCACCATTAAATTTACAAAAACTGTGTTATTTGTGACCAGTGATCTAACAGTAGGAAAATCATTATTAGTTTTAATTAAAGCAGCAGTAAGATTAGCAGAGAAAAGAATTAACCAGTTATCTGGAATGCCTACGGCAATTCCATTGTTAGTGTAAATATCCTGGCAAAGAACAAAATCAACATTATTATCCAATACATAATTAACCAAGGTATCTGTTGCATCTTTACAATGGTGAAGATTAATTTGAACAAAAGTAATACAGCCGGAAGCACCCTGGGCACCAAGGGTGCCCTTATAAGCGCTTAGGGAGAATCTTATCCCTGTAAGCCAGGAAAGCTGGACAAGTCGGGCTATCAGCACGATATGTGTTGCGTCCACTCCCGAACCCTCAAAATAGCAGTTACTACAAACCTCTTTGTTTGATTTACAATCTTTTACGTTATGTTCGTCTGAACACTTCACACATCTCAAATTGCCCTTACAAGAACCTGCCATATGGCCATAAGATTGACACTTAAAACATCTGGTTATAGACACAAACTCAACTACACTGTAGCGATCATAATCAATACAAATTCTTTTAAATGACATCAAAAATTCTTTACTTTCCTTGTCCATATCAAGGAGCCAGTTATGTCTTCCCGCCTTTGTAACAGTTTTCCTTATTATTGAGAAATCATGAGCACTCTTCCCCAAAATTTCCTCTACGGAATTCTTCGTACCGGCATCCAAATCTGAGCTGCGCATGCGCTCTCGCAGCCCTCTTAACATATCTGAATCCATATCATTCTCTGATAAAATTCTTTCCACTGAATCCCTAATCTCTTCCTCACCAACCTCTTTATCCACGCTCAATATGAGAACTCTTTCTCGTCGTCTCCTTGGAACACTAACAGTAGATTTATCTTTAATTACATCACTCGTCATAAGGACATTCTTTAACCTTTCTGTCTCTGCCTTATTCTTTACTTTCAAAATAACCCTTCCATTCTTAGTAACTATAATATCGTCCACGTTAACATCTTTCGCCGATTCCTTACAAGTAGTCCTTATCTCCTTCCTGATTTCCTCCACATCATGTTCATTAGCTGTTGTTACTATTACTGCATGATCTTCCTTCCTATGTACTGTCCGCTGCTGCCTATGAATCTTTGTCTGCTTCACCTCATCCGCATCTCCTGTCGACATCCTAGCAATTTTACCTGCCAAATCTTCAAGTATCTTCCTATTTTCCTCCATATTCTGCAGCTTAGTCTCGTTTACCAGGTTAGTCTTAAATGCCTGTACTGCTCGCTGAGCCGAATAGTCCATACTCTTCTTCAGAATAGTCATTAGGAAAATCCAAACGATCAGCCTTCTCCACTATATTAGCAAATTCCTCCATCTATATAAGTTTCACCGACACTAAAAACCCCCAAAGCTACCTCAACCACAAATCCGACAAAACCACTAAAGAACCGATTAACCGACGGGACTGATCCAATAACCCGGCGACACCCTGCAAATCAAATTCACTTCCAACACAACAACTCACTGTACATGTGACCTCACCAAAGTGACCACCACAACAGAAAGGCCCCAAATACCCTAGACACGTATCCAAAAACACAAAACTCAAAATGCAAGAACTCTAAACTCATAACACACGTGACCTACCAGAAAAAATCGCGTGAACAAGTCACGTGAAAACTCTAAAGCACTCCAAGACCAACTACACACTATCCCTCCACGACAAAGTACTCTATTACACGGCTCATTACACTGACCACTCAAAATAGAAGCACTCTAAAGCATTAAACAGAAGCAGCAAAAAACAACACAACTTAACTCTACAAAATGGCTAGGTAAACAAAGGAAACGCCCGCCGGAAAACGGAAGACAAGAACGTTAATAACTCAATAAATACTGAACTCAGAAAAGCAAAAATGAACTTCAAAGAGAGGTAAACTAAATCTTAATTCATATTAAACGGCAAAAAAAACAAAATTACAAATATATTTCAAATAAAAGGGACTTACATAAAATGTCGGCTCAAGAGCAAAGACGAAAAATCAAAGTACTCAAAAGAATAATAAGTTAATTAATTCAAAAAATATTAACAAACAGGTTAGATATAAGTTATTAAAGTATCATACAATGCAGAAGTTAAGCAATAAATTATGCAAGATAGCCAAACCAGACTTGCAAAAATGCCATGCCAAAAGCAATTCCGAGAAGAAACTAAGCCCAATTAACCAAAAAAAAAAAAAAAAAAAAAATGCAAGTAAATCAAAATAAAAACTATTAGAAATAGTAAATGGTTATAAGGTTAGTTTAAATCACTGTCAGTCACAAAAATTTAACAGATATTCACCAAAAACACTGAAATTGTCGGAGCTCATAGAAGCACGTCAAACCACGTCGGCGATCTACTTAATGATTAATGATGGGTTAATACTTAATGATTATTTCTGAAACAAAATGCGCGTATGAGTATGAAATTGTAGAAAGTTACAGAGAAAAATTTGATGAAACTAATACTCGCGTTAAGCTCTTAATTCAGAATTTTGATTTTGAACAACAAATTACCGCTGTTGATAAAGCTAAATTAAAATTTCCCCAAATTAAGCTTGTTAAACTTGGTGGAGAAATAAGAGATTGGCTCACATTTTGGAGTCCGTTTAGCAGAATTCCTGAAGATAAATCATTAGAGGAAATGTCTCTTGCTAGGAGAGCTAAAGAAATTAATGATAGCTATCCTTCTACAGCACAAAAAATGATAGCAAATTTTAAAAGAAAGATTCGGTCGAGAGGAGAAAAAAAGTAGTTTTGTGTACGGGAACTTTTAAGTCTAATTGTGAAAAACGCTACGAGTACGAAGACCAAAATCAACATAGTTCACCTTTATGATAATTAGAGTCTTATTTGATATCACTTGAATTTGCTGGTATGACGTCTGATAAATATTCGGCAATGTTGTTCCCTTTAGTTGAATCTTGTAATCTGAAAACTTATACTTAGAATTCGGCTTAAGAATCCGGTACTGAATAAAAGTGAAAATTACTATACAGATAAATTATCGCAGTTGTTGTTATTTCCTCGTACAGAAGGTGAAGGCGAAGAGCGAGTTTCACTTGCAAAAGTAGGAATCAAACAAAATGACATCCCTGTGATCCTGTGAAAAAGCAAAAATATAGAGAAATTCAATCAACTCCTACAGCTAATGATTTATTTTCTAATGTAGAAAAGGGCTCTGACAGACGGACAGACAAACACAGGAGTGATCTTATAATGGTTCCGCTTTTACTTTTTAAGTACGGAACCCTAATAAAGGGACTGCTTTATCTTGTTTATTTTGTGGTAAGGTCATGAGACTAAGGATTGTTTTAAGAGTCAAAATCTTTCACTAGAAGAGAAGTAAAGTATTTTAAAGAGTAATAAACGTTGCTTTGCATGCTACAAGACCGGCCATTTATAGAAAAAATCTAAAACTTACGTTAAATGTGTCATTTGGGGTAAACACATTGGCCGATTATACGCTCTGAGTTTAAAGATAAATTGAAGGCTTCAATAGAAGAAGGTCGTAAATGTAATTCCTATTCCAAGCTGTACAAGTATAGTGATTTCGCTGAAGTTTTAGTACAGACATTATTAGTTACAGTAGAAACATATGGAAAACAATCGAGAGTCAAAGCTCTTAATCGACTCTGGTTCGCAGTTCGCAGTGGTCATACGTTCTGAATTCAACAGTTGAAATGCTTGGTTTGAAATCAACAAGGTCTGAGATTGTAATTCATGCAATGTTTAGAGAAAACATTTCGAGAAGAAAATATAAATATTTTACATTGAAAATTAATGAAATGAGAGGCAATTATTCTTCTGATATTGAAATAGCCTTAAATATTTATTATATAATATTTATTATAGAAGAAAGTAGAGTAGGTACAGACCACTATTTACTCATCTACTCATCGTAGTATATTCAAAGACAATTCTACAACAAACATTCGTCCTCTGTTTGATGAATCTTTTAAGCAAATCAAGAAAGAACTTGTCTATAAATTACTACTTGTTGAAAAGAGCCTAATTTCTTGGAATAAATATCTTTAGTGCTCATAAAATTTCGTCGATAAGAAATTGGAGTAACATAAAGAAATCCTTCCTTCAAATTTCAGTAGCCAAACAAGATTCTGAGTATTTGAAGTTTTTATGGCATGGTGAAGAAGAGCAGAGAAAAGTGTTTCGATACTGTAGAGTCGTTTTCAGCTTGAATTGCAGTCCATTCCTGTTAACTGCAGTTCTACGTTTTCATTTTGAAAAGATACGTTCTTTTTTTTTGATTCAGTATCTTTCATTAGTAAAATTGTGGGAAAGCTCAGTATGTCCTTTAATGTGGACAATTGTCACCTTAGTTAAAATCAAAGAAGAATTAAAACAATTTATAGATATTTCAACAAAAGTTATGGCAGAAGTCAAATTTAACCTACAAATGTTGGAACATACTTATTTGGAAGAGTCAAAAGGTTTCACTGACTATTCATACATTAAATCAAATATATCCTCTGTATTAGGTTTAGTTTCGAATAGATCAACTGATACGCTAATCTGTTGCATACCCACAACAAATATCAATCGAGACACTGTCAGTCAGTGACAGAAGTCAAATTTGACCTACAAGTATGGGAGCATACTAATTTGCAAGTGTCAAAAGATTTCACTGACTATTCATATATTAAATCAAATATATCCTCTTTATCAGGTTTAGTATGGAATAGATCAGCTTATACACTTAGCTGTTACATATCCACAACAAATATCAATCGAGACACTGTTACCAGGGGGATCATATTGTCTCTTACTCAAAAAATCTTTGATACGATTGGATTTTCTTGCCCATTTACATTATTGCCCAAGCTGATGCTTCAGGCAAGCTGTAAATCTAAACTGAGCTGGTACTCTGACGTACCTGATGATATTGAAAGGAAATTGCTAAAATGGTTGGAAGATTTGCATCTGCTGCGCGTTGTATAAATTCCTTCGTTTTTGAGAGCTCTAAAATGAGTCTACACATTTTTTCGGATGCCTGCGGAACTTTCTATGCTGCTGTTGTTTAGTTAAGGCTGCTAGTCAGCGAACTGCCCTATTCCGCTCGCTAATGTTAAACCTATGGACGTAGGATGCATTCGTGTATTTAAAACATCTCCTGGGGAATTTAATATTTTAAACTTCTTTTTCCTGTGTACTCTTCTTAAAGGATGTCTCTTTTCTTAGTTGTCAAAATATTTCTAAAATATATACATAATTTATAATTTGTTGTGTTCAAATCTTAGCGAAACTAAGTAAGATTTTTACACGTCACATAAAATTAAATATATATTTTTAAAATATTTTGATAACTAATAAAAAAGAGACATCCTTTAAAAAGTGCACACGGGAAAAATAAGTTAAAAATATTAAATTCCTGAGGAGAAATTTTAAATATATGAATGCATCTTACGTCCAAAAGTTTAACATTAGCGAGAAGAATTGAGCATTTCACTCACTAACAATCTTAAGATATCAGTGCAACAAGAATGTTTCTATACTATTACTGATGTCCAAATCCAGAGTAGAACCTTTAAAATACCTATACCCTGGTTAGAACTTTCATATATAATATATCTTCTGTATTAGGTTTAGTGTAGAATAGATCAACTGATACACTAATCTGTTGCATACCCACAAGAAATATCAATCGATACATTGTCAGTCAGTGACAGAAGCCAAATTTGATCTTCAAGTATGGGAGCATACTAATTTGCAAGTGTCAAAAGATTTCACTGACTATTCATATATTAAATCAAATATATCCTCTTTATCAGGTTTAATGTGGAATAGATTAACTGATACACTTAGCTGTTACATATCCACAACAAATATCAATCGAGACACTGTTACCAGGGGGATCTTATTATCTCTTACTCAAAAAATGTTTGATCCGATTAGATTTTCTTGCCCATTTATATTATTAACCAAACTGATGCTTCAGGCAAGCTGTAAATCTAAACTGAGCTGGTACTCCGATGTACCTGATAATATTGAAAGGAAATTGCTAAAATGGTTGGAAGATTTACATCTGCTGCGCGTTGTATAAGTTCCTTCGTTTTGAGAGCTCTGAAATGAGTCTACACATCTTTTTGGATGCCTGCGGAAATTTATATGCTGCTGTTGTTTAATTAAGACTGCTAGTCAGTAGAGCTGGATTATTTATCAATATATCGGTCAAATATTGATGTTTTTAAATATCGCAATAACGATATCTAACTCTTACTCAGCCGATATATCCCGATAACAATAATAGTGTTTTGTTTTACTATCACAGCACCGGAAAACAGCGACAAATATACCAATATGTCCTGTACCCATACCAATATGTCCTTCAATCCTTCTTTCATCCGATCCGTGTATTTATTTACTTCCCTGTTTCATCCAAAACAGAGAACTACCTTCGCTGATTATCTCTATATCATATCTCAAAGGGCGCGTTCACGGACCGAACCACGAGTTACATAGGGTAACACATGGGTAACCTGAAGCGTTCAGAGACCGATATCACGTGACTTTTTGCGGGTTACCTGTAGCGTTCAGAGCCGGAAATTACCCAGACTTCGGGTAACCCACATTAGCAGGAGAATTTTGTTGGGTAAAGTGATCACGTGGTTGGGAAATCTGATTTGTTTATTTTCTTTATAGCTAACTGCAACTGTTAACTGTCGTGCTTTATGACTCGTACTGTACACTTAAGTCCTGACCATTTGATTGGTCTACCTTTAGCAGGACTGTGATATAATTGGCCAACGTCGCTAGGATTGTTCCTGCAATGTTCCTACGATCAAAATGTAATGGTAGATTGGTTGACGTAAGTATTTGATTGTAAACATGCCCATAACTTTACCCAAAAGCGTTCACACCCGTTTTAACCCAACTTTACCCTGAGTAAATCAGATGACGCCATTCCCCAATTATACGAGTAACACTCATTTCGGTCTCTGAACGCGACCAAAGTAAGGAATATTCCAATATATCCCGATACATTCAATCTTTTCAAACCGCAATTCTACTGTTCGTTACAGATAAATACTGAATAACACTTTCGCTACTGAATAACGATAATCGCGCGTTCCTTGTTTGATTGCTGTAATTGGTCGAGACATATTGCGATATCTCTCGGATTTTGATATGTCATGAGCTGGACTAAGTGTTGGTATTCCGTAGTGTTGGTATTGCTTTCTAGAGTGCGGTTTCTTGGATTCGGAAGGAATTTATATCTGAGCTTAAAATGAGTGTATCGAATTGGGTAGATTCGGTCTTTTTTTGGTTGCGCCGTTTTATGAAAAAAAAAATTAAACACATTGAAAATTTTTACAGTGAATTTCACTAGATTATCGAGATTTAACTTATTGCTTATTCTAGTGTATTTTATTGGGAAATTAAATTTCTGAATGGAGAAAGGGAAATGCCTATGCGTTATTCAGCAAAGAAGACTTTTTTTTCAAATGAGAGATACATTAAATAATTTAAACAATGTTAAATAATATTTAACGCAAAAAAATGAAAAAATAAATAAATTACATAGTTGCCATGATTAAATTTTGTAGTAAATCGTAAGTTTCTCAAAATACGCGATATTTTTTAAATATCTTAAATTCATATTTTTAGTCATCCAAGGTAATCCTTTGCTAAATTAAAAATAAGAAACAATAATGATCATTAATAAAATCAAGTTTTTCAAGATGGAGTGATTTCTTTATGCCAGGATTAAACGAAGTATACATGACGAAAGGATCGTGATGTATGGGTGATTTGGCCCGGACCCATTTCATGTACAGAATAAACGATATCAGACTCAGTCACCCCAAACTCTGTATGAACCAAGTAAAACAAAGTTTGGTATTTTTAACCAATAATTAAATTCTATGAAATGAAAATTGTAAAAAATTTCATGTGGACAATTTTGAATTTCATTTTATTAAATGTGCTTTGTAATCATATATTTAATCCTATCATAGTGGTGAAAATGAGACTTAAAAGAAAAGATTAATAGAATAAAATGAGAAGAATAGGGATATACTATCTTTTAAAAAATGCTTTATGAAAGTAAGGGTAATGCAAATAGTTATTAAATAATTAGTTTATTTTCTTTTTAATATTTTGTTTTAAAAAATATAAAAAATAAAAATTAAGTTCTATAAGCAAATAGATATAAAAAATTTAATTCATTGCATTCAACTAGGTTTTATATTTAAATTGTTAATACTATATCATTTATCTTTAAAAAATAGCAAATGCTTTTACTCTTCCCCCCTCCCCTTTAAATTAGTATCGCGATATATCAGCAATATCAATATTAACTTGTTGATATATTGCGATATTAAATTTGAGATATCGGCCAGCCCTACTAGTCAGTGAACTGCCCTATTCCCCTCGCTAATGTTCAACCTATGGACGTAGGATGCATTCGTATATATAAAACATCTCCTCGGGAATTTGCTGTCTCGGTTCACGGTATTATTTGTGGTAAAGAGCCTCAAACTTCAGAACATTAAAGAATATTTCTGGACAGATTCAAAAATAGTGTTGCAGTGGATAAAGAAAGATGATTCCAGGGGAGTTTTGTACGTAATAGAGTCGATAAAATTCGTAAGTTAACCCCGGAACAAGACTGGAGGTACATTCCTGTACAATATAATCCAGCTAATTTACCTTCGAGAAGATGTTGAGCAGCAAAACTACTTTATTCAAAATAGTGGGAGGGAACCACTTGTCTTCGACTTCATGAAAAAGAATAGCCAAAATCCGAATCAACTTTTAGTGAAAATGAAGTTTAGAAGGATAAGAAGAAATGCACTACTTTGTTTGCAAACGGATCACTTGGAAGTGACAACAATTTATCTTATTTTTAAAGTTATACGAAAATCATTAGAATATTAGGCTGAATGCTGAGATTTTTATTCAACTCAAAGAATCAGAGAAAGGCTTATCTAAACGTCAGTGAAATTAATGAAGCAGAGAACGGAATTATCAAAATTATTCAAAATAACATTCTAACGGAAGAATATGTTAAAGGTTTAAAGTCATTGAATATTTCTACAGATGAAGAAGAGATTTTTAGAATTAAGACAAAGTTAACAGAGGGGAATGATACACAAGACTTCAGGTTTTCTATTATTCTTCCTGGAAAGCATTGAATAGCAGAGCTTCTCATCTGAGAGACACATTTGAAAAGGATGCATGCCGAATACAAATTTTGTTATCTTGTTTGCGAGAGAAATTTTGGTTTATAAATGGAAGAAGATCTGTTCCTCGAGTAAACAATAGATGTGTAAGTTGTAAAAGATATAATTCAAACCCTCTAGAAACTCCACAGCTCCTTTGCCAGAAGAAAGGATGCTTTGATTTTTGAAGTAGTAGGAGTCGATCTCGCTAGATCCTTGATATTGAAAGCAGTAGGATTGAGTTATACACTTGCGCTGTATATCGTGTGATACATCTAGAGTTAATAACATCTTTTCATCTAAAGCTTTTCTTGACAGTTTTAGAAGATTTATCGGGCAACGTGGTCGTCCGAATATCATCTATAGCGACAATGGCTTGAATTTTGTTGGAACTGTAAATTTGTTTCAGTCTATTGATTTTAATTTTAATTTTAATGCCTGAGGAAGACCACTCGGCTGAGGGCGAACCCAGCCGTTGAGCGTTTAATGTCTTCCCCGGCTAGCTCCCTGGCACGCAGGGATTAAACGTGGCAGTACAAAATCCTGCCGGGCAAAGCCCCACGCGACAGGCGGCAGGAACTAAAGACAAAAAAAAAGAAAAAAGAAGAAGAAAAAATTATACAAAACAAAAGTCTGTCGCTGTGACCAGCGTCACCACGCGACAGGCAGCGACAGACAAGGTGAAGGGGGTGATGTGCAGTTCGGGGGTACGACTGTACCAGATGTAACAGTTCGAGTACGACTACACCAGGTGATTGCAGTGACCCGTATGTGATCCCCACGCGACAAGGATTGATTGGTCTTGTTGTAGAACAGGAAGTAACGCATACAAGAAAACAGTGGAAGTACTGCCCTCCTTCAGCCGCTTGATGAGGGGAGGGGCACCTCATTGGAATTATGAAGAATATCTTAAGACAAGTTTTAGGAAGAACTTAATTGAATCATGAAGAGTTGATGAGTACTCTTTCCAAATATGAAGCTATTGTTAATTAAGACCTTTGATTTACAGGAACTGATGCTTTACACTCACGCAAACATGTAAACAAAAGTTTGGCGACTTTTTGGTTGGCGCGATTTTCAAGACTGCTCCAAACGAATAACTTAATACAATGGCTAGGTTGCCATTAAAGGAACAAATCCCCTAAATTTGGCGACTTTTTTCCATTTTTTAACCGATTATTTTTTGAAGTGAAAACTTCTTTAGGCGCGTTGGGCATTTTTTGAGATGGGGAAAAAACCATTGAATTCGCGACACCGTTACCGTTACTGTTACCGACACCAAATTAAATTATGTTGCCAATTCATACAATGAAGCGAAAGTATCAGAAGGAAATAGTTCACGTGCAGAAAACGAAATGATTGGTATTATGAATAAAAATAATTCAGAAAATTATTTCAAGATAAATTTAGCACGCGCGGTGAAAACAGATAAAAGTGACTCAACTCGCTAGACCAAATCAAAAGATGAAAATGAAATAACAAAACACGGAAAATATTATAATTTAACTAGCACGAGAAAATAAATAGACGGAAGTAATATAAAAAGTAAAAATTAAAATAAGGAAATATTTCACGAAAGTTTTAAGAAACGTGGTTACTGATATGGAAATGAAGTGAAATCATTTTATAGAAAATAAAAGTTTGTTGATAGAAATTATAGATACCGCAAACAATACGCGCAGTATGAAGATAGAAAAAAAGCATAATGTTCACGAATACCGTAAACAAGACAGGCAGCAAAGAAGTCATAATTTTTGGAGTGATAGGAAGCGGGAACCCTATTTTGCAGATAAATGTTATTACAAAAGATATGAAACTACATCTCATGGAAGAAATGATGAATGTATTGAGAGTTGTTAAAATTGTGGATGAAAATTCATAAGTTTCATTGGTATTCATTTCAAAGAATACCAATTAATTAAATTTCATATTTTATGTATTTGTAAATTTAGATTTTAAGCAATAGATTGCAATTTTTGTATGTAAAATAATATGCATTATTTTTCATGTACAATAGTGCATTAAATGAAAATTGTAATATAATTTTTGTAGTAGTAGTTTATAATAATGAATTAAAAAAACACTTCATTTAACAGTATTTCCTGGACAATAAAACATTTCCTGACGATTCAAAAAATACACACGTAATTGTTCAAGTTTTCATTTCTGTCGACACTCCCGGAGTGCCATTGTTTTTTTGTTTTTTTTTGCGTGAGTGTAAAGCATCTTAGCCGATTTACATTTATGAAGATCCTGATGAATTAATTCTCCTAATACCTTCCATGTTTTTACAAAATATTCAGACAATTGGGGTAGCAGGCCTAGATCGATAAATAAGATTTAATGAAACGATGGAGATATTTCCAAACATTGAGAGAAAATCTCAGAAAGCGCTTTCTTTTAGAATATCATGAGCAA
Source organism: Maratus michaelseni (assembly GCA_963931845.1). Classification (NCBI taxonomy): domain Eukaryota; kingdom Metazoa; phylum Arthropoda; class Arachnida; order Araneae; family Salticidae; genus Maratus; species Maratus michaelseni. Next base: position 269,504,271 of record OZ007593.1, read on the forward strand.
CTTCTGCAGCACAAACTTGGTAAAATGTATCCAAATTCAAGTTGGTGATATAGTTCTTAAATCTGTATTTAATGCTTTGAAATTTTTTCTATTGAAAATTTCTCAGGCCTTGCATTCATAATATTTACATTTTTATTGCTTAAAAGGCGTATAGCCAACATAGTGAAAAAGTACCCACGCCGGGACTCGAACCCGGGTCATCAGTACAGCGCACTCACGTTCTACCAACTGAACCACCCGGGAACGATACTCAGCCTGGAACTTTCTCACTATAACATTTTGGCAAGGCTACAAACGCAGCACAAGATGAAATATTTTCCGTGAGCCACCACCCTAGGGCAAACTCGAAACCAAAGAAAAAAAAAGTTGGTAGAACGTTAGTGTGCTATACTGATGACCCGGGTTTGAGTCCCGGCTTTGGTACTTTTTCACTATGTTGGCTATACGCCTTTTAAGCAATTAAAAATTGAATATTATGAATGCAAAGCGTGAGAAATTTTCTATGGAAAAATTACAATTTTCCAAGTATTTAAATATAGATTTATTCAATTATCGATGCTAGGTTTTCTTTGGTTTCGTGTGTGCCCCAGGGTTGGTGGCTCACGGAAAATATTCCATCTTGTGCTGCGTTTGTAGCCTCGCCAACATGTTATAGTGATAAAGTTCCAGGCTGAGTATCATTCCCGGATGGTTCAGTTGGTAGAACGCCAGTGCGCTATGACTGGGGACCCGGGTTCGAGTCCCGGCTTGGGTACTTTTTCACTATGTTGGCTATGCGCCTTTTAAGCAATTAAAATTTGGATATAGTTCTTATAGAGTGATTCAAAAAAGCAAAATTTCTTACCTATGGCAAAAGTACTAGAGATTTATACAGAGAAGGACGGTGGAGTGCTTTACCGCGACGGATACTTAATCCAATTGTATCAGTTAAATATTGATAAATATAAGCATTTATTTAATGTACATCATTAAATTAAAGAATAATCGTCTCAATTAAACATTTCATTTAATCTTAACCCAAAATGACCCACTAATTGAATTTTCTTGAACATGTGACCTAGCCCAATAGTCTTCTGGTGCCCCAAAACGGTAGGATACAAAATTTCGTCAAAATCCTTAGAGCCGTTTTTAAGATAAAATTTAAATACACATAGATAGACACACACACAATTTGCTCGTATTATAATACATGATTAACCAAAAAAGTTTGAAATATGTATTGTTTGTTTGTTCATATCTAAGTAAGAGATTTTTTTTCATAGTATGTAAATAACTCATAAATCTTTTTAACAAATTTAAAAGAACATTCCTACTTATCTCTGTAAGTTATGACACAAAATTATTCTAAATCTAATGCAAGCATTTTAATAATTACGAGCAGGGAAGACCGAGCTATGTTCGGTCAAAATTAGCTTTGAGTTCAAATATCCTGACGCATGACCAATATGACCCACTAATCAAATTTTCTCAAACATGTGACCTAGCCCAGCAGTCTTCTCGTGCCCCAAAACCATAGGAAGCAAAATTTAATCTAAATAGTCTGAGCCGTTTTAAAGATAAAATAGCTTGACCCATAATGACCCATGACCAAAATGACCCACTAATTGAATTTTCTCGAAAATGAGACCTAGCCCAACAGTCTTCTCGTACTCAAAAACCATAGGAGGTAAAATTTAGTCTAAATAGAGTGAGCCGTTTTTAAGATAAAATAGCTTGACCCATAATGACCCATGACTAAAATGACCCACTAATTGAATTTTCTCGAACATGTGACCTAGCCCAACAGTCTTCTCGTGCCCGAAAACCATACGATGCAAAATTTAGTGTAATTAGTCTGAGCCGTTTTTAAGATAAAATAGTTTGACCCATAATGACCCATGACCAAAATGACCCACTAATCTAATTTTCTCGAACACGTGACCTAGCCCAACAGTCTTCTCGTGCCCGAAAACCATAGGATGCAAAATTTAGTGTAAATAGTCTGAGCCTTATTTTAGATACAATTAGCTTGACCCTAACCCATGGTGACCCAAAACGACCCACTAATCGAATTTTCTCGGACATGTGACCTATCTTAATGATTTTGTCGTGCCCGAAACTCGTAGGACACAAAATTTAATCAAAATCGTTACAGCCGTTTTTTAGATAAAATTAACTTGAGCCGGGTTGACCCAAAAATGACCCACTAATCGAAAGTTCTCGAACATGCGACCCAGCCCAATAGTCTTCTCGTGTCCGAAAATGGTAAGATACAAAATTTAGTCAAAATCGTTTGAACCGTTTTTTAGATAGAATTAGCTTGACCCTGACCCTTAATGACCCACTAATCGAATTTTCTCGAATACGTGACCTAGCCCAATGGTTTTCTGGTGCCCCAAAACGGTAGGATACAAAATTTCGTCAAAATCGTTAGAGCCGTTTTTAAGATAAAATTTGCATATATATATATCTACCCTATATATATAAAATCCTAATGAAACGAATTTGTGAAACGATTTTATGAAACGATTTTATGAAACGACTGATTAAACGACTGATTATGTTTCAGGGCTATTTTTAATAAAATATTAAACGCTTGATGGTGAAATTAATACCAATTGTCCATAAAAATCCGCGCATGTCAAAACTGGTAATAGAATTTTGAAATTGGAATTAGTTTTGGAGATATTAATTTTTTTCTAATTTTAATGACATTTCTGTAATGATGGCAACTAATTACTCAGTTTTTTGTGGCAAAAAAGGGAAAAAAATTGAAAAGGATCCCGCTAGGGATTATTGATTTCTTTTTATTCGTCATTTTCAAATTGAAATTGAATTTATCTTTTATTTCAATCGATAATGAAGACAAGATTGTGATTAAATTATGTTTTTCAGGAAAATTTGAAAAAAAAAAATCACATTTCTATCGTCAGGATTCAATCGTCTGTCAGCATTTAATTTAATTTATAAACTGAAAATATTTTGAATACATTCGTCCAAATGACGTCATTTATGTAAACGCAAAAGAAAGGGGGGGGGGGAAGGAATTCATAGTAATTATTGTGCGGCAGTGCAATACTTATTTATTTCTTATTATTTATTGATATCATTTTGTTATTATTTTGTAAAATTTAATTAAACGAATTTATAAAATCACTAATTCGGATATTTGAAAAGAATATATAAAATAATAATTGCCCAACTGAACGGAAGGAGAATAAAATATCCTGCTTGGTTTTCTTTCCAATTTTAATGAGAATATGACATCAATTTTGGTAAAATGACATTTATTCCTTTCTCTCTTTTATTGGCAGCAAGGAAAAAAATGCTCCCTATACATTAGAGAAATGCTATTAAAGTTTAAAACAAATGAATATTTCAGTAGCATTACTTTTTTAATAATGAATTATATGTTTACACATAAATAACAAAGCCTTGACGAAACAGAGAAAATAGCTTTGGCAGAAAAAGAAATTTGGCAACATACTTTCTGTCAACCTATTAACTTTGTCATTTCGTATACAGAAGCATTTTTTCAATATTTATACAATTTGTTTAGCGTAGAATGTCATTTATCCTATTTTATATATAATCAGAAGTATTTTGTATAGAAAAAAAAAACAATAATAATATACGTATAATTAAAATACGCATATAAACAAAAAAATCGTCGAATTTGTTTCCATGGCTGTTTATGTCATTTGGCAGCAAATCTCACTTTTTGATGCCCGAATTGCGCCAAGCTTTTTAAAAAAGCGTCAAGACCCCTATAATAGAAAAGTACCAAAAGTTCATTGGGTTTGTTTTCATAACTTTTGGCAACAAATCTATGTATATTAACGAATCTATCCCTTTTTGAAGCTCGAAATACGCCAAACCTAAAAGCAAAGGATCCTATACTGGAAAAGTACCCGATTTTCTTATGGATAATATTCAAGTGACATAACATGGTGTAAAATTATCGCGGATAGCAAATTTGTTTAAATATCTCATCAATTGATGCCGAATAAATGCAGGCATGCATGCACAAAATATTTAATTAATATTGTATGATAAATAATTATTAGAAAATTCGTATATACATATTAATTAAAATAAATTTACATATTTAAAATAACATGAAAATATGCATGATGGTCCACTAAAATAGAGAGAAAATTAAAATCTGTTGCTGAAAATATCTATAACATAGTACTTTTTAATACCGTGGTTCTTAATGTTACTCACAAACAGATGGAATTTTTCTCATCCTTAAATGCAAAGGAAGAATAGAATACAGATCGTTGTTATAAAAGTCCGACAGGTTGCCACAATTTAAACCTAACCATTTTATACAAGCTGGTTTTCAAGTTGCAATTGATTTTACTTATCAATTCCGAAAACAGTCGTCCGTTGTCGCAACAGCTGTGTATGAGGCCATGATAATCAAAAAATGACCCATTAAAACGTTAAAAGCATGGAACCCCAATTACAGATTTACCAATATTTTTAAAACAAAGCACGCTGTCATGTTTTTAGAGGCCTCGAAGTCTGAGCGGGGGTTGGCGAGCGTAGCTCGCAGGGGGTAGGCCCCCTAGTATAATTATAATATCTTTGAATTTCAAAAAACATATCAAGTTCTTGTAACAATCTAATTAAATCTCCAGAGAGATAATTAGTAATAATGTGTAGACAGAATACCACATAGTTAATAAATTAACAAGTGCAATCATAATTTTACCATAGCTTGTGCTTTATATATATATATATACATATATAACCATTAATGAAACATTACGATAACACCAACTGAAACTTGAAATTATGATTTAGGAAGTAATAATTTATTGACAACGAAATTGTAACCCCAGCACAATGAATATAGATATTAGATACTAATATAAAAGAAGTAGAAATTAAATTAAAAATTGAATAAAATAGAATGAATGAAATTTGTGGAATTTATACAGAATTATCACGTCCCAAATGCATAAATTCCACAAATAAAATGAGTGGTTTCATCTTCATATTAGCATTAAAATTGCTAAAGAATATGAATTTGGGACGACCACTCTATGACCATAACCATCTAATTAAAAAAAGACTGAAAATTCATAAAACAAATACAATACTTAAAAAGAGAGAAACCTTACCCAGAATTATAAGAGAAGAACTGGATAATAGATCGACAAAAGCCATAATCTACACGATGAAGATGGATTCCCACTACCAACACTTACCAGATACATGAAGACAAATAAAGGCAATGAATTGCAAAAAATAATTTACTAAATGTTGCCAAAAACAGTTTTAGAAGATTATAAACCCTGTTGCCAATTTAGAAAATGAATTACATGGATATATGGAATTTTTTAAAAGCATCACAAACCATGGTGCTGCCATCTATGATTATGAAAATAAACTACATGGAAATATTGAATATTTTAAAGCAAAAAGCCATGGTGCTGCCATCTATGAGCAATATATGTAGTGAAATACAATGGAAAAATCAATATTAAAAATGAATTCATTCTATCTTAAGTAGTCGTAATTAGTTAATAAATATAAATGAAATAAAAATAAAATAAATAATATTTAATAATAAATACATATGAAATTAAATATAAAATGAATAATATTTAATAATAAATACATATGAAATTAAATATAAAATGAATAATAAATCCAATTACATTAAAGTAAAATTGGATGTAGTAATGATTAATTAAAATACTAAAAGTGAATAAAGATGCTATGGAGATAAATTTAATATTAAACATATGATACAATAGGATAGGGAATAACATTAATTTAAATTAATACATATAATTTTAGCATTTAATAAAGTATTACATTATATTAGAATATGATATTAGAATATGATATTGCCCACCGTGGGCAAATTAAAATACTAAATTATGTGAATTAAGATACTATGGATTTAAAAATAATATTAATTAAATATTGAAATTAATAGTAACAAATTATGTTTTTGCATACAAAGTTAAAATTTAAATTCACATGATATAAGTTGTTAGGGAATAAAATTAATTTGAATTAATATGTATTATATTAGTGTTTAATAAAGTATTACATTATATTAGAATATGATATTGTCCCCCATGGGCATAAAAGTAAATACAATAAATCAATAAACATTCTTAATAGTAGTGAATAATTCATTTAAATTAATTAATGAAGATTTAAATATATATATATAACCACACACAAGATTTGCTCGTATTAGAATATATGATTAAGGATTATTTGGAATTTTCGTTTAAAAAAAGGGCAACTTCTCGGAATACAACCAGTTTTATGAATGGGTGTTTAAAACTCAATGTACGAAAAGTATTCGAAATTATGCAATAAAAAGGAAGTTAATCCTTGGAAATAATATTCCACAAACATAAAATCACTAAAAAAATCGGTTATCTATTTATTTAAAACGCTAGGCGTTTTCTTTCGCCAATCCGTAAGAACAAACCACTGCATCAAATTACATCATTCTTTTTTAAAATGACAGATATTTGGACACAGATTTTTTATCGTACATTCGTTTGTTCGAAAATTTAATTAATTAGCCGTAATTTTCAATTAAACTTTTACTTCTGCTTATGACGTCATAAAGTCCGCGATGGGAAAACTTCTACTGTTACAAGGCACAGAGTTTATTCTCTAAACTATGTGGTTGCGAGGATAAAAGAGAAATAATAAATATTAAAAGCACGTGGCTTTTATGCCGAATTTTTTAATTTGCAAGTTAAATTTCGGTAAAAATATGCGTGAACTTTATTTTTATAAGCGAATGAAAAATTCATATTTACTGTGACGTCGCGGGAATATTGTTATTGGGTTTATTTTATCATTATGCATTATAACTTTGTTGATGCCATTTTTTCATTACAATTAAACACAAAATATATTTTTATCTGTATACATAGTGTTTAAGCATAAAAGTAACGTATATAAAGTACACGTGTTAAAAGTTTGCGCCTGTGAAAATGACGTTATGCTTAGCTTGAAATGTATTTTAACATTGATAAAACTAAAGAAAAAAAATTATATGATTGTGTCAACATGACACAATTTTAACTGATTTTTCCATTCTTAATTATAAAGATTAGAATTAGAGCCTTTATTGATTGCATCATCTTGATTGCATACCTTGATTACGTGTTTCCAATTACATTTTTTTTAATTATAGGTTAGAAGATTTCATTTTTTAATAAAAAAAATTCACAAAAGTAAAAGATTTCAGGAAAATCAAAATTATTAAAAATAGTGTTATCATAGAAAAAAAGAAAACTTGAAATAGTGATTGTATTTCTAACTAGAATAAACAATGTAAAACTAATATTTTATAGAAATTATTTTGGTAGGTTTATTATAAGTTCATTTAACAGTTCCTTATTAACGGCAAAGTCCTTCTTCTTTCACTGTGAATTTCTCTTTCGATGTCAAAAAATGGTAGTCTACTTTTGGATGCCAGCCAAAACACAGTGGCAATTTTTAAAAATGTATAACGGTTGTGACAACAAATGGCGCTATCGCTTTATATTTCATCGCGCTTACATCACTTCTAAATACTACAAATTTCTATTTTTTACTACATTTTATTATTATAATTAATACATCATCAATTAGACAAAAATTAGCTTTCGATTGAAATTTATTTGAAAACTTTCGCTTAATTTAACGACTTTTTAAATAATTTTCAAGCATGAAATATTTTTCAATTCTATCTTAACAATGACCACGAGTTTTCTACAATAATGTAAAATTGCCCCTGCGAACGTTGCCACAATTGAAAATAGATTTCTCTAATCATCATAAAAAGTGAAAAAGAAAACCCTGATAAATCATAAGATCAGATTATCCATAAGATAGAGCATTTTGGCGCTAAACTAAAATCTGTCAATATATATATATATATATATATATATATATATATATAGTTTATGATTAACATTAAATTGATATGTTGAATTCGTTGATGTATATGTTGCATCAGAATATGCTAGGAACTGTATTTTATTATTTTTTAAAGATCCATTGGGTATTTAACTGTATAAGAGGGAAAAGATTCCCGACTGTGGAGGAAAAGGGATAATCATTCTGATTATGTAAAGGGACCGAAGAAACCATACAAATAAATTACACTTGAAAACATTAAAAATCTCCCTCATCTGCAGATTGATTTATTATTGTAAAATAAAATCATCTTTACATAAAAATTGATTAGCTTAATATACAATGGATGCGTTTTAGAAGATATGAAGTTGAAACGAACAATGATTAAAGGGGACATTTTAAAACTTTTAATTTAAACATTTTAAAACATTTTTAACGTCGAATTTTGACGGTGCCTTTGGGCAGATGCAATGCTTATGCGTATAGGAGCTCATTCGGTTGCATTATCACAGGGGTTGGGGGAGAGATGTGTGCTTTATTTACTATGTTCTTTTATTTACTGAATATGAGATGGATGTAGGAATATACTATTTGTATGATACTTCATAGGTCCATGAAATTTTCTTTTTGCCGAGGGGAATATGGTGGTAATATCAAACTGGTTTGCATTACACAGTTGTTTACGGATTGTTTGTTCGGAATTTGCATGGGAAATAGTACTGTATTTCACTGGGGATGGGGAGAAACTTTTAAAATAAAATATTTGAAAGACTGTTTCATATGCACAATTTCTTAAATAATAAAGACGCTTATTTTTCTGATATTGTTATAGTAAATTTTTTTCCGATAAGTTTTGGCGGGTTCCATCTAGTCTATATATTTAAAACACTAAGCGTTTTCTTTCGACAGTTCGTGAGAACAAACTACTGCATCAAATTACATCATTCTTTTTTTAAATGAAAGATATTTGGACACAGATTTGTTATCGTACATTCGTTTGTTCGTAAATTTAATTAATTAGCGTAATTTTAAATTTCTGCGTATGACGTCATAAAGTCGGCAATCGGAAAACGTCCACTTTTGCGAGGCACAGAGTAACGAGAAACTCTTTGGTTGCGAGGATAAAAGAGAAATAATAAATATTAAAAGCACGTGGCTTTTAGGCCAAATTTTTTAATTTGCAAGTTAAATTTCAATAAAAATATTTATTCGCGTGTTTTATAAGCGAATAAAAATTCATATTTATTGTGACGTCACGGAAATATTGTCCATTGGGTTTATTTTATAACTATGCATTATAACTTTGTTGATGCCATTTTTTCATTACAATTAAATACAAAATATATTTTTATTTGCATACATAGCGTTTAAACATAAAAGTAACGTATACAAAGTACGTGTGAAAAGTTTACGCCGATGAAAATGACGTTATGTTTAGCTTGAAATGCATTTTAACATTGATAAAACTAAAAAGAAAAATGTATATGATTGTGTCAACATGACGTAATTTTAACTGATTTTTCAATTTTTAATTTTAAAGATTAGAACTGGAGCCTTTATTGGTTGCTTCATCTTGATTGCATACCTTGATTACATGCTACCAATTACTTTTTTAAAATTATAGGTTAGAAGATTTCATTCTTTAATAAAAAAAATTCACAAAAGTAAAAGATTTCAGGAAAATTAAAATGATTAAAAATAGTGTTATGATAGGAAAAAAAAAGAAAACTTGAAATAGTGATTGTAATTTTAGCTAGAATAAACAATGTAAGGCCAATATTTTATAGGAATTATTTTGGTAGGTTTGTTATAAGTTCATTTAAAAGCTCCTTATTAGCGGCAAAGTCCTATTTCTTTCACTGTTAATTTCTCTTTCGATGTCAAAAAATGGTAGTCTACTTTTGGACGCCTGCCACAACACAGTGGCAATTTTTAGAAATGTATAACGGTTGTGACATCCAACGGCGCTATCGCTTTAGCTTTCACCGCGCTTACATCACTTCTAAATACAACAAATTTCAATTTTTTACTATATTTTACTACATTTTACAATTTCAATTCTTACATTATCAATTAGAAAAAAAAATTAGCTTTTTTTTTTTAATTTATTTGAAAATTGCCGCTTAATAACGACTTTTTAAATAATTTTCAAACATGAAATATTTTTCAATTCTATCTCAACAATGACCATCAATTTTCTTTAATAATGTAAAATAGCCCCTGAGAAAGTTGCCACAATTGAAAATAGATTTCCCTAACCATCATGAAAAGAGAAAAAATAAAATAAAAACACCGGATAAATCATAAGATCAGATTATCCATAAGATAGAGCATTTTGGCGCTAAACTAAAATCTGTCAAAAAAAAAAACTATTTTCTGTCTATGATTAACATAAAATTGATTTGTTGAATTCGTTGATGTATATGTTGCATCAGAATATGCTAGGAACTGTATTTTATTATTTTGTTAAAGATCCATTGGATATTTAACTGTATAAGAGGGAAAAGATCTCCGACTTTCATGGAAAAGGAATAATCATCCTGATTATGTAAAGGAGCCGAAGAAACCATACAAATAAATTACACTTGAAAACATTAAATATCTCCCTCATCTGCAGATTGATTTATTATTGTAAAATAAAATCATCTTTACATAAAAATTGATTAGCTTAATATACAATGGATGCGTTTCAGAAGATATGGATTTGAAACGAACAATGAATAAAGAAAACATTTTGAAACTTTTAATTTAAACATTTTAAAACATTTTTAACGTCGACTTTCGACGGTGCCTTTGGGCAGAAGCAATGCACATGCGCATAGGAGCTCATTCGGTTGCATTATCGCAGGGGTGTGTGTGTGCTTTATTTACTATGTTTTTTTTTTTTGTTTTTTTTTTACTGAATATGAGATGAAAGTAGGGATATATTATTTGAATGATACTTCATAGGTCCATGAAATTTTCTTTCTTGCCGTGGGGAATATGGCGGTAATGTCAAACGGATTTGCATTACACAGTTGTTTACGTATTGTTTGTTTGGATCGTAAAGAGTACTGTATTTCTCTGGGGAAAAAACTTTTAAAATAAAATATTTGAAAGTCTGTTTCATACGCACCCCTTCTGATGTAATAAAGAAGCTTATTTTACTGATATTGTTATAGCAATTTTTTTTCCGCTATTTAAAACGCTAAGCGTTTTCTTTCGACTATCCGTTAGAAAAAACTACAACATCAAATTACATCATTCTTTTTTTAAATGAAAGATATTTGGACACAGATTTGTTATCGTACATTAGTTTGTTCGAAAATTTAATTAGCCGTAATTTTAAATTAAACTTTTAATTCTGCGTATGACGTCATAAAGTCGGCAATCAGATAACGCCCACTGTTGCGAGGCACAGGGTAACGAGAAACTCTGTGGTGGCGCTGATAAAAGAGAAATAATAACTATTAAAAGCACGTGACTTTTAAGCCTAATTTTTTAATTTGCAAGTTAAATTTCGGTAAAAATATTTATTGCGTGCGCTTTATTTTTATAAGCGAATAAAAATTCATATTTATTGTGACGTCAAAGGAATATTGGGTTTATTTTATCTTTATGCATTGTAACTTTATTGATGCCATTTTTTGATTGCAATTAAATACAAAATATATTTTTATTTGTATACATGGGGGTTAAGCATAAAAGTAACGTACATAAAGTACGTTTGAAAAGTTTGCACCGGTGAAAATGACATTATGTTTAGCTTGAAATGCATTTTTTGATTGATAAAACTAAAGAAAAAAACTATATGATAGAGTCAACATTTTTCAATTCTTAATTATAAAGATTAGAATTGGATATTGATTACTTCATCTTGATTGCATACCTTGATTACATGTTAACAATTACTTTTTTTAAAATTATTGGTTAGAGTATTTCAAAAAAATTCAAAAATGTAAAAGATTGTTATTAAAAATAATAATGAGTGTGTGAATGCTAATAAACTTAAACTGTTAAACGCATTTATATTATATTAAGCTTAACTATTCACATTAAACATTTTTCTTCTCATCGTACAAAATATCTTAAACCGTTTAATTATAAAATTTAAAAATAAAGTATAGTTGGAAATTTTAAATTAATAATCAATATGACTTGAAGGATTTCATTTACAAATAATATGAGGTTGTGAATAAGTATCTTATTTTCAATATTATTACAATAAAAAATAATTTAGACTAATGAAAAAAAATCATTCATTTACATGAAACTATTCCAATGTTCTACTACCAACAACGAATTATAGCGTAAACATTAAAATTTCGAGAATTAGGGATATATTACATAAAATATGCTTCAGTCAATCACTTAGCCTTATAGTTTTTTCACTCTAAAATTAAACAATAAAACCTAATAGTATACTAGTCTGTGCTCTAAATAGCATCACAAAAAATAGAGTGCAGATTTTACCTGCCAATATTAATTGTATTAAATTCTGGAAATTTATTCACAGAATAAATATAAAGAAATATTTCGTTTTCTTATTAATAGAGGTTTCAAAATACTTTAGAATATGATTTCTATAATAAATAAATAAAATCCTCTTTTATATTTTTGAATGTAGTTAAAAATAAATATAATTTGAGAATAGAAAATATTTACTGTGTATCGAAATAAATAATGTTATAAGTTTTTGAATGCATCTTTACATGTTTGTGCCTAAAATATATTACTTTTTTTTCATACAACTATGGTTGTATTGTTAAATTGTAGTCAGAATAAAATAAGAAATAAGTAAACAAATAAATACTCTATTTTTCGCGAAACTTTGAATTTTAAGTGTGTGACATTTTTTACATTTGACAGAGATTGTTTTGAGACCTACAAGGCTGTTTGTTTCGAATGATCCATATTTTTTTATTCACAGAAACACATACATGACTTTGACAATTACATAAATCTTCTACACCAGATAACACAAGGAAATAATAGAGAGTTACAACCAAAGACTCCACAAAGTGTGCGTAATGGAGCTGGCGGGAGTCGAACCCACCGGCCTTGATTCCTACTTTCACAAACGGTGGCCCCTTAAGTGTGTGTATTTCGCATAATTTCCATCTCCATCGCCGATCGACGATTGGGATTTTTACGCTTTCTGATTATTTGTAAAGTCAAACGCTTTTTAAGTCATTTCCGGTATTTTGGAGGATTATGACGATATAAGAAGATATGATATAAGAAATTAATATATATTATTAGATTATATAGAAATATTAGATTATATAGAGATTAGATTATATAGAAATTAATTAGATTATATTACCATAATATTTATTATATTACAGTTATAAATTAATTAGATTATATAGAAATTAATAGATATTATATAAGAAACCGGCTGGGATTGCGGTGCCTCGCTTTCTTAAATCTTACGCTCGATCTTAGAATGGGCGTTCCTACGATCTATCTTAACTTCGTATTGCGGTACCTCATCGTAAGTCCTCCTGCAGTTAGCCAATCAGACGCGATAGTTCGATTTGTTATGGTTCCGCGCGCATACACTTGCGCTTCGTCGTAAGATAGCTTTCTGGTTAGCGTAAGAACGCGAGGCACTGCAATACCGATTACGGTTTGTTTATATCGTAAGTCAGACTTAACGCTCAAGATTGATCTTAAGCGAGGCACCGCAATCCCAGCCCAAGTTCAACCAGAAATTACTTAAGAAGCGTTCGGTTTAACAACTGATCAGAAAGCATGATAATCGCAATCGTCTATCCGCGGTGAACAGGGAAATTATGCGTGTATTTCATAGATTTGACAGCATCAAATTTGTAAACAAACAAACGTCGGCATGCCAAGGCGCCAAAAGTAAAGGTTAACTTACCGGAAGTGAACGGCAAATGTTTTTACACTAGCGCCCTCGGCCTGATTCATAGGTCCACGAATTTGTCTTTCTTGTAGTGGTGAATATGGTGGTAATTTCAAACGGATTTATAGTTGTTTACGGATTGTTTGTTTGGTTCACACACTTTTTCAGTCTCCTAATACTTAGCGCCCTCTGTAGACTCTTTTATGTCCTGGTGCTGGCGAAACCAGCCGATGAGAAGTCATAAGTGAGAAACGATGGTTTTCTTCGGAAGTTTGCGGTGATTGCTGCTGCTCTTGGAATTTGGTGAGATTTTTCCATTTTAAAGTATAGTGTTATTTCGTGATTAGTTTTGTGAAGTTTTTCCGCTGCCGCAGTCAGGATGTAGGCTTTGATAGATACTCAGCTGCATTTTGGGGGCGGTTCCCGTTCCGAGTGTTTAGGACTTTTGAACTCGTGGTTGTTTAATTTGCCTAAACTTTATTTTAGTGGACTTATACTGTTTAATTTTGTAGTTGTAGTTGACTGTTGTAGTGTTGTTGGGTGTTTTGCTGACGGACTTTATGTCGCAAGTGTCAGATAATGCAACTACTTCTAGTTTACTAAATTCATCTGTCATGGCTACCCTGTCCTCGTTAAACTCAAATGTTGTACCACCTACTGACTTCAATTTTTATAAGAGTGTGTATCCTCCGGCGGACTTAGTTAGTTTTGCAGAACTTAGTAGTAGTGACGTCATAACAATTTTCATAGAAGCTAAATCCGGGGCTTTTCCTACTATTCATCCTAAGAAGTTAAAAGGGGATTTGGAGAAACAAATAAAAAACCATGCGGCTATTGACTGCATAAAATTGACCAAACAGGGTAAAATAATTCTTCTCACGCACTCTGTCGAAACGGCGACTCAAGCTTTACAACTCACTTCGATAGCCGAAATCCCCGTGAACCCTCGAGTGCAATTCGACAGTATAACAACTCGATTTCTTCTGTACGGAATTCCTACCGATGTTTCTTGCGAAGAAATCGCCGATGAACTGATTTATAACGGTTTCCACGTACTCGAAATCAGACGTTTTCTACGGAAAAATGAAGGCAACACCGTCCCAACAACTACAGTCCTGGTTACTAAGCTGGGAACCACACTCCCGCGGGAGGTAAAAATTTTCTACCAAATTCAGAAGATTACGCTGTTTATTGACCGGCCCCGGCCCTGTCTCAATTGCTGGGAATTTAACCATAGTACAAAATCGTGCCATAAACAGAAAATCTGCCGTAAATGTAGTACATCACACGAGGGTCACTGTCAGACCCCAACCCCAATTTGTCCTAACTGCCAAGGTGAACATACCGCTGATGACAAAAACTGCCCGGCTTATGAAAAAGAGATCCGAATCCAAAAATTCAAATGCGAACACCACCTCTCCATCGCCGAGGCCCGCCGTCAGTTCCGAGTGGCTGAACGGCGTGAGACGAACTCTTATGCTTCAAAAGCTAATAATTCCAAACCTTCCGATATCGTAACACAAACTGGACTCCAAGCAACTTTGGACCAATTTACCAATAACATGTTCCAGCTATTTCAATCATTATTGGTGGAACAAGCTGCTCAATGCAGAACATTTATAGAACAAGCTTCAGCTGCTTTCGACGAAAAAGTTCAAGCGATCCATAGCGCAGTTCACGATCTGAATGCTACCATCATCCAGGCCGTCCAAAAGACGCAACTCCCTCCACCCACAACACCTACGAGTCTCAAACCAACCCTACCAACGAAAGAAAAACAGAAACAAGACTCCGCAAGAAATGACACCCCTCCCTTCTCTCTCGAACCAACCCTCAAGAAATGTCGTATGACCTCCCCCACCGAACACGACACAAGCAAAAGAACCGATATAAATCTCCAATCCGAATCACTAGCCACTGATGTCGGTCTGATGGACCACAGCGAGTCCCAGCCTGTTCATGACTAATTTTCTCCTTTTCATGGGCGTTTCATTAGTTCATTGGAATATCCGGGGAGCTCGGGCTAATTCAGCCTGGCTCCGTCACTCTCTTTTTTACTCTGCCGACATCATTGCACTTCAAGAAACTTTTCTTAAGCCCACCATCGGGTTTCAAATTCCAGGAAAAACAGTTTATAGGCTCGACCGCAGTTCTAGGAGCGGCGGCGGGCTGATTACAGCGGTAAGGAATACTCTTCCCTCCCGTAATCTCGCTCTACCAGTTCAGTCAGTCTTTAACGAGGTGTTAGGTGTGGAAATTATCTTCCCCAACAACTTTAAGCTCCAGATCATTAACATTTACTCCCCTCCGGGCAAGTTAGATTCACACTGGCTGGATAACATTTTGGGGTTTTGTCGCTCCCCGTTTGTTATCATTGGGGACTTTAACTGTCCTCACTCCAGCTTGGGCGGTAGCCACAATACCCCCCAAGGCAGTTTGGTTATCGACTGGATAATTCAAAATAAAATTTGTCTCGTCAACTCACATACGCCCACACATGTCTACGCTGATGGAGCTTCTCTCCTGGACCTCTCCATCACTTCGCCAGATATTTTTGTCGACACCAGCTACAACGTTCACCCAGACACTTTCGACAGCGACCACTGTCCTGTTAATCTTCATTTCGACTTTCGGATTAGAAGTTCCACCTGCCACTCCATTCGATATCGGTACGACTGGGGAGCCGTTACAAAGAATCTGAATAAAGCAATCCTTAATCTTCACAACAATTCTTATGAGGATTTCCTAGGCATATGTTGTGACTCTCTAAAAGCAAGCAGCCGTAGGGTGAAGATTGTTGACCGTGCTGGGGCCCCGTGGTGGGACAGCCGGTGTAGTCATTTACTGGGCCAAAAGAGGAAGCTTTTCCGTCTTGCAAGAAAATTTATTTGTCCGACTCTCTGGTCTCGTTATAAGAAAATCGCAGCGATCCTGAAGAGAGAAATAAATGACGCAAAGCGCACGTATTGGGCTGCAACTTGCAAAGGGGCAGCCGCGTCGGGTGCCATCTATAGGATCATTCGTGCGATTCGCAATCGACAGGTAGATTCTCCATTGTCTCATAACTTCATTGTAACCCCTGGTTCGCTATCGACAAGCGCCATCGAAGAGTCAAATAAGTTCGCTAGGTTCTACAGCAGAACCCATAACTACGGCTACCTCCCCGTGGATTTTAGTGCGCATATTGATCTGAACCTCCAACGCCCATTCCAGATCTCAGAGCTCAGATATGCCCTCAACCATTCAACCCTCCGTACCCCAGGAAAAGATGGGGTCTCGTTACGGACTCTTCGGTGTCTTGATGATATAGGGCTGCATAAACTGCTTGGGGTGTTCAATGACATTTGGTTGTCGGGTGTCATTCCCCGCTCTTGGAGGGAAGTCATCGTCGTCCCTATCTCGAAGCCCGGAAAAGACAGTACTTTGCTGGCATCATACAGACCAATTTCGCTTACTTCAGTCGCCTCGAAGGTTTTTGAAAGGATTCTTCTGAAGCGGCTGACTTCTTGGATCCTTCACACAAACTTCTTCCACCCAAACCACTACGGCTTTATTCCATTCCGGGACTGCACTCCTGCTCTCACAAAGCTCTATTCCGATCTTCATTCCGCTCGCCTCCATAAGCAGGTTTGTGTCCTAGTGTCGTTTGACATTGCCTCTGCTTACGACTCTGTTTGGCCGGACGGCCTAGCTTTGAAAATGGTATCAGCCGGCATCGATGGCCATTTCACAAAATGGTCTCACTCCTCAATGCAAAGAATTATTCAGGTCCGGTGGAGAGGTGCGTTGTCGGACCCTTTCGAGGTGGACGTCGGGGTGCCGCAAGGGGCAGTCTTGTCGCCTTTTCTCTTCTCTGTCTACATGAGCGACATCTTTGACGCATTTGGCCCCGATGTGGATGGTTTAGTCTACGCTGACGATACTTACGTTTACTGCTCCGGCCCGTCTCTGGAGGTGGTGTTGCCGAAAGTCCAGAAGGCCATTCTCAATGTTGCTCGTTGGTGCGCCTACTGGAAACTTCGTTTAAATCCGGGTAAAAGTGCAGCTATTGTTTTCTCAGCTAGGAAAAAGATCCCTGACAGTAATCTTCACATAAATTCAGAAGACATCCCCTGGGTGGACAACATTCGGATTCTAGGCCTGAACTTCACTTACAACCTTAACTGGAACGATCATATTGCTCAAGTCAAACAGAAAGCTTTAAGGAAGTTGAGCGTCTTGAAAAGTGTGGCGCATGTCTCTCGGGGCGTAACAACCAAAGATCTCATCAGAATTAGCAAGGCTACAGTCACGAGTATGCTACACCATGGTAGTCCAATTTATTCGCTAGCGTGCCCATCAACCAGACAGAAATTAGAACCCATCCTTAACGCAGCCCTTAGAATAGCGACGGGCCTCCCGCGTTGGACACCCATTCCAATTCTGCGTCGGGAAGCCAACTCCTTGTCAGTAGCTTGCACTCAAGATCTCCATAGGTGTTGCTACCTTCTTCGGCACCTGTCACTCGGCCCCCAGTCGCCAATCTATTCTCTGGTGCTCCCCGGAAGTACGGAAAATTCTGTTCTGGCTGCTCACCTGAGCGATACCCTCTCTAGGCTTCATATCTCCGCGACCGATATCGTGTCGTGGGTGCTTCCCCGTCCTCCTCTTACAGATATCTTCCAGTGCCATATCGATTCTTTTGAGTTTCAGAACAGGCAGCTCCACCCTGATCTAATCTGTCAGCTCTTTTCTGCATTTTTGTCTACTCGCGGTGACTGTCACATAATGGCTACTGACGCCTCAAAGACCCTTTCACAGACCTGCATCGCCTTTTGGGATGTAAGCCAGAACTATGGGCACTCCAGCAGAGTTCATGACATTAATTCCATTTACACGGCAGAGGCTCTAGCGATTGGACTGGCACTAGATTTTATTCCGCAGTCTGGCAAGCTGCTCCTTCTATCCGACAGCAGATCCGTCCTGACGAGCCTCCAATCACCAAACTACAAATCTCCTCGAGTGGTGACTCAGGTGTACCAGAAACTTACTAACGCATTACATCAACTCTCGTCGATTGAACTAGTCTGGGTTCCCAGTCATGTTGGCATCTATGCCAATGAGCTTGCGGACAAACTGGCCCGCTCTCACCTTCTGCCTACGGACCCAGTAAGGTGGATCTCCCCAGAGGACATCTGCGTCCAGTTTCGGCGCCTCTTCTATGAGGAGGATATTAATAATTGGCTTCTCGGAAACTACAGCACCGATTTTCCTCACCTTACCAAAAGGAGTTGGGATCACAGGAAGCTGCGCCTTCCCAGGAGAGGGGAGGTTCTTCTTTCTCGCCTTCGCACAAAATCTCTCCCCACCCGAGCATTACTTTACCGTTTCAACCTTTGCCACTCTCCTTTATGCTCAGTCTGCTCTCTTCCAGAAACCTGTGAACACTACCTTATGACATGCGGACGTTACGCTACCGAGCGTACTATTTTGTACCAGAGGCTTGGTATCACTGGATCTCCCACCATATCCTTTAGTCAACTATGTGATTTGGCAGTGACAGGAGTCTCGCAAGCTCGATCTTTAGTGTCTTTCCTTCTGAGTACCAACCGTTTTTAAACCGGAAGTCACTATCTCCTCTTGTACAAGTTGTTTCTGCAGCTAGTGTATAAATTGCCTCCTTGAGGTAGGATTGTTAGGGATAAAGAGTCTGTAGACTTATATCCCATGATCGGGGCGTTCAGACCCCACAACAACAACAACAAGTCATAAGTGATGAAAAGAAGTGAAAAGCGATTTTAATATGTTTATAAATAAACAACTTTGCCGGTTGTCCGTGTCCCGTGTGGAGGACGAAGGAAGGCAAAGCCGGTCTGCATATGAAACTCGGAAATTGATCTAGAAAAGATAAGTGAAATGATTCGCCTTTGGCCTAAGTAGAACTGTTTATAGTTTCCATCAATCAGCATTACCGTCCAAAAAGTAGCTCATCATTTTATCTTACAATTTTTGTTTCTTTTTCAAACCTGTTGCATAACATATGATGTTGGAAAAGAGCTTGGAGACATTTACTTATTCGTTTCGTTCTTTTTCTCTCTTTTGTTTTAAAAAATTCGCTTTCGCTCAGTTGAATGGAGCTTGTGATCGGAGGGGTTGCAGCTTGTTGTGCTGGAGTGTTTACAAATCCCTTAGAAGTTGTGAAAACACGCTTTCAACTTCAAGGAGAACTAAAAAGTCGTGGTATTTATACTGTGCATTACAAGAATGTATTTCATGCTTTTTATGTAATCGCTAAAGAAGAGGGAATCTTTGCTCTTCAGAAAGGATTAGTGCCTGCTTTGTGGTATCAACTGTTTATGAATGGGATTCGTCTGGGCACTTTTGACTTGATTCAGAAAAAAGGATTGATTCACGTTGATGAAGATGTTAGTGTTGTTCGTAGTATTGCTGCTGGAGCTACATCTGGCAGTATTGGTGCATTAATCGGAAGTCCATTTTATATGGTTAGTTTATTAGTTGTAATAGTTTTATAAAACAAATAACACACAAATAATATTATAGATTTTCTTTGTATGCGAAAAAGAAAAGGGAATTTCGATAAAATGATAAGAATATCTACATTTTGACCTGAACAGACTTCACAGAAAGCAACGGTAAAAGGGGGCAATACAGGTGGAATTTTTTTTAATTTATATTTTTAGTGTAACCATTATATTATCTAAAATTGTACAAACTACTAAATGGGTTTTAGTAATTTTCCTTCATAGGCTATGATGTCATACATTCACGCACAGTTTTTCTTTTTTTTTAAAATCGGTTATAAAAAGAAAAAAAGTCGCCAAATTTTGGAGAATTTTTCCTTTAATGGCAACTTAGCTATTTGTATTAAGTTATTGGTTTGGCGGGGGCTTGAAAATCGCGCCAATCAAAAAGTCACATGCGTGAGTGTAACACATCTGTTCCCTAAGAAGTTTATTAAAAATCTTTAGCTATATTTTTCAATGCATAGAACAAAACAATTAGACTTTACATGTGCATAAAAACATTTAAAAGAATTTTTATGCAGAGTGACATTATATTCATAAATATATCTATCAAAGTTTTGCTTATATATTTAATTTTAAATGAAAATTGTTTAGCATGTGTTAAACAATATGTAAAGATAATTTTAAGATTTTATTTTCAACATCATGATGACTTTAGTTATAGTCAATAAAAAATACACCAGTTAGACTTAGTCAGATGTCTGTCCAGACTTTTTTCAAAAGGTCCGGTTTTTGTAAAAATTGTGAATAGCATTTTATATTTGTGAAAACCCTAATCATAATTTTTTAAATCTGAAATTAGTGTTATATTCATGTCCTTGTTTAGACAGTTGAATTAAAAGAAAGTTCTATTTTAATGAACAAATATTTTACATAAATGCATTAAATTGAAATTATACATTTATGTAAACATATTTATTTATACAGTCAGTTCCATTAAGAGTGTTCGGTCTGTTTCTCTGAAAAAACACAAATTAGTTAAAAATAAATTCCCACACAGTCGTACATTCATTAAACTAAAATGCTTTTACTTAATAAGTTATCGAGTATAGATTGGCAGCATTAAGGCATACTTTAAACGAGATTTTCAGCTAATTCCAAAGGAAGAGACCTCCAAATTTTCCATATATGGCGACTAAGCTGCTTTCAATTGTACACATTCTTTCCCCTGAGTTTCATCTCCATGATTGACCATACGTTTTCAGTTGGATTAGCGGCTGGGAGGGCCAATTCATTGTGTGATGCCATTTTCGTGTTTCCACTCTGTCCACAACATGCATGACTTCAGTGTTTCGGTTAATTGTCTTCTTGAATTTCCCATGCACTGCTATCTGAGCCAAACCATGTTTGGGAAGACTTCAGTAAACATGTTTGATATATTTTAATTATTTTTTGAACAGTTAAATTACTTGTAAACAAATGTAAAACATCAAAACTCTTTCAACAGAAGCATCCCCATACGTGAACCTTTACAAGGTGTTTTACTGTACACTGAACAATGTGATTGCTTTGGATTTACCATGCATGCTTTCACAGATTTTTGGTGGTGTTATGTTTTACTCACTTCCTGTGAATCCCTCTGACTTTTACATGTAGCTGCCTGTAGCAGCATAAGACTTGGTCCTTTTGGATGTGTACAAAGAAACACTGACTCGAAACAACTTGTATATGCAGCAATCATTTTAAATATGTTGCTTTAATTATATCAAAGCAAGTCAAACTGAATATATCACCTGAAAGCATTTTCGCTGAATGTTCAATGAATATTGGAAGCCAAAAACATCTGTGGGCCATCTATTAATGAAATTATGAACCAAACGCTCTTGTGGAACTGACTGTATATATAGCTAGATAATAGGTTCTGTATGAAAAATTTGGTTAAATCCTAGAACAAGCGATACGCTTGGCGTCATTGAATTTGGCGAAGCGATAAATGAGTTTTTCTTGCTACCAGTTTGTTTCTTACGTTTTTTCCATACCTTCTGTGCTTGGTTCTGGCACAGGCACAGAAAATTAGATTGGATTGGTTGGTTGACAGATTAGAATATTCTAGAATAGGGTTCTGTTGTCTGTGGGTTGTTTGTTGTGTGTCAGATTTGTTGAATTACGTTTGTGAAATGTGTTTTAGGAAGACTAATGGTTTGACGTTTTGTCATATGTCATAAAGGATAATTCCTATGAAATATTAAATGAAACGAAATATGAGAAATAAAGGTAAGTGCATTTCTGTTGATTTTATTTGATAAGATATATTTTATGCACTTTAGAGATTGCTGTAAACCGATTTTTGTGCGAACATTGCTGACTGCAGCTTGAATGGATTTCATGCATTCTAGAGAGTGCTGAACAGTGAATTTCGTGCATCCAGGGTTTTTTTTTTTTCAGTTAATATATGCGAAGCGTACATATATATAAGTTACTAACTGCTGTTTGAATGAATTTCATGCATTCTAGAGATTTCTGCATAGGGAGTTTCATGCATCCAGGGTTTTTTTTTCTGGTTAATGTACGTGAAGCGTACATAACTAATCGGTGCTTGAATGAGTTTCGTGCATTCGAAAAATCAGAAATCTCGAGATTATCCCCACTCATAAACTGTGTGCTTTGTGGCAGAGAAATCACTACTTATATAGTTTCTATGAAAATTTTTCACAAAGTAAACATTGATTTTATTCCATTTTGTGACAATTTACAAAGTTTAAAGCAAGGACGAAAAAATTTGTAAAATTAGAAAAATCCAGAGGAAAAAATTGCTAAATGTTTGTAAAAATCAAAATATCTAGAGGAAATATTGTTAAAAGTTTGTAAAAATAGAAAAATACGGAGGAAAATATTGCTAAAAGTTTGTTAAAATTTAAAAATCACGAAGAAAAACTTGCTAAAACTTTGTAAATAGTCGTAAAATGAAATAAAATCGATCTTTACTTTGTGAAAAAGCTCACCGTAAGCAGTGTGAAAGTATCTGTTTGCCTGCCGAAAGCATGCATTTTGATTGAGAAACTTAGAGGTTTCCGATTTTTCAGTTGGCGTGTGTCAAAAAAATCGCCAAATCGGGTGTCTCGCTTGTTCTAGGATTTTGCTAAAAACTTTTGTGATGGGTCCTTTTTAAAGACTAAAAAATTGGTGAAAGTCCTTTAAAAGACACAAATTCTTCCAAAACAGATGCCTGTTAGCTATTTATGGTTCAAGTGGTGAAATTATATTCTTAAAAAAAAAAAGGTAAAAGAAAGCAAATAACCTTCTAAAAATTTTCTCAGTTTAATAAGAATTAGTAGCCGTATGTTGTATGTTCCAATATATTGAAATTGTGCAAAACATAAAAGTAATTATTTTTAAATATTTCACAACAAAATATACTAGAAAATTTTCCTAACTGTAGTTTTAATTTTAAATGAAAAGAGGAAACATTGTTTAATTTTTTCTATTGAAAATGTCACTAAAATCAGTATAGGGGAGAGTTAGGAGGAGTGGGACAGATTTCACATTTTTTTTCAATTCACTACTTAAGATTTACCAAACGTACAGCTTATAAAAATCTAATTAGTATGTTACTTAAGTTATTTTTAAAAAGTACAAACACAGTGAAATACAAACAATTGGCTTATATTTGCATGTTTTAAAATTTTAACATTTTTGTCCCACACCTCCCTCACGTGGGGGAGGAATGGGACACTTTAAAAAAAAATTAAATTAATGCATATTGTATTTTGATAAGTCAAAACTGAAATCAAAGTAGGACTGGGCTCGGCTGGTACCACCAATTATTTGTGTTGAGGCAGTTTCATTAGATATGATATCCTTTTTTCTCTACTTTTCTAAAGTCATTTTCTCGTGGGAAATGAAATTTTTCTTTTTCATCCTTTCTCATAAATTGAATATGATACAACTCCTTATCACTGTCTATATCCTCAACTCTGCCATTATAATAAACAACTGTCTTCGTCAAAAATTTAACATGTACGAGGGGAAGTCAGAAAATAAGTTTCCCCTGGCAACTGTGGACAGAGATGTGTATGAAAAACAAAAAAATGTAATGAGACATTAAAGATAAAACATAACTAAAGATAAAAGGAAAACTTTTTTTTTCCACATAAGTACCAAGTACATTGAGACATTTGTCATACCGCTTTATAATCTTCAAAAAGCACTCCAGGAAAAAATCAGGGCTTTGCATACAGACGAAGCGTTGAACGGCTATAGGCGAAAGACGACACAGCAGGTGAACGTGAACGTGCAAAACACCGATACACCAATGGGTAGAGGTCAACTGCGATCAAGCAGATGGCACTGTTGCAGTGCTTGCGCAGATGGCACTGTTGCAGTCAAAGTAGATGCCAAGATATTTGACATCCTGAGAGCATGTGAGTGCCTGACCAAAGAAGACAATATTTTGCACATCAAAATCTCTCATACTCGTAAAGGCAACCATTGTGGTTTTATGTGGATTAACTGAAAGCCCTTGAGTATAGCACTACTTTTCAATACATCTAAGTGCATCAGACATAATGGAACTAATAGTTTTTATAAATTTGCCTCTAACAATGACAACAACATCATCAGCATAGCTAATACAAGACAAGCCTGAAGAAGTTATGTCATTCAAAAGAGAATCAACAACTAGGCACCAAAGAACAGGCGAGAGAACACCCCCCTGTGGACACCCAGCATTTGCATGGACAGTGTAACTGTCACCACCAAGAGAAGCATTAATTTACCTAAAAGATAACAGAACCTTGATCCAGTTGACGATAGTCGCATCAACGCCCCTCCTATTTAGGGCCCGAAGGACAGTGTCAAAAGCACCCTCAATATCTAAGATTGCCAACACAACTTCTTTGGATTTCAAAGTCTTTTCCAAAATGAATGAAAGACTATACAGAGCAGTATCGGTAGATCTGCCAGGCTGATAGGCATGCTGAGTGTTTGAAAGCGGAAAAGCATTCAGCACAGTTTCCCTAATAAACCTATCAATAAGCTTCTAATAGGTTATTGATTAAAGTCTCATTTTTATGCATTTTGGTCCCCTTAGTACCCTTTTAGTAACTGGAAAAATTACCGCAAAATCAAAAAAAAAAAACTAAAAATTGCTAAAAGTTAAAAAATCAGAGAACAAAATTTATTATAATGGGCTAAAACATTGTAACCAGAATTCTTTCACGAATGCCAAAAAATTGTCACGGAATGTGGAAAAACCTTAAAAATGCAATCTCATTGAAAATCTCATTAAAAATCTCAGAGGATACGACAAAATTTACTGTAAAAAAATTGCCAAGAAATGCAAGAAAACTCAAATTGCATAAAAAATTGACCAAAAATTCAAAAATTGCTGCACAAATTCTGAATAAATTTTATTGAACAGAAAACAAAATTTATTAAACTGGGCTGAAAGATTGAAACTGGATTTCTTTTCAGAATGTCAAAAAATCACTGCAGAACGCGAAAAATCTAAAAACATAAAAAATTGCTGCACCAAATTTCAAATAAACTTTATTGAAATTGGACAACATTTACTATATTGGGTTAAAAAAATTTGAAACAGGATTCTATCTATTTGAAACAGGATTCTTGCCCCATACTGGGGCAAGATGACTTAGGCCTTGGGGCAAGATGACAACACTGAAAAAGATTGAACATATTTTATCTTTTGAATATGTTACATGGTTTAACAAATGATAACTGTGTTTTTACATCTTACAAAGTATCAAACTAAGCATAATGCATTGATTGTAACGTAATTTTGAAGTGTTTAGTTGTGCAGCTAACAATAGTCACAAATAAAAATGCCATTTTCAGAATTGGAACATTCCTCATGCCACCACTCTTGGCATTTACAGCACTGGATCCATTCTTCTGTTGGTGGGTCACAATGCCGGAAGTTGGCCTTAAACGCTTTTTGAATTTTTTGGGAGGAGGGGAACCAGCGGGGGGAGGGGGCGGTCTTGACCCAGTCGAACGGTACTCTCCTCGTACCGATCGGACGCTTGGAAGTGGAGATACGGACCCCGATAGGGTTTTTCTTTCGGGAGGCTAGGGGGCTTAGCAGATGGCAAAAATGTCTTCCTCTGGTCACCCCCTTTCGAACGACATCTCCCCCGATCCCATGCGCCCCTTAGCCCCAGAAGAGATAGAAGTGCAAGGTCGTGCGAACAAACACACAGACAAACAAGCGTTTACAGGATTTAAATAGAATGGACAACATAGTTTAATAAATTCCGAAACACAGGGCCAGATGACGAGCTCGTCATCTTGCCCCAGACTGCCTGTTTAAAAATATTCGTTTTTATTGCCATGAAGGAAGGCGATTAATTGACATTTATTCATGGTAATAGGTAGTATTTAAACTAAGTTACTCATAAATATTAAAGAGAAATGATATATCTTACCTGTATCTGTAGCAGAGCTTATTTACACATGCATAAAAGTTATAATGTGGCAGCGGAAAACAATCAAAGCTTCACAACTGACACAAAAATGGCTATTTCAGCGTCTCTATAGTATTGTTTAACGAACGGCTGATAGGAGAGCCAGTAGTGTCCGGTTGATGCTTTTGGCGATCGGGTGCGGAAAAATCATGAATTTCGGCGATTGGGTGCGAAAAAATCATGAATTTCGGCGATTGGGTACGAAAAAATCATGAATTTCGGCGATCGGGTGCGTAAAAATCATAAATTTCGTCAAACGGGCGCGAAAAAATCATGAATTTCGGCGATTGGTTGCGGGAAAATGGCGAATTTCATCGATCGATTGTGGGAAAATGGCGAATTATTGGGAAAAAAGGAAATCAGAAAATCCTGTATTTGGCCGGTTCTTTCCATATTTTTAATCGCCAGTTTTTCAAGTTTAATCGACGAGTGGCGACTGGCGAGTGCTTATTTTCACCTTTACCATGAAACATGAAATAAAAAGGTAAAAATCACATTAAAAAAATCTAATCAAAAGATTCAAAAACTAACTTTAGACATACAGTACTTTTCTGCGAAATCTTCTAGCTCTACGTGCAACAGTCTCTTCAGCACACAGACAAACTTAAAATATTATTATAGATGTAGTTTGTTTTCAGTTTTGATGGAGAAGTATAACCCAGCTATCAAAGGAAATCTTAATTAAAAATTTTTCTTTTTTTTTAATACTTTGTTTAATATATATTTATCAGAAGAAAGTATTGGTATTATGAAAATAATTTCCATTTTTTGATGGATTTACATGTTTTAGGTTGACCTGAATATGATTTCATAATTTAAAAAAAATTTCTCTGCATGTGATACAAATTTTGTGACCATTCTATATCAAAAACTGAAGCATGGAATTTCATCAAATGTCATATTTAATTAGACTTTAGTACATAGAGGTGCTGATTATGTTTTGACATATATGGCCCAACAGGTGGCACTGCTATGCAGCATTTTTTATTTTACATGAGGTGTTTTAATAAGGTAATCTCAGCATCTCTGGAGTGAAATTTCATCAAACTTCACATTCAGTTAACGCTTAACATAAATTGATGCTGATTAGATTTTGGTGTATTTCACCCAAAAGGTGGTGCTGCTGAGGCGCATTTTTAATAATTTCTATAATAGCTAGATCTCGGCATGTTTGGGATAGAATTTCACCAAATTTAATATGTAAGATGATTATGAATAATAGTTGATTCAATATTGATTTTGATCACTCTCTAGAGGGCATTGCCATACTGTGATTACTGTTACTCCATGTTAAATTACAAGAAATGCACTATACTTTTATAATTGTTAATGTGTAACTCCACTAACATTTCATTGATTTAATATTTTCTTAGATGCATTAATTTTTGCTGTTTATGTTTTATTCTAAATCATTTTCTACTGTTCTAAATATTACCCATCTTGCAGTAGGATATTTAAGTGTGTTAAATAATGCTGTGTATTGTTTAATGACATCTTTGTAAACCAATCTTTGTGTACCAATTAACACATTTTCTAAGGTAATTTTTAAAAAATTGCATATTTAGGAAAACGTGGTGCAGCATTTTTAGACGTGTGGTCCTTTTTAAATATTAAATGGTTCTCTGAAGCCCCCTTTTTTAAATATAAATGGTCCCCAAAGTCTTTTTAAATAAAAATGGTCTCCTTTCCCCCTTTTGGAGGACTAAAATGTATTCGGAGCTCTGTAATTACATTCAATACAAAATGGATCATTGCTGCGTATAACATTATTTATGGCATAACATAATGTATATATTGAATAAATGAAATGATTAGTTGCATGCTTTACTGATGTTTTAGGTTAAAACTCAAATTCAAGCCCAGTCATCTTCAAATATTGCAGTAGGCTTTCAACACAAACATCATGGAATGGTTGAAGCTTTTAAGTGTGTTATATCAGAACATGGACCTCTGGCTTTATGGAGAGGAGCCAATGCGGCAATGGCTCGTGTAACGTGTGGATCAGCCACACAGTTGGCAACATTTTCTAAAACAAAGGAATTTGTTGAAAATTTAAAGGTATGTTGGATCATTTCTTAAAATGTAATTGATTTAGAATTTTTTATTAATTTCGTGCTCAAAAGGTTTTAATTTCCAGGCAATGTTTTTAGGTTTGCATTTAATTTTAAGATATATTTGATTTATGAATAACTGCTGTTAAATTAAGTCGAGTCCTAGAATATGATTTTATCTAATCTTAATTTTTAAAACAGGTTGTATTACTTTCATTGTTATATAGTTAAATTGGTTTTATTAATTTTTAATTATCTTAATATTGGAACTTATTTATGAACTTTAATATTAGTTTACTTTATAATGGAAGTGAGTTTCTTTTGCAATAAATTTAAGAAAATGAACATTTAATTTTAAGGAGAAAATTTATCAAGCACCACTACAAATATTATAACATAAACTGATTTGATAATGTTTAATTTAAATACCACAGCAGTGTTTGTAATACACACATTTAGAAATAAAGAAAAAGCATATATTTTTCTTATTTTAAGAAAACCAAACATCATAATTTTTTTTGCCCGTTGCATTGTTAGGAAAATGCCTTTTCCTGGGAAATAAATATAACTTGTTCCTCTATTAGGATATTACAGACAGTCATATAATTATTTTCTTTATCAAACAGCACGATAGTGCTGTCTAGTAAAGCTCAGACCCATCTTTAACATTAAAGTCCAAAGTTCGCCCCTTAATAACTTTGGCCCCAGTCATTGGACCGCAATAAAATTTAAACTACAACGTGTCCTACTCTAAACCTCAAAGTATGCCAAATTTCATTCAGATTCACTGATTAGTTGTGAAGCTCCAGAACCCCTGTTTTGTCGCTTTTTTATTGTACTGAGCAAGATGATGCAATGATAGCAATTCAATTACAACCCAAACCAGGAAACATTCAGCGATAAGTAATGGCTTCTTCGAAAGCTTTTAATTTAGGAAAGTGCTTTTCGAAGGTTGGTACAAAAAATATCTAATATTAAGAGAATGGTACCCATTTTTCGACCACCTGCCATAGTTTATTTCATTATACAAACATATTTTTATCATTTGAATGTAATTACTTTCCCGTTGCCATAAAAAGAAACTGAATATGGACAGTATTTTTATTAGGCAATAAAAATTCAGCTTCATTCACTATAATTTGAAATTAGAAATTGACGTCATTCTGAGAAGATAATGTGATTTTATATATATATATATATATATATATTTATTTATTTATTATAATGGTTACTATAAATGTGCTTAAATGACATGGTACATTTATCTAAATGTATTTGTTACAATTTCAAGAAAAATATTCAGGCAAAAAAATTAAAAGTATTTTCCTAAATGCATTCTTTCAAATAAATAATATAAAAGTAAATATCTTAGCTCCTAATTTTACAAAGGTAAATTGTTTCCACTGGTGAAAATGACCCCATGTTCTAATGCAGAGGTTCCCAAAGTGTGCTCCGCAGAGCCCTTGGGGCTCCGCAGCGTTCCAGGTAAATAAACAAAACATGAAAGGAATTAGCATATTGCAAGGGAAAAGTTTTCGAAAGTATGTAGGAATTTGTGTGTGTGTCAAAAATAAATACATCTGTCACTGGGTTGAAAAATACTATAATATATACCTTTAAATCATAAAAAAAAATTTGCATTAAACATGTATTTATTTTCTATATAATATTTTTAGTTTGAGCTACTTTATTTTATGTTTCTGCATTTAATGTGTTTTAAAAATTCTATTCAAAATAAGCTATAAGAAATAGTATTCTGAATCGAATGCAAAACATGAATCGAAAGGGCAGAGGCGCGCCAGTGCTGTTATCTCTTAAATTTTCTATGCTGTTTTTCATAATTGTACTTAATTTTTAAAGCAATGTATGTTGCTGAAAGCGCATTTTTTTAACATCTTGTATCATGTAACAACCCTTCTTCAAAACTTTGTTTTAATTGGTCTCGGAAAGGCTAAGATTCTTATATTATGATGCCACATCTTCCTATCAGAAATAAGACTGTAGAAATAAAAAAAAATAGATTGGTTCTTTACATTTGTCATCACACTAACAATCTAAACTTTGGTCAGCTACACCCCTTGCTTAGACTTTTCGTCAATAAATACCCGCCCTCATAAAAATTAACCCCACCTATATATCCAGTTTTGTTAGTAAAGTTTTTCTATTAGTTTCAGTTCTTTTAACATGTGTAGTTTTTAACCATATATATATTTTGAGGCACACACAATGGTGGAAGAAAGTTTTTTTCAAAACTGTAATTAATAGCTAAATTCTTCAAATAAAACATCCAAACAAAGTGAACGATGCTGCACCTAACAGTACAGGTTATAGATTTTACACCGCCCAATTAAACACTATAACGATGATCTGCTTCTAAATGCATTTTAAATAAATGGTTTAAAAGAAGAAGTTCGGAGTCAATTCCTTTTCGTTGCATGTTTAGAAGGTTGAGAAATGTAAGTAGAAGGTGTAGAAAGGTAGTAAGAAGGTTTTATATGTTAGGCATGTTTAGAAATGTAAAGAGGAACGAAAAAAGAATCCGTAATCGCATGATTCTATTACGTGTGCGCGGGACTAGCGGAAACGTGTTATATAATTACTCATGGGCGACTGGGCCTGCGCATTATCTTTCTTTTCGCGAGTAGCCTATTAGGATTATACAGAAGTCTCTCTTTGTAAACGAAAACTGTACAACTTATCTTTTTTCTGTGTGTGTGGTTTTCGAAATAAATAATGATAGTTTCACATAAGCCCCAATGCAATGCATGAACCAGACAGGGTTACCATTTTGATCTTTAATTCCAAGTTCATACTGGAAATCCCGAAAGAATATTTTTTATTTTAAAAATGGATGCCATTAACCCCTTAACAGAATTGCTTGAACGTCGCACGGGTAAGAAGAGTTTGTTTTCTTTTTTACTAAACCTTTCAGAAACCTCAAATTTTTAACAATAATTTTTCATGTATTTGGTGGACATATCTAAAAAAGTGGTTTTTAGACCTTATTTTTAATTTATTGTGTCCAATAAAAGTAATATTCAATAAAACTGTTAAGGGGTTAAATAATAGAAAACTTGATTTTCAAAATTTCTAGTATGGATTCAGAATTTCTGTATTAAGAAAAGGGCCAAACTGTGAGAACCTTGGCCCCATGTTGAAAACTACTGGTTCAGACTCATATCCAGAAGATCTTCCTCTGCTCCTTAGGCATTAAAAAAACATTAATTTGTAAACCATACAGTACAGTGGGGTTAAGGGGCTCCGCCTTAGAAATTCTTCCCAAAACGGGCTCCGCTAACCCAAAAGTTTGGGAAACACTGTTCTAATGAGAACGTGCACATTCATTGATAAAGCTGCAATTATGATGTAATTTTCAATGAATTTTAATTCTGCCCATGCTGAAATTAAGCCAGTGAATTAAAATAAATATTGAAATTTAGTTATAAACATGTTAATGGCAGTTTTAAGTTGTTTTCAATGTAGCCGTTTCTCCATTTTATGTATTATATACATTTCCATACACTTTCATAAAATAATAATTTTTTTTTTTCTTTTAAGGAAAAATGATTTTACTAATTTAAGTCAGGTTCAGGTGATATATATTTGTTGGATCGACATAAGATAAATGTGACAAATAAAAAAAAAATTAATTGAATGATTGAGATATAAGAGAAAATGTTTATTATCATTTATCGTGACAGAATGGTTGAAACATGGTTTCGATACCAAACCTAGTCTGCTAATTTTTTCGAAAATGTATACAGTGTTTTTTAACATATTCACCAAACACAATCTCTATCGAAAGCATAGTTTGGGTTTGGCACTATTGTGTGCAATCACATATATATATACATAACTACATAATCATAAAAATATAAAAAACAGGCTCTGGGGGGCCTTTAAAACATAAACAAATACCAACATGCATGCATGCATACATACAAACATATGAAATATGTTTAAAAGTAACAAAAGGTAATCTCAAAATGTAAAATATACCAAAATATCAATATTCAGGTTTTTATTACAATTAACACTATATGTGTCCAGAAAGTAATAATGTTTTATCATCAGTGGAAGCCACTTGCTCTTCTTAAATTAACGTTTATTATCTATAAAATAAAAGCTTTTCTACTAAACTATCATATGAAATATAATTTCACTAAATGCCATGCTATTTGGTTGTGGTTTTTTTTTTTTTTCATTTTTCCCGTTTTATCAGGAAAATCATATAGTTTTCTGTTACATGTACCAGAGAATATTTACAATTTCATTTATAAAGCTGGGAGATTTAGAATGATTGCATTAAAATAATGTCAATATTTTCTGTTTGTCATTTTAATGGTTTATGGATGTAAATGAGTTATTATGAATATAATCTCTGTATTTTTATGATATTGAATTTTTTTTATGTTACCTGGAATGTCTTCAAGGTTAACTTGGGCAAAGCCAGGTGGATCTGCTAATTGGCTAATAAAAAGATGTGATGATGTCAGATTTTTTCATCTTTGCTTGGAGCAGATAAAAAAATTACGGGTGCTGCTTACCCGGGTAGAAAAGTGGCAGGTGTAGGGTATGCAGCTGTTCTGACTCAATTTGTATACCCGTTTGTGCCTGCTAAGAACAGCTAAATTCACACCCGAATATATTCGTGACATGTACGGATAAAAAACTTTTAGCGGATATGGAACGGAGATACAAGCAAAAAATCTTTACTTAATAGCGGGTATGGGTATATAGAAAATGTACCCATTCTGCCTTAAAAATATTGTTAATATAATTTGGGTTGAATCAACCCGGGTTAATGATAGCACACATTCATAAAATAATTAAATTATGTAGTTTCTATTTTAGCCCTTAATTGCTGTGACAAAAATTGTTGTATAATTACTGTGAGACTGCTTGATTGAAAGATGAATAAAAGTCTCTGTTAACTTATAGGATACTGTTTCTATACTAAACTTTTTGTATAAGATTACTATAATTAAAATTTACCTATTCAACGCTTCTAGCGAATAGTATTAGTGCTCCAAACGAAATAAAATGTTCCTAGTATCTATAGATAAACTTTAAATTACAAGTTAAGTTATGAAAATTGATGAAAGCAGCGGTTTGTGAGATTGCTAACAGAAGTTAAGGGTTTATCTATAATAATCTTTTTAAAAAATGTGTAATCTGGACTGAATCGAGTCGCATTAATGATTGTACTAGAGCTCCAAATGAAACAAAATGTTCCTAGTATCTATAGTTAAACTTTAAATTACAAGTTAAACTATGAAAATTGGAATTAATGATAGTACTAGGGATCCAGACAAAACAAAATGTCCCTAGTATTTATAGTTAAACTTTAAATTACAAGTTAAACTGTGAAAATTGAAAAAAGCAGCAGTTTGTGAGACTGCTAGGAGCAGCTAAGGGTTTATCTATAATAATCTTTTAAAAAAATGTGTAATCTGGACTGAATCGAGCCCACATTAATGATTGTACTAGGGCTCCAAATGAAACAAAATGTTCCTAGTATCTATAGTTAAACTTTAAATTACAAGTTAAACTGAAAATTGAAAAAAGCAGCAGTTTGTGAGACTGCTAGGAGCAGCTAAGGGTTTATCTATAATAATCTTTTTAAAAAATGTGTAATCTGGACTGAATCGAGCCCACATTAATGATTGTACTAGGGCTCCAAATGAAACAAAATGTTCCTAGTATCTATAGTTAAACTTTAAATTACAAGTTAAACTGTGAAAATTGAAAAAAGCAGCAGTTTGTGAGACTGCTAGGAGCAGCTAAGGGTTTATCTATAATAATCTTTTTAAAAAATGTGTAATCTGGACTGAATCGAGCCCACATTAATGATTGTACTAGGGCTCCAAATGAAACAAAATGTTCCTAGTATCTATAGTTAAACTTTAAATTACGAGCTAAACTATGAAAATTGGAATTAATGATAGTACTAGGGATCCAGACAAAACAAAATGTCCCTAGTATTTATAGTTAAACTTTAAATTACAAGTTAAACTGTGAAAATTGAAAAAAAGCAGCAGTTTGTGAGACTGCTAGGAGCAGCTAAGGGTTAATCTATAATAATCTTTTCAAAAATGTGTAATCCAGGCTGAATCCACCCTTGTTAATGATATGTTAACACACATGTGTGAAATAATTTTAATATTATATTAAGAATTTTTGAACATATGTAAAATTTATTATTTTTTTTCCAAGTTAATTTTTGAATTTTGTTTTGTTTTTTTATCATTGGCGCATTATATTTTTCATATTGTGAAGCGCCGTGTCACATTTGAACAGTAAGTTAAAGATTTCTTTTAGTTTTGCATGTGTTGTACCCTTTTTTTGGCAGAAAAGTTAATTTTAAGCCAAAAACAGTGTTTTCATTAAGTCAAACGTTTTTCACCTGGTTAACCTTTAAATTATTTCTTACAATACAGCAATACATCCCTTTTTGGAGAAAAAGTTTGTTTTTAAGCCAAAAATGGCATTTTTTTTTTTAAGTAAATTTTTTTTTTTTTTGCCAATTACCTTTGAGCAATTTGGAAAGTACAACATTGTTATAATGTTGTAACCTTGTTTGGGGCAAAAAAGTTAATTAAAAATTAATTGTTAAGCCAGACATGTTATTTTTTAAGTCAAAAGTTTTTTTTTTTTATTTATTTAATATTTACATTAAAGGACTGCTGTGCTGCATTGTAAAAGATGTTGCATGAACTTTTTAATTTTAGCTCCACTGAGAAAGGGATCACATGGCGTGGTTTTTCCTTATTTTTTTGTATCTCCTTGATGTGAAACCTGATTGAATTGTTGATTTTACCTTATTTTTGTGATATATTGTGATATAATTTTATGTTTTATCATTTAAATTTAAAAGGAAAAGTAGTTTGTTTTAAAAGTTTCTTAGATGTAGTTTGCAATTTGAAGACATAAATGTTTTGAGAAATGTTTTAGATTAGTTTTTGTTAAAATAAATATTTTGTCTGTTAATTGGAGATCTTTTTTTAATTCTTCAAACAAATGGTAACATCGAGTAGATGTTTAAGAACTGAGTTATTATTTTTTTTTTACTGTTTTAAATAGAGTTAGTTGAACTTTATTTCTGCTGCAACAAAAGATACCTTCTTAAGAGAGAGCAAAAAGTGGAAGTTTATTAAGTGGCAAGAAAAAACAATGAAGCTTGTTCTGCATATAATAAAGCTTGGAGTAAACAGAACAAGGAAAAATGCAATGTTTCAAGGAAAAAATGGGAGACCCAAAACACAATAAAAACTGCTGAAAGTCTGAAATAGGGCATCGAAATTGGGTCAAACGTAATCCTGAAAATGCTGAAAACCAAAAGAAAATATGGGCTGAAAAAAATGTTGCAAAACTGGCTGAAGCTAACAAAAAATGGCACCAAAAATTTATAAATAACAAAAAAGCACAGGAATTTTGCAAAAAATGGCAGGGAAAAGCTTTTAGCTTCTGTTAAGCACTGGCAACAAAAGAAAATTGTTGAAATTTTTCGATTTTAAATGAAAGTGGTGCCGGCGGTATCTCGTTAAGCTGCACTCAAGGTGCAAAAGTACCGATGGTAAAAGGCAAGTAGAAAAAGCAATAAGGCGTCAGTTATCAAACAAGTTTAATGATTGACCGCCAATATTATTCCCCCCAAAAAAATTGCGTTTTTAAAAACAGTTCCATGGGTCACAGAGCAAAAGCTTGTAAAAACGTTACTATCAAATTTGGATGTTTCTTATAAAAATAAAGCACAGTTTCATATCAAAAAGCTTCTAGAAGAAACAATAGTAACAAGGGCGATTAGTAAATGAAATTTTTTTGTTTTTGAGCTGAAATCAAATATTACAAAGCTAAAAAATATGTGTTCAGCAATATTAGCCAGCATTAATGATAAGCACGAAATTTGCATTGAAGATGTACATGGACAAGGGTATCACATTATATATTCTGAACTATACTTCAAGGAATTTGTGTATTTGGGAGAAAATTCAGTAACATATTGTATAATAATTTCAACCACTTTTGATCATTTTCTGCATTGAGTCGTTTTCAGATTTTTTGAGTTTTAAATTCCCATTAAGTCCCAAAAATAGAAAATTTCACATTTTATAATTTATGTGCAATTTTAATTCATCCCTTATGAAATTTATTCCTCCCTTCTGGCCCCAGTTTTTTGTGGTTGTTTGAGGGATTGACCTAGGATGCTGCATAGGCCCTTAAGCGAGAGGAGCATAGGTATGTAGCAGAAAAGTTCAAGGGATTACACTATGTATAAAGTGTGGGCTGAGGTCTTGTCTGGGGGCCAGCCCTGGGTAAAGTATAGATCAAGGTCCCATTCTGGGAGTTAGCAATAAGTATGGGGTCACCAGAACTCTTGACATACACTGGCGAACCAGTGATTCTGTCAGTTTTTGATTAGGGCAATTGGTTAAGTCGGTTGATTGAGGTCATTGGTTGGTTAGTTTGGAGGGTTTTTGATTGGTGCAGTTGGTTGGGCCAATTGATTGAGGTTATTGGTTAGTTGGGGCAGTTGATTGCTTGGTTGATCAAGTTCCTGAAAGGATCCGAAAAAGTTGTGAAATCATAGGAAAAAACTGGTGGAACCAGAGACAAAAGTAAAGCTTGATCTAAAAAAATTACAGTAAAAAATTGGCAAATACTAGTCTCAATCTGAACAAGAACGAAAAATCATGCGTCAAGCATAGATTATGTAACACTTTCCAACGCTTCCAAAATAATTTTACAAATCATACCACTTAATAAGCTGAAAGATAACATCTAAGTAAACAATTTGAAAAACGCATAACATATTTAAAAAGTTAATTTCAGGAATTTCCAACGTATACAATATTCGGAAAAATATCCGAATACTTTTATTCAGCCCTGTATATGATCTAAAGATTTGTATATATACTAAATAGGATGCTAAATTTTAGTACAGTTAAGAAACGCGTAGCACAGTTTAAAATTCTCCTTCTGGAGTTTCTGTCAATAAACGGAAATGTGTTCGCGAAATTTTGTGCTGCCCTGTATATGATCTACAGAATTTATACACACCACGTAATAATCAAATGTGAGTTAAATTTAAAATCGCGTTCAGTAGCTGAAAACGCACTTCCAGAAATTATTGTTAACAGATAGTAGAGAATACTTTTGTGTGTCCCTGTAAATGAACGATGACTGCTACACACACCATATTCTGTAGTAAGCCTCTTGTAATGCACCTTAGTGATATATATAAATTTCAATGCGTTTAAAATAGTGAAACATTATTTAAATAAACAGCAGACGATTTTTCTCCATAGACGTAATGTAACGGAATTCTTTTGACTGTCCCTGTAAATTAACTATAAGTGCTATCCACACCCTATTCCATATTAAGCTTCTTGTAATGCACCTTAGTGATATATATCAATTACAATGTGTTTGCAATTGTGTAACATCATTAAAATAAATCGCAAATGATTTTTCCCCATAGACCGTCATGTAACGGAATTCTTTTGAGTGTCCCTGTAAAAAAACTATAAGTGCTACATACTTCAGTTGAAATAGAGAACGTGTTATGGATAACGACAATAACATATAAAAATTGCAAGGCAATCCGAGCATATTTACGAGAGTTAGAGCACGGACAGACGGCCATACGGCCAGACAAACCGAAGTCATAAACACTTTTCAACTAGGTTGGAAAGTGTTAAAAAGTGTGTAGAAAAGTAATGGAACCAGATTGAGTATAAAGCTCATAAAAACATTTTATTTTGAAGGTTCCGATCTGAAAGTAATCAAACGAGATTATCTGTAAAGCTCATGAAATTACCCAAATTTTTGTTGATCGCTGAGAATGAGGACTGAGCTTTACTGGTGCCTTAAAATCAATCAGGGAAGTAAAGGCATTTTTAACACATTCCAATTATCCATAACCAGTTTAAAAATTTGGGTTCATAAGTATAGGTTAGAGGCTGATTTGGTAATGAGCCAGAACCTGAGGGATCAGTTCAGTACAAAGTATGGGCCAAATTCTATTCCAGGGGTCATTGATAAGTCTGAAAGGTCAAAGCCCCAAGTAAACCCAAAACTCTATACATGTACGATTCAACCATATACTAATTATTTGTTTGACTTAAATCCATTGACATAGGGTTCCTTTTTTACTGTAATTACATGAAATATAAATTATTATGTTAGATGTGTTCAGAAATATTAATCCACAACAATTCCTCAACAACATTGAGTATATTAATGTTGTAGTTAAAATATTACTTCATGGTATATATTCTTTTAGCGTTGTGGAACTTAGCTTTACTTGATGAAAGCATGTCTGCAATGTCACAACATTGTGTTTACTATGCCCAGTAGTCATTTTGAGTGGATAATATGATTCCGAATGTAAGGCAGCATTAAAGCTCA
Organism: Maratus michaelseni; assembly: GCA_963931845.1. Classification (NCBI taxonomy): domain Eukaryota; kingdom Metazoa; phylum Arthropoda; class Arachnida; order Araneae; family Salticidae; genus Maratus; species Maratus michaelseni. The sequence continues at coordinate 269,543,401 of OZ007593.1, forward strand.
GTCCACATTTTCAGCTATCAACAAAAATTTAGGTAATTTCATGAGCTTTACAGATAACCACCTTATTCCATTACTTTTCTTCCGGAACCTTCAAACTAAAATGCCTTTATGAGCTTTACAATCAATCTGGTTCCATTACTTTCAGGGTTGGCAAGGTTTTTCCCACCACCGGTAAATACCATGGTAAAAACCGGTATTTATCATCCTGGAAAATACTATGTTTTTCCCACATGGGAAAAACTGATTATTAAAAACAAATATAAATTCAAAACAACCTTTAAAAATGTCAAAATTGAGTTCTAAGTAAATAGCTTGAAAAGTAAAAAAAAAAAAAAAGGAAGATCTACAAAAACGGACAATGGAGTGCATTATTTAAATATTTACACACCACACAGATTCCCACAGATTTACCATTCGTAATCGTATTCATATTCCACATTGGATTTTAGCATCATATAATAAAATACTAATTTAGAGGCTTTTTGTAAACCCAGTCTATTTCTTATTGTTTATTATTTTTATTAATATTGTTTATTAATAAAACATTTATTTAGGAAATTCATTATTATTAAAAAATTTTATGAGCAAATTTTATGTTTTATGCAATAATTCTTATTTATTTATATTCTTTTCCTACAGAATAATTTTAAACCTAAGGGAAATAGTAATAACTATGTATTTCTAACTTTAATTTTACACATCAGATTCAGAAAGCCAGAATATTTCTTACATATTGTCATTTGGAAGTTTTTCCAGGTGGGATGGGAAAAACAAGTTTTGGACGGGAAAAAGCCAACCCTGATTACTTTCTACGCTTTTTTTCAGATTAAAACTGTTTGCCAATTTTTTACTGTAATTTTTTCAGATCAAGCTTTACTTTTCTCTCTGGTTCCACCAGTTTCTTCATATGATAATTAAGTATACTTCAAAAGTCTGTGTAACAGGACATTTTTTTTAAGTGTAAATGATGGCGATTGAAACAATATTTAACAATTCTTCACCTGTGCCTAACAGAAAAAGCATTGATAATTCTTATCTTTGTTATTGTTATTAAATTTTGTAAAGATTGGGAATGATTTTAATACATGCCATTTAATATATGGGTATGATTTTACTTCACTTGTTTGGTGAGTCGTTGGTCTGTTAAATCTACACTATCCTGCAATTTCTTCCAAATACCATGAATGGTTTGACACACAGAATATCTTTGAGAAAGTGCATTTATCTGCGAGATATTTCCGAAGAAATTTAAATTCATATAAAGACAAACTTGCATTAGTGTATGCTTTCAAATGAAACCTATTTCAGGCCATTTGCAAAGTTGCAAGTGAAACTTTAGTTTAAAAAACAGTAGTATTACTGTAATTTCTTGATAATTAATTGCTCCATTGATCAGTGGTATGATCAGTTTGTTACTAGCTGCAAACAAGTAGATGGGAAGTACTGGGTTCATTTCCTGATTGCATCTATTGCCCTAATTGTTCTCATTTTTGTGCAGTTTTTTTTTAACCTCAAATAAATAACTGTTAAGCTTCTTTAAAAGCACCCCACTCAGGTGTCATAGGTACTTTCCATTGGCATATGCCCCCCCCCCCCCCCCCTCCATTGCCTTAACAAATTAACCTGACCTAACTTGATGATGATAAATAATTTGCATTAATGATGTATATAAATTATGAATGCTGTGCACATTTTGCTGTTCTTTCAGTGCCAAAAGTAGAGAAAGCAAAAAAAAAAAAAAAAAAAAAAATGTTTTTTAATATTTATTTATGTTTATTTATTCTTAAAGGAAAACTTGAAATATCAAAAGAAGTGACTATAATGTAGTTAAAAATTAAATAAAGCTTTTAGATGGGCTATTTAAATAGGGTAGGCTAAACAATTTCTTTAATTTTCAGAAGTTCATAAAAGGAAAATAGGCAGGGCTGGCAAGTTTCTGCTGGGGTGGTTAAAACCAGTGGTTATAACCGGTTAAAACCGGCATGGCAGAAACTAGTTTCTGCCAGTAAGTGGCAAAAACTGGCAGAAACTAAGAATAAATAAGAAATAATAATAAGAACTTTAACTGTAATTATTCATAATTCACACATGTATTTGATATGTAAACAATTAAATTAAAAATTAAAACTACAGATTATGAATGTTATTAAAAGTAGCAAAAAGCTTCAAAATGAGCATATAAATATACTTTGTTTGTATAATACTATTTTTTTTTCACTTGAAAAATAGAAAATTTCATAATGGTAATCTGATGCTGTACAAGTTTAACTATTAATATTATTATTTACAGTTAAATTTCTATTTAAAAGTAAAAAGTAAAAAAAAAAAAAAAAAGAAATTTACAAAAAATTCTATATTTTAATAAATTACTGTTAAGAGAATTTTTAAATAAATAATATAATGCAATAACTTAAAGTTTATCTACTATATGGAATATGGTTATATATATATATATATATATCATCATCATCATCATCATCATCATCAACCGTTTTCAATCCACTGCTGGATGTAGGTCTCCCCCAGATTTTTCCATTGTTGCCTGTCTAGTGCTTTAGTCATCCAATTAACACCGGCCACTTTTCTGATTTCGTCACTCCATCTTACTTGAGGTCGTCTTCTTGGTCGTTTTACATCTCTGGGATACCACTGTAGGGTGTTTGTGCTCCATCTATTGTCTTGTCTTCTTGCAATGTGCCCAGCCCATTTCCATTTTAGCCATTTAATTCTCTCGATAATGTCAAAAACTTTCGTCTGACTTCTTATCCACGTTATTCTCTTTCGGTCTCTTCTGGTTATGCCTAGCATACATCTTTCCATACTTCGCTGTGTTGTTTGTAATCTTTGTACCATCCGTTTTGTTAGTGTCCAAGTTTCTGCTCCATAAGTTAGTGCAGGCAAAACACATTGGTTAAACACCTTTCTTTTCAAACAAAGAGGCATGTTACTTTTCAGAATAATATTGTTCTTCCCAAAAGCACTCCATCCATTTCTTATTCTTCTATTGATTTCATTCATGATACTGTTGTCTGAAGATATTTCTTGTCCAAGGTACACATAACTTTCAACATCTTTAATCTCAGTGTTGTTGTAGACGATTTTCTTTTTTGATGCAAATGAATTGAACATCACCTTAGTCTTTTCCAAATTTATTTTTAATCCCACATTAATGCTAGCTTCTGCCAAATCTTTTAGCATATTTTGCAATTCTTCAGGGCTATTACTGAAAATTAAAATGTCATCAGCAAACCGGAGATGGCTTAAATATTCCCCATTTATTCTAATCCCTTTGTTTTCCCAATCCAGCTTCTTGAAAATACTCTCTAAGACAGCAGTAAAAAGCTTAGGCGAAATGGTGTCTCCTTGTCTTACTCCTCTTTTAAGCTTGATCTTCGCTTTTCCTTTGTCCAAACGGATGGTGGCTGTTGCTTTCTTGTAGATCTTCTTTATGATATTGATATAAGGTTTGTCTATAACAATGTTCTCCAGAGAAGTAATTACTGCAGATGTGTAGACCGAATCAAATGCTTTTTCATAATCAATAAAGGCAAGACAGAGAGGTAAATTATATTCTTTATGTTTTCCTATAACTTCCCTTACTGTTTGAATATGATCCATTGTGCTAAATCCACTTCGAAATCCTGCTTGTTCTCTAGGTTGAGCTGAGTCCAGAGCTGATTCAAGTCTTGTCGTTAAAACTTTGGTGAAAATTTTATAAATCACTGACAGTAAGCTGATTGGACGGTAGTTTTTAATGTTTTCCTTTTCTCCTTTCTTATAAAGTAACACCATCACAGCATTATTCCAATCTTCTGGTACATCTGATTTCTCGAGACATTTGGAAAACAGTAAGGCTAGCATATTTGCAAATTCTTCTCCTGCTTCTTTGATAAGATCAATTGTAATTCCATCTTCGCCAGGGCATTTACCTTTTTTCATGCCTCTAATGGCTTGTACAACTTCATCTGTCATCACTGGGATTATCTCTTCAGTTTCTGTTATGTTTACTAGTGGATCACGTAGGTTGATTTCCCTTTGATCTTCACATTTATATAGATCGTTATAGAATTTTTCGACAATGTGTACTATTTCATTATTGATTTTGGTGATTGTTCCATCTGCTGTCTTCAGTGCAAAAATACCTTTTCTTCCAACACACAGTTTGCGCTTAGCTGATTTTAAACTTTTGTTATCTTCTAGAACTTTTTTGACAAGATCACAGTTAAATTTTCTGATATCTTCTGTAACACATTTTCTTACCGTTTTACATAATTCTGCATATTCAACTCTTGATTTAGGATAGTTTTTCTTCATTTTAAATTCTCTGCGTTTCTTCATCAGTCTTCTTGTTTCTTCTGTTATTTTCTTTGTTTGCTTTACTTGTGCTTCACCAGCTATCGTCCTTGCAATTTCTTGTAGAGTAATTGTTATTTTCTTGTTCACTACTGTAACATCTTGTTCTTCTTCTAAGATTGATTGAAGTACTTGAAAACGATTTTTAAGTTCTAAATTAAATTCTTCTTTATGTTTCTGGAGAATTATAATATCGACTGATTTCTTTGAGCATTGCAAAAGCTTCATTCTTTCCACTTTAGTATTTAAAAGCAGTTTGCATCTAACTAACCTGTGATCGCTTCCTGTATTGAAGTTATTGAGAACGCTGCAATCCTGAATAAGATGCTTTTTGTTTGTCAAGATGTAGTCGATTTCACTTGTTGAGCCATTTGCACTACGCCATGTCCATTTTCTTTGTGGCTTTTTCTTGAAAAATGAATTCATGATATACATCTGTTCACATTCTGCAAATTCAATCAATCTGTTTCCTCTTTCATTACGCACCCCATATCCATGAATTCCTACTGAGAACTCACCTTTCTTTTTTTCCCCAATTCTAGCATTCCAGTCTCCCATTATTAATTTTATGTAGCATTTTCCTTTTTGATGCATTGAAGCTACTTCTTCATAGAAATCCTCAATTTCTTCATCAGTATAGCTAATTGTTGGTGCATAAACTTGGGTAATTTGCAGTTTGTATCTTTTTGACACTTGTATAACTATCCTTGCAACTCTATCTGATGCACTATCATATTCTACGATGTGATTCTTCCACCTTTTATGAATCAGAAATCCTACACCACTTGTTTTTCCATCTTCTGTACCTCTGTAGTACAATACATGTCCACTGGCAAGATCAATCTTCTCTTCACCTTTTCTTCTTATTTCGCATAATCCTAGGATGTCCCAGTTGATTCTTTCTAATTCTTCTTCAAGTTCCTGTAAACGACTTTCAGAAGATAAGGATCGTCCATTATACGTAGCCAAGGTCATCAACTTATGGCAGCCAAACCGAGCCCGGTGATTCTTAGCACCCTCTGTCTTCATGTCTTTCTGATCGCTGCCGTAATCAGGAACATGCAGACTGCCGGGAATTGAGGGCCGTGATTTGTTTTGTGAATTCATGGTAAAATAAGGGGGGGAAGTGGCCAAATTCCTCCACGCTGGCCAAGCGGGTTGGAGGAAGCCCATCCGCGTTCGTTCCCCATGCACTAGGCAAGGGTACTAACAGGCTGCACCGATGGAAGGTGCGGATTGGACATCAAGTCCCTGCTCCCAGTCGATTCCTTTAAGTCCTCCTCTGAGGCATTTAAAGGGTCTTCTCCTAGATATATATATATATATATATATATATATATGGTTAGAACATTTTCAACTAACAGTCTTAAATTAAAAAAAAAAAAAAAAAAAAAAAAAAGTCATTTGTTCCTTTGAATACTGTATTTAAATGAAATGTTTTTAAATCTACGGAATTACAAGATCCACAACTACAGCTCCAAGTTAAAAAAATTAGAATAATAGAAAAAAAAAAGGAATTGTGAAAAAAGGTTTTTTATGAATCACTTATACAAAAAGTAATACAGGATAAAACTTAATATTGTAAGAATCTACATAGTTTGTAGAATCTTTTAGCATTAAAATTAAAGGAAATAATACAAAAATTAAAATAATTATTCACACTTGGAAAAAACTAAAATATTAGAATAACCATTTACCTGGTTCAAAATATTAGAATAATGCATTGTAAATAATATGTGTTTAAAAAAAAGGAAAAATAGTTATTCTTTAATACTTTGTAGCATCAACTTTACATTTTATAACAGCACAAATTCGCTTTGCAAGTCGTTCACAATGTTTTTTGCCCATGCTGACTTTATGCTGGAAAGAAGCACAACTTTGTTTTTTGGCACAATATCTATTGTGCCAAAAATGCTTATTTTATGCACCCTTCTGAACCAATTAGGCAAATTCATAAGTATTCTAATTTTTTGAACCACCTATTTTAGTATTCTAATATTTTGAATAATGAAAATAATTTTACAAAAATGAAATATTCACTCAAAATTTAATATTTTAGTTTTACTTTTCTTTAATAACATGCAAATGTATTAAAACATCCACCACTGTTCTTTTTCAATTGTACTACAGTGAAATAAAGCTAAATGCAATTCCAAATACTAATGGAATTAATTATTCTAATTTTTTTTTATTTGGAGTTGTATAACATGTCTATGAGAAATATTTTTTACAGTTATTATTAAATTATGTTAAATTACAGAAAAGTATTTTGAGTAATTATTGATTATTTTTATTTTATTTTCAGTGTTTAATTTAAAATAAGTATTGGATATAGTTTTCTATTTTGAATTTTAAACTGGGATTTTAAATACTCTAATAATTGTTTATATATAAAATTAAACAACCATATTATAACAAATTTTATCTGTTACATTACTCAATTTTTCTGATTCAAATTTATTTATTTTTAATTAAAACTATCCACAGTATTTTATTTGTTATTTATCTTGAATAAAATATACTTAAGGAATTTAATACTACTAAAAAGTCTCAGATTATGTCACGAAATGTGTTTATGCCAGTTGTTGCCAGTTTCTGCCGGTTATAACCACTTTCTGCCACTGGCACGGCAGAAACCACTTTCTGCCGGCAAAAACCCAGCCCTGAAAATAGGTAGTGCAAAAAATATGTACAGATGTAAATTATGCCAATAAATATAGTAATTTTTTGATCCTGTATGTGATCATATTTTTTTTTCTTATATGAAATAAGTTTTTTTTTTTTTAAATTTCATGACTACATTTTTTTCTCTCCTTTTTTAAGGTTTTTAAGCCTGATAGTTGGTTATCAGCTCTTGCAGCAAGTATGTTAAGTGGTGTTGCTTTAGTTACTACCATGACTCCTCTAGATGTTGTTTCTACTCGTTTATATAACCAAGGTGTTGATGCTAAAGGTAAAGGCCTGTATTATTTAGGATTCATAGACTGTATAAAGAAAATTTTGTTATCTGAAGGTCCACTAGGATTTTACAAAGGTACTACAGCTTCTTTTTTACGTGTAGGACCTCATACAGTTTTATGTTTAATGTTTTGGAATGAATTTAGAAAACTCTACAATAAGCCATGAACATAAAATTTTTATGATCTACTGTGATAAAATTATACTCTCTTGTTAATAGGACCTGATTACGGAAATCCTCCCCCCCCCCCCCCCCCCAAAAAAAAAAAAAAAAAAAAGACATTTGTAATTCATGTTTTGGAAGAAACTTTACACATATTTCTTTGGAATAAACTTTACATATTCCAAAGCAATTTATCTTATTCAGGCATAGAAAATATCTTATTTAATGTTAATTGTAATATTTCTCATTACAATTTATAATAAATTTGTTTTAGTATTTCTTCATAATGGAATATTTTGTCTCGGTTAATGAATAAATACAAAAAATATTATTTTTACTTTTTTATCCTTTTTTCATGATTTAAGTGTGCTGCTGAATTATAATTATTGATTGAAAAACACTGATCTATTTAATGAATTTGGAGCAAAATTTTGAAAAATTAATTCAGAAACTTTTTATAATTCGACAGTTACATTACTTATGAAATCAATTGCTATTTTATGGTAATTCATTCTTAATTGCATAGTTTTTGCAACACTGATAAGAGATCTTTAAATAAAACTTAAACAAAATTTTATTTTATTTTTAAATTCAATTTTTTAAATTTTAATTCTTTAAATTAAATTTAAATAGAAGTTGACAATTTCCTAAAGATTGTAAACAATTAATTAGATTTTTATCCAATTTACAACTTTTTATTAGTTTAAACATTTCTGCTGCAGCTTTTGTGTTCAATACTTTCTTCCAAAGCAGAATTTTTTCTCTGAATAAATTTTATCTGTTCGTTTATTTGAGGTACCCAATTATATACTCAAGTAACAAAGGTTAGATCTAATGTTATGAAAAGAATCTCATTCCTTAATCTTAGAAATATTTCATATTTTTTAAAATGTTATTGTTTTAGATAATTAAATTTTTATTTACAATTTGTTATAACTGTATAAATAAAAATTACATTTTACGTTTATTTGGTATTGTTGTTATTTTTTCCATGGTATTTTACTAGTGTATTTATTATATTTTAAAAGATAATAGAGCAGAGGTTCTTAATCTTTTAGCTACCAGATACCTTTTTTGAAACTTTATTTCTTAGATGATCACTAAGTGCTGAAGATATGCTGAAGATAAATATATCCAATATAATAGTATTTTTAGTGAGGAGTTACTTCCTCTAAAGTAGATTATACATGATTCACAAGCTTGTTTTATGTTTAGTTGCTTAGACCTGCAAATTGCAATATCCCATATGTTGATGGTTGAATCATATGTGATCAATACATGGACTAATTGTAACATAATAAATGTTAGGACTGTTTGTCTAGCATATAATTATAGAATTCCAATTTCATCTTTCTTCTATAACTGAAAATAATTTAACCCCTGTGAGTGATCTCTTTTCTTTACTAGATGGAAAATATTTTATTTTGCAATGGATATTTTTAGACATGTTAAATTAAATTTTTATTTACAATTTGTTATAACTGTATAAATAAAAATTACATTTTATGTATATTTGGTATTGTTGTTATTTTTTCCATGGTATTTTACTAGTGTATTTATTATATTTTAAAAGACAATAGAGCAGATGTTCTTAATCTTTTAGCTACCAGATACCTTTTTTTAAAACTTCTTTCTTAGATGATCACTTCATTTTTACAAGTTAGATGCTGAAGCTAAAATTAAATACATTCAATATAATAGTATTTTCAGTGAGGAGTTACTTCCTCTAAAGTAGATTATACATGATTATATCACAAGTTTGTTTTATGTTTAGTTGCTTAGACCTGCAAATTACAATATCCCATATGTTGATTTGATGGTTGATGTATTGATCATATAATATGATCAATACATGGACTAATTGTAACATAATAGTTAAGACTGTTTGTCTAATATATAATTATAGAATTCCAATTTAATGTTTCTTCTATAACTGAAAATAATTTAACCCCTGTGAATGAACTTTTTTCTTTCCTAAAATTCATTGCTTTTTGCAATGGAAAATATAAGATGTTATTGTATCTTATTTCTAAGGTAAGCAGTCATTTCTACTTTCAAGTAAGCATGATTGTTTTTTTTAAACAGTCCAAAAACCGAACAACCTGTTTTTATAATGCCCATAATATACTTAAATCTTATTTTAGTTCTACCAATTATCAGGCTTGTATGTATTTTTAGAAAGCAGTGGTAGTATAAATGTGTCTTCTCATGATTGATTGCTGAAATTGTCAATGGCCGAGGGCTGGATAACATTGACAATTGATAGCTTCCTACTTTTAGTTATGTGATTACCTTACATCTTGTTGTAACTGTTTTGTAATCATTAATATGGTATAGTGAGAAACACAAGTTGGGACATATCATTTACTAATACTAGGTACAATACAGAGAGTTTTGGATACATTGATACATAAAAAAAAAAATGGCTGACAGAAAGAAAGATCCAATGTGGCTTTATTATACAGGAAAAAAAAAAGTACTATTCTATTTATGGAAAAGGTGTGAAAACAATATGCAAACCATGTAGTGTAGAAATGGTGAAAAATGTGGCAAGAATAGAAAAAACACAAAGAAACTTGCAATCTATGTGAAACAATGATATTAGTGAATCTGAATCAGTTGAAATACACATATATATTTAGCATTCTTTGCTACATTTATTATGTGATTATGTATTATTGGAGTAATACATTAATGAAAAATTTAATAACTTAAATTAACTAGAAATTTATACACACATAGGTATATCTATAACAGTTTAATAATATGATTTTAAGTTTTAAGTAAACCATCTGAATTTGTTTGCAACAATTTTTTTTTATTTAAATTATTTTGAATTTTTATCTAAGAATTGTAATGAAATAAATAGAAATGTGTAAATATATACAGAGAAAATAAATAAATACATGCACAGTACACTAATAATATTAATTAAAAAAAAACAGATTTAAATCCAATAAATGATTTTTAAAAAATCATGATTTTTATACACCCTGGTTTAAATGAAACATTTTATCTCAAGAAAATTTTCACTTTTTGTAAATTAAACATTGTTTGAACTTCCTGTTTCATTTATCTGCACTTCAAATTATGTAATTTGTAATTAATTGTACTTAAATTTTATGATTTTGGTGCTATAAAATTTACCAGATTCTAACAAACAAACAATCTGCTTTTGCTAAAAAACAAACTGGTGCTTTTTTTATTCATCTAATAATATTATGCGTAGTAGAGGTGAGAGTCTTAGACTATCATCTCTGCTGATGATATTTATATATTTTATATGAGATTTCATCGGTTTAAATGAAATGTATTCTATCTGATAAAATTTAATTTTTGTAAATAGAACATTGTTTGAACTTCCTGTGACAGTTGGCTGCAATTTATAACTATTGATTTGTAAAAGATTATATACAATTTATGTATCACAAAACTAACATATTCTAAAGATAAAGTATATTTTATTTATGCTAAACAAACTGGTGCTGTTTTATTTATCTCATATTATGTATAGTACAAATATGAATGGGTTAGAATGACAGTGGAGCAAGTTAAAATTTAGTGATTTGAGAAATGAAGGGTTTTGTGAAACTTGTTGTATTGCCATTGCATTGAGTGGTGCAACTTGTTTTGCCCTCTAGCGACTCCCTAAGTGAACTATGACTTACTTGACGGGCACATTGAACAGAAATTAATATATGTTCAGTAAAAATATGGTTATCTCTATTTTCAAAATTTTTGACTTACTCCATTGTCATTCTAACCCCCTCATATGTACATTTTTCTATCTCTGCTCATTGCATTTAACATTTTAACCCATTTGCTCTAGATGGAATAACTCTACATAGCATGTAAAAATACTGCCAGGGTCCAATTATGCAAGTTGTGGACTTATTATTCATCTCACAGTCCAAGGCATCACTAATATTTTTTCTTTGACATTTTCTATACAGACATTATTTGATAAAGCATATTTTAAATATTTAATTACATTATTCTTCATAGCAGAAATTTCAATATCTTGGACTAAAAAAATAATAAATGAGCCAAACAACCTGCAATAAAAAGAACTTATTTTGAATGAAAATATAAAAAATATGTATCATGATATATATTCATTGTTATTTAAGGATATGTTGAATATTCAGTATTCAATCTTTTTGTGGAATATTCAGGCTGGTTATCTGTTCAGATATTCATCCAAATATCTGCTCAAAAATTGTTTGATATGATCAAATTTGAACTGGTACAAAAATTTCTTTTAAAAACATGTAATTTTTCTTGTAATACTCTATATTGGATATATTGTACTCTATATTGTAATACTCTATTGGATATATAACTTGCATTACATTAGAATGTTTTGTTTCTTTGACATTCATTCATTTCATTTGTTAAATGAATTAGAATGCAGTTAATAGTTTCGTGTTTTTCAACAAGAAACAGCCAATTGAGAATTGATAGAACCCAAGTTAGATTTTCATGGGAATCTAACTTTTGTTACTCAACTTACAAATTATATTATTTTTAACAGCTTAAACCATTATGTTATTCTGGGGTCTGCTGTACATATGTCTCGCTAGATTTGTGTATTTTATTATATATTTTCTAATGAATTTTCAGATATTGTATTTACTAACATATTTTTTACCATTTCTTCAGTTTTCAAAGTTGGAGGTGCAAAAAATGTGAGTCTTTTATAGTATTAATTTTTTTCAAAGTGCAACTTAAAATAAAAGAGAAATGACCTTCTATAAGATTAATGAGTAAAATTAAACAAAAAGTATACCAGTTTCAAAAGTTCATAGATAATTTTTGGACTGGGAGAGTATAATCTTTCAGCTTTTGGTACATTCTACAATAAAATGAGAAAAACCTTTTTATGCTTTGAAGCATGAACTAGCTTAGCATCTTCTATGTGATATTTTTCAGATTTGCAGCCACAGAATTGACTTATTTTTTAAAGCAGATATTACTATTTACACTAATATAAAATGTGTTTCTTTCATTCCAAATTCTCCCCTATCTATGCCCTTTCATTGTTTTATACAATAAAACACAACCACAAATAAGAAATTTTGTGTAAACAAATCAACACTTATATTGCTTTACCAGTTATATTACCATTTTGCACACAGTTATGCTGCAGCTGAAGGGAAGAGACTACAAAGAAGAAAAGTACATTCTAAATAACCAAAATAAGTATTGTAAAATCAAATCTATGAGGAAAGTTTTATTTATTATCTCAATCTTGATGCAAATCTGTTTACCCAAATTTTCTTTCAAAAATATGGGATGCATAAAATACGTGGTGACAAAAATTACGCAAGTACGTACAGTAAATGCTTTTTATTTCTATAGTTTCTTTTATTAAAATGTATTTAAAAATTTTGATGTTGGTCATAGGGGATCAAAGTTTTTACAACTCATATGTTGCACATAGTTTGTTGCTATGTGTTGTGTATTCAGATTTATCTTAATGCTTAAATATTGCAATTCAAAACCATAGTTTGTAATTCTAATAATAAATTTATTTTCTTAAAAACCACTATTTTTTCCTATTGCCATTTTTTTTAAAGCAAAATTTTTGTAGTTTTATTCAAGAAATAAATTTCAAAGTCTTAAGTAAATAAAATGAATTTGTAGCATGGCCATTTTTAAACGTGTATTTTAATAGTACCAGAAAGACCCGTGCGAAGCTTTCGCACTGCAATCTTTGAGATTATTTCCTGGTACGTTTTAGCGTTAATTTTTAATTAACTGATTTTTTTTATTTAATCACCGCGTTTAACGAAATGCAGTTGTACTTTCTCAGAAACTTTTCGAATACCTCATTCATCGTTGTATGTTTTGTATGTGCATAGAAAAAAGGATGTTGACAAATGAAATAATATATATAATGATTGCTTGTGCGAATAGATTGCCAGAAAATATTTTGCCAAATTTTCTTATCTCGCCAAGGTTATTTCTCTAGGTTGCCAAGACCCCTATACTGAAAAGAAAAAAAAAAAAAAAAACTAATTATAAAAAAATGAGCACACTTTTCCCCAAACACTGAATCAGATGTTTGGGGAATTTATATGCCAGCATGGCACAGATGTCATATACTCACTACATTGGCACGATTTTTTCCCCCGCCAATTTGGCGAAAATTTTGTTTTTGAATATTAGTTACAAATAGCATACAATAATAGCACGCAATATTTTATTTCAATACAAAAGTAAAATAACGTAATAAAGGAAATAGCTTCTATTATTTTGAAAAAGGAAATACAAATAAATAAATGATAGTTTGATATAAATAAATGTAGATATACATAATAACAATAATTTATAGATTTAAAATAGGAGATAAAGTAAATAAACAACATTTAAAAAGTAAATAAACAAAGTAAACAAACAAAAGTAAATAAAGTTTTCGCCAAATTAGCGGGGAGGAAATCGCACCAATGTGGTGCGTTTATGACATCTGTGCCGAAAGCATTTCCTCAGATTTTGCAAAACTGTTTAAGAAATGTCTTAAATACGTAAATCAATATTTGGTACACCTCTTTTTTGAAAGCCTTTAAACATGGGGTGTTCAAACTTTGTGGTCCAGCAGCCATTTAAGTGACATCAGACTTCGCTGGCATATTAACAGCTTAATGAAATATTAAAAAATAAATATTTACAATTTTTGTAAATCCAAATGAAATGTATATTTGGAAGTTAATCCTTAAATTACGTAATCTACTGGTGCTCAGATTCCGATACAGTACGCATATGAAGAGCCATGATTAAACAAAGAAAACAAACAATAGGTGACGCACGCGTAAAAATTAAATTAAAAACCCGATTAAAAGCTCTATATTTTTTCAAAAAGCACGCGCAAGAAATAAATTAAGTCATATTTTAATTGCATTAGAGGATGATGTCATACGATAATGCAGTATTTTATTTTTTTGGCAACAATGATTTCAGAAAACCTTTCATTTCATTTATGAAATCAATGTAGATTTAATTTTAAATTAACAGCAATTTTTAATCGAAAAACATGTTTAAAAAAAAATGTAAGTGTACTATGTCAGAAGCCAGTTCAGAAACCTTTCATATGGTATCTCATTCGTTGTTCTGCGTTTCATATTTTCTTAGAAAAAGGGATGTTGACAGGAGAAATAATATATATGATTAAAATTCATAACAAATGAAAAAAAAATTTACAAGTGCGCTTTTACAAAATTACTTTAACAATCTCTCAATTAGCTTGTTGCTTTTCCAATATTCAATAAATTATGATTTAACATTTTTACTCTGTATGGTCTTATAAAGTAAACAGATTATCTTAGCCTAAAGTTATTAAGGTGTTATAGGTACATATTTGATGTGATTGTTGTTTTTTAAAATCATAATATAAGCTTTAGTGTTATGAATTCATTTATAACTACAACTAAAATGTTCAGGTTGCTAATGACAACATAGGTTTAGTGCATGTTTTCTACAAACCATTACTAATACCCCTGATTTATGCACAATGTCACACAATTAAGACATCAATGTGTTTAAACTTTTATGAGTAAAATATCTGCATTTTTTCCCCCCTTAAAGCATCAGAAATAGCCATCTGTATCAAGCAGAGTTGTATTGGTGTTAACCATTCTAGTCAAAATGTTTTAATCTAAATGGTATAAAATAGTCTAAAACTTTAAAGAATAAATTTTGTACAATATTTGGGAGGTTTTGTCAAGAATATGTAAAAAAAAAAAAAAAAAAAAAAAATAAGACATAAGGGAAGATACTCAATCAGTTTGAACAAAAATGAATAAAATGGTTATCAATTGATAACATTCATAACATTTGTAAAAGGTGAGATTGCTTTTATTTTGTAAATTCCGCGAAGAGAAATACAAGGTCAAAGTTATAAGAAAGCCCATAGAAGCCAATGTTAATATAGGCTGTTTAAAGAATTTTTTTAGAACGAAAGTTTTGTAACAGACTATGAAATAAAGGAGGAATATCCCCAGAGAAGTTTCATTCTCATATATAATTATTATTTATACTTCATAAATTAGTCTTTTGTCACAAATATTAAGTTTGAATTGAAATAAAAAAATTTCAAACTTGATAGAAAGACATGATGAACAAATGACTTAATCTATGAGTGTGTCAAGAACAATTAAAGAAACACTTTTATTTCTGCTTCCGTGAATTGGCAGATGCTTTTTTGAATGAACCTACTTAAAAAAAAAAAAGAAAAATCATCTGAACCAGTTGAGGGCCTTTCTATGTAAGTATACTCCAATCTTCATTACTTAGTAATTTAACAATACAAAAAATTTCCAAAGATAAGCAACTGTACACTATATTCTTATGTATTTTTAGTTAACACAAAAATACTGTTAACATTAATGGTAAAATGAGTATTAAATCATCAATCCTGCATGGCAATTTTTCCATTAAGCTCTTTTTTGCAGTGTAACGAGAACTTTAGAATGAACTTTATTTAAAAGCTCATCTGTAATGTTTAGCAAGACTGGGTGGCTTATAACCAATCTGTAATTTAGAAATCATGCTTGGGAAATTTATTTTCAGCAATAAATAAAAGGTATGTTACAACAGTTAAAAAAAAAAAAAAAAAAAAATTGCAATTTGTATATTGAGGCTTTTTTTTTTTTTTTTTTTTTTTTTTTTTCAGGGTGTCTAGCCACCTAGAAAAGTCAGCAAAATTTGAAAATTCTGAGAAAAAGTTAGAAAATTTAATTTTCAAGAAAAAAAATAGGAACATTGTTTCTTATAAAATTAAGGATTTCGATTTGCAGCGGCATTAAAATCAAACTTTGCTCTTCATAAGTACTGTAAAGAGTATTTCAACCTCTCGTGCAAATCATTTTGTCTACCCCTTTCAGTCCTTCTTTGCAACTCTGAGATTTTCAGTTCCAGCTTCAGTGAAACTTTCTACTGAATGTTGTAGAATTGATTAGGTGTTTCACTAAGCTTACTTATCTATGCTTGGGAGCTGAACATTTGTTAGCTTAATTTATTGAATATTTATTATTTGTATTAAAATATGTCAAAGCAATCTGCTTTAACTGCGACTGGAAAAAATGGATAGAACCTGGTGCTAAAAGTGTGTATCTGCAAAATTTTTAGCATGTAAATTGTTCAACAACTTGTAAATTTTGCAAAAAATTATGTAACGAACCACTCTAAGTTCCACTCTCAAATTCACAACTTTTAAGATTTTTTGTGTGTAACATCACAAAATCTCAATACCTGGAATTTTTTTTTCTATTGGTATGGAAAACCTGGAAAAGTCAGGGAAATTCGTTGCTGATCTGGAATAGACACTTTTTTTTTTTTTTTTCTTCAAGAAGACCCCTATTGCAATTTAAAAACAGGTAACAGATGCCATTAAAACAAAAGTTTCAGTTGTAATAATTAAATAGTGGTAAAATAACTGAACATTATTGTGAATTGTAAAATTAAATTTTAAATATTGGTATTTATTATTATTAAATATAAAGTGAAACATTAATATTCATATATATATAGTTTAACTCATTTTAACTAATATTTTTGTCAAAATTATACCACACACACAAAAATAAAATCTAAAGCATGTTTGTTTGCTCTTAATGCACTTTGCCTATAAGTGAAAACTGTTCTGAAAACTATACTTATTCAAAATTTCATGAAGTATCATTTATCATACATTATTAAGTTTACTACTTTGAGAATTCAGAGTTTGCATCACAAGTAACATTTGAAGTCTACTCTCTATTTTAAAGATGATATAACAATGAAGAAAAAATATTCTGAGCTTTTTAAAATTATTTAACATCCAAATACACAGGAGAGATAATAATGATATAAATTTATAATAGAGATAAGTTGTCTCAGTTTGATAATTTAAATATTATAATGAATAAAAAATACTTAAATTTGTATAAATAATTTATTGCTAGAAAAATGGAAATGAGAAGTACAAAATGGAAAACTGGGAACATTTATGTAGGTAGTAAAAAAGTTCTAAACATTATTCTATTCTGTTGCATCTTCTTTAGCAACAGGGAATGGCTTTTCAACAGGTAGTATGTCACAATCTGCAATGACAACATCCTTTACAGGTCTATCACTAGCCTTTGTTTGAGTATTTTCAATTTTCCTGACAACATTCTGAAAAAACAAAACGTTACATGTTATGGACAAAGTACATATTCAAATTTACAAATGAAATAAAGATTTCTTTATGATTCAATTAGGTTACTTGATTTAAGGGACCTCATCTGTTTATAAATTAAAAAAACAGTGCAATACATTTTTTTTTTTCTTTTCAGAAATTTTGTGAACACATACATCTAATTATACAGTACAGGACCTATTATCTGGCACCATCGGGATCGATCCGATTTCGGATCCATGCCAAAAACATAAATATTACATCAGCAACCATCCCCCCCCCCCCCACCCCCCCATGCCTTTTCTCTCTTTTTTTTTCTCCCATGATCTAGTTTTTTAGATAAGCACATTAGAGAAAATAAGTTTAAAAATACTTACCATTCTTAAAAGAAATTTCTAAAACTATAATATAATAATAACTTTAAATTTTCAAAAGCTTATTTTTTATTCATGACAGCAAATATATCAGTAATCTTTTTTTGTTTCAAATGGTTTGGCTGTTCTAATAACAATATTTCTTGTATTTTATACACTGATAAAATGTCATGTTCTTTGAAAAATGTTTTTTGTTCCATTTCACTTATAAGTTCTTTAGTTAATTGAATGCAATGTTCTATAGAAATAGTCTCTGCATTTTCTGCCTCTTCTACATCGTCATCCTCAAGATTTGAATCGTTTTTTTTTTTTTCAGTACTTCGCTGGCGATCTCTTCATCTGTTAGCCTGAGCAAGAGGCATTTTCATCGGCATTTAATGAGTCTTCTATCGTTTTTTCATCAAATTCTACTTCACATGAAATGCTTTTAGCATATTCCATTAGTTCTTGAATAGTTTCGTCTTGGTGCGATACACAGAAACCGGAAGACTCTTTATTTTCCTTTTCCCCATCGAGAAAAATTGAAGCAGGCCAGATGTTATGCCAAGCGTTAATCAGCGTGCTTTGTTTAACGTTATTCCATGCATTAGCAATTGACCAAAGGGCATCTTTAATTGTAAACTTTTTTTGGAATTCATTCATTCAGTTTCCGGAAGCACAATGTTGTAAACATTTTCGAATGAAATCTGCTTTGTAGATACATTTAAGCGAATTTATAATACCTTGATCCATTGACTGGATCAAGGATGTACAATTTGGAGGTAAAAAAATAACACGCACGTTATCCTTTTCAAGGGTATCTGCATTGGGATGGGCTGCACAGTTATCTAAAAGAAGTAAAATCTTTGAATCATCAGGAAGCCCTACGTTACTTCGATGTTTCTTTGCTTCCGGTACAAAATAATCTTCGAACCATTCTCTAAAAAGTTCTTGGGTCATCCAAGCATGCTTATTACTCCTGTAAAGAACTGGCAAGATGACCACATTTTTTAATGCTCGAGGCTTACTACTTTTCCCAATAATTAATAATTTGCACTTATGAGTGCCTGCTGCATTACTGCAAGTAAGCACCGTAAGTCGTTCTTTACAATCTTTAATACCGGATGGGACACTTTCTTCTGCAGTTACATATGTTTTCCTTGCAAGGTATTTCCAAAATAATCCTGTTTCATCTGCATTATAAATAAGTTCCGGTGAATACTGACCATCAGAAATAATATTTGCAAATTCCTCGCAAAAAGACTAAGCACTTTCATTATTTGCAGATACTTTGTTGCCACAAATGCTTAATATTCTCAAACTATGACGTTTCTTAAATTTATCGAACCATCTGGAAGAATAATCACACACTGTTTTCAATCCTAAATGTTCATGGAACACTTTAGCTTGCGCCATAATCAATGAATGATCCAAGGGCACTTTTTCGTTTCTTCGTTGCCGAATCCATTCCATTAAAACCTCATCTAAATTAAGATTTTTTGACTGGTGTAATGTTTTCCGTTCTTCCATTAACTTCTTTGAGTCACTGTCACTGTAAAATTTTAACAGTGCCATTTTCTGTTTTTTTATATCATAAATTGTAGAGCTCCCTACGCCATATTGTTCACAAAGTAATTTTACTGAAGAACCTGCATCCATTTTTTTTAAGATCTCAACTTTTTGAGAAATACTTAGAGCTATTCTTTTCCTTCCCCCCCCCCTCATATGAATCGCTTTTCTCACTGAGTCGCTTAGACATCGTAAATGGAAAAATAAAATCACAAAAACACAGACACAAAAATAAGCAAACAACTGCAGAATTGCTTAAATACTCGACAACTCGACTGAAAAATGATAAACAAGTTTTTATTTGATTGCACTTTGAGATCATTCTAGAGAGGATTGATGGGGTGGCCCGCCCTAATGCCCTTTTCTGATAAAATCCCATCCTTATTGCCTCTTTTCCAGGTATAAACCAACCCTTCTTTTTCCCAGATAAAAATAGTCTCTTTTTCTTTTTTTCAAGCAGTAAAATCCTGCTTTGTTTGCATTGTACTTTCAAAAATTTCTTAGCCATCTTTCCTTAGAATGCTAGTAGGATATTTCTGGAGTAATTGTTCCCTTTTCGCCCTGCCCCCACTCACTTTGCTCTCTTCTCCGTGGTATGTCACTAATCTTGGACTTGACATGAGTATTCACTCTTTCAGATAAATGAAACATAAAGGGTTCATTTCACCCATTGATTCATTTCACCTTCTTTATCTTTAGTGAAATAGTATTATGACCTTTCTTTGACCATGCGATGACAGCTTATGCTTACACGAAGTTTATACAGAATCGAAAACAGCATTTGTACTTTTATCTTGTAGTTAAGTGAACACATTTTGATAAGAAATGAGAAAAAGTTCTGAAAGTTATCTGGAAAAAGTTTCAAAAATGTTGTAGAAAGATCGTAAGAAAAGAGAAAGTGATCGTGAATACCCGGGAGGGGGGGGGGGGGGGGGAGAGAGAGGCACACACTCACCCCTCCCAGAGCATTGAAATGTCCCCCCTCGGAAGATTTGAGATTTTATGCCTTTAATGCTTAAAAAATGCACCCCCCCCCTTCCCCGTACTAATACGGGTTAATATACGTACACATAAGATACGATCCCGACACACCGCACCCCTCCCAGAGCATTGAAATGTCCCCCCTCGGAAGATTTGAGATTTTATGCCTTTAATGCTTAAAAAATGCACCCCCCCTCCCCCGTACTAATACGGGTTAATATAGGTACACATAAGATACGATCCCGCTTAATATACGAAGAAAATTTGTCCCTTGATGTAAAAAAACCTGCTTAATATACAAAATGGTGCTTATATAATCCGTTTATCACTATCTTTAGACAAAATAGCTAAAAAGAGCAACTGAATTGTGCTTGAGTCTTTCTCTTGGCAGTTTTACCCCCCCCCCTACCCATTTCTTCTTCCCCTTTTAAGTTCGAAGTCCCTATGGAAGGTTCGGGAAAGTTCTCCTTTACGTCATAATCACGTGATGTGACGCAACTCCATACCGTGCATTCGCAGTGTTTTCCGATCTAAGAGGAAATCCCTAGATCTAGGGAAACTCAAGCCTATTTAGGGAATTCCTTCTTATTTTAGGGAATTTTTAGAAGACTAGAAATATTTTCTCGAAATCTAATGGAAAAAAAAGGATTTTTTTTAGACTTCTGTGTTTTTCTGGCAATGAACGTGATAGATGGAAGAGGAAGTAAAGGAATGGGCAGTGGGAAGAAATTGTCTTCAAGCAATTCTTTCGCTAACAGAGGGTGTTTTTTTTTTTTTCTATAACACAAACCGGTGCTCATGAATCTCGTATGTGATTCAGCCAAGTCGTTACAGCCAATCAAAATGCAGAATTTCTTCTATGTCACGTGACTTTAGAATCTAGGGAATTTTTATTCTGTAGTCTAGGGAAAAAGGTAAAATCTATCTGAGAACACTGTGCCTTCGAAACCTCTGTACCGGTAAAGCTGTCGAAAGGTCATTGTGTAAATCTGGTCTTTTGTTTATTCGCTGAATAGTAATAGGAGTAAATAATGGATGAGCAACTTAAAGTAAAAAGAAAAGCACTTTCTTTGACTGAAAAATTGGATGTCTTAAGGAAATACGACGCTGAGAATGTGATAAACAAGACAGTCTTTGCCAAATCTGTGGGAATCCACGAGTCAATTCTTCGAGCTCTGTTAAAAAATAGACAGAAACTGGAAAGCAGTGCATCAGCTGGTGGCTCTGGCAGAAAGAAAATTAAGGTGGCAAAATTTGAAGAATTGGAGAAGATTTTATTTGAGTGGTTCACCCAAACCCGATCGATGAACATCCCAACTAATGGATCATTGATTAAGGAAAAGGCCTGCAAAATTGCTACACGTCTTGGAGTGGATTTCACGCCTAGCAACAGTTGGCTAGACCGCTTCAGACAAAGATACGGCATAGTTTATAGGAAGGTATATTTACGCGGAGATTATATAATGCGGAGAGTCGACAGCTGTGAATGTAGATGATGTCAATTGTTGAAAAAATAACGTGCTCGCGCCGCTATTGACAAAGTACTCAAGTTGCAATATTTACAATGTCGACGAGATGGGCCTTTTTTTTTAAATTAATGCCTGATAAAAGTATGGCGTTTAAGGGTGAGAAATGTTCTGGAGGAAAACTTAGCAAAGAACATATGACTGTTCTTGTTTATTCAAATATGAGCGGAACGGATAAATTAAAACCCTTCGTCATCGGCAAGTCGCAGAATCCCCACTGCTTTAAAAATGCTAGAAATCTGCCCTGCGATTATGAAAGTTAAGCCAAAGCATGGATAACAGGTGATATATTCGTTAAGTGGATCCGCAAGTTCGATGAACGAATGAAAAAAAAAAAAAGAGTCCAGGAAAGTATTGTGTCTCGCCGACAACTGTCCCGCTCATCCCAAGGATATCCCCAGTTTACAAAATGTCGAACTAGTCTTTTTACCCCCTAATGCAACTAGCGTTGTTCAACCCATGGATCAGGGCATAATTCATGTTCTCAAAATGAAATACAAAAGTCGTGTAGTTGTACGTCATCTACACCAAATAGATCATCGTGAAAAGGATCTGTCCTGCCCAACCTGTAAGCCTATTAACCTCTTGGACGCCATGCATTTCCTGAGAGCGTCCTGGAAAGATGTAACACAAACCACCATTGAGAACTGTATCTGTAAAGCCTTTGACATCGACAGCACTTTTCAAAACTTTGACATTGCAGAAAAGGAGCAGTATCAAGAAGAATGCGAAGATTGGGACTCATATGTCAATATTGACAATCAGCTTGTAACAAGTGACGTTCGTTCTATCCTGAATATAATTGAATTGAGAATTAGGACTTTTTACTCGTGGATAGGGAACTAACTTACTATTATCTACTATATATATAAAACACAAACGGAAATTTCGTTCCGTTCCTTTATAACTCGAGTTCTGCCGAATGGATTTTGATGGAACTTACACTGTTCGAGAGATGATTTTTTGCGGAACACAACGTTCTACGTATATTAGTTATAGAATTATGTTGGAAAGTTCTGTTTTTTTGTCTGAAAAGGTTACAATTGCTAATTTTTTGGAGACCATTATTGTTGCAGAAAGAAATGAAAAGGCTATACATTTCGAAAAATAAAAGAAAAACTGTTGCTAATTTTATTTTTTAAAAAAAGGAAGAAAAAAGAAAGGGAAAGAAAAGAAAAAAAAAAGAAAAAGAGTTTTGATGAGAGAGTATTATAAACCGAAAATATTTAATTTAAACATGATTGGGAATGTTCGTAATGCTTAAAAAATTATTCAAAGGGCAAGATAGGAAATAAAACAATATTTGGCGATTTTGATTTTACTTTTGACCCCAAACAATTTGACTTTAAACCAAAAGGTGTTTTTTTTTTTTGTTAAAGAAAGAATTGAAATGGCTATACATCTGGAAAAATAAAAGAAAAAACTGTTACTAATTTTATTTAAAAAAAAGAAAGAAAAAGAAAAACAGTTTTGAGGAGAAATTTTAAGCCAAAAGGTGTTTTTTCAAGTATATGACAAGCATTTTTGCAGTATTTTTTTTTTTGGTACTTTTCGGTTAGCTGGGCGCCAGTGATATATATATATACATGTATACACACACACACATATATACACATATATCTACACAAATACATGTATATACATACATATATATACACTTATATTTATGAATATATATATATATATGTGTGTGTGTGTGTACACATATCACTGGCGCAGTGCTAACCGAAAAGTACCTTTTTTTTTATTCAAATGCTAACTATATTAATGGCAATATACTTCTATTTACTTCTACATATATGAAACTTCGCTCCGGCTGCTTATAACTCGAGTTCTGCTGAATGGATTTTTGTAGAACTTAAACTATAAGATATTTTTTCAGATATTTTGATGAGAATTGTATTATTAGTTAGATGCTATTTCAGGAATGGTTTTAGCGTACTATATATTGTTCTACGTTGCTTAGTCAAGCAGTTATGTGTGAAGGTTATATAGTCAGGTGAACGCGATTCCGAAAGATTAGCTTTTTGAAAGATTTTAAAGGGCGTATTTTTTGCGATTTGCATTGTTAAGTGGATAATTTGTAAGGATGGTTTTAGTATATTTTATATCCTTCTGTTAGTTTTAGAATTATGTGGAAAAGTTCTTTAATCAGATGAACCCGATTATCAAAGATTAGCCTATATAAAAACTTCTACTGGATGGATTTCGTTAGTTAATTTGTTTGCATTGTTAGTTCAATAATTTTTAGTGATGGTTTTAGTATATTGCATATAGTTTTATCATTCTTTAGGAAACCCTAACTGTAAATGACCAAATGAAAAAGTTGGTCCTTAACAGCTAAAATTTTGACTGAAATATAATGCGCAATCACGTCATTTTTCAGTAATGTGGAAAGATATTCATGGTAAATATACAGATTGCTTTCAAATACAAGGTCAAATTAAACGATATATTTCGTTTGATTCAAGATTCATTTGTAGAAACAGACCAGCACAGCAGGCGTAGCTTGCTAGTATTTCATATTTTGCATTAATAAACAAAAGTCACTTTTATCAAGGATGTTTGAATACAATTTGCCATCACGTCCTATGCATATTATGGATAGAACTTATGTAGTAGAGAGCCGGATATCCGATGATATTTCGGATATTGAAAAATCAGCCGGATATGGGATATTTACCGGATATCCGTTGCATCCCTAATATATATATATATATATATATGTAAAATCACTGGTACCCGGCTAACATAAAAGTACCAAAAATAGTTTTTTTCAAAATGTGATCATTGAATATAGTTACTTTAAACAACAAAATTTGCCAATACTTCTGATCCTACATTAATTTTATTAGAATATATACCAGACAATTTAGTTTCAAAGATCCTGATTTCATATAAAACCTTTTAAATATTTTTCAAATCCACTAAATAAACTGATGTTATAAGTCAAAATGAATGGAATCTCTTACCTTCATTTTTACTTTATTTTAAAATATATATTTATATTTGGATAAAAAAATTCAGAGCACCATATCATCTTACCATTCCTTTTAATACTTTTCCAAATACAACATGTTTGCCATCTAACCAAGATGTCTTTTTAGTGGTTAAGAAAAACTGTGAACCATTAGTATCTTTGCCAGCATTAGCCATGGACAACCATCCAGCTCCATAATGCTTCAGTTTAAAGTTTTCATCAGGAAATCTATCTCCGTATATGCTACGTCCTAGATAGTAAAACAATTTTGAAATTAAAACTATTGTTACTGAAAAATATTGAAATTAAAACTATTATGTTAACTATTATTTTAAGTGAGAGTTTGAAGTACTTTTTAGCTTTAATAAAAGTTTTCCTGTTAAAAGCATTTTTTTAATTTAAGGTTGCAGATGATGTAAAATGCTTCAAAATTTTCACTTGTCAATAAAAGACACTCAGCCAATCAATTTATATAGTTCCACAATATGTAAACCCATAAATAGAGCATTTGCATTCATAAACATTCAATACAACATATGTATGTACAAATGTTTAGATACACTTTTTTTTTTTAAATAAAATATCAAGGTGGTTCTCAAATGATCAGCTCAACAACACAAAACTTTCTGACACATTTTTAAATGCAAAAGCATAAAATTGGCAGGCCTGACTATTGAAGAGATTTGGAATCAAAATGAGTTTTCCAATTTTTGATAAATAGATAACTTATTGAGTTAAGTGATTCGTGTGAGATGACGATGAGTTTTCCCCCATTTTTGTAGTGCCTCGTCGAGAATTCGGTTCAAAACACCCACTTTGACAGTATTTTCTGAAAGATCTTTTGCCTTTACCAAAAAAGGGAAAACTTAATTCGATTACATAGATTCTGAATAAGCACACCTGCCAATTTCATGTGTTTGTGAAAAAAAATTAAAGAATGTGTCAGAAAGTAGCCAGTTTGGATTTGAGAACAGCCTTAAAGCTAGAGAGTTGAAACGTCAAATGATTCTATAACCAGGGTTTTAAAAATACCCAATTCATATAGACTCTTGGGGGTTTTATTGAAAAACTCCCTGGTATTTTTTCTTTTAAATACTAAGGTTAAAAAAACTCCACTGTCTATAACTGTTCTTTAGCACTGTTTCTTTAGAAACATCTAAAGTTATAAATACAGCTATAATATTACAAAAAATACAGTATATAATTTTTTTTCAATGATTTTCTGAATGTTTCAGTAATTATTTTTTTTTAATTCACTTCTTTTTGAGAAAAGAAAAAGAAAACTTATTAAATGATATATTTTAAACATTCATGCATGATGTGAAGAAGTTATCTGCAACATTTCAAATGCATACCTAACTGATGTGTAGTCATAGATACATTTAATAAAATTTTCTGTATAGCAAAAATTTTTATACATAAATACATAAATTAAAATATCTATTTTAATAGAGATTTTTTTTTTCTTGTATATATCTTTATAAATAAATTACCTTATTATAAACATCATACAAAAGCTGCTTTCTTGCACTATCAAGACACTCTTAAATAAATATCTTAAAGATATTAAAGGAAAAAAAATAACTGGTTATTAAAAAAATTAGCATAAGCTTCTTAAAATAGACAATAATTATAAATCTAAATAATACAAAATATACTTGAAGATATTTTAACAGATGGATGATCTTCCAAATCAATGCAGATATTTCAGACAAAAAATATTTTCATATTAAAATATTAAAAAAAATAATAAAAAATAAAAATAAAGTAAAACAAAAAAATTCGTACACTATTCAATGAGAAAACTACAATTTAAATTTTATAAAAGAAAGGGGAAAAAATGCTAACCTTCAATAATAAGCTTATTTTTTCAAATATAAATAGCAAATTTCAGAATAAAAATTATGGAAAGTCTCATAAAAACAAACAAATGAAAAAGCAGTAGATTAAGGGCTGAATTGCAGCGCCTTATTAAGATCACCTTAAAGCTTAAATTTATCTTGTGACAAAACAGAATGCATATTATGGTACCTCTTTATCTTTAAATCACCTTAGAATAAAGAGTCATTAACCTGTATCCTGCCGTGACACTTTGAATATTAAGAAACAAAGGTTTACAACAGCATCAAAAAAGATTTAAAGTACCTTCTTCAGATAATTTTTTTTCTTTAGATAACAAAAAATGTGACTAAGAAAACATGGAAAAATCTGTACACATACATTTCTTCCATACAGCATGATAGTGGGAAACAGAAATGTGGAATTTTTTTTTTCATTTATATGTTGGCGACAAATTATTATTTAGACACATTTTAACAGATATTTATATAACAAAATGAAATATAATTGTATGTTTGGTTGTTATTTTCTTTTCATAACTTTGAAATATTTTTTACAAACATTAAACTAAAAATAAATGTATGACTGCATTGAATCAAAAAAGAGAATGGAAGACAGTTTGATAAAAGTGTGAATTCATATATATCTGATGAATTTATGTGAAGTACAGTAATGAATTTTTTAAAACAAATATTATTCTTCATGGTTTGACTAATATTTCCTCCCTCTTTTCTAAAGAAAAAAAAAATCTCCATGCTGAATACATGCTCAAAAGTTATCGTTGCTCCAGAAATACAGAGCTGAAATTCAGGGTTGGCAAGTTTTTGCCGCAGGTGGAAAAAAACGAGGTAAAAACCATCCTGGCAGAAATAAGTTTTTGCTAGCAAAAATGGCAAAAACTGATTTTTTACATATAAATGCACGTTTCATTTCTTTTACTTATCTTAAATTAACAATCACAGAATAGTAGTACAACGCATCATAACTTAATATACTCATCTTAATTAGTGAGAAATTATTAATTTCATCATAAAAAAAATTCTTTAATTGAAAAAAAAGCCATTGTTAGTCTGATTTTTATGCTGCAATAAATTAACAATCTTGCAAAATCTACAGAAATTATAAACACTTCTAGTTTTAAAATAAGATGTAGGAACCTATCAATCAGCATAATGCAATTATTCAGAGATGCAAAATATAAGCAATAGTAGTAAGTACATGTATTGTGTTCAAATAAGTGAAATCTTAAATTTATTTTAAAAAATTAAATATTTTAATAACAATAACATAAAAAATTACACATTCAACATTTAGCGGCACTTTCATCACCATCATCATTACAAAATAATTCTTTTTTCAGCATTCCATAACAAAAAACAAGTTTGGAAACATTACTTATTGTCAACCTATTTCGAATTTTTGAGTGGACAAAAGAGAAGTTGGAAAATATTATCTCGATTGCAGCACTACTGGCTGGGCATGCTTGCAGGTGTGCTATTAACCCACAAAATTCTTTGGAAATTTCACATGACTTTGCGACACTTCTCCACCACTTATTGGCATCAATTGTCATAATTACTTGTTCTGAAAACAATGTACTTTGGAAAGGTTTTTCTTTTAGTTCAAAGTTCACGGCATATGATAGGAAAGATGGATTTATTTTTTGTAGCCATTCTCTAGCCTGTTCTTTTTGTTCGTAACTAAGGTGATCACCCTTATATTTTGGGTTTAACAAATAGGCAAGAAGATGCCAGGGCAAAATTGCTTTTTCAAACCTTTTTTCAACTTTTACAAAATGGGGTTTCAAATTATCATCTTTCAGCAAATTGCACCATAAATGACAAGCATCTGCTATTGTTGTTGAATCAGCCTGCAAGATATCTAAAGCTGTTGAGACTGGTTTTAATTGCTTAATGAGATCTTTTACTTGTTGCAAAAGATTAAAATCACGTATGCGAGCAATGATATTTTGGTCCATTTCTTGTACATGGTCATTTGATACTTTTATATATGAATTATGATTTCGTTCAAAAGTTTCTAGGCAAGTCAACTGACTATTCCACCTAGTACTTCCTGGTAACTGAGGTGAAACATATTCACTGCATTCTTTCAGCCATGCTGAAGGAGCATGGTGGTTTTTTCGAAAATATTTATGAACATCCACTACATGCTTAATGATAGTAGAAAGTGTAATGTCTTCAGCAAGGAGGTTTAACCAATGAGCTGCACAATTATATGATATCAGACATGAATTTTCACTTTCATACTTTAGTTCCAGCTCCCGTCTCATATTTTCTATATTTTTAGCATTGTCAGTTACTATGCTTTTTATTTGGCAATCATACTTTTTTCCAACAGTCCGATTAATATCACTGCATTTTTTTGACAAGAATTCTGCAGTCTTTTTGTACAATATGATTTTCCATCAACTTGAACACATGAAGCTTTATGGGTTCATTGTGGATGTTACTCCATCCGTCGATAACAAGTGTACCTTCTCTGCCTTTCAAACTTTCATGTACTGATTCTTCCATTTGACTGTGAACAGAATCTAAAAGATTACCTGCCAATTCTTTGCGTGAAGGCAGTTTGTAGCTTGGTCTCAAGATGTGGATTAAGTTTTTAAATGCATCACTTTCCACAACATTAAATGATATGTTGCAAGCATAAAAGAATTTTGCAACAATCAGATCAATCTTCCTTTTATCTTGATCTGAAGTTTTTGACACAAATTTGTTTATACTACCTTCTAAATATCTTGCCTCTTTTAAAAGAGGCTGCGACTTATCCACATCTTCATCAATCACCGTATCACTGTTATTTTGGTTTAAATCTGCTTGTCTTTCAGATGAAGAGGATGCTTCCACATTCACACATTCATTTGTAACAATTTTTACACAGCTTGAAACATGTGCCTTCATTCTGGCTGCTTTATTGCTCTGAATGTTTCCACATTTTTTACACTTAGCAACAGTTTTTCCATCTACAGATAACTTATAAAAGGACTCCTAAATTGGATCTTGTCTTCTTCCTCCTTTATTCATTATTTCTTGCAATTGTTATTTCTTTATTTTCTTCAGCCAAGCTTAGAATCTAAGCTATCAAAAACAAAATGGCTAAAATTACTTCTCAGATTAACTGTAAAACTGATAAGGTGAGAGCTGAAAACAGGAATTTTGTGCACCTGCTGTTGTGCTGATTGGTAATTGGCCACCTGTGTAGGGAGGAAGGATCCACACTTGCTTAGCTCATGGAGAGCAGGTAGGAAACAGGTTTGTGGAGGATGAATGGAAAAACAGGTGCATAAAAATCTTTTTCTTTTTTTTTTTTGGTTGGGAGGGGGGGGGGGTAGAGACAAGAGTAGTGCAAGAAAATAGAATAAGAATATATTTTTGGTTTATACTTTTGTTTATTTTTACCAAGAAAACATTTGGTTTCATTTGTTGTTATGATTCCTTTTCATATAAACTGCATCACTGCATTTAGTTATGCAAAATTGGATTTTTGCCACTTTTTACCAGTTTTTGCCACTGTCCCGGCAAAATGACCAACCCTGCTGAAATTATTTAAAAGTGTTGTATAAATGGGACAAAATATTCTATTTCAAATAGAACCTTATGCAAACTTTCTTTCCCTTTTAAAGTCTTTAAAAAAAATTTCACTCTGGAAAGACACTTTAAACAACTTCATTTATATGATTTTCAGATGCTCATAACATAAGCTGACCTTTAATTTGACAGCTTTCCTGCACAGCAGTTTAGAAACAAACTCCAAGAGTTTGAGTAAATAATATATCTGAGGATTAAATTTTCCAGCCTCATCTCCCTTATATGCTTCCAATATTTTCTTTGCATCAATTCGGAGAATGTCTGACATTGCTTTTAAAAAGATGAAATTCCACCTTTAGGAGGAACTCTTTCATGCCTGTCCATATCAACACAAATGCCAGCAAAGTGAATTTTACTGTAAAAAACTACAACTTTGTGAAATAGACAGTGTCACTTTATGCTAATTAGTGATGCGGCCCTTTGATGAAATTCACATTTTTTCTACGATCCTTCAACGAAACTCATGTTTTTTTTTTTACAGTATTTTGATGAAAATAAAGCTTTTCCACGGCCCTTTGACGAAATTTCCGTTTTTATCGCAATCTGTCAACAAAATTAGCCATTTTCCCAGATCCTTTGATGAATTTCGCGATTTTTCTTTGGCCTTTGGACAAAATTTGTGTTTCTTACGAGATCCTTCGATGAAATTTGCCGTTTTTTCGAGATCCTTTGATGAAATTTGCCGTTTTTTCGAGATCCTTTGACGAAATTTGCCGTTTTTTCGAGATCCTTTGACGAAATTTGCCGTTTTTTCGAGATCCTTTGACGAAATTTGCCGTTTTTTCGAGATCCTTTGACGAAATTTGCCATTTTTTCGAGATCCTTTGACGAAATTTGCCATTTTTTCGAGATCCTTTGACGAAATTTGCCATTTTTTCGAGATCCTTTGACGAAATTTGCCATTTTTTCGAGATCCTTTGACGAAATTTGCCATTTTTTCGAGATCCTTTGACGAAATTTGCCATTTTTTCGAGATCCTTTGACGAAATTTGCCATTTTTTCGAGATCCTTTGACGAAATTTGCCATTTTTTCGAGATCCTTTGATGAAATTTGCCATTTTTCGAGATCCTTTGACGAAATTTGCCATTTTTTCGAGATCCTTTGACGAAATTTGCCATTTTTTCGAGATCCTTTGACGAAATTTGCCATTTTTTCGAGATCCTTTGACGAAATTTGCCATTTTTTAGAGATCCTTTGACGAAATTTGCCATTTTTTCGAGATCCTTTGACGAAATTTGCCATTTTTCAGAGATCCTTTGACAAAATTTGCCATTTTTCCGAGATCCTTTGACAAAATTTGCCATTTTTCCGAGATCCTTTGACGAAATTTGCCATTTTTTCGAGATCCTTTGACGAAATTTGCCATTTTTTCGAGATCCTTTGACGAAATTTGCCATTTTTTCGAGATCCTTTGACGAAATTTGCCATTTTTTCGAGATCCTTTGACGAAATTTGCCATTTTTCCGAGATCCTTTGACGAAATTTGCCATTTTTCCGAGATCCTTTGACGAAATTTGCCAATTTTTTGAGATCTTTCGACAAAATTTGCCATTTTTCCGAGATCCTTTGACGAAATTTGCCATTTTTTCAAGATCCTTCGACGAAATTTACCGTTTTTTCGAGTTCATTCGATGAAATTTACCGTTTTTTGGCAATCTGTCGACAGAAATCTCCATTTTTTTTTCTGTGATCCGACGACGAAATTTGCCGTTTCTTCGACGAAATTGACCGTTTTTTTGTGATCCTTCGACGAAATGAACAGTTTTTTCTACGATCTTTTGACGAAGTTGGCGTCTTCTCCATAGCCCTTCGGCAAAATTCGCATTTTTCAGCGATCCTTCAAAGAAACTCATGTTTTTCTGACGGCCTTTTGACTAAATTTGCATTTTTTTCACGATCTGTCAACGAAATTAGCTATTTTTGCACGAACTTTAAATGAATTTAGTGTTTTATCCGCAATTCTTTGGCGAAATTCACTGTTTTATTCGCGATTCTTCGACGAAGTTTGTCATTTTTTCGTGTAATTTGCTTGCTATAGCGTGTCCGCAGCACCGCTGTATGTTTTTAGCCTGCAGGTGCCCTAAAAAGTCTGTGACGCCCGTCGCAGCGTCGCGCACATTCTGCCACGGGGTACCTATGTAATCTCAATATTAGGTTATAGGCCTATTAAGTTCTTTCTTATCATAAAGATGTATGCAATTCAGTCTTGGAGATAATGCAAGTAGCCTTGTCCAGTTTTTGCAGGGTTTTTTTGTTGCTCTTGAAGTGACATTTTTTCTGAATAATAGTAGGTATATAATATAGAGCCCAATATGCATACCACATTCTACAGTAAGCTTCTTGTACTGCACCTCAGTGATATCTATCAACTTCAATATGTTTGAAATTGTGTAACAGCATTAAAATAAATCGAAAAATATTTTTTTCTCATAGACCATAAGGTAATTGAATTCTTTTTTTCTTTTAAACCAATGATAACATTAAAAATTTATATACTAACTATATGAATGTTTAGTAGAATAATTTTAACTTATCCTGACAAAAATCATGAATTTCTTATAAAATTAGTAGCAAACTTCCACTTATACCCAGAAAATCTAATTATCTTACATTACTGACAAAATTACGTAAAAGTCAAGAGTGAATTTTTGAAAGTAATGTTTCTTACTAATAAAGGAACTTGCAGAGCTTGGCATCTTTGAAAAAATATTATTTAAATAAATATGGGAATGGAGATAGCAGAATATAAATCTAGATATTTATATTGTTTATTTAAAATAAAATGCTTAGTATTGAAAGTTATTTATAAATAATACCTCCAGTTCCATCTCCTTTTGTAAAGTCTCCACCTTGAATCATAAAATCTTTAATGACTCTATGGAATACTGAACCCTTGTAGCCAACAATTTTATCTTCAGGAACTGCCTAAGTAGAAAGTTCAGGGTCATATCAAAAATATTAACACTAGTTTTTTTTGTTACATCTTTATTATAGTGGCTTTGATGAGATACAGAAAATTGCCTCGAAAAGAAAAAGACATTTTTCAGATATATTGTCTGGCAATCTAGTTGCTGTTTCATACACAAGCAATTTTTACAATTCAATATACAGAAGCCATTTATCCATTTTTATTCAAACAGAATTAATTTATCTAATACATGTAACTAGAAATAATAAAAAAATACATAAACAAGCATA
This sequence comes from Maratus michaelseni, assembly GCA_963931845.1. Taxonomy (NCBI): domain Eukaryota; kingdom Metazoa; phylum Arthropoda; class Arachnida; order Araneae; family Salticidae; genus Maratus; species Maratus michaelseni. Next base: position 269,577,086 of record OZ007593.1, read on the forward strand.
ATAGTTCAATAGGTTAGTTTTCAGTGCTGTTTATATCATTTGGTAACAAATCTCACTTAGGCCCGAATAACACCACACATTTAAAAAAATGCCAAGGTCCCAACAAAGAACTACACCCCCCCCCCCTCCCTTTTTCAAATAGAAATCATTGAGAATTAATTTCTTATATTTCAAGAAAAAGTACATTTCCCAGCCTACTCAATTAGGATAAAACCAGATAGTAGACAGTGGTGAAATTTCATAAAACACTGGTAAAATCCTGGAAAAAAAAGTTACACTTTTTTATGCATAACTTTGCATAATTGTATATCAAATGTCCTTAAAATATGTTTAGCCCTCCTTTTTTGCATAAAGTAGAGGCATTACAGTTTATTTTAGCTCATACTATTGTGATGTTGAATATTTTGAAAATTAATGACCTTCATTGTTCTAAACGATAGATGGAAAATTAATCTTTTCTGGCAACATAATGTTTAGCGTTTTAGGAAAGATGTATCAGTATGTTTTAATTATAAGAATTTGCGAATATTTGAAAAAACACTACAGACTGAGCAATTTTATATTTCCTTATATATCTTTATCCAAAAAGTTTGAAATCTAATAGAATCCAGTCAAATTAATAAATGAGAGGAACAGTTTGTTATCTAACTTTTACAATTACATTTAATTGCTATTTTTTATTTTGAGAAAAATTCTGTTTTATTATTTAATTATTTTACTCAATAAAATGTACAAAATGGCTTTAATTTTATATGGAGATTTATAAATTTGCATTATATGGTACCCGTTGACTCTGCAGTTCATAAAAACACACAACCTCTGTTATTTAGTAATGCAATTTTTCATTCTGACAATTAGCTCTTTTTTGGAAGACTCAGAAAGCCCGCTCATATGAGCTGCCAGAGTTAAGAAACACATAGATGCCGACTGCTATGATATTTGGCCACTTCTATACCAAAAATTATTCTTTGACTTATTTAATAATAATGATGTTTTAGCCATAGAAATTTGTTGCTAAATAGGTGATACTTCTGCGAAGGAAATATTGAGCCATGTTAAGGTGGCTAGGATGAGATATCATGAATATTTAAATAAGAAAAAGAAAGAAAATTATAAAGCAAGCAAAAAAGAAAAGGCTGTAGCTAAAATTAAATTGTTAAAAGACAAAAAATTGAAAGTTACATAACAAACGGTTTCTGAAGCAACACAAATGACATGGTAGTAGAAATGTCAAAAAATATTTGTATGGTTGATATGTGAAATCTAATTATATCAATAAAATGTTACTTTGAATCCATCCAAATTGTATTTTTTCAATTTTTATATTTTAAATATCAAATAACAGATTTTTAGTTTCAATTTTATAGATTACTTTTATTTTCAGAGGTATATTTAATCATTAAGATCTAGAATTGCTATTAATAAATAAGTTTTTTTTTTTTTTTTTTGAAAACACCGATTGCCAAAAACTGTAGCAGTTGACAGTTATGGAAACAGTTTTTGAATCTGAACATCTGGTGAGCATATGTCTCTACTTTCTTATAAAGATACTTTGTGGAACACCAGCACATTTATCTAGTGGAAATTTTGGATGTAAGATAAAATTGGTACAAATAAGAATACATCACAGTGTATAGGTGAAAATTAGCAGTCACCACTCGCCACGTGGCGATTAAAGTTTAAAAGTTGGCGAATAAAAAATCAGCCATCGATCGCCGATTGAAATACACCATTTTTCATGGAAATATGCATCTCTACATTGATTACATCTAATTAGAGAACTGGTTAATTCTTTTTCCTACCAGATGCAAACAGATTTCAACGACTTAGCTGTATTTTCAATATTTCGGCTTTTTCTCATGTGCTCTTTAGTTGGATTATTTTTTCAAGAAATAGTTTTATTCTGCAAAATATATTCATCAGCTTTGATTCCACATGCATTTCTAGTAATTTATTCCTTTTTTTCCCCCCACCGGATACAAGCAGATTTTAAGGACATTTCAGTATCTTCAATATTTCGACTCCTGCCACATGCTCACCAGTTGGATTATTTTTCTTCGAAAGATACTGTTTAATCATGTGAAATACATTCATACTCATACAATAGGTATAAAACTCTTATAGAAAAATATGTTATACAAATACAACGATTATAATTTATCTAGATGTCTAGAAAGTTTGAAACATTATAGTGGCAACTAACTTTAAAAAGTGGCCACTAATGAAACTGAGTCTACTGGCCACTGGCTACTAACTAAATTTCCCAGTTTTCACCTATATAACAGTTTTATGCTTAGACTACCCTGTTGCACAGATTAACATTTAAAGAGAGTAAGAAATTTAAATTTGTTATTTCTGCACTACAAGTTCCATTTAACTGGTTTGCTGAGCTTAACAAAAAATTAGATAACATAATGAATAGAGGAAAGTATATCCAACAAATAAGAGCGAAATATGCCTGTCCAGTATATCGTTGGGATAGCTCAGTAGGGAGAGTGTTGGTACGGCAAACCAAAGTACACAGGTTAGAGTCCTGGTCCCGGTATATTTTCGCTCTGTAGGAAAAAATCTCAACTATGATACTCCAACTATTGGATATAATTAGATAACAGTTCTACTAAACCGGCTGAATCACACTACTCTGGGAAGAGCATCAAAATAAATTTTTATTTTGTAAACTACAGTATGAAGTTTCATTTGATTGTAACTGAATATGGTAGATTGATTTCTTTAATAATTAATATTTTTTTCTAAAAAAATTCTTGGGCAATTCCCTGTTATAAGGGCCTTGGCAAGAGGAAAAAATTTTATATTTTACGTACTATCTGTGCCAGGAAGATAGATTACCAAAATTGGTTGCCAGTCATCAATAACACTTATATGTGGACTTCTGTTTTCAAAATCATTTTAACACTATTCGAGAATTATTAAGTCTGTTAAAAGATTTAACTAAATTTATATGAAAGGCAAATTACATTGCATTACATAAATCTCAACAAAAATAGTTGAACATGGTATTTTCTTATGTTAAATTTTAGTAAGTATTTAAATTTACATCTACAGATTATTAATTAATCAAACTTTAAACAAGAAGGATTCTTAAATATGGTTAAATTAAAATGCGACGAAAGAAAAAAACATCTGAACAACTAAAAACGGTACTTCTCTATTATCCCGTCAACCCAGGGCCGTAGCTAGGGGGGTGCCAGGGGGGGCTCAGCACCCCCTGAAAATTTTTGAGCCCCCCCTGGGAAAGTTGCCAAGGACACTAAATGAAATTCTATTTCTAAAATAGTGTGTTAAAAAATTGAACTTAGTTTTTGGGGCTTTTTACAGTTTTGCATAAATACTAAATTATAGTATTTATTTAAAAACTGCAAATAAGTGCTTCAATAGGCGCGCATCCTATCTGCACATACTCAGAATTAACAACCTTTTGCTGATGCAAACATTGACTTTTACATAAGTTATATACTGAAATTTTTCATTTTGCAGCGTTTTCCATTATTAACATAAAACAAAGTTATTCTAATGAGTTTGATAGTAAATATAATGCTTATGATAAACATTATGTTTCGTATTTGAGTCATCCTAATTTAAAATATATATAAGATCCTTGATTTATAAATCATACTAATGAAAAAAAAAGCTAATAGCCAATTTAAATACAAACATTTGACTAAACACAAAAATAATTTTAAAATGCAAAATACTTTCTTGGTTTTTCTAATGTTTGTTATCCTATAAAAACATAACTTTAGAATTCTTAAGAGCAGGGAATATTCAGAAAAAAAAATTAAAGATTGCAACTCTTTTGACACAGGTGAACTGACAGCTTTTTATTTACTTATTGACATCATCACTTATTTCACTAGTTGTCTGAGTGCAACGAAGACTCATACACAGCGCAGTATTACTTTGCCCCATATATAGCTACGATGGATATTAAAACCTTTCGTCAAGCATAACTCAAAAAATATTTAACGGATTTCGTTCAAATTTTTACAGCAGGTACCTATAATGGTGACAACGTCGTCTATTTATTACCAAGAATGCAAGAATAAATGGCAAACTGTTTGGAAATTATATTAAAAAAATAGATAAAAAAGCACAATTAAAGTACATACGTCACCAACATTTTGTGCGTACGTCATTTTCACTGGCGGGATATATTCGTAATCAATCGGATTCCAAAAGTTCATGGAGCATGGAACAAAAAAATATGCACTCACTAATATTCAGTACAATAAAAGGTACTTTTCGGTTAGCCAGGCGCCAGTGTATAAGTACCAGTGATATATATACACACACATATGTATATATATACCGTAAAATACCGTTAATCCGCCCTTCCCGATTAAGCGCCCCCCTCCCACTTTGTAAACAAATTGGAAAATTCAAAAAATCCCGAGAAAGCGTCCTCCCCAAAGAAATTTCGCCATGCACGTCAAGATCAACACCAAAAATTTTATCTCCGGAGTGTTTTTTTTTTCCGACGGATCAGAAAGTCGTGACGATTGATTGATATATCGAAAACATGTACAAACGCATTGTCGATCTGTAAAAGCAATATAACCAAACATTAGTTTTGCTGTAAAATTATCTCCATGGCGATATGAAGGTAATAAAAATATCGATAGTGAAAGTTTCTCATGAAATAAGTTTAAAAAATGTGTGTTTGATGCTGTGTGGAAAATATTTTGATTAAAAGAGAATCTATTTATTTTATTAAAGAATTTATAGTCGTATTTAACATTATTATGAACACGAATCACAAAAAATATCGATTGATTGATCAGATCAATCGATTTGTCGATACACAATCGAATTTGTAGTGCAATTTGTGCTATCTTTGTGGTAGTAATTTTTTTTGTTTTAATAATCTGACAACACTACCAATTTGTTCTATATGTTCTCAATTTTCGTGATTTGTATTATTTATTTAACATTTATAGATACGAAATTATGATAAAAAAAAAACAGTTATTTAATCTCCCTAACTTACAACAGATGGCGACACCACATAAAATGTTACTAGTTCTCGAAATTACTTCAGGACATTTTCAACTGCAATTTCTCAGTGTTTTTAATTATTTTAAATTATTAAGTTCCTTTTATTTTTCTGTTACCATATTAATGACAGATATTAGTGTTATTATTTATCTAAACACATTCCAGTTTCAAAGCGTCTGAAATCCAGAATTTTCTATAATTTGATATTACCATTAATCGTGAAGTTATACTGTTTTTCTATTTTGTCTATCATTTTGTTTTCAAAATGTTTTTCTTTTGTTACTTTATTAAAATAATGGATGCTTTGTGATGATCAGCCATTAGCATCTCCCCCCACCACCACCCATAAATATCATACACTACAGTTTTAATACCGTGTAAGCGCCCCCCCCTGCTTATTTTATGACTTTTCGTCATGTTTAGGGGGGCGGATTAACGGGATTTTACGGTACACATACACACACACACACACACATATATATATATATATATGTGTGTATATGTAAATATGTATGTATACATATATATTTATCTATGTATTCGTTCATATATCACTGGCGCCCAGCTAACCGAAAAGTACCCAATAAAATATATTTCATTTTTTTTTTTTTTTTTTTTAAATGGAAAATTAATCTGGAATTTTTTCTGTTTGCAAGAAAAAACCCGCAATAACTTAGTATTATATAATATTGTGTGTTTTATAATAAATTAATCACTGTGTGTGTTTTATAATAAAATAAGGTAAAGATGTCATATACGCACCACATTGGCGCGATTACAACAAAATGGCAATTTTATGCCAAACATGGTAACCCGGTTATTTTGTTTATGTGTTAATAAGTGTTAATATTTACGATTTATTGTGATATTTATATTTATTATTATGTTTATTATTTATAACTGTTCATTTGTTATCGCATGCTATTTGTAACGGTACTTCTCTATTATCCCGTAGACCACTTTTCATAACAAAAAAACTATCGCCAAACTGTAAAATTAAACGCCAAAAATGCAGTCCCATTCACTTGATGTCAGAAGTATTATAAGTGTTTGTTATGTCTTCAAATAATTTTTAATTCGACATTTGCGTGGATTTTTCATTATGTTTTACTGATTTACGAGTTATTTCATTAATTAAAATAACAATTGTGTCCTTAAATTCTTATATTGTATTTATTTTATTTTTTTTAATATTCCAATGGCAACATTCTCCGATTTATTTGGCGTTACAGTTTGGCGATAGTTTTTTGTTATGAAAAGTGGTTGACGGGATAATAGAGAATTACCTTTGTAACTAATATTCAAAAACAAAGTTTTCGCCAAATTGGCGTGGGGGGGGGTAATCGTGCCAATGTGGTGCGTATATGACATCTGTGCCTAAAATAATTTCTGTGTGCTTAAAATAAAAATTGTGTGTGTTTTATAACGTAATAAACTCAAACTAGCATGCTGTTTTAGCAATCTTGGCCGAACGGGTTCTCAAAAACGGGGTTTTCTGGCCAAAATGGCGGAAACAAAAATCGCGCCTATCCCAGTGCGCTAGCGACAGCTGTTCCAAAAATATTTATATCAAGCGTATAATGTTTTACATTTTTATACGGAACACTTCTCCATTTAAAGATTTTAAATGCTATTTACATCAGATATTTCTTTCTTGAGGTTCCCAAAAGTTAATTTAGGTATGTTTTTCGTTCGTTTATTAATTTTTTACAATTTCCCCCCTGACAATAACAATTATTTATCACAAAAATACCTCTTAGGTTTGTTAAATATGTTTGTTTATGTATTTTCATTACTTATTAAAATTTCGAAAATGGCGATAAAATTTTATTTTAGCATCGTATTTATGTTTTTAAGATGGTGCAAAAACATGGTTAATAAAAGTACGTTTGTAAATATTAGAAAAACATGTTTTTCTGCTCTCTGGAAAAAATTGATAAGATGCTAAAGTAGATGCTTTTAGTAAGATGCTTTTTTTAAAGTAAATGCTTTGGTAAGATGCTTTTGATACCATGTTTAATTTTTTCGCCAATCGAGCCAACCGGCACAGGATACGGAACTTTTCCCCATTCAGATACACAGGCAAGGTTGATCTCAAACAACAGTAAAACTAGCAACAACATTGTTTTAACTCTATAAGAGTTACAATAATGATATTAAATGCTACGATTGGCTTTGGGCCCGATTACGGTAGTTTCCCCTGGAAAAAACTGTAGAAGTCTTTTACATTTTTTTCGAATGAAGCTCGGTGAACAAAGTATTAATTAATAATACAAACAACACTAACAAACATGGAGGCAAAAATTTGAATTCAAATGTATATATTTGTTAACCTTTCCCCCTCCCACCAACTCTTCAAAAAAAAAAAGAAAAATAAAAAGAAAGTTACAGCATTGAATTTAAAATGGCGTTAAGCTACGCTTTCTGACTTAAGCAATTAACTGCAAACCCGATAATGAAACTTTCACTTAACTATAAAATGTATGTAATAGCCCAGAGGATACTTCCCAGTTTAACGGACCTTGGGGCTTTCTTAAAAAGCTTGACGCAATTCGGGTTTAAGAAGTTGACATTTATTGCCAAATGATATAAACAATTATGAAAATAAAACTGATGAATTATTATGCTGGTTTACGCATGTACTTTTAAAAATTGCATCTGATTACATTTATTAGATGAATTACTTCTGTTTGCATTTAATAGCAGGTAAACGGCTTCTGTATATTGAATGAATTGTGAAACTATTGGGAAGAAGTAGAAATACGAGTAAACAAACGGGTAGATAGATGGGTAGTGAGATGGGTAGAGAGATGGTTAGTGACAGAGATAGGCTAACGGGTTACGAAACAAATAGGCAGGCGGGTAGCGAGACAGGTTAAAAAAAGGGTTGACAGAGGGGTAGCGAGATGGGTAGAGAGATGGTTCACGAGACGGGTAGCGAGACGAGTAGTAAGAACGATATACAGGCAGGTAGTGTAAAGGTTGAGAGACGGGTTGCGTGATGGATAGAGAGACGGGCAGACAGAAGAGCACAGAAACGAGTTGACAGATGGGTAGAGAGAGGAGTATGTACACAGACAGGCATGTCGAGAGACTGGTAATGAAACGGGAAGCAAGACAAGTAGAAAGATAGCGAGACGGGTAAAGAGTTGGGTGGAGTTTGGGTAGAGGAAAAAAAATAATTCAAATGTAAATATTTGTCACAAAGAAAATGTTGCAATAATGAAATTAAATTTGCGTTAAGCCACGCTTGCTAAAATACGCTATTGGCTGAAAATCTGATTACGTAACTTTAAAAAGCTTGGCGTTTTATAAAATCAAGCAAAAAAAAATGAGATTATTTGCCAAATGTTAAAAACAAATCAGATGGATGGTACTTATTTTCTATTTTTTTTAACAGTGTATATGGATTTATGTATGATATTTTGCAATGCTATCATTTAATTTTCTCTTTTTCATTATGTCGTAATTGTTATTCCAATGTTCTTAATAATATCACTCAGACTAATCCCTTTGAGGGAAGTACTAGTATAATTATACACTGAAAATTTTCATTCTGCAGCCAGTGAAGTAGGCGTTAAAAATCCAGAGGGCATACGCTGTAGGCAGAGGGTATACCCTACATATATATATATGCTATAGTGTTTTTGAGTAGAGGGTATCCGCTATTCCTTAAAATAATCCAGAAGGTATACCGTAATCGTATCCACCGTGTATCCTCCATTACATTCTCGTCTACAGCTTTTACTTTTCTTATCATCAAATAAAGTTATTATAAACAGTTTAATAAGAAATGTAGTGCCTACAATATGAATATGCAATAATTTATCTCTCTATATAGTACTTTGATCATATATATCTGTGTTTGTGCATGCATGTGTCAGCGAGAGAGAAATAGTATGAGCCCCCCTTACATTTTCTTGAGCACCCCCTGTTGTTTACTTCTAGCTACATCCCTGCGTCAACCACTTTTCATAACAAAAAAAGCTATCGCCAAACTGTAACGCCAAATAAACGGGAAAACATTGCCATTGGAATATCAAAATAAATAAAATATAAGAATTTAAGGACGCAATTGTTATTTTAATTAATGAAATAACTAATAAATCAGCAAAACATAATGAAAAATACACGCAAATGTTTAATTAAAAACCACTTGATGACATAACAAACATGTATAATGCTTCTGACATCAAGTAAATGGGACTGCATTTTTGGCATTTAATCTTACAGTTTAGCAATAGTTTTTTGTTAGAAAAAGTGGTCGACGGGATAATAGAGAAGTACCCTAAAAACAAATATCTACTTTTTAAATATTGGTTTAATAAGTTAGCTAAGATCTATGGCAAAGTACACAAATTTTGGACTTGTTACAACAGATTGCCAAGACAGATAAATCAAAATGTATTGGAAGTCAATTCTTCCTCCAGAAATGTATAAAATATAATGCATTTGTGAATGAGATTCTACCTCCCTCATATGACTTGCCCTTTCTTATTTGAATATGCTGTCTGCATTCATTTACATTACATAATACAATTATTTAATGAACAATTTCTTTTCATGGGAATCAGAATATTCTCATATTTTTGGTGTAATAGTACCATATTCCTGGAAATAAAGAATAGTTTCTATTTTAGTTTTTTAGAAATCCTCCAAATGCCATTAAAAATGCAGAATATAAAAAATGTAGAAAGAAATAAAGTTAAAACAAATCACAATTAAAAATGCAGACTATAAAAAGATGAAAAAAAGGTTACTATAGTTAGTATAATCGACACTGTTGTTAGCATGGCATATCTGACCTGGCATGGATAATACCAAGGCTTCACTCGATCTAACAGGCTCTAACAAAAGTATCAAATACAATAGGAGCGCTGGAATCAAAATATAGTTCTGGCTGTGGCTACCGCAAGAAATTGGCGCTGACTGCCCACCTCATCAGTCAAGGTTTCTCTCGATCTTCTTGTTATTTGTAGTTAGGTTTTGGATATGATTTGTTGTATAAAATTAGAAATTTTATTTTCTTTTTAGAATCAATATGGTATATTGTTATGTACCGTAAAGCCGTTCATCATCTCGAAATAAAGAAGGCGTTAATTATGACATATTAGTTAGTAATGTCTACAGACATCTATATAAATATTTTTCTCCTTTTTTCCCTAGATTTACCTACAACAAATTTGAAATTTGCCAGCATTGCCATTGTCTCAGGCTATATAGTGAAAATTATCGAAGGAACTGTAGACTGTGAAACTTGTCTGTTACACGTACAGACAATGGATTGCAATGCTCCAACCTTCAGTTTGATTAAAAATCAAGGCAAGGGTGGCCTTACATATCCAAAACAACAATTTATTTCTGTAATTTCAATTATTCTGGACTTTATAGAAAAGCTATTCCATTTCTGAAAACAACAGGCGTTATAAAAATTCTTTATGATTTTATTTATCCCGAACTCCTAAATTGCCCATTATGGAAATGCCATTTGAATGATCACCATCAAAATTTGTGCTCACGTATTTGCAACAAAATAATACCCATAATTTTGAAAAATATGGCAAAAAAATATAACTAATAAAGCAAATATAAAATTCTGGCAACATTCTTTATCTAGAAAATTTTTAAAGTTTACATAATTTTTAATTTTTTTTTTTTTTTTTTTTTTTTTACACTTGAAATCTTTACAGAAATATAAATATGTAAATGCGTATATAAATGTATTCAGTTTTTGTTCACTTTTTCACGGAATTTGTACCCACACTCATCTCTATATAAAATATATAAGTGTATTCAATATAACACTATTATTAGCATTATTTTTGTACTTCTGCTTCAGCTTTAATAAATTTTAGAGATTTGCATATTAGCAATCAATTGTGTACACAGCTGCACATTAAAAAGTATAATTTAAAAATAATCTATACTCGTGTGATGAATAAAATGCTTTATCTGTATATGAATGCAAAAACGGTTGTTTTTCTTCTGTTATTGATATATTGTAATACATATATTATTTTTTTTATTGCTGTTGTTGAGCTTCTTTTCCGAAAGTTGGACGATATTGATAATGCTGAGTATGTAAATATTTATATGTTCTGAGTATACAGCGGTACATTATTGTTCAAAACATAAAATTTTATGCTTAGATTAGTTATTTGTACTTAATTCTGTCAGTTAATCAGACAAAATAAGCAGAATATGATGTATTATGGCTCTTTAAATCGTACGGATGAGGTGGGCAATCAGCGCCATCTGTCGACTTTTCTGGTCCTTTAAAGATTCCAGCAAAACTGGCGTTTGTTAGGGCCGTATACAGCGCAGAAGAAGGGAACAGTTCAGAAGAAATGAAGCTGATCGAGTTAGGCCGTGATAATACCAGTGAAGGGCATAATGAGTTATATTTTGATATTCGAATGAATCATTCGGGTATGCACAAAAGCATGGCTGCCAACATTCAAATTTTTTTTTAATCAATTACAACCAGAAATTTTGTGAAAAAGGAAAAAAAAGAATTAAATTAAGAGCCACATATAAATAGCAAGTTATTTTTATGTGGCTCTTAATTCTTTTTTTTACAAAATTTCTGGTTTCAATTGATTAAAGATAGGCAGCTATGCTTTTGTGAATACCTGAATGATTCATACGAATATGAAACTAACTCATTCGGCCCAACACTAGTTAGGGCTTAATTTGCATCAGAGCTCACCTGATGCAAATGCACCTAATTTGCATCAGAGCTTCTCTGTTTTTAATAAATATTTAAATATAGGCCAGAATTCACCAGAGCTCCTAAATACTGAGCTCTGGAGCCCAGTACAATAACACTTCTGAAAAACTAATCCTAAATTACTCTTTCCTTTCCCTCCCATCTCCAATCTTTTGTATCAACACTTATATGCGACTTAATGTGTCTCACACATAAGAAATGAAGATGAAATGGGCTTGATTTTTATATCAGTCTTCGTGTTTGGGCAGGCTCAAGCTCAATACGCCTTAAATTCAAAATTTTATTTATTCATGTATAGAAAAAAAAAAACCTTTTCCCTCTTAAAAATCAGGTATTCCATTTCAAATCATTTTAATGCTATTTTGATCAGAATAAAGAGTAAAAAAGTGCACTAGAAAAAAGCATACCTTGAAGAAAGCGCACCGATAAAACATCCACCTAAAATTACAAAGTTATTACAATATAAATACACACACACACATATATATATATACAGTATAGAACCATTTATCCAGAATGGCTGGGGTCACACGTATTCCGGATAACTGGTTTTTCTGGATAACTGGTTGGGCATTAAAGCAACATGTATTTGTAGAATATATGTGGCTCTGTCATTGTTTCTGATTTCAAATTATTTACTAGATTCCACAGATTAAGAATCAGATCCAATCAAGATCAATGATTTATTCAGATTTGAGAAAAGACAATTTATTGGAATCCCTTGTTTCTGCATAATACTTCCCCAACAACATTTCTGCATAAAAATCAAAACTCCCAATATCTAACTATATATTCTTTCATTTAAAATCCTAGATATTGGTATTAAATTATACCATGCATGTGAGTAATGTATCAAACAATGAACATGTCAAACTAGCACTGTGGCACTTTTTTTCTGGAGAAATTCTGAAATCAGTCAACTGGAATTATCATTCTGGATAACTGGTTTTCCGGTTAACTGGATTCCGGATAAATGGTTCCATACTGTAATATCTAGAGATTGCTGCACAGCTAGCTTTATGCATCCAGTGTTTCTTTTTTCAGTTATTGTACGCAAAACGTATATATATAAGTTACTAACCGCTGATTGAATGAGTTTCATGCATTCAAAAAATCAGGCATCTCGAGATTCTCCCCAATCATAACCTGTGTGCTTATATATATATATATATATATAGATAGATAGATAGTGAAAAAAAAATTCTGATGTAGGTGTGCTTTTTTCCAGAGAACTTTTGTTGGTACGTTTTTCCTGCGATTCACGGACGGTTGTTAGTACTGCAGAATATTAGTGCTCGAGTACTTTTTTTCTTAGACATTAAGACATGCACTAGATGATACACAAGTACTGAAAATTTTTACGTGAATTTTCTGGCAGCCTACTTTCACTGTTTCATGCCCACAAGCAGTTTTTTTTGCAATATTTATGCAAATAATTCTCATAAAGAAAATATTACCTCATTTTTATGCTTGGTGCATAATTCCACAAAATTTTTCACAGTTTTTGGAACTGTTTTGCCAAATAAACCGATTTCAATTCTACCAGTCGGCTCTCCACCAATGGTAATATCAAAATATACCTAAAACAGAAAAATATCGGTAAACATTACTGTAACATGAAAGCCTCATTAACAAACTAATAATCATTCTTAACGAAATCTAACAAAATAATTAAATTCAAATTATGAAAGAAAGCCAGTAAAATACATTAATTAAATATGATGATTAGAAACGTTAAATCAATAAACGTGCACATGAATGTGACGTGGGTATTCATAATATAAAAAATATTTAACACTATACCATATCTGTAACTTTAGGTCCTTTAGGTTGTTTATTATCAGCTGCAGTTGTAAAATCATTGGGCCAAAACACTAATAACGCTAATAGACACAATCGAAACATTTTGGAAATGAAAGCAATAAAGCTAGGCACTTATTGAACAAGCTGAACACAATTATCAAGAAATCATCGAATACTGTAATTGAAAAGTCAATTTGTAGCAAGATGACAACAAAAGTACACGATTTAAAAGGCCGATGAAATGATTTTTTTTTCCACCAGTCAGCCGGTATGTGCTTTGCATGCGTGTTTTTTTACTATTGGTGGATGTCGATTGATGTCGATTCAGTTATCGATTAATTCACTTGCATGCAACACTGGCTAAAAATCTGGAAACCAGCCTTTTAGCCGAAAGCAGAGTTTTTGCGCATGCTCTTTCATAAAAGGATTGTTGCATTTTTAGTTATACCCTATTAAAAAGATTACAACCGTTGTTTATTTTACAAAAAAGTTAATTTTGGGATGAAATATTATAATCTAAAAGTGACAATTAGCCTCTAATCGCAAGAAATGAAGTGATTATTACTTGCTTTAGATAATTCCTTATATTAATATGTAAACTGTTTAAAACAAAAAACTGAAATGTAGAGACGCGTTTTCCTTGTTTGTTGATTTCACTTATCACTGTCATATGGTCATTTCAATATTGACATTCAAAATGATGAATTTTACAGAAAATAGTCATGCTACTATTTTGTTGGAAAAATTATGGAGCCAACGCGAAGCAGGTCGTTTCTGCGATGTTGTTTTGCATGTACAGGGCCAGAAATTCCTAGCTCATCGTAATGTCTTGGCTTCATGTAGTCCATTTTTTGACTCGGTATTAAAATCACGTAAAGTAAATAAGGAGCAACTTACCATTACTTGTCAAAATATTGATGCATTCCTACTACTTCTGAACTATATGTATACCGGTGCAGTTGTCATAGATAAAAATAATGTTTCAGAATTGTTGAGATTAGCTAATCATTTTCTTGTTGCTAAACTGAAAGCTTATTGTGCTGAATATTTAGATCGTTATTTAGATCAAACCAACTGCTTAATGGTCAAGGATATGGCAGAAAAGTATAATCTACCGGTTCTTTTAAAGAATGCATCCACTTTTATTCATAATCACATTATTGACATATTAAAACAGAGTGAAGTACTAGAATTTAGCATGTCAAAATTGGAAGTATTTCTTAAAGAGAAGCAGTTTAATGTTACACCGCAAGTCTTGTTCAGTTTTCTTTGTAAGTGGGTGGGACATGATGTTGAAAAGCGAGAAAGCAATTTTCATACTTTACTCTCATTTATAAGCTGGGATTCTATTGATCGTCAATTTCTGGAAGATCAGTTAAAGAACAGTGATTTTTTAAAAAATAATCCGAGATGTATGTATATTCTGTTGCATTCATTAAAAGAAAATAATATAGATATGTCTGAGTTTAAAGAGCTCTATGACTCCCTTCAAGACAAATTTAGTGAAAAGATTATTATTTGGATACATGGTCAAAACTCCAGTGATTCTCCCAATTCAGGAAATAAAACTTCTCAGCAAACCATTATCATAGAATCATTTACAGAAGAAAATGCCCCTATTACGGTAGCACCATTAGAAAAAGAATCATCCAGGGAATTATCTAAAGAAGTATTGAAGGAAAATAATACTGTTTCTCAGTGTGATGAAAAAGAAATTAAAGATAATAGTGACAGCAGTAATATGAATTTTGATGATATTGCTCCAGATTTTAGTATGTCACATGATGATTCAGATGCAGATGATAATAAAAGCTCTGAAGAAAAAGATTCAGCTCCAATCAATAAACAGAAAATTACCAAACAACCAATTACTGATACCCCCACTGTTAAAAAAAATATATCTGTAAAGAAAATTCTTCAGAAGCGTAAAACTGTCCCTCCAATTAAGATATCAAGAAAATCTGGTAGTATATCAGCAACACCTGTTAAATCAACTGTTAAAACCAACAAACAAAGTTCAAAAAATTCAAAGTCATCAGCTGAAACCAATAATAACAAGGATAATGAAAATGAAGTTAAAAAGTATTATGTATCTGAAACAGATACTGATGATGATGATGATGACGAAGATGGTGGAGATAATGATGTTAATGCTGATGATGATGCCAGCTCAAGTGCTACTGATTCTAGTGTTCATGAATCTGTAAATGGATATGGCAGCAAGTTAAAGTGGAAAGATGGTGTTAAATGTCCTAACTGCTCATACATCGCTCATAGTTCTGTTAGATTAGAACAACATGTATCTCGTATCCATGCTAAAGATGTAACATATAAATGTAAAGTTTGTGAGTTTACATGTAAGTGGAATAGAGAATATTATTTACATATGAAAACTCATTTTCAAGGACCACCTTTTCGTTGTGAACAATGTGAATATACTTGTGACAGAATTCAGTTTTTATTGTCTCATCAAATGAGACATACTGATGAAAGACCTTTTAAATGTGATGAATGCGATCATCGATGTCGTACCAAGGCTAATTTAGATTGTCATATGAGATGTCATACTGGTGAAAAACCATATCAGTGTGATCACTGTGAAAGAAGATTTGCTATAAAAGCTAGTTTAGACCAACATCTTGCTTCACATCGAGAAGATCGACCTTTCCTGTGTGATGCATGTGGATTTAGTACAAAATATCAATCTCATCTCTTTTCGCATAAAAGAATTCATACAGGGGATGTTTTTCGTTGTCAATTTCCTAATTGTACATATAGCACTCCTAAAAAGAGTCAATTAGGATCTCATCATCGAACACATACAGCCGTCCGTTCTCATATATGTTCGATTTGTGGTAGAGCTTTCATAGAAAAAAGTCATTTGGTGAGGCATGAACGTATTCATTTAAATGAGAAACCATTTAAATGTGAGCATTGTGACTATAGTAGTTCAAGGCGCGATAAGCTAAAAGAACATTTTCGTAAGCATCATGGAGAAAATGCCACAGCCAAGGGACCTTATCGTCCTCGAAAGCAACGTAGGGCAGAATTTGATGCTCTTGGTTATTCTCCTACACACAAAAGTCTTCCTACTGAATCTGATAATAATCAAATTATGCCCCAGCAACATATCGAAATCCAAACTGGTTTACCAATTAGTGTAACTAATCCTTCATCTGCACCTATAGTATATGCTTATGACTCTTCACACCAAGATAACCTTCATACACATACTGTTACTTTACAACAAATGGATGTAGCACACAATTACCAAGTCTTTATGGAACAAAGACATCACCAGCCTCCCCATCATCATCATCTGCAGCATACACACCTTTCTCACGGTCATCCACATGTTGGACCTGCACCTCCATTAGCCGTTCCTGCTATGATGACTGATCAAAACAGAGTGAATGTGGTTACTGTTACTTCTCATGATGGAACAAATGTAGTTACTCCTCAGACGGAATATAGTCCATATTTATCATTCATGTAGAAAAATTTTCGTTTGTTCTGTGTAAGTTTTTCATCCTGTGACAACAAGTGTAATTCATGTTTTTTTTTTTTTTTTTCAAATTATGGTTGGAATTTAGCCCATTTTTTGCATTTTATAAAAACGCAATTGCTATGCTTTTAAAAAAGTAACATGATTTTATGGTAGAATATTATTTATTTGTATGTACTCTAAGGTGATAGTGTATGTTAAATTCATTTTTGAATGTGTAACATCCTAGTACATTTCATCAACCTGATTTAAAACAAAGAAATGTCTCAGATTAGACATTGTTTATAGCATTTATTGGTACTTTTCGGTTAGCCGGGCGCCAGTGATATATATATACATGTATATATATGCACACACACATATACACATATCTACGTATACATATATATACATGCACATATATATACACATATTGTATGTATATTTAAACATATATATGTATATACATATGTATTTATGTATGTACATATATCACTGGCGCCCGGCTAACCGAAAAGTACCCATTTATTTTTAAATATGATTATGTGATTATGTTTGAGCTCTAAAATAAAGAGAGGGCGACTCCATCCCAATCTTGGCTAAATATGAAACATACATAATTAAAATTAGATACTTCTTTGTCATACAGGTCTTGGCATGTAAGAAAAAAGGTGGTGTTGAATTTTGCAAGAAAAGCAACATTTTCAAAAGCACTTTCGGGCAACCTTTATTTACATTTTAAAAATTGCATCATATTGTCGTATCGTTATGAAATAACTTAGTCTTTCCCCTCTAGGCGTTTTCGAGAGGACATAGTGCCCTGCTCGTTTTTTTATAGTTGTAAATGCGCACTGCCCATTTTTATATAGCTGGAAATGTGCCCTGATTATTTTGGGTTCGAAAAAATTTGCAGTCGTGAATTTAACCAAAAGGTTGCGGGAAAATATCGCAAAATTCATCTATTGGTCGCGAGTAAATATTGCAAAATTAGTCTATTGGTCGCGAGTAAATATTGCAAAATTAGTTTATTGGTCGCAAGACCCTCCCCCCCCCCCCCCTGCAAAATTCACTTATCGGTCACAAGAGAAAACTTCAAAATTCGGCAACCGGTAGCAGGAAAATATCCTGAAATTCATCAGTCAGTTGCGGGAAAAATCACGAAACTATTCAGTCAGTCATGGGAGAAAAATAGCAAAATTCGTCCATTGATTGCGTGAGAAAAATCGCTAAATTTGTTAACTGATTGCGGCAAAAAATAGAGAAATTCATATATCTATCACGAAAGCACATTTATTTTTCTTAGAACGCTGTATTGAAATTTGTAAAGTAGCATAGAGAGAGAAAAAATGACTAATTCGTGTTCCAGATTTTTTTTTTTTTTTTTAAATAGTAAATATTAAGGTATTTTTGGCTTAGATGCTTTACACTGACGCTAAAAAAAAAAAAAATTAATCTGTTAAAAAAAAGAAAAAAGTCGCCAAACTTTGGGGACTGTTTTTTCTTTTATGGCAACCCGGCTATTAAGCTTGTATTTAGTTACTGGTTGAAATTTGTTATTGTAATCTGTATTTGTGTGGGTGTTAAGGGAAATGTTTGTGCATGTCTGTATTACGTCATTGATGATGAAAAGTAGAGAAAACGTGATTGGTTGTAGAAGAACGTTCTATTGCACGCTATTGGTTGCAGAGTCACGTATTATAGAACCATATATGGGAGGGGAATAAATTTGCATAGAAGAATGACGTAGGTAATGTATTTTCCGAGGCTAACGAAAAAGAAAGGCTACCGCGGTACTTTACGCGTATCTTTTTTTACAGACCGCGGGAGTCACGTGATGCTCGAATGCACCAATGCAGGTGTACGAAAAGAGCATCACGTCACTCTAGCGGTCTGTAAAAAAAGATAAGTGGAATGCACCGCAGTAGCCTGTCTTTTTCGTTAGCCTCGTGTATTTTTTATTAAATTTATGTTAAAAAAAATTTTTTTTCGTTTATTTAGATATTTACTTTCTGGTTTTACTAATACGTCATTATTTATAAATGTTGTGCTCGTCATGAAATTAGAAACTAAATAATCGAATGTTTACTCTGATATAGTAGGGCACTTTAAAAGATTGAAATGACGTAATGATTTTAACTAAAAGTTTGTGTGAAATTAAAATTATCATTAGCGAAGGATTACTGTAATATAGTAGTGCACTTTAAAAGATTGAAATGACGTAATTAACATTTTCCATTAAATTTATGTTGTAGAAAATGTATTTTTGGTTTATTTTAATTGTTGTGTAGAAATACGCTTTTCTGTTACGTTTTCAAATACGTTATTTATAAATGTTCTGTTTTTTATGTTTCCAAAATGGCAACGGAAAATAGTAGCTTGGTGCAGTCTTGGAAATCGCCCCAACCAAACAGTCGCCAATCTTTTGTTTACATTTTAGCGTCAGTGTAACACATCTGTTCCGTATTTTTTTTTACAAATTATATTGTTTTAAAGAAAAATGTTCCTGAAATAAATGGCTATTTTTTCGAAGGGGGGGGGGGGGCAGGTAGTGGATAGGCAGCGTAGAAATGCATGAAAAAACTTCAATGTGGAAATTGATCTCAAGGAAATGTGTTTTTTGGAATAATAAATCTTTTTTAAAACAAATTTTTTGAGTAAAAAAAAAAAGTAATAAATATCAAAATCTGTACATTATTAAAACAAAAGGCAATTAAGCCTTATTTGTAATGTTTCACATTTCATTTGAAATAAAATATTACTTTTGTTTGATAGGCACACTTAACTGATGATGCACTTTTGATATTAAAAAGGATTATAACAACATTTCTTTCTATTCTAAAAAAATCCCTGACGGCTCGGCCTACAGGCACAGGTAGATTTCGAAGATACTGACCGTGGGGCGCCTGTTTGTTGGGAATTGCGAAAAAATTACCTTTTTGCCATGATACGGCAGATGGGAACTGCCCACTTCGAAACCTAACTTTTTTGCAGGCGGAGCCGGCAGGGATTTTTTTTATTTTTAATTTTTTTTTTTGCTATAAAGGTTGGTCCTATAAAAAACTTGTCAAAATAAAAGTTTTAGATAATATTAAGAGGATTAATAATAAATTTAAGCGGATTTGATATCTTGTGAATTGATGAAGTTATGATTTTTTTTTTCTTCTAAATATTAAAATAGAAAGAAAACTTTAAAATAATTAAGCTTTTACTTGCGAAAAGCACTAAAAAGCCCTTTTCATAAAAAAAGTGCCCATTTTGTTCAGCTGAAGTGCCCCTCTTTTGAAGGAGTATCCTGCCTTTTTTTATTCTGGGGGAAACTATCATTGTATCAAATGCACAAACAATTTGTTTTATATTTACACCATTTAGTGTAAATATAAACCACCGGGAAGCAATTTGTTCAATTTATAAATAAATAACCCATATAATAATGTAATACAAAATATATAACATAAAAAAGCTATATAAGATTAAAAATTTTTTTACTGGTCACCTTTTCTGTCATGATTGTTTATCATATTTGGTGCAAAATTTCACTTTTTTAAGGCTGAGTTATGCCAAGGTCCCTATGACAAAAAAGTACCTAAAAATTAATAAAATGGAATTAATTCCTTCACTTTCAAACAATTTTTGCATATGCAATACAGTATAAACTTTGAAATCTAGACATTTTGTATCTGGATAACTCCAAAATCTGGAATGCATAAATGTAATGCGAATTTTCGTCATTATTACTTTTGCTTTGCCACTTCAGGTGACAATACCAATTAATTTTTTTTTTTTTTTTTCAGAAATATATACGAGATTCTATAACTTTAGTTATACTATAGTACTCTTACCCTAATGCTGAATTTGTAATATCTAAATTAGATTTTTGTGAAATATTTCACTATTAAGAAATATTAATGGTACATTCTTAATGGCAATCTATTAATTCAAATTATTACAATCTATTATTCAAATAATCACAATCTATTAATTCAGAAATTTTATAAAATATTACCCCAGTGTATATTTACCTGGCCGGTTCAGGTACAGCCTGACCCGTTAAAGAAAATCCATATTTTAGTACAAGTATGAAAAAATAGTTTATATCTCTAATATCAGTTTTATCTTTTTTTTCTTTATAAAAATAAACTTCACATATACACTCATGACTCATTATATTCAAATACAGTAGACTCCCTTAAATCTGCATAGCTTAAAACCAGAGGTTGTGCAGATTTTAGAATTTTGTGGATTTCTGATCACTGTTTTGTTTACATTTTTAAACAGTAATTTGAATTTAATAATGCGCTCGAAATTATAATGAATGCTTACAATAAAGTAAAATAATAAAATTTAAGAAATTTTAATTGTTTTTTATAAATATTAAAAGTAAAGGTGAACTAAATAATTCATACTGCATAACTAAGTATGCATAATGATGAGATAATTTTTTCTTGAATTATTCAGTGAAACTCTCCTTATAAATATACATTAATAATTTACATAAAAATCTTAAAATAACAAAGTTTTATTTCACGTTTACCCATTTAGTAACCAAAAAACTTGATTAATACATAAAATATATTTGGTAAAAAGATTGTGATCGCCACTGATATCCGTGCTATCTTGAAATTTTTCAGTAATAAATTTATGCTTTCTTCATGAGAAAACATGAGTTTAATCATATTACCCTGAATTCCATATTAAAATGTGTACAGAATGATATAAAAAAATTTAAAAACTTAAGTTTTTCACCTACATCTTAACTATAAGTTTCATTGTTTACATCTGAAATGATGTGCAGATTTTGGGGTTGCTGATTTGAAGGAGTCTACTGTATATATATTTTTTTCTCATTTAAAAAGTATTCAGGACTTTCTTTTGAAAAATCAAATCAACCTGAACCCTACATGAAATCGTCAAAACCTAACCTGAAATATTTTAAGTCAACCTGAACTGCAGGTCGGGTTAGGTTGGATAAATTCCAGTTACCTGACCTCATACAGGACTCTACCTTGCACCATCTATTGCTGACAATAATTAAATAAAGCAATGAAAGGCTTAGCACAGAGAAAACTTATCTGTGAACATGAATTAATGTTTGTAAGCAGTATTAGGGATAAAGTTATTGTACAGTCATCCAAAACTAAGAACCATACATTTTTATCACCAAATTATAACAGATAAAAAAGAAATAGTCATTCGACTGGAAGTTAGGTCTTCTTACAATTTATATGTAAAAAAAATAAGCTTAGTGGTTGTCTTCAAAGTGAAATTGTACCAAACTTTGAAATTTTCAATACAAACATCATATTTTAACATCATATTTGGCTTTTTTGGCAAATTTTACCTTAGGATACCGAACAGGAAATTATTTGGCCAAATAATTTAGGGATTATGAAGATTTAAAGTTTGGAAATCTAATGTACAATTCATTTGTAATCATTTCAAAACAGATAGCAATGTGGCCAGTTTTTTAAGTATAATTCAAAATTACTTAGTGAAATATGAGCTGTAATTTAGGATTCACATATTTAAAGCTTTTAGAAATTGATGTCTTTTTAAAATTTCACAAATTACAATTCATATATTTTTAATTAATTTTCAAAAACAATATGAATTGTAACTTATATGTTATTTAACAGAAATCGATTTCTGGAAGCTTTAAATATGCAAATACAAAATTACAGCTCATTGTCCCAAAGACTTTTTGAGTTATTTTTAAAAAACTATCTGCATTACAATCTGTTTTGCAGTGATTGCAAATGAATTTAACATTAAGAGTTCCAAATTTTAAACCATCATAATTACTAAACTACTTAACTGAATGACTTTTTCATTCAGTTGTTTGGTATCCTAAGTTTCCTGTTTGGTATCCTAAGGTAAAATTGGTACTTTTCGGTTAGCCGGGCACCAGTAATATATATACATAATATAAATACATATGTATGTTCATATATATATATATATGTATGCATACATATGTATATGCAGATATATGTGTATATACATATGAGTGTGCATATATAGGGGAGACCGGTACACACTGGACCTATGGTCACAGTGGACCACCCCCTAATATTTATTTATTTAAATTTTTTTTAAGCTTCTCTTCTATCCTAATAGACAACAGCACTGCAATGATTATTTATAGCTTTCAGAAAATATGTTTAGCTCAGATTGAATTATTTTATCCTGATTGGTTGTTTTGAGCTTCTAAAAGTAAAATTTTTCATCATCATATTTTCATTTTTTTAGTAATTAAAGGTCATAGATAAATAAAATAAAACAGCTTTTCTGCAAAGCTAAGATACTTGTTTTTATTTTATTTTAAAGTTAATATGTTTAAAAGAAAGCTATAAGCAATATTAATATGATTATTTATTGAACTTCAACATGGGGTACAGTGGACCACCCACTCCTGTGGCACAGTGGTCCACAATCCACTCTGCTCCTGTAATGCAGAATGTTCAAAATATTTAATAATTGCTTATTTTCTATAAAGAAAGATTGTTTTAAAGTAGATTTAACTGTAAAATAAAGTAAAGAAAAATAACAATTTATTTAACAGATATTTTGTAAGAAATATTTTGTTTTGTATTTACTGTCTTGGATAAATATAACTGTAGTCTAATTGTTGATGATTCTATTCAAGTAAGATTCATGAGATGCAAATTGAATGGAAGTCAGTTTATTTCTCCCGAAACTGTAGATGAATCTGCTGTTGATGTCAATGATTTCATAATGTTGCTCTCAGACCCAAAATTATTTCTTGAAAATTCCAGGCTCAATCTTACTCATAAGTACTTTGGAATTTCATTTGCAAATTTTAATATGCGCTGATTTTTTTGTACTTAAGTAATAACTTCAACTAAATTGCAATTGTTCCTGTATTAATCTGTTATTATTTTCAAAATATAATTAATTTTTTGTTTTTGTTTCCAAATTTATATTACTATTTTATTTTGCGGGTGAAGGGGCAACAAAAAAGAATTAGATTAATGAAAAATAGATTTATATTGTATTTTAGATAATACCTAATAGTGGTCCACTGTACCCTGGTGGGTGGACCAGTGTACCCCGCTTCCGGGGTGTAACTAGGGTGTAAACTACTAAAACTATGTTGTGAGAAAATTATGATGGATGTAAGAAGGTTTAAGGAATATTCAAAAATATTTTCATACAGATTGGTCAGTCTGTTAAAGAGAAAAAAAATGTTAACTGAAAAAGTGGTCCACTGTGTACCGGTCTCCCCTACATGTATATATATCACTGGCGCCTGGCTAACCGAAAAGTACCGTAAAATTTACCAAATAGTATATGAAAATTAGTTGTATGCATTGAAAATTTTAGAGTTTGATGCAATTTAATACGAAGACAACAGCTTATTTTTTAAACATTAATTGAAAGAAGACACAATTCCCAGTCTAATAGCTATTTCCATTTATTTATTTTTTTCCTGTGTCTATTTGGAGATTAAAATGTATAGAGTGTTCTCTTTTTGGCCAATTACATAAGCCATAACTATAGCAAAATAAAACATTAAAAGTGTTTAAATAAATGTTTTTGATAATAGGTATAAGTTTTCTATATAATTTATTACTTGTTTTTGAGTCATACTGTAAATTTTAATTTAAAACTGAATTGGACATTTATTCCATCAAATTCAACTTATTATTCTATAACCTCTAAAATATAGACTTGCCAAGTTTAGAACGATTCCAGATTTTCGAGGTACTGTATAATGTTTTTATAATACATGAGTAGCAGCAATTCTTTAAAAATAAAGCAATAATTAAATTGATAAGTCTCCAAATTCAAATCAATCACTTTAATGATGAAGTAACCAATTAAATAAAACATTACAGTCACATTAAGAATAGCATATGAGATTCTAGTACTTAACTGTTGAAATGATATTTTAAAATTCTAATGACACAGCTTTTATCGAGAGAAAAGGTGGTTTTTATGTGATGGAAAATTATTAGTATTCTATTATACTGCTGTGCTGAATGAATATATATAAATTTATTTCTGTTTTTTGCTTGTTTTGTTATATGTTTGTTATTTTTTTTATAAGTTTAAAAAAATCATTATCTTTATATGTGTAATATTTATAGAAACTCTTAAAAATACTTCATTTAATGCAGTATCATGTGCAAAGATGGCTTAAAAGTTGTTTAATTATAACAATGTACTCTGGATAATTTGTAACAGTTTTGAAGAGGTAAAAAACTTTTTTTTTTAAATTTAATTTTAACCACAGTTTTCACAAGCTCTCCATGGAAAATGCTTCTGCTAAATTTTTAAACTGACATGTTTGGTTTCTATGCGAATGCTTGAAGGGAATTTTGAACATTTAAGTGGCAATACATTTTAGTATTAACTTAGCTATGTGGAAACACAATGTTTTGTATATTGCATAGCATGGAATCATTCAGTTTTGTTTGGGGCAAAAAAAAAAAAAAAAAAAAAAAAAAAAAATCAGGAGTCACTATTTTTGTATTTAAATCAACTCTTCAGTCTTTTCTGTGAAATAACTCTAATCCAATTAAATTGGAAATTCATTAGAAAAAATATTCAAATTATTCAAATTAGTGTAAAATGCAATTTATATATATATATATGATATAGCTGTTTTGTTATACTTTAAATATAAAAATTTAAATATCTCTATACAAGAAATCTGAAATTAATAAATTTTTTTTATGAGATTAGCGATTATAAGATTTTCTTCTGAGTTTCAAATATTGACTGAAGGAAGCCAATGGAAATATTCATTTTTAATTAAATAATAATAAAATAAAGAGATTCAATGGCTAACTTGTTTACAGGAATCTAAATATTTGACATTAATAATGTAAAAAAGATGTAAAACAGCACATGTCAACTATCATATTTGAAAAAGTACTCAATATCAATTATGTATCTTTAAATATTCAATTGTACATTGAACAAAACAAATGGATTAAAATCACTATTTTCTTTATGAAGTTGAGTAATTTGTATTCTTTTTCATATTCTATTGTGCTTTCTGACTGTTGACTCAAGAAGCTACGGAAATCCAATAAGATTATCATAATGCTAAGAAGCAAAATGAAAAATATCAAATTTGGAAACTGTACTTCTTACTACAGAAGTAGGGACAAACTATTAATAAAGAATCAGATTCCTAAAAAGAAATGTATAAAATAAGTTAATTCAAATTACTTTTCAAAACAGCCAATATTGCTTGAAGCCTATTTTTATTTTCCTTTGCTACTTTGTATAATTTTATTTTCAGGGAAATCAGATGATTTTAATATATTTAATTATTATTTTTATGTTATAAATGACACATATTTTAAAAACAATCTACAAAATAATTTATGCCTTTCCATACAGTTTTTGAAGCTTTTATCTGTCTGTCTATTTGCTAATGATGTCTGCCTTATTTATTCAAAGCATGGAAGCCAGTTAATAAGGGCAAGAGTGAACTCTTGTTCTTCCTTATACTTTAAATATATATCAGTTGCATTTTATAAAAAATGATTTAAAGTAAGGAAAAAATAACATATAAAATTTAAAATACAAATTTTAACTGAAATCTAAAACTGAAAAGCTTAATTTAAATTATGGGCATCCATGCTTTTAATAGAAAATGTAGATAGTAAAAGTTATAGTATGCAATAAAAATATATAATTATATTATGTAGTTAGTAAATGTATATATAATTTGTAAATAATCTGAGTTTGAATGAAAGTAAGACTTGAAAATCAAATGTTAGGAAGCAAAAAAAATATTTTTTGCAGGGTTTTATTTTTTTTAATTCTCTTATTATGAGAAGAAAAAAAAAAATGTATATTTTTCAAAATTTTGCAAATCTAAGAACTATTTTGAAAGATTGCAAAATCTTTACAGCTATTATTTGGTAGTTTATATTGTATAGTAAATCAAGATCTGATATATTATGCACTCTGATGTAACAGTTGAAAAAATATTTCTAAGGAGTACTTATCAGTTATTTTCAATATTGAATTCAAAGTTTTTTCTTGAAAGGGGAATTTAAATTTCCCCTTCTAAATTATTGTTTTTTGGATACAAAGTAGACATCCTCAGCATTATTTGCATTTAATACACAGCTTGAGATTTTATAATGAATATTTTGTGAATATTTACTAGAAATTATTAATGTTGTAATTAAACTAAACTGAGATTACTGATAAACAATAGAAATATGAATATTAAATCATATGGCTAAAAAAAGAAAATTCCATTGAATTTTCCACATAAAATTTCATTAATTAAAATATTATTTCATAAAGAAAAAAAATATTGGACCTTCATATTAATGTTCTAAATAAAATAAATTTCACTTACGTATGTACAATTTACAAGTGATGTTGGTTCAAATTTAATGCAGAACAATTGCCAGTGCATGGGCAATAGCAATGCTTCACTATTAGTTTATAACTTTTTGGTAATATTTTGCATTTTTCTCTGTTGTTTTAAACTATTCCTGTACTATGCTGTATGTACAAAAACTTTTATTTATTGGTGCTCTTTTGGTATTTGTTGTTTGGGTAAAACTGTAATTGTTTGAAATTATCTATAATTACAATCTTCCTATTTTCATTTGTAAATATGTTTTTCTACATTCATACAAAAATTAGAAAACTGCAGTATTTGATAGTTTTCATTCATTTATTATTAATTTGTAGTCTGTTCAACATGTTTTAAATTGAATTTAAAACTAATTTTATTAATTTATTTAACAGTATTTTTTTAAAGCTAGATTAGCAGTTTTGCATTTATGGTAAAGTGTATTTTTAATAGCGTTATTTTTATACTGATGTGTGCATGATGCATAAAAAATTGATTTGCAAGATCTTTTAAGACATCGTAAATGTTACACATTTTTGGTTCGTCACCACACAAAATTGTTAATACTTATGTCATTTATCTATTCAGTATTGATATTTTGAATATTAGGATACAAAGTGGCCTTGATTTATTTTAACATTACGTAACATTCAATTAATTTTCTCCTTTAGTACAATACTTATGCCTGTTGTACCAGTGGGATCTACAATTGTAATTTGATTATTTCCAATACGTTATCTTGATTTGGTGCTTGACTATGAAAATTGTTTTTAGTTGCTCACTACAGAATAATCAGTGCAGATCAAAGAAAATCATAGAATAAAATATCTAAATCGAAATTAGTTAGTGTGAGTCATGTGTATATGGGTCATTCAACTTTTCTTTGCACCTATTTCTATCCTGTTTTTTATTAGAAAGAATTAATAAAAAGCATTTTAAATTTATTAATTGTAGTTTTTATTTATCAGAAGAATAGCTAGAATGTGAATCTATGCTTTTTAACATTGCAAAATTTCAAAATAATTGCAAATATCTTTATTTTTCATGGTAAGATAGGTGACAAAATTGCCATACTATATAAATTTCTGAATTTGATAACATAGGACACAAATATTAAGTGTAAAATGTTCTTAGAAGTAAAAAAGTGCACTGCTGTTTATCTAAAACTACATTTATTAATCTAGTAAACATGCCAAATAAATTTTGATTTTTTTATATATTACAAAAAAAAAACAATTAATGAAATATAAATAATAAATAAATAAAAATAAATAAATAATAATAATAATAAAACCTAATTTATCTTTGCTGAAAAGGATAGTTGATTGTGCCATATTTCAAAGCGAGATATTTTTTTGTTCCAAAGTCACTATAAATTAGTGAAAGAAGCACTTTTTCCATATCTTTATGTTAAAGATACATACATATGCTGATATACTTTGTGTATTAATTTGTCTTATCAATATGAAAAATAACATTACATTATTCTGCATGTAATTTCAATTTTACCAGCGAGTTATGTAGTAGTTAATTTTCTTAAAGCTGATTGATGTGTGTAACATTTATTAATCAGAAGTGAATTTTGCAATTTATATGGAAATAAAATTTTAAGCATTTATTATAATTTGTATACAAGATACATAATTAACTGATCTGTGTTTTATAGTTATTTGGAATATGTCTTTAAGCTATTCATTAGGCAAACTTTGTTACATGAATCTGATTTTAAACTTCTGATATTTCAGTTCATGCTTTGAGCTTTGTTTTCAGCTGCCATGTTTTATGTAAAATATGTTAGAATTGTATTAGTGGACTAATAAAATACTTTTTTTACACTTTAAAAGTAGTTCATTTTCATGCAATATACACTGATGTCCAATGTTAATGAATGGAATAGATGGAAAAATAAACATATTCAGTCCCTTTCCCCCCTTCCCTACTTTTGATTTTATTTTTGAATGCTTATCGTGACTGTGTTGAAAGAACATTTTTATTGATTCAAAAAAAAAATAAAATAAAATAAAAAAGGTAAAACTGTGATTATTCAGTTGAGTTTGCCGAGAGAAGTTTTTTTTTTTTTCGACTATCAGTTTCAAGTAAAATTATTATATTATCGTTTTCAGGTCAAATTAATATAAAGTATTCGTAATTTTATTGCAGTTATCATAACGATGTTTTGTTTTTCTTTTATTATTAGTTTTAAAAGAATTGATTACTTTTGTTTTCTTTTATTATTGGTTTTAAAATAACTGAGTACACTTTCGATATAAATGTTTGTTCTTATTTAACGTTGAACGTAAGTATTTAATTCTGAGTTCTTGATTTATTGAGAAGAAAAGCATTGTTGTGAAATTTAAAAGTGAATGAGTAAGTTATGCATGCTTTGATTTTATTAAGGTAGAAAGTTTTTTTTAAAGTTGTACTGAACAAAACTGATATTAAGCTGTCTTAGTAATTTAAAAATAATATTGGTTGAAAATTTAATTATTCAGTTATGTGTTTTGATTTTATTTAGAATATTATTTAAGGGACAATTATTCAGTTATGTGTTTTTATCTCATTTAGAATATTATTTAAGTGACAATTATTCAGTTATGTGTTTTGTTTTCATTTAGAATATTATTTAAGTGACAACTATTCAGTTACGGTTTTTATCTCATTTGAAATATTTTGAATGTGTCGCGTTATGAAATTCAGTTTATTTAAATCAAAAGAGATTTAATGTTTGTTCTGTTTTGTAGTAAGAGTTCGTATTATGGTTAAAGCTCACTGTTTTGTTTTATTAAAAGTTTATATGATTTGTAACGGCAAAGCTCACGTTTGGGGTACGGTTTAAACGAAATTTTTGGCATTTATAGAGTTTTCGGCTGGTTGTTTTGCTAAAATTTAAAATGTCTGAACTTAATAAAGCTCGCAAAGAGGATTTGTTCCAGGTTGCGTTAGAAATGAATTTAGATGTGCAAATCACTATGACCGTTGTCACATTGCGGGAAAAAATCAAATCCTCCCCCTCGTTCGATGTTGATTTTGTGAATTCATTAGTCAGGAATCAAATTGCAACTCGGGAAGAAGAACAACGTAGACGGGAATTAGAGGATAAACAAAAAGAAGCAGAGTTAGAACAGCGTAAACTGGAATTAGAAGAGAAGCGTAGGGCAGAAGAGATGGAGTTTAAAAAGCTTGAGATGAATTTTGAGCTTGAGAAGCTTAAGTTACAGGTTCAGAGCCAAAGTGTTTCCAGTGGAGTGGTAGGTGGTAATGCGACAGGGATAATATCTCCCACGGAAAGTAAGATAGATGTCCAAAGGTTGTTGCCTACATTCAGGCCAGAAACAGATGATGTAACTTTGTTTTTGGTGCTCCTGGAACGCCAGTTAAAGCTCTCGAAGGTACCTGAGCATTTATGGGTATCGTATTTACTCAGTGTTGTCCCATCTTCTATTTCTGCGCAGAAGAGAACGCTTTGAATTTTTCACATGTAAAAGATTTACTTTTAAAACTGTTTAAAATTAGTGCCGAAAAATTCAGGCAGCTGTTCTTTGCTCATCGCAAGGTAAAAGAAATCTCTTGGCGAGATTATTACTTCAAACTTCAAGCTTATTTTGAAAACTGGCTTAAAGAGTTAACTGTAACGTCTTTTGAAGCACTCCAGGATCTGATCATAGCTGATCAAATGAAAAGGCGCGTGCCTGTTGAATGCAAACAGCATATGTTAGATGACTGGGAAAATTTTAATTCGCCAGTCGACCTCGCCGAAAAACTAGATGCCTATGAAATTATACGAAGTATGTTCCCAAAAAGAGATCCGGTTGTACCCCAAGTGAAAAAAGAGTTTTCTCGTCGAGATAATAATTGAAAGCAGAGTAAGCCTCCAAAAGAAGACAAATCTCCTCCTAAGTTTGGTAATCGACGCTTAAAATCCGATATTGTTTGCTATGGATGTGGTAAAGTGGGATTTATAAAGAAGAAATGCCCAGATTGTACCCCTTCGGTTAAAAAAGAAAATGTGCAAACACATCGTCTTAAGTTGTATAGTTTAAATACTTCAACAGTTTCAGCTCCAAATGTGCCTATCACTATCTGCAATAAGAAAGTGTTAGTCTGTGCAGATACGGGAGCGAATCGTTCCATTGCGGGAGAACGTATGTATGAGCTATTTTTAAAAACTGGTGTTGCACTGAAACCTCATACTCATGATGTCACGTTGGCTGACGGAATTACAGTAGCCAGAGAAACTTTGTCTGCTACAGTTCTAGTAGAGATTTAAGGTCGAGTCTTCAAAACGGAGTTCATTGTATTACCAAATGCTAAGGGTAATAGAACGCTTTTAGGCATGGATTTCTTGCACAATGCTAACATGGTGTTAAATACTGCCAACAAAACGTGGTATTTCAGTAATAAACCTCAGAAAAAGTTTCATTTTGTAGATGAATACGTTGAAGAAAATAATTCGTCAGCTGGTGTGGTAGAAGTTAGTCCGTACGCCTTACGTGAAGATGAAGACAAAAATTTAACTTCTAATGAAAGAGAAAAACATAATAGTCTTCTAAAAAGGTATGAAAAATGCTTTCAACCAGGGGGAGAAACAACCTCGTATGTTGAGCATCGTATCAATACAGGTGATAGTGTTCCTATTGCTGTGCCACCTTATCGGATGACTCCTGCTAAGAAAGAAATCGATGATGTGAACGATTTTAGAGCAGTTGTGGAAAATGACAATTTTGTTCCTGAAATAACTCCATATCTTAAACGTCTTGCAGATGTCTCAAAGAGAGTGAAAGAGCGAGTTGAAATAAAACAAGATCAGCGTAAGAAATGTTATGATAAAAATCGTAGAAGAGTTTATTTTACACCTGGTGAAAAAGTATGGGTTATCTTACACCCTGTAAGCAAGGCAAGTAACCAGAAAACAGCAAAGTTTATGCCTAAGAGGGATGGGCCATATTTAGTTTTGACTCAAAAATCACTGGTGACATATGACATTGCCAGTCTAGACAATCCTACTCAGCAAATTGGGTCTTATCATGTTTCAGCCTTGACACCATTCCAAGAAACTGAAACTACTCCAGTTGCATCACTGTGAAAAAGAGGGAGACCCAGAAAGCATCTTGTTTCCTCTCTGAGACATATGTCGGAAACAGAGGGGGAGGATGTAACGCAGAAAGCCCCTTTCAAAAGAAATAGATTCTTCCCTGGCGAAATCTGCAGCGGGACGTTTGATCAGTTGAGTTGATATGTGAGCTTTGCCGAGAGAAGTTCTTTTTTTTAAGCGTGATTATGTAAATACAACATATGTGTTATTTTGTTCTCCGGAAATGTGAAAGTGAAGTCTTATATATACGTGTAATGTGACATTTTGTTAAGTGTTTTGTGTCAAGAAGTAAATAAAATTTATGAAAATACCAGTAAAGTATGGTTCCTGGTCTTATAAAAGAACTATTCAATCCGCCCCGAGATGCTAAAAGTATAAATATTCTACAGTCTTGATACAATATAGCATTATGGAATAGGTGGTAAAATTCCTTGTTTTTTTTTTCTCCCTCTCTAAATTAAAAATATTTTATCAGTAATAGGGCCTGATCAAGCCAAGGTGGAGACCGTCTGATGTTCATTTGAAGCCTTCATTCTATACTGTCACAAAAAAAAAAAAAAAAAAAAAAATGTTAGATGCCTTAGAATGCACGTGGAAACAAATAAATACATTTTTAAATTACATAAGTATGTATTTAGATTTTAACCTTATCTTCTAAAAGTAGGAAATATTGGTTTCATTGAAAGCTCCAAAACCAGTTAAAAGATGCAACTTGTAAAAAATGTACACTACATTTGGTGTCCCAAAAATCAGGTTGGTGAGACTGTTATCCTACTGGTTTGTGCTTCAAACAGGCCTTGATCACTAAATTTAAATCATATTTTCTAGCACAATTTTTCAATTTAATAACAGATTGAAAATGATGTGAATAACAAATTTAGAATATTGTGTTTCTTTCTTACTTATTTAGATGGATTTATTTAACCCATTGGTGGGTATAAAATCAGATTTTATGTTACTTTCTTCTACATAAATTTTTTTATGAAAAATAGATCAGCTAGGCACACAAAAGTTGCAGATGTCTGTTCCTTATAAAATGTATGCCTTTCTGATAAAAACTTCTTTTAATAGAAAAATTTTCTGCTTTAATTCTTTTAATTTTATAAAATAGAATTAAGAGTTGCAGTTAATAACATGCTATCTTGTAATAATATGCTTTTCTTTGTTTGCACTGTGAGCATATATTCAACTTAGTTTGGAAAACCAAACTGCATTCTGATATACCATATTTACTTGTGTATAATGTGCACTTTTTAACCAAAATTTTAGGGATAAAAAGCAGGGTGCACATTATACATGAAATATTTCCAACAACTGCATGAAATCATACAAGTGTTATCACCAAGTCACTGAATACAACACAGGTATTGCGATACAATTGTGTGAATATAGAAATAAGTAAAATTAACGAAGTATTTACACTTTTGAATTTTGTAGGTTTATTGTGCGCAAATACATAGTCATTACTAACTTCCACGTTTTTTTGTCCAAATGACCATTAAAAGTAATGATTTACTTTTAACTTAAATTAGCATAACTGAGAAATAAAGTCAAAACTAACTAAATAGAAATACATTATACATCTTTATTAGATTAGCTTTGCACAATAAAAAGAGAAAGAAAAGAAAAATATGCTTACTTTCAAAATTTCCTATATTAATCATACATATTAATCAAAACTACCACAATCATATCACATCAGTCATTGTTACTATTGCTATTGTTGCTGGAATCATCAATAGCACAGTCTGTATCTTCATTATATCATATCTTCACTTTCATCCATCATATTTGATATTCCTATCACTTTGAAACTTTTAATGACCACATACAGGGGGAGATGATTTTCTGGCGTTAAAGTACTATGGTGCACATTATAGATGACTTTTTTTTTTCTTTTTAGTTTTACCTGATCAGGGATACACTGTACATGAGTAAACATGGTATATCTTATATTAGAATTTAGGAAATCTTTTAATGCTTTAAAACTATTTAATGTATGATTTAATAATAAAAGTACATAATGTAGAAAATTTGGATGGTAGCCTAGACTACAGAATGAGATGTGGGTTTTCATGAAGCAGTTTTGGTTATTTTTATGGCAAATAAATTCTTTTTCATTTTTTAAAAGTAAGCATGCAACTATTTTGGCTACTATTTTTGTACAGTTGTGTTACGCCATGACAGAAACTTTCTTTTAATTTAAATATTTTAAAATCCATATTTTAATTATTCTAAATTTAAATCATTTAATATTCTTAATTTCAATCGTAAACCAGAATTTTCTCATTTCAAAAATTACTTTTCTTAAATATTATTCAAATCCTAAATTTTCATATTATCTTCTCAGTTAAAAACTCTCTTTTTTAATACTTTAAAACTCAACGCTAGCCTATTCAAAAAAATTTTTTTTCTTCTCCAAAAAAGAGAAGCTTTTAAACACGATAACAACATTGAATATTGACTTTATTCATTTCAAATATGCGATCATCATTGCCATTCAAAAGGACAGAAATTGTTTTGGCGCGATCAGCTGTATCGACAACGGAGATTTTTTGATTAGCTAAGGAGGCTCGTTTCAGGGTTCAAAGTTGCAAGCCACGATCGGACGTGTTTTGTTCGAGTATCAGAATAGTGAATTCAATATATGTTATTACATCTGGTGAAAAATATTTAAAATTATATATTGTGTAAAATCATTACCAAAATTTATTTAAATTATAAGTATTAATATTATGTAGATGAATCTGCAAAGAATCCTTTCACAGGCAATAAAAAATTCATTCATCTTCCTTAATTTGGAATTATCAAAATTTAAATATTTATTAATGAATATTCCAAAGTATCTTTTAACTCTATTTCAGATTTAAATATTTTCCTCTTTTTACAATATTTATTAAATAAATTAATTATTTCAACCCTTATTTCTTTTCTGTTTGTAACAAATTGCTACTAATTTTTTCATTGTAGGCTACTAAAGAAACTACTTTTAATTTGCATTAGGTTGTGGCAGCCTATATTTGAAGACAGATCATTTTATAGTCAGAGAATGAAAGTCTTAGAAAGATTATCTAACATTGAAATTGGAAATGGCAAACATTTTTTCTGTGTTGTAGGAATTGTTGTCATTCTGAAACATGACATATAGACATCCATGTTGGTAGATATGAGTTCAGAGAGATAGTGGAGATATTTATTAATTTCAGACTACCAAGATATGTCCACTAGATCTGAAATCAATTTTTGTTCACTTTTGTCACATGGATGAAAATTGTAAATAATAAAAAAAGGTGTAACTGTTACAATAGTTTTTTCTCCCTATTTTGTATAAATTATGTGTCAATATAAGTATACTCATTATAAATCAGTAGTTCATTTGTATTTTGGTAATTCTATATAAATTTTGGTAATTTATACAGTTAGGTAATTCTATATGAGTCCAACGGACCTAATTGCTAATTCTTGTATAGTCTATGGTTTCGTTCATCTCACGAAACCCTATTACTCCCGCTCCGTTGTCTGTCCATCACAGAGCCGTTCTCAGAAACTATATAACTTACAGGCATGAAAATTTGTGTACTTATAGCTAAATACCTACTATGAAGCTCAAAATATTAAAATTTGAAAAAATCATATTTTAATATAGAGAGATAAAAAACCAAAATTCTAACAGCCTTTCCCAATTAAATTTAAACATTTTTCTTAATAGCAGTTACCAACAATTAAAAATCCACAATAAAATTCTTTCTACAATAATTAATTTTCTATTGAAAGATTTTCGTGTGAAAAATGAAAATGAAATAAAAAGTTTCACCAATTGAAAAAAAAGATTAATATGATGTCATATTGGTAATAAAATGGAAATTTTCAAACATTTCTCAATAATACAAGGAGTATGTGTATGTACAGAAAGTTAATATCACGTCATTAGAGAATTAAAAAGAAAATTAATCTGACGTCATATAAGAAATTTAACGGATTTTTCAAATGTTTGAGAATAATACAAAGCAAGTATCAATATGTGTAATAAAGAATAGTAAATATATGAGTTTGAGGAGCATATTGAACTATCATAAAAACCTGATTATGGAAATATTGGCATATTTTAACATTTTGAAAGTGTACAATGTGTTTAATTTTGAAATGAATTCTTTTTTAAATATCGCATTTAGTCCACATGACAGATATTATAATGACAGAGTATAATAGCAGGCTTTGCCTGCTATCGGGCCTGTTCAGATATTCGAAAAAACGGAGTTTGTTATAAAGAGAGTTACATATGTTTTTAATTATCGGGGGTGAAACATTTTCCTTAATTAATGCATTTATTTTTCTTTTAATGTTACGTGAACGACATCACGGGTAACAGCTGGTAAAATATAAAATAACTAATTTTCCGCAATTTCTGGGCAAGGTTAGCTCCAAACATGAGCATTTGGTAGCAACAACATAGAACTCTCACAAAAAGTCTCACTTTCTAAAATATGCTATTTGGCAGTAGGACCTGGATTACAGAGGATTATGCAATAGGTTTAAATATCTATTTTATATAAATTATTTTTTTTTAAATATTGCATTTAGTCCACATGACAGATATTATTATGACAGAGTATAATAGCGGGCTTCGCCTGCTATCAGGTCAGTTTAGATATTCGGAAAAACGAAAAAATACACCAGTAAATTTTTACTTTATCAAAAACATGACTTTT
Source organism: Maratus michaelseni (assembly GCA_963931845.1). Classification (NCBI taxonomy): domain Eukaryota; kingdom Metazoa; phylum Arthropoda; class Arachnida; order Araneae; family Salticidae; genus Maratus; species Maratus michaelseni. The sequence continues at coordinate 269,614,268 of OZ007593.1, forward strand.
TTCTGTTGTTTTCAAATGAAATTTATTTGGATTTATTAAAGAAAGGATAAAGTGTTTCGAAAGGAATATTAAACGAAACCCTTTGTGCGATCTTCATTCACACTTACTCACTTTTTTTTTTTTCTATAGTCAGAGGGTCAAATTTAAAATGTGTATCTAATTAAGATGTGAAAAATTTGTTTGATCAAAAGGTGGAAAAAAAATAATCAACTATCATATAAAAATTGGATTCTTTTTTTTAAATACATAAATATTTCAGCTTAGCAGTATTTTCTATTGTTCTGAAAAAATGTTGCCTTATGATACATGTTTTTCAAAAAACTGAAATGAACTGGCTAAATAAAAAATTAGAAGAGTTTGGTGTGTGAAAAACAATTATTTATGACAATTCTTCTCTTAAGTATCTTGATAATAAGATTTAAGAAAGAATTTCTTATCCTGTCATCCAACTGTGTAATGTGATAAAATGTGTCTAATAGTATTCCACTAACATCAAAATGCATAAATTTTAGAATATGTATAAAAAGAAAATGTTAAAAAGAAAATACGCTTTTATAAGCATTTAATGTATCTTAAAAATCACCCTAATTTCATGGCTTTAATTCACATTGTGCCAAAACATTTTCGTTACAATGCATGAATTTGGCATGAGCCTCAACTATGGAAAATCCACTGGTTTTGATCATACTTAATTCTTAATTGAAAGTACAAACTTGTGAATTTATATTAAAGCACATTATTGAAAAAATAAATTTATTGTTTGAAAAAATGTTTCTTTTTCAGATATGGCAACAGGGAACAAAAAGGAAAGAATAAAAATAAGTTTCATATTCCTGTTGTTACAAAGGCTTTTCAAAGAGTTCAACAGCTCATAAGACTTTTAAAAACCAGAGACATGAAAGTAACAAAAATCATAGAAAGTGTTTTGGGGGAGAAAAAGAAACACAAATTTCACAGTCAAAACACAATTTTCTCAATCCATTAATATACCCATTTTAGAAAATAGGGATTAAACAAAAAAAAGAGATAAAAAAATAAAATATTAAAATAACTTTCTTAGCTTAAATGTAATATATAAAGTAAAATAGAAAATGAAACAACACTGAATGATATAAATATTTTTTAATAAAAGTATAATACATGAAACTATTTACAAAATATGCTTTTACAGAAAGTTTTATCCAGCAGTATCCAATAAACTCTGTAAAGATGTTGGTACCCAAGTCTTCTGATTAAATACAAAAATTGTACCTCTGTCTAAGTACAAGAGACTGCTACCAAACCGATGAACTTGCTTAGCTTCTTGGTAACGACCAGGAACAGGCATAAAAAGTACATTGCTTTCTTGTGCCTAAAATAATAAACATATATAAAAAGAAAGCATTTCTCAGAAAAAAAAAATTACATTGATACATGTCTAGGCATTAAAAAATTAAAAAAGGTCTAAATTAAAAAAAAAAAAAAAATTCACTTTTATTCAATAATTATAATAATAGTAGTAGAAAAATAAAGAAGTTAACATTTTGTTGAATACACCTATAGTTAACCTAGCAATATAATGAACTATATATACTTGAAAAGAATTAACCATTTCTAAAGAATCAACTAACCGATTATAAGAACCAAGAGACATTAAAGAAATTGAATAAAAGAAAGGAAAAATGATTGGTTTTTAATTTATTTGTCATTACTTTATTAAGAAAAAAAATCATGCTGGAGAGAATGGAAGAGAAACTTTCAAATAAAAAAACTTTAATACATGGGTGTGAGAATGCATGTAGCCAATAAACCATAAATACTGAAGGTCAAGTTAGAAAGAATCCTATTTCTAACAGTAATTTTTTACTTAAAGATTGGATGAATTAATATAATTTTCAAACTTCTGAGCCAATTGGGATTAAGGATTAAAATTTTTAAAAAGGAAAACCCTATTTTAGATTACCATTTTTGAAAGTGGGTGGTAAAATTTTCTTGTTACAGAGTTTTAGTTAACTAGTCCAGCGGTTCCCAACCTTTTTTCTCTCACGTACCCCTTGCTTAGACTTTCCATTTATGCGTACCCCCTTCTCGCATAAACCCGTTCCAAATATTTCGTTTGCGTTCATTAGTAATGTTCTTATGCTAGTTACCAATGTTAGATGCAGTTTTCACCAGAATTCCAGTTTCCAACCACTTATCTATTTTGAAGCACAACACAATATCAACATAAAGTCACTCAAAACACTAAATATTTGCTAAAGATTTCAAATTATGTCCGCACAAAGAAGCGATGAAACCATTAATATACGTTAATGAATTTATGCTAATGCTAACCAATCGAACACTAAAATGATGACCTACTTTCAAATGGGTTTTTAATGAAATCCTCGAAACCAGAAGCTCGATATGATTCATGTTTTTTTTCCTAGATATTTCTAGAATTATTAGAAAGAAAAGAACAACAATAGAAAAGGATTGACACATACGAAATCGCAAGATGTTACTAGGAATAGAAAGAGATAATGGCAACAAATGATCAACCAATTTCCAAGTTTAGGCATTTTGCTTAATTGTATGCGAATAGCCTATTTTATTTTTACAAAAGTCTCTCTTTGTAAGCGAAATATGTAGTTTTGTTTATCTATTTTTATTATAATTTTTTGCATTATCCACCATTACCAAAGTAATTTTCATGTACCCCCATCTGTCCCATCGTACCCCAGGTTGGGAACCGCTGAACTAGTCAGAAGGGAGCAAAACAGCTTAGTTTATTAATAAGTATATATATAAAAAAAAACTATGAAAATGGTCTCAGGGAAAATTCACCCACTAAACACAATTTTTAAGCTTAAAAAGCAATACATAAATGTAACAAATAAGAAATATCTAAAATCCAAAAGCAAGTTTCTACAGGCTTTTTTTTAAATGGTAAAAAATCAAAGTCTTTCTGTCTTTCTTTTTTTTTTTTTTTTATTCCATCAAGGAGCTCCTTGCTTACATGTGAACAAAAGGGGGCAGAATTAAAGGTTGTCTTGCATGTGTAGGTTCAGGAGATCCTGTACCTGACCAAAAATTCTTAGTTTTCTTTTCTCTTAGTGTTTAATTACTTTAAAGTCACTTGGGAAGAATAAAATTTACTCTTTTTTTCTCCCAAAAATCATCAGTGCTAAAGAAAATTTAGTTAATTAAATTTCAAAATCCAGGGAGGGGCAATGGTCGTTCCTTAACTCCTTGCTTGCAGGCAACCATGTAAGAGAGAAAAACAATGATCAAAATCAAAACAACTTCTTTATTACCACTGAAACTACTTAAACGATTATAAAACTTATGAGGTTTTTCTATAAGTTAAAAAATATTTTTATTACATCATTCAATTTTGAATAAGGTATTTATGATCAGGGCTGTGGAATCGGGCACATTTTAGGGCAAAAGAGTCGGAGTCACTAAAAAACAGGCAGACTCTGACTCCAGCTTATTTTTTAGACAGTTTGAAGTGAAATTAAACCAATTCCATGTAATTTTAAATTTATAAACTAAATTATTTCTTTTGGACTATGTATATCAGATAACCCAGGTTAAACTCACCCAATATACTGTTCAGTGTACAGCATATATGAAAACTGTTCTTAATTGAAACCTCTAGTTGATATTTTATATTTAGTATATAGTCCTTTCTCTCGTTTTTTTTAGGTTTGCGGAACTCGAGGTAATGCGAAAATTGGAAATATCTGCTATTTTTGGAGTTTACTGAACCCAAAATATCATTGTAATAGAAAACTTTTTTTCTTATTTTCCCTCAGATTCTTCGGGTCTGTGGGACCAGGAGTAATGCCGAAATTGTAAATTTTCTCCCCCCCCTTTTTTTTCGTGTGCACAGAACCCCCCAAAATATGTGATTTTTTTTCTTCTTTTCTTGAAAGTCTGCGATATCCAAAATAATGATGAAATAGTGAAATTTCTGTTATCTTTCTCCTTTTGATGTTGGTGTCTTGCAGCCCGAAATAAAGCTGAAATTATAAGATTAATGCCGGAAATATAAAATTTTCACATTTCCTTTCAAATCTGCAGAACCCAAATTATTTCTGAAATTGTAAAATTTCCATCTTTATTTTTCTTTCCTTACATCAGAATTTTTCGGATCTGGAAGACACACTATAACTCCAAAATTGCATCTTTTTGCATTTTCTTTTCCAAGTCAGCGGGATGTGAAATAGTAAAATTTCCATTTTATTTACTTCTTTAGATTTCAATATTTGGCTTTTTCGGGTCTGCAGGACCCAAAATTGTACAATTAATAATGCTGAAAATATAAAATTTTTGCTCTTTTTTTTACGAAGTCGTGAGAACAGAATTAATGCCAAAATAGTAAAATTTTCACTTTTATTTTTCTTGCATTCACTCGTAACTTTTTGGGTTCTCAATACTCCAAATGATGCATAAATTGTAAAATTTTCGCCTGCTATTTTTTGGGTCTGCGGAAATGGATAAAAAACCAAAATTAAACATCCTTTTGCCCATATTTTGGTATACTATATATTTGACATAAAATGTTTTGGTTATTGTCTTAAAATGACATACCAACATAATATATGTTGTTTGGATTCAACTGATAGATCTTTGTGTGTGTTGTTAAAAGTAAATTTTGGAGATTTATTAGATTTTAACTGATTTTCTAACTAAATAGCTTCAAATTTAACTTTTCAACTGCAATTTACATGCATATAATTATTTTACAAACAGTTTTTGCACAGTTTTGACATAATTAAATTTTATCACATGTAAAATTTAATGTACATTATGTTTTTGTGTGAGTGTGCATAGAGTATCAGGGAGGAGGGGGGGGGGGTGTTCAAAATATTTTCAGTCTTGACCAGAGCCGATTAATACAGGGACAAAGTTCAACATGCATTTTATAAGAGCATTTTTGCCTTATTTAAAAAAAAATCTGCATTTAAAAAAGGTGAAACTTTTTATACTAATATACCAATACTGTTGGAAGTTTGCCGCTTCAGTAATCATATTCTTCAAGGTCAAACAGAAATGTGACAGTAGGTTGTACTGTTTTTTTTTTTTTTTTTAAATTATTGAGATTGCTTAATTGCTGCCACTTTTTTTTAAATAGAAATATTTCTTTTATTTAAATGGCAAATTTAGTAAAGCGACTAATACTATTTCAAAACAAATGACAGCAATGAATAATAGGAATCTACAAGCAATACTAGTATTTTAGCTGTCCCGGAGTCTGAGTCGGTTCCTTTAAAATTTCAGGAGTCAGAGTCTGTCATTTTCCCCACTGACTCCGTAGCCCTGTTTATAATTTTATAGATACTAAAACAAAAATTTTAAAAAGATTTTATCTAAAATAATCTAATTATCAAACATCTTTAGTCATAAATATCTCTGTATCTGTTTATAGAAATTTACAGTAAATGCATATAATAAATACAATATTTTTAAAGGAGGTAAAAATGTATAGTTTCAATTATCACTAATATATATATATATATATATATTTAACTTGCTCCCCTTTTCTTCCTAAAAGTAAGGGCCCAGGAAAAAAAAAACTGATTCTTTTCATTTGTTCTATTTAAAGTTAAAAAACAAAATAAAAGATGCTCTGAGCCTTATACAGATTTAGTCTAAAATTGAAATGTATTTAAGTCCATTGAGTCCAAATTAACAAAAATATTAAAATAATGTTCAGCATACAATTAAAGTCATTTTGGATCCTGTGGCAAAGATTCACTTGGGACGCTGACACAAAAACATTTTTAAAATCTCAATTTGTACTTATTTATTTAAGCAGAGGTTGTCCCGATATGGATTTATTTTCAGGGCATTTTCAGGAATTTTGTTTTTTGTTTTGTTTTGTTTAAATAAGGCACATAGAAAAAACAAATTGTTTTTGACATTAAATTTATTATACTTTTGCCTATTTGTAAAAATATTTTAATAAAAAAATTGTGATACTTTAATCAATCTAAACTACAAAGCTTATTATGCATTATGTGCCGAGTAAATTAGTTTGATGTCAAATCTAAAATTGAAGAGATAAATAAAAATTTCACAAAATAGTAGATGTTTGAAGTTTGAGGTCACAAATTTTGGCACATTTTTTTTTTTCATTTTTAAAACTGTATAAATATTAAAATAATTAAAAAATTCAACTTTTTAAAGGTTTGTCGGCAAATTAAAAAAGTCTAGTTCGTTTGCAAAAATCAAAACATCAATAGCTTGAATGGTTTAAGCATGAGTATGCACTGTGCATGCAGTACATAGCAAATTTTGAAGGAGTTTAGAATGGTAAAAATATCAACATTTTTATATGAAAATATTCACACACTTAGATGAAACTACAATAAATTCAATGTCAAAAACCATGCTTTTCTATGTACATTATGTTAACAAAAAGCCAGAAAAATCAAACCATTATTGGGAGAACCTCTTTTTAAAAGAAAAATACTTGAAAACATCATTAGCACTAATATATATATTGTTTTACTTTGAACCCTTCCCTTTCTTAAAAGTAGGAGCTTAAATTAGAAAGGCTACTTTATTTGAAATAAAAAGTCGCTGTTAAAATTAATGAACATTTTATACAAAAAAGTAAAATATCTATATTAACATATGTGTCTGTCTGTTGACGATGGCTAGGAAAATTTACTTCACATAAAGGCCTGAAAATTTGAATGAGAAAAGACGAAGACAGGTAGGTCTAAATGCACTTGAGGCTCAGATTTTTTTTTTTTTTGATAATTAGCCATAATTAGCCGAGATATTAAAAAAACATAATGAACATCCCAAAGTGGCAATCTTTTTGTTATAATCTTCGATTGTTCCCCTTTTATGGGCTTTCTTTGGATCTTCATGCGAAACATTCAATTTTTCTTGCATTTTGAAATTACGATCTCCAGATCCTCTCCCCAATAAAGCTACAGAAACACAAAAAAATTCATCTTTCCTTCCTGGTTCTAACAGTATCTTTTTTTTTTTTTTTTTTTTTTTTTTTTAAATATTTAATAATTCAAAAAGCATTTTTACTGGAGCTCAAATTATGTTCCAATTTTAAAATTTCAGCTTTTTTGCATTTTGAAACTGACATAACTATTTCCCTGATGGAAATGAAAAGCCGCACAATATTTGGGGTACCTTTACCATTCTGACAGTGTTATTTGTTAAAACAAATGTGGTAGCTTCATATAGTATGTATGATTTTACAAATTTTCTCAAAATTAGGAAAAAGATATGATTGGATTGTCTTCCTTACAGCCATGTGTCCCACAACACAGAACTTTTTTTACATATCAAACTTCACCTTTGAATAAGTAATTGAATAACCATAACTATTTACAGATACATATACATACATAAAACAAACCTAATAATATATATATATATATATATATTATTATTTTTTTTTTTTTTTTTTTTTTTTTTAAGAAACTTAAATATATAAGTGAAAATGTAAGTTACCCTTTTCTCTATCAAATCTTTGATTGACAATGACAGTGAGGCAGTTGATGTGGGAGCTCTTAAAGTTTGTAACATGACCTAGAATTGAACATGTGTGTAAGTAGTATATATGACATAAGTGTAAGTAACATTAAAACTTGCACAAAATGATTTAACAAAAACTTTTAAAATTAAGCTTTATTTTTATTACTAAGCATAATCAATTATGAAAATATTTATAAATTAAATTTATGAGTAAATAAAATAACAGGGTTCCCAGCAAAACATGACTGGCAAATTCCCTGATTTTCCCGGACCAAATCTCAAAAAATTCCCTGACTTTCCCTGACCAAATCTCACAACATTCTCTGACCAAACGGGCACACAACGAAATTTGTTACTTATTTCTGCAATCTTTTGTCAAAAATTAGCGATTTTATTTTTCTGTGATCACTCTTCAAAATTTTCTTATTTTTTCCCCGAGACTGTATGATGAATTTCACATAATTTTTCATTTTTTCTCCAAAACTTTTCCATGACTTTTTAGAGAATCTTTGTAAATTCCCTGACTTTTTCTATATATTTTAAAATTTCCCTGACTTTCCCTGACTACTTTGAAATTCCATGACTTTCCAGATTTTCCCTGACTTTCCATGATGCTGGGAACCCTGAATAATGTTTAAATTAATTACTTTATATAATTATTATTATGATGGATTATATAATGATGGTAGAAGTAATGCAAATTCAAAGTAACCAGTAAGTCTAAAGACATGAAAAATGAGATATCTCCATAAATTTTAAAATGCTGCTGAGACCAGACATAGACTGTATGTTATCAATGCATAAATTAAAATCAATTAAAAACCTATCAATGCATAAATATCAATACATAAATTTAAAACATGATTTCATCGGGAACAAAGAAGTTATTTTTAAATTAAGAAGTTATTCAGTTTATTTTTAAAACAATATATTTTTAATGATATATTGGTTAATTGGACACCGGTTGCAGTTATGAGCCAAAGTGTGAAATTTACAAGCTGCTCATTTCATATAACAAAAAGGTATCTCTTGAAAAAATTTTGACGTTAAGCAGATTTGCTGCAAACTCCCCTTTAAAAATAATCAACTTTTTTTAAAGGTTTAAATAACAAATCTGAATATAATATATATATATTGACAATTACTGTAATAATATAGGTATAATTTATATATATATAATTTCTTTATATATAATATCATTTATATATATAATATCAATATATATATAATTTCATTTTAGTTACTTATTTTTTACTTTTGGATAATTATTTACTCTATAAAAAAGATTTGATATATATTTACATAAAAACAACAATATTATAGATTAGGTTAATAAAACAACTGTTTGAAAAAATTAGGATTCTTAAAAATAAAAATAATTATAAACTGTTACTACATTTATCATTACATTATTTACATTATACCATTTATGTTATTTTTAAGGAATGCTTGGAACAAAAGATTAATAGAAAGAAGGAGAAGTGGGGATTATGTCAATAATTTTAGTTTTTTTTTTTTTTTTTTTTTTTTTTTTTAATTTGTGAATGAATTTTTTTAGTCAAATTGGGAGCTAATTAGAAATACGTGGAAAATAAATACATAAAATTCTCACTTCATAATCTCTTCTTGGTTTGACTTGGCGATCAAGTTCTTGTTGTCGTTCAACGTTAGCCAGATAGGCCATACTTTCCTTAGCACCTGGCTGTTGTCCAAGAAGGCATTGTGGAGCAGAAACTGCTCTATTCATAATATCAAGAGCTTGTCTGAATTGTTCTGCAAAAAAAGAACAGGGAAATAATATTTTTAAAAAATCTGTCAAATTCAACAATAAATCAAGATTATTTTTTTTTTAAAGACAACCTTGAAAAGAATCACAGTGTCTCTCAAAAGTTTAGGCACAGCAACAAAATGTTGTTTATTAAATAATACAAAATTAAACAAAAAAGTGTTATTTGCTTATTAGATCCTATAAAATTATTCAAATAATCATATAAAAATGAATAAATGGGTACATTATCATACCTTTAATAGAAATTCTTAAAAATCTAACTATACAGAGTCACGAAAGCTTAGAAACAATGGAAAGAACCCACATCATTTAATAGTATACTATTTATGAATAGTATTTTTTTCAATTTGGGATAATTTCAATTAAATTGGAATAGTTTGGTGTTTATGGAATCAATTAAATATTATTGGTGGCAGAGAATAAAAAAACATGCTTTTTCAATGGCCACTTTTATTTCTTTAGTAGAGTCACATTGCTTTCCATTCTTGTATACTTCATGGGTTAAGATACCAACCCTAAATGTTCTCAATTGAGTTTATGTCCAGGCTTATACCTGGTTAACCTGAAACATGAAGAAAGTACGCTACTGTTTCCTGAGATTATGCCAGTAGCAATTCTAGCCATTAGGACCATCCAAATTCAGTTTCTTTTCATCACTGAATAATATGGTGGGCCATTTGTCCTGTATGAACTGTAATTTCGAGCACAATTCATTCTGGCCTGTTTATGATGTGATTTTAGACATAGTTTGCAAGATATTTTTCTTGCATTCTCTTATGTGTACATGTATTATGTATTTTAAGACAATGACACAGAGATTATTTTTAATTAGTCTTATGGACATATTTTGTTTTGACATAATTCTTTAAATTTTTCAATTGGTCTGAATACTTGTTACATCTTGTTGCATTTATCATGAAATTATTCAATAAATTTCTCCTTCCAATTTTATTATCATATTTTAATGTCATTTTAAAATAAATTGTGCTGATGTAACCATTGTAATATCTCTAATGTGTTTAATATCAATTACATTTTGAGTATTTATCATGTAATTATTCAATAAATTCCTTCTTCCAATTTTATTATCATATTTTAATGTGCACCTAAACTTTTGAGACAAACTGTATTATCATGATTGTGATGTTATTTTACAACTTCCACTTCACCTAATTTGTATGAAATTCTTTTTTAATTCAAATAATTAGTCTTAATTTTGAATTATAGCTGTGTTCAAAAATTTAATTTTTTTACCATTCTAAATCTTAGCCATTCATTAACATTAGGTGATAATCATATATCTTTAAAATTAAGTCAATAAATTAGTTATTTTTACATTTATTTTATATTATTTAATTTTATAATAAACTGTAATGCATGTGCCAAATTCATTATCTTTTGCAATGTTGGCACCTTGCATGAAAAATAATATTTTGGCAATGTAAATACCTTCTTTTTACTTTCTTCATAAAACAATGCAAGGTTATCTCTACACATCTGCAACTTTCCAGAATTTTAATTTTCAGGTATAAAATTGGGCCAGTGAAAAAAATGGGAAAATGTTTTCGAACTATATAATAACAAATTCTTATCATTTCTATTTCTTTTAAATACTAAAAGGTGTAAATTAACAACATAATAAATACACAGTAAAATAACTTTTATTAGATTGTTTGACATGTTTCGGCTCACTCCGAGCGATATTTAAAAACAAATAAGAATATTCTACAATTGCACGGTCTTTGAAGTTATTATTTGAAATGCTATCATTTATTTTTCATGTACTTTTCTTAAATTACGTATGTTATCTTTTATTTTTACTTAGTTGTTTATTTTCATATTTGTAACCATGGAGTAACTCGAGCCACAATTTCAGTAAGTTAAAAGATGCTCCATCGTTACATATTGCATTTTTGCATGTTACTATCTCTATGGTTTCTCTTATTATGGATGGATAGTATAGATTGGAGGGAAAAATTATTTTACTTTCATTGAAATTTCTTTGGAAGGTTTTATTATTATTTTTTTATATATCAAGAAGTCCAACAAATAAAAGTGAAATATGCCAGCCAGGATATTGTTGGGATAGCTCAGTAGGAAGAGCGTTGGCACGGCAATCCAAAGTACCCAGGTTTGAGTCCTGGTCCCGGCATTTTTTGCTCTGTCGGAATAAATCTCAACTATGATACTCCAACCATTGAATATTAAACATATTGTTTTGTATAGATTTTTCCTTCCTTTTCATAACTTAGAAAATAATATTTAAAACAAAAGCCAAATTTAAACTAAACATAAAATATGCAGGATCATTGAATCAAAAGACAATGAAAGACAATTTGCTAAAGGTTAAATCTAGACATATCTGATGAATTTATGTAAAGTAGGATGATCAGATTTTTATATCAAATCTTATTTTGAGCAGTTCAACTGTTTGATTAATTTTTCCTCCTCAATTCGAGAAAAAAATATTTTTCTTCATGCTAAATATTTCTATATGAAACGAAGCGTGTTGCTCCGTCGGTGGGTCCTTGATCGCCGGGCCGGTGGCTGCGCGGACTGATGGCGGCTCCGTACGTCAAAGCGCTCATTCTGATTCCCTTGCATGTTCGATTTTTCCTTCCTTTTCATAACTTAGAAAATAATATTTAAAACAAAAGCCAAATTTAAACTAAACATAAAATATGCAGGATCATTGAATCAAAAGACAATGAAAGACAATTTGCTAAAGGTTAAATCTAGACATATCTGATGAATTTATGTAAAGTAGGATGATCAGATTTTTATATCAAATCTTATTTTGAGCAGTTCAACTGTTTGATTAATTTTTCCTCCTCAATTCGAGAAAAAAATATTTTTCTCCATGCTAAATATTTCTATATCAATGTGATCTTTGTTCCAGCAATGCATCTTTATCATACTGAAACTATCCAAAAATAGCTATATAAAAAAGGGCTAAAATATTCTGCTCCAAAAAGTGTTGCATCCAAATTTTTTATCCTGAGATATACTAAGATAAACAATAATTAATCTGAAGTGATTTAAATTAGGTATCATAATTTTTTTAATCTTTTGTGAAATACTACATATTAAATACTACATATTTATGTATACATTTTATTGTATATATAAAAAAATTAAATAAGAGATGTTGATTTAACTTGATTTGAACTTTGACGTATTATTATGTATTTAAATTGTTTAATTTTATGGTTGTCTCAACAAGGTATTTTCATTAGATACATATTTTGATGGTATTCAAAAGCGGAAAAAAAATGAGTTTTTCATCTGACATTTTGATATATAATATGTCTGACATATTGACATTTTCATGAAGTCATACAGCCTATGATATCACAGGATTCAAATCATTTCAACAACACTTCATTTGTCCAAATCCATTAATCTACTGAGGCAAAAAAAATCCTTGTTCTCAGAATGGGACAATTTGGTTTTGAAGAGAGGGTAATTTAAAAAGATATTTATGGTAAATTTCTTGAGGAGACTTAATTAACTAGAAAATCTGCAGATCAGGAGCCTCAATGTCAGCTCTGAAAGTTATTGTTTTTTAATCTCACTTTTCATAATATTTAACATCTTACAATTCGCAAATTTAATTTTAAAATTACATATATATTTATAGGCATATAAAATAACTGAAAGGTTTCAGAAATTAGAAACGTTAAATTAAACACGGTTTATGCAATAATATTCTGACATTCTTATAAACTTCTTATTCTTGTAATTTTTTAGAAAAAAATATATAATTCTTCAGGGGGGCTCTGTCCCTCTGAACCCCCCGTCATCTTATTAAATTTATATTCGTGGTTTCCTATTGATTATGTGAATGATTCTAATATATTTTGGATTTTGTTCTACACAGTGGTTTTATTAGGATAAGCAACAATTTCGAAAATAATTTCATGTTCTCCTAATACCCAATCAGCAATATTTACTTACCTGCCAACCACGGAACACCTGCATCTGATAGATAAGTTGAAAAATATCTTATGTACAAAAGCAACTTAAGGAAATGTAAACTGAATCTGCTATATTTCACTTATATCTATTTTAGAAATCTAGTGTTATTATCTAGTGCTTTTGTTTCGGAAAAAGAGCTTTGATGGTCATTCTATAATATTTATTTTATCTATGTACATCCTGATCTAACTCAATGGCAATAGGATACTAAAATCTCCCCAAAATAGGCTTATTTGGAAACTTTTTGACCTATTGGGTAATCATTCATAATATAATCACTGCTGCCCATTCACTAAATAGCAATTGTGATTTGGCACTATAAAGTATTTTTTGTGATTATTTTTTATGTTCTCAATTTCCAGAAATTGTAATATTTCAGGATTGTTTTACTACTCTAATTTCTTTAGATTAACCACCTTGTTGTATGAGTGATTTTATCCTATTTAAAAAATTATATTAACTCTTCAACGACGAACTATCCACATCTGTTCCAGAAAATGAATAATATCTCATATAAGAAATATATACAAATGTAAACACATACTATGACACTTTAATCCAAATTACACGTTCAATGTTTTTGTAATTTTCGTTTTGGAAAAAATATTTCGATAATCATTCTATAGTAGTTAAACAGTAACTTGTATCAAAATAAATTCTCATTTATGTCAATAGAATACTGAAATCACTTGAAAATAATTTATTTTGAAAAAAAAAAAATATTGCAGTAAAATAGTGCGAGTTACTTGAATTTTATTATTTTGATATTCTTTGAAATATAGTTGCTAAGCAACTAATAAATTTAAGACTGATAATTTCAACTGCTGCAATATAAACAGGGCATTAAGTTTTATCCTACACTAAACTTTCCTCTGTTGAAAATCTTTAATTTTATAAAATGTTAATATGGCAATGTGATTGTAGTAATGAAATATTTTTGCCATAACAATTTTCGACTGTATATTGCTGTCTTGTAAAAGCAAATCTTTGGCTGGTAGGATTATAAGAAAATTCCCCACATCTGGAGATGAGGAAACAACAAGATTTTTAAATGCTACAGTAAGACATAGACAAAATAAGGTTGGGAGCCACTGCTCTAAGGTAGAACATCTAGATATACATGCATATACAAACTGATAAACATATAGAAATACAAAATACCTGGTTCACAATAGCATAAAAAGGATCATTTTAAACTAAAAAAATTATACTGGTCCTACTTTAAATAAGAAAAAGTCTGAAAAATCCCCACAATTTAAAATTTATCATTTTGCTAACAAAGTAGTTTATACTTCTATTAAATGAGATTAGTTTGTTGATACTTATGGGTCATTCCATGCAAAATGAGCAAAAATTAAAAAAAAAGTCGTGGCCACATAGTAACCGATTTGAATAAAATTTGGTACACAGATTCAATTCATATTTAAAGAGAGCTATTCAAAATATCTTGACAAAAAATCAAATATTTTGGAAGTTCTGAACATTTAAAAAACTTGTGACATAGAATGGCTTGTATGGAATCGTTCAAAGTTGCAAGTTTAAACTTCCGTATCTTGAAAACTATTTAACATAAATAAATTTTTTTCATACTATTGTAACCCGTGAACAGTTATTATCATATTTATTTAGTAATAATAATTTCGTAACACCATGGTTAATATTAAATTGGTTATAAAAATTGGAAAAATCCCTTATGGCTCGGCCTACAGGCACAGGTAGATTTCGAAGACACAGACCGTTGGGCGTCTGTTTGTTAGGAATTGCGGAAGAAATGACCTTTTTGCCATGATGCGGCAGTTGGAACCGCCTACTTCGAAACCTAACTTGTTTGCAGGTGGAGCCGGCAGGGTTTTTTTTTTTTTGGCTATAAGGGTTAGTCCTATAAAAAAACTTGTCAATATAAAAGTTTTAGATAATATTAAGAGGATTTATAATAAATTTAAACGGATTTGATATGTTATGAATTTTTTTCTTCCAAAACCCCCCTTCCCCACCCCCTCTTGGGGCCATTTTTAATGATATCAAAAATCTGTCATACATCAATTTTCGGCCCTTTTCCTAGAAGTAATAATAACTTCAAACAGATTCGATACGTATCATAATTAAGAAATTATGGGATTTTTCTGTTTTCACAAAAAGCCCCCCATCCCCACTCACCTTGGTTCGATTTTGCCCATTAACGAACTTGACCGAGATTTTATGCCCCTTGATTTTATGTATCAGTTTCGAAAAGATGCGGGAGTTGGAACCGCCTACTTTGAAAAATAACTTGTTTGCAGGCGGAGCCGGCAGGGATTTTTTTTGTTTTTAATTTTTTTTTTGCTATAAAGGTTGGTCCTATAAAAAACTTGTCAATATAAAATTTTTGGATAATATTAAGAGGATTTATAATAAATTTAAGCGGATTTGTAATCTTGGGAATTGACGAAGTTATGAATTTTTTTTCTTCTAAAACCCCTCCCCCCCCCCCCCCCCTTAAGGCAATTTTTAATTATATCAAAAATCTGTCATACATAAAATTTCGGCCCTTTTCCTAGAAGTAATAATAACTTTAAACGGATTCGATACGTACAATAATTAAGAAATTATGGGGGTTTTTCTGTTTTCACAAAAAGCCCCGCATTTCCCCCCCCCCCTTGGTTCGATTTTGCCGATTAACGAACTTGACCGAGATTTTATGCCCCTTGATTTTACGTATCAGTTTGGAAGAGATTTATGCAGAATTTTTCCAGTTATCGTGTTCATAAAAAAGTGACATAGACAGATAGATAGATAGATATATATATATCTGTCTATCTGTCTATGTCAAAGTTTTGAACTGGGGGTGGTTTTGAGTTCTGGGAGTCATAATCGGCGTAGATCTGCAAAAATTTTTCAAAATTTCCAACTTAGGTGAGAATGTAATAGGTATTATTTCTTACGAGATCTACCTAAAATTGAAAATTTTGCAAAAATTAAAAGTTTTAAAAAAATTGAAGGAATTTAAAAATATATGTGAAATTGATATATGATGTAATGTTACATATGAAAACCAAATTTCTCAAATTTGGAAGTTGCCATTTATTTTCTTCATCTTCAAAATAGCTTAGAAACTTAAAAAAAAAATTACAAAATCACAATTTTTCCTCTTATGTATACTTAAAAAATCAAATGAAGGAAAAACCTGACATTAACAATATTGCAGAAGCATAAAGTTCAAAAAGCCCATGATATGCTGAAAAAAATTCAAGATTGCCTTTTGATTTCTAACATAACAGAAATGAGTTCAAAAAAGGTAATATTTGTTACATGCTATGGGCTATTTCACTTCAAATTTGTGCGCCTTTCCATGCTTTTCTGCCATCTTGCAAAAAAAAAAATGTAGTGCTGTCATCTATATGGACCTTTGATTACTATATAATTGTTTGTTAAACCACTGCCTCATTTAAATCAATAATTTATTCTACTCTAATTTAAAATATTATTGAGGAAAAATAAACTGAAGGCAAGAATGGAAGTTTCTATATTTAAAATATACACTTTTATCTATAACGTCAAACAATTTAAAATTTTTAAGATGTTTCCTTCATGTTCAAACAAGTAATAGAAATATTGAATTTTTCCCTCAAAATTTTTCATTATTTATTTTCTTCTCATTGAGGAATAAAAAGGCAAGAATGAAAGTTTCTATATTTAAAATATATACTTTTATCTATAACGTCAAACAATTTAAAAATTTTAAGACCTTTCTCCTTCATGTTCAAACAAGTAATAGAAATATTGCATTTTCCTCTCAAAATTTTTCATTGTTTAATTTTTTTTCTCATTATGGAATAAAAGGACAATTACTAAATCACTCCAATCTGTTACTTATTATTCATTCTTAATTATAAATATTTTTTGATAAAGTCTTTCCACTCCTACGGCTAATAATGAAAATTGAAATTTCAAGCATGTAGACAAAACCTCGATCTTATCAACTTTTAATGTAAGTTTTAATACTTAAATAAACAATTCTGAAATCTATTATTTTACATTTACTCATAAATAAATATGATCTACTTATATGCTGATTTTCATTAAAATCTATAACATGTCAGCCACAGCTGATTTGCTCATTTAACATGGAATGACCCTTATATGATAATCATATATCCAGTTTTAAATTTATTCAACCAAGTAAAAAAAAAAAGAAAGAAAAAAAAAGGATATTTATGAAAAAAAAAAAAAAAAAGAGGAAAAGAGAAAGAAAATTTTTGTAGAAAAATGCAAGAGAAGCAAATAAATAAATATATAAAGAAAAAAAATGTTTGCTTATTTATTGAGTCATTAATATTTTTAATGATGATTCAATGTTTGTATAAGTACTTGAATTCGGTTAATTGAAATTACTGCACAATTCAAATAGGAGCTCATTTTCCTTGAAAGTAGAAATGAAAAAAAATGTTAAGATATATTCAAATTTTCAATCCACAATTTTAGATAATTGAAATATTCTAAAATTATTTCAATTAGGTATCTATACTAATAAAAGAAAGTTTCGCTCTGTGTGTGTGTGTGTCCGTCTGTGGCGATGGCTAGGAAAATTTAGACCACCTAGAAGGCTGGAAATTTAGGTGTAGATAGTCCAAGGTCTGGCCATGTTCACCTGAGCCTCAGAATTTTAATATTTTGATAATTAGCCTAGATATTAATTAGATTCTCATTAACCATCACTTCTAAAATATCATCTTTTAAATCAAAATGGCGAAAGAAACGGACAGGCGCATTGGATTTACAACCGGAAATGAACGAATTCGAAATTATATAACTAATTAGCAAATTTTAAGAAAATTAATTGAGATATCAAATTAAAAATTTCTGAGCATATGTAAAAAAATACTCTGTATCTGACTATGTGATTTTTGAAAAATTCGGTTGGTAATTTTTTTTTAATTTACACAAAAAACTGCCAAAAATCTGCCGGCGCCATTGAAAACGATCCGAGAAATTTTCAGACAGGGATTGGCTTTCATTAAAAACTGAACTACAAAGAGATATGTTTCTCTGGCCGATCCCTCTCATTTAGTTTGCGAAAATGAAAGGAAATAATTGCCAAATTTTACTAATGAACAAATATTTAGGTAACTAATTAAGATATAGATTTGAAATTGAGGTCGGGAAGGGGTGTCATCTGCCGGCTATTTTAGCGTAGCGTCTTCGTTATGTTCTAATTATCAGAAAAATGTAATTCTTTTTTTAATGATCGCGTTAACGTACGTGATGGTGGTTCTCTTGAACAAATTAATCATTATATTTGCGGGTATGGGGAGGGAGGGGGTTAACGCCTTTCTCTGAGATTGTAATTATCTCGGGGCGGGTTAGCTAGTATTCTATAAAAAGATATGTGGTATCAAACTTTTACTTCTGAAAAGATAAAGAAAACACCATTTTAACTCTTTCTTCTTCAATAATCCAGAGGAAAAAAAAAAAAATTCTTTAGCTTTCATTCCTTCTTTAATAACAAGGGATTGTCTAATATTTTGTGTGCATTGTGTTAATAACCCTGAAATCTTTTCCCAAGTCATAAAAGACTTCTAAGAATCACTAATGATGAAAGTCTTTGCTGAACTAAAACATTTATTAAGGAATCAAACAATTAATTTATACTGCCTTTAGAGAAAAAGAGTTGAGACTATACAAATTGAATAGGCAGTGAAAGTGCAGAGAAGAAGTATAATATTGCTAAAAAAAATGATATGCTCCCAAACAATCCTTACATATGTAAAAAATAAAGAAAAAAATATAGAAAACTGAAGACAGTAATATCTAGGAATTATGAAACATAGTACAGTTAGTGAATTTCCCAAGATTGATGAATCACTTCTCAGTTGTTGTTTTTTTTTAAATCATGAGTTTTGGTCAATTTGAATTTTTTTATGTCACACTGGAGATTGAATTAAAAAGAGTCTACCATACATAAATTCTGAACATGCACTCAACCAAAAGAAGAAATTGTTTAAATATGTACCTTTTATGATAGGATGTGCTAACAATGAAGCAGGCAGCATGGATTTCCATCCAGTGTACCATTTAGTAACTTCTTCATAATTGGGATTATGTGTTAACCATGTATATAGCACCTGTAACCATTTAGGGAAGAAGTTCTTTTCAAGTAGGGTAACCATACATGGCTCTGGTATCATATCTTGCCAAGCCATAACCCAATTCCAAACATCTAAAAGAATATTTATTTTGTAATGACTAAATATAAATTTTGAGAAAAGTGACATAAAAACTAACTTCAAAATTTATTTAAAAGGACAGTTATAAAATAACAGACTTAAGAAGGCTGAATTATGAAATACCTTTCAAAAAGAGATTTAAAATTTATGATTTACAAAAACTGAAGGTATTATACAGATAACAAAATTTATACAGGATTGCAACTCAAGCAGGAGAATAAAATTCCTTGATGAATTTTTGTATGAGATTTGTAGTGTTTTTCGCATTTTGCTGCAATTTTTTGGCATTGACATTGGTAAAATGAATTTTGATTTCAAACTCTCAGCCTAATATAGTAAATTTTGTCCTCTGTGATCTTTTGAATATTAACAATTTTTAGCATTTTTTCACGTCCTGTGGCAATTTTTTTGACATTTGGACAAGGAATTTGGTTTTAAACTTTTAGTCTAATACAGTAAATTTTGTCCCCTGTGATTTTTGATTTTTATCGATTTTTAATGAGATATTCAATGCGATTGATTTTCAGCGTTATATATTGACAAAATCAGCCATTTTTTTCCATTAGCAATTGACAAAATTTAGATTTTGTTTTTTTTCCCCACAAGCAGTTGATGAAGTACGAGATTTTTTAACGAGACAGATTGACAAAATTCGCACTTTTTTCTGAGTTATATAGATGAAATTAGCATTTTTTTTCTGTTAACGACTGATGAAATTGAAGTTTTCTTCTTGGGAGTGATTGGTATAACATGACTTTTTGGTGACCGATCAGTACAATTTGCAATGTTTTTTGACTAAACCAATTGATTAAATTCATATTTTTTTATGATCAGCAGATATGTTTTTGAGAAGTGTAAAAATTGATTCAAACCTATTTCTTAGCTAGTAAATTGTTTTCTTTGTATCTATTAATTCTAAAATGCTGATTTTTCCATGTACATTCATCTCATTAATAAAGAATTTTTCAACACTGGGAAATAAATACTGAAAGTTTCACTTTACAAGCATAAAAACACATTCGGATGCACTATCTTTTGGTAGCCCTTAAAAACTGAAAAAGATGTCACTGTTTATTTAGGTTTTCATAATTACAAGAGAGAATAGGATAGTCCAAGACCAGAAGTACTGGATTAGCATTTTATTTTAACTGTAAGGAAACATCAAGTTGTAGAGCAAAAACAGGGCAAGTGCGAGTAGGAATCTCATCCTGAGCATACCATATTGTTATGTATTACATAAAAATGGTTATATCATATTACAGTAAAGCTTAGTAAGTACATAGTATCTTGACAAACATATAAAAAATAAGAACTGCCTATTTATACCTCGATGCTTCTTATAACTGTTGTATTAAAAAGCTGTAATTTATTTAATTACACTCTTTTATTTAACTTAACTTGGTTTTTGTACGTAAAGATGGAATTTTGTAATAAATTTTTCACTCACTTCCTGATATGCTAGAATTATAAAAAGTCCTTCCGGCTTGTACCAGGAGGAAAAGATAGCTTCCATATTCCTTTGGTTTAATAAGCCACTCAAAATATTTGTAAAATGTCATACTGAAGCATAAGCACAATATAGAAATAATGTAAAGAGATAATGTCTAAAATATGAATGTATATAAGCTAGCAAAATTACAGTATTTATGAAATGACCAATGTAAACATAGATAAAAATCATTGTCAAATCCAGAAGAGCAGTATTTGAAAATCTACAGGCTAATTTCAGAATTCTGGTCTATCCCGAGTCCATATTGCTCACAAGAGACAGCTACATAAATACCTTTTCTTTTAACAAATAAACAAATATGAGTACGTACATTTCCTTTTAATACAATATATTCTGATATCTTAATTAAATATAATTTGTAACAACAACCTATTAGTCACTCTTTAATTAATAAACAATATTAGTCACTCTTTAATTAATAAACAATCTCATTATATAGTGTATTTGCCTTTAAGATTATTTGCTAAAATCGGTTAATAGCTATTTTATTATTTATTATTAACTTAAATAAAGTGTATTTCCTTTTTTGAATCTTTCAAAATTCGGCAAATTGCTCAAAATTTCTAAGTCTTCAAATTCTATTTTTGTTTTCCAAAATATTTAAATTTTCCCTATCAATCTTTATTTAATAGATTAAGTTATTTCTCCTTTCTTTCCTGTTAAGATTTCATTTAATTCGGTAAAAAAATAAGGTATTTAAGCAAAAAAAATGTTTTTACTTTTTTCCTATTTTTTGAGCATTGTGCCATGATTTTTTAATCTCTAGGATATTGCCATTTTTTACATTCCTCCGCTCGCTTCGAAACTACTTTTAGCGTTTTGTATCAACAATCTGCCTCCATCTTGTATTCAGAACATTGACCCCAATAACATTCTTCTCAAAAACGGTTGCCACTTACAATAATACCTTTTTTAAACTACACTTCGTGTGCTAACTTCAACAGTAGCCTGATAATGCAGAGAGGAAACAACTCCTCTTGTGTTCAGAGAGTACGCTCATTGGCTGCTGGTTAGGTGTTTACTTTCAAGTGCAAATGAAATTCTGGGAGATGCAATTAGTTTTTAAAAAATATTCGTTGCTGCTGGTTCAAATTCTTTTTTCAAAATCTCTGGCCTTCGGGTCGCGGGATAGCTCGGCGTCCTGAAGGGAGATAATGCTGAACCTTCAGAGCAGAAGGACATATCGTGGGTGTGGTGCTTCACTTTTTAAAAGAAAAAAATCTTCGTTCACTTCTAGACTGAGATCATTATCACTTCAAATAAATTAGCATCACCATCTTGCACTGAACTATGAACTCATCTGTATGTGTCGACGTTTTTAGAAGAGTTCTATCGATCATTATCACTTCTAGTGGATGAGCATCATCTTGCAGTGTGCTATGAATTCATCAGTGTATGTCAACGTTTTTGAAAGAATTCCATCGATCATTATCACTTCTGATATATGAGTATCATCTTGTAGTGAAATATGAATTCATAAGTGTGTATCAACATTATGATGAAACATGAGTTCATCAGTATGTAAATACATTTTTAGAAGGATTCCATTGATCATTTTTGCTTCTAGTAAATAATATGAATTCATCAGTTGAACTGTTAAAGTGTTGCCCTCATTAAAGAACTTAGATATTATCAACAATAAATATTAGACTTTAGTACAGCTGCTGAATTAATAATAGAACTCTTATATCATTCTTAATGTGTTTAAAGAACTTGAACATTTTCAAATCTTTTTTATTTTAACCTCATTTTACAATTTGAAATAAGTTGCTGGGGATCCCCATAGGCACATATATAGTTATATATATAAAATTAATGTTGATCAAAGAAAGAAATGTGTCTCTCAGAAATTAAGTGTCTTTTATATTTATCATAAATATCATTAAATATGAATAATTACTTCATAGATTTCTTCTAAATAATAATGCATGACATACACTTTATGTCATCAACTAGATGAGTTTTTTTTTACTTTTCAATCATTATTATTTAGAAGAAATCTATGAAGTAATTATTCATATTTAAATAATTTGTAATACATATCTACTATCACTTTATTTAAATTAAATATTTTGATATAGTAAAATTCAATTATCTTTGAATCGTAAAGACTAAATCTTTCTTAATATAAAATGAAATATTAAACTTCTACATCAATTTAATTAAATTATATCATTTCATATCTTTATGACAACCTTTAGTATCTTACACTATACTTTCAATTTTGGCCTATAGTGAAGTTATGGAGTACTGATTTTGAGATCTGTTTATAAAATTTAGAGTTGTATTCTCGAATGATTTTATTTTCTACCGATCTCAAAATTTATTACCCCGACATTTCATTATAAGCTGAGAAAAAACTCACCTAAATGCTGCTGATGAGGGTTGATGACATAAGCTTGCAATGCTGCTCCTAATTTGGGCAAAATGTTTGTAATTACAAATGCATCCATAACACCTTGAGAGAATACAGGTTTCCATGGTTCTAAGATTAATTTTGCAGAACAATCACTAGGATGCCAATTTATCAAGGCAGCTGCTAATTTCTGCCGAATAGGAGCATACAGAGTCTCTAACCTAGCACCTAGTAAAGAAACAAGGCTAATGATATATTTTCAACGTCAGAAAAAAAAAAAAACTTATTGAATAATCATCTAAAAAAATTATTAAAGATCAACATAATATTGAATAAATCAAAAGAATGAAATATAAGATAATGAAGTTAAAACTAAATGTAAAAAATTAACACCTTTTTGTTTTTAAATTTCAATATAAGCAACAATTTTTTTTAGCAAAACACATCCATATGTTTAGTAAGTTATGGATACAATGTATTTTCACTTCATAATGGATTATTACTATAAATTAACACTGCACAAGCACAGCTTTAAGAATTTGAAAAGGTAGTGGAAAGAATTACCTTTGCAAAAACAATATAATATAACTGTGTGTCTAAAGTAATGGTTCCCAATCAGTGAGGCACGAGCAGATGTCATTTTGTTTTCAGATTAATTCAGCATTAATGAGCAACAGTGTTTGCAAATAAAATAGCCTATCTTGAGAGAAAAATACAATGATTTTCAAAAAGGGCAAGTAATGACTTAGTATTTTTAAAAGTGCATCTAATTAACTCTCCCTCCCCCCCCCCATAAAAACAAAAAAACAGCTGATAACCAGAAACATTAATGTATAGCAAGAAAATAATAAATCGAAAAGAACAAAATTTGATAAAGCATAATGATGAAAGTTTTGACATACTGTATTTTCCTGCATATAATCTGCAGATTATATATGTTAAAAAAGTTGTAATTTTTGTTATGTGGAGTATATGCCGCTGCGGATAGTCTGATTATTATTTTTTTTTTCTATTGTATAGTCCAATCATAAAATTTTCGAAGAAAGGAGCAATATTTTTAAGATAGTGAATAACAGATGGCACTAATCACTTTTGCTATCCAAAGTTTAACTACAAACTAGAGGTTTGCACAGGCTGAAATTTTCAGGCTCGGGCCTGAAACAGCCGAACAAAATCTATCTTTGTCCGGCCCACCCAAAAAACAATGAAATCAGATCCAATATGACTCAATTTAAAAAAAAAAGAAGAATGAAAAATCATGTGTCAAGCATGCAGAGGGTGTTTACGCATATTTGGAATGATTTTGAGAATAAAAATAAAATATATACATTAAAACAATTATTTTTCAATATGTTCTATCTGGTAGCCCTTGTTGTGGACTATCATATTGCAGTGGGATTTCCAATATAGTAGGGCTTTTCGTAAAACCGGAAGTGGAATTTTGCTCCATTCCTCCACTACACATTTCCAGAGTACACTCAATGTAGTTGGTGTTTCACAAAAGCTTGTTTTAATAGTCCAAAGGCACAGTAATCCATTGGTGAAACATCTGGGAACTTGGTTGGAATATGATTAAATGGTATACACTTTATTCCAGTTTTATTTTCATATAACGGAATATGAATAATTCTCTTTGAAAAGAGCAAATATATAACCTTCAAGCTACTCTCTTCTTTTGTGTGCCATTTCAGTAGCAGACGATATTTTTTCATAGCAGCCAATATTTCAATTATCACGTTATTACATGTTGCCAGATTTATCCCCCTGTTGTTTCTCATTGTTTTTTAATTTAACCTAAAAATTGTTCCCAATATATGTAAACACTTTCCAAAATAATTCTACATACCTTTACTGTTTAATAAGGTGAAAAGTGATATGTAAATAAACAAGGGATGACTGCCCCGGAAACCCAACTTTCCCTTTAGAATATAAGTGCAATCCTGAGGCATACATCTAAGTAAACAATTTGGAAAATGCATAACATATTTAAAAACACAATTTCAGGAATTATCAACAATATTCAGAAAAATATCCAAATTCTTTTGTGCAGCCCTGTATATGATCTATAGATTTGTATATATACTACATAGAATACTAAGTTTTAGTTCAGTTAGGAAGCATGTAGCACAGTTTAAAATTCTCCTTATGGAATTTCCGTCAATACAGAAATGTACTCAGGGACTTTTGTGCTGCCCCGTATACAATCTTTAGAATTTATACATACCAAGTAATAGACAAAAAATGAGTTAAATTTAAAAATGCGTACAGCAACTGAAAAAGCACTTCCAGCAATTATTGTTAACAGACAGTACCGAATTCTTTTGTGTGTCCCTGTAAATGATCGATGAATGCTATACATGCAATAGTCTTTAGTAAGCCTCTCATAATGAACATTAATGATATAGGTCAATTTCAATATGTTTGAAATATAATGAAACATTATTAAAATAAACCCCAAAAGATTTTTTTCCATAGACCGTAATGTAACAAAATTCTTTTGAGTGTCCCTGTAAAGGAACTAAGTGCTATGCACACCATATTCTATAGTAAGCCTCTTGTAGTGCACCCCAATGATATATATGAATTTCAATATGTTTGAAATTGTGTAACAGCATTAAAATAAATCACAAATGATTTTTTTCCCATAGACCATAATGTAATGCAATAATGCAATTCTTTGAGTGTCCCTGTAAAAAAACTATCACTTCATTTTCAAAACCTAACATGCTGTAGTAAACCTTAATAACATATATCAATTGCATGACAATCCGAATATATTTACGTGAGTTAGAGCACGGATTGATAGACAGATGACAGACAGACAAACCAAATTCGAAACACTTTTCAACTATGTTGGAAAGAGTTAAAAAGACAATAATTCTTAACCCACATTATTTTACAATTAAAATCATTTTAAAAGAATATTTATATTTATGTGCAATACAACATGTTTCAGGTTATATGTCTGGAAGTTATGGAATATGTTTACTTAGAGATATACATTTAAATGAAGACTCGTTAGAAAATTAATGTAGTTTAAAAGGAAAGAAAAAGACAGTTAAAAAAATTGTAACTTTGAAGCTCGATGAAGAAGAAAAAAGTTTTTTTTAAATATTGCTCTATAATTTAATGAATCAAAATAAATTTCTAAAGGATCTGCTAAATACATATACAATGTTATGATTATATTCACAAAGAAAAAATCAGGCTCGACAGAGGTTGGAAAGAACGAGCTATTGTCAAAATAGGGTAGAGTCTGCAGAAAAAAAAATGAAGCTTGGACCTGGCCTGGGTCTAATAATAAAAAAAAAAAATCAGCCCAGCCCTTATATTCTATAAAAACTTTATCCAAGCACATCGTATTAAAGAATGGGTCAGTAGTTGATTTTGCTAAAGGAGGTAAAATTAAACTATCACTAATCTTAATACTATTATCACTTCTGAGATACATACACTTGATTTCCCCCACATATTAATTGAATGGCCAACTTTCTGACACACTGCTCTTTGACCTTGAAGTATTAAATGTGCATATCAGATAATGTTTTCTTTCAGTTTCATTTTTTTTTACCTTTTAGGTAGGCCTCCCCTCCTGTCTGATTCTGAGCTTCTCAGACGCCGTAGAAAAAGAGAAAAGAATAAGACAAAAACTTCTTTGCATTGTTTTTAAAACTAGGGGGCTCTGCCCCCTACGAGCTATGCTCGCCAACCCCCGTTCTGATACCACAAACAGTAAAAACACTCTGATTTGATCAACCTTAAAACGATTGCGGAAGATTGAATTATAATTAAACGACCTGCTGTAATCGGCTGCTATAATCGGTCTTGTGTAATCGGCTTCTCACTGTAATATCTGCTATAATCGGGTTTCCATTCATTTTCCTTTGACCAAGGGATTTTAAAGCTGAATCAACTGCTGTCGAGACAGCTAACAACTGTTGATAAAATAAGGTTAATTAAACATTTGAAAATCAACTCGTGCAAAATGGTTAAGTAAGCAATGTCATGTCATCGGGAAATTTTATAACGATGCTATAGAAAAGTGGGTATTACTCCATTATCCCGACTACTACTTTCTATAAAAGAAATGAACTGTCGCCAAAATATAGGATTTAAAGCCAAAAGTGCATATCTGTGGCGTTGCATTCAGTTGATACCAGATGCGTTACGCGTGGTAGTTATGTCATCGAGTGATCTTTAATTCAACGTTTATCTGTATTTTTAATTATATTTTACCAATTTATTAGTTATTTCGTTGATTTAAACGTAATTATTAAACGTAAAAATATAGCTTTTAATTGAAGGGAAATATTATTAATTACGCTGTTTTAAAATTTGCAATAATAGATAAAATTTTTGTCGAAATAAATTAATCTTACTCTACTTAATGCTTTGAAAACGCAGAATAATTTAATTATTTATCTTTTTAATATTCACGCACAAGTATATTTTTTATTCCGTTATTTTCTACATTTATTGCTTTTAACACGTGATCATTTAATTATTATTTTAAAGTTTTATTTCTGTTTTTAATAGTCACGTGTTAATACATTTCTTAATTGAAAGGGAATATTATTACGTGCGCTATTTTACAAATTGGCAACGATTCAAATAAAGGAATTTATGAAATATGAAATAAATCTTCGTCAAAATAATGAAAATTTTGAATAAAAAATTGAAATATAACCTCAAAAAATGACTCAAATTGAAAAAAATAATTGCAGTCTGCACACCCCAACCTTGTCAACTATATCCTTACAAATTATGTTTAAATTCCTGTGCATAGTTTTCGTTTTTATAAAACTTTTATAAGAAAACTGTTTTGACCAACTTTGATTTTAAATATCTCTTAAAATAATTCTTCGATTTAAAAATTGTCTACTTCAGCGTGTTTATCGAACATTTCTTTATAAAACCACCAATTTTTAAATTTTTATTTGCAATAGTTTTCTGGATATTAGTCCAGAAAGACTTCAAAGCACAAAATCTTAATTGACAGCGGCGCGGCCGCGGTTACTTTTTTTTTAATATAGAGAGATTCATGGAATATTTTCTTTCTTACAGTATGATGGGGATTAGAAATAGAAGCAGAAGCTAAGTTCTGAGTCAGAAATATTTACAAAACTTAAAAAATTGCACTTTTAAGATTTTGAAAATTGTTGATTTATGGCATGCTGGATAAGAAAAGTCTGATATCTGCAGTAATACTAGTACTAACAAATTTCATATTTTTAACACTAGTTCTCTCTCTACAACAGGAGAAATGAGAGGAATTTGAGCAGAGAATGACTCAACTTCAGATATTTCTTCTTTAATATATCCTAAATGTTTATCTTGAAAAGTCACCAGAAACTAATCAGTTTTCAGAGGGGGAAAAAAAGTGTTTTCAAAGGTTATAAAAGTTGTTTAATTACTTTTAAGGTAAAAAGAAGAAGTCCTTAAGAACATTTTAACTTGGGAACATGGGCATCCAGTCATTTACAAAGATGAAATCAACAAGCATTAAAAAAAGAAAATATGCAAAGTCTTGAAATATGCTATAAAGGAGAAAAAATATATAAAGAGGAAAATAAACATATGCATTTTTTCTTATTAATATTTTATTAAGATGACTGAATAAACACCAAACAATGTAAATTTGTTCCAGACACTTTCAAGAATCTTCTGTGACCATACCTTATTGATAAAAAAGCAAAGTGAAGGGTTTAGTAATTAATTTTACCACCTATTCCAGATTGAATGAAAATAAAAAATCATGATAGAAATTATACAATAAAACAAATATACCCAAAATATTGCATTGTTTTAGTTATTTTTGGTCTTAAGATTTTACTGAACTAAGTATAGCATGAATGTTAATATTCATGTAGTAGATGGGGAAGGATGGAACCTAACAAATCATGTCTTTTGGCAATGGTTTGTAGATAAATATTAAATTTCTTTAAGAATAATAATAATAATAATAATAAAAGCAGGAGAAATGTGTCAGGTGGTAGATTGAAAATCAGGAGACTCTTGTAAAAAATTGTATAACTAGCATTTGTTTCTGCCATTCCATTTCACAAGTGAAAATTTTTTGAAAAATTCTTAAAAAATCAACATAAAAAATTAAAACACTAAAAAGGTTTTATAAAAAATAATGAAAAGCATAAAATCATGGAACCTTCATGGAGATTTTCATCCTTACATTTACAAAACATTACAATAAAAAAGTAATCAAATACATAAAAGAAAAATAATTGAGAAGGAGAAAAATAATCACCCATTAAAGGCAGCCAAGGATGTATCCAGGAATGGACAGGCAAAGTATCAGTGAGAGGATTCCATGCATCAACTTCAGACTGTAACCTTGGAAGCACCAACTGTTCAAGGATATTACTCATAATCCATGGAGGCAACAAAGGTGTCCATGTGTCTAACAATTCAACAAGTGGAGACCAAACACGAGCATTCCAATTTCTACAACAAAAAGCAAATATAAAATTAACATTTAAAAGATATTCTGTGACAGAATTAGTACTAAACACAATTAACATAAAAATGCATTTATTTGAACAAAAATTGATATTTTAACATTTGTTATTTTTAATAAATCCCAGTTATCAACATTTAATTTCTAACTAATATTGAAACTGTATTAGTTGACCGTCCTTAATTTTTATAATTAAATAAAATCAGATGTTATTTTATAGCTAATAAAATTAAAATAAGAATTCCTAAAATAGTAAAAAAGAAATAATGCATAAAAAATTGTTTTTTCTTTTTAAATACTCAAATCCCTTTTTCTTTCTCAATTCCAAGTATTGTACAATATATAATGAGTATCAGTAATCTTTAGAATACAAAGTTTCAAAAGTAACAGATTTAATTTCATGTACTGAATCAGCATTAGTAAAACAAAACTGCAGTAAAAAAAAAAAAATTGGATAATTAAAAGAAGGAAGAGAGGGAAATTTAAATACATCAAATACAATTTATTAAGAATATCTATTACTTTATTTTTATAGGGATCTTGACACTTTTTAAATTGGCAATAGCACAGTGCCAAATGATATAAATAGCTATGAAAACAAAACCGATAAACTAATATACTTGTTTATATAGGTATTAAAAAATATTTCTTCTAGTTACACATGTCAGTTAAATTATTTATATTTGTATAGGTTAGATAAAGGGCTTCTGTATGTAAATGTATATCCCATCAAAAAGTCACATATAAAAATGCAGCCAAGTCTCGTGACCCTTTTACTGTAAAAAGTTTTGAGATCGTGTAAAGCCAAGATTATCTCTCTTATTAATTCTGAAATTTTCTCTAGATCTTCTAAAGATTATTTTTTGACTTGGCAATTACGCAGCAAGATAATGGGATGGCTATTGTTTACATATTAATAATAAAGTTTATTAATAAAATATTTTATAAAATAGTATTTATATGAACATTGAATGTGTATGTATTTGTAGGATGGACTTAATTTTATACAATATTGTAAGCCCATGTGCGAAACCTCTTCTACGGTTGAGCTGGATGTTTAAAGTTTTGGATGGTTTACTTCCGATGCAATGTGAATACGTGCCAAACAACCCCTTTTAGAAAGACATCCCATCCCTCCTTTATGCTTTTATTCTTCGTATTCATAATAGGTTTAATAAAAAAAATCCCATCCCATAACACCCATAGTAAAGTGTAATAACCTCCTTGTACTGCGTAATTGCCAAGTCAAAAAATAATCTTTAATTAAAGATCTAGAGACTAGGAGGGATTTTTGAATGAGAATTTCAGAGTTAATAGGAAAGATAAACTTGGCTTTACACGATCTCAGAATTTTTTACAGTAAAAGGGTCACGAGATTTGGCTGCATTTTTTACATGTGACGTTTTTATGAGATTTCACTTCTTTTAGTAAGCAATCTGCCTTTTCTTGACATTGGGTTCTTTTTGGACATCATCCACTGATTTTCGCCAAGCCCTGTCCTTATAATTTGGAGCTTTAGTTCCATTTGCAAACTCATCTAGATAAAAAGAAGTTTCAAGTTCCTAAGCAAGCACTTAGTTATCGTGGGGGGTGAGTCAAGAGTACTCTCAATTGCTTCAAGGAAAGGTGCTATCGATCTGAGGTATTACAAGTGCCCTAGATACTTGATATTTGGCGTATTACTCACAGCCCTAGATACTTGATATTTGGCATAAAAGTACTGTTTAGAATAAAAAGAAATACAAAATTAAAAATTTCAGAAAAATCCAACAAATCAAGCTTTTTTTGATTTTTTTTTATGTTTTAATTTTTTTTTTTTTTTTTTTTCATATTTTGTATCCTAAATACTACCTTTATTCCAAATTTCAAGTTTCTAACACGACAAAATCGAATTATTTTCAATTTTTCCTGATTTTTTTATTATATTTTCGAATTTTATTGTGTTTTTAATTTTTTCTTATTTTGAATCCTAAACACAACCTTTACGCCGAATTTTAAGTATATATGGCTAAGAGATAAAATTATTTTCATTTAAAAAAAAATAATAATATATTTTTTTCAATTTAAAAAAAAAAAAAAAATTCTGGATTTTTAAAATTTTTCTTATTTTGTTTCCTAAATACTACCTTTATTCCAAATTCCAAGTTTTTAGCGCTACAAAATCGAATTATTTTCAATTTTTCAATTTTTTTTATTTTTTATTTATTTATTTATTTTTTTTAATTTTTTTTTTTGATTTTTATTGTGTTTTTAATTTTTTCTTATTCTGAATTTTAAACACAACCTTTATGCCGAATTTTAAGTTTCTATGGCTAAAAGATCAAATTATTTTCATTTTTTTCGAATTTTTTTTTTTGATTTTCTGGATTTTTAAATTTTTTCTTATTTTGTTTCCTAAACATTTCTTCCGAATTCCAAGTTTTTAGCACTATAAAATCGAATTATTTTCAATTTTTCAGATTTTTTTATTTTATTTTAAATTTTTATTATGTTTTTAATTTTTCTTTATTTGGAATTCTAAACACTACTTTTATGCCGAATTTTAAGTAAGGCTAAGAGATCAAATTATTTTCATTTTATGATTTTTTTCAAATTTTTTGAAATTTCTGGATTTTTTATTTTTTGTATCCTAAATACTACTTTTATTCCAAATTTCAAATTTCTAGTGCTACAAAATTGAATTATTTTCAAATTTTTGATTTTTTAATTTATTTTTTCGAATTTTATTGTGGTTTTAATTTTTTCTTATTCGGAATTTTAAACACTACCTTTACGTAGAATTTTAAGTTTCTAATCATTTTTTTTTTTTTAATTTTTCAAATTTTTCAGATTTTTTATTTTGTATCCTAAATATTACCTTTATTCTGAATTCCAAGTTTCTAGTGCTACAAATTCCAATTATTTTCAATTTTTTGATTTTTTGATTTTACTTCTGATTTTTATTGTGTTTTTAAATATTTATTTTTCTGAATCCTAAACACTACCTTCACACTAAATTTTAAGTTTCTAAGACTGCGAGATGGAATTATTTTCAATATTCCATTTTGTTAAAATTTTTGGAATTTTCAAAAAAAAAATTTCGAATTTTCCTTTTTTAAAAATTTTTCCTTTCTTTGTATCCTAAACGCTACCTTTAATCCAAATTTCAAGTTTCTAGGGCTATGGGATATACCTTATCTTTTTTATGACGGGTGAGTGAGTATGTGACAAAAATTCGAAAGTTTGAGTTCATATATTGTCTGAAATAGAAAAGATAGAAACGTGAAATTTTAAATTTTGGTCTTATGTGCCAGATACTCTAGATCAGCCCTACTCAACCTTTTTTTCTCACGGGCCGCAAACATATATTTGCGATGTTAAGAGGGCCACAACACATTTATATTATAATGTGAAAAAAAAGAGTAATTAAAATAGTAAGATAACAAAAGTAGTATTAAAAAGCATCATAAGAAAGTTAATATTATCAGTAGGGTTGAATGTTTGTTGCGGAATAAATATTACCAAAAAATTTAAAACCACTATTTCCAAACAATATATTTCGTGGTCGATTTCTATTGCAAATGTTGTAGAAATATGACACGAATATTGTGGTTTGGAAATAGTAGTGTGAAAAGTTTTTGGTTCCTTTTTTTTTCTCATGACAAACTTTCAACTCCAATAAACCACATTAGCTTAAGGGTGTATTCAAATCCAAACTGCTTATTTTGAGACACATTTGTAAATTCATTTTTGCTCTAAAATGCATATCCAATTGGCAGGTTCTCTTATTCAGAAACTTTATAATGTCCGTATTGTCTCGATGTTTTGATAAAGGCAGAATATATTTCAAAAAATGCTGTAAAAGTGGACATTTTGAACCAAATTTCCCGAAGCGATAGCGCTGAAAAAAAAAAAAAATTATCGTACTGTGAAAATAATTGTCTGTAAATCAATTTCTAATTAATTGAACGAAAAATAAAAACATGGGGCCCTTATAAATGTTTTATAAATCACGCCGCCAAGTTTCCTGTTGTTACTTTTAAAAATGAGTCTGAGAATGTGTCTCAAAATTTTGAGTTGTTGAGCGTGGAAATATATATTTTTTTTAATACAGCCTTAAGTATAAAATGTAATAATATAGCAAAACAGAATTTCCAATTCTAAAACATCAACAAAAAAACAGATTTTATTATTTTAATAAATCAGTCTTTTGCTCAATGCAAAATCTTTCAATTAATATTTTAAATGTGGAAAAATATAGTGCAAATTTATTTAACTTGGAATAATGTTTAATTGATGTTGAAAATTGAGAAATGTATACACCACTGTACCAAAAATAGGATTACGTGTAAAAAGAACTTTTGACTGAGCAAACGGCATTTAAGATGTTTTACATAATTTTAAATTAATTAGAAATAACAGGGCAGATTTTGTTTTCAGATGAAAATTTATAAATCAACAGTGAAAGACTTAAATATTCTTTATGCACATCTCAATTAATTTTATAATTATGGATTAATGATTATTTGTCTCGGGCTACACATAAAAGCTCGCCGGGCTGCAGGTTGAGAATGGCTTCTCTAGATAAACGAAGTTTCAGGTTTTTGGGAAATTCCAGTGCAAAGGTAAGGGGGAAGGGGGGATTGAAAGTGATCCGAGTTGCTTCCAGAAAACGATACTTAGGGCTGTGCTTTCTCGATTTGGCGGAGGCACTACCGTGCCTCCAGATATTTTAGATAGATGTAAATATTGAACATGTTGCTTGTGTGTATGTATGAAAGAGTGAGTAAGTTGCAGAAAATACTTGTGAAAAACTTTCTTTATTTGCCAAGGCCATTTTCTCTATTGCACCAAGATCCCTATAAAAGGGGAATGCAGAATTGGAACATTTTATTTTGCAAACAAAAAATAATAAATCTACAATTTGAAACACCATAAAATTTTTAATAATAGTTGTTAATAAATATTTCAGGTAAATAATTATTCAGAAAAAAGAAATTTTCAGAAATAAATTACACCAGAGTAAAAAAAAATGTCTACCAATAACTTGAATATCACGAAGGTGATAAAGGAATTTCCTGATACTTTAAATTTAAAACTTAATTACATACAAAATTGCTTTACGAACAGGGGGCATCCAAACATCCCAAACAAGCTGGTGATAAGGATCTTCACCACTTTCTTTATTCCAAGACACTGAATTGCAGTTTGTTTCCAGCAATACTTTCCAATCTTGAAAGATGTCTATACAATGATGCTTTTGTTCAAAAGGATTCCAATCAGCTAACAATTTTTTAACCTAAAATAATATATTTATACACTGATTTGTGCACTAACATTCAACTCGACATATAAGAAACAATAAATATACAAATACATACATACTTCAAATTCTTAATATGTATATGTCTAGTAAATTTACAAGTATTCTTCAAGTGTAGTTTCTTATTATATATATTTATGAAAGAACACATGAAGAATAAAAATCCTTTTACAAAAAACAAGATTAAAAAAATAAAAATAGTAAGAATCTGCCATTTAGTAAAAAATGTGTTATGGATAGATTTCATTTACATGTTAGAATAACTGGTTAAAATACTTTAATTTTTTTATTTTTAAGGATATATTTTGCTTTGTTGGTGCATCCATAAAATTTACAGATGAAGCAAGTTTTTAGTTTCCAAATTTTCTTTTCATCTTATGAAGTAACATGCAAAAAATATCTGTAATATAAAAAAAACTATTGACTTTTAATTACGAGTAAAGTATGCTGTATCTGAAAAGAAAACACATCTATTTTAAGTTAGAACTCATTGCTTATGGTCATAAAATAGTTAGATTTTTTTTTTTTTTTTTTTTTTTTTAATTTTCCATTCAATTAAAACTTAATAAGCATACACTTAAATTGAGAAATCTTCCATAGTTGGAATGTTCTATAATTTTCTAGAGTAATGATTTATGTAACAAATGAAAATAGCTACTTTGTAGCTAAAATATATATCTATACAGCATTACATTTTCATTTTATTATTTTAATAAACATTACAAAACTCTTATCTCCAAAATTAAAACTAAGTAATACATAAACACTTACTCAAGTTTAAATATTTGTAACTGTTTTTTAACAAATTAAAAAAAAAAGGCACATCTTTTTCTTAGCAAGATACGATTTTTACATTATTAATTGATTTGACAATTTTATTTAATATTCCACTGTAAAGCAGTCAGGTCACTGAGTTTATTACACCCTTATTACATGAGTTTTATATGATGTTGACATTCAACTATAATATTATTAAGGGTCCTGTCCCTTCACGCGAAAACACCTGCTCGCTAATGTTAATCCTATGGGGCAGTTCTTTTCTAATATCTCGTTTGCATTTCAATATTTTTGAATGATTTTTTTTGCATTGGATAGCTGAGATCAATCTCTACAATCATTGTTTTTTAATTTTCGATTATTTTTACAAAAATACTTTCACTAGTCATCACACACAGACAGACAAACAAACTTTCTTTTATTAGTATAGATAGGTCCACCATGCAGCAGACAACAATTGATACTGTGTGAAAGCAATGATCCACATCAGCACGTAGCTGATCAGTAGAAACTGTGTGATCGAAATTAATAAATTTATATATGATGACAATCCATATCAATAGTTTTTATTAGTAGTGCTATTGATATTCATTATGTGATAATGATCACAGTGCCACATTTCCCTCCTATCCTGTGTAACTAAAAATTTTTATTGCAGGAATCATTTCCCCATGGTCTTCCAAATGTGAAGTCGTTACATCTAAGGGTTGTCTCTCCCGAGCATTCCAAGCAAGGATACTTTAATTTGAATCACCTGATATATCAGAAGATGAAATTGGTCCTTATTTTAATTTTTTTTTTTTTAACCTTTTAGAGTTAAAATTTGATCCTTTTTCATTTATTCATTTGATAGCTATTTTCTAATTTTACCTTAATGGAATGTTAAATGAACTTTGCTTTACAAGCTGAAAACAAAAAAATGTTAGTTAATTTCTTCTTTGGCTATTATGTTTGAGCAGTTTTTTTTTTTTTTTTTTTAGCTGAATTTTTGAAAAATTGCCTTTTTAAAAGAATAATAAAAAAAATTCACAAAAATAAGTAATAAATTCACAATAAAAAATAAATTCACAAAAAAGCAATAAATTTACAATAAAAAAATTCACAAAAATAAGTAATAAGTTCACAAAAAAAAAAAAAAAACAGACGCCTAGAATAAAACATTCTCATGCAGTACATATTCTTTTAAAAATAAATGATAACATGCATTTTAATAAAGAGCTTTTTTTATATAATATATAAATAATAAGATAAACATATGGTTGTTACTCACCAATGGTATTACTAATGGAATTACCAAATCGCTCAAATTATACATTTTGTAAATTTCATAGTATTCATCTTGCAGATCTTTAAAGGTCCGGGCAGCTAATTCAAGAGCCGCATTGCTGTCTTCTGAATCGCTGTTATTATCCAAACTAAACAGAAAAACATAACATTTTAAATATTTTACTAGAACAATAACTAAACATTATGATAATCATGAGCACATTTTATTAAAAAAAATGTCCAGGAAAATAAAGTATTTAGTTAAAGACAAAAAAGACTACTTTAAAAATAATATGATCTTTTTGGATTTTTTTTAACTCTGATATTTTGTAATATTATAATTATTATATACTAACTGTTTACCTGCAGGCTAGGCCTACACCGTTCAACTAACTAAACAGTAAGTATAGTCCAACTCTGTTAATACAAGAAGCAAGAGAATTATAAAAGGCCTTGTATTAACCATTACTCATAATATTCGTGAAGATAATAAGAATCTTAAAAGTGCACACACATAATTAAATTACTACTATTAAATGCTCTAATTATCTCAATGTTAAATTAACTTAACATCGTAAAGTTAACATAAAATATTTAGTCTCACTTTTGTGAGTGTGATTTTCTTTAGACGGATCTTCACAAAATCATAATACTGAAGTCAAAGCCTCTAAAAAACCAAGGACATAAAATTCCAAAAGACATGAACAACATACATGGTATTGCAACTGAATCACTTCTCTTTTTCTCACTGAAATTTTGGAGCTATTGATTTCACATATCCTTTTCATTTTAACAAGTTATATCGTTAATATAGCCATAGAGTCCAAATTAAAAGAAAGAAAAAAATAATATGCTCATTCCTTTCGATAACTCAGTTGTATTTCTTACAAAGAGGTGGTATTTGAAATGCTTTTATCTCTCCTTTCTTTCTTTCATTTGTTCAAGATCTCAGTACATTCCTTTGCATTTTCTTGGATGGCAACCTTCTTGAAGCTTGAAATTCTGTCTGGTAAAACAGATAAATTAACACATTTTGACAGACAGTTGTTAGGTTGTAGAGAAGAAGAAAAAAATAGCCCATTTCCACTCACAAACGTATATTGAAATATGTAAAAAACAAAATTAGTTGTGGTATCCTTGTGTTAATACACAGATGAGCACACTCTGCTTGGAAGCATAATTCATATTATTCTGTGGTATAATAAATAGTAAGTGACAATATGGTGATGAAAAACAATAGTGCAGTGCAAGCAGTGAGTAAAGTCACTGCGAGTGTGAATTTATGCCGAAACTGTGCTGGTATAAGTCCAAGTCTCAACTGTGGTTGCGATTCAACATCTGTTCTATATCACTCTATTGCACCTATTTCAGTAATCGTTGAGTGGGTGGAAGGAAGATTGTATGTTTGTGTTATTAATAATGAATGATTCTTCCTTTATTTAATAGTTCAGTTCATCTTGATGATTATTGCTAAGATAACAAGTTGTAACTTTGAAGTATTATTGCTGGGAGAGAACAGTGTTTCATTTCTTTCCAAATTCCATCATATTTTTTGCTGAAAATGACACTGAAATGAATATTTGCTCGTATAAGCAACTTGCTTTTATAGCTCGCAAAAAGTGTGAAAATCTTAACCCATTAAGCACCATTGCTCCCATTTTGGGAACATTGCTTTAGGATTTTTTTTTAAAATGTGTATTTTATAAATTGTTAAAAGGTTCATGTTATTTGCATTTTAAATATATTAGATGACATCTGAAAATTTTTCATCAATTTTTTTTAAAAATTTCATTAGAATTTTCTATTTTTTAAAACGTGTTAAAAAAAGCGAAAAATAGCTTTTTGACAGTATTCGAAATAAATAATAATAATAAAAAAAACTTTATAATAAAAATTATATATTTTAGTTAAAATATGTTTATAACAGTGTATTATATTAAACAACTTCAATACGGAATTAATATGTATAATAGATTAATCACAATTATCGAAAGATAAGTTGTTCCCAAAATGGGAGCAATGGCGCCTAATGGGGTAATGTTTTTGAAAACTTGTACATATGCCTTCGTGCATTTGTGATATTTATTTTTCAATTTATTAGCTATAGAAGGTAAAATATCATTATGAAACGAATGTTTTTAGAAGATTTCATATAAATTAGTCCAACTTTTACATTTATAATAAAAAACAAAATGAAATCACCAGTTCTATAAGCATTTTCATTATCCATCTCTTTATTTTTTATCATTACATCATTTTTTCTGACTATTTTACATAGATGATGATTGAACATTTTTTTAGATTAGGATGAATTTTCGGATGTTCCAGAAATCGTTTGTTTGCCATCTGATTGCAGTATTGTAACATATGAGCAAGATATCTTCCTCAAATGTATGTCACATAAATTATTTTCTATTACATATGTAATAGAAAATAATTTATGTGACGATTTATTCCATGTTATATTTGGTGGAGCAGAACTTTTTGTAAATTCTAAATAAACAGATAATCAAGAAATATCTAATTTAGTGTTTAAAAAAGACAAAGTATTAAATACAGACTTGATATTTTAGATGAAAGTTCAGACGAATTGGAATATGGAAAAAACTAAACAAACTGCAAAAACCAAACAAAAAAAAAATTAAAAAACAAATTTCCGAAATCGCAAAAATGTAATATAACGCTAAAAAATGTTCAATCATTTTCATGTAACACAGTAGGACAAAAATGATGTAATGAAGAAAACTAAAGAGGTGGATAATGAAAATGCCTATGGAATCGGTAATTTTATTTTTTATCTACCCTATATATATAAAATCCTAATGAAACGAATTTGTGAAACGATTTTATGAAACGAATTTATGAAACAATTTTATGAAACGACTGATTAAACTACTGATTATGTTTCAGGGCTATTTTTAATAAAATATTAAACGCTTGATGGGGAACTTAATACCAATTGTCCATAAAAATCCGCGGACGTCAAAACTGGTAATAGAATTTTGAAATTGGAATTAGTTTTCAAGATATTAATTTTTTTCTAATTTTAATGACATTTCTGTAATGATGGCAACTAATTACTCAGTTTTTTTGTGACAAAAAAGGGAAAAAATTGAAAAGGATCCCGATAGGGATTATTGATTTTTTTTATTCGTCATTTTCAAATTGAAATTGAATTTATCTTTTATTTCAATCGATAATGAAGATAAGATTGCGATTAAATTATGTTTTTCAGGAAAATTTGAAAAAAAAAAATCACATTTCTATCGTCAGGATTCAATCGTCTGTCAGCATTTAATATAATTTATAAACTGAAAATATTTTGAATAAATTCGTCCAAATGACGTCATTTATGTAAACGCAAAAGAAAGGAGCAAAAACATATTTATACAATTTGTTTAGCGTAAAATGTCATTTATCCTATTTTATATATAATCAGAAATAATTTGTATAGAAAAAACAATAATAATATACGTATAATTAAAATACGCATATAAACAAAAAAAAATCGTTGAATTTGTTTCCATGGCTGTTTAAGTCATTTGGCACCAAATCTCACTTTCTGATGCCCGAATTGCGCCAATCTTTTTAAAAAAGCGTCAAGACCCCTATAATAGAAAAGCACCAAAAGTTCATTGGGTTTGTTTTCATAACTTTTGGCAACAAATCTATGTATATTAACGAATCTATCCCTTTTTGAATCTCGAATTACGCCAAACCTAAAAGCAAAGGATCCTATACTGGAAAAGTACCCGATTTTCTTATGGACAGTATTCAAGTGACATAACAAGGTGTAAAATTATCGTGGATAGCAAATTTGTTTAAATATCTCATCAATTGATGCCGAATAATTCCAGGCATGCATGCACAAAATATTTAATTAATTTTGTATGATAAATAATTATTAGAAAATTCATCTTAAAATAAATAATTTACATATTTAAAATAACATGAAAATATGCATGATGGTGCACTAAAATAGAGATAAAATTAAAACCTGTTACTAAAAATGTCTATAACATAGTACTTTTCAATACCGTGGTTCTTAATGTTATTCACAAGCAGATGGAATTTTTCTCATCCTTAAACGCAAAGGAAGAATAGAATACAGATCGTTGTTATAAAAGTCTGAGAGGTAGCCACAATTTAAACCTAACCATTTTATACAAGCTGGTTTTCAAGTTGTAATTGATTTTACTTATCAATCCTGAAAACAGTCGTCAGTTGTCGCAACAGCTGTGTATGAGGCCATGATAATCAAAAAATGCCCCATTAAAACGTTAAAAGCATGGCAACCCAATTACAGATTTACCAATATTTGTAAAACAAAGCACGCTGTCATGTTTTTAGAGGCCTCGAAGTCTGAACGGGGGTTGGCGAGCGTAGCTCGCAGGGGGTAGGCCCCCTAGTTTTTATTATAAATGTAGATGTTGGACTAATTTATATGAATTCTTCGTAAAATATCAGTTTCAGAATGATATTATACGTTTCATAGCTAAAGAACTGAGAAATAACAAATATAAATGCATGGAGGCATAAGTAAAATTTTTGAAAAAATTTACCCCCATTAGGCGCCATTGCTCCCATTTTGGAAACATGCTATTTTTCCTAAATATTCAAATTTAAAAAAAAAATTTTCTTCAGAAATACCTTAAGACTTTCTGTTCATAAAGAAAAAACAACTGTTTCATTAAAAAATAGCTTAATATATATATAGCGGCGCCTAATGGGTTAATATAATTTAAATGATGCATCATTCTTAATGTGCAAATTGCTCGTTTTAACACTGTCCACATTTTAGCCTTGCTAGTAATAAACAAGTTCAACTGTATTACTATAGTTAAGCATGTCGCAATGAAATTTCTCTAATTTCCATGTTTTCCACATCCAGTATTAGCTGTGGAGTAACATCAAGATGTCGGTCACACTTCTGTTTCTCTTAGACTTTTATTATATGACATCATGTAATGACTGCTGGTAACTGGAAGTTGGATATTCGATTTTAATTTTCTATAGGTGTACATAAGAAAATCTTAATGGAATATTAATTTACATTTTAAAGAAATTTTTACATAAAAAATGACTGAGGAAAGAATCAATTAGATTACTATTACATATCCCCTCCACACACAAGAAAATTGTTACATTAAAAATTGGAAAATTTATATAGAAAAATGGTTAAACTATTGTTATATTATATTAAATATGTTTCATTTAGCAACAAAGCACATTCATTAAAATATGCCAATTGACTACATAATTAGGCCACTATTTTCTAATTCACCTGACGTGGTACAAACACTTCCAATGTATCTCTGATGTTGATAAGCTGATTGTTAACAAGTCCGGTGTGCAAAATTGAATCTTTTGGGGCTATAAATGATGCTCTATTCACTTATGCTATGTAGCGCTGTCATCTCATTTCATGATAAGAGGCATCTTAACATGCTATACTGTGTAACACCCATATCACTCTTTCTCTCATCGATATTCTCATCTCATTTTTCAAACACTTCTAATGTTTCATTTTGCAGGCCTAATCCGGGTTTGGAGGGACAGTTTCAACCAGTGAAAACAATGTCATGTTTAAAGGAAAACATGTATTTAGAGTAATTTAGTATAATCTCAATAATAGGATAAGAATGACTTATCAAACAAATTATGCTTAATATATAGTATTTTGAAAGAGAAATAATGTCAATTTAACACCTGCATAGTAACATTTTGAAATTTTATTAATTTAAATTCATGTTTTGTTTTCATATTAAGAAAATTTATGCATGTTTTATAAATAACTATGACATCACTTTTACGTTTCAAAACTGCATTTTAATGAATTGTTAGCAATATTTTTTATTTTGCTCACTTTCAGAGGCAACACATTAAAAAAAAATATTTTACATTAAAAATATCACTTATTCTGCACTCAAATAAAGAAATTTTCAAAATTATTGAAAATCTACATTTTTAAATGACATAAAACAGCCCATGTCCTTTTCTTGGTTAAAATCCATCTACGTACAAAGTTGGAAAACAATTAATTGAGCCATTTTGACAAATTTAAGATAACAGATTTTCTTGGGATATGTGATGTCATTAAACATATCAATATTATTGGGACTATTGGCTAGGCCAAAAACTAATGTATTCTTTTCCCCTTAGTTTTTTATTGAAAATCTACATTTTTAAATGACATAAAAACAGTTCATGTCCTTTTATTGGTTAAAATCCATCTACGTACACAGTTAAAAAATAATTAATTCAGCCATTTTGACAAATTTGAGATAACAGATGTTCTTGGGATATGTGATGTCATTGAACAAATCAATCCTATTGGGACTATTGGCTAGGCCGAAAACAAATTTTTTTTTCCCTTACAGTTTTAGTTATAAGATTAGTTCTATAAATAAAAATAGATGGAACACTGCCATTTTTAAGTAATTTGTACAAAAATCAAAAGTTTCATCCCTGGATAGGAAAGAGATATGTGTTATTTAATACTAAGAAATAAAGAAATTAAAGATAACAAACTGTAAGTCAAATTGAAATGAGGTAACTTTTTGATAGATTTTGCTACTTTGTATACCAATTATGTAGGTGCATAATAAAAGTTTAAAACGTAAAATGTGCAACTTTGTTAAAAAAAAAAAAAAAAAAAAAAAAAAAAATTAAAAAAAATGGTGTAATCATTAACTTAGTATGCATAACTAAATTGTTAAAAACCTAATTAAACATACTTAAAATTACAAAATAAGGAAAATTCATTTACTATATCTCACAATACAAATATAAATTGTAAACATATGAAGTAAGTTATTACAGAAAACCTGTAAACTAAAACAAATAAATTACATTTAAGAAAATTAATTGATACTGGCAGAATAATACACTATAGTTTATTCAAGATAAAGTTTAGGTCGACATAAGGGTTACAACTTTATGGCAGGGAGTTCCAGTAATGTGGTTTTTATCACAGATTTGGTGATTTTATATATGTATACATATATTATAAAGGACAAACGTGTTTATGGATAATGCTAATGTCATTTTGAGTATGGCAACACCTGATGATTAAATTTTGGTTTTTCAATTTTCGCTACTGCAATTTTTTTTAACTTCTAACCATTGTACATTTTAAAATTTTACACCATCATAGCGAAAAAATGTACTTTCAAGTGCAACTTGTTTGAAAACTGTATCGCAAATTACTTATTTATTGTGGTTTTTAAAATAATTTTAAGCATGAATTTTTAAATCTATCTGCATCATGTGCAGGCTGCATTACGAAATAATAATAATCCATTTGCATTTAAAACAATATAAATAGTTCAGCATTTGTTTCTGGCTAATTTTCCATAATGAAATTAAAACTTCAGCAATAAATAAATAAATAAAATAAAACACAAATTTAACATATATGTAATTGAACAATTTCAATTTTTAGACTGTGAATAGGAAAACAAATGTACTTTCAAACATAATTTGTTTGAAAACTGTATCTCAGTTTACTGATT
Organism: Maratus michaelseni; assembly: GCA_963931845.1. Classification (NCBI taxonomy): domain Eukaryota; kingdom Metazoa; phylum Arthropoda; class Arachnida; order Araneae; family Salticidae; genus Maratus; species Maratus michaelseni. The sequence continues at coordinate 269,658,911 of OZ007593.1, forward strand.
TTTTTTGGTTTTAAAAATTATTAAAAATATTGGATTTATCGATTTGGAAATATGCATCCTTGCATAAAATCAGATGCTGATTTCAGAAAATTAATTTTCATAGAAAACAGGTGATAATTACCAAAAATATCAATTAAAAAATCATTAATTGTCAAAGAGAAAATAAATTTTTTCGAAGTCAAAAGAACACCTATTTTGAACTGAACAAGAGAAGGCAAGGCTGCAGAAACAAGGTATGCCAGAATTAAAAAGCAGCAATTTTAAGGTATATACATATTTTTAAAAGTATATAACATACAGATTTGAAAATTGGTATATAGGCACAAAACCATATGCTGATTAAGAATTTTTAAAAATATCGGCCGGTTAGTTTTTATTTTATCAAAAAGATTTACTTTAAGATACTTAAGATACAAAAGAAAAAAAAAAACAATGCTTAGAATAATTAAAAACATAACTCACAAATTTTAAAGTATGTTCAAATTTTTAAAAGTATATAAAATAGGTATTTGAAAATTGGTATATATATGGAAAATCATATTTTATTAAAGAAATTGAAAAATCAAACTGAGTGTGCACCAAAAATGGCTATTTTTATGAAAACTGTAAACGAAAAAATTACCAATTTGATAATCCCAGGCAATGAAATATTCTAATTTTCACCCATCCTCGAATATTAAGAAAACTATTGGGGGTTTCAACTCAAAACTCACAGTATTTACATAGTTTATTTTTCTGATTCCGAAAGGGCAAATTATGTGAAAATCTGATGGTAATGTATCTTAATTTTGGTCAAAATGTGACCTGCTTTGAATCAAATGACCCAGACATTTGAGAGGGTCTTATCAAATTTACCTTCCACTTCGAGGTCCATCTATTACTATCTGACAGATAAAGGGTTACCAGAGGAATGGTTTCGTGCAGCGATTTTTAGAGTATTTTCACATTTCATACTATTTTTGAAAGGGACTGGGCACCCCCATGTGGATCAGCTAGTCAGTAAATAAACTAGTACAATATAAATGAAACACAAATTTAACAGACATGTAATCGAACTGTGCTTAAACCGCTGAAATTATCAGAATTAAAAAGGCTGCAATAAGTAACGAAAACTTTGGCTATTAACTCTTGGCATGCAGTAAATATGAAAATATAACTTTTAATAAATTTCAAAATTTTATTTGAATACATTATTGGTATAAAAATGCCTTATGGAGAATCGAAAAAAATATATTAAATGTAAAAAATCTATTAGAATAAAAAAAATAGCTTTCATCTATGTTCTGTAGCCTGAGAAGCCAGAGTTGGATACTCTAACATACAAAAATAAATGTTTGTTTCCTAACGAAATCTATTTTTTAAAAAATAGTAATAAATAATTGTTAAAACAATCACATTTTTTTTTTTTTTTTTGCTTTCTATATCCATTATAAACTATTTTTTTTTTTTTGTATAGCAAACCAACATTTGTCTCCTTGGCTGGCATTGATTGTAGCCAAAGCAATCAACACCAATTGCAAAGGTCGCCATTTCGCACATGCTTTTATCTATTTCCAGTCTGTTGATTTTGAATAAGCTGTACACATTTCTTACCTTGTAACAATTTCATAAACTTTTTCCAAAATTTTAATTTGTTTTTCTTCCTGCACTATCAATTGTGCGAGTCTATTCTTTTCGTGGCCTAAATTTACAATTTTGTCTTCAGCAAACTGTTTCTGCCGATCACAACGAATTATTTTTTGCTTTTCATCTTCTTCTAGAAGTTTCAAATTATGTTCCAGCTCTGGCAGGGAAAAGTGATAACCTTTACTTGTTTTTCGTTTTTCTTCTTCATCTTCCTCCTCCTCAGCTGGTTTGCTATGTTGCTGCTGATGAATTTGATGATACCCTGAAACACAGAAAAAAAAAATATGTCACATACTAAGAAATTTGAAATATAAATATCAATTTTATGCACAAAAAAAAAAAAAAAAAAAAAAAAAAAAAGCAGTATATATAAGGTATTTCTATTTTATGTGGTCATCCGCAAAATGAAAAAAAATATTAGTGAGTTGGAATATTGGGATATCTAAAAATTACACTTATAATCATAGTTACACTCTGTTCTAGATAGAAAATAAAATCCTAATAATAATAAAACAAAAGGTTTGCCAATTTCCGCAATGATTTGATAAAAAACAAAAAAAAATATCTTTCCTAAGAATTTCTTTTTAGAAAAAAGAGTTATAGAAATACTTATTGAAGTGATATTTTTTTTTACAGATGTTTCAAATTTAGTGAAAACAGCAAACATTCCAAAAAGAGAAAAATATGTTAAGGTTAAAAAATTATAAGAAAAAAAAGTGTGAAAAATATACATATGTATTTTAATAATATTTTATAAAGATGACAATAAACACCTAACAATGCAAATTGCTCTCTATAGTTTTTGAAATCTTCGATTTATTACATGGTTGATAAAAACAAAAAGAACAGTTTATTAATGAATTTTACCATGCATTTCACATTTAATTAAAAACACTATAAAAATAAAATATGTCAGAAATATTGTATTGTTTTATTTATTTTTGATCTTAAAATTTTACTGAAGTAAGCATAATATGAATACTAATATTCATGCAGGGGATGAACAAAGATTAAACATAGTAGAGTCATGATACGGCTTTTAGGGAGAGATCAGAAGGAAAGACTAAATTTCTTTCACCCCTTTGCCATGAGCGTTACACGTATGTGTAACATATAAAATGCTCACAATTCTTGATTATGCCAACCAGTAATTAGGTGCGTTCGTAATTATATAAATACGTAGCACCCATAGTCGTCGCTTGGTCCGTCCGTCTGGCCGCATATAACAACTCAAAAACTACCCAACCAAATGGTTTGCAATTTAAAATATATTATCTTTGCAGAATTTTGTCGAGACATTTCAAATTTTATTAAAATCTAATCAAAACTTTAGGAGATATTAATAAAAATATTTATTAAGAAATTTGAATTTTTTTTTAAATCGGTGCTTTTTTGTTATAGGAGCTTCCGAAGTTTAATCGTCAAGCGACCGAGATACTTATTTTATGACAGAAATAAATCTGCAGACAATATAATTCATTTCACAGAATTAAAAATCATCAAGATCTGAATATTTATATAACTAGCTGATACATATATATCTGAATATTTATATAACTAGTTAAGATATTTGTATGAACAGTGTCATAAAATATATACTTAACTAGCTGTTTAACCCGTTCTACGCACGGGATATCATGAATTTAATTCTAAAACGTGCGTACGAACGCACCTCGTTTGTAACGTTTGACGTACAATTTCCAACTTGTTTTTAATTGAAACTTTTACCTAATTTAACCAAAGGATTTCCTTCAATTCAAATAGGCAAAAAATTTTAATTTTCAAAACCGGTAATAAAATATTAAAAATTCTGTAAAAGGCACTCGTCACAAATGGGTTAGTAATAATAAGAAAAGTTTCAATCAGAAGAAAAAGTTTGTAACACTTGTTTTGTTGTTAACAAAAGTTTGTAAGACTTGAGTTGGACCAAAATTGGTCACAAAAAATATCTGTGCAAAAATCCCCACAGTTAGCCTGTTTCTGAAAATTCTATTAGAGAAAGTTTCTAGAAAAATTCTAGGGGAGAAAATAGAGAAAAAAAAAAAGGTGGAGGGGGGAGTAAAAAAAAAAAATGGAAAAAGAGGATTTTATATAAATACTGAGAAATGGAAAATCATGGATTTATAGAAGATTTTTATGTCTGTGTAAAATAAAAATACCATATCTCATATTAAACATGACTGACTGCATGGAACCAAATAAAATTCGAACTATCTTATATTTTAGTGGATAACTATAAATTCTTTTTTAATTATCTGGGGACATTATACACCAGATATGAATGTAAAGTTTTATCAAATACATAAAAAATCATTTGCTTTCTTTTTCTATCTCTCACTATTTTTGAATAGAGAACAGAGACCAAAAAACTTTTTCAACAACTTTGGAAGTGGATATTATATAAATTTATTGAACTCATAATCTAAATGTAGCTGTGCGTCACCACAATGTTTTTTGCTTAACTCTTGTCAAACCCATAATATTTTGATGAAATCAGTATTAGCATTTGTATTTGAACAAAGTTATAACTATGATTTATTTTAAGACCACAAAAAGCTCTCAACTTATTGGTTTTATATGCCTTCAAAATATGAGAAATAAACATAGTTTTCTAAAGAAAAAGGTCTTTTTTAAAGCTGCCTTAACTAAAACATTCTTTGGAAATCCATGAAAATACCATTGGTGCAAATTCACCAAAATCTGTGCCAATTTATCTGAACAACATGCTTATATGCAAGCACCCGTGAAAACAAAAATATTAATTGGGGAAAAGTGCTGAATATCTGATGCTTTTCTAAAAATGAAATAAAAAATGTATTGTTTGAAATTTTTTCAAGCAAGCTCTCTCAAATGCTTCTGAATATTGTTTGCATTTTCCTTTTAATAATATTAACATTTGAATGCAATTTTAATATTTTAAAAACTTGTTGTCTTTTATCAGATATTATTGATTAATAGTGATTGAGAGGGATTTATGAGCTCAAATGAAATATAATATTAACTTATCAGTTGTATTTTTAAAAAATATTTATTGATGTTAAATTTTCTTGGGTGGGTGGGGGGTAGGGGACACCAGAGTCATTAAAGAAATTACTCTTTATTCAGCATTATCACATTTTAATAGACAATAATAAAAATTAAATTGGTTCGATAGATTTTGTTTCAACATTTCGAATGATATAGTGCAACCATCATTTCAAATTTCCTCAAGATATTTCATAAGTTCTTCCATTTTAGAGAATTTCCTAGATTTGGAACCATGGAAAGCTCACAGGCTAAGGAATAACAAAACCCTTAGAAACATCCTCATTACTTCCTAAACATGCCACCATTTCGTCACCTTTACTAAGTCATATTTTATTTCAAACTTCATTTGAAAGTCTTGTTTTATTGCTTAGCTTTTTGCATAATAACATTGTCCTCTTTTAACATATCCATAGCTGATTTGACTGTACTTATATTTTTATCTCCGCTTCACTCTCCATGTTTACTGATTTGTTCAATGTGCACAGACAACATTTTAGTGATGTGGCTCATTATTTCATCCGTACACTAGATGACATTAATTTCTCAATTGACACGCATGTACTCTAGTTTTGCTTTTGACAATTGCATCATCCCAGTACTTTCGGAGATGATTCTAGCTGATCCCCAAAGCAGAATATTTTGCAATGTTCCACAATGAACCCTCAGCTAATCAAAAATGTTCTGTGGGAGTAAGGGAGGAAAAAAAAAAGAGAAGATGTTCTTGTATAAGTAGGAGTGCAATTTCATCTTTAACAAAAATGCAAATGACATTGTGTAAAGCACTGACACATACACAAAATAAACATTATTTTGGGGTAACATTTATTTTTAAAATCATGTCACTGACAAAGAAGTTAAAGTTCTGTCAATAACTTTAGAAGTAATATTTTGGGATATTTTTATGGAGGAAATGCCTTTAGAAATTTGGTCTATGCATAACTATAAGGCTTTTAGTAGTTTTCTAAAAGACTATGTCTAGGTGGAGGTCCATTAGTGTAACTAAACATACATTTGGCTGTAGTACTAACAGCGGTTTTGTCTCCAGCTGTATTTGGTTTTTTAGAGAATGTTTTGTCTACACAGTCAAAGTGCCTTATTATGAAATCGAAAGTGTTCCAAATATTTGCTCGTTATAACATGCTTTTGTTAAAACGTTGTTATTTCATTATACAGTAAGAACTCCAATTATCTGAACTAATATGGTCTGAACGTAATTTGTGTCTGCAGCAGTCCGGATAATGGAGACAATCATAAAAAAGAGTGTTTAATTACATAAAGATATTTATCAAAATCGCTTTCGTTAAAAAAAAAAAAAAAATGCTAGGCATTATGTATTCATAGCCTTCATAGGAAGTACCACTAACTACAAACGGTAAAAAGAAGAAAAGAATCGATTTAAAAGAAATTGCAAAGAAATTATATTTTTACGAATAAATACAATTCATATCACAAAACTTTACTGAACATACAAAATTTATCCTTTTGCCAGACATAGCCAGTGTACAAAGAGTTTTAAAAATTAATGTGCGATAAATTTATAGGAAAAGCAAATGTCAATGAATCTGTCATTGAATATAAAAAAAACATAATCAAGTTCAGCTAAGCTGTCGCCCCTCTGTCTGTCTTAAAACACTGTCCCTCCCCCAAATTTATATTGGGAGTATTGAAAATATGAGATTGGCCCTACAGAAAAATATAGAAGGTTAAGTCATGAAAAAATAGTTGGTATTTACAAAATAAAATTCTATTTCTCGTGCCGTTTTTTATGTTAAAAAAAAGGGTGAAAATTTCACTATATCGTTTTTTTTCTCTCACTTTTCATGCTCGAATTCTTTTCGTTATACTGTGCTTTTCGTTATAAATGTTTTGTTATATTGTTTCGAATTCAGTATTGTTTAACATACAGACCAACTAAATGGTTATGAGCATTTCGCTATATTGGGCTTTTTGTTATATCGTAATCCGTTATAAAATGCTTCAACTGTAGTTGATCTCCATGACTCACATATGGCTTCAGATATGGGAATGGACAAAATGTGAATTAAAAAACTGGCAAATTTAGGGATCTCCGATTTTAGTGCTTTTACAGAATGTTTTAGCATGGATTTAATTTGGAAATATGTTTCACCCTGTTGGCAGTCTGATATTAAAAAAAATCCAGTCAAGAAATATATTATATTAAAAAATAGCTCCTTCCTTTCCTCTACAGAGGGAGTGACACATGGGAAAACTTTCATCATTTTAAAAAAATTAAAAAGATCCAATATTTTTTGTTTTACACACTTGAACATGGAAACAATAAGTGTTCAAAATTGAAAAAAAAAACTTTGCTAAGATTATTGCATTAAGTTCTGTAGCTTTTTCAAAATAAATTTTGTACTGATGCAGCAAAGAATCAACATAATGCAATATATCTTTGATATCACTAATAAAACATGACATGTTTGAGTTATCCAATCAAAAAATTATAAAACATTTCACTTGAAATGTTCTGCAATGTACGTTGCACTTTTAAAAGAGAGCGTCAGATATTACGAAAATCTCCTTTTCTCAATAGATGGCGCTGACTTTCGCATGGGAGATTAACTTCTTTTTCTGGCAGCCCCATTTTCTGTGAAACGTCACTTCCCGTTTGAAGTCGCATCGGAGTAAACACAGAGACTCTAAACCGGAAAGTTGGAATGGAAGATTAGAGGTTACAAGTACAAGGTTGAATCATTTCACCCCTAAGCTAATAGTATAGGGCGCGACACGCTGTTTTATGTCACTACGCGCGATGTTTGATTCTCAGTTCTGTTTTTCAATAGGTTTTGTATGAGATGCGCCATTTTTAATTGATAAATATCAGCAGTAATTTTCCTGTGAAAAGAAAAATATATTCTTTAACACACAAGATAAGTATCATATAAAATTTAAACTATTATCTCTTTTCAACATTCCTAAATTTAATGATTAACCCAAGTGGCAATAAATAAAAATGTTTATTCAGATAATTAAGGAATAAAATCATACTAAAATAAAAGTTTATTGTAATTTATTTAGTAGGAAAAGTGATTCTTAAGACGATATTAATTACAATATTCATAGAGATTAGGGATGCACCGAATATTCGGTATCTATTCGTTATTCAGCCATATTACAGAACATTCGGTTAGGCCGAATATCAAACTGTTCGGTCTGCCAAATATTCGGCTTGGCCGAATATCAAACTATTCGATCTGCCGAATATCGAAATATTCGATCTGCCGAATATTCGGTTTGGCCGAATATCGAAATATTCGGCCAAACCGAATACTCAAAATAACTTTTTTTTTAAATATTTTTAAAAACCCACAATTTCTACTTTTAATTGTCAATTAATAAAGATATTCAAAATAATTAGAAACAGAATCATATTTCAATGAAAGATAATGCTTTTACATTACTTATTCGCTGTTTGAAAAGTGTCACTTAAGAAAATAAACCATTAATTAATTAAAATATTAAAATTTATGATTTTTAAAATTTATGATTTTATTTTTAAATACTGAAATTTACTAATAATTAAATTTAATTAATTAAAATAAACCATAGCAATTTATGATGTACAAATAAATGGAAATTCCTGTATATTGTCTTCTATTATAGTAAATAATCCGTTTCTCGTTTTTTCGCAAACATCATGTTAAACAAAACGAAAAAAAAAAAAAAAAAAAAAAAAAAACTTTCACAAATGATAATAAACATAAAGACAGACAAATTTTGTCCAGGAAACCAGAATTGCAACTCACTTATTCAGTCAAAAATAAAGTGCATCTAACTCCACAGGTCAAATTTGAATTTCCATTTGTTACTTTAATAATATTGAAAATATTGTAAATGTATTTTCAACTTAGTTATTTTGATTTCTGTGAATCACGAGAAGTACTGGAAATTGCCACCATTCATATCTAAACAACACTGAGCTAGATATTCCTTTATTCAGAAGGCATCTGACAGTGCTACTTATACTGTGTCACTGGCTAAAATTCAGCATCTTCCAATTATATCATCATATTTGCTACATTTGATCTAATGTATTGTATTTTTGATGGAATAAGTAGATTGGGATAATGTTTCTTGCTCAAAAAATGTTTGCTTTGACCACATTATCTACGAAGAAAGTTTGTTCCAAGATGTATGAAAACTCTGTAGATTTACAACCTCTGAATAGGATCGCCCATTCCAGACACATGCTCTCTTGGTTCATTTAAAAACTTCTTTGCCAAATCAAAAGGAGCAGGAAAGTTATTCTTACAGATTTGACACCATTAGGTAGATTTCGTAAGAAATACTATCTGTTACATTCTCCCCTATGTTGGAATTTCTTGCAAAAATGTTTGCAGATCCACACCGATCGTGACTCCCAGAACCCAAAACCACCCCCCGTTCAAAACTTTATCTATCTATCTATCTATGTCACTTTTTTAAGGACACGATAACTTCAATAATTTTGCACAAATCTCTTCCAAACGGATATAAAATCTCCGTCAAGTTCGTTAATGGGCAAAATCGAACCAGGGGGGGGGCTTTTGTGAAAACAGTAAAAACCCATAACTTCTTAATTATGATACGTATCGAATCCGTTTAAAGTTATTATTACTTCTAGGAAAAGGGCCGAAAATTTATGTAAGACAGATTTTTGATATAATTAAAAATGGTCTCAAGGGGGGGAGGGATAGGGGTTTAAGAAGAAAAAAAATTCATAACTTCGTCAATTCACAAGATATCAAATCAACTTAAATTTATTATAAATCCTATTAATATTATCTACAACTTTTATACTGACAAGTTTTTTATAGGATCAACCCTTACAGCAAAAAAAAAAAAAAAAAAAATAATAATAATAATAATAAAAAAACAAAAAAAAATCCCTGCCGGCTCCGCCTACAGACACAGGTAGATTTCAAAGTGAGCGGTCCCAACTGCCATATATCATGGCAAAAAGGTAATTTCTATTGCAATTCTCAATAAACAGGTCCCCCACGGTCTACGTCTTTGAAATCTACCTGTGCCTGTAGGCCGAGCCGTCAGGGATTTTTTTTAATATATTGTATTGTTTTACTTTAATATTTTCCTGACAAACACCATATCACTGTAAAATGTTTCTTCTAATTCATTCAAAAATTTTCTTTGATTTTAAAGTATTTGTTTTAGAATATAAGAACATTTTATAAATTTATTTTAATTCACAGAAGAAGCTATAAAGTTTAAAGCTTTATTAATTAAAAAAGTTTTAAGACTGTCCTTTTTAGGGTTTCGTTCATCTCGCGAAACCCTATTACTCCCGCTACGTTGTCTGTCCGTCACAGAGCCATCCCCAGAAACTCATTGTGGTAATAAAACGGAAATTTTCAAAGTTTCTCAATAGTAAAAGGAGTATGAGTATGTGTATGTACACAAAGCAGATTAATATGACGTCATTAGAGAATTGAAAAAGAAAATCTGACGTCCTATTGGAAGTTTAACGAATTTTTCAAATGTTTAAGAATAATACAAAGCAAGTATCAATATGAGTAATAGAGAGTAGTAAATATATGAGTTTGAGAAACATATTGAATCGTGATAAAAATCCGATTATGGAAATATTCGCATATTTTAACATTTTGAAGGTGTACAATTTGTTTAATTTTGAAATTTTTTTTTTAAATATTGCATTTAGTCCGCATGATATATATTATTATGACAGAATATAATAGCGGGCTTTGCCCGCTATAGGGCTGGTTTCGATATTCGAAAAAATAGACCGGTAAATTTTTACTTTATAAAAAACATGGCTTTTTTTGTTGTTGTTGTTGTTGCTAAGTTATTTGGATTTATTAAAGAAAGGATAAAGTGTTTTGAAAGGAATATTAAACGAAACCCTTTGAGCGATCTTCGATCACACTTCACTTGTTTTAAATTACAATTCCAAGCACAGTTTTTTTTTTTTTGTGTGTGTGTGTGTGTAAAGGTTTCTTGTAAAAAGGTCTAGTCCATAAAATGGTAGTATCTATGTTAAATCTATAGTAATATTATAAACTACAGTAAAGATTGTTTTTTTGTTTGTTTGTAGGGGGTAATCTCTGGAACTACCGAACCGATTTCAAAAGTGATGGTGGCAAATTGATGGTGACAACCCCTGCTCCAACATAGGCTATATTTTATGTCGGTGCCACTAACCCCAGGTGGGGTGCAGGAGCGAAAAACGTTCTAAATAGCGATTTTTTTTATACTGAAGGAGCTAGAAATTTGAAATTTGGCATTGTAGCTACTTATAAGATGTAAATTCTCTCTGAGAACAAATTTAAAAATCCCTGACGGCTCGGCCTACAGGCACAGGTAGATTTCGAAGACGCAGAACGTGGGGTGCCTGTTTGTCGGGAATTGCGGAAGAAATGACCTTTTTGCGGATGATGCTGCAGTTGGAACCGCCTACTTCGAAACGAAACTTGTTTGCAGGCGGAGCCAGCAAGGATTTTTTTTTTTTTTTTTTTTTTGCTATAAGAGTTGGTCCTATAAAAAACATGTCAATATAAAAGTTTTAGATAATATTAAGAGGATTTATAATATATTTAAGCGGATTTGAAATATTGGGAATTGACGAAGTTATGAATTTTTTTCTTCTAAAACCCTCCTTCCCTCCCCCCCTTAAGGCAATTTTTAATTATATCAAAAATCTGTCATACATAAGTTTTTGGCCCTGTTCCTAGAAGTAATAATAACTTTAAACGGATTCGATACGTATCATAATTAAGAAATTATGGGTTTTTTTTCTGTTTTCACAAAAAGCCCCCAACCCCCCTCCCTTGGTTTGATTTTGCCCATTAACGAACTTGACCGAGATTCTATGTCCCTTGATTTTATGTATCAGTTTCGAAAAGATGCGGGAGTTGGAACCGCCTACTTCGAAAAATAACTTGTTTGCAGGCGGAGCCGGCAGGGATTTTTTTTGTTTTTAATTTTTTTTGCTATAACGGTTGGTCCTATAAAAAACTTGTCAATATAAAAGTTTTAGATAATACTAAGAGGATTAATATTAAATTTACGCGGATTTGATATCTTGTGAATTGACGAAGCTATGATTTTTTTCTCCTAAAACCCCCCTTTCCCCCCCCCCTTGGGGCCATTTTTAATTATATCAAAAATCTGTCATACATACATTTTCGGCCCTTTTCCTAGAAGTAATAATAACTTTAAACGGATTCGATACGTATAATAATAAAGAAATTATGAGGATTTTTCTGTTTTCACAAAAAGCCCCCCCCCCATTTCCCCCCCCCTTGGTTCAATTTTGCCCATTAACGAACTTGACCGAGATTTTATGACCCTTGATTTTATGTATCAGTTTCGAAAAGATGCGGGAGTTAGAACCGCTTACTTCGAAAAATAACTTGTTTACAGGCGGAGCCGGCAGGGATTTGTTTTGTTTTTAATTTTTTTTTTGCTATAACGGTTGGTCCTATAAAAAACTTGTCAATATAAAAGTTTTAGATAATACTAAGAGGATTTATAATAAATTTACGCGGATTTGATATCTTGTGAATTGACGAAGCTATGATTTTTTTTCTCCTACAACCCCCCTTTTTTCCCCCCCTTGGGGCCATTTTTAATTATATCAAAAATCTGCCATACATACATTTTTGGCCCTTTTCCTAGAAGTAATAATAACTTTAAACGGATTCGATACGTATAATAATAAAGAAATTATGAGGATTTTTCTGTTTTCACAAAAAGCCCCCCCATTTCCCCCCCCCCTTGGTTCGATTTTGCCCATTAACGAACTTGACCGAGATTTTATGACCCTTGATTTTATGTATCAGTTTGGAAGAGATTTATGCAGAATTTTTCCAGTTATCGTGGTCAGAAAAAAGTGACATAGATAGATAGATAGATAGATAGATAGATAGATAGATAGATAGATAGATATATAAACTTTTGAACTGGGGGTGGTTTTGGGTTCTGGGAGTCATGATCGGCGTAGATCTGCAAAAATTTTTAAAAATTTCCAACTTAGGTGAGAATGTAATAGGCAGTATTTCTTACGAAATCTACCTAAAAAAAATGAAATTTAAAAGGTTGAAATGAGCGAAAAGCGTTCTAAAATACAATTTCTGTGGAATCTCTGTATAAATAGAACAGATTTCAAAAGTGATGGTGACAATGGGCTCCAACATAGGCTATATTTTATGTCGGTGCCACTAACTCCAGGGGGGGGCAGGAAGCGAAAGGTGTTCTAAAAACATTCTAAATTACAATTTCTAGGGAATCTCTGGAACTACAGAACCGATTTCAAAAGTGATGGAGGCAAATTGATGGTGACAATCCCTGCTCCAACATAGTCTATATTTTATGTCGGTGCCACTAATCCCAGGGGGGTGCAGGAGCGAAACACGTTCTAAAATTGCAATTTTTTTTTATACTGAAGGAGCTAGAAATTTGAAATTTGGCATTGTAGTTACTTAGAGGATGTAAATGCTCTCTAAGAATAAATTTTTAAAAAATCGAAATTTAAAAGGGTGAAATGAGCGAAAAGCGTTCTAAAATCATTCTAAATTACAATTTCTATGGAATCTCTGGAACTACAGAACCGATTTCAAAATTGATGGGCGCAAATTGATGCTGACAATCCATGCTCCAACAGCCTTTTTAATAAAAAGCTATGCATTGCTGACAACTGGGTTTTTCACTAATTGTTGCCACAGATTAATTTCGGAAAATGAAACATTTGAAGTTACTGAAAAAAAAATAATAGCTCGGAAATTATTTGTCAGAAAATTGTTAGACAAACTGCGTTTGAAAGATAACAAAATGTATTTTTCTTGATATAAATTTCAAATCTAATGATTGTGCCGTTTTTCAAATATTGAATTTTAAAAATTACGAAATTTCACAATGGAGTACCATAGCGAAACCTTCATGCGTAAAAAGATAACGATAAGGGCGACGTGTCCTGACGTGTATATTGGCTATAGCACGAGTCACAAATTATAGTAGCCTTATTATTCTGTTAAAATATAAAAGTTAATTATGAAATTTCAATATTTTGTTTGATTAAAAGTTCGTTAAGAGAAATTGACCAGCGTAGCGGGCGTAGCTTGCTAGTATTATGTAAAATTGTTTTATAATTTAGGTTTTAATACTTTTAAACTGTAAAATATAAAAATATTCTGCCAGCCGAATATTCGGTATTCAGTTGTATAGTTACTATTCAGTTGGCCGAATATTCGGTATACCTGAGGCCGAATATTCGGTATTCCGCCAAAAACACTATCCCTAAGTGCATCCCTAATAGAGATATTATAATTGAAGATAGTAATTAATAGATTATGACGATATTCACATGAATTACTGATTTTTTTAAGAAAGTTGTTTTTTTCTTTTCTTTTCTTTTTGTACTAATAAGCAATAATTCAACAAATAAATGTAAGTTTAATCTGTATCTTGCGTTTTCATGTACAGAGTGTTTCTAAGCTAATGGAAAACACTTTTAAGTTTGATAATATGTATCAAGACAGAGTTTTTGTATAGGAAACCAGGTTCCAATCCATTTATTCAAATACAGAGTATTTCTCTTCAAGCCGAACTTGAATTTTTGTTCCCAACTTTAATTATAATAAAGATATTGTTATGATATTTTTATCAGACTTACACTGCTTTATATGAAATATGATATTACGAAAAGTGTTAGAAATGAGCACCATTCTCATCCAAACAACACTAATCTAGATGCTCCATAATTTCGTGTGCAGCTGACAGTACATGCTGTCACTGATCAAAATTTGATGCACTTCCAAGGAAGTTATCATATTTATATAAAACAAAGTTAATCTGATAAAAAAATTCTTTAAATATTTTCAATATTACTACAGTTGTGAACGAGGATTCAGATTCTAGCGAGACACCCTGTATTATTCATTAAATAAGCTGTTTGCGACCTAGTTTCATGCACAAAACTTGTTTTTCTAGCATTATTGCTCCTAAAAGTTAGTTCTAATAGTTTAGATACATTCTCTATAACTAGCTTCTGAAAATAATCGTTCAATCCAGACTCTTCTTGCTAGGGAACTTGCTATACTTCTTTGCTGAATCAACTAGAAGCAGGTAAATTATTCTTGTGCAGTTGCCATCATTTAAATATATATATATATATATATATATATATATATTGTCCTTTCTTGACAAATAAACACTATATGACTGTAACTATTTCCTTTCAGTCAATTATAATGAGGTTAGAGAAAAGGGAAGAGGGGATTAGTTCATAAAAACCAATTATGGTTTTACAAAAACAAAAATCGATTTTAGAATGTTTGTTTTAGAGTTTACGAAATTTGTATTAATTTATTTTAATTCACAGACGAAGCCAAAGTTAAAAGTATTATTTACAAGTATTAAAATTATAATCTTATTTAATAATTCAAAACATAGATTTTTTTTCTTCTCTTTTTAGTATGAAGTTTACTTGTGAGAAAGTCCTGTTCGTAAAAATAGGAACAAAATTTACTATTATAGTTTAGACAAAAAAGCGTAAAAGTTGACAGCTATGCAAGAGTATATTTTTAAAATTTCATTAACCTGAAAATAACTTTTTACTCCTTTACTTTTTTTCTCAGCCTTTTCATCTTAATCTTCCTGTTATGTAGCTGATATTTGAGACTTTTTAACACTAGTAAAAATGTGTTACTAAAATTATTAACACTAAAAATATTCAAAATTTCTGTGAATTCTTCTGCAATATATATATATATATATATATATTATTCTAGGCGAAATATTTTTGAATATCTTATGCTCACATCTTTCTTGCAAAATCGAGTAAGTCTATGTGTTTCTTGAAAACTTGAAGATGAGTTAGTTCATAATAATAATAATAAATTATTCCATGCGTAAGCAATGTACCCCCCTTTTTTTTTTTAACATTGATAGACGATGCCAATATCTTTCTAGAATTGACAATTTTTCTTAGCAGGAAAGGAACCCAAAAATGCTGAAACCGAATTTCTCATGTAATCACAAGGATAAAAATTATCGGAACAAATTTGTGCTTTTTCAGTATTAAAGTTATTATATGTTCGTTTGCATGTAATACAAGATACAATCAATTGCAATTCAATTGAATACAATCCTTGCAATATATAGGATAAAACATTGTGCATTTTATCCGAACGATTAGTACATGTTGCATGCATAGCACAAATACTGGGCATATTTTAAGACAAATCAGTGCACAATAAATGGTACTAGTGAAAGCTGCTAATATCTGCTTCACATTACGATAAATGATCAGAAGTTTCGCTTTCAACGATTCAATAAATGTCCATACAAAGCAAAGACAAATTTCCTTTTACAGAAAGAAAATGAAATGACCACAAATGTTTACGTTTGTTTACCCTACTTCCCCCCCCCCCCCCGTCCCCCTCCCTTTCAAAGGCAAGGGTAGAGAAAAAGTCAAAAGTGATATGGGAGTTGGAGATCTCTTATCTCTTCCACCCCTTCTTCGCACCCCTGGTGTTTGACTCACCGGAAATGATTAGGGTTACTGCAAATGTGAAAGAATTTTTCTTTCAGGTATGGAAGATGAGAATAAAATTACTATAGCAAAAACAAAAAGGCTTGTTGAATGATATATTTTGTATAGTATCGTGTAAAACATACCCCTTATTAAATTTATAACAAGATAGTGATAACAATTTACAAGAATATATGTAAAAACTGGCTGAAAAAATCGTTTTATAAGCTATGCGGAAAATCTGCAGCACTGGTACAGCCATCTGGTGAAATCTATTGGAAACAAATTAAAAATTTTTAAATTTAAATTTAAAAAAGAGTAATTACACTTCACTTATAAAATTTGTGTCATTTCAAAGAAATAAGTCATATCCAGGGCTAGCACTAGGATTTTTCAAAATTTTAGGGAGGAATTTTAGGAATTTTTTTCCAAATTTTAGGAAAATTTTAGGGGCATTTGCGATATTTTTAACATTACAAGTATGTAATAACAGTATTTTCGTGCTAGACAGGCACATGTGGTACACTGCCAAAGAATATTCCCATCATTCCAATGAATTCAGCCCTTGTTCCATGAGCTTGTGTTGTTTGTTGCGAATGAGGGCATTTAAATTTGCACAATAACCGGCTTGATATTACAAACCGTTTTGACAACTTATGCTTACTGCAATTATATTAATTAGAATTTTTAATTCCTGTATCATTGAGCCTAACCAGAATGAATGCTCCCTTTCTCTCTCTTTAGGATGTTCTCGGTGAACCTAGAGAACAAGAGGCAGGAAGCAGGGGTGATTATGAGAAAAAAAAATTCTGAAACTAACAGAAAAACTTCTGAAAGGTTTTTTTCACACTTCTTTGTCGAAATTTGCATTTTTTCCGTGTTTTTTTTGACGAAACATGCATTTTTTCTCGATTCTTTCATGAAATTTGCCTTATTTGCACGATGTATTGACAAACTTACACGTTTTTTCGTGATCTTTTGACGAAATTAGTGTTTTTTTCGTGATCTTTTGATGGAATTTACGTTTTTTTTTATAACTTTTGTCGGAATTCGTGTTTCTTTCGCAACCTTTTGACGGAATTTGCTTTTTTTCGCGACCTTTTGACGGAATTTGCTTTTTTTCGTGATCCTTTGACAAAATTCACGTTTTTTTGCAATCTTTTGACAAATTTTGCGATTTCCCCGCAATCTTTTGACGAAATTTGTATTTTTGTGCGACGAAATTCGCATTATATTCACGATTGATTGACAAAATTTCATGATCCTTCAACAAATTGGCGTTTTTTACCACAATTTTTTGATGAAATTCACGTTTTTTTCTGCGATTCTTAGACGAAATTATCTTTTTTCCTTGATTTTTGATGAAATTGGAGGTGTTTTTCATTATTTTTTTTAAAATCGAAATTCACGTTTATTCCACGATCTTTTTAAGAAATTCTAGTTTTTTTTCCCCCCGAGATGTTTTTAAGAAATTTACGATCCTTTGAAGAAATTAGTGTTTGTCGCGATCCTTAGATGAACTTTGAGTTTTTTTTCAGGATTGTTTGTCGAAATTAGCTTTTATTCTCCCACGATATACTTGGATGAAATTTAAGTTGTTTCCCCTATTCTTTGTCGAAATTTGCTTTTTCCCGCAATCTTTTGACAAAATTTGCGTTATTTTAGCGATCTTTTGACAAAATTTGCGTTATTTTAGCAATCTTTTGACAAAATAAGTGTCTTTTTCGGTGACCATTTGTCGAAATTCGCGATATTTTTCGGTGAAATTTTGTCGATTTCGAATTTTTAGGAACAAGAAGAAAATTTTAGGAGAATTTTAGGAATTTTAGGGGATAAAATAATATTTAGGAAATTTAGGAATTTTAGGGGGAATGCTAGCCCTGCATATCTATCACTAAAATTTTTTAGAAATAAATCGGTTCAATAGTAAATGCGCAATTCTGATGTTAAAAATATAGCATTAGCAGTATAGGGGGAAATATAAGTGATGATCACCCTTAAGCATATTCTGCTTTGGGGTGAGTGTTTCTTCTCTTCCAGCACACGTGTAGTTAAACTCCAGCTATTTAAAGCAGTGATTTTGAAACTTCTTGCCTGCCGTTTGATCCTAGTTTGCTCAATCATTCACAAAACAAGAGTGTGGATAGCTTCTCAATAGCATGTTAGATTATGCTGAGCAATAGATTCTTATTAAAAGAAATAGGTTTTATCCAGATCTTCATATAGTGACAGTGTAAATGTAGTGACAATGAGAAATAGCGATGTATTTATGTTTGCTTGACATTTTTCAAGTCCATCTTAGTATAATAGGTACTTTTACTTTCATTTAATTTATTTTGCAATGATATTTTCAACATTCCATTTCATCTTTGATTTAATAGTTTTTTCAAGTATTACAGAAGTGTTATCCAGTGGTTTTAATGAGAATTGATTCATATGTATTTCAAACTTTGTTTTGTCATTTATCATATAAAGGAATTACAAACTAAACTCTTTAAGTTGTGTTTTGAAATGTTGTTGAACAATTAGTTATTGTCTGAAAGATTCTTTTTATTGAAGTCGTTATATATATATATATATGTACCACGTTTATAGTTATCAAATAAAGCTGGATTTATTTTAAAACTTTTGCCACAATTTTAAAAACACTACACATTTATTCTACTTTTTATTTCAGCTCAGATAAAAAGACATTGTTTTAGACATACTTAATCAGCCTATCACTTCTGCATGCTATATTAAGAGTTGTTCATGCTCTGCTAAATTAGAAATTAGTTTAAAAAATTGCACTAATTTATTTTTGGACTGATAGACTACCATGCTTTCATTTGCTGTGCTAAGTTCTTTTTAAAACCAGTATAGAACAAGGGATTTATTTACATCCAAAATCCTCTTCCAGCAACTCTTTTGCTGTATTTTCCTAAAATCACACCACAAATTTATCGTCTGTATTATTATTATTATTATTTTCTTTTGTCATAATTTGACAGCATGAACAGTTTTTTCAAATGTTCTGACTTAGACTGAATAATTTTCGACAGGAAGCATATCCTGTTTGTTGATACGGTATTATTGGTCATAAAATCATTTGTACTTTTGGAGCAGATGAAAATCAAAAGTTACAGGAAACAAAGAACCACATATGATCCTTTGGATACAGAGAACTAAACTGAAAGTTGACTTTAGATCATGAAATCAAAATTGCTAGAATATGTGGGGTTAGAGTAATATGAAATCCTATTTCATTATTTCAGATTTACCCCAAAAATGCTTCATCTGAAAATTATATGCTATTTTTCTAATTACATTTTTTCTGAAATTTTCTTTCAAAAGTAAGGAGGGGTGCATAAATTATGTGAGAAAATACGGTATATTTTACATTGGCTAAATATTGCACAAATGTTATAATAGAATATAACAAAAAATTAACTGTATAGAGTAAATTATGTTGTAAGTTCATTATTGGGAAAAATCATACACAAAGATTTTTTTTCCTTGTCAGTTCTGGCATAACATTTTATTATTATTATTATTTATAGGGTTGTCTTCTCACTATTCAATATTAGGCAACCTTGCTGTTCTACTTTATCTGAAATAGAACTTCAAAAGTAAACATTAATAACTATGCTTATGTCACAATGTTGAAATAATATTCTTAGCCTAAATTATGAAAACAATAATAATATAATTGCAATGACTTTATGAATGAAACAATCTGTTGAATAGAAAGAAGTAAGCAAAGTATTTCCAATTGCAAAAAACACTACCAGAAAAAATAAATATTCTATAATAACACTAGGTCAATAACTGATGAAGAAATTACACACAAATCCACCAGACTATAGCATCTACCATAGAACTCAACTACAATAGAAACTCATCTGGAAGCATATTAAATACTACACTACATTAGAAAACCATCCAATATTCAGCACTTTTCCTCAACACTTAAAACAAGTTTCTTAAAGTTGCTTATGAAAAAAGACTTTCCTGAGTGCCAATTTCCAAATCAATGAACATTTAAATTTTTATTTCTGTTAAAATGGATTACATTTTATTAAATTTTAATTTTATTTTTTCACAAAACAGAAAACCCCAACAGAAAAATAAGTTGTTGGAAGTAAATTTATAGATTAAGAAGCATATTTTCTTAAAGCTAAACAAAATATTAATTAGTAGAATATAAAAAAATTCATGGGAAGATTACTCAGAGAAAATTAAAAACTCATAAAGGTCTAGCAAAAATCCAATTGATGGATTTTAGATTAATAAATAAGTTAAAATAAAATGTCCTGAAGTTGAAAATTTTAACCAAATGCAGATTTACAAATGGAATTTTAAATGATCAAATATAGTTTCAATGATAATTGTGGACATATTACATTACTGTAATCAGGGTGTCTATTCCAGATCAGCAACTAATTTCTTTGACATTTCCCGGTTTTCCATACCAATAAAAAATAAAATTCCAAGTATCGAGATTTTGTGATGTTACGCACAAAAAATCTTAAAACTTGTGAATTTGAGAGTGGAACTTTCACAACTGATTCTGAAGCACTGATTTGTTACATAATTTTTAGCAAATTGTGGATCATTTTACATGCTAAACATTTTGCAGATACACAGTTTTAGCATGAGGTTCTATTCATTTTGACAAATCAGGATGAAATTCTTTATCACATCTGTCACAGTTAAATACAGATTGCTTTGACATATTTTAATACAAATAACAAATACTCAATAAATTAAGCTAACAAGTGTTCAGTTCCCAAACAAAGATATATAAGCAGAGTGAAACCCCTAATCAATCCTATAACATTCAGTAGAAAGTTTCAGTGAAGCTGAAAATCTCTGAGTTACAAAGAAGGACTGAAAGGGGGCAGATAAAATGATTTGCACGAGAGGTTGAAATACTCCTTACAGTACTTATGAAGAACAAAGTTTGATTTTAATGGTGCTGCAATTTCAAATCCTTAGTTTTATAAGAAACATTTTCCTAACGTTTTCTTGAAACTTCAAAATTTTCTTTTTCTCAGAATTTTCAATTTTTCCTGACTTTTCTTCAGAAATGGTAAATTTCCATGACTTTTTCAGTTCATATAAATTTCCCTGACTTTTTCAGTTCATATAAATTTTCCTGACTTTTCCAGGTTATCTAGGTAGCTAGACACCCTGTGTAATGCTGGACATCCAAAGTAATTCTGACAAACCAATTCTGATATCCAGCAACAAAATAATTTAATTTTAAAACAATAAAAAAACAAGTAGAAATGATAATGAATATTGAAAAGTGGCAGCAAAAAATGCAAAGCAGCACTGTTTATATGTTTCTCAATTATGCCTTTTTTCATTTAATAAGTTTTGAACTCAGATCCCAAGTTCTTCCTATGTTTATTAAAAATATATGACTAGTAAATGCTTACCTTTGTTTAGACATTCTCTCTCACAACTAAGTTTACAAATCAGGAGTAAATAATCTTTGTGAAATTCAAATTTCTTATGATCCTATCTTTTTTTTGTTTCTTGGAAACAGTATGAAAATTATCCTTTTCCTTCCAAGAAATATACAATGCAATGAGAGACATGGGTGAGATTTTTAGCCTGAAGTAATGGAAAGACCTTAGGCAAGAAGGAACAGGATTAGTATGTTGTTATATAATTGCCAAACTATTTCTTTTTTTTTTTTAAATGCCACCTCCAACAGTTGTAGTAATCATGGTACAAATGCTTAATTAAAAGAATTATCACAGCTAGGTGATCTATTACAAACATAACAATTTTATCACATGTTGACATTTGTATGTTTTTCAACAACAGTTATGTGCCTTTTTGAAACTGATACTGTTCATTTGGCCCACTTAGATATTTGGTAAGGAGCAGAAAAAGTAACTTTGCATTTCACAATAGTTTTTAAAATATTAGCTTTGTTTTGAAAACAAAAGATATTATCTTAAAAGATAAAACAATTTATATTAAATAAGGAAATAGATGCATTTTAATAAAGATTTACTTTGGAACGGATAAAAAAATATTTAATACAGTACAGGACCTCAAATCCGGAATCCTAAAATCCGGACCGCGATAGAACTGGAAAAAAATAATTTCCGAAAACGCGTATAGATGGCGTTTCGTGCGCTCGTATCACAGTTTCCAGATGATTTAACGAAACTACACTCTTCTGAATAATTTTTTATAATGTTTTTAATCAAAAATACCCCCTCCCCCTCAATTTTCAACACATTTAAATTTTTTTTTCTCCCATACCAAAAATGTATAGTTGGAATATGTTTTTACCCATCCTTTAACGAAATTTTTATGGTGTCGATAGGTGCTCCAAGGTAAGTTTCTTTGTTTTCATGCTACAGGTCTGTATAGACCGAAATTTCCAGGCCCGACCCGATTCGTAGACGAAAACTTTTGGTCTGGCCCGGCAAAAAAGTTAAAATTTCGGCTTCCTATGTTCAAAAATTTTGTTAGCCTGCCCCAGCTCGGTATAAAAGCAAAAAGTTCGGCCAGAGTCCAGTCCAGTATAAATTGTGGTGTATTCTTATACTCTGTAATGAGCACTCACTATAATCCTTATACTTTATTATATTGATTCAAAAAGACTGTGGATTCTGAGCTCACTTCTTCGCTCCGAGACTCGAAACGAAACTAAAACTTTTTTACCGTACGCATTTGCTTCATGCATCCACCCTGCGCAACAGATGTTTCTGAAGCAAGGAATTTCTCTCTCGCTTTTACGAAAATTGCCATAAAATCTCAGATGGTGCCTGACCTGATTGGATTTCTAGAAAACTTGCTGATATTTCTGAAGCAACATTATTCTACATTTAAAATTATTCAAAAGCACACTTATTTATGCATAATTTTATTTTCAGGCTATGCCGGGCCGTATATTACTGATTTTTGCTCGGGCTCGGAAGAAGTCTGTCCCGTGTCTGTAGTAAAAAGTTAGGAATGGATGAAGACCAGGTTACCAGGTTACAGGAATAAAAAATGGCCCTGACATGTGCAGATATCTATTTCATGCTCCCCACTGTTACAATTTGGCTTTTTCAAAGGACGCCGCACCCTGGCGTTTTTCTTTTAAGAGCCGATGTCCCCTGCTCGTTTTACACGTGGAAAATGTACTCTGTTCCTTTTCCATGTATTTTCTTTAAGACCACTTTTTTTTCCCCCCGTAGAAAAACACATAACATTGGAAAACAGAAATTGATTTATAAATCTTATATGATCATGATAACATTTATCTATAATGAAACAAAACTATTCGCCGCAGCATCTTTATCATTTTCTAGATTGATTAGCTAAGCATTAGTAAAACATAAAATATCCTATTTTGGATGAACGCTTTTGTAAGGATTTTTTTTTCTTTATGCCCATTCCCAAATCAAAAGTCGCTTCTTTCAGACAAAAGTTGTAATTCATTTTTTTCTGAGACGCATGGAATTGGCAGGTGTTCTTATTCAGAAACTATATAATCGAAACACGTTTTTCATTTTTTGGTAAAGGTACATTTTTTTTTATAAAATAATGTTTAAAGTCTGCGATTTGAACCAAATTCTTGCTTTAGTGCTCTGAGCTATGGAAAATGCATGCTGTCATGTAACATGAATCGCTTATAACTAGATAAGTAATTTATTTATTTATTAAAAAATAGAAAACTCATTTCGAATCCAAATCACTTCAACAGTCAGAACTGCCAATTTTATGCTTCTGCGTTTAAAAATGAGTCAGAAAGATTCATGTTAGTGACCAGATCATTTGAGAACAGACTTAATAATAATAATGATAAAAAAAAAATCTGTACGATTTCCTTCTGCATAACGAAACATTATCCATCCAAGTTCATGATCTCATTTTGATAACCTTCGACTGTTGACTTCACGGAGTTTGAATGAATAAACAAAACAAACCACTCTCCTTTATTTGCCTAGTGGCCAATTTTATAGGGAACTCTAATTTTCTAATAACTTATTATATTTTAATAAAAAAATGTTACACAGCTTCATTTATTATTATTGCAACTTGCTGAAAATTTCAACGAAATCTGCAAATAAACAATGGAGATAAAAAATATTTTTTTAATAGCAAGAAAAAAATGGATTTTGCTTTTCGTTCTTTTTCTTTTAATATTTTTTTCTATTTGCTTGCAGCTCAATCATTGCCTGATTTACGGCAGGATATTTGGGGCATGGACCCAGAGCCCCCAAATGCTACTGAAGATTTTTCAATTATTGGCCAAAATGAGATGTTTTTTAACTAAAAAAATATGGAAAAATTAGTTTATCGTTTATTTCATTTTAAAATAATTTTTTAAGGGGCTACTTCACTCAAGTGAAAACACCCACTTAATAATATTAATCCTATGGGAGACATTTTTTTAAAATATCCCATTTGCACTTCAATATTTTTACTTTTTTTTTCATTGGATAGTTGAGGTCAATCTCTACAAAAGCCGTTTTTACTTTTTCGATTTTGTTTAGAGTTTTTTTTATTAATATATTTTTTTACTCAAGGCAGCTGTAAGCATCGGTTAAGTCCCCCTCCCCCCTCCCATAAGCATCTGTGCCCAGGACCCCAAATTTTTAAATCGGTACCTGAGCTCAATAATTTCTTTTTCCTGCAGGCAAATAGCGCAAACTTGCTGGCACTCACTAAGTCCTTTTTATAAGTTAAAGAATGAAATTTGAATAGTTTCTCTCTCGCTAGTAGAGTTTTCCATTCACAGCGTTTTAGCAGGAAAGGAAAGTGGGGAGTTCTAATGTTTTCTAAGTGCATCAAACACCGGGGAGGCATGAGACCGCGGACAATTTCATCCTGTAAACAAAGAAGAAACATCTTTGAATTTCAAAATTTGTCTCCCGACTTACGGTTTGTGCCACGTCTTTCCGCCGTCCGCCATTTTATTTCTCAAACGATATCAAAATAAAGGTAACATCTGGCTAAATTTTAGTCATATTTTGGAATAATTTTAGTCAAATTTATAAGATTTATGAAAATATTTATTTGAAACACCTTGCGTAGAAGTATTTATGAAATAATATAAATTTTGATTATTGTATGTTTTTTAGCCAGATGTTACCTTTATTTTGATATAATTTGATAAATAAAATGGCGGACCGCGGGCTAATCCGGTATGTAGTACCTAAAATCTGGAAAATTCCGAAATCCGGAACGATTGCGGCACCAGCCAGTCCGGATTTGAGATCCTGTACTGTATTAGTAAAATCTAGGAATTTTATAATATATATATATATATAGTATACTTTAGTTAACATGAATAAATAATATTAATAGATTTGCAGTTATATATTTGGATATGGTTCTTAGAAAAGCACACTAACGCTGCTCCACTATACTAAAATACAACTTTACAACATTCAAGATGTAAGCTGCATTTAGTTAATTAACAGTCGATCAACAATAATACAAGTTAAATTAAACTTAACTTCACTTTCTGATCAGCTTTGCAGCATCAGTAACAATACCTTCAGTACTCTTGGCTTGATTATCAATTAGAACTCAAAACCACCATACAAAATATATGATGGAACTATTCCTCAAACCAGTGAATCTGTAGAAACAGTGATACTGATCACTGTTCAGTCATAAATTAGCAATCTCACCTGACAATATTCGCTGTTCAGGCCCTGTCATGTCAATTACCTTCACGCTGCTAATAGCACTGATATCTCCACGATATCGTTTAGATGCTCCTTCTTGAACAACTTCATCAGCAGTTTTGTATACATATTTTACTTTGAGTTCACCATCCTAATAATATTAATAATACTCAATTAACCATTTTAATAAAGCTTAAAAAATGCATTCAGAAATATGACAGTTTATTAATGCAAAATGCATGTATTTTATAGGGGTGAGAACAACCAAAGATAAAAAAAAAAGAATTTTTTTTTTTGTTTTGTCCTCCTGTATCTAGACGTTTTCTTTGGGGAAGACGAAAAAGAAAGAGAAAATTTCAGGAGTAAATTTAAATGATTGATTATTTAATTATTGCTACTACAAGGGAAAAAATATAGCAGATTTTTTTTTTCTTTTTTAAATAAGAGTTTTAAAGATTTTAAAAATTTTTTGTGCTGGGCGAGGAGGGAATTAGATAATTTATTACTTATTTGTTGTTTCAATAAGGTAACGAATAGGGTAGAATTAAAAAATAAATAAATAGATAAATTGTCACAAAGATTTTAAATTTTGTGTGTGCTAGGGAGGAGACAGGGAAGTAGAAATTTCAAGTGTAAGGAGTAATTTAGATTATTATTTTTTTTTTTTTTCTCATTGGAAATTTGGGATAACGCTGAAGATTCTCACCCCTGTTTTAACAAACGAAATACAGCATAAATGAAACAGTTTCTTAAGGATGCTCTTAAATATTAAATTTTTCTAGCTTGACAATGTGGATATTTCTAAGAATTAAAATATTACATCTTTACAGGTACTTAAAATTCTCTTTCAAGTTTCTAAGAATTAAATTTTTTTTTAATCTTCATTCTGGCACTTTTTTTTTAAGTCGACTCTTCTCTTAACTGGTAATCTCTTTTAGTAATTTTCATATATAAAAAATAAAATTAAAGCATTAACTTTGATATTTTTAAAAAAATGCTTTACTCTTACACAAAAATGAAAATAGCTGTATCAAATTCTTTGAAACCCAAATAAGACTATCAGAAATACTACACACTTAAGGATTTACAGAAAAATGAAAATA
The DNA here is from genome assembly GCA_963931845.1 of Maratus michaelseni. NCBI lineage: Eukaryota > Metazoa > Arthropoda > Arachnida > Araneae > Salticidae > Maratus > Maratus michaelseni. The sequence goes on from OZ007593.1 coordinate 269,685,805, forward strand.
GCTGTATAAAATTCTTTGAAACCCAAATAAGACTATTAGAAATACTAACACACTTAAGGATGAAAATAATTTTATGATTAAGTCAGAAAATAGAGAGTGTAGATTTGTGAACAACCTTAAGATTATTTGGGATACAATATAAAGTTAAAACCTAAATAGGGAAATTTATAGATATACCAACACTTAAAAATATGTATTTTAAAAGCTATGACATGAAAGATATAAAATTGAATTAATATACACTATTTTTTATGTTTAAGAATACAATTTTTAAATCTTGAATACAAAATTAAGAGTTGATTTATTAAAAATGTTTCAATAACACTGTTTCTGCTAAAGAATAATAAATAGCCTGAAGACTTTATGATAAATTATAAGGTTAAACAGCAATGTGTGAATTTTATACACATATTAACATAGAAGAAAAAACTATTTGAATCTGATGATATGAAGCAAAATAATGTAAAAACGTAATTAATACATATGATTTTTCTTGTTTTGAGGCACTCATTAATACCACAATTTTGAAAACATTAATTAAGCTGTAATAAACAAGCTTACTGAAGCTTAATAATTTAAAAACTTCTAAAATTTTAACATAATTGTTCAATAAGTTTTTAACATTATGATCATCCTTAGGACTTTCCAATAAGCAGTGGGTTTCCTCGACCCATAAAAGTATTTTTGAGAGTTCTTTTTCATTTCTCTCTGCCCTGGGCAACAACATCACCCAATTTATAAGTCTTCAATGACTCTTCATAGAATTTTTATGTGCCATTCTTGGTCTGTCTCTCCTTAATCTTCCTTTCAGGCTCCATTCTAAAAGAATTTTTGGAAGGCCCTCTTCTTTCATTCTAGAAACATTTCCATACCATCTTAGCTTATTATGTTCAATTGTCTGTACAACATCCTATTTGACTTGCATGATTTCGTATATTATTGAATTTAGTGATGCAACGAATAATGGTTTGGCCGAATAACCGATTACCGAATAATCGGCCAAGTTATAGCCGAATATTCGGCTTATTCGGCCGCCAAACAATGAACTCATTTTCGTCTAAAAACAAAATATAGTATGCACTATATGCACAATTCTTGTATATTTCCCAATTAAAATATATTATTTTCTTTTTTTAAGATTATTTATATGCAAATTTTTAATTTTTTAAAGCATTATTTTATTCTGAAAAAATATTCGGCTATGTTCGGCCTAAAAATTGAACCAGTAACATAATTCGGCCAAAAAAAAAATTCTTAGCAAAAGTTCCTCATTAGGTGCTGTCTAGTTAGTTACCTTTTAATAGGTACTATGTATGTTGTTGTTACATTTTAAAATAATGACAAAACTTTAAAAGTACTAGAAAACATAAATTTCAACTTTCAGATGAAAAATCTGGAGATTTTTTTTTTTTTTGGTGTAAGCACCATGAAAGACATTCTTCTACAAAATTTGGAGAAGCATTTTGCATCGATTCAAGACAAAGAACACTATTCCATTGCTACTCTTTTGGACCCCAGATTTAAAGTGTTCTTTTTCAACAAAGATGAAGCAAAGGATGTAGATGTAAAGTCCAAATTAATTGCTATAGTAAGACTAAGAAAGGCTAGTATGAAACATACACATCTAATACAAATTTGTATTTAGATGTCTATGGTATGAAGCCAGTAACAGAATCTGAACAAAATATTTCCAACATAACCATTCCAGCTTCTCAAACTCAAATTTCAAATTCTTTGTGGGGGCATGCTTTAATGAAAATACAAGCCAATCACAGAGTGAAGCTTCTATAGAAAATTCCCCTCAATGTGAAGTAAAAGAAATTAGTAATTTTCTTTCCCAGCCACTTCTAGAAAGACAACAGTGTCTTCTGCAGTGGTGGGCGAAAAATTCGGAAAACTTTCCAAACCTTTCATTATTAGCCAAAAAATACCTTTCTGCACCAGGAAGTACCATATATAGTGCGCGATTATTTTCAGAAGCAGGTATCATTTATAAAAAAAAAAAAAAAAAAAAAAGGAATAGACTATCACCTGAAAATGCTGAATTATTATTTCTGCATCATAATCTACGTTTATTAAAAACATTTTAACTTTGTTTTTTTAAGGCAAATATAAATTTAAACATTACAATGATGTTCTTGAAAATATTATGTAAAACATACATATATAATAATTAAAAGAATTTAGTATTTACATTTATTTCATTATTTAATACTAGTAACACACTTAAAAAAAAATCACTTAAATTATATTTAACTTTTAAGCATACTTTGCTTCCCCCAAAAAACCCCTATGTATTGCAGCATATACGACTTGAATGTTTATGTTATACATCTATATCTAATCTAATCTATCACATATATTTACGTTCTTTATGGGTATAATTAAAATATCATCCAAAGAATTTTTTTGTTATGTTAAAAAGGAATAAAGATTAAACTTCCCAATATGCTTAAAAATATCAGAATTTGCTTGCACGGCTCGACTCTATTAGGACAATTTTGAATAGATTAATTTTAAATTTAACAGATTGCGTTAGCTTATTACAGATAGTTTTTGTACTTATTGATATAGCATAAAAGTTTTAACATGATTCCAAAATTACCCTCTTATATAAAAATAAGTAGATAAAACCCATTCAGGGTATGAAAGTTAAGGGGGGAAAAGTGTTAGTTAATTTCAAATAAAATTTTCATTATACATAATGAATATAAATTATCAAATTAAAAAGTTTTACTGTGTAAATATAAAAACATTTCTTACAGTATTATTCGGCCAAGGCCGAATAATAGACTTGATATTCGGCTGAAGCCGAATATTCTTCAAATAGGCCGAAGGGGCCGAATAATCGTTGCATCTCTAATTGAATTTTTAACTTTTTCCAGCCCTGATGTTTTTGCTAATCTTCGTCAGAAGTCCATTTCGGTAGTTTCTTTTTTAAAGAGAGATTTAAGATCTATATCTCCGTCCCTGAAGCATACAGTAAAAGGCTAACACAATTGCACTATAAATTAATCGTTTAGTTTGGGAGAGAATATTACTATGCCATAAAACAGACTGCAACATTACAATTGTTTTTCTGCCTTCTTTAAATTTTCTTTTCTACATCGCTTTGGCATGATCTATCTTCATGAATGATAGATCCAAGGTATTTGAATGCCTCAACAGCTTATATCATCCAATAAATATCAGCTTTCAGACTTGTTAACTGCTCAGTTTTATTAATATTTATCTTAAATCCCCATTCATCATAAGTATTCTGCTATGATGACTTGATCATCTGCAAATAATAAATTATAGAAAATTTTCTATCAATATAAAATATAGTTTAAAGTTTTAAAATGTCATGTTCACCTTGAATCTTAAGTGAAATATATAAAAATATTTATTTTTACTAAAAAGGTGCAAATATATAAAAAGGTTTTTAAACATAAAAACCTGTCAAAAGATGTTAAAAACCCGAGCACTTTCAACTTTTCATCTAAACAGTCATCATCAGGGCAATTTCGGAAAGTGTTTGAATATAGATGTAGTGTCTCAATACAGTGTATATCATATGCACTTTCTGAAATTACCCTGATGATGATATATATTTACTATCATTCATTTACAAACCCATTTTAAGATATTTCCTCATTCATTCTCTGGGACAGATATCATATATATTTTAAATAAAGTTGGAGAGAAACAACAGCCTTTACTAGTGATGAAAGGTTCTGACAACTTATTTCCAACTTTAACTCTACAGCTGTTTCTCTAATAAATTGTTTTAATGTTATTGATCAGTTTTTAATTTATATTTGCTATTTTAAATACTTTCCAAAAAAACTTCTTGGTACTTCTTGGCATAAGCTTTTTCAAGATCCACAAACATTAGTTCTGTTGTTCTTTTCTTGTCTTTCTGTTATTTTAGAACTAGTCTTGGGGCAAAAATGCAGGAGATGCATAACCTGCATAAAAGCGACTTTGTTCTTTAATTTCTGTATATATAAGTCTATTTCTTAAAATTTTTCTGAATAATTTTATTATTGTTCTTGTATTCAATTTATAAAAAAATTATAAATTGAAAATGTTGTTTCCATTAAGTGTTAGATCATGATACAAAGATTCTGGAACATTTTTTGTTTTGGCTTTATCTTAAAAAATGGCAGAGATATGGCAGTTTGAAATTCTAGGCTGGCTGACATTTTGAAACAATCTGATTTTTGTTATGCCGTGACTCTCATGTTGAAATGTGCATTCAAATTCAGTATTAACGAAAACCGGGATTGAATCTTCTATAATCAAGTTCCAAGCAATTTAGCTTTGGGTGTTTCAGTAAAATAAGTTTAATTTTTAAAAACATGGTCTATGAAAGCTACTTTTCCTCCCGGTACAGGCCGGAAGGACTTTTTTTATTTAACCAGTTTAAAAATGCTTCCTTCTTTTCTTGAATTCTTTTAAGAATTTCTTCATTTAACCAGCTCTCTTACTGTTGTCTTTATTTCTACTCCTTGTATGCGATATCTAAAGAGCAACAGCGTGCTAACATTTTGCTTAAGATGATTATATAGATCCTTTGCCATTCCTTCAAAATCTACATTCGTCTATTACTCATCCTTTTCTGTTTCTCATATATTCCTTTAATGCTCTCATCTTACAGTAATTCTACTTTAAATGCTGAGTATAGTGAACAGTAAAAATACACAGTACAAGTGAACAGTATTTCACTTCTGTCTGTTCACTAGATACTTTTGCTTTATTCTTTAACCAATTCCATCCAATTTTTGCTTTGACTAAATAATGATCTGATCCACAGTCTGAACCTAACATCTTTAATTGTGGCTGAGGTACTTTGTCTAGTTAAATCCGAACAAAAATAGATTTCTGATTCTTCCGTTCTTGGTGCCATATGTAACGACAGATGTCTTTACATTGAAAAAACGTATTTTAAGATCTGATTGTTCACAGATTTCAATCAAATGTTTCCCGGTATCATTGAAAATTTCTTCCTTAAATCTTCCAATAACATCATTTCTTAGTCTTTTCCTACTCTTGCATTATGGTCTCTCAACAAAAAGATATCTTTTCTGTTTGGTGGACAAAACATATCATTTTCAATGATATCCCATAATGCATCCCAATATTTATGCTTTTCTTCCTCACTGGCATCGTTTGTTGGTGCATAAGTTCTATAATACAAATTTCTCTTCCAAAAATTGTCATGCATACTGACAGAATCCTTTCACTGTTTAAATGTCAATTTGTTATTTTATTTTGGAGCTGCTTCCTAAGCATGAAACTCCTGCTTTAAAATGTTTGTTTTTTCCTACTCCACACCAGAAATGGATATTTACCTGTTTCTTGTTCTCTTTTTCTTTTCCCAGTCTAGGAATGCAAAAACATGAAAGCCATCTGAAAATGGACTAAGAAAATCCATCAAGTTCAGTTTACTGGGCATGTACCTATGCAGTCTCATATAATACACACTTTCTTTTGATGGTAGAATCCTGTCATTTTGATACTTTACCAAAGGCTGCTCTGTAGAGGAAAGGTCTCAAAATCTTATCATTTTTTTCAAAATGCAAAAGAAAAACAGACCAATAGCAATTAACTTGTACCCATTATTACAAAAAATAATCTGGCTTATCACAAAATGAATAAAATTTGAATGTGTGCATCTGATGTATCTTGCAGAGTCGCAGTTTAGAACAATGCAATATGAAAGTTGTTAGCATTAAATCACACAGCCAACAGATTTTGTTTACTGAAAAGACTTCTTTTTATACTTTTGTTTACTGCTGACAGGAAAGTACACAATAAATATGTGCAAAAAGCACAAAAGGAGGGAGGAGGCAGAACATTTAAAGGTCAATAACCTCATACAATACTTAATGCGCTAGAATTTAAAAAAAATTCTGGAGTGACTTCACTCGACTTTTGAAACACTTTATAGAATACTTGGCATTCAAACTAGAGGTCTGACCCGAGGCCCATACCCGGCAAAATGAAGACAAACTTTTGAACAGGTTGGGTCGGCAGAAAAAAATACAATTTTTCTAACGGCCGGGCCAATAAAAAAAAATAAGCGGGCTGATCAGCCTGATATAACAAATTTAAATGATTTGAACAAAGCCAACAAAATATGAACTATTTTCAATGGATCTGACTGGGTCAAGAATAATTTATAAATGTGCTGCATGTGCTGACGCTAGTTTGAGAACATCAATATAGAAATTTAACATGTCCAGCATACAGATCTGCATCAGACAGTTACATTGTGTCTGAGCCCGTGCTTATTTTGTTTCAGCAGACTTGGGCCGCACTCAGTCTTATATTTTTTTCAACATGCACAGGGCCAGGGTCAGATCTGGAATTAATTGTTCCCAGAATGTGCAGGGCAGGCAATTTTATTTGTAAAAATAATTGTGATAATGAACTTTTGCTAACATAATCTTTGGAAAATTATTTAATAAATTAGAGAGAAATATTTCAAATATAATGTTTTAACCATCTTTTTTCTTTTATTTTAAACTACATTACTTTTTTTAGCAAGTCTTTATTTGAATGTAATATCTAAGAGACTAAGTAATCATTAATGTTGCTATTCTGTATTATATAGTCTGGAATATACAGAAAAATGTTCATATAAATATGTATTCATTATTCTTTTTAAAAATATTATTTGTTTGCTAAGAAAAATCAGAATTGTTTGTAGAAATTCAGTCGGGCTGAGCTCGGGCCAGGGAATTTCAGCCATTGCAGACACCATGTAATTCAAAAGCAACTGAAAAATATGTAACGCAAGATATGCAATTTACTCTAGCGCCAATATTCTAGTCCTTGGTGCCAATTTGGCATTATTTGTTGGAACTTTTTTACACCAAATTTGGCAACATTTTGGCAATTATCGACAAGTTTGGCAAAAATTTTGGTACAGATATGTATATCTACATGGAAGTATTACCATACATTTCTTTGGTGACTTTCCCTATCTTAATGGTGCTTAGCAGTTACCTCCAGTCATAAAATGGTTGGAAAACAGTTTAAAAGTGATTTAGCTACCAAACTCATTGGTCAACTTTTCCATAAGGGTATACATGGGGGAGATTAGAGAGGGATGGGGCATTTAAAAAATTTTTTTTTTTTTTTTCAAATTATGTTTTGCTAGTACAAAATGGAAATTTTCAGAATAACATCTTGAAACATTTTAACATATTTTAAAAATATAAATTTGATGATAATAATTAAAATTTTAGGTTAATAAACCAATTAAATTAACAAGAGAAATGCCCCACCCATCCCTCATGTGAGGGAGGGATGGAACATGTTTTTAAAATGAAAATTCATATTTAATTTTCAAAAAGGTGGTGAAAAAAGGACAAAAACAGTGTGGCATTTACATTCCTAAGGTTTATTGTAAATCACAACATTTATTTTATCTTATATTATGCTTTGTAGAATCCAAATTAAATGAAAAATATGCTTGTGCCCGACTAGTACCACCAATTATTTTTGGTGGATGTAGCTTTGCAATTATGTCTTGTTCATCAATAATGGAACAGTCATAATGTACTTTTACATTTTTTAAAAAATAGTGTATTGCAATGAAAAAATAAAAGTTTTCAATTTGAGTTCAATAATTATTTCAAAACAGTTTTTTATTTTAAAAAGCTAAGGAAATTGGTATTATAGAAATAAATATAAATATTTAATACTAATGGTTTGTTTAACTATTTGTTTTTAAAAAAGATCATGAAAGTAGTTAAAATTCTTTTTTAACTTGTAAAAAAATAAGTTTTATTTGTTGAACTATTCAATTCAAAAGCAACATAGTCTTATAAATATAAAATACCAGAAAATTGTATGTAATTAAACATTATTATTTGGATAGAGATATCATGGACAGGAGATGGACATATCTCATCCCTCCCCGAGTCATAGAGTCTCATCCCTCCCTTAGAGCAACATAAAAAAAAAAAAAAATAGGCTTTTACAAAAAGCATGTAGCTTTTAGTCTTAAGTTAACTGTCCATTCATAAAATATATATTGTTGAGTTTACAAAACATTAAAAACAATTAAGTTAGCAACAAAGAATGAGATTGAAAATTTACATTAAAAATCCGAGTAGTTAGTTACTTTTGATATTGCAAAAGTCTTTTTAATTCACAAACTCATAGGTGCTTGCAACTAAAAAGATTTTCAACAACAAGTATGAAGCAATGATTACTCCATCTGGTGAAAGAGTCATAAATTAAAAATAAAGCTTATTTTAAGCATTACTGCAGATGTCCCATCCCTCCCTAATCCCCCTACAGTTCTTGCAACAGGGAATTATAACATACCTGCAACCGACAGCTCAATCGAAAACACTGTTTGGATGTTTTCATGTTCACCCACACACATACATGCATCAGAATTACAATATTTTCGTTACAATATCCAAAAAGTAATAAATTCTTTAACTGAATATACATAGACATGCTAATGGGAGTTTTAAGTTGTTTCAAATGCATATATTTTGCCTTTTTTCCTAACAAAATGCAATACTTAAATTTCCACATGCTTTTATCAGACCAATATTATGATATCAGGTAATTTATGATCAGGTAATTATTTTTACTTTGAATTTTTATTTTTAAAAAAGTGTTACTAAATTAAGTCACGTTCTGCTGAAATATCATTATTGTATCACCATAAGATGAGTGTGAGCAATAAAAGTATTTAATTGAATAATTAAGTTAAAAAAGAAAATGTGGTTATCTCTGATCACAAAATAGTTAAAAAATTATTTAGATACCAAACCCGTTGTCCAATTTGTACGAAAAAAAAATACAGTTCTTGCGGCAGTGGCCAATAACATATTCACCAAATGGGAGCTGAATCGAAACTACAATTTGAATGCTACTGTTTTCACTCACACACATGCATACATGCCAACAGAATCGAAAACCACCAAAAACGGGTTCTGAGAACCTGAAAACATGAGTAAATTCTAATATGCATGCATACAAACACACATACTCATGGAATAGGTACAAAAATAGCAAAAAAGGATTCAGGAAACGTCAAAATGTAAAAATATACCAAAATATCCATAATCGTGTTTTTATCATGATTACAATACTTTCCTTACACTTTTATATCTGCAGAAAGTAAAAATTTTAAACATACGAAACAATCTTTAATGGATTGACATAAACAATGTTGGATTTTTATTAAGTTATATATTTTCATTAAAAGGTAAAAGGTAATAAAAGCACATCAGAATTAACAAGTTTTATGAAAGATACTTTTCAAAATATTATAAATAACCAAAGCTTAAATATTAACATTACATATGAAAATTTTTAAGTAAAATGAAAAAAATATATATTAATGAATTAAAAATTATTCTTAAAAGATATACAGTTGAACCTTACTATCTCAAATTTCATTTCATAAGAAAATAAAAAACAAATTCAAGATAGATGTTAAAATACAGTAGATGGTGCTTATTCGAATCATGTTTGTGCCATTGATTGCAATTCATTTAAGCAGCTGATTCTCATATGGGACAAAATTAACTTTATGATTTAAATTTTAATTTCAATTATTTGATTTATTAAAGCAACTATTTCCATTAATCAATAATTTATGCAAGCATACTGCAACAGCTTTTTTAAAATAAAAGGTACTTCTCTATTATCCCGTCGACCAATTTTCATAACAAAAAACTATTGCCAAACTGCAAGATTAAAGGCCAAAAATGCAGTCCCATTTACTTTATGTCAGAAGCATTATACGTGTTTGTTATGTCATCAAGTAGTTTTTAATTCAACATTTGCATGTATTTTTCATTATGTTTTACTGATTTATTAGTTACTTCATTAATTAAAATAACAATTGTGTCCTTAAATTCTTATATTTTATTTATTTATTTATTTTGATATTCCAATGGCAACATTCTCCCGTTTATTTGGCGTTACAATTCGGCGATAGTTTTTTGTTATAATAAAAAAGAAAACTGCCCAGTTAAACTGAGGGCATTGAGCTCACAGGCTATTCACACTAATTGTATATTATACACTTATTTCAAAGAATTTGAAATAAGCCCCTCGAAAAATAAAGAAATCGACAATATATTAAGGGGGGATCATCCCCCCGTTCCCCACCCCCTTATAGTTAACAATTGAACCCCAAACCTAATCAGGGAAGCCCTTTATTACAATGAACATATATACTAAATTCGAAGCAAATCGGATAATTCTGCATGAAAAACCCATTTATCTAAATTAAGGGGGATTACCGCCCCCCCGTATCCCCCTTTATACTTAACCAATGAACCCCAAGACTAACCAGGGAAGCTCCTTACCACAATGAGCCTATATACAAAATTTGAAGAAAATCGGATAATTCTCCATGAAAAACACATTCATCTAAATTAAGGGGGGAGGATAAGCCCCCCCTTTACCCTCTTTATGCTTAAAAGAACCCCCTAAACTAATCAGGAAAGCGCCTTATCACAATGAACCTATATACAAAATTTTAAGAAAATCGCATAATTCTGCATGAAAATCGCAGTTATCTAAATTAAGGGGGGGCAGCCCTCAGTTACCCCCCTTTATACTTAAACAATGAATCCCCAAAACCAATCAGGAAAACGCTTCATCACCATTAACCTGTATACAAAATTTGAAGAAAATCGGATAATTCTGCATGAAAAACCCATTTATCTAAATTAAGGGGGGGGGGGGATTAGCCCCCCCTTTCCCCCTTTATACTTAATCAATGAACCCCCAAAACTCTTCAGAGAAGCGCATTATCACAATGAACCTATATACAAAATTTGAAGAAAATCGAATAATTCTGCATAAAAACTCATTTATCTAAATTAGGGAGGGGGGGGGGGGTTATACCCCCTTTCCCCCTTTATACTTATCCAATGAACCCCCAAAACTATTGACAGAAGCGCATTATCAAAATGAACCTTTATACAAAATTTGAAGAAAATGAGATAATTCTGCATGAAAAACCTATTTATCTAAATTATGGGGGGTTAGCCCCCCATTTCCCCCCTTTATGCTTAACCAATGAACCTCCAAAACTAATCAGGGAAGCGCCTTATCACAAGGAACCTATAAACAAAATTCAAAGTAAAACGGTTAGTTCTATCAAGAGTTATCGCGTTACGTACATACATACGTACGTACATACATACAGAACCGGCGGGCATATAAGCTCTCAGGGTGAGCTAAAAAGTGGTCGACGGGATAATAGAGAAGTACCAAATAAAATTATCAGTAAGTCAGTTGTAACTTACTTATAAACAATGAAATATTTAATTTTCACAGTGGCACTTACTCCTGACTTTTTCTTCCACTGACGTTGATGTTTCTGTTTCTCCTTATCATCTTTTTCTGCTTCTTCACTTTGTGGTGTACTGATACGTGACATTGTGGGTTGTTCTGGTCCATATAACCCAATAGCTCCTTTTCCTTTCCTTAATTTTGCTTCTATAGGAGTTGTGATGCCTTGAAGACTTTTTCCTAAACCTTTACCAGGCTCGTACCCCATCTATAACATAAATCAAAATAGCAAGTCTGATTACAAAATCTTTATATAATATATCAACATAGCTTTTGGTTCGTCATATTAGAATCAAATATGTCTTAAGAGAATTTACAAGTTTAAATTGGAAAATCAAATAACTTCAGTAAAGACTAATTTGATTATAAATATTTGAGTAACTTGGAATTAATTTTTGGATTTGGTTGTTCTTGTTTGCAAATCTAAACTAGCTTTTAGCTTTCTTTCACATTCATTAAATCATTTTCATTCCTAAATTGATAAATCTTCCAAATATTTTAATTCAGAATCCAAGAAATTAAAATATTCTTTCTTCTATGTAAGTAACAAATTTTTCAAAACAATTGATACATTAAACTGATTTTTGAGACATGAAAAATGTAGCCATCAGCTACTAATCAACTATGAACAAAGACGTAACAAATTTACAAGAAAATAGAAAACATTGTTTAGTTCTTTGGCACATAACTAAGGATACTTGAGTATTTTATGTCTGTAAGTATGAGGAATGATTTTGTGACTGTGTCAGAAAAATTTGCATTATCAAGCAAGATTTTTTTTTTATGTATGTGTGTGGATGTGGGGAGGGAGAGAAACACTTTTAAGACAAAATTTAAAAAAACATCCAGATTGCATAATTTTCTACTACTTACATTTCTCTTGTCTATACAGAAATGCAAAAATGAGGAAATGAAAATATAGTACAACAACCTATTGGTTGCATGAGATATTCTACATTAAATAATCATCTCAATCCTTTTTTTTTATTATTAATTACTGTTTTAAATCATCATAAAATTACAAGATTAAATTGCAAAAATTAATTTGCAACTGGATTGCTTTTGATTTTTATCTTTAAATTTTACAATAATAGTAAATAATTTATTAGGCCCAAATGACCCATTTTTTCCCTATAAAATTACATAATTTGATCCAAAAGCATAATATAACAATAACAATAACCAATATATAACCTACCTGAAGCAACAGTTTTTGACCAATACCTTTTGTGTGCTTTTCCCAGCCACCAAATTCATCACTAAAAGAGAAAAAGAAAAGTCAAAAAAGAAAATAATAGTTTCTAAAAAAGGCAAAAAAATTACATAATTACACTTAGCTATCATGAGTGTGTGATTCTAATTTAGTGTGACTGAAGAATTGAAGTAGAACTTGCGTTTAAGTTTAACATGATCAAGTAAAGGTAAAATTTACATTGCTATTTTGGGAGATGAAGAGATACATTACAGTCAAATGTTTTTTTTTTAAAAGTAACTTTTCTAAAGAAGTTTAGTAAACAGAAAGCTAAAATTAGATAAGGAAAAACAATTTTTAAAAAGTGTACTAGCATAAAGTGTGTCTGAAGAGTAAAGATATGTTGGCTCATATTTATTTAACATTTTTATTTGATAAAACATCTACTATACTTATTGGTACAAATTTTACTTTTCTACATAATTGCTAGATTGCTACCTTGTCAAACATTTGATCAGTTGGAGTACAAGCTTCTCTATAACAATCATGTCTCAAAATTCTACTGCCTGTTGTTAAAACCTAAAGTTACAGTTACCACAGCTTTATAAAGAGTTGCCTTAGATACTTCTGATTTTTTCAAAGGAAATTCCCTCATTAGGATACCTTGATTTGCACAAATTGCTTCCCCAATTCTTTGAAGAAGTTCATCAGAGATGGCCTACTGCTTTTGTGTTCATCATGAACATTGATATTATTTCTAGAGAATTCATACCATTTTAAAAATCTACTTGTGAATGTCTGCAAGGCATTCAACATTTACATTAAGAAAATGTATGACAGAATGAACTTCATATTTGGTGGCATTCTCAAATAGAGCAATAATCATGCCCACATTCTACTCTAATAAGATTTAGCACAGGAATTGCAAACAACAGGGGACTGGAAAATGAAATGATCAAAGTCAGTGTTGTCAATGTGCTCTCTAAAACATTATCTTCTGCTTATGTGTGTATCATCAGTTTTCGAACATGCCTTATACAAATGAAAAATTAATTTAGATGACTTATTTTTATTGTTACTATAGAGAAATAGGATAAAAGATATACATATAAAACATATTTTAATATTTAAAAAAAAATCCCCATTTAATTTCCTATATTTTGCCTTAAAATACTTTTCTTTCGTTTCTCTTTTCAAAATTCTAATGGTTTTAACACTTTGTGCTTTTTTTGGCCACTTTCCTGTCTCAAATGCATTCAGTTTCAAAAACGTTCTATTTGATTAAGCCTAGTTGATTATTTTCCATAAATTCCTTCGCCTTTGTGAATGTAGCACCCAAGCAAGACCTCTGATCGCATTAAAAAGTTATCTCCATTGCATATCTGTATTCCCCCCCCCCCACACTGGCTTTAAAAAACAGCTGCACAAATTCAGAAGGTAGCTTTTCTATCATTTCCAGCTATTTTAATAATCTGTACACATCAGCGAAGAATAACTTATTGGATTTACTGAAATATTGGGATGTAGTTTATAATATGTTTTACTGGAGTGATGAAATATCATCTGTAATAGTTGACAAAATAATTGGTGAATATTACACTGCATATGAGTATCTTCCTTAGTTTATAGAAGGAACTGGCTTAATAAAATGTGTCATTCAACATGATGACAGATTTATTTATGTTGTAAGGGGACAATTCAAGAAGTGTAGTATCAATTAATAACTCATCTTGCGGACTGCACAAGTATGATCTTGCTTCAAATGCTTGAGTTGGTGTTCGCTATGTAATCATAGCCCAATCACTCTGAGTTAAAATATTATGGCTGACTTTCATCAAATGTATGGGCCTGCTCCAGTATCTCTACAATCATGCAACCACTGTATTTTTGTGTTGTACTTAATAGTTGTAGCGAATGGATAAATACTACATATATATATATTTTTTAAAAGAGCTTTAAAGATTTCAAACTTTTTATGGATGGCAGGCAAGTGGAAAAGAAGACATTTCTGAGGGAAGGAGAGAGAGTAATTTACATGATTGAATCAGTTTATTTATTGTTGCAAAAAAGCACTAAAAGGGAAGATTTTTAAAAAAGAATTTAAAAGATTTTAATTTATGTGCTTAGAGATGGGAAGGATGAATTTAGGTAAAATATTAAAGCTGAAATCTACTTAAATGCGGAAGATCCTCATCCCTATATAGCACATCAGCATTGCTAAGGAAATATATATATGAAACAAAATTTCACACCACCCTCGCTTTTCGTCATATCAGTTCTTTTAGGTTTCTCCTTTTTGGGTGTAGTTGTGGCTGATTCAAAGAGTAAAGTTTTTTCCTGTGAACTAATGTTTATTCTTTTTTATAAATGTATTTTTAAATGGCATTTTTAGAACCAATTTAAAATATAAATTGAGAGCTAGGTGAAAAAAGAAAAAAAAATCATTTATGCAAAATAAAACATGTTCAAGTTTTATATATTTATAAATGAAATTTAAACAACTGTACCCACTTCGAAGAATTTTTCTGAAATGATCTTAATCCAGCTATTTGATTTTGTTTTCGGCTACCACTAAAACCACTTCTTTGTTTTGAAAATGAAGGTTTTTGAGAAACAGGGGGTGGTTTTTCCTCATCACTTGACCTTTCCTGTTAAAAAAAAAAAAAAAAAAAAAAAAAAAAATGTTAATAGACAGGGATAAATAAATTTTAATTTATAAAATTTAATTTTTGTATAACAACATACAAATGAATGTCAAAACTTATTATTTTCAACCTGCAACTTTACAAGAAAAATAACTAGAATGTATAGTAGAGAGCAGCAAAATTGGCAAACATACAAATAACAAAACTATGTTAAGAAAACATTTATTGCAATTAGAGATGGGAATGCTCGGAAAAAACCCGGAAACTTTGGGGGAAAAAACAGTTTTTCTTCTGTTTTTTCCGAAGGTATATTTTTCAATTTTTCCGAATTGGAAAAATTGAAATTTAATTTATAAAATAATACATTAAAAATGTTATTATGGCTGCATTCTGATGTTTTTTCATGTTCAGTGTCTCGCATGAAAATGTTAACCATAAAAAATATTATCTGTAAGCAGTTTAGGAAGAACTTCAGTCCTTTAAAGGACCCTTTGCAATTTTTTCACCTTAAAACATAGAACCCTTCACAAAATTCGGAAAATTTTTCAATCTTCATCCTGAATCCTCTAGAAATGTGCCGATTTTAAAATAACAAAACCTGTCACATAACAGCTGAAATCATCAACGAATCTTTTATCTAGCTGTATGAAGAACCTTATTAAAAATATCTAAATAGGAATCTAAATATAACAATAATTTCTAATTCACAAAATTTTGATTATATTTTTTATGATAATTTTGTAAGATTTTTTTTATAAGATGATATTTTTTATACAAAGGTTTACAAAAACAGGATTGCATGAAAAAAAATGTAAGCAGATCCATGCAACTTCTCTTGTTAAAAATGAAAATCTGTGTGAAAAATTATTTCAATACCAATAGGTTGAAAATTGAATATAAAAATTGAAACATGCATTTATTTTTATTAGCATGGGTTTTTAAATATGTTATGCGTTTTCCGAATTGTTTACTTATATAATAACTATATAATATATAATTATATAATATATAATGTCGAGATTTATATCCTAGTAATATTATAAATCTGACTGTGTGCAAATGTTAGGATGAAGCCAGCGTCAAAATGGAGCATTTAATGATCCTGTATCTTTGCATATAGGTTGATTATAACCATCAAATGAACATAGGCTGGTTTTTGTTTATTTTATTCAAATATTTTTCTTAATAATTCAAAATTTCGTTATTTTCATAGAGAATAAATGGACATTTTTTTCGTATAATACTTTAAAATGGTTAAATTTACTTTACCATAGCTAATACTTTATCGTTGCCAAAACTAATTCAAAACCCAGTATAATAATTTTTACTCTTCAATTGAAAAATTTTCACGTGAAAAATGAAAATGAAATAAAAAAAATTAAAGAATTTAAAAAAAAGATTAAATAATATTATTATAAATAAAACGTACTTTTTTTAGTTTTTGATAATAATACAAGGCTTCAATATGCATAACCATAGGAAACAGGCAAATCTGACATCATACATCGAAAATAAAGCAGATATGCTTCGATTGGTGAAAAAAAATGATCTTGCGGGGTTTTTTTTTTCACTTTTTTCTTTTTTTTTTTTAAACTTTTGTATGGTAATAACAGTTGGCGTTTTACCGTCTGCAGTCTGCACACGGCTAATATAACTATACCGTATTTTTTATTTAAATTTTAAAAAAGTAAAAAGAAGTTTCAAAAGAAAATGGTTAGCAAATGTCAATAATATGCTCTGCAAAATTATCCATGTCGAAAATGATGTCATGGATAGCGAGAAATGGTTATTTTTCATTCTTAAAACTAAAAGAAATAACTGGATTACCTAAAAAAATGACGAATGTTAATAGTTCCATTTTTGCTGATAAAACCTAAAGATTTAATATTAATTCGTTGAAGTAACATAATTTCCCCTAAGCCAGTATTGAAATTAATTGCCTGGAAAAGAAAATTAACAAGAATTATGTCATTTCTCTGGGGAAAAAGAGAAGTCATATTTGAAATAAAACGAGAATTTTCCAATATGTCTTAAAATGAGTGTGAATAAATTCCTTACATTAATAATACAAGGATCAGTAAGTATAGAAAGTAGATGAGTTTCACGCCATATTTATAACGAAAAATTTAAATGTTTTTTATCTATACTGGCTATTAAGCATGAGTATCCGTTATATACAGATGAGAGTTTTCTGCTAAAAATCACATCATAATTTTAAGAAAAGGAAAATGAACACGAATCTATTATATCAAAATCTGACCGTGTGTTTGTTTTTCGCAACTACTCCTAGACTATCGAACGCAACGCGATTTACTTAATACTGGTTATCATTGATCCAAGGATGTCACACAAACTCTCAGAATTAAAAAAAATAAATTAAATGCCAAGATTTTTTTTTTTTTGTAAATTTTAATGAAGTTTCTCTAAAAAAGGAAAGTAAATCACTCCATATTTGTGTATAAAATAGGAGAAATAAAACAGATCAGTATATTTTTTACACCATTTTCTCATTAAAACTGAAAAACAGAATTTATTTTCACTTTAAATAGACGGTGAAACAAAATCTTGATTTCAGTAAAATATCCGAAAAATAAAAACATATTTTCACATATTCAAACTTCATGAAACAATTTATTCTGGAGAACAAAAATTTCCTGTCAACATACTGTCATTTAGAAAACAAGATTTGTTTCAGCTATACATTACACCAAAGAGGCAGAATTGAATTTAAAGAAAAAGCATATACTATTTCCAATTAATGTTTTTTTGAAGGATGGCTGTTAAAACGTTTCACAAAGGCGTTAAAATTAAAATTGTTTATCAGGTAAAATTGACATTTGTTTTTACCCAATTCGTCTATTTCCACGATTTTATTTGGCCCTCCTTTCTGCATTGGTTGCAATTTCATTTTCGCGATTATTTGGCACAAAATTTCACTTTTTTAAGACTGAGTTATGTCAAGGTCCCTATAACAAAAAATACCGTATTCTCTCCTATGAAATCTGATAAATAGTTACTTAATTATTAACGTTTTTAATTATCGGGAGTGAAATATTTTGCTTAATTAATGTATTTATTCTTTTTTAATGTTGCGTGAACGAAGTCACGGGTAACAACTAGTCAGATGATAATCTCCAGAAATATTTAACTATTATTAGAAACAAATTCTTTTTTAATAACATGCAATTGAAATTATTTAGTCTTTTTAAGCTTTTTTCTCTTCTCTTCCTTTTATTTAAAATACAGATTTTAAGACTTGTCTAACTGTATTTTTTTTTAAATATAAATGCATACAAATATACTTTGCAAAGAAAATGTAAATTTTCTGTGAAAAATTTGAAAACAATTTTTATAAGTATTCAAAAATCCACTTGTTTTATAACTTTCATTAAAGAAATATACATACGTATATATATTACTTGGATATTAAGAATCTAAAACAAACTAAAACCAAAACATATAGGGTTGGTTTAGATTTAGACTGGAAAGCTATACCAAAACTAAATACACGTGAAATGGAAATTCTAATTGTGAGAAAAATTTTTTGTGATATTGTAAATTAGTATAAATTTTTAAGGAATGGAAGATTTAAAAATGATAATATTTATGTCACAACTACAATAATTTGTTTCTTTAAAATGGCATCATTTATATACTTAAGCAATACTTGTTGACTTGAGGTGATATTTAATGCAATTAATTTGCTTTCAAATTGCAGTGATATTGGTTAAAACTTGAAACTCATAAGTTTTTTTTTTGTTATTATTTTTTAAATTTCTTCTACTGGTAATTGAAGAAATGCAACTGAAAAATCATTTCAACAGAGACAATATATACTATTACAAACAATGGTGTTAAATTAAGCAAGAAAAGCTACTGTGAAAATTCTGAGACTGAAAGGCTAAACTTTTAAAAGCTGACTTCTTTTCTTTTTTTTTTTTTTTTTTTTTGTAGTATATTCATGCAAAGTGAAAAAAAAAATTTTTTTTAGAATGCAAAAAATTAAAAAATATTTATTATTTTATATTTTTTAAGAAATTGTAACTTATTTTTGGGAAACATTTGTAAGAAATCAATTTTTCCAGAAAAAAAACAGGAAAAAAAACTTTTTTTTCTGCCACTTCAAAATTCCCAGAATTTTTACATCTCTAATTGCAATATAGCTTACATTATTCTGCTCAGGAAACTAATTTACAAAACATATGATTGATTTTTCAATTATTTCACCATTTCTGGAAATAAACCCTTATAACTTCCTTTTCGCACAAAAAATAAAAATCTCCAAATGTAGTGAATACATATTGAAACATAAATCCACAACAATGAGTTCCCATTCTTATAATACTAGTTGAAGTCTCTTTAGAATGAATTTTGTTGCTGTTAACTCACTAATTTTAATAGGATTGAAGTAGGGGAAATTTTGGAGCCATTAAAAAGATAAACTCCATGATTCTAAAATAATTTTACTGTTTTATACTTTTAGGGGCACTGATTTAAAATAACCAACGTTTTTTTCAAAATGCTAACAATAGTCCATCAAAAGCCTAAAGAATTATGATTACATTTGATATAATTTCAAGCTTTATTTTTGATGAACAGCTGCAAATTGCTCCAGACGAAGTCAATCATTAATGTGCAAAATGATCTTAGTCAAGATCTAGCCTTTGACTAAATGACTTTAATCAGGGTTTCCAGCAAAACATGTGTGACAATTTCCCCGACTTTCCATGATTTTCCCTGCCTGAATCCAAAAAAATTCCATGACCAAACAGGCATACACAAAATCTGCTTTAAATAACACAAAATAACAAGCATGCATAAAAAAAAAAAAAAAAAATCAGAAATTTATATCGTAATAAAACTTTTATACTCTTTTCCAGGAGAAAATTCAAGCACCTTTCAAGAAAATTGCAAAATGAAATTCTATAAAATACTATAATGCAAAAAAAACTTCACCTTTGCCAGTTTTCAAATGAATGCCACACAACAAAGTCTAGAATGCGAAATGTCATGAAAAAGTCTGAAAAATGTAGAAAACTTTTATCCATATTATGGTTTTTCTGTATTGCATTTGGAGGAAATTCTCGATCTTTAAACAGACAAGAGTCTAGAGATTTTTCAGAGGCACCATGTAGCGAGAAATATAGTACCACATTTCTAAAAAAAGAAATGAATTCATACCCCCCCCCCCCCCTCAGACCTTTCCATGACTTTTTAGGAAATATTTGTAAATTCCTTGACTTTTCCTACATATTTTAAAATTTCCATGACTTTTCTTGACTACTACGAAATTCCCTGACTTTCCAGATTTTCCATGTTGCTGGGAACCCTGTTATTTTACTGAACACTTTTTCTCATTCTATTACATGTTTTAAAGGATTCTAAGGGTCTCTCTGTTCTCAGACTATTTTTTTTCTCCTGTTTTCAGACCAGTCTAATAGTGGATTTTATTAGAAATTCGAGTCTGTTTTGAATTGCTATTTTCATAATAAATTCATAATAGTAAATTGAAAATATCATTCTGGATAACTAATTCCCAGATAAAATGTTCCGTACTACTGTATTTTATTAATCTAAAATCTAATTATTATTATTATTATTAATTATTTATATATATATATATATATATATATATATATTTATTTATTTATATGTGTATATATATATATATATATATATATATATTTATTTATATGTGTATATATATATATATATATATATATTTTTTTTTTTTTTTTTTTTTTTTTTTGCAGCTGTAATGACCTACATATTTCTGACAGAAAAATCTGCATTGAAAGGACTTTGTTGCTAAAAATATATATTCAAGTATAAGTGCTCCTTATACTTAGCTTAACAGTGTGGAATAAATGCCAGACAGAAAATATTGGCAGTGATGCAATACGTATGCTTTCATTAACAAATGAAAAAAAAAAAAAAAAAAAAACTCTTTAATGAAAAATTAAGAAAGCTCAGACTTTTCCCTAGAAAATCCACATGAAAGAAACACTTCCAATATTCAATAATAATGAAGTTGTAAAAGAAAATTTATTTAATTCAGAAATAAGGATAAAAATTAAGAAATGTTACTTTGAAACATAAATTGGAAAAAGAAAAAGATTTAAACTTACATCTTCATCATCTGATTCTTTCTTTTCTGGTTTCTCTCCCACAGTTCTAACTCCTCCACTGATAAAGTTAATTTGAGATGAGAAGGCAGAATTTCCTTTATGACCAAAGCTAGGACGTTCTTCATCTTCACTTTCATCGCTAGCAAACACACCTTTAAATAAAAGTAATAGTGAATGAATGATGCATTTTGCAAAGTTGAATAACAATACATAAAAAAAATAACTAAAAGCATAGTATGCCACAAACAAATGTGTCAATTTAAAATGCTTAGTAGACACTTTACTTTATCTATATTAGAGATGTACTGAACAATGATTTTGGCCGAATACCAATATTCATTATACAGCTGAATCGAACAGCCAATTAGTAACTATTCAGCTGAATACTGATATATTTGATGGTTTACGGGTATATAGATATTAAAAAGTTAAAATTTTAAATCATAACATTTAACATAAATATTTTTCTTTTGATAACAGGATTCTTTTTCTAAAGTAAACTTTGTACTAAAAAAATCCATACTTTGAGTTTTCTCTTAGAATAGTTGTAAAACTTTAACCTTCATGGCTTTTTCTGTGAATTAAAATAAATATATATATTTTTAAAACAAATATATCAAAATTGAAGAGAAATTGTTTTTTATAAATCAGTTATGGTTTTTATGAAAAAATTTTCCCTTCCCTTTTCTCTAAGCTAATCATAATTAACTGGAAGGAATTAGAAAACTTTACAGTCATATAGTGTTTTATTTGTCAGAAAAGGGCTAAAGTAAGAAGAAAAAAAACAGCTCTGTTGATTTAGCAAGGAAGTTTTGAAAAGGGTTACCGTGCAATGTCTAGAGTGAACAATTATTCAGAGGTTGGAAATATAGAGTGTTTCTAAAATTTTGGAATAAATTTTTAGGACAGATAAGTAGTAAAAACAAACAATTTACATGCAGGAAACCAGCATAAAAATTCAATTATTCAATAAAAAAAAATACAGGGTCTCTCACTACCAGAGTTGTATAATATAGACGCACGCGCGCACGGCGTGTGTGGAAAATTTTATGCAAAATTCAAAACTTGCAGAAAAAAAAAATTTTAATATTGAAAAATTATAAATATTCCCCAATTTTATGTACAACTGTTTGTGCACAATTCAAAGTTTAAAGATGCAAAACACTGTGATTGTTGTGACATCACAGACGCTTTTATTTCTATTTTTCGCAGACTAGAGCTTAGCGCCGATCGGTTTTTCCATCGGCAGCTGCAAGGACTTTTTAGCCCGGCAGCGGCAGTTAAATCGAATACTTTCGTAGTGTTAGAAAACATTTTTAATTGAATTTCTTTAAAATAATTTCAAGCTAAATTGAAATATTTCAAAATGCATCAAATTTTAATGAACATCAATGACTGACTGGTCGGCTAGCCAAAAAAAAAAAAAAAAAAAATCTGTGGCTGGAAATTTTTCAAAATAGAAATAAAAATAATAATAGAAAATAGCAATAGAAAAAAATATATCATAAATGACATAGAGGAAATGATGTATTATTTTTAGGCACGTGTTTTTTTTTTTCTCAAATTAGATTCTGCAGAAAATTGTTTACTTTCAAATGGCAACTCACAACTCCAAACACAGACAAAGCTGCTGCTGGGATGTAGCACATATCTTAGCACACCATCAAACACAAACACCTGCAACTCGTTCCAAATTAATACTTAGTGTGGCCCATACGTTCGTTCTATTAAACTTTAGGATTATTCTTCATTTTTTTTAAAATTTAAAATTAATTTTAAATATATTGTGATGAGGAAAATTACAGTGTGCATTTACAACGTAAGCACAGTCAAGCGAGTTCTGTTGATAAAAGAAGTGCAAATCAAACATCAATAATTGCAGCTTTTGTCAAAACTCAAAATAAGCATGGAAATGGAAATATTGATCCCATTTCTGAAAATATCGAAGGTGGAAGTATTTCCTCTGAATTGACTGTTTCCTGGAGTGAGGAAACTCTTAAAGTCTTAGATGATTCTTCTAAGCCGGCTCTCTGAGAAAATTCTGAAATGCTTGTTTCAATGTTGTCTGAAATGTTATATTTTTTTTAACCAAAATAATTATTCTTTAATCAATATTAATTATTTTTTATAAAATGGCAATTATGTAATAATAATTATATAAATGGTAATTATTTCAAACTACTGTTTTTAACTCATAACGTCAAAATAATAGAACACGTAATTTTATTAAACATTAAATTATTTTGCAGAAAGTTTTTGACTCAATATTTATGTGCGCAGAAAGTTTTTTGTTTTATACAAGTCTGCTCACTACAAGCTGAACCCAAATTTTCGTTCATAACTTTAACAATAATGAAGATATTTTAGAGATTTTCATCAGATTATCTTTTGTATGAAATGTGATATCATTGGTAGAGCACTGAATTTTGGTCAGTGGTACTGTAGACACTATCAGCTGCATTCCAAATAATGGAATGCTTAGCTCAATATTGTTTGGATGTGAATAGTGGCAATTTCCAGTAATTCTCATCATATTCATTATTGTTAAAATTATAAACAAATATCCAAGTTTGGCTTGGAGATAGAAATTAGATCGGTTTAGATGGAATTAGATCGGTATACACTATATCTGTGAGTGAATGAGTGGATTGCGATCTTGGTTTCCTTTACAAAATCTGTTTTGATGTATATTATCAGTCCTGAAAGTTTGTTTCCATTTAGTTTAGAAATACCTTATTTGTGGAAAAAACAAAAAACATAGAACTGTATAAAATTTTTTTGATACTAAATACTATAGTTTATTTCTTGTGATTGTAGAAAGTAAATAGTGTTAGTTTTCAATTATTTGATCTTCAATTTTGTTACATAAGTGAAAAAAAGAAAAAGGCAATTAGAATAATAGTTTATTAAGTTTTCATGTTAAGTTCAATATGTTTTAATTTCTAATTTGTATTAAGTTTTTACATATTTACAATAATTTGTGACAGCCAGAGAATAAATACAAAGAAGTATTTGTGCAGTAAGACTTTCATATTTTTATTTCAACCAGCGGCATTAATCAATTTGCATTTTTACAAACTGTATTTTTATTTTTACCCAATCAATTATTTTAACACTAAAATACAAAGGCCAACATCTATTAATACTAATGTAGTTCAAACATAAGAAAATGTGTAGTTTTAAAGCATCATGAGTAGCCAAGGGTGATTCTGAGTAAAAAAAAAATTCTGAAATTCACAGCAAATTTTCTGAAAAGTTAACAGAGGAGGGGGTGGGGTGTCCACTCCCGCCACTTTTTTTTGCGTCCCTTTGACAAAATTTGCATTTTTTCATGATCTTTTGACGAAATTTGTAGTTTTTTTAGATCTGTTGATAAAATTTGCAGTTTTTTGACGAAATTTTCCGTTTTCCATGATCTGTTGACAAAATTTGCTGTTTTTTCGCGATCTTTTGATGAAATTTGCTGTTTTTCGCAATGTTTTTGACGAAATTTGCCGTTTTTTGCGATCTTTTAACGAAATTTGCCGTTTTTCGCAATTTGCTGACGAAAGTCACGTTTTCCCCACGATCTGTTGACAAAATTTGCCGTTTTTTCGCGATCTTATGATGAAATTTGTCGTTTTTGACAATGATTTTGATGAAATTTGCCGTTTTTTCGCAATTCTCTGACGAAAGTCATGTTTTTCCCGCAATCCTTTGACAAAATTGGCGACTTTTCTTCGAACGAATGACCAATTGATTTTTTTCGGCGATCATTTGCCGAAATACTGGTGCATTTTATGTCCAAATTTTCAGATTTATGAGAGATATTTTTTTTAATTTTCGGAAATAATTGCCTTAATTTTTTTGGCAAATTCGAACCAGAATCACCCATGTGAGTAAGCCATTAGAAATTTATGAAAACAGTCAAAGTAGTAATTTTTTTGTTAATATTATTTTTTCAAAACACAGATTTAACTATTAAGCATTTACATTTATATCAGCAATATTTATTAACAAATATTAGAATCCACAAATGTAATGATATTGTACCTGCTATTAGCGTATAGAGAGTACTCATGTTTGTTTTGTTCTATATATGACATGATAATAATATATACTACACAAAGCTTCACTGAAAAACTGCAAATATATATACAAATACAAAATGCACCACTCAGCAAAATATCAGAACATAAACTATAGCCATTTTTAAAAATTAGTCTACATTTTTTATTGGTAAATTTTTATTTATCTTTTAATCTTATCATTTATTTTAATTATGAATAAAAAATAAATACAATTTCTATAGTTTTAAACATTATATATAAGATATAAGATAAAAGAATTCAAAGTATTGCAAAAGCATACACTGCTAAAATATGTGTGACACAATGACAGCCAGAGAATAAATACAAAGAAGTAAGGTTAGCAACAAGAAAGTGCCCACCTGACATTGTTCAATCAGAATGCTTGGTACTTTCGCATTACAACGGCCCCTCGAGTATGAAACGATAAGCGACCTAGATTTATCGCCAAATTATAATGAATATATGATGTTATAATAATATATGATATCTATAACATTTTGTGACGCATATTGCTCAGTTATAGTCATATATGATATGTATATACAGATATAAGACGTGTGTATAATGATGTACATATGACATATAAAAACATAAATAATATGCATATAATGACCATGACGTATATGGCACATATATGAGCATTAGAAGTATATATATGTGTATATATGAGGCATACATAAGCTTTGCTATGATCTTGGCGAAATCGTAGCTGCAATCTTGGCATAATCATAATTGTGGGGTGTCGCTATAATGCAAAAGTACTGAATGCTTTATCGGTATGAGCATGGATGTCATCTGACAGCTCTTTATGGGATTTTTTTTTTATTATTATTTACATTTTCTGATGATTATCAGCTTAAAATACACAATATTCCACTTGCTTAGGTAATGTTCACATTTCTTTTTAAACGTATCTGGATGGATTTATCAAATGGGCACTTTTCTTGATTACTACTAGATTTTTTGTACTTAGAGTGTACATTGAAATACAAAACAAACAACTTCTTAATCAGAAAAAATATATATATGTTGCCTGTTGCCTAATTGCTATCATTTATCTTTTTTTTTAAATATTTAAACTGTATTCTACATAAGAAAAAGGCGCAATACTTTGAAAAAATTTACAAGTTGAAAAGTTAAACTTTGGGGAGAAAAAGGCAAGTTGCATCGCCACTAAGAAAAAAAAAAAATGTCACGGTGCAGAATCCTTTAAAAAACATTTAACAGGAATACTATATGTCATTTGAAGTACTAAATGTTTGTATAGCATAGCATGTAGTTAGTAGTAACATTTGATGCAAAAAGTCTATGCCTAATGCATAACTATACGAATTCCTGCCAATACTTTTATCTGCAGTTAAGAGCATTTCATTAATCTGCAATAGGAAGAGATTAAAGGAGATGGGTCATTCCCCCAAAAAATGTAAACCTGATCTTTTGAAACTTTTTTTTTATAAATTATATTTCCACCATAACTTTTTGCTTTAGAGACAGCCAAGACTCTGAACTTTATCATGCTATAAATTTTAACATTGTTAAAAAATTTATATTATGGTTTTTATAATGTTTTGTGATGAGAAATGAAAGATTTTGTCCACTCTGTTACATAAATAAAGTTTGTTTTCCTGTGTAAATTATTCAGTTCATTTTAAGCTTTTTTGACTTATATCTTTGCTAATACTGTATACTTTTTATACATATAAAAAAATTCTTAAATTGTATGTTTTTTAATGATGTTGCTATCCACTCTGTTACAAATTATGCAATAACACTTGATAAAAGTTTATGTAAGTGTTGTGTCAATGTAGAAAATATTATTTTTATGTGTTAAACAAGTAGAACCGTTTCTAAAGTAATAAGAGGACACTTTCGTTTCATATTATTTAAGCTATTTTATCCTTAGAATGCAAAAAATCTGTAATGTAACAGAGTGGACAACTGTAATTTCTTGGGAAAACATCAACAGGAGTATATAGTATAAATCAATAAAAATAACCTTACCTTCCACCTAATATGTTATTTGTTATATAAGATGAATTACATCAAATTTAAACTTTCTGGAAAACATCAATATTACTTGGAAATTCATAGCACAAACCAAACGATCATCTTGCAACTTGCATTTGGTCTCAGGAAGAATTTTTATTATTTGCTTTCATGCTTTCTTTTAACTTATAATTATGTTTGTGTGTGGCAGTCAAATCTTGTTACTCATTTTTCACCCACTTCCTGTTGACATAGAGCTTTGAAATTTGGAATATATGTGTATTCCTGAGGGCAATACATGAATTGGACATTGATTTTTAAAAATTAGATCTATAAAGGGGGGGGGGGAGGGGCAATTGTTGATTTCCTATGGATAAATCAACATCAGCTTCAACAATGAGTAATTGTTGAGAGGTACTAATGGCAGGGTTACCATAATAGCGCCAAATTTGAGGACAAAAATAAATTGCCACATAAGAAGCCAACTTCATGGTAGCTCGCTAATTTGACGAAATTTTCTATGTTTTAGTGCATTTAAAAAAAAAATTTAAAAAAAATTTACATTTTTGTGAATGTTAATGAAAGCATGTCTTTTTTTTTATTATTATTTTTTAATTACATTTATTTATTCGAAACTAATGTATGAAATATCATTTTCATCAGCTCGAAATAACTTTCCACCGTCTTCAAACACATTAACTTTACTTCTCCATCATCATCCATTTCTTCTTGAGCAGCTACAACATACTTGTATTTAAAATCACATGTAGCTCCATCTGTTTTAAATGCAGCCAACATATACTTCCCAGCTTTTGGCAAAACTTTCGGAGTAGATTCATCGACTTTTACTTTACATTCTTCATCTGTGGTTGTTCCATTTGAGCCTGAATCAGAAGAATAAACATCTGATACTTTTGAGTTTTTTAGGAACTTTTTTATGAGAAGCAAGGTCAGGTTTTATTTGGCAGTTGTATTGCTTAGTTTTATAGCAAGGACAAAGTTCACTACTTTTCTGGCACAAACAAGATACACTTCTGTACCTAAATAGTCCATTACCTGTTGTCGCCATATTGTGAACAGACAGTGCTCCTTTAAGAATGGGGATTTTATTTGGAACAGCCCTGCTCATCTTATCTATCTCTGAAATAAGATACAATTTCACATTTGTGATGTCTTTTAGTTGTATAAAAAAATCATTAGCATCTGCTATATCACCCCCACAGGATATAATTCTATCTGCCATCCTTTTTAGCATTCCTCATACTCCATCAGCAGCTCCTTTCCTCATGTCCGAGTGTTAGATTAAATATACACAATACTCTTCAAAGTAAAAATATAAATTATAACAGTAAAATGCTTTTTTAGTAAAAGAAATAGCATGTCTGTTACAAATTGTCCACTTTGTTACACTGTATATGTAACAGAGTGGACAACTAACCCAAAGATTAGAATTGTAGTTTAAAATTTCATGCACAATAAAAAAACCTAAAGAGCATTTAACAGCTGTTACTAATTATCTTCTTCTTAATGATTTATTTCATTAAAAAGTAGTTATTTATTTAAAAAAATGATGTAACAGAGTGGACAATTACTAATTACATTTAGGTAATCCATAGACATAAAAGCCATCTTACCTTTTGTTCTTAAAACATCCAATTCAATATGGCATACAACATGAACACATGCCCTTTAGAGAGTTCAGTATTGTTGCCAACTTTAATATAATTTAATTTTTTATATTTAAAATTCCATGTAACAGAGTGGACATAAAACAACTGAATAAAATTTGGGACACACACATAAAAATCTATATCTCTAAAAATAAAAATAAATTTAAAAATGTGTTTTGTCAGTAATTTTTTTAATTAGGGGTTTCATTATATAGTATATAACTTATTATTATAACTCACAACCAGTTCATCACAAACATGTTCAAATGTTCTAAATTTGTGCCTGGGACAGCTTGTTTTCTCTACCAAGTTTATAAACATTATTTTTTGTAAATTATTGTAATTCATTTTTACACTTGGAAAATATTTTCAACTAAGAACAATAAGATGAAGATTAAGAAACAAACATAACTGTTTTTCAAAAGCATATTATTATTTAAATAAAAAATATTAACTTCTTGGACATAGTTTTTACATTTTTTTGGGGAATGACCCAGATATTTGTGGAATATTTGGGCACAAAACATTGTTATATGTGACATTCAAATTTTGTAGCAGCTCTTATAGGTGGGGT
The DNA here is from genome assembly GCA_963931845.1 of Maratus michaelseni. Taxonomy (NCBI): domain Eukaryota; kingdom Metazoa; phylum Arthropoda; class Arachnida; order Araneae; family Salticidae; genus Maratus; species Maratus michaelseni. The sequence continues at coordinate 269,715,398 of OZ007593.1, forward strand.
AAAAGCAAAAAAAAAAAAAAACAAGGAAAAATGTTGCAATTTGCAGAGAATTTTAAAATACCTAATTTGTCAGATTGATGCTTCGATTTAACTGGGGGTCATTCCATGTCAAATCAACCAGTGACTCAACCTGACTATTTTAGATTTGGATGAAACTTAAAGGAATCATTCTCTCTGATGATATAAATGAGAATATACTTTTATTATTTTTTTATATCAGTAAATTTTCATACAATTAATTTTTAAATTTCGAAAAATCATCATTTTTGGGCTGGGATGAATGTTTTCAATTTTGAATTTCTCAAGTTCTATCAGGCATAGAGTATAGGTGCAGATTCCCAAAATTTGGAAGGAGCCAGTGGCTCCTAAACCCAAAAAATCCAGTGGCCACAATTGTGAAACAAATCCATAAAAACAATAGTGTTTATATGGGTATATAAAGCCCCAGTGGCAGAAAGTTTTGTAGCTGTCTGTGACAAGCTTTTAAAATTTCATAATCTGTCTGCAAATTTTGCGTGTAATTTTAATGAATGAATGATACACTAAACTAGGAATTTTTCATCATTTTATTTAAAATATGGTAAGCATGATGCATTCTCATTAATTTTGCTTATAACTGTTGATGTTACATATCGTTTCATCATCTCACTTTTTGTGGGATTTCTAAAATTTGAAGTATAAACTTATCACGGAACCAGGGGTGATTCTGAGTAAAAAAATATTTTCTGAAATTCACAGTGAATTTTGTGAAAGGATCCAGGATGGGGGGGTGGGGGGGAATTTCCTTCCCCTGACGCAGTTACAGAAATTCCTTCCTTAGAAAAATGTCTTAATTAAAGTCCTGCATCAGCTGCAAATCGGGTTAACTCTGTTTTCAGTTCGAGCTATGAGTTTATATTCCTGCAGGTTAGGTTCGGGTTAACCCAATTTTTTTAAAGTTGGTTCTGTATATTGTTTCATATTTAAAAAATTATGTATTAAACATAGATATTTGTCTGTGTGTGATGTTTTCTGAAGCGACTGCTAAGTGCAGAGGTGCAAAATTTAGCAGGAAGGGTCTGAAGTTATGCATTTCAAAGCCTGTTTTAGGACTAGTTTTCTTAATTTTTATGTATTTTTTTTCTTTTTGCATCAAGTTTTCCACATTAGTAAAAGGAATGTGGAATTCGTTCATCTATCTTTGAATTTTTTTGCAATTTTTAGCATTTCTTCTCGTTTTGCAATGATCTTTAGACAAAGAAACTGGATTTCAATATTTTAGCAGTCTTTTTATGCAATAAATTTTGTCGATACTCACGATTATTTTTTTCCACAATCATTTGATGAAAATCGCGTTTTTTTACCATGATCTTTTGCCGAAATTCGCGTGTTTTTACCGGGATCTTTTGCCGAAGTTCGCGTGTTTTTACAGCGATCTTTTGCCGAAATTCGCGGGTTTTTACAGTGATCCTTTGCCGAAAATCGCGTGTTTATACCGCAATCCTTTGACGAAAATCGTGTGTTTATGCCGAGTTTTTTTTTGCCGAAATTCGCGCGTTTTTACCGCGATCTTTTGCCGAAATTCGCGCGTTTTCACTGCGATCTTTTACTGAAATTCGCGTGCTTTTACCGCGATCCATTGCCGAAATTTGTGTTTTTACCTCGATCCTTTGACGAAAATTGCGTGTTTATACCGATTTTTTTTGCCGGAATTCACATGGTTTAACCGCGATTTTTTGCCGAAATTTGTGTGTTTTTACCGCGATTTTTTGTCGAAAAACGCGTGTTTTTATCGCGATCATTTCCCGAAGTTCGTGTGTTTTTACCACGATCCTTTGACGAAATTTCATTAGTGCAGACAAAAATTGTCTGCAAGAGATTTTCATTGTCCGCGACTATGTCGCCGCGTCGCGATGTTTTTGCCACTGGGTATAAAGCTAAACAAAAAACTCAGGAATTCAAAGTGTAAAATAATTTATTTAATATACACACATGTAAACAAAATTTGAATATTAAATAAGTGCAATATAAATCTTAAATCATGTACAGTCAGAAGATAAAGTTGGGCAGGATATGAAAAAAAAAAAAAATGAATAACCCAAGCAATCATGATAGCGGAGAATATTAGAAAAACAATATTTCTTATTTTGATTTTGCCATACAAAAGTATATATAAAAGAAAATCTGAATGTGTGAGATTATTTTGCACTATAAAAATCAAAACACTTCAAACATTTGTTTTTCTATAAAAAGAAAAAAAAATTAATCACAGACAATGTAACATTATCAGACTCAAATTGTATAAAACCGAATAACTTTGCTATTCAAATATATTTAATAGTTTGCTGTGTTAAACAGATAATTTTGAAATGTTATTGAAAGATGATAATAAAGTTTGTTATGTGTTTTGGTCTTAATCTTTAAAAAAAATTCAAAATTTCACGAGGGTGACTGGGAATACCAGAAATTGATCACTTTTAAATCAACATGGCGACTTAAACACTGAAAGTTAGTGGTCACAACAAAAAATTTAGTCGCCACGTGGCGACTGTGAATCTGCATCTATAGCGTAGAGAGTTGTTCGACTCCTCATTTTAAAGAGAATTTCATAAGGTTTAATTTGATATGCAAGTTTTAAAATGGATTTAAAAAAGTAAATTTAATTCAATTAAAAAAATTTAAATAGTGTTTTTTAAAAATTTTGAAAAAAATATATGGTTTTTGTAATATTATAAACTTTAAATTCTGAAAGTTTTAGAGTGAGATCTCAATGGGATCAGCAGTTATGTTAAAAAAACTAATGTTAAACATCAGTTGGAGCTGATATTTAAAGTTGGCACCGTGCCAACTTTATGATTGTGCTAAAAATAGTATTATTTTATTCATTTTAAACATTATTTTTTTAATAAGTGCTGATCCCATTGAGATCCCACTCTAAAACTTTCAGAATTTAAAGATTATAATATTACAAAAAACATATATATTTTTAAAATTTTTAAAAAAACACTATTTTTAAATTTTTTTAATTTAAATATTTTAAATTAAATTAACTTTTTAAAATCCAAGCATAGTCATCTTGCATATCAAATTAAACCTTTTGAAATTCTCTTTAAAATGAGGTGTCAAACAACTCTCTACGCCTGATAGAACTTGAGAAATTCAAAATTGAAAACATTTATACAAGCCAAAAAATGATGATTTTTCAATATTTAAAAAATTAATTGTATGAAAATTTACCGAGATAAAAAAATTATGAAAGTATATTCTCATTTGTATCATGAGGGAGAATGAGTCCTGAAGGTTTCATTAAAATCTGAAATGGTCAGGTTGAATATTGAAAATTTGTGGTTGATTTGACATGGAATGACCCCTGTGTAATGGCTCATAAATTATTTAGGTTACGTATCAATTTAAATTTCAATATAAATTAAAATAAACCCAATTCAACTCAGTGCTAGTATGTCTCATATAATCAATAAAATGTGAGCCAGGATAATTGATAAGTATTATCAAAAAGTATGATAAATGAAACATACCATATATCTGTTGTTTTTTTGTAAGGTGATGCTTGACACGATTAGGATTAAACTCATTTTCAAGGTCCCAATCAGTTATTTCAAATTTCTCGATACCATCAGTCATGATTGTAACTGAAACAGAAAAGGTAAAATATTTAAAACTGAAAGAACATAAAACAAGCATCATGAAAAAGCAAGTCCTTCCGAGTTTTGATTCAGTCAGAAGAGTAGGTTGATTCCCTTTATTTTAAGGTAATGCAAGAGATGTAATACAAATTGGTTTCATTCCTTTTAAGTTTGGTATTTTGGGCACTTTTCCATTATACCAACAGCATTGTCACCAAGCATAATAGTTGGCGCAAAATGAAACATTTGAAAAAATTAACATTCTTGTGGTGAAAGTGATCATTTGAAAATTACAGATTTTTTATTAAATCAATACAAATATAATATGCTTAAATAATCAAATAAATATTATGTAATAAAATAACAAAATGAAACTCAATTTAAACTGCATGCATGAAATTGTAAATGTCTCTTAGCATTGCAGTAAACACTTAAATTTATTTTAATAAAGACATTGTATCACGACATAAAATCTGTAAGAGAAGATTGTATATAATAACGAATAGTGACACAATGTTTTTTATTACACCACATTGCAATGTCTGATAATCTCTCAAACAGATTGGGTATATAACATTTACTGTTAGGATCAACAAAATTATATTTAAGATTTACTGTGAAATGTTCATAGCCGGCATCTCACAGAAAGAAACTTTCTTTATATGTATAATTCCATAGCCCTAAAACAAGTTTATTACAGCTTGCTCATCATCAGATAACTGTGAAATGGTAAAATCCATTTCAACATCAGTGAACAGTGTAATTTATAATTTGATAAGAGATATTTTCAATAAAAAAAAATAGCAAATTAAGATGTTTTGCATGTTTACAATTACATATAAATATTAAAAAATGATTCATGTTCAAGAAATAGGTATTTACAATGTTTAGTACGGTTTGCAATAAAAATCCTTTGCACAGTCAGGGTTGGAGTAAATGGCATATTAGGGTACATTTTGACATGGTGTTGGTAGTTGGTATAACGGAAAAGTATCATAATTTGCAGGAAAATTTTTAATTTGGCTTAGCAAATGTATTTGAATGGATATGAGGAAATTACATCAAAAGTATTAAAAATTTGTTGAAATCAGAGTTTAAAAATCGCCTATAAGGTATAATATATTTCCAACCCACAAACGAGATTGTGTGGTAACAGACTTGACAACAAAGAAAAAAATATCAACTTTGAAGAAAGCCGATTTTTGTCACTATTGCAATGACTCTCCAAATGAACAAAAAAAAAAGAAAAAAAAATGACAAGTAATAGTTGCTTGACTAGTATGCCACTGAATATGGGCTGCCAACTTTAGGAAGAATTATAAACCTATTTTGGCTAAAATAATCATAAAGTAAATACACAGTGGTAAAGAGTGGTTTGACTGCTTGTTTTTATAAATATGATAATTGCATCTTTTTGTCTGATAACAGAGGTTATAAATTTGTATATCTATCCATCTTTCAACAGGTTTTCTAGCTTAAATAAATAACATTAAATGCAGCCTTCAGTTGTCTGCTGTACTTAGCCTTATACAGCTACAAAATGCAATTGTTGTGACTAAAATGTAACAAAAAAAAAAAACTTCTGTAAAAGTGGAAATCTGCTTTTAAAATTGAAATGACCGATATGCCACGAGCATCTTCAGCTATTAACCGCTGGCATGCTGCTAATATGGGTACTTTTATGTTAGCCAGGCACCAGTGATATACATACATATTATATATATACATTACACATTATTATACACACATATATATATATATATACATCCTATATATGTGTGTATGGGCGATTCCAATGTTATGTGTGTGACTTTTAGAGAGTGTTTTTTTTTTGCAAATTGAGACAAATTTGAAAGTGAAATTATTTAGATAACGTTTTACTTTTTTGTTACTATTACAGAACACATACAGAATCATTTTTGTAGTGACACTTTTAGTCTAAAGTAATAACAATTTAAAAAAAAAAATAGTAAAGTCGTTGTTACATGTGTGACTAAAAAAACTCACACACGTAACGACGACTTTACTATTAAAATAAAAAATTGCTTTACTTTAGACTAAAGGTGTCACTACGAAAATGATTCTGTATGTGTCCTGTAATAAAATAGCAATAAAAAAAGTAAAACATTATCTAAATAAATTCACTTCCAAATTTGTCCCAATTTGCAAAAAAACACTCTCTAAAAGTCACACACGTAACAGTGGAATCGCGCGTATATATATATGTATATATCACTGCCACCCGGCTAGCATAAAAGTACCATAATATGAAAGCACTAAATAATAATAATAAAAGACAAATCCCACCCTTTTACATTACTGGAGACATAAAAAAATCTATTTCTGAGGATTGAGATTTCATTTCAGAATATGAAAGCACACATTGCTTTTTATAGTTATTTTATTTAACATACAATTACATAAAATCCCCAGATAATTTAGCAATACATATAAGTATATAGGGCGATTCCGTGTGTGATTTTTAGATAGTATTTTTTTTTTGCAAATTTAGACAAATTTGAAAGTGAAATTATTTAGATAACGTTTTACTTTTTTTTATTGCTATTACAGGACACATACAGAATCATTTTTGTAGTGACACCATTAGTCTAAAGTAATAACAATTTTTTTTTTTAAATAGCAAAGTCGTTGTTACGTGTGTGACTTTTCTGAGTCACTAGCAATAAAAAAAGTAAAACGCTATCTAAATAATTTCACTTCCAAATTTGTCTCAATTTCCAAAAAAACACTCTCTAAAAGTCACACACGTAACGGTGGAATCGCCCTATATCTTATCCATTCAAAATATTTAGATTTAAATTACGATATATTCTGAAAAGTTATCATAAATAAATAGCTTTGGTTTTCAATTATTTAAAAAGTAGTTGCTAACGCAATTATTTAAATAAAATATATCATTAAAGTACTGTGTGCGTCTGTAAATATTATAGACAATTTTTTAAACATCATTGTAAGATAGTCATGTTCAAATTACACTACAAAGACTGCTTCATTTTATTTTATAAAATGAGAATTGATCAGATGAGCAAAATAACTATGCTAATAAGATTCGATCGTTTTTATATACTTACAAATTATTTCATTAAAATCTTAAAACACAAAACAAAACGCATCTCTATTATTAAAACAACTTGTCAGTCAAATTAATTTTGAATATTTAGCCAACAGAAATTGACTACAAAAGGCGAGCAATAAAATTCCGGATTCAAGCAATTACAAGTGAATACGCCATCTGGTGGAGAAAAGATGTAACTTCTCGCTTCAGGAAAATGCCTTGCGGATTACATGCATTTTTAATTTGTTCATAATGATTATTTTTTTGCCCAATTTCAGATTTCATGTGATATTTGTGTTCTGTGTTTATATGACAAGGTAAAAATTATCCAAATTTGAATATCTAACTCTTTTAAACGCTTTTACAATAAGTAATGGTTTCAATGGCACTTTAGCATTAGTTAAAGGGACAATTTTCCTGTACCGACGGCTGCGATCAGCGCCTCTATAGGCCGTTTTAAGTCCCAATTCAAGAGCTCGCATACGCCATCTGGTGCAAGAAAGAACTTATATTGGGACTTAAAACAGTCTATAGAGCAGTTGCAATCAGCTGATCAACCATTGTATTCACTTGGAGGTAAGGGTAATTCCACCAATCAGAACTGCCTATTTGTACTGTTTACCTCCAAGGTGACGTCAATTGCAACTGCCCTATAGAGGCGCTGATCGCAGCCGTCGGTACAGGAAAATTGTCCCTTTAACTAATGCTAAAGTGCCATTGAAATCATTATTTATTGTAAGCGTGTTTGAAAGTGTTAGATATTCAAAGTTGGATAATTTTTATCTTGTCATATAAACACAGAACACAAATATCACATAAAATCAGAAATTGTGCAAAAAAATAATGATTATGAACAAATTAAAAATGCATGTAATACAATGGGCGAGCAAGGAATTTTCCTGATGCGAGAAGTTGTGTCTTTTCTGCATCAGATGGCGTATTCAAGCGCTTGAATTCCCAATAACTTCTTGCTTCAAGAAAAACCTTTAATTTGTTCATAATGATTAGTTTTTTTGCAAAATTTCAGTTTACTATATGTCGAAGTAAAAATTATCCGAATTTGAATATCTAACACTTTCAAACGTGTTTACTGATATCTCACTCAGGCGTTGAGGGACAATTTTCTTGTACCGATAACTGCGATTAGCGCCAACTTATTCATAAAAATAAGTTGGCGTATATTCTACATACATATTCTTTGCTTAGAAAAATTTCATCTTTCATGTGACATTAATGTTCTGTATTAGATGACAACGTAAAAGTTACCCAAATTTAAATATTTAAAACGACCTTCGGGGTTAAAACTCCTCCCAGAGCTAAAAGATAGAGTTATTGCCGCTTATATGAATCACGGGTTTATCAAAATAACCGCTTTTAGGAATCAAATAAACCAAAAATCAGTATTAGTATTTTTACCTTAGTCGGAATCCACCGCTTTATAGAACCAAATTATATTCAGCAAAGATGATGCATTAAAACGTCGGTTATTGTACTTAAGAATGGAGAAAACGCATAATAGCTAGTAGCTACCAGTTAAAACTGATCACTTATTTCGTAAAATAGCAGTGTTCGCATCCTATCGCACTGCTGTATAGTGTCGAGTCTTTTATCCGATTTTTTTTCTTTGTTTCTTTTCCCGAAATGAGACTAAACTTTAAACCATCAAATTCTATAGGAAAAATATAATAAAAACGCTAAAACGTCTTGGAGGTGTGAAGTCTTAGCGCAAAATCTCAGAGTATTAAAATTCTCTAGATCAATATCAACTGCTTTCTATTGTTCATCAAAATAAAGAGAGAAAAGGAAATCGCTTACCGTTTCTATGATCGATCGGGTTGTAAGTAAATGTCCAATAGAACATTAACTGATGTATCCTTCAGATATGCGAATGATTATACAACACAACTGAATATATCCTTTTGAAAGTGTATAGCTGAAAGAAACTTGTTAATAATATCAGTTTCAATTAAATAAGTGAATAGACTTCTGGAACTTAAATTTTAAATTTATATATTATCTGGGTTAATTTACAATTATTTGAGTAATTAACAATTTTAGAAACATTTTATTAATTTTGTAAGGGGACATACTCCTGCGTCTATGCACCATGGATTTTTGAAATACACTGAATCATAATCACGAAATCTGGAAAGTTCAAAATGATGTTGCAAATGTTCGTTGAAAAAATCAATGTCAGTATTGCATATTTCACAAGTGATTGGAATTTCCAAATTAGTTGATAAATAGTCAGTACATAAAGTTGATTAGTTCATATATCATATTTAATGTTTAATAACTGTCCTATAAAGTGTTTTTAAGTTCGATAATGAGTTTATAATAATGTGATAACAAACATTAAAAATTTATTTCACTTTTATTAGATGAGATATTAAAATAATAATATTATAACTAGATGGAACCCGTCAAAACTTGACGGAAAAAAATTACAATACCAATGTTAGTAAAATAAGCTTCTTTATTACATAAGAAGAGGTGCTTATGAAACAATCTTTCAAATATTTTATTTTAAAAGTTTTTTTCCCCCAGTGAATTAAATTACTATTTCCGATGCAAACTTTAAACAAACAATCCGTAACAAAATGCAAATCAGTTTGACATTACCGCCGTATTCCTCACGGCAAGAAAGAAATTTTCCTGAACCTATGAAGGATCATACAAATAATATATCCCTACGTTCATCTCATATTCAGTCAATAAAAGAACATAGTAAATAAAGCACCCCCCCCCCTTCCTGTGATAATGCAACCGAATGAGCTCCTATGCGCATGTGCATCGCATCTCCCCAAACGCACCGTCGAAATTCGACGTTAAAAAAAAGTTTTAAAATGTTTTGATAAAATTTTTTAAAATGTCTTCTTTAATCATTGTTCGTTTCAAATCCATATCTTCTGAAACGCATCCATTGTTTTAAGCTAATTAATTTTTATGTAAAGATGAAGAATTTTTTTTACAATAATAAATCAATCTGCAGATAAAGGAGATTTTTAATGTTTTCAAGTGTAATTTATTTGTATGGTTTCTTCATTCCTTTACATAATCAGGAAGATTATTCCTTTTCCATAATTATGAGAAATAAAGTAAATAAATAAATATCCAAGATTATATATAAAAATAGCGTGTGTTCTCTGTGGTGTTTCGCATAAACGTTGTAAAATTCAGGTTATTAGATTTTATCCAACATTGCTGTCATAACAGCTGATGAAGTAGTCATTTTCGGCGATTTTTTTGTTACCTGTAAAATGTTTGTTTTTGGTATAGCCCGAACAAAGAATAATTTGAGTACTTTTCCATTATACGGACACCATTGTCGCCAAGCATACATTTACATGTATGGCATGGTGTCGGTATAACGGAAAAGAACCAAAATTTACGATCGATCAAATAATTGAATTTCGTTAAACGTTAAATTTTCTGGTACTTCTCTATTATCCGGTCGACCACTTTTCATAACAAAAAGCTATCGCTTTTTGTAACTTGTAAACTGTAAAATTTGTAAAAACTGTAAAACTTAACGCCAAAATGTCAGAAGCATTATACGTGTTTGTTACGTCATAAAGTGGTTTTTAAATCGACATTTGCGTCTATTTTTCATTATGTTTTACTGATTTATGAGTTATTTCATTCATTAAAATAATAATCGTGTCCTCAAATTCATGTATTTTATTTATTTATTTATTTTTATATTCCAATGGCAACGTTCTCCCGTTTATTTGGCGTTACACTTTGGCGATAGCTTTTTGTTATGAAAAGTGGTCGACGGGATAATAGAGAATTACCAATTTTCTTATTTTTAATCTAAGAAAGAAACAATAATCATGGATTTAATTAATTTTGCAATATGCGGTGCAACCAAAAGAATTTTGCTGAAATCGATACACATATCGCAGACACACCGGGGTTAATTTTTGGCGCCTAAATGATTTTTGCTTTGTATGGCAACCTGGTGTTTTATAATAAATTTGAATATGTGTGTAAAGAAATAAAATAAAATAGGTACTTTTATGTTAGCTGGGCGTCAGGGATAACTCTCCAAATCTTGTTTCAATTGGAATCATTTAAATTGCAACATTTTAAGTGAGATTTGTTATTCATATTGATATGTTTACGTTTAGATATTTTATTATGATTATATTCTAGCTAATTAAGTTTTTTTTAAAGATTTTATACTACAATGTTACAATATTACCTAGTTAATATTAGCTAATGTCAAAAGATTGGCGAACCACAGAGTTTAAAGAATAAACTCTATGCCTTGGAAAAGTGGGAGTTGCCGACTTTATGACGTCATAAGCAGAAGTAAAAGTTTAATTGAAAATTACAGCTAATTAATTAAATTTTTGAACAAACGAATGCACGATAACAAATCTGTGGCCAAATATCTTTCATTTAAAAGAAGAATGGTGTAATTTGATGCAGTAGTTTCTTCTCACGGAGTGTCGAAAGAAATCGCTTAGCGTTTTAAATATATACAGATTGCCTATTGCATCGCGTCTTAAAAGTTGAGAAGGTAAAAATGGGTAACGATTTTTAACAGATGTAACGATGAAAGAAATTTATAGTTGGGTTTTTCTCTGTACTTTCACTTTCTCTTTTTTATTTATCTTGAGTGGAAAATCATTAAGTTAATTCGAATGAATGGATTAGTATTTAACAAAACGCATGATAAATTTTGAACTTACAGAAATGGAATTTGAACTGTTTACTTGTTAAAGCTGGGGCAAATTTGATCTAAATACAATTGTGATGTCCTTAAACCCTCCTTCGGGTTTTTCTTCGTTCGCACCTTTTTTAAATTTAGAGCTGATAATTCGCCGAGTCCATTTTATTCTTATATTTCTATTATCACACAATAATGTAGCTATTTTGATAAACACAACAAGTTTATTAGACAAGACGAACCCAGACAGCACACTCTATCTATAAGATGTCGATTTATAGTCTAAATACATCTATAACGTCCATGACATCTTTTAGATATGCATAGCATTAAACAAATAGATGTGTAGCGGGTTAACTGTAACCCTGAACTGTTTATCAACTTTAGCTCCTGAACTTTAACTCCATTTTGAACATGAACTATGTTAACTGCAATTTTAACTTTTACTTTATTGTATTACATTTTTCATACAACTCAACTCAGTGTGCATGAGTTTACTTTTAACTGTAACCGCAACGGAACAGGCAGTCTGTTATTGCCGCTTGCGGAGTTTTGTTGACTATCTGGTCGCGACAGTACGATCTCATCTTTTACTTATTTTTGCTTGAATAATAATAATATAATGTTTGTTTAAAGTTAAACTTGTGGTTTCTAATTATTCTAAAACCTTCACACACCTCGTCTGTGCCTTTTGATAAGATGACATGATGACATCTGCAAATATGAGTGGCTAGCATATCAAGCCGCCATAGTGGTGACCCTTATTAGCAGCTGAACACGCTATAAACAAGATCCGATGCCATCTGGACGAGGATGCTTTGATTATTCAAGATTGTTGCTTCCATCATCGTAAAAGATGTTTTTACATCCATCTGCAGCGATATTTCTTAAAAATAAAAAAAAAAACACGCGGTGTGCGGGGCCGTGTGCGCGATTAAATGTGTTTGAGCGTTCTGGTGGTCGGTAAGTCCAATTTTTCCTAATATTTTGTCCCCATATTTTATATCAGTAATTTTTTACGCCAATCACGTTTATTGACATGTTAAATTTTCTCGCTCTGTCACGGGTGCTATAATTCGGCTCATTTTCACCAATCCTAGCATGCAAGAGTATTTTTTTGTTATAATGTATTGTATATAATTTTGTGTATTTATTTTGTACTGTAAATTGTATTTATGCATATAATTTCCTAATCATGCCGCCGAACGATCCCCCAAACGAAAGTGCTGGCACTAGTCAGGTTTCTCATGTAGGCGTGAAACCCCCACCGTTTTGGAAGACAAATCCGTCATTATGGTTTTTTCGCCTGGAAGCCCAATTTGCTTTGGCCCAAATAAAAAGCGAGACGACCAAATTTAATCACGTGGTAGCGGCAGTTGACGCCGATATTCTCATCTCGGTCAGCGACATTATCACAAATCCTCCGGGCGATAAACCATATGAGGCTCTGAAAAAACGACTGATTCACATTCTGAAAGTGAAGAATCGCGAATTCGCACGTTATTGCAGGGTGTGGAGATCGGTGACTTACGCCCATCTCAGTTACTTGCTCAAATGAGAACCCTGGCTGGTACTACAGTAGGAGAGGCATTGTTGAAATCTCTTTGGCTGTCACGTCTGCCCACAACTACGCGCAGCATTGTTGGCGCATTGAGCGATGAATTGCCAAAACTTGCTTCTGTTGCCGACAAAATCCACGACTTAGGAGTATTTCCTCAAATAAATGCAACAGCTAATGTTCCACCCACCCCAACCGCCCATGCTTCATCCCTTGAATTTCAAATTGCACAGTTAACTTAACAAGTTAGTGAGTTAACCATGAAAGTTAATCAGCGGAGTCGCTCAAGAGAGCATCGTCCCCGCGAAGGTAATTTCCGGCGCAGTCGTTCTAGGGGGCGCTATAAAGAGCCTGCAAATAATCTTTGCTTTTACCATACAAATTTTGGCTCCAAGGCTAGAAAGTGCACATCCCCTTGTTCTTTTCGCACGGAAAACTAGACCGGCGATCGCATCATGGCCATAATCGCGACCGCCAGGTTCATCGCATTCTTTTGGCCGACCCTACATCAAAATTCAATTTTTTAATAGATACCGGGGCCGATATTTCTGTTTTGCCAACAAGTTGCTTTAAAAAAAGCACTGCAGACGAGGGTTTAGTCCTTTATGCAGCAAATGGCACAAAAATTCAAACATTTGGCACAAAACGTTTGACCCTCGATTTAAATTTACGAAGAAATTTCACCTGGTCTTTTGTTATTGCGAAAGTGAGCCAACCTATTATTGGCGTTGATTTCCTAAAAAAATTCAACTTACTTGTTGACGCGAAAAACAACTGCATAATAGACGCAGAAACCTTATTGTCGTCTCAGGGAAAAGTTGCTCGAGTTCTACCTGGAAGCAGTAGCCTAAGTGTACTTGTCGGTCCTACCAAATTTGACAAAATTTTGACGGAATTTCCCGAATTAACTAACCCTTCAAGCGTAAGCAAGGAGAGTAAAACTCAACCCATCTATCACTATATAGAGACCAAAGGCCCTCCTGTTTTTTCTAGACCGCGTCGTCTTTCGCCAGAGCTCTTAAAAGCAGCCCGTCAAGAATTTGAATTCCTCATGGCACAGGGCATCGTTAGGCCTTCAAAAAGCCCGTGGGCCAGTCCGCTCCATATGGTTCGCAAGGCCAATGGCAGCTGGCGGCCATGTGGAGATTACCGTCGTTTAAACGCTTCGACTATACCTGATAGATACCCATTACCCCACATCCAGGATTGTACGCAGCTGTTTCATGGGAAACAATTTTTTACTACCCTAGATTTGGCTTGTGCCTACCACCAAATTCCAGTAAATCCCGAGGATATCCCAAAAACCGCAGTAACTACCCCTTTTGGCCTTTTCGAATTTGTATATACTCCTTTCGGCTTAAGAAATGCAGGACAGACTTTCCAACGTTATATTCACGAAGTCTTAAAAGGATTAGATTTTTGCATCCCATATTTGGATGATATCCTCATTGCATCAGAAAATGAAGAAGAACATGAATGCCATCTTCGGCAAGTCCTTGATCGCCTGCAGCAGCATGGGTTAAAATTAAATCCCGCGAAATGCATTTTGGGAAAAACTTCTGTCTCTTTCCTAGGTTGTCTTATAACACCTTCTGGTGTAAAACCGCTCCCCCAGAAAACTCAAGCTATCGCCGATTTCCCAAAACCCCAAATAATTGTTGACTTGAGACGATTTTTAGCAATGGTAAATTTTTACCGACGTTTCATTCCTCATGCTGCCCATACTCAAGCCCCTTTACATGAGCTACTCAAAGATTCAAAAAAGAATGACAAACGTCTGGTACCGTGGGATACTGTTTTGATACAGGCTTTCGAGGCTTGTAAACAAGACCTTATAAATTGTGCAACTCTCGCGTATCATGCTCCGCACCAGCAGCTAACCTTAAGTGCTGATGCTTCGGATACTGCTATCGGAGCTGTATTAAATGTTGTAAATAACAACAAGTTACAACCTCTTGCCTTTTTTTCACTTAAACTAAGCCCAACCGAGCAAAATTACAGCACCTATGACAGAGAGCTCCTTGCAATTTATTCGGCGGTTAAACATTTTAGGCATACATTGCAAGGAAGGGATTTTATAATATATACCGACCATCGTCCATTAACTTATGCTTTTTCAAAAATGTCAGATTCCAGTTACCCGCGTCAGCTCAGACACCTAGATTTTATTTCGCAGTTCAGCACAGACATTCGACATGTTCCTGGTTCTGAAAACATTGTGGCTGACACCTTATCTCGCATAAATGAGATAGTTTTGTCCAATGTTGATTTGTCATCCATGGCTGAAGAACAGGCCAGTGACAAGGAATTGACTGACTTATTGTCAAATCCTGACACATCTCTCCGTTTCCAAAAGCTGCATATTTCCCCAGAAACAATGCTCTACTGTGATGTTAGTACTGGCAAGATACGGCCATACGTACCAGAAAAGTACCGCCACATTGTCTTTAAAAGCCTACACAATTTATCCCATCCTGGCATCCGAGCTTCTCAGAGACTGATCCAGCAGAAATTTGTGTGGCATGGGATGGCAAAAGACATTTCCAATTGGGCACGATCATGCATGAGTTGCCAGAAATCCAAAATCCAACGGCATACTCATAGCCCTCTACAAAAATTTCCTGTCTCATCAGAAAGATTCGAGCATGTCCATATTGACATCGTGGGACAGTTACCTCCTTCAGAAGGATATACTTATCTGGTCACATTTGTAGACCGTTTTTCTCGTTGGCCAGAGGCGATTCCAGTGCAGGACATTACTGCTGACACCATTGCCAGAACTTTTGTAAACCATTGGATTGCAAGGTTTGGTGTCCCCAAATTTGTGACTACAGACCAAGGACGACAATTCGAGTCCTTTCTGTTTTCTTCTTTAAGGAAAATCTTAGGCATCCACCGCATCAGGACTTCTCCGTACCACCCAGCCAGTAACGGCCTTGTAGAACGATTTCACCGTACGCTGAAGCAAGCCCTGAAGTGTCACAACCATGCAAGATGGACAGAGTCCTTACCCATTGTTCTTCTAGGCATTCGCACCTCTTACAAAGAAGACCTTAAGGGTACTTGTGCTGAGATGTTGTATGGCACAACACTCTCCTTACCTGCTGACTTTTTGCAGCCTTCTAACCCCTCAGAACTGTCTCGTGTTGATCCTGCAACTTTCCTCCAGCATTTGTGTGACACCATGCATCAGTTAACTCCAGTGCCAACATCAGCACATGCCAAGAGAACTCCTTTTGTGCACCCTTCACTGGATACATGCACCCATGTTTTGGTGCGCAATGACACTGTCAAAGCACCACTAACACAACCATACAATGGACCCTTTCGAGTGACAAAACGCACAGCTAAACATTTTACTGTTGTCATAAAGGGAAAAGACGCAGTGATTGGTATCGACCGTCTCAAACCTGCATTCCTTATTCAAGAGGATTTAACTCCTGCATCTCCAGTGGTAATTAGTCATAACAACCCGCCAGCTCAGACTGTCAGTCAAGATGAACCTGTGACGGTGGCACCAGCTCAGCCTCCTAAAACAACTACCCGTTCTGGTAGAACTGTGCGGTTTAACCCTCGCTACTTGTAAAGTTGTCAGTACCTTGAGTACTTGGGGGGGAATACTGTAGCGGGTTAACTGTAACCCTGAACTGTTTATCAACTTTAGCTCCTGAACTCTAACTCCATTTTGAACATGAACTATGTTAACTGCAATTTTAACTTTTACTTTATTGTATTACATTTTTCATACAACTCAACTCAGTGTGCATGAGTTTACTTTTAACTGTAACCGCAACGGAACAGGCAGTCTGTTATTGCCGCTTGCGGAGTTTTGTTGACTATCTGGTCGCGACAGTACGATCTCATCTTTTACTTATTTTTGCTTGAATAATAATAATATAATGTTTGTTTAAAGTTAAACTTGTGGTTTCTAATTATTCTAAAACCTTCACACACCTCGTCTGTGCCTTTTGATAAGATGACATGATGACGTCTGCAAATATGAGTGGCTAGCATATCAAGCCGCCATAGATGTCTATAAGCCATTTCTCATTTAGATTTCTATTAGACGTCTATGACCTGCAATAGACGTATTATATCTGTCACTTTTTCGACGTCTAAAGGAAATGCTTTTTTCAACCTCCAATGGAAATACTTTTCGATT
Organism: Maratus michaelseni; assembly: GCA_963931845.1. Classification (NCBI taxonomy): domain Eukaryota; kingdom Metazoa; phylum Arthropoda; class Arachnida; order Araneae; family Salticidae; genus Maratus; species Maratus michaelseni. The sequence goes on from OZ007593.1 coordinate 269,732,495, forward strand.
CATCCAATGGATTTGCGAATAACACGTATTATGCTCATCTTATGGAAAAAGTACTCCTACTTCAATGCAACTGCGCGCATGCGGGAACGGAAAGTCAAAGGTCGTTTGAAGACACTCTCGCCGCGGCTGGGGCTGTTGTTTATTTTGTATACAGCGGCAATCTTGGATGTAATTGTACTGACAACTTTTGTAAAAGGTAAGTTATTCATTTCTTCATTTACTTTCCTGTGTAGTTTATATAACACTTAATTACTAAATTCTTGTATCTTACATATATACAAGATTTAGGCTTAATGTTACGATAAGTTTCATCAGTCATATATATATTGTGTTTAAAAGGAAAAATACATCCGAAATGTCGCTGTATAAATTGTATAAATGCAGAAATATAATCTCACAGGTACAACGAAAGCAATAATGTAATTGTTTTTAGTAGTAATTGAGTGTTAATGAACTACATATTGTTTTGTTTATCACCATTATGAATCCTGACCCCACTGAATACTTTGAACGCCAGTGTTAGATTATTTATGCACTAAACCATAATATTTATCAGAACTTTCGAATAATATTTAGATTTTACGATGTACATGAACGGAAAAAATAGCTATTATTTATTTTTAAATGAATTTATTTGACAAATTCAAATTTCAAAGGGTAAAAAAAAAAGTTTTGAACATGTTTGCAACTGAAATACTTTGCCCTTAAAGGGGTTAACAGTTTCGTGTATTATTTATCATACAATTTAGAATTACACTAAAATAACTATATATAAAATTTTGCTAAGACTAAAACTAATACTATAAATAATGTAATTCTTGTTTAAAAAATTACTTTTTTTCCCCTGTATTTATTTATAATTTAGTGTCCCTTCTAGACCAATATTTAAGGGCGCAGCATCCTGTCTGCTCTAAAATTAGCAAAATGCACCTTACCCTTTTTAAAATATCGAAATGCATCCTTAATTATATCCAGAGGTCTCTTGTTAAAATCTTCCCCAATACCAGAGTATTTCTAAATTAATGTATCCAAAAGCTTGCAAAAAATCATAGACCTTCCTTCTTTCTTTAATAAAAACAGGAGATTATTAAATAAATGTTGTACTGTTTTTGGCTATGATGTCTTACACTCACACAGTTTATTTCTTTAATCAGTTATAAAAAGGAAAATAGTTGCCAAACTTAGGGGATTTTTTCCTTTTTAAAGGAAAAAATCCCCTAAGTTGGCTACTATGCTTGTATTTAAATTATTGGTTTGGCATGTGCTTGGAAAGCAGGCCAATCAAAAAGTCACCAAACTTCAGTGCGTGACAGTATCTCGTCTATTCCTCTTTTTTTTTTATCGTTACTCAACACAATAATTTTTTTTTCTTGAAGTAATGCCCATTTTCACTGAACAATGACTGTTTTCTGCTTCATTTGTGCTGTTATTATTTTCTAACAACCTGCCCTTTTCTTTCTAGAGTGAACATTGTATAACAATTAAAATTCTGATCCTATATGTATTAAATTTTACATTTTTTTCTTCATTTGTTGTCATTGTTTAACTTGTGTTCAGACACATTTTTTTTTTTTTTTACATACCCAGTAAAAGATATATATATATTTTAATTGTGTATTATATGATATTTATGCTTGAGTATATTTTTTCAAATCACTTTGATACTAATCTTTTGGTACTTGTGTATTAACCATTAGTGATGCGCCGAATATTCAGTATGTAGTATTTAGTCATACTGCTCAATATCTAAAGAAAATGCTTTTTAAAATATTTTTAAAACCCTAGATAACTTTTATTTTTAACTGTCAATAAATAAAAATATTCAGAAAAATTAAGAAATAGAATCATATTTAAATAACTTTTACATTATTTATTTGCTTATTTTTTTAAAGTAACAAGAAAATTAACTGTTATAGTGCAGGGGTCAATGCAGGTTTATTTTTATTTATTTATTTTTTTTTTGCGGGGCCCATTTTGTGAAAAGTAAAGGTTATTTTTGTAAAATTTTATTATATTTTTGTGAAAAATAACATTTTGTAATGAAAGTCGAAATCCAGCTACTCAAATTCGATCCAAGCGTTTATTAACAAACTTTTTAAAATACTTTTGCTGAAGTTTTCCTCTCTGGTGAACTTGTTTGTTTGCAAATTACACATTTTAAAAGTCAAAGAATAATAAATAATAGGGGAGACTGGTACACACTGGACCTATGGGCATAGTGGACCAACCCCCTAATATTTTGTTTATTTAAAAAATTTTTAAGCTTCTCTTCTATCCTAATAGACAACAGCACTGTACTGATTATTTATAACGTTCAGAAAATATGTTTAGCTCAGATTGAACTATTTTATCCTAATTGGTTGTTTTGATCTTCTAAAAGTAAAATTTTTCAACATTATATTTTAATTTTTTTAGTAATTAAAGGTTGTAGATAAATCCTATAAAGCAGCTGTTTTGCAAAGCTAAGATACTTGTTTTTATTTAACTTTAAAGTTAATATGTTTAAAAGAAAGATATAAACAATATTAATATGATTATTTATTGAATTTCAACATGGGGCACAGTGGTCCACAATCCACTCTGCTCATGTAATGCAGAATGTTCAAAATATTTAATAATTGCTTATTTTCTATAAAGAAATATTGTTTAAAAGAAGTTATTTAACTGTAAAATAAAGTAAACAAAGAAAAATAACTATTTAACATAGTAAGAAATATTTTGTTTTGTATTTACTGCCTGTGATAAATATAACTGTAGTCTAATTGGTGATGATTCTATTCAAGTAAGATTCATGAGATGCAAATTGAATGGAAATCAGTTTATTTTTCCCAAAACTATAGATGAATCTATCGTTGATGTCAATGATTTCATAATATTGCTCCCAGACCCGAAAGTATTTCAGGAAAATTCCAGGCTCAATCTTACTCATAAGTATTTTGGAATTTCATTTGCAAATTTTAATGTGCGCTGATTTTTTGTACTTAAGTAATAACTTCAACTAAATTGCAATTGTCCCTGTATTAATCTGTTGTTATTTTCAAAATATAATAATAATATATATATATATATATTTTCAAAATGTTACTTGTAAATTTATATTACTATGTTATTTTGCGGATAAAGGGGAAATAAAAAAGAATTAGATTAATGAAAAATAGATTTATATTGCATTTCAGATAATGCCTAACAGCGGTCCACTGTGCCCCGGTGGGTGGACCAGTGTCTTTGGACCATTTCTGGGGCACACTGGTCCAATTTACGGGTGCATATAAAAATTTTTATTTTGAAAAATGTATTGAAAACTATATTATGAGAAAATTATGATGAATGTATAAAGGTATAAGGAATATTCAAAAATATTTTCATGCAGGGATGCACCCGGTTTGTCCGTTAAAGAGAAAAAAAAATTAACTGAAAAAGTAGTCCACTGTGTACCAGTCTCCCCTAAATAGTAAGTTTTTATGAAAGGGGAAGATTTTGTTAAAAAGAATTATGTGAAGGGGCCCTAAATAGGCTCCAAATTTTGTCTGGATCGACCCTTGTAGTGTTTTCCCAAGGCGTTTTCAAGAGGGTGCAGCGCCCTGCCTTTTTTTTTTTTTTTATAGTTGTAAATGCGCTCTGCCCATTTTTATATAGCTGGAAAAGTGCCCTGATTATTTTGGGTTTGCAAAAATTTACTGTCGCGAATTTGACCAAAAGGTTGCGGGAAAATATCGCACAAAAATTTCCCAATATTTGTACTCGTTGGGGAAAAATTATAAATTTTGTTAAGCTATTGCAGGTAAATAGCAAAATTTGCCGATGAGTCGTGAAAACAATCATGACATTTGACCACAATCGCATGTAAAAAAAAAAGAAAAGAAACATGCAAGTTTCACCTGTAAGGTGCGTGAAAAAAAAATTGGGAAATTCGCTTATCTGTCACCAAGAAAAGGCAAAATTTGTCAATTAGTAGCAGAAAAAGATCACAAATTTCTTCAATCGATTGCAGGAAAGGAATCATGAAATTCGTCAGTTGGTTACAGTAAATAAACGTGAAATTCGTCAATATGTCACGTGTAAAAAAAAAAAAAGAAAAAGAAACATGTGAGTTTCACCTGTAAGGTGCAGAAAAAAAATGAGAAATTCGTTTATCGGTCGCCAAAAGAAAGCAAAATTTGTCAATTGGTAGCAGGAAAATATCACAAATTTCTTCAATGGATTGCAGGAAAAAAATCGCGAAATTTGTCAGTTAGTTACAGTTACAGGAAATAAACGTGAAATTCATCAATAGTCACGTGTAAAAAAAAAAAACATGTGAGTTTCACCTGTAAGGTGTGTAAAAAAATTTGAGAAATTCGCTTATCGGTCGCCAAAAAAAAGCAAAATTTGTCAATTGGTAGCAGGAAAATATCACAAATTTCTTCAATCAATCGCAGGAAAACATTTTCGAAATTCATCAGTTGGTTACAAGAAATAAACGTGAAATTCTTCAATATGTCGTGTGTGAAAAAGAAAAAAAAAAAGAAACATGCCGGTTTCATTTGTAAGGTGCAGAAAAAATTTGAGAAATTCGTTTATCGGTCGCCAAAAAAAGCAAAATTTGTCAATTGGTAGGAGGAAAATAATCACGAAATTTGTCAGTTGGTTACAGGAAGTAAACGTGAAATTCGTCAATTTGTTGCCAGGAAAAAACTGCTCAATTCGCCAATAGGATGCTGGTAAATATCGCAAAATTAAGTTAAAATTTGCACGTATCAGTAATATTTTACTAAATATTAATTATTGATATACAGTAAAAGACTTTTTAAACATTGCATGTAATGTTGTACTGTTTCATGTAATATGTGTGATATTTAATATAAAATTTTACATATCAATGTAGCATTTGAGGTTTTTGACTCAAAAATTTAAATAAAAGAATAAATTTGTAATTTCGGCATACTTCAGGTCTCAGAAATCTGAAAAATCGGAGTGAAAGGAAGAGACAAAAAAATCAAAACAGTACTGAAGGGACTCAGAAGGTATTAAAACTAAACTATTCAAGACAGCCATACTCAACAAGCGGGCATGTGGCCTGGCGACCTTTTATGTGCGATCCTAGACCTCAGAGAAAGAATCTACTAGAGAGTACATTCCTTTGTTATATTGTTGAAAAGCCAGCCCCAGGATCAGCTCGGATTTGGTGCTTTAGAAACTGTCTGTTTTGGCGGTGATCGCTTTCTTGGCAACTTCGATTTCATTCTCGCAATAAAAATAAACGTAAATAAACCAAACTGTTGCTCCTTCTAGGATTTAATCTCAGAGGAAGGATAGAAATGAGAAGTTATGAGAGTCCCACCCCTGATGAAAAAAGGATTGTTTAATCTTCTGGATGGATTTTCTTTTTCTGTTTTTGCTGCTGTATTTTATTTTAATGTTATAAAATGGCTTTGTCCTTGTAATAAATGTTACTTAAATTATATTTTTGAAGTGAATACTTCTTTAGGCGTGTGGGGCATTTTTTGAGATGGGAAAAAACGGGGGGCATTTGCTATAGAAATCTATATATTTACATTACTATACAAGTATGTGTTGCGGCCCACCTAACGTCGCAAATATACGTTTGCGGCCCGCGGTAATAAAAGGATGGGTATGGCTGATTCAAGATGTTTAGCATGCATAATAATTTTTTTTTAAAAGAAATTTCTTATTGATTAAAATTTAATAACTCAAACTGATTTAAAATTTGAGATTTCTTGAGTTTGACATCCTTGGATCTTTGCGAATAATTGTTCCAAAAAAAAAAAAAAAAAAAAAAAAGAAAAACCCATAATTAATCATTTTGAGAAAAGTTGGTGTGAAATATAAACAGTCACATTTTAACTATAATAGATGTTGCTGAATACTAATGAAACTTTCTTTGAATCTTTTTAGACTCCCAGTTGAAACACACCATCACAAACATTTGAAGACAGGAAGACTTGCATGAATATTTGGTTAGTATATTTTTTATTAAAAAATGCCTTGTTTTTTAGAATAATTAGTTTGTTGTGAGATTGCAAAATTTACACTAGATTGCATTATGAAATTCTAGATTAATTTTAAATATCAGATCTTATGTTTTTACTCAAATTTTTTGGAGCAGAGTGGGAAGAGAGATATAAATGGCAATTTATTTACTAATGTATAATTTATAAATCTTAGAAGTTTATACTTTGGAAAATAACAGTACAAGACCTAATTTTTTTTAACATAATATTTAATGTATAATGTAACACATCAAAAATATTTTTTTTCTCTTAAGGTCCAAATCCAAACGGCTCACTTTATGACTTATTTTTTTAATTCTTTTTTTGTTCAGAAACGCATGAAATTTACAGGTATTCTTATTCAGAAATTTTGTAATTGAAAGACGTTTTCCATTTTTCAAATTTCCAATGCTGCAGCACAAAAAAGGTCAGAAACATGTCATCACATGACACAAATCACTTATAACTCGATAAGTGATTTATTGATTAAAAAAAATGGAAAACTCATTTAGATTCCAAATCCCTTCCATGATCAGACCTGCCAATTTTATGCTTTTGTGTTTAAAAATGAGTCAGAAAGTTTCGTGTTGTTGAGCAGATCACTTGAGAACGAAGAGTAAAAAAAAAAAAAAAAAAAAAAAAAAAAAAAAAAAAAAAAACAGAAAAAAATAAGTTATACACATGAATTTCTGAGTTTTAAAAAATAAAATAAAACTGACTTGTTTTTTTATGTATTTCTTAATCCGTAACTATGGTGTAGCAGGAGAAGCTGCTAAAGTTAAGATTATTAACTTTAAAGGATTTTTAAACATAGAAAACAAACATTTAAAGTCCATCATGTCGTATCTTCAAAACCTGTATAAGCATGAGATTTCTATATTTTGCATGTATTTTTGTTCTGTATTAACTGCATGCCAGCATTTTGCTAAGCGTTTCACTCATTTATTTGTGAAATCATGTATGTATTAATTATGTATCATCGATGTATTCATATGTATGTGTGATGTAGTGGAAAGTTCTGTAATTTGGTTTGCAACCAATTGATGTATTTTAATAAGTGCAACTTGGCACCATTAAGGCTGTTCTCAAATCCAAACAGGCTACTTTATGACACATTTTTTAATTCATTTTTGCTTACAAATGCATGAAATTGGTAGGTGTTTTTATTCAGAAACTATGTAATCTAAACACGATTTCAATTTTTTAGTAAAGTCAGATCTTTTACAAAAGATTGTCAAAGTCGGCATTTTCAACCAAATTACCAAGGTGGTTGGCAGTAAAGTGCGAAAAAGTGTCGCCACATGACCGGAAGCACTTATAACTTGATAAGCAGGGTTGCAAAAAAGCCGGCTAAAATTAATAAAAGCCAGGCCAGCGGCTTCTATTGGTTTTAACCGGCTTTTTTTGGCCAAAATTGGCCTTTTTTGGTCAAAATTGGCTTTTATACGTTGAAGCAATTTATTTATAAACTGTAGATTTTTAAGTATTTTTTAACTAATTTAAAAGACATTTTATTGAGTTAGGATTTAATAAATAACTTAATTTCTCAATAATGAAGACATTAATATTGGAATAACACATAGCAGACTGGTGATTTGAGTCAGAATCGTAAATATGTTACCTAAATTTTAACAAGGCATACTTAGTGCTTAACTATTGCTATATTTTTAAAATAAAAGCTTTTTTTTATTATGATTAATTTAATTTACACTTTTTTTTCAGTTTTACTTCTTTAAATAATTAAATAGGACAACAGTTGTTTAATTACATATTTTATTACTCAACTAAAAAGGCTATTAACACACTAGTAGAAATAATGCAACATGACAGTGGGCATTGCAGATTTTTGAAGATTAATCTAATAGCTTAAAAAATACTGTACTTAAAAAAAAAAAAAAAAAAAAAAAAGCAAAATTTTACTTTGCCATTGGATTACTGTTATCTTCTTACTGTATTTTCTTTGTAATTGAAAATTTTGCTTATTTAATGGGTTACTATTATTTCTTGTGATAGTAGACATTGTTGCGTCATAGATATATTTTGTTTTGCTGTAGATTGATACACACACAAATTAGTTACTGGGGCTATTGATAGGCAAGTTTTAATGTTTCTCATATCTTTAAAATCATACATACAACAATTTAATAAAATTACCATTTTCCACTGTTAAAAACAGTAATATGAATAACATTTGCTTTTCATTTCAACAAGTTTTATTTATTTATTTATTTTAACTGTTCTCTCTTTTTTTATACACTTACATCTACTAAAATCTCCTCAAATATTATATATTCATCCTAATTCCTCTTTCAACGTTGATCATTCCATAATTTAATCTCATCATATGGACTTATCTGGCATGAGTTTTATAATTGTTTAGTAAAAAAAAACATATTGAAATATATTTTTATAAGACATTAGAATACTGATTACTAACTAAATATGGATGCTCTCAAGTATTATATATGCTAATTTCATTTATTAATAATATAAATTATTAAGTTTTAATCCACAACAATTTTAAAAGTAAAAAGCAGTATATGTAAGAATTTTTCATTTTTGATGGTGATGTTTTGTTATTGTTTAATTAAATATAATCTTTAAAATGAACTGATTTAGTAGTTATTTCGTTATTTAAAATAATAATTGTGTCCTTAAACTGCTGCACCATGATATTAAAAGAGAAAATGCATTGAAAAAATGTTATGTTGCATAGTTAAGTGCAATACATCAATTTCAACTGACGTTATATTCACCAGCCGAGAAGGATAATTAAGAAAAATAATGTAAATAAATGAATATCCAAGATTTTTTTTTTCTATTTTCATTTATATTGTAATTTTTTTGTGTTTAAATTTACTGATAGTTGACACTTAGGTGAGTGGGGCTTTTCCAGATTATTTTATTGTATTTATTTTGATATTCCAATGGCAACATTCTTCCATTTGTTTATTTGGCATTACTGTTTGGTGATAATTAATTTTTCTTGAAAAGTGGTCGACGGGATAATGGAAAAATCATTTGATTCCAAATCTTCCGTAGTCAAGAGTCTGTGCTAGTCACATGGGCTAATGTTAATCCTATGGGAGTGTTAGTTTGAAATTTCTTGTTTGCATTTCAATATTTGTTTGTTATCTTGTTTGTATTTCAATATACAATGGTTCCGTTTTTATTTTTTAAGTACGTAACCCTAAAAATTAAGAATAACAATAGCGAAGGACATAATGAATGATTGTTATTGAAATGAATCATCCTGGCATACACAAAAGCATTGCTGTTTACTTTCTTGTTATTTTTGATCAATTAAAACCAGAACTTTTGTAAAACAAAAAGAATTTTAAGAGCCTTGACAACTATGCTTTTGTGCATGCCTGAATGATTCATTCAAATATCAAAATCATTCATTATGCCCATCACTAGAAATCACATGCAAAAAATTAAGGAGGAAGGGGGGCTTACAATTGCTTCATTGAAGATTAATTCAGTTTTCATATAACAAAATGTCATTTTGTGTGATTCGTAAAATGTTATGTAGTAAAACAGTGTTATTATTTTATTATAGGTGCTGCTCGAAGAAATCAGCTCTTACTATTGCAGTGATAATGGAGTAGAATAATAAGAATTTTGTCCTGTTCCAAAGATTTTTTTTTTTCAAATAAAATAAAGTCACTTCTTTTTTTTTTTCCTTTTTCTGTTATAGTTATATTCTGTACCACCTAGTACTGTCACCTAGTTACTAATATTGCTGATAAGGAAAAAAAAGACTTACATTTTTATTAAAACTTTTATTGAGTAGTAGAGCTGACATGTTTCAAAAATGATATGATAATGAGAAAGCATGCAATAATTTTTAGTATTAATCTAAATCATGTTGCAATATTTAAAACTTAAAATTTTTCTTGTTTTTCTAAAAATGCAAAATTGAGGTAGCAGTCAATTTGTAAATTTCCCTTTGTATCTGAAGCTCACATAATTGAAATAAGTTTTTGATGTAGGCAGACATTGACTAAAAAATAATTCTGAGTGGTTCTTTCATACAGTGAGTTAATTGGAGTAACATTTTTGTACTGATAAAAAAAAAATTTAAAATTAGTTCAATATGCAAAATAGATTTTAAAACATTTGTCTAATAATTTTATCAAAATAGAACAAAATAAACAGAATAAGAAATTTATTAATTTGTGTTAACAATTTTGCGACGAGCGTCCCACACATAATTTTGAATCTGATTACTAGTATTTACAAATGAAATCCTTTGCCTAATTTAATTGAAGAAATTATATGATAAAATAAAGAAAAAAATATTCTAAAATATTGGTATGAAAAATTAAAGATTTTATGCATGATGTGTAATGTATGTGTGACATTTATCACAAAGATTTCTTTTTTTCCCAAGAAAAATTTATCTACCAAAAGTCTTTATCCTCTGCAAGAAAGATTTGTTAAATTTAAATAATATGGGAGAAATAACAAATCTATTAGCCTCTTGTTGCAAAATACTGGAGGATTTAGAAATTTCTCACAAGATAAAATTATCAAACTGATTTTAAATACCATATTTACTTGTGTATAATGTGTACAGGGGTCGATGCAGGTTTTTTTTCTTGGGGCCCATTTTGTGAAAAGTAAAGGTTATTTTTGTGAAATTTTATTATATTTTGTGACAAATAACATTTTGTAATGAAAGTCGAAATCCAGCTACTCAAATTCGAAAATAGCGTTTATTAACAAAAACTTTTTTAAATACTTTTGCTGAAGTTTTCCTCTCTGGTGATCTTGTTTGTTTACAAATTATATATTTTAAAAGTCAAAGAATAATAAATAAATAATAAATAGTAAGTTTTTATGAAATGGAATTTTGTGAAAGTGCCTATTTTGTTAAAAGGAATTTTGTGAAGGGGCCCATTTTATCAAATTGATTTTTGTGAAGGGGCCCATTTTATCAAATTTATTTTTGTGAAGGGGCCCTAAATAGGCCCCAAATTTTGTCTGGATCGACCCTTGGTGTACCATGTTATTTTAACTTAAAAAAAAAAATCTATAGAAATCATGATTTACAATCTTTTCTCAAATCTAAATTACTTTTGTATGTGCTCATATATATTTTGCTCTCTTATTAAAATATCATAAAATAAAGTTTCTGCAATATGTATATATACTTTGTGAAAATGTGTATGGTTTGATGTATACAATTAGAAATATTCAGTGTATCATGTATGTGTATACTGGATTTTAGATCTGAAATTTTTGTAAAAATGTGTGCATTATGCAGGAGTAAATATGGTAGGTTTTTTAATTTAGCTATGAGATTTTAGTGAATTACAGCAGACATATTTCATTCGAAATATTAAAAAAAATTAGTCGATGCTTTGATAAAAATATTTCAATATAAATATGGCAACAGTCCCCAAAGCAGAATATGCTTAAGAGTGAGACATACATCGCAGAACAATGAACTTCTCTGCAGAACATTTCAAATTCTCATTTTCAACACAATTCACTATTCATTCATTTGAAAAAGCACTAAATTTGTCTGTCAATCACCAGAAAAACTTCATCAATCGTTCGTTGAAAAAGATTGTGAAATTCATTAATTGGTCGCAGGAAAAGCTCACACAATTTGTCAGTCGATCATGGGGAAAAATCGTGAAGTTCTTCAGCTGCTGCAGTTTAAAAAAAAAACATGAATTTTGTCAGTGGATCATCGGAAAAAAATCTGAAATTCACCGGTCAGTCACATAAAAACCCGGCAACTTTTACCAATCGGTCGTAAAAAAGTGACAAAATTTGCCATCCTGTAGAAAGAAGATATTGCAAAATTCACCTATCAGTCGCGGGTCAAAAAATGTGAAATATGTTTATCAACCGAATGATTTTTGATTGAAATTTCATGTTTTTTGCCAAGAAAAAGCGCAAAAATTTCTCAATCGGTTGTGGGTAAAAACCATGAAATTTGTCAGTAAATCGTCGAGAAAAATGGGAAATTCGTCGATCAGTAGCGAAAAAAAAACTCAATTTTCTCCAATTGGTCACAAGAAAAAACTGCAAAATTTTCCAATCGGCAGAAAGAAAATATTGCAAAATTTGGCTATCAGTTACAGCTGAAAAAAAACCCACTAAATTAGTTGATCAGTTTTGGGAAATCCCTCGATTTTTTTCAATCAATTCCAAGATAAAGCGACAAAATTTTCCAATTGATAAAAAGAAAATAATGCAAAATTCGCCTATCAGTCGCAGGTTAAAAAACTAAATTAATCGGTGGATTGTCAGAAAAAAAAATCACAAAATTCGTCAATCAGTCTTGTAAAAACCCACAATTTTTTCCATTCTGTCACAAGAAAATCCGCAACATTTATCGATCAATAAAGAAAATATCGCAAAAGTTAACAATCAGTTGTGGATTTAAAAAAAAAATCGAGACATTCGGATATTAGTCGCTTGAATAAAAAAAAAAATAATAAAAAAATAAATGCAATTTTTGCCCATTGGTCCTAAGAAAGAGCTGAACAAATTTGCCAGTCAGTGAAAAGAAAATATCAAAAATATTTAAAATTCGCCAATCAGTCGCGGATAAAAAAAAATGCGAAATTCATCAGTGAAGTGTTGGAAAATATCTCGCAATTCTCGAATTAGTCGTGGGAAAAAAATTGCGGAGTTCGATGATTGGTTCTGAGAAAAAAAGTGAAATTTGCCAGTTACCAGAGAGAAAAATCTCAAAAATCTTGCAAAAATCGTCTATTACGAGGGCGAAAAAAAGCGAAATTTGTCATTCGATCGGAGTAAAATTGTGAAATTCGTCATTTCTTTGGTTTTTGTGTGTGTTAGCGTTTTACGAAATGTCTTTAGCATTTCTATACAAGATGAAATCGCACTCCTACATATACAAGAAAATCTCTGTGTTTTATTTTTTTATTCCCACAGAACATTTGTGATCAGTTGAAGGTTCGTTGCAGAACATTGCAAAATATTCCTTTTGGGGGGGAATAATATACTGATATTATTGGAATGAAACATTTAGTATTTTTATCTACAGTTGTCTTTACCAAAATTATTAAGCACCCTCGTATTTTTATCATAACTTATTTCAAAGTGTTAGCAGGCCCATGCTGGATGTCTTGAAAGGGCGGTGGACAGAGGGTTATGTTGGCACTTTCATATTAAATCATGTGCCATCATTAAGGGTGGTTCAGGCAGAGGGTGCAAGGGCACGTATTCCTAAGTGCCAGCAGGGGCCTGAATATTAGTCGTAGTGTCTGATGTTTGGTAATAGTATTCAAGTAATAGATATCGCATTTATATAAAAAAAAATGTTTAATTAAGAAAGAAAATATAATAGTTTATAAAAATTCAATGGCGGTGTATTTTGTACATCAGTGGAGACTTACTGATAAAAATAATGAAAAAGTAGAACAAATTTTGAACTTCAACATTGAAGGATGTTTAGGAAGAGAGTAAATGAAGCGCAAGTGACACAATTATTTTAGAATTTACAACTGCTGTCTGTGTCTTTAATGGTTAAGTTATTACAATTAAAATTACAGCAAACTAACAACTCGACTTTTAATTAAACAATTTGCTTTAAAAAAATGAGTTTTTTAAAAAACTAAACTGCTTTGTTTTTCAGTAAGTTTCAGAATTGAAACTTTCATAGTATAGCAATTGTTATGCTATGCAAGTTAATAGGTAATCATGACAATTAGAATAACTCTTACCGGAAAAGCCAAAGTATATAAATCACTTATCTTCATCAATGAAAATATTTCCTAAAACTTGTATAATTTTTATTAACAGATATTAAAAGTTAAAATAATAAAAGTAACATATAAATTTAAAGTATATTTTAAAAATAAGATTTCTCTATTTTCATTGTTGAAGACAAATTCCATTATATTTTAACATTTTCTGCAAGAATTATTCTAATTTTCATATAGATATACTTAAGACATGCAAGGAAACAATGTCATTTAATTGGAAATACAGTCTTGGCTGAAAGTATTCAGCACCCCCATATTTTTAATATATTTGTAAAAGTAATAGTTATATACAAATATTTAACTGCATATAATTTAGGAATTTTCTTTTTAAGTTTATGGTTTGTAAAAAAAAAAAAAAAAAGACAGTTAACAAGCAACTCGTCATTTAATGAAGTCATTTTCTTTAAACACCTACTTTTTCAAAACTATAAATTACTTTGTTTTCTGGAAGTTTCATTGTTATGTCCTAAGTTAACAGATCATCATGGAAATTGAAATATTTCTTGCCTGAAATGCCAAGATCTCTTCAGCAGCATAAATATTTCTTAAAATTTATTTTTGTTATTAACACATGTTAAAAAATAAAATAATAAAAATTACATATAAATGTATTTTTTTTTTTTTACATAAGCTTTCTTTATTTTCGTTTTTGAAGACTAAGTTCATTTTGTCTTTTCTTACAATAATTATTTTCTTGATTATTTATTAACTGGCTTAACAGAACAACAAAATTTAATTAAAAAAAAAGTTTTTTAAAGAAAATAGCTTCATTAAAAGATGAGTTATGCGTTTGCTATCTTTGAAAAAAAAAATAAAAAACTTATTTTTTAAAGAAAATTCTTAATTGTATACAATTTAATATTTGTATCCATCTATTATTTTTACCAAATATATTATAAATATGGGGGTGCTCAATACTTTTGCCCTAAGGCTGTATTTCTGATGAAATTTATTGGATATCTTAAGTATATCTATAAGAAGTACTGAGTATCAATAAATAGACATGCATTAGACGTCTTATAAACGCATATCAGATGTCCCTGGATATCTACAATCCAAGTCTTAAGCACGGTTATAAGACATATTGCATGTCGAAAAGTGATCTATGCTTGGATGTCTTATAGACGTGGTCTCATAGACTACCTGGATATCTTGGACGTCTAATAGAACTCAGAGAGATCACACATAACATCTCCATAAGAGGTGAAAAGGGTGTATCATGGATATTTGTAGACTTCTTATAGATGTGTCGGTTTTCTTGGGTTTACAGCTTGTAGATGTCTTATAGATGGGTGTGTGCTGTTTGGGAAACATCAAAAACATTGAAGCACACACACACACACACACACACACACACACACATATATATATATATATATATAAAGATGAACAAGGGCAGTAGCAAATTACACTTTCTACCAAAACAATTATACTTATTTTCATATCTCCGTGCCCACATACATCCTATCCCTTTGGCCTCCAGCCAAACACTCTCTCTTCGTCTCTCTTGCTCAGGAGTAGAAGAGGAAAAAAAGTTGCCGTAAACTCTGACGTCACCAGGCATGACACCCCCCACCTAAGATTGTAAAAGGGGTATGCCACCTTTGCAATCTAAAATCCAGACTGGCGACGTCGCTACACTTCATTCTCTAACATTAAACTACTAATGAATAATGGTGAATTACAATATATATATCATCATCATCATCATCATCATCAACCGTTTTCAATCCACTGCTGGATGTAGGTCTCCCCCAGATTTTTCCATTGTTGCCTGTCTAGTGCTTTAGTCATCCAATTAACACCGGCCACTTTTCTGATTTCGTCACTCCATCTTACTTGAGGTCGTCTTCTTGGTCGTTTTACATCTCTGGGATACCACTGTAGGGTGTTTGTGCTCCATCTATTGTCTTGTCTTCTTGCAATGTGCCCAGCCCATTTCCATTTTAGCCATTTAATTCTCTCGATAATGTCAAAAACTTTCGTCTGACTTCTTATCCACGTTATTCTCTTTCGGTCTCTTCTGGTTATGCCTAGCATACATCTTTCCATACTTCGCTGTGTTGTTTGTAATCTTTGTACCATCCGTTTTGTTAGTGTCCAAGTTTCTGCTCCATAAGTTAGTGCAGGCAAAACACATTGGTTAAACACCTTTCTTTTCAAACAAAGAGGCATGTTACTTTTCAGAATAATATTGTTCTTCCCAAAAGCACTCCATCCATTTCTTATTCTTCTATTGATTTCATTCATGATACTGTTGTCTGAAGATATTTCTTGTCCAAGGTACACATAACTTTCAACATCTTTAATCTCAGTGTTGTTGTAGATGATTTTCTTTTTTGATGCAAATGAATTGAACATCACCTTAGTCTTTTCCAAATTTATTTTTAATCCCACATTAATGCTAGCTTCTGCCAAATCTTTTAGCATATTTTGCAATTCTTCAGGGCTATTACTGAAAATTAAAATGTCATCAGCAAACCGGAGATGGCTTAAATATTCCCCATTTATTCTAATCCCTTTGTTTTCCCAATCCAGCTTCTTGAAAATACTCTCTAAGACAGCAGTAAAAAGCTTAGGCGAAATGGTGTCTCCTTGTCTTACTCCTCTTTCAAGCTTGATCTTCGCTTTTCCTTTGTCCAAACGGATGGTGGCTGTTGCTTTCTTGTAGATCTTCTTTATGATATTGATATAAGGTTTGTCTATACCAATGTTCTCCAGAGAAGTAATTACTGCAGATGTGTAGACCGAATCAAATGCTTTTTCATAATCAATAAAGGCAAGACAGAGAGGTAAATTATATTCTTTATGTTTTCCTATAACTTCCCTTACTGTTTGAATATGATCCATTGTGCTAAATCCACTTCGAAATCCTGCTTGTTCTCTAGGTTGAGCTGAGTCCAGAGCTGATTCAAGTCTTGTCGTTAAAACTTTGGTGAAAATTTTATAAATCACTGACAGTAAGCTGATTGGACGGTAGTTTTTAATGTTTTCCTTTTCTCCTTTCTTATAAAGTAACACCATCACAGCATTATTCCAATCTTCTGGTACATCTGATTTCTCGAGACATTTGGAAAACAGTAAGGCTAGCATTTTTGCAAATTCTTCTCCTGCTTCTTTGATAAGATCAATTGTAATTCCATCTTCGCCAGGGCATTTACCTTTTTTCATGCCTCTAATGGCTTGTACAACTTCATCTGTCATCACTGGGATTATCTCTTCAGTTTCTGTTATGTTTACTAGTGGATCACGTAGGTTGATTTCCCTTTGATCTTCACATTTATATAGATCGTTATAGAATTTTTCGACAATGTGTACTATTTCATTATTGATTTTGGTGATTGTTCCATCTGCTGTCTTCAGTGCAAAAATACCTTTTCTTCCAACACACAGTTTGCGCTTAGCTGATTTTAAACTTTTGTTATCTTCTAGAACTTTTTTGACAAGATCACAGTTAAATTTTCTGATATCTTCTGTAACACATTTTCTTACCGTTTTACATAATTCTGCATATTCAACTCTTGATTTAGGATAGTTTTTCTTCATTTTAAATTCTCTGCGTTTCTTCATCAGTCTTCTTGTTTCTTCTGTTATTTTCTTTGTTTGCTTTACTTGTGCTTCACCAGCTATCGTCCTTGCAATTTCTTGTAGAGTATTTGTTATTTTCTTGTTCACTACTGTAACATCTTGTTCTTCTTCTAAGATTGATTGAAGTACTTGAAAACGATTTTTAAGTTCTAAATTAAATTCTTCTTTATGTTTCTGGAGATTTATAATATCGACTGATTTCTTTGAGCATTGCAAAAGCTTCATTCTTTCCACTTTAGTATTTAAAAGCAGTTTGCATCTAACTAACCTGTGATCGCTTCCTGTATTGAAGTTATTGAGAACGCTGCAATCCTGAATAAGATGCTTTTTGTTTGTCAAGATGTAGTCGATTTCACTTGTTGAGCCATTTGCACTACGCCATGTCCATTTTCTTTGTGGCTTTTTCTTGAAAAATGAATTCATGATATACATCTGTTCACATTCTGCAAATTCAATCAATCTGTTTCCTCTTTCATTACGCACCCCATATCCATGAATTCCTACTGAGAACTCACCTTTCTTTTTTTCCCCAATTCTAGCATTCCAGTCTCCCATTATTAATTTTATGTAGCATTTTCCTTTTTGATGCATTGAAGCTACTTCTTCATAGAAATCCTCAATTTCTTCATCAGTATAGCTAATTGTTGGTGCATAAACTTGGGTAATTTGCAGTTTGTATCTTTTTGACACTTGTATAACTAACCTTGCAACTCTATCTGATGCACTATCATATTCTACGATGTGATTCTTCCACCTTTTATGAATCAGAAATCCTACACCACTTGTTTTTCCATCTTCTGTACCTCTGTAGTACAATACATGTCCACTGGCAAGATCAATCTTCTCTTCACCTTTTCTTCTTATTTCGCATAATCCTAGGATGTCCCAGTTGATTCTTTCTAATTCTTCTTCAAGTTCCTGTAAACGACTTTCAGAAGATAAGGATCGTCCATTATACGTAGCCAAGGTCATCAACTTATGGCAGCCAAACCGAGCCCGGTGATTCTTAGCACCCTCTGTCTTCATGTCTTTCTGATCGCTGCCGTAATCAGGAACATGCAGACTGCCGGGAATTGAGGGCCGTGATTTGTTTTGTGAATTCATGGTAAAATAAGGGGGGAGGTGGCCAAATTCCTCCACGCTGGCCAAGCGGGTTGGAGGAAGCCCATCCGCGTTCGTTCCCCATGCACTAGGCAAGGGTACTAACAGGCTGCACCGATGGAAGGTGCGGATTGGACATCAAGTCCCTGCTCCCAGTCGATTCCTTTAAGTCCTCCTCTGAGGCATTTAAAGGGTCTTCTCCTAGTTAACAAGCAGAGGCTATTAAACAGCCCACAATATATATATATATATATATATATATATATATATATAAAGAAATACAGAACAATACTTAAAACATCTCAGGAAACTCTTGCTAGCTACTGCAATATAAAAATATAATTAATGTTTCATAATACATAATACTAAATGCAAATAACAAATGAAATACAGAATACAAGTTAATATGAAATTAAGTTACAGCTGCAGCATAAACAAAAGTTTTTTTTGTTTTTAAACAGTCATTAAATGTTCATCAAAAGTCTATAGTCAATTTTACTATTCTGTTGTCTCTAGTCTAGACAATGCATCAGCATTCGTCAACTTTGCACCAGGACAGTGTGAAATCATGATGTCATATTTCTGCAACGCTAATGCCCATCGCTGCAGTTTGGAAGATTGGGGAGCATTTTTGGTGATGAAAATTAATGGGTTGTGATCGGTGATAAGTTCCACGGGTGAACCAAAAATCCAAGTTTCGAACTTCTTTAGACTCCAGATAACCGCATAGGCCTCCCCCGTTCAATGGTCGGCCAAGCCCGTTGAGTTTTGGTGAGCTTTTGACTGGCATAACTGACTGGATATAGTCCCTCATCTTTCTGTTGAGATAGACATGCACCGATGCCTATTGCAGATGCGTGACATTGTATGGTAAAAGGTAACCCTATAACTGGTGTATAAAGGCTAGATGCCTCAACGAGACCCCTCTTTAGTTCGTTGAATGCTTTGTCATGTTCCTCCAACCAGCACAATTTCTCAGGACTGTTCTGTTTAGTAAGTTCTGTCAATGGGTATGCTGTTTCGGCATACTTAGGCAGGTAATCGCGGTAGTAATTACACAATCCGAGGACACTCTTAAGTTGTTTTTTCGTCTATGAAACGGCTAATTTTCGAATGGCTTCAACTTTGTCTGGGTCGGTTCGATGGCTGCCGGACCCGATGACATGTCCTAAATACTTAATCTGGCGTTTCGCAAAGTCACACTTCTTCAGGTTGACTGAGAACCGTAATTCTCGTAGTTTAGAAAATATGGTATCAAGATGCGTCAAATGTTCCGACCATGTTTTCGAAAAAACAGCAATATCATCTATGTACGCTCTAGCGAAATTCTTGTATTTGGAAAGCGCTTTATTTATTTCTCTCTGAAAGGTCGCAGCTGCATTCCGGAGCCCAAAGGCCATCACTTTGAAGCGATATTGAGCCCTGTGAGTCTTAAAACAGGCTAACCCCTGACTTTCTACGTCCAGTGGTATGGCCCAATATCCTTTTAGTAGATCGATTGTAGTTATTACATTGGCCCTGCCAATATTGAATAAAAGATCCGTTGCGTTTTCCATCGAGAAATCGTCGGTTTTTGTGATTGCGTTCAAAGCTCTAAAATCTACGCACAGTCGGAGGGCCCCATCCTTCTTCATCACGCACACTACCGGGTGTGGCGCCTCCGCATCACTCTCTTCAATCAGTCTTAGCTCTAGCAATTCTTCTATTTGTTTATCTACTTGTGGCTTCAGCGCCTCTGGGATTCGATAAACATAGGGCTTTTTCATTTCTGCACCGTTTAATCTAATCTTTTGCTCTCCTACTTTGGCTATTTGTACTTTTCTCGAAAATAAATCTTTATATTTGTAGAAATAAATCTAATATATATTTTCTTTCTACATTTTCTAAATGGTTAAAATCTACTTCCTCTATGTTAAATAAGTTGGGGTTCTCTTTCACACTGGGGGTGGGATGGACTTCTCCTAATTCTTCTTCATTTTCAAAGCTTACTCCCACCGCCCGTACCCTAGGAGTAAATTTTCTGATCTTATTTACGTGGATATTCCTAGCATTCCCGTTTATTAATTTTACTTTGTAAGAATCAGGCTTACAGCGTGCTACAATTTCGGCTGGTCCCGTCCACCTAGCATAAAGTTTGTTCGTGGAATCCGGGATTAATAGATATACCTGGCAAATTATCTAATATAACGAACCCGTTTTTACCTTTTTCCGCGTCTTTGAAAGCAATCTATAATGTTTCGCAACTCTTCTGTTGCTCCCTGTACATATTCGCGTCCGATCGCTGACCCGCATTCAAATCTCCACTATTATCTTTCCTTTCAATACAGCTAATCATTAATTCTCTCTCCGCGCTTTGATTTCCACCTCGCCAGCATAAATTTTCATTATTTATATCATCCCCCTCCATTTGATTGTCTCTCCCTTTTTGCCTTTCAATTTCATTCCCCTTTTTCGATTGTGTATCATTCATTGGCGCCAAAGAACCTTCCTGTCTGGGCCTCTCCTCCCCCCCTCGTTACTAGATAACTGTAATATTTCATGAACTGCTGGTGTTATAATACATGTCCCATATAATTTATCCGTGACGGCAAACAGTACATCTACGCTGTTTAACAAACAATTTGACTCTCTGGATTTTAAAGCTATTGGTAATGTTACAAGATTCGCAGTTATTCTTTCTCCAAAAGCCGATATCAACTGAATTTTTGAATTTTCATTATTTCTAAATGAATCCGGTAATTGGTTAGAATTTTATTAGAGGTATTTCTGCTGCGCTATCTATAATACATTTAATTTCTCTCCCCCCTATCCACAAATGTTCATATTGTAAAGGTTGCGTATTTATTGGCTCGCTTCCAAAATAGAGTGTTTCAACCTTGGCAATTATTTTATCATCCTGCTTATTTTTTCCGATAAAAGATTTTTTTTTGTTTGATTTTGCAAACTTCCAATTTTACCTCTTTCTCTATTATTCGGACAAAACCGCAAATGCGTTATCTGTTTACAACGTCTACATTCTTTTGATGTGTTTAATTTTCTATCGCCACGAAAGTTAAAATTATTTCTGACATGGGGTGGTACATATTTTCCATTATTGTAACTTATAGTTCCCGATTCGTCGTGATTGCGGAGTTTTACCGGTTTATCATATAATTTCGAAAATGTTCTGCCCTTTGAGGTGAACCAATTATCGTATAATTCGGAAATTTGTCGTGGTTTTAACCAATTATCTAATTGTTTTATCCTGACATATCTTCGCGTCTCCGAATCTAGTGAACTTAATAATCTGTCGCTGACAATTAACTCATTAAGCGTGTCAAAATCATTTACTTTTCTCAGTTCACAATAGAAATCCCAATTGGCTCTGAGCCTACTCGCGAACTGCATATGATTCTCATTTTTCGATCTTTTCGCAAAGAGAAAGTTTTCGAGGCACGCCTCTGGTGTGGGTATATCTTTCTATACTCGTTCTGCATTTTCGCCATCTCTATCTGCGCTTTAACCAATTCAAGTTTAGTTTTTTCGATTTCCAATATAGTATCTTGTTCTGATTTTGATTTTTCTTTGTCAAATTTTGCAACTTCTGCGTCATGCTTTTCCCGTTCAATGCGGTCTGACACCGTTGTTTGTTAAAAATTCTTTTATAAATTCACTATCTTTTGCGTACTGTTCGCTTCCCTCAATTAAGCTTTCAAATCTATTATCCAGTGATTACTTTCCACTTTTATGCCCAATTCAGTGACTACTACAACTAGATCTTCTTTTCTTAGCCCTTTAATACTAAACATTTTAGTTTTCACTCTTAACACTTATCTAGTAAGTTACATATCTCATTTCAAATAACTCTCATAATACTAAAGTTAACACATTGCTTTCAATCATAAAATATTTCTCAAATATGATTCTGTTCAAGTTCTTTTTTATTTACTTCAGGAAGAAACATAAAATTGCATGCAACTTACTTCACTCATAAATCCAACCACTGCACAGTGGGGCAAAACCGAAAAGCTGGCCAAAATATGAAAATGTTATTCAAATTGGACGAAACTTCGTACACAGGTGTTTTTCAGGATGCTGATTACGATTCCGTAGTAAAAAAAAAAAAAAAAAAAAAAAAAAAAAAAAAAAAAAAAGGAGATCCAATATGGCGGAATAAAAATTTGAATGTTTTGAAAACTATTCAATTTGTATGAAATTTCGTATACAGGTGCTTTGAAATATGCTAATTACGATTCAAGAGTTAAAATTAAAAGCAAAAATGGCGAATTAGTATAGATACCGAAAGCATGCAGTAGAAAAGTGGTAATAACATTTTTAAATATTTTCAAGAATAATTTTCTCATTTAAAAATCTCTTCTTATGTAGAAATAGTATTAATTGTAAACATTCCCTCATGACAACGTTTCGGGATTTTCATGTCCCTGAAAATCGGTTTAAATTGGCAACTTTTTTAATTGTTCCCAACCACTGGCAGAAATCTGACAAAACTCAAAATTCTCATTCTTTTAAAATACCATTGTACAACTGTGGCAGAAGGGCATGAACACATTTTCCCGGTAATTCTGGAAAAGAACGTCAAATAAAAAGCGAGGATAGATAAGGGATAGCCCACGGTTTCTTTATATTAATAATATCGGCCATGCAAAGTCTTAAGAATCACACAGAATATTTCTCTTTATATTCTTATGAATAACAACTCATTTCCGTTTCAAACTGATTTTCAAAGGGTTGTAAAACATTTTAAGAAACTTAGACAACAACCTTGTTTTTCAAATAGCAAGTTTTTTTTTTTCAATTTGTAAATAAATAAAATTTTTACTTTGAGCCCGAGCCTTACAAAGAGAAAAAAGAGAACTGTATCACACTTTAATTAAAACCTCTTTTTTTTCTTTACAAAACTCTTGTTTAGAATATAATAATTATACACGTCAATAAAACAAAAACGCTGCCATTTTCGGAAAAATAACTTTTTGCACAAAAGACTGCTGGCACTCAGCTTTACAAATATCTCGGCAACTAATAATCCGATCGACTTCATTCTTTATGGAATTTTTTTTTTTAATTGTGTTTTATATCCACTCATTAAAATAAATTTTGAAAATTTTTATATACCTTTTATCAGAACGAATATTTCGAGAGTCCGAAAAAAATAGTTCCGGATAATCGAGGTTACTGAAATTCAATAAGCTTCTTCCCATTATTATATACTAAGTACATACTAAATTCCAAGTCTCTATCTCTATTTGTTCGGGAGATAGAGCGTTTACAGACACACAGACATACAGACACAGACACAGACGGACGGCAATTTTTTTTTCTAAAAATATGTTTTTCGGAATCTCCAGTGTCTGAAATGTGTCAATTCGTCAAATTTTTTTTTTCGATTTTTAAAACGATTACAAGACTTACCCTATACTACGTATGATGGGTAAGTACACAGTGACATTTCTACTTGATGTTACAAAAACCTGCATGAAATGTAAAATGGCAGTTTTTGGCAGCTGTTTTTTTTACTATTCATTAGATAATAGTTCAGGACATTAACTCCTTAAATTTCGTCGCGGAACACCGTGGAACTTATAAAATTTCTCATGTTTGAAAACAAAAAAAATAATATTTAAAAAAAATATTTTAATCAAAAATAATCATGACACTATTAATTTTTATGCGCTTAATCTAATTTTTCTAATGCAGGCTAATAATTTACTCACAATCATCGTGTGAATCCATTTTACAGAATTATTAAATCGGTTAAAAATTGGAGTATATGGAAAAATTTAGCACGTGTTTAGAGGAATCACTGTTTTGCTCTCTTTGTTCACCTCAGATGATACTTCCCCAAGCGCCAGTTTTGAAATGATGCATGTTGTTAGGGAAACGCGAAAACTTTTTTCTAAATACAGATTCTGATCTTCCAAACATTATTCTAGCCAACTGTATAGTCAAAATTCCCGAAATAGTAACTTTTTTTTTCAACTTTTGGCCAGCTTTTCGGGATTTTGCCCCACTGTGCTCTGGTTCGAAAAAGTGAGCGTGTGATGTCCTTAAAACCTCCTTTTCGGGTTTCTCTTCGTTCGCACCTTTTTTAAATTTAGAGCCGATAATTCGCCGAGTCCACTTTATTCTTATATTTCTATTATCACACAAGAATGTAGCTATTTTGATAAACACAACAAGTTTAATAGACAAGATAAAACATCAAAAACATTGAAGCACACACACACATATATATATATATATATAAAGATGAACAAGGGCAGTAGCAGATTTCTCTTTTTACCAACACAATTATACTTATTTTCATATCTCCGTGCCCACCGCACATACATCCTATCCCTTTGGCCTCCAGCCAAACACTCTCTCTCCGTCTCTCTTGCTCAGAAGTAGAAGAGGAAAAAAGGTTGCCGTAAACTCTGACGTCACCAGGCATGACAACAATAAACCCTGTCAAAACAGAACCTGTCTATAACGGAATCCTATTTTTAATCGAAATAATTTATGGTCCCGACGAAAAGAAAACATACAATTATATGTGCTAAAACGGAAACTTTTAAAAATATACCTTTTTTCCCGGTCCCTATCTATTCCGTTTCCACACGTTTAAATAAATTATAAACCGGTGTTGTAGTATAGGTATGGGGCAAATTTTCTTTCATTAGACTCGGACCAGTGGGGTCCCGGCTTCCTTTTTTTCTATAGATTTTGGGCTGGAACTGGTTCTTACTTTTTTCTGCAGTCTCGGGCCTGTCCGAAACTGTACTTCATTCTTTTCAGGCCCAAGCCGAGTAAAAAAAAAGGCCCAAGCCGAGTCAGCGCTATTGCTTTAGCTTACATCACTTCTAAATACTACAATTTTCTATTTTTTACTACATTTTACAATTTCGATTCTTACATCATCAATTAGAAAACAAGCGGGTAGGTGTGATCGAAGATCGCTAAAAGGGTTTCGTTTAATATTCCTTTCAAAACACTTTATCCTTTCTTTAATAAATCCAAATAAATTTCATTTAGCAAAAAAAAAAAAAAAAAAAAAAAAAAAATCATGTTTTTTTATAAAGTAAAAAATTATCGGTCTATTTTTTATTTTTTTCAAATATCTAAACCAGCCCGATAGCGGGCTAAGCCTGCTATTATATTCTGTCATAATAATATCTGTCATGCGGACTAAATGCAATATTTAAAAAAAATAATTTTAAAATTAAACATGTTGTACACCTTCAAAATGTTAAAATATGCGAATATTTCCATAATCGGATTTTTATCATGATTCAATATGTTTCTCAAACTCATATATTTACTATTCTCTATTACTCATATTGATACCGGCTTTGTATTATTCTCAAACATTTGAAAAATCCGTTAAACTTCCAATATGATGTCAGATTTTCTTTTTAATTCTCTAATGACGTGATATTAATCTGATTTGTGTACATACACATACTTATACTCCTTGTATTATTGAGAAATCTTTGAAAATTTCGTTTTATTACCACTATGACGTCAATCATTTTTATTTCATATTAATATTTTTTTTCAATTGGTGAAACTTTTTATTTCATTTTCATTTTTCACGTGAAAATCATCTGATAGAAAATTAATTATTGTAGAAAGAATTTCATCGTGGATTTTTAATTTTTGTCATCTGCTTATAACGAAAAATGTTTAAATTTAATAGGAGAAGGATGTTAGAATTTTGGTTTTTTATCTCTATTTATTAAAATAATACGAATTTTTCAAATTTTAATATTTTGAGCTCTTTATAGCTGGTATTCAGCTATATACACAAAGTTTCAACTCTGTAACTTACATAGTTTCTGAGAATAGCTCTGTGACAGACAGACAACGTAGCGGGAGTAATAGGGTTTCGTGAGATGAACGAAACCCTAAAAAATTAACTTTCGATTGAAATTAATTTGAAAACTGCCGCTTAATGTAACGACTTTTTAAATAATTTTCAAGCATGAAAAATTTTCAATTCTATCTTATGAATGACCACCAGTTTGCTTCAATAATGTAAAATAGCACATGGGAAAGTTGCCACAATTGAAAATAGATTTCCCTAACCATCATAAAAAGTGAATAATAATAATAATAATAAAAACAGTGATAAATCATAAGATAAGATTATTCATAAGATAGAGCATTTTTGTGCTAAAAAAAAAAAAAAAACTATTTTCAGTTTATGTTGAACATAAAATTGTTTTTGTTAAATTCGTTGATGTATATGTTCCATCAGATAGCAGAATATGCTAGGAATTGTATTTTTTTTATTGTTTTACATTTTATTTTTTTTACATCTTTACATAAAAATTGATTAGCTTAAGAAAATGGATGCGTTTTAGAAGATATGGATTTGAAACGGACAATGATTAAAGAGGACATTTTAAAACTTTTTATTTAAACACTTTAAAACTTTTTTTAACGTGGAAATTCGACGGTGCCTTTGGGTAGATGGAATGTACATGTACACGCGCATAGGAGCTCATTCGGTAGCATTATCACAGGGGGTGGGGGGGGGGGTTGTTTGCTTTATTTACTATGTTCTTTTATTTACTGAATAGGATATGAATGTAGGAATATACTATTTGTATATACTTCATAGGTCCATGAAATTTTTTTCTTCCCGTGGGGAATATGGCGGTAATGTCAAACTGATTTTCATTACATAGTTGTTTATGGATTGCTTGTTTGGAGTTTGCATCGGAAATAGTACTGTATTTGACTGAGTAAAAATCTTTTAAAATAAAATATTTGAAAGGCTGTTTAATACGTACCTCTTCTTAAATAATAAAGAAGCTTATTTTACTAATATTATTATGCTATTTTTTCCCGTCAAGTTTTGACGGGTTCATCTAGTTTTAATTAAATAATTTGTATTGATGAAAATATCACTATTTATATGTATTAGAACATTACATAAATATTACTACTTCAAATAAAAATATAAATTTTATGGCACAAAAATGAATTTTGTATATTATATTATACTGGCATGCTACGCCCGCTGCGCAATTTCTAAATGTACCTTATGTGGATCTTCACCTACAGATGTTACTTTAGTAAATATTTTCAAACGAACCTTGAAGCAAACGAATTATATCAATGGATTTGAGCATGTATTTAAAGCAATAGGGACTCACCTGGATTTTTTTTCAATATTGCTGTAAACGATGTGAACGACATCGCGTTATATTATATCATACATTGGACAAAATTTGGGCTAAAAGAAGCAACTCATTTAGTGATCATTTATAGTAGAGTTTGGTAGGGAAATGAGGCCATTATGAGATTATGACAACAGGAACTAAAATGTTCTCTAGTCAACATATTACTAAAAGAGAAAGCATTACAATGATTGCATAGATTGACCATTGAACTTAAATAATGTTCGGGTGATTCATTTTCGTCTGTAAGTTCTTGAATTCCGTCCCTCTTTCTTGTCGCCATGTGAGATTCTGGTAACGTAAGTACAATCTCACTCTATTTTACGTTATATTTCGCAATATACGTCCTCTTCTGGCAAGTCTACTACGGTTTTTCATCTTTCGATTCCAGCAGAGTAAATACAGAGAAAATTGTAATAAATTGTTTGCACATAAAGAACAGTGTTTAACTTTCTTATTTAAAAAAAAAGGTGAAACATAAAAAAGTGCATTTTTAAAGCTAAATATGAATAAAATTAAAATTACGCCATTTTCATTGTCTTTCCATTTTTCAGATCAGTTGCATTCGTATAACCGTTAATCTGAAAAAAAAAAAACCCAATGATTAACTCTGGTAGAAGAATAAACCTCTAGTTTGTATCCAATAAAATCTTCCTAATCTTCCATAATCTTGCCGCTATCCAAGTTTGACGTCAAACATTAGAACGCAGGATGTGCAAAAAAAACTAAAAAGAAATGACGAATCAAAAAGAGCATCGAAAATGTATTTGAGCAAACAATTTTTATTGCAAAATGTAGCCTTTTGTGATAGTAATAACGCATAAATGCACACATCTCCTTAAGAATATTCTTTGGTTCCTAACTTTTGAAACAGTGAATATTTCTATAAGTGGAATTGGCGATATATTAAAAAAATAATAAAATAAAAATAAAAGTATAGACAATATTCGGTGATCTAAGTTCGAGGCTATAAAAATAATATGTTTGGTGAAAACAAAGCGGAATGTTTCCGTAGTAAATTTTTAAATGTCTAACATTTAATTATTTTACAATATGTGTTTGAGTGGCAGACATTCACTAAAATTTAAATATTTGATCCCATATTCATAACAATAACTTCTATTTATATAATTTGCATTTGAATATAAAAATTTACTCCAAAAAAGATCTTGTATACACGAAAAAACACTATTATTGCTAATATCGCTCATGCTGATGTCACGCTTATGCATTTTTGGCTTAAAATCACATTGCTTGGCGACAAAAGTAAAATCAAAACCGTAAATAAACAAATAACATGTAACTGATAAATGCAGTCATTTTTACAATTACATCTGCTAGTTCCTCCTGTAAGACACGTGATAGGGGAGTTATATATAAAAAAATTAACAGAAAGAAAAAAAAAAGAAAAAAAAATACTCATATTTTATTAAATCCAATTATCAGATGCCTCTTTGTTAACCTGACGCGAATGATAAATCGTCAAATATTGACTTAATCTGAATTGCAATCTCATGCATTGCAAATATTTTTAAGTATTACAAACATTCCTTTGGGGTTTAAATTTAATATTTTTCCTCATTAAAACCGTTTTTTTCTTTCTTTTTCTTTTATTTTTTGCGGGGAGGAGGGGGGGGGGGATTTTTAATAAAATTAATAACATAATTTTTCTTTTATTTTTCTATGCGTTTGCATTTATTTCTGATATAGCTGTTTCAATGTTTTCGCCAACGATAATAGTCGCCAAAAATGACCTATGGTAACCTTATCGTCAAAAATAACAGAACTTTCCATCATAATTCTATAACTAATATACGTAGAACTATGTGTTATATACTAAAACCTTCCCTGAAAAATTATATATCCAACAGTGCAAGTTCAATCAAATTCCATTCAGCAGAAATCTAGTTATAAAGGAACGGAACGAAATTTCTGTTTGTGTTTTATATATAGCAAATGTTTTCTGTGATGCTGTTATGATCAGTTCAGGTAAGAATTTTTACTTGAAGATCGATTTTATTTATACTGTTCTTATTTATTTCTCACTACTGCTTTGTACTCTAATTTTTGTTTTTACCACTTTCGATCATAGTGCCCAAAAATGATCTCTTCTACTTTTGGAAAATTCAAAATTGAAAATATCTATTTAATTATTCAAAATTATATTTCAATCTATTTTAATATACCCTAATCCACTTTTCTATTTTTTCTTTTTTTCTATTTTTTTTCCTTTTTTCATAATAGCATGCAGAACCAAGAAAAGCTTTCCAATCACACTGTTTATCGGCGGCCATTTTCCCATATGGCGTTCATTAGCTACCTTGTAGACGGGGAGGCGGTAGCACAGACAATCACCTCATCGAGTTCACGGCTGAAATTCCCGAATTAGTTAAAACTTGATTCGCATATTAAAACACAATCGGTCTGCTAAGTCATATATTGGTGGAAAACACCCGAAAACCCGCATTTAGCAGTTAGCTCATAGGTTTACCATTGTGTGTTCCTGCTCCCAGGCCTCCATGTTTTCATACCTTTGGGTGCAGGAAAACACAATGGTAAACCTACGAGTCAACCGCTAAAATCGGGTTTTAAAGTGTTTTCCACCAAGATATGACTTGGCAGACCGATTGTGATTTAATATGCGAACCTAATTCTGGTTTTACCTAATTCTGGAATTTCAACCGTGAACTCGATGAGGTGATTATCTGTGCTGCCGGCTCCCGGTCTATTGGTTTTGAAAGTATCATGGATAAACGTCATTCTGATGTTGTCAAGGCTAACGAAAAAGACAGGCTACCGCGGTGCATTCCACTTATCTTTTTTTACAGACCGCTAGAGTGACGTGATGCTCTTTTCGTATGCTTGCATTGGTGCATTCGAGCATCACGTGACTCCGGCGGTCTGTAAAAAAAGATACGCGTAAAGCACCGCGGTAGCCTTTCTTTTTCGTTAGCCTCGTATGTTGTGGTGAATCCAAACAAATGTATGGTTTACCAAGTCCGCTGATATGAAACCACACGAGCCCCTGGCTCAACAACTATTAAAGAAATTAAAGGATTAATACATCACTATCCATGCATCGAAAATCAGCAGCAAAAAGAGTATAAATTTTTTCACGTTAGATGCCAAATAGATGCAGAGCTGTGTGAAATAAATAATTAATGATCAGTGTTTGCAAAAAAAAAAAAAAAAAAAAAAAAATCATTGATTGTATGATTTATTAATATTTTTTAAATATATAATTTCATAAATAAAAACGTTTGTTTGGCAATCAATTAGTAAAATTACTTTTTTAATAACTAACAGATTGTTTTAAAATATGTTTTTAGTTAAATTATTGTGCTGATATTTTCATTAATTTAATAGAAAATATACTGTCTAAAAGTATTGAAATATTTAATAAAAAATATCTTTTAAAATTTAATACTTAAAGGAAAGATAGCAATCTCAAAATAGTCAAAATATCGATTCTTTTATTATTAGCTCAAATTATAGATCTAACCATTTTGTACACGTGGTTAAAATGTGAAAACTGTATCTTTAATATTATCATATATGCAATATATACAGGATTGCAGATCAAGGGGTTCCTTTTTCCCAAATGAAAACTTTAACTGTTTTTTTTCTCAATATTCATTTTTTGTTCAATTTAATGATTTTAAAATATTAAGTTATTTTTACTGTCTGCATTTGAGATAGAGTTTTATAATTTTTGCCGCTTGTTCTTTATTATGTACTAGCTGATCCGTCCGGCGTTGCCCGGACCTGGGTTAATAACCTTAAACAAAGTACAGGTTTGTATGATTTTATATCTTTCACTCGATTTTGCATAAATTTATATTTTTAAATGAAAAATTTGCGGAAAAATATTGATATTTAGTGGTAAAAGAGCTCGTAAGAAGACAATTTCTTATTTTTTCACGCAGGGTCGTTTCATAGTTTAAAAAAAAGACAGTTCTTGTTGTCCAAACTCTCTGAAATGTTTATAGGTTTTAAATATAACGGTTTTACTGCCTGTGTAAAAATTTCATAAAAAAATATTGTTGTCTAATTGTAAAAAGAATTATGTTTTTTTTTCGCTTTTTTTTTGTTGTTGTTTCGGGTCTTTTAACATAACAACAACAACAACAAAAAGTTCTCATCTCCCAAACTCTGTGAAATTTTAATCGGTTATATAAATATAACTGCATCCAAGCTCTCTTTATAATTTCGTGAAAAAATATGCATATTTAGTAGTGAAAACATGAGCCGAAGCCGAGTGATTCGGCGTCAAAACAGCCCGAGTTTTTCCGTTTTCTTCGAAAATTTCTCAGATTTTATTTTTTTAAATACCTCTACTCGTCCGAACATTTCGAAATTTTTGTAGGTGATGTAAACCTGGTCTGCCGAGAAGATCTAAAAATATTGTGTCGAATTACGGACGTTTAGTTACGTTTAGCGTAGAAAAAATATCACCTCCGGGAGTCGCGAAGTGACATGCGATCGCTAATACTTTTGAAAGGGTTAAAATTGGAATTGTTTAAAACCAATTACACCGTTGAAAAGAAAAAAAATCTTATCTTTAAGAACATATTTTTTGTTTGTCGGTATCTTTAAAATTGCGGTCTGGGGTAGCGTTTCCGTAAAGGGGAAATCTTCAACCGTGAAAACGGCCCTATTTGAAAATTTTTTCAAAGTGTTAATAACAATATTATTTTAAACCTATTGTGGCATTTAAGACGTAAAATTATGAACTTTAAGAATATGTCTTTTGTTTTTCCGTATACCAAGTAGTTTAGCCGATCGAGGTTAAAACAAAAGGCCAAAAAAAGCCAGCATTTGGTCACCCTTCATTTCCGCTAGAAAATCAGGTTCTGATCGTGCGCGCGCGCGTCTTCTAATTTTTGGAAAAAAAAATATAACTTTTTTGATGAGTTTTTAATTAATATATTGACTAATTATTAAACAATTAAAAATCTGAGCCTCAGGGGCATCAGGACCTGCCTTGGACTATCCTCACCCAAATTTTTAGATCTTAGATGCGGTGGATTGCGCTAGCCATCGCGAACAGACACACACAGAAGAGAGCAAAACGTTCTTTTATTAATATAGATGTGCTAAAACTGCGCATTGGATTAGTATTATGAATTTTATTTTTGTTTTATATAAATAAAATTATATGAAGAAGCGTTAAATTTCCTCGTTCTTCACTATAGATGATAAAAAAAAATATATTAAATCTAATATTAGTTGTATCTAAACATCCCTGTAAAGTGTTGTGCAACAATTGCCAATACTTGAAAAAGTAGTAGAAATTTACAAATATTAAATTTATTTTAATTTTTTAAACATTTTAACTAAATGTGTGGCTTAAAAATGTTTTTTTTTTTTTCAAAATGGTCCTTTAATTTACTATTAAAATACAATGCAGTAACAATTTTTATCAACATTCTTAAAATTAAAAATAATATTAGGCCGGGAGGCGGCAGCACAGACAATCACCTCATCGAGTTCACGGCTGAAATTCCAGAATTAGTTAAAACTCGATTCGCATATTAAAACACAATCGGTCTGCCAAGTCATATCTTGTTGGAAAACACTTTAAAACCCGATTTTAGCGGTTGACTCGTTGGTTTACTATTGTGTTTTCCTGCACCCAAATGTATGAAAACATGGAGGACTGGGGGCAGGAACACACAAGAGCAAACCTACCAGCCAACCACTAAAATCGGGTTTTCGGGTGTTTTCCATCAATATATGACTTGGCAGACCAATTGCGTTTTAATATGCGAATCAAGTTTTAACTAATTCTGGAATTTCAGCCGTGAACTCGATGAGGTGACTGTCTGTGCTGCCGCCTCCCGGTCTATATTGAGAAAGTACCATCTCATCAAAAAGTCACCTGTAAAAAATGCAGCCAAGTCTCGTAACTCATTTACCGTAAAAAGTAGTGAGATCGTATAAAGCCAAGTTTAACTATCCTATTAACTCTGAAATTTTCATTCACAAATCACTCCTAGTCTCTACATCTTTAGTTAATTATTATTTTGTGACTTGGCAATTACGCAGCACAGGGAAGTTATTACACCTTAATATGTTATAGTATTATTTGATTAAGACTAACTATATACATCACATTCTCGTGCTACGAAATTTTCAAGTCACAAAATAATAATTAACGAAAGATGTAGAGACTAGGAGTGATTTGTGAATGAAAATTTCACAGTGAATAAGATAGTTAAACTTTGCTTTATACGATCTCAGTACTTTTTACGGTAAATGAGTTACGAGACTTGGCTGCATTTTTTACAGGTGACTTTTTGATGAGATTTCACTTCTTTTTGTAAGTAATCCTCCTTTTCTTGATTTTGGGCTCTTTTTGGAGATCATCCACTGATTTTCGACGAAGTTACCTTAAAGGAATTTCAGGTAACTAGGCAAGCACTAAGTTATGGGAGGGGGGAGTCAAAAGTACTCTCAACTGCTTCCAGGAAAGGTGCTATCCATCTGAGATATTACTCGCTGCCTAGATACTTGATATTTAGCACAAAAGTAATGTTTAGGATAAAAAGAAAGCTAAAATTAAAATTTTCGGAAATTTTCAATATATCAAACTATATTTGATTTTTCAAAGTTTTTTTTTTGGGGGGGGGGGGATTTAATTTTTTTTTTAGTTTTGTATCCTAAACCCTACCTTTCTGCCAAATGTCAAGCTGATAGGACTACCAAATCGAATTATATTCAAACCTTCGACTATTTATATATTTATTGATTTTTCGATTTTACTTCTAAGTTTCCTGATTGTCATGCCAATATATTAATTCTTTGATCCGTCTTCTTAGGATCATTTAGGTTCAATTTAAAGATAAATCAAGATAATCTTAGAGTCACCATGATTTTATTTAGAAAGGACTATCAAGCCATAACCAGCCAGTAATGTCGGGAGGAGAGGGGGAGCTGTGAAGATTTTTTTGGTGCTAACATCATTTAACAATCCATATTTCATATGCAAATTAAATAGAGTATAACCTGTGAAAGAAAACAAATATCTCAGATCCAAAGGTTGGAGTACCATAGTTGAGATTTTCTCCAACAGAGCGAAAATATGCACTTTCCTCTGTTCATGAAAACAAATATGTCTATAGACCGGGAGGCGGTAGCACAGACAATCACCTCATCGAGTTCACGGCTGAAATTCCAGAATTAGGTAAAACTGGATTCGCACATTAAAACGCAATCGGTCTGCCAAGTCATATGGAAGGATATTGGTGGAAAACACCCGAAAACTCGAATTTAGCGGTTGGCTCGTAGGTTTACCATTGTGTGTTCCTGCTCTCAGGCCTCCATGTTTTCATACATTTGGATGCAGGAAAACGCAATGGTAAACCTACGAGTCAACCGCTAAAATCGGGTTTTAAAGTGTTTTCCACCAAGATATGACTTGACAGACCGATTGTGTTTTAATATGCGAATCGAGTTTTAACTAATTCTGGAATTTCAACCGTGAACTCGATGAGGTGATTGTCTGTGCTGCCGGCTCCCGGTCTACTATAAAGGAACCACCCATAACGTAGCCGGTCTATAGCAGAACTTTTCTATACCGAAATTCGTAAACAAAAAGAAAAAACAGCATAATCCGGGAAAAAAACATAAAACAATTACGGGCGTTGTACTAGCTAATAGGAGAATTATCTTAAAACTCATGTTTCTAGAACTACAAAATCGAATTGTTTTCGAAGTTTCCATTTATTACAGATATTTCGATTTTTCGATTTTATTTTCGAATTTTACAAATTTTTAAAAGTTTCTTTTTGAATCGTAAATATTACCTTTACACAGACCTGCCAAGTCTCCGGCTTTTTGGATACCAGTATTTTAGTACAGAAAAATTTGTTTTATTTAATTGACGCATTCTGTGGTTTGAAAGAACAACATTTTTCTCTAAACAATTACTGGTGTACAAAAATCCGGAGACTTGGCAACTCTGCCTTTACACTATATTTTAAGTCTCTAACAAGATCGAATTATTTTCAATTTTTTTCGAATTTTCCGGATTTTTTAACTTTCCCTTATTTTGTATCCTAAATACTACATTTATTCCGAATTCGAGGTTTCTAGCGCTACAAAATCGGATGATTTTCAAATTTTTGATGTTTTTCGATTTTTTCGATTTTTTGTTTTGATTTTCGATTTTTATTGTGTTTTTGATATATTTTTTTTTCTGAATTCTAAACACTACCTTTACACCAAATTTTAAGTTTCTTCGACTACAAGATCGTATTATTTTCAATTTTCAATTTTGTTGGAATTTGTTGAATTTTCTGGATTTTATAATTTTTTCTTTCTTTGTAGCCTAAACACTACCTTTATTCCAAATTTCAAGTTTCTAGGCCTACGGGATCCACCTAATCATTTTGATGACGCATGAGTGAGTGAGTGAGTGAGTGACAAAAAATCGAAACTTTCAGTTGATATATCGTTTGCACTAGAAAAGACAGAAATGTGAAATTTTAAATTTTGTTCTTATTTGCCACATACTATATATAAACGAAGTTTCGGGTTTTTAGGATACACCAGTTCAAAGCTATGGGTAGGTCAAAAGTGCCCTGAGTTGCTTCCAGAAAAGGATGCTTACGGCTGTGCTCTCTCGACTTGGCGGAGCCACTACCGTGCCTCCAGACACAAAATTAAAATTTCAGGAAAATTCCAACAAATCAATCTTTTTTCAATTTTTTTTTCGATTTTTTCAAATTTTCGAAGTTTATTTGTTAATTTTCTGTATTTTGTAATTTTTTTTCTATCCTAAGTACTACCTATATTCCAGATTTCAAATTTCTAATTGTACAAAATCGAATTATTTTCAAATTTTCGATGTTTTTTGATTTTTCGATTTTTTAATTTTATTTTCGGTTTTTATTGTGTTTTTAATTTTTCCTTATTCTGAATTCCAAACACTACCTTTACGCCGAATTTTAAGTTTCTAAGGTTAAAAGATCAAATTATTTTCAGTTTTAAATTTTTTTTTTCGAATTTTTCGAATTTTCTGGATTTTTAAAATTTTTTCTTGTTTTGTATCCTAAATACTACATTTATTCCAAATTTCAAGTTTCTAGCGCTACAAAATCGAATTATTTTTAAATTTTCGATATGTTTCGATTTCTCCGATTTTTAAATTTTATTTCCGATTTTTAATGTGTTTTTAATTTTTCCTTATTCTGAATTTCAAACACTACCTTTACGCCGAATTTTAAGTTTCTAAGGTTAAAAGATAAAATTATTTTCATTATTTTCAATTTTTTTCGAATTTTTGAATTTTTTTTTCGAATTTTCTGGATTTGTTTTTTTTTAAATTTTTTTGTATCCTAAATACTACTTTTATTCCAAATTTCATGTTTCTAGCGATATAAAATCGAATTGTTTTCAAATTTTCGTTGTTTTTTGATTTTTTAATTTAATTTTCGATTTTTATTGTGTTTTTAATTTTTTCTTATTCTGAATTCCAAACACTACCTTTACGCCGAATTTTAAGTTTATAATGCTAAAAGATCAAATTATTTTCAGTTTTTAAATTTTTTTCGAATTTTTCGAATTTTCTGGGGTTTTTTTTAATTTTTTCTTTTTCTGTATCCTAAATACTACCTTTATTCCAAATTTGAAGTTTCTAGCGCAACAAAATCGGATTGTCTTCAAATTTTCGTTTTTTTTTTTCAATTTTTTCGATTTCTTCAATTTTGCTTTCGATTTTTTTGGTGTTTTTGATGTTTTTTTTTTTTTTTTTTTTTTCTGGATGCTAAACACTACATGCACACCAAATTTTAAGTTTCTAAGACTACAAGATCGTATTATTTTCAATTTTCAATTTTGATGGAATTTGTTGAATTTTCAAATGTTTTTTTTTTTCGAATTTTCCGGATTTTGTAATTTTTCCTTTCTTTGTATCCTAAACACTACCCTTTTTCCAAAAGTCAAGTTTCTAGGGCTACGGGATCTACCTAATCTTTTTGATGACGCGTGAATGAGAGAGTGAGTGACAAAAAATCGAATGTTTGAGTTCATATATCGTCTGAACTAGAAAAGACAGAAACTTGTAATTTTAAATTTTGGTTCTGTGTGCCAAATACTCTAGGAAAACGAAGTTCTGGGTTTTTGGGAAACTCCAGCGCAGAGATATGGGGGGTTCAAAAGTGCCCTAAGTTGCTTCCAGAAAGATCAAGTATGGGTAAAATCGGGTTGCGTGGCCGGATGCAATATACGTAGTTCCCAACCCGATACAGGAGTCTAATATGAATGTTTCATGCAGAAGAAATACAGTCGAACCGTCCCAAGTCAGGTGACTAAGGTTCTACTCGAACCTGACCCAAGAAGGTTCGCTGTATTTTTTCTGCATATCGGGTTCATATTAGATATTCCTGCATCGGATTGGGGAACTATATTCGCAGGATGCAGGATTCTAATACAAAATCGATCGGCAAGGAAAACAGGTGACCTGAACGCGTTAGGTTAGGGTAAAATCTAGTTATGTGACTACATCCGTTTCAAAATTGCATTACCCGACCTAAAAAAGGATTCAGATTCAAACCCGAGCTCAATTAAAGTAAATAAATAAAATAAAATAAATAAATAAAATAAAATAAATAAATAAAATAAAATAAATAAATAAAACACAGTCAACCGGGTCGTGCTGGGTACGGGTAAAATCTGGTTATCCGCTCTAATGCAGGATTCTAAATCGAACTCGACTTTTTCAGTAAAACAATTCAGGTCGAACTGACCCAGGTCGTGTTGACACCAAAGTTGGCGGATTTCTAATTTGAATCCAACCGGCTGAAAAAAACCCACCCCAACTTTTTTGTGACAGATTCGGGTAAACTCTGGTGACCTTATCCGATGCAGGATCATCACAAATGTCTCATTTTCCACATTGAAGTCGCACGGTAACTTCAGAAAATGATCACAGCCTGTCGCCACAGAAAAGCTAAAAAACAGCTATAACGACTTCACACCCACGTCATGTGGCCGATCACAAAGCCGTAGTGTAACGTTATTGTGAAGTCACCTTGACGTCAAAATGTTTTACTGGAAGTAATTTCGCTATATGCCGTTAATTTATGCCTTTTTAAAATATGGTATAAAACACTCTCCTAAACTTACAACTCACATCTATACCAAGTTGATTCACTACATTTTCAGAATTTTTATGTTTTAACTCTGGACAATCCGGCCTAATGTACTAGCACGATTACAGGCAAAACAGGCAATAAGTTTTTTTCCTATCAAATTTATCCTTATAATTTCAATTCTTAGGCACATGATCTCTTTTTAGGGTTTCGTTCATCTCACGAAACCCTATTCGTCTCGCTACGTTATCTGTCCGTCACAGAGCCGGTTCTCAGAAACTATATAACTTACAGACATGAAATTTTGTGTACTTATAGCTGAATACCTACTATGAAACTGAAAAACATAACATTTTGAAAAAATCGTATTATTTTAATATAGAGAGATAAAAAACCAAAAATCTAACAGCCTTATCCTATGAAATTTAAACATTTTTCGTTATAACCATTGCCAATAATTAAAAATCCACATTAAAATTCTTTTTACAATAATTAATTTTCTATTGAAAGATTTCCACGTGAAAAATGAAAATGAAATAAAAAGTTTCACCAATTGTAAAAAAGATTAATATAACGTCATATTGGTAATAAAAAGGAAATTTTCAAAGATTTCTCAATAATACAAGGAGTATGAGTATGTGTAAGTACAGAAAGCAGGTTACTATGCAGGTTACTACTGCATATACTACTGCATATACTACTGCATATACATTAGATAATTAAAAATAAATTAATCTGACGTTATATTGGAAGTTTAACGGACTTTTTCAAATATTTGAGAATAATACAAAGAGAGTATCAATATGAGTAATAGAGAAAGCAAGTAGATATGACGTCAACAAGTGACCGTCATATGAGTTTGAAGAACGTATTGAATCATGATAAAAACCCGATTATGGAAATATTGGCATATTTTAACATTTTGAAGGTCTCTGTACAACATGCTTAATTTTGAAATTGATTTTTTGTTAAATATCGCATTTAGTCCACATGACAGATATTATTATGACAGCGGGCTTCATCCGCTATCGGACCGGTTCAGATTTTCGAAAAAAAACGAGAAAATTAGACCAGTTAAATTTTTACTTTATAAAAAACATAACTTATTTTTTTTTTTATTTTATTTTTTTTTTGAAAATGAAATTTATTTGGATTTATTAAAGAAAGGATAAAGTGTTTTGAAAGGAGTATTAAACGAAACCCTTTGTACGATCTTCGATCACACTTACTCATTTGTTTCAGCTCCTTCTGACTTACATGCCTGCTCATCTTTATTTTTAGAACTATCCTGCCCATTCCTATCCTTACCAAACAACTTATTATTCCAGATTTTATTATCCATTTTCCTAACATTCCTTCTCACGTTTTTATATTTATTACACTTTTCTTCTAAATAGGATCTCATCCCATTCACCTAAGAAGTTATCTTTAATTTCGAAAGAGACGTTTGTTTCACTTGCTCTGTGAGCACAAGTTCTTTAAGTGTTTAATAGTCATTTACTTCAACAGTTTCTAACCAGTTATCTAAATACCCTTTGAATTCATACACAAGTTCAGACAGAAGAGCACCTGTCTTTTTTTGATGATCCTCAAATTTAGTTTTCAGGATTCCTGCTCCTTATCAAAACTTTTTCAACAAAACACTTTCGAAATGCTGATAATCACCCCTTTTCTCCAGCAGTTCTTTTTCAATTTAGTATCTCCGCTACATCTAGATAGCGGTAACAAGAGTATAAGCTGCGATACAGATTTTGATTAATCTAAATCCTCTTTTAAGGTCTGACTCTCAAAAATCATAAACTAGTCGTTGGAGGATACCGTAATACTTCACCATCATTGATATGCATAATATAAAATATGAAAATAAAACATTTGTAAACTATTTATAAAATGCATTGCAATTCGAATAAAATCGTGGCTTAATGACGGCATAAACTTTAAATGCTCTATTACTGAATTGCATAAAAGAAACATATCATATTAACTAACGGTTTATTGCGTCTGATTTCCAATTAAAATATATCTTTGAATTGAAATTTGGATGAAATACAGGGTCCTGAAAAATAGAAGAGTGTGGTAAAAAGGATTACCACACACAAATATCTCGGTAATTAATTATCCGATCGACTTCATGCTTATGCAAAACAAAATTTGTTTTTTTTTTTTATTGTCTTTTATATTCATTCCTTGAAATAAACAATTTCGAAAATTTTTATATACCTTTTATCAGAACGAATATTTCAAGAGGCCGAAAAAAATAGTTCCGGATAATCGAGGTTACTGAAATTCAATAAGCTTCTTTCCATTATTACATACTAAGTACATACCAAATTTCAAGTCTCTATCTCAATTTGTTCGGGAGATAGAGCGTTTACAGACACACAGACGGACGGCAAAAATTTTTTCCGTAAAATATGTTTTTTGGAATCTCCAGTGTCTGAAACGTGCAAATCCGTCATTTTTTTTTCGATTTTTAAAACGATTATAAGACTTACCCTATACTACGTATGATGGGTAAGTAAAAACAAAGTAATATCAATCGAATTAGGGTCAAATTTTAGGACTTCACTGTTTCTTTTTACTTTCTGCCGTTATAGAAACAGTGAAAACTAAAGAGCTCTGCATTGTTTTGTATTCTCGCCTTCTTTAACTCCAACTGTCTATCTTTCTCTTTTTCTGCCAATCTATCTAATTTTTCCTGTTCTTTAAATTGTTATTGTTTGTCTGATAATTTATCTAATTTTTCCTGCTGTGCTAATTTTTCCAACCTTGCCTGCTCTCGCTCTTAGCGTCATAATTTTTCAGTTCTACTCTCTGCCTCTTGCTCTCAAGCAAGAGCCATTTGTTCATTGCAGGCTGAGACACCCAAAATCGTCAGAATCATCGGCACTTTTTTACTCTCAGCAGTCTTATGTTTATTAAAAAAAGTTGCCATAGTTAAATATCTATTGCCATATCTCACCATATAAAATACAAATACAAAGTATCACAAAAATTTTCCTCAACTCAAATACCAATAAAATACAAAAGAAAACAAGGATGTAATTATTCGAAACTGAGTAACCTTCTATATAAACAATTAGAAACTATACAAGGCCTAACCAATAAGTACACATAAAAATAATACATAGTAAAATACGCAGTACGTTAATTTACATTCCTAAGCAATTCTGCTCTAATGCACTACCAAAATTTAACAAATTTCCTCTACTAATAAGATAAATTATATTAATAAAGGATAAATGAATTTTCCACAAAATAAACAAATGCATTTACTCAGTAAACTAAAATTAAGTCGCATTACCACGCCCCACAACACGTGCAATCAAAATGAATTCTCCCTCTATACAAATCACTAAAATTTATACATAAAATACTTAATCCTCTACATCTACAATTAACATTTACTAGAGAAATTAGAAAACAAAAACAATTACAAATACATTACCCGTAAGCATGAACCTTCAAATACAATTTTAAACCCTATTCCTAGCAAAAAAATAATTATACTAAATTTATAAATGCAAAACTGGGACCTCCCAACTTTTAGTATGCAAGAAAAATAGAGGGACTTACCATTCGATGCTTGACTTTTATGGTGGGGTATTTTTATATTCTTCTGATCACTACAGGCACCCACTTTCCGGGTTGTGCTTGCTGAAACCCCCCTAAGCCACGGTAAAATTCCTTGACGTGGTGCAATGATTGGACGGCAGCTATACTCCTGGTCATAGGATTTCTTTTTTACAAGTACCTACAATTCAGGAATGCAGTACTCCCGATCCTTGGTATCACATGAAAAATTCTGATTATCAAAACCACAGCAACTGAAAGCAAAGTCCTCAATCATGTAGCATATGCTAACACATAAAATTTCATGGACGCCCTTCTCACAAATTTAACTTAGAAGGGGCTGAGGATTCGCGGAACAAATTCATCTAGTTCCTATATCTACACCAAGCTGTCACCATTATCATTAAGCTGTGACTTGGCTCTAAGTTTGGTAGGGTTTAGACTTTAGTGCCAATTGTACATACGAAAAAACACTACAGATAAAACCAGAATTGAATATGAATTTAATTTTATTAAAAGTATTTAAAACATATGTGGAAATTTTAGATCATATAAAACAATTTTTAACTCGTGAATATCCAGAATTCACATCCCAACGTTATTGTCTCAACACGTGAGTTGCACACACTATCGCTTCATTGACTCCTGAGATACACAGACAACCCCTCGCAATCTTCTTCCTCTGTTCAGTGGGGAAAAACCATATCAGCTTATCCCTCGGGAAATTCACTCCCTTCTATTAGGGAACATGTAGAATTTTCCGTTTTCTGCATGTTAAAAGATTGTCTCTCAGACAGTGCAAACCTTTATACGAGGACTTTACCGATTGTAATAATTGTGTTAAAATTAATATAGTGCAATCATTGTTTCACTCAGTTCGTAGACGATGCTACAACGTTATGAATTGGAATAAAAACTGTAATGAGCTTCTCCTCAAACTATTATTGAAAAATACTGCGCTAAAATACAATATTTTCTTTCCATCTCAATATTAGTGCTCGAATGGGAAGTAGAGAAACGTTTCATAAGCTTGCCAAAAGGTAGCAGAAATATCCACAAAAGTTAATAAAGGAGACGGATGTAGACGACTCGACGGTACGGATTTTAGGCATTTTACTCTGCTCCAAATGAAGATAAAAATTAGAAGAATTTCGATTATATTTAAAAAAAAAAGCTATCTAATTAATATTACATTAAAGAGAGCCTCAGGATGCAAAATCGGCCATCTTTGATTATTATGTTTTATTATTTTTTACTAAAATTTGGAATAGATTAATTATTAAAATTAAATAATTAAAATTTGGAATATTTACAATAAATTGTGACAAGCCATCGTATGTAATAAAAATAAAATTTAGTGTTGAGTTCTCTTTTGCGGTATTTAACTGTAAAGTAACCATTCAGATGCCAAATATCCCACCCATGGCGAAAATGATAGTACTGTATCGGCGTCTCGTAATTAGTCAATATTTGATCTCGTAAACATTTTGAATATGATCTGATTTTATTTAGTACAGTAGATTTCCGATTATTCGACACACATGGAACTAAGTTTATGACGCATAATTGATATGTTCGGATAAATGGCAGGACATATTAAAAAAACTATACAATATTCTTTAAATACTATAGGCGATTTGTCCGACCTTATCTGTTATGCGTCATAATTTTAGTTCAATGTGTGTCAGATAATCAGGAGTAGACGGTATTTAAAACTTT
This sequence comes from Maratus michaelseni, assembly GCA_963931845.1. Classification (NCBI taxonomy): domain Eukaryota; kingdom Metazoa; phylum Arthropoda; class Arachnida; order Araneae; family Salticidae; genus Maratus; species Maratus michaelseni. Next base: position 269,776,480 of record OZ007593.1, read on the forward strand.
CAATTTGCAGCTGTTTTTTCAGATTACATGCACAGATACTCCAAAACTGTTTACTTTTTGTGGAAACTTTTTATTATATCAGAGGAGCTTTAGAGGTAGCTCTCTAGAATATTCACTATCTTAAATCATTTATCTAAAGAAATTGAAATATTGATTGTGTAGGGTGATGACCAGAGTTCGACAAATGCAGGTCGCCACCGGTGACCAAAATATCTTATATGGCGAGTATGTTTTTGGTACATCCTCTCAACTTTGGTGCCATCTTCTCAATGTTTTTTTTCTTTATTTCCTTTCACCTTTTTTTTTTACACCATTTTCGTGTAAAATCGATATAAGGAATTAGCGCAAACGACATTTTTCTTTCTCCCCGTGCGTGACAGGCAGCGATCTCCCTCTTCTGTTGTACGGAAGAACCGAGTTTAAATGGCATTTTCTCTCTCATGCATGGGAATATAATAGATTAAATTTATTTTTCTTTAAATAGTCCTAGTTGGGTTACCCGCAACCAATATCAGCCCAATGAATTTGGCACAGACTGCAGATATTATAAAAGTGGAGTCCTGCATGGGTCGGGTTATACCTCCACCAGAACCCGACATACTCTGACGTGAACCCAACCGGAAATTTGAAATAAAAGAAAATTAATAGATATTTTAAAGCACTTATGGATAAACAGTCTACAGTTCTATTTTTAATATGAATTCTATCCCTTATGTCGAAAATTAATGTATATATACTCATTCATAGTCAAAGATATAGCTTCTTCATCTGAAACAATATTTCGTTTTTTCTTTAAAAAAAAAACGGGTTAATTCAAACCCAACGCGCAAAAATCGAAACCTAATCCAAACCGCAAACAATTAATGCCAACCCGACTCGTAAAAAAAGAAGAAAAAGCGGCGATCCGATACGAACTCGAGTTCAGATCGGGTAGAGTTATATCTGGCCCGAACCGCAATATCTATTTAAAGTCAGCTCACAAACCAAGTCGAACCCCACAAAAAAATTTCGCTGACCCATATCCGAGAAAAAAAAAACGTCAATCCGAAATCCAACCCGAACCGAAATGTTCCACCCTGAACATGATCCGAAAACTGCAATCAAAGAAAAATAATCCACAATTTAATGTAATTATGAAAAAATAATCTGTTATGATAGCTATAATATAAAATTTATCTTTTATGTCAAAAAATAACACGTAAAGAATCATTAATATTGAAATATGTATTTTAGGTAGCTTTCAATACAAAAAGTCCTTCCGGCCTGTACCGGGAGGAAAAGGTAGCTTTCCTATATCTTCGTTTTAAAATTTTAGCTAATGTTACACGAAAACAGCAACTTAAAATGCGAATAAAACGTTTACAAAAGATTCATTAATACTGAATTTGAATAAGAAATTCGCCAAATTATTGAGCAATAGCCAAATTGGCTTCATTTATGAAGACATATTTTGGTCGCCAAATTTGGCGATATTTCGCCAAATGTCGCCAAGTTTGGCGAGAATTTGGCGCTAACGGATATGAATATATAGTTTTATGCGTTTGATTGGGAAAATTATTACAACAATGAAAATTTTTGTAATGTGCTGTCTTGTTTCAAAATGTCAGACACCCTAGAATTTCAAACTGCTCTATCTCAGCCGTTTTTTAAGATAGAGGTAAAACAAAAAATGCTCTGGAATCCTCGTTTCAAGGACTAACACTGAATTAAAAAATAAATTTGAATTTTTAACTTTTTTGTATATTTATTTTAGTTTTAAATTTTTGATTGGCCGCCATCTTGAAACAAAATGGCGGACCAAGTTGTCCAACGAACTCGGTCGAGACATTGGTGAGATTAATACACACAATTAGTTTCATCAAAATTGATTTATAAATACGAGCGTTATCGTATGACATAGGTCAGATATATATATATATATATATATATATATATCTAGATATATATATATATAAATCAACATTTGAACGGAGGGTGGTTTTGGGGTCTGGGGGCCGTGATCGGTGAAAATATATCGAAATTTTCCGGAACTGCTTTCCTCCGAACGGCTGCAATAGGTAGCTTTATACTTTTTTGTATTGAAAGCTACCTAAAATGTATAAAGCTACCTATTGCAGCCGTTCGGAGGAAAGCAGTTCCGGAAAATTTCGATATATTTCCACCGATCATGACCCCCAGACCCCAAAACCACCCTCCGTTCAAATGTTGATTTATATATATATATATATATCCATATATATATATATATATATATATATATATATATATATGACCTATGTCATACGATAACGCTCGTATTTATAAATCGATTTTGATGAAACTAATTGTGTGTATTAAGGTCACCAATGTCTCGACCGAGTTCGTTGGCCAGCGTGGTCCGCCCTTTTGTTTCAAGATGGCGGCCATTTAAAAATTTAAAACTAAAATAAATATACAAAAAAAATATAAATTCAAATTTATTTTTTAATTACGTGTTAGGCCTTGCTACAAGGATTCCAGAACATTTTTTGGTTTACCTCTATCTTAAAAAATGGCTGAGATAGAGCAGTTTGAAATTCTATTGTGGCTGACATTTTGAAACAAAACAGCACATTAACGCGATTACTCGCAAATTATTTTCTTTCATTGTTGTAATAATTTTCCCATACGCATAAAACTATATATTCATATACGTTAGCGCCAAAATTTGCGACATTGGCGGCAAAATTGGCGACAAAATTAGCAAAATTTGTGACATTTGGCGAAATATCGCCAAATTTGGAGACCAAATTAAGTCTTTATAAATGAAGCCAATTTGGCTATTTTTCAATAATTTGGCGAAATTCTTATTCAAATTCAGTATTAACGAATCTTTTATAAACGTTTCTTTGCATTTTAACTTGCTGTTTTCGTGTAACATTAGCTAAAATTTTAAAACGAAGATATAGGAAAGCTACCTTTTCCTCCCGGTACAGGCTGGAAGGACTTTTTTGGTTTAAAACTGAGTATTCCGAACTTCCTTTTCAAAGATCGGGTTAACTCGAACTCAACTCGCAAGAATTAAACTCAACCTGAATACGAAACAATTAGTTAACCCGACCTGCAACGAAAAAAATTAGCGCCAACCTGACACAACCCAAACCACTGGTCGTATCTGGTGCAGGTAAAATCAGGTTACCCAATCCGATCCAGGACTCTAACCCGATCCAAAACCGCTGGTTGAGTGGGATCGTGTGAAATCAGGTCACTCGACACTTCGAGCTTTGCGACAGGTTTGCCATATCTCCATGCACGTGTTTGTCTACACACGAGAAGCGAAGCAACTCAGTTGCACTTGAATGCACTGAACGCATTTTCGTGACTGGTTTCGTCACGATGGTAAAGTAAGGTATGCGACAGGTACTCAGTCGTAAAAGCTGGGAGTTTTAAAGGAATTGAAACTGAACGCATTGAAACATGGTTTCATTTGAACGCATTTTGTGACAAATATTGTTACAATGGTAAGGTAAGCGACGGTTACTAAGTCCTACATACTGGGAGTTGAAGGCATTATTGATAAGGTTACAGTGATGTTTTCCGGAGGAGGACCGGAAGCTTGGCAGAGGATGCCGTAGCGGCCGGTTTCAATGCGATTTGGCCAAAGCGGGGTTTGCGAAGGGGGCAACTATGTCCCTCCAGGTGATTTTGACTCAACCCGATTGTAACGACCACTGGCAGATAAGAATACCGAATAATGTAGCTTAAGCTACGGCTGGGAGTTGTGAAGTATGTTTTCTGCGTGTGAAATAATGTGCATTGAAATGTAGTTGTTGTGAAGTAATGTGAGGTTAGATGTATTTATATGTTGTGAAGTATGAACACATCCACGGCGAAATCACATAGCACCCAACTCTCACGAAAGCATTGGAGACAGTGTGGAATGGCGAGAGTGAGACACCGTCCAGATCTGCGAAGGCTTGTAGTAAGGAGGTTGCAAGGAGTTGCGTAGCAACTCTAAGGATGGGTATTTTACATGCCAAGTATGAAGCCTTACCACAGGTGGGATGGTAACCTCCCAGATCGGCAGAGTTGTAAGGGCAAAATGCCAAAGCCGAGGGAGGGGCGAGAGTTGTCATGCCGACCAAAGAGGAAGGACTATCTTTACTTTTTTGGCGGGTTTCAATGTGGTGGCAGACCAAGTGTCTAAGTACACGACTGATATTAGGAATAACTTGTGATGTCCCTTGGTGGATATAGGCAGTACTATTAGTTTTACTCTACCCGATGCAGGAGTCTTTAAGGAATCAATAGCATCAATCCTTATATATTAAAGCAACAAGAGAAAAATTTCAGCTCAAAATCGATCTTTCTGCGCATGATTAACATTTTTTGATGAGCGTTGAATAAAGGAGGTAATAGAATTAACAAGAATCAAGAGGGCTGAGGAAAGAATAGTTCACCTATTGACTTACTGCTCACAACCTTAGCACTCCTTCTACGACTTCTACTTTATCTACTCCTTCCCTGAGCGCATTGATCGTGATCGCTGAACCTTCTTCCACGTGCTTTGTGTGACAGTGGGGTTTACAATGAGAACCCCATTCGTTTGTGTTCAATCGGTAAGGGGGACAGAAACTACATTTCTTTATACTAGAAGAATTACGACCCTATTAAATTTTTTTGAACTATTGCATTTATGGCTTTGAAAATTATGCATATGTACGCATTTTTCAACGAAAAATCCAAGTATCTAATTTTTATAACGATGGGACAATTCGAAGCGGAAATATCATTTATTTTTTAATTATTTGATTCGCTTTTTTAACGCATTCTTTCATAGCCGAAACGCCTGACTTTTACTCCAGACATTGAGTCTACTCACCGAAATATTGAAAATTTTTATACTGCAAAAATTTCGGGACCCTATAAAATTTTTAAAAATATCGGATTTTTGGATCTGAAAAGTATGCATCCTTGCTTAAAGTGGGCTGGGATTTCACAGTTTCAAAAAATTTTCGAATTCGGCCCATAATTTTTGATTTGAGCAAAATCCCGATTTTTATATAGAAAAAGAAATAAAATGCTAACGGCTTTACTATTTCATTAAAAATTATCTCCGGTTGTATGGGTTCGATCACGACGCGGTTTGGCTCATTCGACTCGATATCGATAGAACTTACCAATTTTAGTTCCGTGTTTCACCAGTGAAAAAATATATCAACAATCACAGTTTTAAAAAATACATTAATGCAGTTTCTGCAGGATTCTAAATGAAAATTTCCTATTAAATAAACCGATCAGTGTAGCGGGCGAAGCTCTGCTAGTTTTTTATTAAAAACATCCATATAAGATGAAAAATTTGACTTTTTTTGACAGTTTAATCTCTTTTCTCTCTTTTTCAGAAGTGGTTTATCGCATCTAAGTTTTGGTAAAAAATTGACGACCGGGTTAATTTTTTTTACTGGTGATTAGATCTTTCTTCTGGCTACCAGACTTTTTCAAATTTGTAGAGACCTGATAATGACATAAATAATTAGTTCAAAAGGTTAATTTTTCCTATAGATATTTGATGAATTATTGATAATCCTATTTTTAAAATTTATTTGAAAAATGCTCTTGAACCCCTCTCATAATTTTTTAATAGCTTCGTCACTGTTTTGTCTAATAAAGAAATGTGTTGGCGTAATTAAGATATATCATAAACAGATTCTTCAATCATTTCTTTAAAAAAAATAATTATAATTTAACAAATTACATTAACCATTGGGGAAATGTTCCAAAAACTCAAAAAAAAAAAAAAAATTACCGCACTTTCGTGTTATAGCGGTCCCCACAATTATGATTTTGCCAAGATCATCGCAAAGCTTATGTATGCATCCTATATACGTATATATATATATTCCAAATATCCCTATATGTGCCATATACGTCATTATACACATATTATTTATGTCTTATATGTCGTATATACATCATATACATATGTCATATATATACATCATATATGACACTATAACGTGGCCACATACATCAAGAAATGTTATATATATATCATTTATTATTATAATGTCATACATGCTTTATAATTTGGCGATAAATCTTGGCCGCTTGGCGATTCATCCTTGGGGGTAGCTATAAAACGAAAGTACCAAATTTACAATATATTAATGAAAACAGAAACAAAAATATTTTATCGGGTCCTTCCTACAATAACTTGTTTAGATTGATGTCTTAGCTAAAGGTATTTTGAGGAAATTAAAGTTGAAGACCATGTTTTTTGCTTTATAAGACGATTTCTCATCCGACGTCAATTTTTGAATTTGGCTTTTTTTCACATCTGATAGTTTGCATCTATCCTTTTTGTAACTTTAACATTTTTGTAACGATTGTATGCATTTCTGTTGCCTATTCAAAGAAAATTCTTCTAAAGTTACAGAATATCGTTAAAAACGCTTAAAAAATTCTTCTAAAGTTACAGAATTTCGTTAAAAACGGTTACAATAATCAATTGTGAGCATCAAGAGGTCCATTCTCGACCGAAAATAACAACCATTTTCCGAATGTTTAAAAAAACAAACAAAAAACCTTGTAAACGTTAATGCTCCAAATCAAGATAAAAGGAGTAGAATTCCGCCCATATTTTCTCTTTTTATCTATCAGTTTAATCTTACACTAAGGGCAGGGTACAAAATCGATCATCTTCGATTCTTATGTGTTTCATGTTTTATCTCCATTTACTTATTACAATATTTTTTCGATAATCTCAGGCGCTCTACACTCTGTGAGTGTTGACGCCGGATTGTCCAATTTTTCCGTTGTACTACATCTTCTGAAATGGAAAAAGAGTTTGAACCTGTGCCTACAGAAGAAAATGATGGAAAAGAAAAAGAATCAGAAATAGATCCCGATGAATTATGTGGTATCGGTAGATTTAAGCCCAAATGGCTACAGTCTTTTGCAGACCCTAAAGTATACCTGGTCATATTCTGCATCGTCGGCGTTATTGAAGGGGCATATTTCACATATTTCGTCGGTGTGCTCTCCACTTTAGAGAAACGTTATGCGTTTGAAAGTAAGATTTCAGGTATAATACTTATTGCAGATAACATCAGTGCTGCTGTTCTCAGTTTATTAGTAGGATATTATGGAGGAAAAGGTCACAAACCCCGAATGATTGCATTCGGAATGATTCTTGTTGTCATGAGTTCGTTCCTGAGTGCACTTCCTTACTTCATGTATGGACCAGCTAAGCACTTCTTGTCTAAGGACACTTCAGCATTCGGGAGTAAAAAACAAGAATACTGCGGCATCGAGCCAGTTCCAGAAGACTGTAAGAATGAGGGCAATACTGCTATGTTGCCAGCTGTATCTATCTTATTTATAGCCAATTTTATAAACGGTTTTGGATACACTGCGTATTATACTATTGGAACACCTTACCTGGATGACAATGTGAAGAAAAAGAACTCTCCAATGTACTTTAGTAGGTAGATATACATTATTTCTTTAATTGAAAGTTAAATATAAATTTCCTTTTTAGTAGGGTGACACAAAGGTGTCCAATTTTTTAAAGAATGGTGCTCAATTTTAAGAAAATTTTCTCAGAAAAAAAAAATTGAAATAGATATAATTGATTATCTGGTAACTTATTCTAATTTCACTCAATGTATCCTAATTTTTCAGAACTAAGTAAAATGCCTTAAAATTAAGCACTGTCGTCTAAACAGAAGATATTGGACAGCTTACTTTTCACCAAAAATATAAAAGTAAAGTATTTTAGGATAAGGAAGAAAATGTTCCGTTTTAGACAGGTTTCCGCATGGACAGCCGCAAGGGGGAGGGCACAGGGGGGAGGGAGGGGGGCAGTCATCACACCCTAGATTTTAAAAATAAATTTTCTTCTTCTCCGAAGTTTTTAAAAAGTAATAAAAATTAATCTTTTCCAGTGATTGAAATTAGAAAGAAAGAAAAAAAAATTAAGGATTTTTGGTCAAGCGGGCTCAGTTCCCCGAACCCCTCCTGGAAGACAATGTATAGATCTGTTTTTCTTTCTACGTTCTTCTGAGAATTATCTTGAACATAGGATTCAGTTATTTCCGCCCCCTCCCCCCAGGATGAAAAATATAATTAACTGTTTCAATTCTTCAATTTGGAAAAGACAACTGAGGCTTTACTTTCGTATTTTTAATATTTCTTATCTGTTCTTATTTGTATTTCTGTACTACTTTGTTTGTTCATATATTTAAAAACTATCTTTCACGGAGGAATCGAGGAAGCAAGAATTTGGAATAGATGTGCTTGAAGTCCGCTGCTAAAGCCGGTATTAACACTTTCCAACATAGTTGAAAAGTGTTTATGACTTCGGTTTGTCTGTCTGTGCTCTAACTCCCGTAAATATACTCGGATTGCACTGTAATTTTTATAAGTTATCGACGTTTACTATAGCACGATTGCTATTGAAAATGAAATGTGTAGCATTTACAGTTCGTGTACAGGGCCAATCAAAAGTATTCCGCTAATGTATGGTCAATGGGAAAAAATCGTTTCAAGTGCATTTTAATGGTGTTACACCATTTCAAATATAATGGAATTGTTATGCATTTCTGAAGTGCAATAAAACATAGTTTATGTAAAGTACAAATCATTTATTATTCTACTTATACTACTTATACATTTTACCTTTTTTTTTCAGACATTATTTATAAAGAAGCATGGAAACGTCCTTCATTTAAAAAAAATTAAAAACAGTCTCCAATAAAAATTTCCACCATCTAACAAAAGCGCTTTCACCCCCCCGCCAGGGCATCATCAGTTGTGATCTCTAACCAACTTCCTCTCCATTATATACATGACTGCTGGCTGAAGAGCTCCCCCTATTGGCTTTCAATATTCTCTCTCTCTCTCCATCTCTTCCAACATTTTTCTCCAGCGGCAATCAAGTAATGAGTGTACCATGTCATTGCAAGCGTCTTTGGATGCGTCATTATTATTCATTTACAGGGTCACGCAAAAGAATTCCGTTACATAATATTCTACGGGGAATAATCAATCACCTGCAATATATTTTAATGATGTTACACTATCTCAAACGTAATGAAATTTATATGAGGGGAACTATAAATTGCTTTGTGAAAAGTATGGTGTGCTTTGCATTTATCGTTCATTTACAAAAACACACAAAGGAGTTCCGTTACAGTACTGTCTATGCACGATAATTGCTGGAAATGCAATTTAAATTTGGTTTGCGTTTTTAAGTTTAACTAATTTTTTGCATAGTATGTGGTGTGTACATCATATACAGGACTGTACAAATGAATTCGAGTATGTTTCCGCTTATTAACAGAAGTGGCTGAAGGTGAATTTCTAACTGTCTAATCTATTTCTTAACTGAAGTAAATTTCTGCATACCATGTAGTACATTGTAAAAAAAAAAAATTCTGTAATTTTTGCAGGAAAAAAAAAAACATTTTTTTAACAGAAAATAATTGTTTTTTTTTAAACATTTTTTTCTGTAAAACATATGGATTTTTTCTGCAAAAATTATAAAATCCATATTTTTTACAGAAAAAAACTGTTTAAAAGAAAAAAAAAACATTTTTTTTTCTGTAAAAAATATGGATTTTGTAATATTTACAGTAAAAATCCATTTTTGTTTGAGAAAAAATATCTGTTTAAAAAAACACAGTTTTTTTCTGTTTTTTTTTTTAATTATTATTTTATGCCTAACCAAGCTACAACCGCACTCTGATTTTCACTGTTTGCCTGTCAATGTTAGTTAAAAACAAATCTATGGATCATATACAGGGCTGTACAAAAGAATTCGGATATGTTTTCGACTATACTTAGTAATTGCTGAAATTGGGTTTTCAAATTTGCTATGCGTTTTCCAAACATAATCTTTCAAATTATTAAACAGTGAAGTTTTGGTACACTATTCTGAATGTGTTGGAAAGTGTTTCACATTCTATGCTTTAAGCGTGTTTTTTCATCGAAAATATTATTATGAAGAATTTTGTTACGATAGTCCATGCAACACAATTTTTAAATATATCAACATAAAAGGCAATACAAAAATGTAACAAAAAATAAATATAAGCTTCAACTTAGCTTTCGACACTATGCTGAAATAATTTTTAAAACATGAATGCAAAAAGAAAAACAGACCTAACATTGCCTTCCACGTGGGTTCAAGGGGGGGGGAAGAGGGGCAGAGACCCCCTGACGAAAAATCCGTAGTTCCTTTTCCTCTTAATTATTTAAGTCAATGTAGAAGAATAAATTTTAATATATATATTTTTTTAAATCACCAGAGATAAAGCAAATTTAGTTAATTTAATTTAAAATCTCGCGAGTGTTAATGGCCTTCCTGCACCCACCCCTCTTGTCGGCACCCATGGATGTGTGTAAATTTGGAGTACTAAACATGAAGATTAGTTTATTAAAATATGGAGGTAATTAAAGAAAAAAATCATTAATAATAAACACTTTGTCTTAGGCGTAAATAAAATCAGACAGTATGCCAATGTTCTTGGCAGTTCTTTTATTTTGATTAAATGCAAAGTAAAGTCACACTATTTTTCTCTTATTAAAATAATTTTAAATATAATTAATTATTTTTCCTTTTTAAATCTATATATATGTTTCACTTTTTTTTTACAAGAAATGACACAGAAAAACAATTATTTAGCCCGCAACGACCATTGTCACCTCCCGGTAGTATTGTCAGACATATTTCTCAGAAAGAAATCGGTCATGTGCGAATATAACTTGCGCTCAAAGGGTTCCGTTCATTAAATTTATTAATTAATAAACTCCTACTGCCTCTAATTTTTTCATAGTTTTAGTTTCAATAGATACAGAAATAAAAGGGTGGGGGGGGGGGGGGTATTTTCCCGTATACTTTCGACGATATCTCTGAAAATATAATACCTAAAATTAAAACAAATATATTTTTTGAGTTCGATGTTACGAGATCTTTCGAACAATACCCTACACGATATGTAAAAGGAATTTTTTTCAAGTAACTTAATTAATATCTCGGCTAATTACCGGCATGTCTTTCGAAAATCATTATCAAATATCCTTGGATGATTGTGCGTCGATACATACCTCGAGTGTCCGCCAACTTTCCCTCTAACTGCTTGAAAAGTAAAGTTTGTGTGTAAAGGAAATTTTTTTCTCTCAAAAATTATGTTATCAAGGAAAATCGGTATAATTTTCCTGCAAGGTTTAAATAAACTGCTACTACCCCTAATTTTTTTTATAATTTTAGTTTCAGTAGATTCGGAAATAGAGGGGGGGGGGGACATATTTTTCCAGTGCATTTTCGACGATATTCCTGAAAATGTAATTCCTGAAATTAAAACAAATATATTTTTATATCGGTATTACGAGATCTTTCACAAAATATCCTTCACGATATACAAAAATAATTTGTTTTTCCAAGTAACTTAATTAGCCTCCTTAATTTTTCCTAAACATATTTGTGAATGGCTAATAATCTGAAAATATGTGATAAAAAGGCTTTATAACTTGCCCAAGTTTGAACTTTCCATGTCTCATAGTTTACGAGTAAAAAGGCTCTGACAGACAGACAGACCGACACAGGAGTGATCTTATAATGGTTCCGTTTTTACTTTTTAAGTACGAAACTCTAAAAAAGGAAGATTTTTATTGACACTATAGTTTGATTTGGTTAAATGCTCCATCCTCGTTTTCCCATCATATTACTAAAATGATGTACTTAAATATATATATATTTAATGTGCCGGTAATGTTTTCTTAACATTTCATTAATTGATAGTTATAATAATTATTTTCTAATTATACAGTAGAACCTCCATAAGTTGACCACCCAAGGGACTGTAAATAAGTGGTCAACATACGGAGGTGGTCAACTTAGGGAATTTTTAGAAAATATTTAGTACAATATTAGAAAAACTTTAGTAAACTTTTTTAGTATTTTTTTAGGAAAAAATTAGAAATATATTAACACATACTCATTTTTATTTTTACTGAAGGTACAGCACATTTTTACAATTTTTGAAAGAATAATTCAATTTTTGTTTGACTCCTCATTTTTTTCATTAAGTTTCACAGTTTACAAGTGCATTAAGCATGCTTGGGCATTTTTCTGAAGCGAAATCTTTAAGTTGCTCCATCATGCGTTTTACATCGTCTTCCTTCAGAGTTGGATACTTGCAGATTCGTCGTCACTTGGATCATCATCCTCTTTGCCGTCCATTTCTTGTACCTTAGAGTCATCGCTGTGCTTAGTTGCAGAAAGTATCTCATTGAAGATTGCCTCTGGGTCTGGTTCAACACATGTTACTAACTCATCGTCCATGGTAACATAATCTTCAAAATCAACTCCATCAAAAGCTGGCAAGGGAGATAGAGGAAGCTCATCCTCTTCCACCGCTGTTGTAGCCGTAACAAATCCAGACTTCTTGAAGCAGTTCTTAATCGTGTTTTGCGTAACTTTATTCCAAGCAGAATTAATCAAATGAACAGCATTCAAAGCATTGACTGACGCAGCTGTTGACGATGCTAATGCAGAAGGACCACAGGCTTGTGCTTTCATGATCACCCATTCCAGAAGTTGAGCTCTGTAGTGCACTTTGAGGGACTGAATAATGCCTTGATCTAAAGTTTGGGTTTTCGAAGTTGTGTTTGGAGGCAAAAATTTTAGCTTCACATTTGTGATATTATTCATTTTCAGGTTGCTGAGGCAGTTGTCCACGGTACTTTATGGAATAGACCACTTTCTTTTGCCTCATTTCTGCGTCAATTCCTCTAACCCACCTTTGAACAAAGCACTGTTCATCCAAGCGGATCTATTCGCTCTCCAAAAAACAGGAAGGTCTTTAGGTTTTACATTTTTTAATTCACGAGGTTTTGCGGATTTGCCGATCACCGTAGGCTTCAAATTTTCCCCAGTCATACTAGCACATAGAAGAACAGTAAAACGCTGTTTTGAAAGTTTTCCTCTTTTGCAAGTGTCATCCTTCATTACTAGACTTCTATCAGGCATTGCTTTAAAGAAGAGACCGCACTCATCAGCATTAAAGATGTCCTCATCTTTAAAACCTTTAGCAAATTCTGGGAATTTTTCAATAAACTTCTCCACCACTTCAGCTGAAACCTCATTCGATTCCCAACTTAATTTTTTTTGAGAAATCTCTTATCATAGTTTGAATTTTTTAAGTCAACCTGCTGACGCTTGGAAGTCCTCTATTTCGAATTGTTTTGCAATTTCTTTGCTACTTCCTGAAGCATAGCTCCCGATATTCTTGCATTGATTGATCACATCTCTTTAAACCAACGAAACGTGGCTTCGTTCACAGCATCGAGACATGTTTTTTTGCGTTTTCTTTGGAGTCCCCCGTTTTTGGAAGAATATCTTTTCAGATATATCCTTGCATTTTAAAATGTGGCTCACACTTGTCTTGCTCACAACAAATTTTTCCGCTGTCTTTCTTTGGCTGCTGCTTTCCAGAAAATTAAGAAGATCCTCTTTCTTCTTTAATTTAAGTTCTTTTAGAGCTTTTCTTTGTGCCATTTTTAATGAAAATTCGCAAATAAACAACCAGTCTCGTCACGACGCGACATTCAGAAAAAAAGAACGGAATGAGTTTCACATGTGAACGATACACACAGTTTTCCAATTTTGCGTATAGCTACACCGCTACGCACATCCCCTACTCCCCCGACATTTTTCGACATATTTCCGGAATTCTGGCATTTCCCTCCCATTGTATCATACTGGAAGTGAACAATGAATGGAGCACCACAAGGGGGGGGGGGGGGGGGCGAGTGTTGCTCAGACAAGCCGAATGACTGATAAAGGAATTCCTGAAAACCAGATGGAGAACAAACGGAGGAAAAAGCAAATTCAAGAAAACATCAGTGGTCAAGTTACAGAGAATAAAACCTACTAAAAGTGGTCAACATACAACTTACGGAGGTGGTCAACATAGAGAGGTAAATCTCCACTGAAAATGCGTTGTGACCATTCAAATTAATAAATTTCGGTCAACATAGAGAGGTGGTCAATATAGAGAGGTGGTCAACTTTGGAGGTTTTACTGTATTTGTATTGCATTAATGCTATCAACATTGTTTAACTAATTTTGCTGTCATATTTCCCATTATGTTTCGCGTATACGCTCTTAATGTTCTTTATGTGTAACGTTTTTGTTAGAAAAAAAACAACGAAAAAAAAAAAAAAAACAAAAAAAAAAATGTCGTACGGGAAAGTGTTAAACGTGCAACTTGCAATAAACCTGAAAAACGTGCAATTTACTGGGAAAATGTTTAATATGGCAACCCTACCCACTTTGAAATAATCTATATGCTCAGAGTTTAAGTGAAAATGTTTAGAGTGCCTTTATTGGAATCTAAGAGTTTACTTAATCATGGAAAAATTCCGATGTCTTTCGGGTTTTCTGATACGATAATACAACTTTATTCCAGATTCTTTTATTTCCTCCAAACAAACAAGGACTTGAGTTAGTTTTCTTTTTTGGGATAAAAATGCCAAAAAAAGGCAATAACTCTCATATTTTGTTTTGACTGAATGTTAAAGTTAACTAAAAGTTGAATTGATATTTTTAAGATTTCGAATGTTTGATTAATTTTTGTTGCTGTGATTGCGACTGTCACCCATAGGTAACATTCACTTTTTGAAAAAAAAAAAAAAAAAAGCATATATACTGGAGTCTAGAAATTAAGGGGCAGTGACCAATTTCAGACGTTTCGTCGAATATCTTACTGAAACTCGTGAGGAAATGCCCGGAATGCCCTTGAACTTTGAGGATGTAAAGAGCATGTTTGACTTCATGCTTTTTAGTGAAGATTTTGTCGCGAGGACAATTAGGGGGGGGGATAATAATTTTAATAATAAAATAATATTTTCGATCACCCACGTAACAGAAAATGGTAAAAATGGTCTGCCACTGTAGCAAATGAAAATGTAGGTCCTGTTCAACATTTGTGTGCATTTGTGTAAGCATAGTACGTATATTCGTGAAGATGATAACGTTTTCTGTGAGACTTCAAAAGGTTTTTTTTATATAGCATGCAGAGTTTTCAGCCGAATTTAATACTGCATTCCAAAAACTTGACAAAAAATCGTAGAAATAGTATACTGTGATTAAAATATTAATATATTGAATATTTGATGAGATATAGGTACTTTTATGAAATAAATTTTAACTGCGCATGCGTGAACTACAGGAAAGCTTTTTTTGTCATGATTTGATAGTCAATACTATAGGGCAACTCATATAAAAAGACCAGTGAAATATCGTGAAAACTGATAAAGTTACAGCAATAATTGAGAAATTGAGAAATAAGTCCCATAGGATTATACGGGCTATTATACTCTGTCATAATAATATCTGTCATGTGGACTAAATGCGATATTAAAAAAAAGTAAATTTCAGAATTAAACATGTTGTATAGAGACCTTCAAAATGTTAGAGTCAGATTAATTTTCTTTTTAATTCTCTAATGACGTCATATTAAGCTGCTTTCTGTATTTACAGATACTCATACTCTTTGTATTATTGAGATGAACGAAACCCTAAAAATGAATGTAGACAGCAATAAAAAGATGAAAAAAAAACCCCGCTCTGTTGTTTTAAATCATTTTATAGACATTGTTGTTTTAGATCCTTCTATATCCCTTCATGCTAAATTACACGAACTAACCTGCAATAAGTATATATCTGTGTAATAAGTTAAGAAAGAATCTCACTTGAAGTCTGTTTTATTTATGTTACGAGCAGGGAAGACCGAGCAATGCTCGGTCAAAATTAAATTTGAGTTCAAATATCATGATCCATGACCAAAATGACCCACTAATTGAATTTTCTCGAACATGTGACTTAGCCCAACAGTCTTCTCGTGCCGGAAAACCATAGGATGCCAAAATTTAGTGTAAATTGAGCCGCTTTTTAGATATTGACCCACAATGACCCAGAAATGACCCACTAATCGAATTTTCTCGAACATGTGACCTAGTCTAATGATTTTCGCGTGCCCGAAACTCGTAAAATACAAAATTTAATCAAAATCGTTAGAGCCGTTTTTTAGATAAAATTAATTTGACCCGCTTTGACCCAAAAATGACCCTTTAATCGAAAGTTCTCGAACATGTGACCCAGCCCAATAGTCTTCTCGTGCCTGAAAATAGTCGGATACAAAATTTCGACAAAATCGTTTGGACCGTTTTTTAGATACAATTAGCTTGACCATGACCCAAAATGACCCAATAATTGAATTTTCTCGAACATGTGACCTAGCCCAACAGTCGTCTCGTGCCCGGAAACCATTGAATGCAAAATTTAGTGTAAATTGAGCCGCTTTTTAGATCTTGACCAACAATGACCCAGAAATGACCCACTAATCCAATTTTCTCGGACATGCGACCTAGCCCAATGCTTTTATCGTGCTCGAAACTCGTAGGACACAAAATTTAATCAAAATCGTTAGAGCCGTTTTTTAGATAAAATTAATTTGACCCGCGTTGACCCAAAAATGACCCACTAATCGAAAATTCTCGAACATGTGACCCAGCCCAATTGACTTCTCATGCCCGAAAATGGTCGGATACAAAATTTCGTCAAAATCGTTTGAACCGTTTTTTAGATACAATTAGCTTGACCATGACCCAAAATGACCCACTAATTGAATTTTCTCGAACATGTGACCTAGCCCAACAGTCTTCTCGTGCCCGAAAACCATTGGATGCAAAATTTAGTGTAAATTGAGCCGCTTTTTAGATCTTGACCCACATTGACCCAGAAATGACCCACTAATCGAATTTTCTCGGACATGCGACCTAGCCCAATGCTTTTATCGTGCTCGAAACTCGTAGGACACAAAATTTAATCAAAATCGTTAGAGCCGTTTTTTAGATAAAATTAATTTGACCCGCGTTGACCCAAAAATGACCCACTAATCGAAAGTTCTCGAACGTGTGACCCAGCCCAATTGACTTCTCATGCCCGAAAATGGTCGGATACAAAATTTCGTCAAAATCGTTTGAACCGCTTTTTAGATACAATTAGCTAGACCATGACCCAAAATGACCCACTAATCGAATTTTCTCGAACATGTGACCTAGCCCAATGGTTTTCTGGTGCCCCCAAACGGTAGGATACGAAATTTCGTCAAAATCGTTAGAGCCGTTTTTAAGATAATTTTTGCATATATATATATATATATATATATATATATATATAACCACCCACAAGATTTGCTCGTATTAGAATATATGATAACTTACTTCTTCTTTTATTACACACAGTAAAACTTGTTTAGTGGGAATCGCAAGGGACCAGAAAATTTTCCGATTTAGACAGATTTTTATTTTATCAGGTTTAACTCCTTGGTATTCTTTTCTCGAGGACTAGTAAACGTTTCCGTTTAAGACAGGAATAAGATTTAGGCAGGTTTTATTATCACAAGTTTGACTGTACATATATTTTTTACTTGAATTTTTAATGGGAATGCCTGTGTAATATTCGTTAAATTAAGATATATTTTGTAGGTTTAAAAAAAATTGACAGTTTATTTAAAAAATAAATTCCCATTAGATTAAATAAACATTAAACAACAAAGTCTGTAAAAATAAAATTAGTATGATTATCAGGAAGCTCAGAACAAGAAAATAATTAGTATACTCCTTTCTGATAAATGTGTTGCTTAGTAAAGGTGGTTCTGAAGTAAAAACAAGTATTTAAACATTTTGAACTGAATGTAAAAATACGGCAAACCATTCATTTTCACAAAAAGTACAACATTATTGTAATTGAATCGGTCATTTCAAAAACCACATTAGTCAAGTTTTTTTCCAAGTATACTTTTTTTTGTCGCAAATGCTTCCTTAAAGGTAGAACTATGATCTGGGTAATAACCACATAAAGTCAGTGTATGCCTTCCTCTTCAAACAATACCTTCTAATTTTCGTTCATTACTTAACCCTTTATGTACTGAATTATGAATTCATGAAAAATTTATCTTTTAAAGCATTTTTCGTGAATTTTTGAAACTATATTAGAAGATTTTCATAATCATTTAATAAATTTTAGAGGGATTTTAGAAGGATTGAAGGATTTAAAAGGATTAATTAAATTTTAATTTATAGGGATTTTGTGCAATGTTTATAACCCCACTCAAATATTTTATTTTAAATATTTTTCTTAGTATTTTGTAGAATTAGGAAATGTACAAATATAATGTTCTTAAAATAGAAATATAGAAATATTTCTGAATTGAAAATCCTCCCTCCCACTCCCAACGGCAAGTTGAAAAGATGCAAAGGCAAAAGAAATCATCCTTTTAAAAATATTTTTGTTTTGTGTAACCAATAACGCTTTTGGAATAAGATAAATTAATGTATCTACAACTCATTCTAAACTGTATTACTACTAATCGATGTATTAAATGAATTTTAAAACAAGTTTTTTTACTGGTACTTATAAGTACCGTCAGTAGATAAAGGGTTAAACGACATAAAGTCAGCGACTTAAGTGGTTTTTGCATGCAATACCAGATTAAATGCGGATACCCTATTACATTGCCATATTACCATTTGCCTGCAATGCCATATTAAAACATAAAAATGTTCCTGTATAAGGGCTATTTTCATTAATTTTGATTAAAAACATGTTTAATATGACTGTTTTGTTCACCTAATCTTGTTTCTTACTAAAACAGCATGAGTCAGGAACACTTTTTCTGTTTTTCTTTATATTATTCATAAATTATAAAAAATATTCGATATTTACAAAGTTTGAAGTCCAAACTCTATAATCAGCCAAAAAAAAATCCATAAAAATTCGTTTACTTGTAAATAATACAGTTTTTTTTTCTGAAAAGTTCTGATTCTGTGACTTATGTGGTTTTTGAAATGACCGATTCAATTTTTTAAATTTTAAAATAAATTTTTGGGAATAAATGCAAAAGACTTTCTTAGACGCCGACAACTTAAACCTATATATTTCTGATGTCAACATCCCTTTTCCTAAGCAAATAAAAATCGCGGAACGATAAATGAGATACCATATGAAAGGACTTTGAAGCGGCTTCTGACATAGTACACTCACATTTCGTTAAAACATGTATTTTGATTAAAAATTGCAATTAATAAAAAAATAAATCGGCATTGTTTTCATAAATGAAATGAAAGGTTTTCCTCAAATGAGTATTGCCGCAAAAATAAAATACCGCAACAATGATTATAAAAAAAAAAAAGTTCAATAAAGATAAAGTGGGACATAGTTGCTGCATGGGTTTATTGTATATTTATGATTAAAAAGCAAAATTCAAATTCAAATGCTCAAATTATTTTTCTTTATCCCATGTTTTTTCCGAAACAGATGATGTTACCGTCTAATCCAGTTAAAATGCGAATGACAGATTTTTTTTTTTTTTTTTTTTTTTTTGCATTTGCCATCTTTGGTTAGCTTGTTGTAACTTTGATGGAATAAATGAGATAATGTTCTGGCTTGACTAATGTTGTTTGTTAGTCCTTAATGTTTTTTTTTAGAAGTTTAAACCTGCATCTAAAAAAACATTAGACTGCAGCGCGAAATCTTCGCACGGGTCCACTGGTTACTAACTTATCCACAATGTCCAACAGTTCAAAAAGCCCCCCCAAGAGAGAAAAGCTCATTTAAACAGTTTGAAAGGGGTGTTGACGCTTTGGTCAACGACGCTGTAGCATAATAAATCCAAAAGAACTGCTGAAGCAACATTGAATTTAATTAGCTACGTCTCAGTACACATAAAATTTACAAATAGAAGAAGCGGCACACATATAGCCTTAGTTCGTGAGTTCTAAAGTTCTTAAATTTGTCAGGATGTCCATTTTGCCTTCCGGGCAAAAGTTTTAAGTTAACGGCGCAAGGGCCGATTCATTTTTCTCTCTCGAGAGAAACTACGAGCTTCTTCGCTCGTATAGGAACAGAATACAGAATACCTTCCTTGGCCCCTCACGATTTTGAGTATATCTAGTTGAAGATTTTCAAGTAGTTTCGAGGGCTTAACATCCCAGGTTGAGCAGATGGCGGCTTTTGAAGTAGCTGATGGATTTTGAACTTATGGACTTAAGTAGCATGAATTTATCGTATCGTAAATGTCTGTATAACGTCAGATCAAAGGAAGTGATCAAAAACTTATATCTACTTGGCAAGTCTGTTAAACTCTTGAGATTATTAGCACGGGTGCATCTGGAACCAATCTGCGGCATCAATTGAAATAAATTATTCTTAACATCTGGTACACAACTTAAGTCTTCCAATTATAAGTTAGACTTGTTTTAATTAAACTTTGTCACAGTTCCTTTAATGAGAATTTGTCACAACGCAAACAAATGCTTATATAAGTGCGGTTTTCTTTAATTGAAAATTGCGCAATACATCGTTTGAAACAGTAAAAAAAACGTAGGATATTTTAGGGTAATGAAAAAAATAAATAAAGATTTTACACCGTAATCCCCGCCTAAACAAACAAACATTACAGTGAGAAGAGTTTATCTCTTACGTTACGAAGTTTTCATTTAACTTTTTTTTTTCGGACGTTCAGTTTTGTCTATTCATTTGATTAACGGATCATCAAACAATCTCAAACTTTATTTTTAGTGCCTACTTAGTTTTGCGCAATTAGCGCCGGATAGTTTTACTACAAATAAATTTTTATCTGATTACTAGGGGGCCTACCCCCTGCGAGCTACGCTCGCCAACCCCCGCTCAGACTTCGAGGCCTCTAAAAACATGACAGCGTGCTTTATTTTAAAAATACTGGTAAATCTGTAATTGGGTTGCCATGCTTTTAACGTTTTAATGGGGCATTTTTTGATTATCATGGCCTCATACACAGCTGTTGGACAACTGACGACTGTTTTCAGGATTG
The DNA here is from genome assembly GCA_963931845.1 of Maratus michaelseni. NCBI lineage: Eukaryota > Metazoa > Arthropoda > Arachnida > Araneae > Salticidae > Maratus > Maratus michaelseni. The sequence continues at coordinate 269,797,359 of OZ007593.1, forward strand.
ATAAGTAAAATCAATTACAACTTGAAAACCAGCTTGTATAAAATGGTTAGGTTTAAATTGCGGCTACCTCTCTGACTTTTATAACAACGATCTGTATTCTATTCTTCCTTTGCGTTTAAGGATGAGAAAAATTCCATCTGCTTGTGAATAACATTAAGAACCACGGTATTGAAAAGTACCATATTATAGACATTTTCAGTAACAGGTTTTAATTTTCTCTCTATTTTAGTGCACCATCATGCATATTTTCATGTTATTTTAAATATGTAAATTATTTATTTTAATTAAAATGTATATACAAATTTTCTAATAATTATTTATCATACAAAATTAATTAAATATTTTGTACATGCATGCCTGCATTTATTCGGCATCAATTGATGAGATATTTAAACAAATTTGCTATCCGCGATAATTTTACACCATGTTATGTCACTTGAATATTGTCCATAAGAAATTCGGGTACTTTTCCAGTATAGGATCCTTTGCTTTTAGGTTTGGTGTAATTCGAGCTTCAAAAAGGGATAGATTCGTTAATATACATAGATTTGTTGCCAAAAGTTATGAAAACAAACCCAATGAACTTTTGGTGCTTTTCTATTATAGGGGTCTTGACGCTTTTTTAAAAAGCTTGGCGGAAAAAACCAAGCAGGATAGAAAACCAAGCAGGATATTTTATTCTTCTTCCGTTCAGTTGGGCAATTATTATTTTATATATTCGTTTCAAATATCCAAATTAGTGATTTTATAAATTCGTTTAATTAAATTTTACAAAAAAATAACAAAATGATATCAATAAATAATAATTACTATTAATTCCTTTTCCCCCCTTTCTTTAGCGTTTACATAAATGACGTCATTTGGACGAATTTATTCAAAATATTTTCAGTTTATAAATTAAATTAAATGCTGACAGACGATTGAATCCTGACAATAGAAATGTGGTTTTTTTTTTTCAAATTTTCCTGAAAAACATAATTTAATCACAATCTTGTCTTCATTATCGATTGAAATAAAAGATAAATTCAATTTCAATTTGAAAATGACGAATAAAAAGAAACTAATAATCCCTATCGGGATCCTTTTCAATGTTTTTCCCTTTTTTGTCACAAAAAAACTGAGTAATTAGTTGCCATCATTACAGAAATGTCATTAAAATTAGAAAAAAATTAATATCTCGAAAACTAATTCCAATTTCAAAATTCTGTTACCAGTTTTGACATCCGCGGATTTTTATGGACAATTGGTATTAATTTCATCATCAAGCGTTTAACATTTTATTAAAAATAGCCCTGAAACATAATCAGTCGTTTAATCAGTCGTTTCATAAAATCGTTTCATAAATTCGTTTCATAAAATCGTTTCACAAATTCGTTTCATTAGGATTTTATATATATAGGGTAGATAAGCATTACCGTTTTTTCATTGATAAAAGCTTCTGCGCGATAAAATAACTGACAATAGGAATAACATCGATCAATAACTTTAAATAATAATAATAATAATAATAATAATAATAAAACAGAATTCAGAAAAATGTATTATTTCACATTGGTTCTTGTTAGTACTCATAAAATAGGATTCCGAGCATATTATGATGCAATGCATCTTTTAACGAGTCCAATTTAATTTGTATTTAATTTTGTTAATTATAAAGGGGAAATCTGTCTTTTCGTTGAAAAATTTCAGTTTAGCGCCAAAGTGCGTTATTTTATGATTAATCTTCCGCAATCAAGTCAAATAAGTAATATACCATAAGTAATTTTCTGTAATCAAGTCCTTAATCGCCATCAACTGTCAAATGGCGTATTTGAGTAAATGTATTTGGTAGCGTTTTTTTTTTTTGTAAATTTTTAATGGTATTCACATTTATCTTTTCATTCATTGACGACGACGCATAACCAAACCATTGAGATTAATAACACGAGAAGAAATGCATGTGTAAAATTGTATGGAAGATTTCTGATTTTTGACAGCCGCCCAAAAGTGGACTACACATTTCTGACGACAACAGAAAAGTCCGCAGTGAATGAAATATGATTTTGTCACTAAAAGAAAATAATAAAAATATTCCAAAGATAATGTATTGCAAATAGTATGAAATTTTATTTGGTGGTTTGTACATTAACTTCCGATTATCCGATCCTCGATTATACGGCACACTCAGTTATCAGACTTCCCTTTCATCATTTGACTTGCGCGGACATATATGGGTGTGTCTTTGCATATATTTCAGAAATCCGGAAGAAAATAAATATTTCTTAACATATAATCATTAACATGAAACCTTTAAGCATGGTAAATTTAGAAACAACTGAATCTGAAGAATCTGGTATTGAAGTGCCGGAATACGAGCATATGCCATTCGCAAATGCATTGAAAGGTTTGAAAAACAGGTAAACACCAAAGTGCTTTTATTGCAGAGTCCAAAATCTTGCTACAAGTAAATCACATTTAATTCCTTCGCGACTACATAATTTTAAATATTTTAGCACCAGTATTTCCAAATAGAAATCTTTTTCTAATTTAATCTCTGAACTTCTGTAATTAAATAAGGCGAAAATTACTATTCGAAAATACCAATAGAAAAAATTTAAGATTGTACGCAATCTATATGTCACATATATGCGACGGTTGTCGCGAAGGGATTAAACTGTTACTACTTATAGTAACAAACTAATCAACTAGATAGCAAGAGAAATGTGAAGTTCTTGCTAAAATATATTTAGAAATACAACATATTCAATTCACGTTAGAACAACATATTCACGTTAGAAATGTAATTAATTATAATTCTATGCATGATGCTATGTATATTAGGAAAGGAATGCACTTTTTTTTTATCGATGTTATCGATTAATTACTAAGGTTTATAAGCATATTTTATCAACAGAAAAGATATGGTGAGAAATCCTGTCGAGGGATGAATTTTTAAGTTGTATCCCGAGGGGCGTTGATAGAAATTATCAGGGATGGGTTTCTTCCAGAACGGTGGGAGAAACTGTAAAAAACCCAGACGAAACTGGGAAAACCCGGAAGAAACTGGAAGAAATTGACAGAAAACTAAAACAATGTCCAAAAATAAGATACATCAAATTATATAAAATATTCTAAAACAAAGCGAAATGATATGGAATAGTTTACAATCTTATATTCTCTAATATTAATGTAATGAAATTTTAATAGTGGAAATATGATTCATTTTTATTAATAAACATTATTTTTTCCCCAATAGATTTTAGCCGAATTGGACACAGAAACATTTTTTTCTTTCCCAAAACTTCCCTTTAAAAAGCTTCTTGTATTTAGTACCCACCAGCAATGTTTTATTCCTTACCATAATTAAAGCTCTTGCCTTAGAAAAATAGAAAGAACAAATGTAGTGAATCACAAGTATTCTGAGTTTCTTAGAAGGAGAAATTAGTCTTTTGTTGACTTCTTTCAAGTTTGAACAAATAAAATAAAAAAAAAGAAAACTGCCCAGTTAAACTGAGGGCATTGAGCTCACAGGCTATTCACACTAATTGTATATTATACTCTTATTTCAAAGAATTTGAAATATGCCGCTCGAAAAATAAAGAAATCAACAATATATTAAGGGGGGGGGGGTCATCCCCCGTTACCCCCCCATAGTTAACTAATGAACCTCTTAAACTAATCAGGGAAGTCTCTAATTACAATAAATATATATACAAAATTTGAAGAAAATCGGATAATTCTGCATGAAAAACCCATTTATCTAAATTAAGGGGGGATTAGCCCCCCTTTCCCCCTTTATACTTAACCAATGACCCCCTAAAACTATTCAGAGAAGCGCATTATTACAATGAACCTATATACAAAATTTGAAGAAAATCGGATAATTCTGCACGAAAAACCCATTTATCTAAATTAGGGGGGGGTTATCCCCCCTTTCCCCCTTTATGCTTAACCAATGAACCCCCAAAACTATTGACAGAAGCGCATTATCAAAATGAACCTATATACAAAATTTGAAGAAAATGGGATAATTCTGCATGAAAAACCCATTTAGCTAAATTAAGGGGGGATTAGCCCCCCTTTCCACCTTTATACTTAACCAATGACCCCCCAAAACTATTCAGAGAAGCGCATTATCACAATGAACCTATATACAAAATTTGAAGAATATGAGATAATTCTGCATGAAAAACCCATTTATCTAAATTATGGGGGTTAGCCCCCCGTTTCCCCCCTTTATGCTTAACCAATGAACCTCCAAAACTAATCAGGGAAGCGCCTTATCACAGTGAACCTATAAACAAAATTTAAAGTAAAACGGTTAGTTCTATCAAGAGTTATCGCGTTACGTACATACATACATACGTACGTACAAAACCGGCGGGCACATAAGCTCTCAGGCTTTGATAGCCTGTGAGCTAAAAATGATGGGTAGTGGGTAGTGGCCAAACATTTGTTTTGTTATACAATGTTGTCCCAAGGCAAATAAAGTGAAGAACATGATGATATATTTTAATATTGTGTGTAATTATTATATTAAGTTATGCGGTGCTTACATTTGATTACAATATTTTTACTTTCTTCTATCTATAATTGAAGAAAGAATTGTAATCGAAATTTTTTTCGACTTCAGGTTTTCAACGGATTTACACGTTTTAGGGGTCAGAGATTCTGAAAAACATGTTTTTAGAAAATGTCTGTCTGTCCGTGTGTATGTCCTCTTTGTATCACTGGAAAGTATATGAAGTTATACTTCAAATTGAACCAAATTTCATTTCTACGTTTTTGGTTATGGCCAGCAGATCCCAGTTGAATTTGGGGATATTGCACCTGGAGGGGGCGCTGTGATAGCCATTTAAAGATTTCAAATTGAAAAAGATGTACAAAACAAATCAGAAATCTTAAACCTTTTTTGCGTTAAATGTTCGGCCTTGATCCAAGGATTCCAGAGCAATTTTTGCTTTGCCTCTATCTTAAAAAAATGGATGAGATATAGCAGTTTGAAATTTTAGGGTGGCCGACATTTTGAAGCAATACAGTAGGATTCTTCCATAAATAGGTTTAAATTGTGAGTTTTAGTGAACATGGTTTCGGCAAACTTTCTTTCATTATTGTAACCACCGGCACTGTTTCGATTCTTAAATGCTTAACACTATATATTTATATTCGCCAACGTCAAATTCTCGCCAAGCTTGACGACAATGGGCGAAGTATCACCAAATTTGGTGACAAAAATACGTTGCTATATATCAGGCATGTCAAACACGTGGCCCGCGGGCAACTTATCTGTGGCCCGCGAAGCCTTTGACAATTTACCTGTGTTTAATTTAGATCTTAGAACACAGATGATGAAAATACACTTTTCACGAACAAATTGCACTAATTGTTATATTAGAAATGGCAAACATAATAAAGCGATGTACATCAGTGTTATCAGTTTGTCGTGCTTTTTTTATTATTCAGAATGCTACCACTATATCTGAATAGTGGTAGCTTGACATTAAATAAGGGAAATATTTGTCTTCAGAATGTGGTAGTATTCTGAATTAATTCCTGGTCATCTGGCAACAGTGATGTTTATAGACAGATATTAACCCAATTTTACATTTTAGCACAAAAAATTTGTGGATACAAAGATTATCAATTGGAAGGTAGTAAAGCGCGGTATCTTGAGTCTGAAAATTTAAAGATTCGTAAAAATTTAAAAGTATTTTACATATAATGTTTATTTGTTTATGTTGGAACTAATACTTTATTTTATTACTCTCTTAGGTTTTACAGCACTTTACAAAATAATATGCTGTATTTATTAAACACTAAGAAATATATTATAAAATTAATAAATTCAGTGCTTTTTAAGAACAGTTAAATTAAAAAAAAAATCAGAATGTAAAATTAAACAGCTTTAAATGAGTTGCTTTGAAAGTGGCACAAATTATTACTTTTGTGCTTGACACAAAAACGCGAATATGGCATCCAGGTTCTTCACTTCGGCTTTAGTCGAACATATAAATTTTGGATGTAAGTAAGCCCTTTAATTATTTTCATTACTTGGGTTAGTAATTGTGTGTGATTTTTTTGTAATCCTACGTGATCTTTTTTTCCTTTTTTCATTTTTTATTGATATACACACATTTTAATGACATACTCTCATACATTCCAGGATTTATTAAAATTTTTTTAAAGTTCTTTACCCCTATGAATACATTTGATAAACTGAAGATGGACATCGCATATTTTCTTAAAAGTTATTTATAACAAAATTATTCAAAGGAAAACTGAAATTTTTTGTTTGATATGTAGACATTGTTGGAGTTTAGAAAGAATGTAACATTAAGAGTTGCTGCAGCACAAAGTATAAAGAAAACTCACAAAAACCTAGCTAAACAACAAAGATAAACTGTCGGAATTGAAACTGATACTTTTTAAAAGAGAATAAAACTGTTTTCACCAAGCCTATTGAATGAAATACATTTGCTTTAAAAACTAATTATTGTCTTTTTTACATTAAATATCCCGCGAGTTGAAATCACTAAAAACGAAACTGAAGAAATAATGTATAGAGCAGTTAAAGAAATTTGAAAATGCTATAAGCATAAGTACCATTGCTAGAAAGATTTATCTATAGCGGATTGATTTCTAAAAGCCGTATATGTGCTTAAAAATTTATAGTACATACGCACATACTTAATAATTGTCAATCTAGAAAATATCTTGGAAATATGGGTATGAAGAAAAAGATCTACCTTCTTATACGGAATTTGACGGCTTTTCATTATAAAGTTTTAGCTGTTATTTTAGAAATGGTAAAAAAATAAAATGTTACAATTTTCATTTTAAATCGACAAATTATGAATATCAATTATTAAAAGTCCACCAATATACAAAGTTACTTGAGTTTTCATTTGAAATTACAAAGCACCTGGGCAAACTTCAACTTAAAGGCAAATTTCATAATGCCATCTTGTTATTTGATGGTATTAGCGTTTTCAAATAGAATATATTACTTTGATAAAACAATTTTCAAAAAGAAAATGTATTTCAATTTAAATGTTGCCAGGTATTATTACAAAAATCATCGAAGTGGAAAATTTTAGAATATACTAAAAATATATTAAAAAATGAATTAAAAAAAATTTGAATTTCAAGAAATATGAAAATTAGTTTAATCTATTTATTTCAACCCTAGTGTTGAAATTATTCTTGAGAATTCATTACTGCAGTTAATCATATTAAAGCAAAAATATATGGATATGGAGTTTCAAAATTCTGTAATTATTTATCAATCGACCGAATTTTCAAAGTATGGTGTGAAATTAAGCATATTTTAGCTATTTTTCGGTAGCGCGCTTTTATACGGCATATTTGCATAGCAAAAAAATCTTTTTTTTTTTTTTTTTTTTTTTTTTTTTTAAATTATTAGATCAAATAAGAATAATTTGAACCAGAAAATGTATTTAATAAATCAAATTAAATAAGACACATTTGATTAAATAATTCGTTGATGAAAAGAAAATTTGAGTATTTCTTCGAAAAACTTTGAAACTTGGCGCGAATATTTCTTTAATATGGCTGTGTTTGTACGTTACAAATTTTATCTTGTGCAATGGTATTATCGATTTTTTTTAATGTGGTCGTTGTATATAATGCTTAATTTGGCCCGCGGCGGTAAACGAGTTTGACATGCCCGCTATATATGAAGCGAACTTGGCTATATCTGTCTAATTTGGCGATATTCTCATTCAAATTCAATATTGACGAGAACTGGGAATGACTCTTCTGTAATCGGGTTCCACGCATTTTAGCTTCGTGTTTTTCAGTATAATTAGCTAAAATCTTAAAACCAAGCAATAGGGCGGCTATATTTTCCTGCCGGTACAGACCAGAAGGACTTTTCGCAGTTTAGTATAATACATCGGCTGCTCGCATCCAGCTAACCCGACGGTTCGCAAGTAGCTGACGTATAACAGAATGATAAAAAATATTGATTTTTTGGCGGTGTGATAGCGAATTTGGAAGTATTAACATGTATGAGATAGAAGAAAGTTTTGGGATTGGCATATCCGACGTGTAATAGTATCTTTGCCTTACTTACTGATAGTAATTATGTGTTAAAAAAGGCAACAATTACTATTCAAAAGTACTAGTATTATTGTAACTAGGACTTCCCTCAAAGGGATTAGTCTGAGTGATATTGCTGAGAACATAGGGTTAACAATTACAATATAAAGAAAAAGAGCAAATTGAATGATAGAATTACAAAATGTCATATATAAATTCATATACACTGTCAAAAAAATAAAAAAGAAGTACCGTTCATCAGATGTTTTGTCATAATTTTTTTTATCATGTGGCAAAGAATCTCATTTTCTTAAGCGCGTATTGCGCAAAACTTGGAAAAAAAAAAAAAAAAAAAAAAAAAAAAAGCCGGATCTTTTAAAACGCCAAGCTTTTTAAAGTTACGTAATTGGATTTGCAGCCAATAGATTATTCTATCAAGCGTGGCTTAACGCAAATTTAATTTCATTGTTGCACCTTTTTTTGTGTGTGAATTTAAATTTTTGCTTCCTTGATTATATATCTGTTATTTGTATAACTGTTTATAGAAACTCTTACACTTCAAACCACATTGATAGCATGCTTTGCTACAAACCAGGTTGCAAAACTATAGTCTAAATTACTATTAAAGTATACAAAAAATCTTTCGATGACTTCTGTAAAATAACTTTTACATTAAATCTCCATGTCGGCAAAATTGAAAAATTATATATATTTCAAAGTTAAGCTTAACGGATACTTCTTGATTATTCTCTAGGAGGCTCTGCCCACTGCACCTTTACTGCGCCAATCCGCAGACTTTTCTTTTACCTGTCTGTCTGTCTCTCCACAAACTGTCTGTTTCCCTATCCGTTCTTCTGCCCGTCTCTCTAACCGATTGCCTATCTCTCTACACGTCTCGCTACTTGTCTCTATATTTCTCTACCGGTCTCGCTACCCGCCAATCTATTTCTCTAACCGTCTGTCTATCCGTCTAACTACTTGTATGTCTAGCCGTGTCTCTATCCACTTCGCTACCCATTTGTCTATCTGTCTCACAACTTGTCTATCTGTCTCTCTACCCGTCTGGCTATAGGCCTCTCTACCCATCTACTGTCTCCCTACTTGTCTGTATACCCGTCTCACTATCCGTCTGTTTTTGTACCCGACTCGCTACCAATCTCATTACCCGTCAGTCAACTCGTCTCTGTACTCATCTCTCTACTCATCTCTTTATCTACCACGCTACGCGTCTCGCAACCTTTCTCGCTACATTCCTGTCTACCGGTGTCGCTACCCCTCTCGTGACCCATCTCGCTACCCCTCTGTCAACCCTCTTTTTACCTTTCTAGCCGTCTGTCTATTCGTTTCGCTACCCGTCAGCCTACCTATGTCGCTACTCGTCTCTCTACCCGTCTGTCTACCCGTTTGTTTACTAGTCTTTCTACCTCTCGCCACTTTTTTCCAATATTAAAACAATTCATTTAATATACAGAAGCCGTTTATCAGTTATTAAATGCAAACAGAAGTAATTTATCTAATAAGTGTAATCAGATGCAAATTTGTTTAAATACATACATAAACCTGAATAATAATTCATCAGTTTTGTGTTCATAGTTGTTTATATCATTTGGCAGTAAATCTCAATTTCTTAAACCTGAATTGTCTCAAGCTTTTTTAAAAAAACCACAAGGTCTGTATAACTGCAAAGTACCCTGAGGGCTATATTAGCTACATGTTATTAAGTTAAGTGAAAGTTTCGTTATCGAGTTTGCAGCCAATTGCTTATGTCAGAAAGCGTGGCTTAACGCCATTTTAAATTCATTACTGTAACTTTCTTTTCTTTTTCTTTTTTTTTTTTTTTTTTTTTTTTGGGGGGGGGGGGGTAGGGGTAAGGGTTTCAGGTATATACATTTAAATTAAAACTTTTGCCTCCATGCCATTAGTGTTGTTTGTATTAGTAACTAATACCTTGTAGAGCGAGCTTCATTTGAAACAAATGTAAAAGACTTCTTCTACAGTTTTTTTAGGAGAAACTTTCGTAATTGGGCCCAAAGCCAATCGGAGCATTTAATATCATTATTGTAACTCTTATAGAGTTAAAACAATATTGTTGCTAGATTTACTCTTGTTTGAGACCAGCCTTGCCTGTGTATATGAATGGGGAAAAGTTTCGTATCCTATGTCGGTTGGCGAAAAAAATTTTAAATGGTGCCAGAAGGTAGTTTTAGCATCTTACAAAATTTTTCAAGAGAGCGGTAAAACATGTTTTTCAAATATTTACAAGCATACGTTTATTAAAGCATGTTTTTGCACCATCTTAAAAATTTAAGCACGATGCTAAAATAAAATTTTATCGCCATATTCGATATTTTAATAAGTAATGAAAATACATAAACAAACTTATTTAACAAACCTAAGAGGCATTTTTGTGATAAATAATTGTTATAGTCAGGGGGGTAAATTGTAAACAATTACTAAACGGTTGGTAGCTTGTAAATAATAAATAGTATTTAAAATTTAAACATGGAGAAGTGGTTCGTATAAAAATGCAAAACATAACATTATACGCTTGATATATGTAAATCTTTTTTTTATTTTTTAATATTTCCGAAGGCACAGATAAAAAGGTAAAAATCACTTTTCCAAATGCCAAATAGAAAATATATAAAATGGAATGTCAAATATACAAAATAGAAAAATATCTGCAAAAAATATATTTACATAATACTACATCTGCAAAAAAATAAGATTTAGAAAAAGTAAGCCAAATTCTGCAGATCCCAACACTCACATCAAAAAACTTATCACCAAAAAAGAACTCGCCAAATCTTACGGCACAGGAGATGGATTTTTCCCTCTGAATGCAGAATATTAGTTTTTTTTTCTTGTACGATGGGTGATTATAATATAATTGTTTCATTTCACATACTGCATACCGTTTGATATATTGGTACTTTTATGTTATCCTGGCGCAGTTGATAAATCGCCAAATATTGTTCCTGTAACATTTTCATATTGAATTCATTTCATTTAAATATAAACCTTTCACTCATTTAATTTAAAATACATGCCTTTCATTAATCCCATTTAAAATGCTAAAAAGAGAAAAAAAAAACGAAATAATGCCATAAATCGAAACCTTTTATTTAAACACTAAATAATTTTTTTTTTAATTTACACACGCGAAATAAAAAAAGCTGCTATTGCTGAGATTTGCGCCAAATCTCTAATACCAAGTCTACCAAGTTATTGCGGGGTTTTTCTTTCAAACAGAAAAAAAATCCAGATTAATTTTCGATTTCTACTAAATTGAAATATATTTTATTGTGCTGAATATTAGTGCGTGCATATTTTTTGCTCCATGTACTCCATGAACTTTTCAATTCCGATTGTCTACGAAAATCTCCCGCCGGTGAAAATGACGTACGCACAAAATTTTAGTGACGTATGTACTTTAATTGTGCTTTTTTATCTATTTTTTTAATATAATTTCCAAACGGTTTGACATTTATTCTTGGTAATAAATAGACGTCGTTGTCACTTTTATAGGTACCTGCTGTAAAAATTTGAACGAAATCCCTTAAATATTTTTTGAGTTATGCTTGACGAAAGGTCTGCGCTGTGTATGAGTCTTCGTTGCACTCAGACAACAAAGTAATACTGCGCTGTGTATGAGTCTTCGTTGCACTCAGACAATTAAAGATAAGCATCAGTGCTCACCTTGTAATACAAACTAAATAAAAAAGACGCAAATCTATAAGACTGTTTTAATTAAGTTTTTTTTTATTTTGGTTAAATTTCTCTAGTTGCATAATAAAAAGTGTTCGTTTAGTGAAGTGTAATGGATTTAGTGAAAGACTGATGTAGTTATAATTTTAGAATGCATAATTAAATTTTTAAAAGTCTAATTTAATTGACATGAGGTTATCTATGACAAAATACATTTACCTCATTTATAATATACAAAGTTACATTCATAAACTTTTGTTTGTAAATATTGCAACACCATGAAGGAATCACGGCAGTCAGCTGAAACCAACAGCAAATACAAATTAGGGTGTTCTCTATAAATGATTAGAATTTCAGAATCACCGAGCATGCGTGAGTTGAGCTGTGCCCTCTGAATTTCTGACATAGCCGTATAAATAGAGAGATATAAAGGGACGTTGAAAATATTCTATGGTTTTCAGTCAGTGGTAAACGTTTTATGAGAAGTCACTATGCCTCGACGACGACAGCTGAAGTTATATGAGCAAGTTAGAGTTTTTGAACGGGTACACTGCAAAAAATAATTGTTGATTTTACAGTATAAAACTGGCATCCCAGATGCCAGTATTATACCGTAAAATTAACAGTATTAAACAGTAAAATAAGCAGTAATACGCTGCCGCGCATGCGCGGTAGCGTATTACTGCTTGCGCGGCAGCGTATTACTGCTTATTTTACTGTTTAATACTGTTAATTTTACGGTATAATACTGGCAGCTGGGATGCCAGTTTTATACTGTAAAATCAACAATTATTTTTTGCAGTGTATACAAATGATCGGATTCTCGAAGTAATTTTTCTTATCGTGCAGTAGAACTTCGTATTGAGTGCAATGCCCCGACATTTGATGCGAGCTTGAAGCAGTGTGCTCAAGAGAACCGGATTAGTCGGAAATCCGGCAGTGGAGGACGAACCCTTACGTCGGAGGGAGATCATAGAAGCTTCATCCGCCTGGCAGTGACATACCGTACAGCTTTATATAGACAGTTGTCAGAATGTTGGAGCACTGCTACAGATGTGTCATTGTTAGTTCCAACAATTCATTGGCGTCTGCTTAACGGTGAACAGCGTGCAAAAGTTCCGTTGTACAGACTTCCCCTCACGCGAAATCATCGACGATGTCTTAAATAATTAGCGCTATCTTAATTAGTTCATGTTAAGTTGAATGAGCCGATTCCCGTTGAAATCGGACCAACTTTAAATGCAAAATCTTTTAGTTACATTGTCCACCGCTTGGAGGTGCACTCTGTTCTAAACAAACCTCTTTCCGATCGAAACTCCGGCACGTGTCCCTGCTGCCTATGACACCGTATAGCGCCGTGCTACGCACGCGCTGCAAAATCTTTTAGTTCCATTTTCTACCTCCAGGTGGCGCTAAATCTGTACCTTAATTAGTTATCTATATCTTAATTAGTTCGTGTTAAGTTGAATGAACTAATTCTCATTGAAATTGGGCCCATAGAACCCGAGAAAATACCCTTCCCTGGTCATTAATGTTCAGAAATAGTGGTAACCAAGGGCTGAAAAAATGATACCGACGTTTATCTAGTATCTGGAGACCTGAGAAAACGTTTCGTTTGAATCGGATAAATAATTAAATAGTTCTGATTTTGGAGGCAGGGGGGGAAGGAGGGAGTTTCTATCAGAGCATTAACGCGATATTTAAACTACAACCGAACACTCACCCCCACAGAATTTAACCAAAGACGTTAAAAAATTAGCAATTATAATTAACTTTCTAAACAGAAACAAAATGACTTTTTTTTACATACAAAAACAGTAAGTTACCGTTGTTAATTTCTGAAATCAAATACGTAAATGACGTATACATGAGAAAACTCTAAAAATCGCATAAAACAAATCGCGAAAAATTCCCAACTCGCTGTTCGAATTGCAATCAGCTGACGACGTTTTCATCTGCCAATCACAACTGCCCGATGGACTTCCAGCTGTGCCAACAATTCTATCAGCTACCAATCACAACTGCCCTCCAATGATGTTTGACTTGTAGTGGGTGATTTGTTACGTCATTTGAAACAAAAAACGCTGCAAAACATGAAAAAAATGTTAAAAAGCGCATAAAAAATGAAATTTAAAAGAAAAAATCTAATGAAAAAAAAAAAAAGGGATAATAAATAATCCACCCTTCTCTTTTAAAATTATGATATTTTAATCTGTAAAGAATTATCAACTTTTTCCAAGCTAAAAAGAGTAAAAAAAAAAATTTGAGCGTATCTGAGGCTGAAATGGAAGCAACCACCGAACCAATCAAGCATTCTTGGTAAAATTACTTAGTGTCGAAGGAAAAAAAATCGCCAAAAAATCAAAAATCGCTGTACGAATTTCGCATAAACTTTATTGAAAAGAGGATAAAATGTACTATATTGGGCTAAAAGATTGGAACCGGATTCCGGTTACTAATGTGGGTAAATCGCAGCGAAACGTCAAAAAACATTATAAATCGCATTTTTAAAATCATGATTTTTTTTATATGCAAAGAAATATCAACTTTCTCCTAGCTAAAAAGAGGGGTCTCCGTGGCCGAGTGGTTAAGACACCATTCCGCTAATCGCTTGTGAGCGTAGGAATCAGGTCGGTGGGTTCGACTCCCGCCAGCTCCATTGCACACACTTTGTGGAGCTTCCGGATGTAACTCTCTGGTGTTGTAAATTTCCTTGTGGCTATCTCGTCCCTGTATATTGACGATAACTTATAAGCGGGCACTTGATGTCAAGCACACAAGTCAGATGTATGTTCTCAATAAACAAACAAACAAAAAAAAAACTGCCCAGTTAAACTGAAGGCATTGAGCTCACAGGCTATTCACACTAATTGTATATTATACTCTTATTTCAAAGAATTTGAAATAGGGCCCTCGAAAAATAAAGAAATTGACAATATATTAAGGGGGGTCATCCCGCCGTTACCCCCTCTCATAGTTAACTAATGAACCCCTTAAACTAATCAGGGAAGCCTCTAATTACAAAGAATATATATACAAAATTTGAAGAAAATCTGATCATTCTGCATGAAAAACCCATTTATCTAAATTAAGGGGGGATTAGCCCCGCCCTTTCCCCCTTTATACTTAACCAATGAACCCCCAAAACTATTCACAGAAGCGCATTATCAAAATGAACCTATATACAAAATTTGAAGAAAATGGGATAATTCTGCATGAAAAACCCATTTATCTAAATTAAGGGAGGTTAGCCCCCCGTTCCCCCCTTTATACTTAACCAATGAACCTTCACAACTAATCAAGGAAGCGCCTTATCAGAATGTGCCTATAAACAAAATTTGAATCAAATCGGATAATTCTGCTTGGAAAACCCATTTATATAAATTAAGGGGCGGGATTAGCCCCCCGTTCCCCCCTTTATACTTAACCAATGAACACCCAAAGCTAATGAGGGAAGCGCCTTATAACAATGAATATATAAACAAAATTTTAATCAAATCGCATATTTCTATCAAGAGTTATCGCGTTACGTACATACATACATACAGAACGGGCGGGCACATTAGCTCTCAGGCTTTGATAGCCTATGAGCTAACAAAAAAGCGAAAAAGAAAAAAAATGGCGATTCTGAGCTTATCTGAGGCTGAAATGGAAGCGCAACCACCGAACGAATAAAGCATTCTGGCAAAATTTCTTAGTGTCGAAGGATAAAATTCGCCAAAAATTCAAAAATCGCTGTGCGAATTTCGTATAAAACTTATTGAAAAGAGGATAATATTTACTATATTGGGTTAAAAGATTAGAACCAGATTCCCGTTACTAATGTGGAAAAATTGGAGCGAAACGTGAAAAAACACTAAAAATCGCATTAAAACTTAAATTAAAAAAAAATCTATATAAAACTCCAAAATCTAGCTTCAAGGTACAAAACTACATGCATAGAGGTACCTTCCCACTCTGTGTGCTGCGGTCTCTTCAGGACACAACCGAGAAACAGACAGACAGACACACAAACTTCCTTCTTTATTATAGTTGGAGATGTGGTACAAGTATTTTTTTTCCCTTAAAGGGAGGTGACAACAGTTGTAAAATCAAGTGCAAAACAGCTGACACTGATGAGTTTTTAGCTCACAGGCTATCAAAGCCTGAGAGCTAATGTGTCCGCAGGTTCTGTATGTATGAATGTACGTATGCATGTACGTAGCGCGATAACTCTTGATAAAAATATCCGATTTGCTTCAAACTTTGTATATAGGTTCATTGTAATAGGTGCTTCCCTGATTAGTTTTGTGGGTTCATTGGTTAATATAAAGGGGGGGACGAAGGGCTAATCCCCCTCCTTAATTTAGATAAATGGGTTTTTCATGCAGAATTATCCGATTTGCTTCAAATTTTGTATATAGGTTCATTGTGATAAGGCGTTTCCCTGATTAGTTTTGGGGGTTCATAGGTTAAGTATAAAAGGGGGGGGGCGGTGGCTAATCCCTTCTTAATTTATTGTATATTTCTTTATTTTTCGAGGGGCATTATTCTTTGGAAAAAGAGTAAAATATACAATTAGTGTGCGTAGCCTGTGAGCTCAATGCCACCAGTTTAACTGGGCACTTTTCTTTTTATTACTATATATGTCCAGTTGCTATTTTTAGGCATGTATAATGATGGTGACAACGACCAGCGCTGTCGTTTTCGCTTTTATCATTGTTACATAAATTCTAAACATCGCGCATAATTACAAGTTTTACATAATCGAATATTGAAATTAATGTACTTTTGAATGAAATTGGATTGAAGTTGTAGCTCAATTTTTTTTTCCTTTTTATGACTTTTTATGACTTTTTAAATAATTTTCAATCATGATTAAAAAAAAGAAATCTATCTCAACAATCGGCATTTGCTCACTAAGATAATGTAAATAAGCTACTGGCAAAGTTACTAGAGTTGGTAGTTGATTGACCAGAGTAAATAACAATAATAATAATTAAAAAAAAATATATAATGATAAGATCAGAGACTACGCCATATTATTGCTGCGCATGGTGGATACGTGGAAAATATCGTGGTTTAGATTTTTCCAGACTGCAGCGCCAACTGTTGTTGAAAATTGTAACTAATTTCGAAAGTTTGTCTGCCTGAAAATTTACTGTTGTCCCAAGCATATTGCAACAAACGGTGTATTTCTATCGCTGCCCGTTTAGTTTTTATTGATTTTTCAAATATACCGGTCATTTTTGAAACACCCTGTATAAGATATCGAACTTTGTCGCTAAACTAAAATTTGTCTGCGAAAAGAGAGACTTTCATTTTAAGTTAAATCGAATTGGTTAAAAGATACATTGCATCAGAATATGCGCGGATTTTTTATTTTTTTTTCCGTTTAATATAAAAATTACAACATTGTTAGATTTTTCTATTGCACTCTTTTATTTAACTCAACTTGGTTATTGTATGTGTCAGGTTTCTCTGTAATTATTTTGATTTAATATTAAACCGGATAATTTACATCCGAGTTTAAGTTAAATATTGTTAATAAAGTGTTAGTTTAAGTTTAATTGAAAGAGTTAGGTTTTTCTTGAATATACATCACGTATTGTGTCCGATATCACGTATTCCTATCGGTGGTGGCAGCATATCAAAAGACCGGATTATATTTCGAAGTGGTGTGGACGGAGAAGTGAAATCCGACAATGTTGGCAGTGACGGGATCTGAATCTCCGAAGACCAGTGCCAGTTAGCCGTGTTACAGAGAGTTTGTGCCGGATCGCCCAGCGGAAGTGTTTGTGCCCTATCGTCGTTGACCAGTGCCAGTTAGCCGTATTACAGTCAGTTTATGCCGGATCGCCTAGCGGAAGTGTGTGTGCCCTATCATCGTAGACCAGTGCCAGCCAGCCTATCGTCATTACAGTGAAGTGAACTAGGGGTTGTGCTGTGTTAGTGTAGTGTTATGTGTAGTGTTTTTGTGCATAGTGAAGCAAGGTACAGTGATTGTTGCCCGAGAGTGCAAGATTTACCCGGCGTAAAAGTGAGCAGAGAATTGCCCCAGCGAATAAAGTACGAGGTAAGGTGTTTTGATAATTTTACTCTACTGACATTCTCGAACCTACTGTTTTTTATTGTGTATAATTGATGGTAATTTAAGTTAATGTTGTGGTTAATTTATGATAATTTATGTGCAATATAATAATTGGACTAAATCAAATGAGATATTAACAGCCATTTTACACTATTGTTTTAAGAAAAGGATCTTATATTAATTACTAGAAGTGATTTTCTAATTTTTTTACGGATAGGATTAATGATTAAAATTAATGCATTGTGTTAATAGTTGGAAGGAATAATTGAAATTTCTTAAATTTAAATTATTATTAAAGTAATATTTAAATTAAGTGATATTGTTTGTTTTAAGTTTGAAACATTGATAATAAATGAGGAAAGCAAATTTGTGTAGAATTTAAATTAAATTGAAATAACCTTCAAGGAAGAATTGAAGGCCCAGAGAAAAAAAAAGTGCGATAATTTTATTTTCTTGTATGTGAGAACTAATTGTGGAAATTGAAATATTTTATTGAGATTAAATTTAGGAATTTATGTGTATTTCATGCAAATTTTTGTTAGGTGGATATCTTTATGTAGTGATTGGCATCAGTGTTTATTCAAATTGCAACGTATCAGTATTATTGTGTAAATTGTATTTTATTATTTAATTGTATAAATTTAAAATCTGTATTGCATAGTAATCAAATTGAAATTATTGTTACTTTGTTATTGGAAGCAAGTTGTGGGGTACCATTGTTTAAGGAATTTTATCAATTTATTATTATTTATTTGAAATATGTTAAATAGTATAATATGTGGAGGTAACTTATGAGGGTAGGATTTGAGGAAATATTAATTTGATATTGTGCTTAAGTATTATTGTAGGATGGTAATAATTATCAGTAGAAGGAATGGCTTTCTTACTAAAAATAAAAAGGGTGGATCTTCAGGCGATCTTTGAAGAGTTAGGGATTGAAGTCTAGGAAGATGATACCAGGTTTAAGCTGAAGAAAAAGATAGTGGAGAGCGACGAATATGAAGAGGGGGCCGTTATGGAATTATCTAGCACTGTTGTTACGGAACGGTTAGAACAAGAAGCGTTAGTGGTAGAACGGGAAAAGTTAGAAAGGGAGGAAAATTTAAAGTTACAACGGGAAAAGTTAGAAAGGGATGAGAGGTTAGAACGGGAAAAGGTAGAAAGGGAGGAAAAGTTACAATGAGAAAAGTTAGATAGAGAAGAAAGGTCGGAAAAATTGAGATTGGAACATGAGTTAGCGTTGGAAAGGCTAAAAATTCAAAGTTCGGCGAATAATTCTAATGGGAGTAGAGAATCTAATCATGAGAGTAGCCTAGAGAAATTGATTAAAAGTGTTAAAACTTTGTCTATCAAAGTTCCAGAAGGGACTGAGGGATGGAATCTGTTTTTTAGCAGTTTAGAACGGGCATTCCAAACAAAAAATGTACCGGAAACCCAGCAGGCCGAAATTCTGCTAAATATGTTAGGAGATAAGGCCGATAACTTGCTAATATACACTACTAGGGAACAAATTGAGAGTTATGAGAAATTAAATTAATTAGTTCTAAGGGAACACGAGCCGACACCGAAGGCGTGTTTGGAAAACTTTAAGAAGGCTAGAAGGAATCAAAATGAAACTCATGTATTATTTGTATCGCGTTTAATAGCAACGTGGGAAAATTATTGTAAGATTAGAGGTGCAGATACGTATGAGAAGGTTAATCAGTTAATTGTCACGGATAAGTTGTTAAATATTTTAGATGAGGAAACCGCGACGCATATTGGATTAACTCAGCAAAATAACTGGTTAGAAGTTTCTAAGATTGCGAGGGAATGTGATAATTTCTTTGATGCTAAACAAAAATCTTATGCAGTAACTTATAAGGGTTATAAAGGTATGTTAATAATGAAGATTCTAGAAGGGCAAAAGATGAGGGATTTAGTAGTAATTGGAGACAAAATGGGAATAATGAGGTTAGTCCATTTTTGGGTAGAAAACCGGAATATAAGAAACCTAATGATACGACGCCTATCTGTTTCAAGTGTGGTTTACGAGGCCATGTCCAGCAATTTTGTACAAAAGGAAATAATGAGGGAAGTAATCAAATTAATAACCGACAAGAGCCAAGGGCTAGTATCAATAATGTCTCAGTGCGAGGAATTAAAGAATTACCAAGGAGAGCGAGTATGGCAAGAATCAGAGCAAAAGGGAATTGGAGAACTAAAGTTATTGGAGAGAAGTTAAATAAACTCGAGAAAGTGGAAGTTAGTGTAAATGGAAAAATAGCAAAAGGATTAGTGGATTCTGGTTGCGAAATTAGCGTCGTTCATAAAGATTTAGTACCGGCTGAAAAACTAAGAGGGGCTGGTAGCATCTACTTACAAGGGATATTTGGTAAGGCAGTTAAATTGCCGTTAATTCAATTACCTTTAGCTATTCCAAAACGCGGTCAAACTAATGTAATTCATCAGTATGTACTCTGCGCAATAATTGATAATAGTAAGGAACAGGTAATTTTACATCCTGACGTGGCTAATGAATTGTCAGGGTTAAACAACGAGAAATCATTAAGAGAATCGGTAGAAAGGGAATGTAAGGAATATAGTAGGAACAAAGTGAAGGAAGGGGAAAGGATTAGAAATGATAGTAATAACCGTTATGTCGTAGAAACGAGATCGGTAAAGTTGCAAAGTCATGAGAAGGAAAAAGACGAGATAGAGAAAAGTAAGATTAATCACGTTACGGAAAGTAGTTCAAATGTATTTCAGAAATCCCAAATGAATTGTAATGATTTAGAGAAAGCTTGGGAATTAGCTGAAAATGATAGAGGGTCTTACTATCTAGTTAATGGGTTATTGTATCATAAAGAGAAATTGGTAGATGAAACTGTAGCTCAATTAGTATTACCTAAAATTAGAAGAGAGGAAATTCTAAAATTAGCGCATACTTCCTTATATGGAGAACATCACGCGGTTATGAAAATGTTAGAAAGAATCAAGCATTCATTTTATTCGGAAAATATGGCGAAGGAAGCTAAAACGTTTTGTGAATCATGTGTAGAATGTCGATTAACGAGGGAAATGAATGGGAGTGATAAGGAGAAAGAGAAAACAGGTCAACATGCATATATAATTGAGTTATTGGACGGGAGTAAGAAACTGGTGTATCAAGATGAAATGAGGGAATTTGTGGCTAAAAATAAAGTAGTCGATATTGTTTTTGATAGTGACGGGGAGTTTGAAAACCGTGGGAAAACTCTTTTGTTAGATAGAGAACAACCGGGAGTTAAAGACATAAATGGATTCGAAATAAAAGGGTTAACCAATATTCAAGTTGGGGACATAAAATCTTAAGGAAAAATAAGGAATTATTTATGGGTCCTATCCAACTGGCAGAAATGGAGAAAAATCGGATTGGTCGTAAACCGGAGAGGAGTAAGATAAGGCAGAAATTGTACAATGCCTTTATTACGTACAAAGAGGACTTGGACAGGCAAGTGCCTGATTGGTTAGAGGAAATTTAAATTAAGACCTCAGAGGCAGAAGTTAGCCATTCAAGCGGGTGCATTGCGGAAAGGGATGTACCAATTAAGTTAACGAGGAAGGACTGGAAGGAAAAAGTTGTACTGCCTCCATTAATATCAGCCTAAGGACTGACATTGAAATGACATAATACTAGTGTAACTTTATTTTTTTTTGTGTATTTATAATTGTATTTGCATCATGTGTCTATAACAGTGTATTAGCCTATTGTGTAATTTTTTTTCGGTATTTCTCATATTAGTATATGGTTTCAGTAGAGATGTCAGTAGGTAATTTTCAGACACCTTGAAATATTTATGTAATTGTAGTAATGAAGAAACGTATCAAGGAACTGTTGAACTCTTCTCAGACATTACATAGTTTTGAGGAAAATTAGCCCCTAAAAGGCATATTTTCCGCTAAGGTGGGGGGTGTCAGGTTTCTCTGACAGCTGCAATAGATAAAAGCTATTCTTAAGGGATTATCTTATTGTATATGTATCTACTGTGTGCTGTTAGAGGCTTTCTTAAGAAAAATCTTAATCCGGAGGGTAGCGACTTGAATATAATGAAAGAAGTATTTCCTTTGCAATGTGGTCTTTCATAGATAAGAAAGATATTGCACCCATTATTTAGGAAGACAGACCAGGAGCCCCGTAGACAGAAAGGTTGTCGGGTGGATGACAAGAGAGTGAGGTTAGTTCTAACGGAGGAGCGAAGGTGTAAGGTCGTTCAGAGTTGGCACTCTGAGACACGTGTAGGGAGGAGTATCTCTCGAAAGGAAGAGATATAGCGGGTGTGAGATTAATAGAAATCTCGGTGCTGAGTGAATTAACGTAGTCTAACGGTACACGTAAAGCGTTTTCTGTAATTATTTTGATTTAATATTAAACCGGATAATTTACATCCGAGTTTAAGTGTAAATATTGTTAATAAAGTGTTAGTTTAAGTTTAATTGAAAGAGTTAGGTTTTTCTTGAATATACATCACGTATCGTGTCCGATATCACGTATTCCTATCGGTGGTGGCACCATATCAAAAGACCGGATTATATTTCGAAGTCGTGTGGACGGAGAAGTGAAATCCGACAATGTTGGCAGCGACGGGACCTGAATCACCGAAGACCAGTGCCAGTTAGCCGTGTTACAGAGAGTTTGTGCCGGATCGCCCAGCGGAAGTGTTTGTGCCCTATCGTCGTTGACCAGTGCCAGTTAGCCGTATTACAGTCAGTTTATGCCGGATCGCCTAGCGGAAGTGTGTGTGCCCTATCACGTATCGTGTCCGATATCACGTATTCATATCAGTGGTGGCAGCATATCAAAAGACCGGATTATACTTCGAAGTTGTGTGGATGGAGAAGTGGAATCCGACAGTATGCAAGGATGGAAATTTGTAAATCGATTTTTAACTCACTTCCTGATACGCTTTAAAGTTATAAAAAAATATGTATACAAAAGAGTGTTTTCGATGACAATACAACATTTTAATACTTTTTTAACTTAATTATACATTAATAACTTAAGACATTTTTACGTTATCCCGCCACAAGTGAAACTACGCCAAATATTTTATATGCTTAAAATGGTATACGAGTTACAACAACAATGGATTTAATGATGCACCAATTCACGCTCTTCAAAAAAGGCCAAATGGCTTTGAAGCTGCAACAACGAAATAGCTTTAACACTATAAAATAGAAAAAAAAATTAAAGAGTGTAATATATTTTGTTAAAAATTCCCTTTATAATTTTTTTAATTAATTCAATAGCTCGCTCTTTCTACCAAGCGTAAAAAAGCGATTAATTTTCCATAATCGGGTTCGGTGCCCACGCCAAATGGATATATTGTAACGGAAATGTTTTGGAAAAATCGGTAATTGCTGTCTTGACATTAGTCGTGATTATCAAGAAAAACATTTAATATTTATAAAAGAGTGTATTTTAAAAACTATCTTTACATTTATGCTTATTTCCTTTTATTATTATTGCGCATTATTTTCAAAGCAATAATTAATGCTTCCTTTATTTTTTAAGTGAAAACGTCTATAAGCGCACCATACGCCTTTTTTTAACGTAATGAAAAAAATGTTTTTTTCTTGGTGTAAAACGTACATAATTTTTTTTACATATATTGTAAGATATTGCCCACGTTCAAGCAAGTAAGAAAAGAAAATACCTCTCCAAAGCTAGTTAACCTATTGCAAAATTATGCGCGAACAGATATATAAACAGTCATTTTAAGACATTTTTACGTTATCCCGCCACAAGTGAAACTACGCCAAATATTCTATATGCTTAAAATTGTATACGAGTTACAACAACAATGGATTTAATTATGCACCAATTCACGCTCTTCAAAAAAGGTCAAATGGCTTTGAAGCTGCAACAACGAAATAGCTTTAACACTATAAAATAGAAACAAGTAATATAATTTCTTTTTTAAAGTAAATTCCTACTTTTTAATCATAAATATATAAAATAAACCCGTGCAGCATTAATGTCCCACTTTATCTTTATTGAACATTATTTTATAATCATCGTTGCGGTATTTTATTTTTGTGGCATCACTCATTTGAGGAAAATCTTTCATTTCATTTATGAAAACAATTGGAGAATTTTTTTCTCCCATATAAAACTAAAATTAATTAATTAAATTTAATTAATGAATTAATATTTGAAAAAAACTGTATTAACATCTAGTGTCATCCACTACAAGTTTTAAAAAAATGTATTTGAACTTAAGTGGATGAATAGAAAATATATTATTAACGATTGAAAATTTGAACAAGATATATAAATATATAGAGAGTGTGAGCTAATAGTAGGAATTAAAAAAATGAAAAAATAAATAAAATTTTTAACAATTTTTTAAAAATTTCAGTACACATACATACATGCATATACATAGATAAACGAATGCCCAGGAATCTGCCATATTTGCTGTTGTTATTATTTATTTTTAAAGACGGTTAAAACGAATTTTACATCTGCACAAACTATTTTTGAAAAACAACAACAACAACGACACAATAAACTGAAAATGACTTAATCTGAAGTTGTTTTGTGTCGAAGCACTGATACGAAAAAATGACGGTTTTATCTTTTTAAAGAGAATGCTATCACATTTGTTGATTCAGTTACAATCTAAAAGAGTGAAAAAAAATAATGGCATCTACAGATAACAAAACTGCTTGTGGGTGGAAAACTATAGGGTAACGCCATTTTGATTAAATGCGATAAGAACAGAATATGTATCTTTTTCATTGTTTCGGATATTATGAAAATGTGTAGATATATAAATATATTAGGAAGGTTGCAGCATTATTTCTTGTTTAAAAGAATCTATTTTTTTTAATCTAATTAAAAAAATGAAATTTGAACCCCTTTCTCGGCAAATAAGTATATCGGAACTGCTTGTAGTTACGGACGAGACCACTTGTGGATTTGGCCGCTTCACTCCAAGATGTCTCCAAAAATATGCAGACCCAAAAGTATACCTTTTTGTGTATTCTATTTTAGGAATGTTGCAAGGAGCTTATTTTTCTTATTTCATTGGAATCATCTCAACTTTAGAAAAACGCTATGCTTTCAACAGTCAAATAACCGGAATGATTCTGATCGCAAATACTCTGTGTCCCATATTTTTCAGTCTATTTATCGGATACTTTGGTAGCAAGTCTCATAGACCTAGACTAATTACCTTTTGCATGTTACTGGTTTTGCTGGGTTGTTTTCTGAGTGCACTTCCGTACTTTATTTATGGACCTGGTCTTCATATCCTCTCTAAGCCAACCGAATTTGTGGAAATACCAAAAAAGGAATTTTGTGAGGCCAAAAAAAGTGAGGAGTTTTCGTGTAAAGTAGACGCTGATCCCGATTATAAAGCTGTTCTCATATTTTTCGTCGCCAGCTTCTTAAACGGATTTGGTCACACAGCTTTCTATATTATTGGATTGCCTTACCTTGATGATAATGTTAAGAAAAAGAATTCGCCAATGTATTTCAGTAAGTTAATTTTATTTTTTACTAAATTAAAATAATTTAAGTAATGCTTTAAAGAATACATTAGTGTTAAATTAATACAAATAATTTGTAACATTTATTAAAAAGATTTTTGGAATGTTGTTGAAAGCTTGATCTAAGTCAAGTGGGGCAAAATGCAATAACGGGGTTAAAAATAATAGCGAACAGCAACAGGTTTAATATTTATAAAACCAATTAAGGAATAGGTAAAATGCTTTTTAAATGCGTTCTTAATTATATAAATACGTAGCACCTATAGTCGTCGTCTGGTCCGTCCGTCTGTCCGTCTATCCGCATATAACAGCGTAAAAACTACCCAATCGAATAGTTTGAAATTTAATGGATATAATCGTTGCAGAATTTTTTCGAGTCATTTCAAATTTTATGAAAATCGAATCTAAACTTAAAAATATATTAATAAAAGTTTTCTTCAATCTATTAAAGCCTATCATACGTAATTAATTCAATGATATCCCATGACAGGTAATGATTCTAGGTTGCCATAGTGATTACGTCACATTTAATAGGGAGTTATATTATTTCCGCATTACTGAATTAAAAACCGAATTTGTATTCTAATATTGTTTAATTATAGCAATCCTAAAATTTACCGACTGTCTTTTGGATAGATGTTTCCGGTGAAATAGATATTAAATGGAAAAAGAGTCTAAATATGATTTTCAAGTGCTTAAATTTTCCAAGCTAGGCTTAAGTTTCCCATTGGAATTTTCAGTAAATGTCAACAAAAGATAAAATGTTGCCAACTTAAAATGTAATTTTATTACGTTAATTAATCATATCATAATAACAGACGATATAATTCATTTCACTGAAATAATAACAGTACGAACGTACCTCATTTGACACGTTTGAAGTACAATTTCCAACTTGTTAGTTTAGTGTAGACCACAAATTGCATTTTGTTTTAGGGTCCAGTCTTTGGTGATTTTTTAATTATCGCTCGGTGGCTCTCAAATTTAGCATGAAAAATTTTAACACAATTAATTTGAAATTTCAAGGTATGTTTTTAGTTAATGTAATTTTGTTTTATCTAATGTCGTATTTAAAAGTATTATATATATATATATATATATATATATTGCAGCTAAATGCTCACTAAAATACTGAAATAATGCCTAATACTGCTATTACATTTGTTCCAAGAATTACTATCTTTGGGGTAATTGTAATAAAGGTAATACGCGTATATACATTTATTTATTGTTGTAAGCTATTCTCATATTATTCGCTACAAGCTTCTTAAGTGGGTTTGGTCACACAGCCTTTTTACATCTAAACTGGAAAAGAAGAAAATTTCTTTTATCCCCCCCCCCCCCCTACACACACACACACACTCAAATTCAGAAATGGGTTAAATATTATATGGTATTTAGAGAATAAAATTGCCTAAAATATAATAACCACAAATAAATAAAATGGAATAGAAGGAAGGTGAATTTAGATTCAAACAGTGAGATTTTAGAAACTGAATCTGAAAACCCAAATAATTGCATGTAGGGTAGGAAGGATGGTACTACATGTCTTAGGGATTGTTGGATATTTTGAGGGCAATTTTCACAGACCTGGACCATATGCACACGTTGAATGTGATTGGTTGTGCTAAGTTGTTTTCTGAGTGCAGTTCCGTATTTTATTTATGGATCTCGTCTTCATATCCTTTCTAAGCAAAGCTGCTTTGTAAAAACACTCAAAAAGTAATTCTGACAGACTACAAAGACGAATTTTCACGTAAAGCAGGTGTTGCTCCCGACTTTAAAGCTATTCTCATATTATTCGTTACAAGTTTCTTAAGTGGGTTTGGTCACACAGCCTTTTTACCTAATTGGAATACCTTACCTTGATGATAATATTAAGAAAAATAATACGCCAATGTATTTCACTAAGTCAATATCTTTCTAAATTAAAATATTTCACCTGTATTTCTTAAAATATATAGCGCTTTTCAATCAGTACAAATTATTTGTAACATTGTTTAGAAATTCTTCCGAAATGTTATTGAAGTCTCGGTTAGGGTAAAATGCAACTGTTAACATCTAAGCTGGAAAAGAAGAAATTTTTTTTAATTCTTCCCCCATACCCATATTTAGAAATCTTTCATTTAGCAACATCCAAAGAAGTGGAAATTTAGGAGGAAGGGGGGGGGGGGAGATTGATTTAGATGACTTATTTACTTGCTATTAAGTAACAAATTGGGCAGAATCCTGTAAAAATAAATGTAATAAATGTTATATTTTTTAGTAATGTTATATTTAATATATTTTACAAATTTTAAATTAAACAATAATTTAATTTTTTTCATAATTTTAAATAAATTATAAGTTTGAGTCTTTTTTAATGTTTTTAAATGTATTAATTTTTAAAATAATTTAACTCTTTAAGTTGTAATGATTATGTGCTGGGGAGGACGAGGTGTTTTTTTCAGGGGGGACTGTAGATTTATTTATTTATTTATTTATCACTACTATAAAATAACAAATAGGATAGAAGATTCAAAAGAAAATACACATATTTTAAAAATGTACATATACAGCCCGGAAAAGGGCCAATCTTCTTTAATTTCAAATGACATAATTAACGAATGTTTAATTAAAACAATCTACGAACTAAAGATGTTATATACGTATACCACAATCACCAGGAAATGTAAACAAAACATTAGAAACCTCTTTTGTTAAGCAAGATTATCGCCAAGAAATGTCAATCAGACGCCGAAAGCTATGACCAATCAGATTACGAGATACGGTATGGATGGCAAAAGGGGGTTTGAAAAAAATATATATGCAAACAACAGGGTTTATATTTATCAAAATAGCTTTGACACTTAAGGAAAGTGTAAAACACTTATTTAGGTTTTGTATAAATCACCTTTGCGTCCTGTTTTATGAAAAATCAGTTATAACGCTTAAATTGCCGCGCAGTTAATAAAATACGTGATTATCAAATTTAGTGAGCAAGGTCGCTCGATTGAAAATGTCAAGGTGAATTATATATTTATGTTACTTTGTTACTTACTTACCAGATCTACGGAAGGTTAAGTTTCATCTGTACAAATATTTATTTTATTCTGTAGATGTTTTGACTATAGACGGTAACTGAGTTACAAGAATGTAAGCTGTTCATTAGGTTATTATTTTTTAAACGTTATTTTAAACTTATACTAGAAAGCTCTAGCTTAACTTATGGATATATAAAACATTTATTATTATTTATTTATTTATTTATTTTTTTTTTTTTTTTTGGGGGGGGGGGGGTCGATTCTGTTAAATGAAAATCGTGAAAAAATATGTTTTCGTAAAAACATTTCTTTTAATGTATGATTATTTGTTTTGGTGCGTATTACTACATCTTGAAGTTTGTCTTTATATAAAAAACACCCCCGTGTAACAGAAAAAAGGTAAAAAATTAAAAAAAAATAAAGAGAAAGAAACAAGAGAAATTACTAATTTTTGGCAACACAAAAACAATATTTATGAGCACTGAATGTTTTTGTTTATTTTACAAGATGGCCATAAAAAAACTTTGGCCGATATATGAGCTCCTAGTAACCGCATCATTCAAGGAAGCAGGATGCCATTAGGGATGCAGCTATATTAAGGTATGAGCTCAAGAATAAGGTGTAGAACAACTGTCGAATTCTCATAGTTACGGTTACAGTAACAACATTTCGAAAATTTCAAATGACATCACCCCCTTTTTTCCGTCACAAAATGATCTTCACGGTGAAAAACACTTTAAATATGTACTTGACAAAATATTACTCTACTAATACAAATTTCGAAAAATATCAATAGAGAGCGACCGGTCTTTCCAGAATCGCACGTGCAATTGAAGAAATTCCCTTCGAAACCATCTTATGCGGAATAAAGCAGCGAGGGGAGTTTGAGGCAAAGATACCGCTCTTATCTTTCCATTTGCAGAATCTTTAGTGTGCGGGAGATGGCATTTTTAGCTGTCTCTTTCTTGATTGTTGTTTATCCAAAATCTCTCTTGGTTTCCTATATTCAGTTAGATAATTTTTGTTTGTTTATCTGTTTGATTATATGATCCTGTTTCAAAGAAAGTAAAATGTTACATTTTCTCTAAGTGCTTCTTATTTCGTTTAGTCGCATTGTTTTAATTTAACTTTTGAAAACTCAAATGTATTTCAACCTGTACACGAAGTTATACTGGATGATTTTATTTTTGCAATTTATGCATCAAAAACTTTCATTTAAATAACCCATGAGCCGCCACTGGCTGCAAAAACACTTTAGTGACATTGCCAAGTACCGCCACTTCGCGTTTCCGTGGTCGCCTTAGTCAACCGAACGCACCCCAATGTGTTTCTGTCTCTCGGAGTATTTAACATGTTAAAATTCGTATGAAATAAAAGAAAAAAAAACACACCATCAAATGCTGGATTCTGAATTGTTTTCATGCCGTGATTTATTGTTATCCACAATATCTCACATGTAATGTGTCATCGTCTGTGATTGCGGAAACTTTAAAATTTTGCAATCTGACCAAAATATTTTATTTTATGTCGTCAATAGGGAGTTTATTTGGTGCTTCCTTGCTTTTGTTTTATGTCACCGTTTCTAGGCTAAAGTAACGTTTTGACACTATTTATTGTTTTTCACCGTGAAGATCCTTTAGCGATGAAAAAAAAGGTGTTGTCATATGGAAATTTCAAAATTTTATCACTGTAGCCGTAACTGAAAGAATTGAATTGCTGTACTACATCAAGAATGTCAAACACGTGGCTCGTGGGCCCATTTCATTCGCCGACAATTTATCTGTGGCGACAATTTATCATTTTGCATATTTCCTACGTTTGATTCAGTTCATATTTGATTCAGAAAATATACTTTGCACGAAAACACTCACTAACCTTGAATGCAGTGCTGCCAAGTTGGAGAATTTTTATCTTCAAAGTACCTATCTCTATTTCAGAATGGTAATCTTCGCTTCATTTAACGACTGACATTACGAGATTAAATAAAGCGAAGATTACCTGTCAAAAAAATTGGTAGTTAATTTGAATAAAAAAATTCCACAATCTAGAATCATCACCGGGGCGTTAGAGATGCCAAAGATCAGAAAGTATATTATATGTATATGGCCAGATTTAACCCATTTTAAAATTTCAGCTCCAAGCGATTGTGAATGCAAAAATAATCGATCAGAAAGCTACAGTACATTTTGAATCCGAAAATTTAAGGATTTACAAAATTTTTATTGTACTTTTGTATATAAATTGTTATGTGTTTTATGTGTTTATAGCAGGGTTGCAAAAAAGCCGACTAAAATTAATAAAAGCCAGCCCAGCGGCTTTTATTGGTTTTAACCAGCTTTTTTTTGGCCGAAATTGGCCTTTTTTGGTCAAAATTGGCTTTTTTACGTTGAAGCAATTTATTTATAAACTGTAGATTTTAAAGTATTTTTTAACTAATTTAAAAAACATTTTATTGAGTTAGAATTTAATAAATAATTTCTCAATAATGAAGACATTAATATTGGAATAACACATAGCAGACTGGTGATTTGAGTCAGAATTGTAAATATGTTACCTAAATTTTAAAAAGGCATACTCAGTGCTTAACTATTGCTACATTTTTAAATAAAAGCTTTTTATTATTATTAATAATTTAATTTACACTTTTTTTTCAGTTTTACTTCTTTAAATAATTAAATAGGACAACAGTTGTTTAATTACATATTTTATTAATCAACTAATTTTAAAGGCTATTAACCCACTAGTAGAAATAATGCAACATGACAGTGTAGAAGATTAATCTAATAGCTTAAAAAATACTGTACTTAAAAAAAAGGTAAATTTTACTTTGTTTCTGGATTACTGTAATCTTCTTACTGTATTTTCTTTGTTATAGAAAATTTTGCTTATTTAATGGGTTACTATTATTTCTAGTGGTAGTAGACATTGTTGCATCATAGATAAATTTTGTTTTGCTGCAGATTGATACACACACACACAAATTAGTTACTGGGGCTATTGATATGCAAGTTTTAATATTTCTCATATCTTTAAAATCATACATACAGCAATTTAATAAAAACACCATTTCCCACTGTTAAAAACAGTAATATGAATAACATTTGCTTTTCATTTATTTATTTATTTTTTTAACTGTTCTCTCTTTTTTAATACACTTACATCTACTAAAATGTCCTCAAGGATTATATATTCTTCCTAATTCCTCTTTCAACGTTGATCATTCCATAATTTAATCTCATCATATAGACTTATCTGGCATTAGTTTTGTAATTGCTTAGTAGAAACAAAACTTATTAAAATATATTTTTATAAGACATTAGAATACTGATTGCTAACTAAATACGGATGCTCTCAAGTATTATATATGCTAATTTAATTTATTAAACATATAAATTAAGTTTTAATCCACAACAATTTTAAAAGTAAAAAGCAGTATTTGTAAGAATTTTTCATTGTTGATGGTGATGTTTTGTTATTGTTTAATTAAATATAATCTTTAAAATGTATAGTATATGTTTAGCTATGCAATACAGAATTTCAAAACACCACCTTGCAGTCTAATTTAATATATTCTTTTCAACGAGTATATAAATTTTTTAGAAGGAAATATTTTTTATTGCATTAAAAATAAATTAATGCAAATTTAATGTGAATTAGCTGTAAACCACTTTTTTTTAATAAAAGCCGCCCTTTTTTCAATTAAAGCCGGCTTTTTTTAAGTGGTTAAAACCACCGGCTTTTTTTGGCCTGGCTAAAAGCCGGCAACCCTGGTTTATAGTTTATTTTGCTGCTCTCTTTGATTTACATCATATTGTAAAATAATATGCTGTATTTATTAGGTTCTAAAAAACGTGTAGAAAAACTATTAAAATACTACGCTAATTAACGATAATTAAAAGTTAAAAAATACCTGACGGCTCGGCCTACAGGCACAGGTAGATTTCGAAGACGCAAACCGTGGGGCGCCTGTTTGTTGGGAATTGTGGAAGAAATGACCTTTTTGCCATGATGCGGTAGTTGGAATCACTCACTTCGGAACCTAACTTGTTTGCAGGCGGAGCCGGCAGGGATTTTTTTGTTTTTATTTTGTTTTTGCTATAAGGGTTGGTCCTATAAAAAACTTGTCAATATAAAAGTTTTAGATAATATTAAGAGGATTTATAATAAATTTAAGCGGATTTGATATCTTTTGAATTGACGAAGTTATGAATTTTTTTCTTCTAAAATCCCCCTTTCCCCCCATGGGGGCATTTTTAATGATATCAAAAATCTATCATACATAAATTTTCGGCCCTTTTTCTAGAAGTAATAATAACTTTAAACGGATTCGATACGTATCATAATTAAGAAATTATGGGGGGGGGGGTTCTGTTTTCACCCCCCCCCCCCCTGGTTCGATTTTGCCCATTAATGAACTTGACCGAGATTAAAATCTCGGTCAGTTTGGAAGAGATTTGTGCAGAATTATTGCAATTATCGTGTCCATAAAAAAGTGACATAGATAGATCGATAAAGTTTTGAACTGGGGATGGTTTTGGGTTCTGGGAGTCATGATCGGCGTAGATCTGCAAATTTTTTTCAAAAATTCTAACTTAGGGGAGAATATAATAGGTTGTATTTCTTACGAAATCTACCTAATCTATACTAATATTATAAAGGAGTAAAGATTGTTTGTTTGTTTGTAGGGGGTAATCTCTAGAACTACGCAACCAATTTCAAAAGTGATGGTGGCAAATTGATGGTGACAACCCCTGCTCCATCAGAGGCTATATTTTATGTCAGTGCCACTAACCCCAGAGGGGTGCAGGAGCGAAAAACGTTCTAAAATTGCGATTTTTTTTATACTGAAGAAGCTAGAAATTTGAAATTTGGCATTGTAGCTACTTATAAGATGTAAATGCTCTCTAAGAACAAATTGAAAAAAAAAATTGAAATTTAAAAGGGTGAAATGAGCGAAAAGCGTTCTAAAAACATTCTAAATTACAATTTCTGTGGAATCTCTGGAACTACAGAACCGATTTCAAAAGAGATGGAGGCAAATTGATTGTGACAATCCCTGCTCCAACATAGGCTAATATTTTATGTCGGTGCCACTAATCCCAGGGGGATGCAGGAGCGAAAAACGTTCGAAAATTGCGACTTTTTTATACTGAAGGAGCTAGAAATTTGAAATTTGGCATTATAGTTACTTATAAGATGTAAATGCTCTCTAAGAATAAATAAAAAAAATTGAAATTTAAAAGGGTGAAATGAGCGAAAAGCGTTCTAAAATCATTCTAAATTACAATTTCTGTGGAATCTCTGGAACTACAGAACCGATTTCAAAAGTGATGGTGGCAAATTGATGGTGACAATCCCTTCTCCAACAGTCTCTTTAATAAAGAGCTATGCGTTGCTGATGACTGGGTTTTTCGCTAATTGTTGCCACAGATTAATCTAAGTTACTGAAAAAAAAAATAATAGCTCGAAAAGTATTTGTCAGAAAATTGTTAGGCAAACTGCGTTTGAAAGGTAAATAATTGAATTTTTCTTGATATAAATTTCAAATCTAATGATTATGCCATTTTTCAAATATTGAATTTCAAAAATTACCAAATTTCACAATGGAGTTCCACAGCGAAATCTTCATGCGTAAAAAGATAATGATAACGGTATTGTGTCCTGACGTATATATACTGACTATAGCACGAGTCACAAATTTTAGTAGCTTTACTATTCTGTTAAAATATAAAAGTGAATTATGAAATGTCAATATTTTGTTTGATTAAAAGTTCGTTAAGAGAAATTGACCAGCGTAGCGGGCGTAGCTTGCTAGTAATATAAATAAATAAGTAGCTTTTAAGTGAGCAACTTTGAAAATGATACGAATTTTCGTCTTGTTTTTGTGCAAAAACTAAAAATGTTACGCCGGCTCTTTACTTGGGACATACATAGTCGAACACGAGTATTTTGAATTTGAGCTCTTTAATTATTTTCATTATTTAGATTAATAAACGTACCATTGTTCATGAGCCCTACGTGATCTTTATCTTTCTTTTTTAATTTCATTTTTACAGACATTTTCGTACTCACATACATTTTAGGAATTTTAAAAATTATGTTAAATCACTCTATACCAGTGTAAATAAACTCGATTAATTGTAGATGAACATCGACATGTTGTGTGCTTAAAAATAACTGAGGATCTTCTGGAAATTATTCTCGGTAAAACCAACATACACTGGCTTCCAAAAGTTAAGGTACAACATGTTTTTCGAAGCTCACCAGACAAAAAATGGCAGTCAGATTAAACTTCATAGTTTATATAAATGACAATAATAAGCTTTAAAAAAACTTACGCAAAAATTACAGCTACCACTTTTATTTTATAGAAAAGAATAAGTATTTGTGAATGAGAGAAAAATGTGCAATTACGAAGCTTTCGTAATTTCGCGTGTAAGGTTTGTTGTATTCGAACTATTGTTGTCAGTTTTGTTCACAACAGCCAGTAGAGTCTAGAAATGTCTAGAAGAAGTCGTTTGCCCGATTCATTAAAGTGGCGGGCGGTAGGATGGATAGAAATGGAGTTTTCACAGGCCGATACTGCTAGGCGGCTCAATGTGTCTCGCAGTGTAGTCCAACGACTCTGAGATCAGTATGAATCCAAAGATTCTGTGTCCAGAAGACATGTTCCAGGCTGCCCACGTGTTACAGCACCTGTAGAAGACCGGTTTCAAGCTCTTTCGGCCCGAAGGAGAAGACGCACTACTGTGCCGCAACTCATTGCAGACCACTTTGCAGCATCAGGGAGAAGAATCTTCGCTACTACGGTGCGAAGATGTCTTCACAATGCAGGTCTCTATGCAAGGCGACCAGTTGTGTGTGTCCCCCTCAACAGACGACAGAGAAGGGCTCGCTTATGTTGGGCAAGAGCACATGTTTCCTGGACCAGACAACAGTGGGCTTCTGTACTCTTCACAGACGAGTCCAGATTCGCACTGGAGAGCGATTCAGGGCGTCTTCTGATATGGAGAGAACAATGCACTCGATACCACCAATCAAACACTGTCGAAACACACAGGTACAGAAACGGTGGGATGCATGTGTTCCATGGAGGAACTGTGACTGGTACGAGATATCGGGATGAGATCCTTGATTCATATGTGCGCCCATATGCCGGTGCTATTGGCAATGGTTTCATTCTAATGGATGATAATGCGAGACCACACCGAGCTGTGGTTGTTGAGGATTATCTTGAGGATCACGGTTTGGAGAGAATGGAATGGCCAGCTCACTCTCCAGACTTTAATCCGATAGAACATCTTTGGGACTATCTTGGAAGACAGGTTGCGGCTTTAAGTCCTCCTCCAAGGTCATTAAATGAGCTGGAACAAGGTTTACTCCAAGTCTGGTCAGCGTTACCTATTTCGGTGTCCGACAATTTAATTGAGAGCATTAAAGTCGATGCCGCCAATGCATTCAAGTCCGGGCTGGACATATTCCGTATTAGAACCAGTTTTTTAATGTTTCTGTCACATTTTACTGCATAATACTGCGATGTACTGATATATCCAAGAATGGAATTTTTCACCATGAGTACTTTTTTGTTGCAATTTCATTTATACGCTTAACTTAAGTAAATTTCTATGTCGCATTTAATAAATAAGGTTAACGCACATTTCCTTCAAATTTGTTGTTTCTATATTCATTTATTTGCAAATTAGATGCAAAAAATCGGTTGTACCTTAACTTTTGGAAGCTAGTGTAGCTGATATTTTTTTACTCAATTATGAAAATTTTGACCGAATAAAGTTTGTCGTTTAAAATGTAAGTTTATATTTCAAATAATAGTGCTCCTGCAACGATTGGTTTTATAAAAAGAAGCAATTAAAAAATTAACAGCAAAAGACAAAGATCAGAGTATTACATTTAATAGCACATTTTTGTGTTCAATAAATTCAAATATGGCAGCGACAGTGTTAGTATTTTGAATGCGATTTAAATTTTTAAATACCAGATATGTGTTTAATTTTTTTTAAATGTTTTATCTAGTACTAGGGGGTTCTGCCCCTACGACCTACGCTCGACAACACCCGTCCGGATAACTCAGGCTCTAAAAACAGGCAAATTTGCTCTGTTAAAAAAAAAGATTACTTGGTTACGGAAGATTAAATATTATCACGACCATTGGCGTTCTCCTGAATCGGGTTGCCATTCATTTCCTTTTGACAGGAGGGATTTGCGATCCCCAAGGCCGCATCTACCCCTGTCGCGACAGCTAACTCCTTATTCCGTGATTGATTAAGTAAGATGTACCACACATTTTAAAGTCAGGTTATATAAAAAAGTTAAGTAAAAAATGTCGCAGCCTCTCGGACTTTTTTAATAACGTCTAGAGCACGAGGACTTTTTAAATATGATGTAATTTTCCCCATTTAATGTTTTTCACACGTAATAATTTATTTTAAAGTTTTCTTTCTTTTTTAACATTCACGTGTAATATATTTGTTAATTTAAAAGAAATATTATCATCTGTACGTTTTAAAAATATGGCAACAATAGGTAAATAAATGACTTTAAAATATTAAATAAATCTCTAATCAGATAATGAAATTTTGAAAAAAAAAAAATGAAAACTAAAAAAAAAATAGATAAATTTATGGGATACTGCATACTGCAATCTAGTCACTTATGTGCCCATAAAAGATGGTTAAAATGCCATGTATAGTTTTTCATCCCACAAAACTTTCTTAACTAAAGTATTTTAACCGATTTCAGCAATAAAGAGCATTAAAAAAAATTCTTGGATTTAAAAACTGTCTGCTGCGTTTTTATAAAACATTTCTCAATAAAACTATGAGTTTTCATATTTTTATATGAAATTTTGTTAAAAAAATATATATTCCGAGAAAGAGCCCGGTCACAATAAATTC
Source organism: Maratus michaelseni (assembly GCA_963931845.1). Taxonomy (NCBI): domain Eukaryota; kingdom Metazoa; phylum Arthropoda; class Arachnida; order Araneae; family Salticidae; genus Maratus; species Maratus michaelseni. The sequence goes on from OZ007593.1 coordinate 269,834,627, forward strand.
AAATACGACAGCGACAGCGTTTGAATTTTTATTTTTTTTTTAAATAATTAAATAATAATAATAATAAATAATGATAAATAATAGTAATTAAATAATAATAAATAATAATTATAATAAATAATAATAAATAATAATTATAATAAATAATAATAAATAATAATAATTAAATAACAATAAATAATAATTATAAATCATTTCTAAAACATGAGAGAAACGTATTTTTATTATGTATTTTACTTATTATTTTTTAATTAAATTTTCGTTGTGTATGTTTTAATTTTCCCTGATGGTAAGTTTGGCATTTTTTTCTGTTTCTTTTTTCCCTGAAAAAAAAAAAAAAAAAAAAAAAGTTGCATTTTGTATGTACAAATTTCAATCGTACGATAGTAAAAAAGTATTATTATTATTATTTTTTTTGCTATTTTGCAATGTGATCCGTCATTTTGTATGCATTGCTTAATTTGGCCCTCGGTGGTAAACGAGTTTGACATGCCTGTTGTACATTTTATTCTCGAGCCTCAACTGCACCTCTAATGGCCTCCTATTTCATTGAACGGTTCGGTAGCTAGTCGGCAGAATAAATGATTTTGATATTCGAATGAACCATTTGGGCATGCGCAAAAGCACAACCGCCAACCTTCCAGTTTTTAAAAATCAATTACTATGAGAAATTTTGTAAATAAAAAACGAAGTTTCTTATTTTAATTAGAATTAAATTAAAGCCACGCGCACAAAAAAAAAAAAAAAAAAAAAAAAAAAAAAAAAAAAAAAAAAAAAAAACACCCCCGAAGGCTGGCAACTATGTTTTTGCCTCTTTTTTTAAACAAAATTTCTGATGGTAGTCCATTAAAAAAATACTAAGGTTGGCAACTATGCTTTTCCGCATGCTCGAATGATTCATTCGAATGACAAAATCATTCATTATGTCCATCACTAGCTACTATATCAGCAAAGTTTTCTTTTTCATGACCACCCTGTGTAACAAGCTTTGGATATTCATGAAAGTCCAGCGTGCCATATACTGACATATTTTCTTTATGATAAAATGATCAATAAAAATTTATCATACATTTGTTCATAACAGTTTCTTTTGATAATAATGAACTAACGTTGACTAAATAATAATGAGTCTGGAATATTAACATTTGTATCGTTATTGTTAAAAGATTTTCACTCTGTATTATTAAAATTTTCATTGAAACATTTACAGGCTGTAAAAAATTAGATTATATGGGATTTCCCCCCAAATTTGCCAACTAGCTCACTGTATTGCTGTTATATTTCTGAGTTTTCACGATATTTGACTGGTCTTTTTATTTGAGTTACTCTATAGAATTGACTACCAAATCATGAAAAAAGAAAAAATCTTTGGTATAATTCGCGCATGCGCAGTTATAAATTATTTCATTCAAATGCCCATATCTCATGAAATATTCAATATATTAATTTTTTAATTGCAGCATACTGTTTCTACTGTTCTTGAAGTCAAACATGTGCTTTACATCTTCGAATTTCAAGAACAATTTGTCAAAAATGTCAGTAGACATTCGACAAACCGTGTAAAAAGCGAAAGCATCCGATCACTGCCCCTTAATTTTTGGATGGCAGTGTAATATGTAAACCTGTCCAAAACATAAATTTACGATTCCACCTTAGAATATCTTATCGTATTTAATAATTTAAGAATATATTTTATATGTTTGTTAATCTGAAATACTTTATAGAAATACTTCAAATGTTTACCTTTATATTTATTTCACAGGTGCTATGGGTGCACTGCGAATATTTGGACCAGCTTTGGGATTCCTTTTGTCATCATTTTGTCTCAAGTATTACGAAGATCCATTCTGTATGAAATAATTGTATTTTTCTCTCTTTCTGATTCTAATAGTTATAATAATTAAGGGGGTTGTGGATTTTTAAAAAATATGTTTTTTTCATTACTTATGCTATTTTTAAAAGAAATTCTTCAAAGAGAAATTTATTTTGTCAATGAATTCAACAAGTATTTGAAAAAACATGTCCAATTTACTGAACATTCATTTTTTTAAAGCTACTAATTAGTTTTTTTTTAAATAGCCAGGCAATCCAACACGAGCTACCCTGCGTAAGGATGCCTTATAAACTGTCCTGTGTACAAAATGTAAATGAAAATCCTTTTTAACTGAAAACTGTAATTGATTTTTTGCATTTAGTATATATATATTTTAAATTGTCTACCAACTATACACCGGAAAGGATTTTTGAAACTTTTGTATTAGCCACATGTCAACGGTGAATCAGGAAACATTTCAATATTTATAATATACTTTGTGGTTTTGATTATTTCAGTGCTTAAGTGCGTAGTTTGATTAGATATCTGTTGAAATTTCATTTATTCTGTTGTTATTTACCTACTTGCGAAATTTTAGTTTCGTTTGCCAATTTAGGTATGAAATATTACACGGAAACAAGCAATTACTGATTTATTTACATTGTTTCAAGTGCGGGTTAAGAACCTAAGCTAGTCACGCGAAGAAACTCGAACGCTAATGTTAAGTCTGTGGGAAGGTTTTTTACAGATTTCTCGCTCACATTTTAATATTTTTAAATGATTTTTTTTTTCATAGGATAGCTGAGGTGGATGTCTAATGTTGTTTGTTTTTGTTTTTTTCGATTTTGGTTCCAGTTTTTTTTTTTTTATATAAGGGTACTTTCATTTTCAGAACCGGTTCCAAAATTAAAAATGTCCACTTATAAAAAAAACTGCAACAAAATTCGAAAAAGTAAAAACTAACAACGTTAAACTTCCACCTCAACTATCTTATTAAAAAAAAAAATATTTAAAAATATTAAAATGCTAGCGAGAAATTTGTAAAGAACCTTGCCATAGACTTAACATTTGTTTGCGCGTTTCTTCCCATGGCTAGTGGCTCTTAAGCTTCCAAAATTGGATTGCACGCAGATTTTAAAATATTCCTGCTTGAAAATTATTAAAAAAAAAAAAAAAAAAAAAATCAGTATATTGAGATATAGTTTTCAAACAAATTGCGTTTGAATTTTTTTTTTAATTCGTAAAAATTGAAATTATGCGATGTTAAAAAAATTGCAGTAAAAACAAAATTTATTGGTCAGGTTCTTGCCCCCATCAATATGACTCAGAGTTACTCACGGACATGTTTTTTCTTTATAATATAGATTAAAATTCTCCACGCGTTCCAATTTTCAAAATATTTGTTTTTCTTTTTCATTTTATTACTTAAAAGTGTTTTATTAAAAAATTGTGGATATATACATTTTATTAATATGACAGAGAATTAATTAAAAAAGAAGGTAAAAATCTGTCACGAAATTGAATTTTGATTAAAAATTACCATGCTAAAATATGTTTTATTATTGGTTTGAGAACCTTAATAAGCTAACATTCCAAAATGGACTCACAGATTTATTGCAGTATAGGTGTCAAGATTGCTTATTAGTGAATTGAGCATTTTGAACGAAAATTAAGACGCATGGAACGTTACATGTTCCGATTGCGAAAAGTTTGTCTTGAGAGAAAGGCATTTGAAACACATTATTATATGTTATTTTCATTACTTACTTTCAAGAAGTGTCAAAACACGATTTCTGACAAATGTGACAGCATATTTTATCTTTAAATTTTAACAAGTTCATAATGCAAAAACAGAAGTTTATATTTTTGATCGATTTTTTGTCCGTTTCCGCCGTCCTGTCAAATGTATGTAAAAATGTATTCCTTTTTTATTATACTTTTTAATTTATAACTTGGTTTTCGTTTGTGAAGATGGAATTCTTTAATCCATTTTTCATTCAGTTTTTGATAGGTTAGAATTATAAAAAAAAATATGTACACATGTGTGTTTCCTATGAAAGTACAACATTTTAATAGATTTATTGAATTAATAAATTACTTTAAAACATTTTTTACGTTATTGACCGCGTCTGATAAATTGCCAAATATTCTTTATGGTTACAACTGTTTACAAGTTGCAGAAACAATGGTGTTAATTAAGCGCTAAACAACACTTGCAAAAATAAGCCAACAGTCTGTGAAACTGCAACAACGAAATACTTTAAACACTAAAAATTAGAAAATAAAAATAAAATATAAAGAGTCTAGAATTAAAAAAATACCTTTTTAGTATAGATCGTTTAATAATAATTAAATTGTGATTATACATTGAGATTGAGAAAACAATTTAGAAAATTTGAATAGATGATTTAAATAATGTTTTTTCCCCTGTTGTCATCTTAAATTCAAATATAGCAAACATTATAGTTTTTACAAAAAAAATTCACTAGTTCGCACTTTTTATCAAGCATAAATCAAAGCAGTTTAATAATCGGGGCCCAATCCAAATTAATGTATATAGTAACAGATTTTTTTGGAACACCACAATTACAGTCATGCAATTAGGCGCGATTTTAAAAACTAATCGTTGGGGGCCACCGTAATACTTACCCATCATGGATATGCATAATATAAAATATGATAATAAAACATGTGTAAACTATTTATAAAATGCATCGCAATTCGAATAAAATCGTGGCTTGATGACTTCGTAAACTTTAAATGCTCTATTACTGAATTGTGCAAAAGAAACATCATTATAACTCAAAAAATGATAATCCTATTAACTAACGGTTTACTGCGTCGGATTAAGCATCTCATTTCCAATTAAAACATATCTTTGAATTGAAATTTGAATTAAATACAGGGTCATGAAAAATTGAAGAGTGTGGAAAATATGATTCCAAATATTTCGGCAACTCATTATCCGATCGACTTCATTCTTTATGCAAAATTTATGGTTTTTTATTGTCTTTTATATTCACTCTTTAAAATAACTTCGAAAATTTTCATATACCTTTTATCAGAACGAATATTTCGAGATTCCGAAATAAATAGTTCCAGATAATCGAGGTTACTGAAATTCAATAAGCTTCTTCCCATTATTACATACCAAGTACATACCAAATTTCAAGTCTCTATCTCAATTTGTTCGGGAGATAGAGCGTTTACAGACACACACACAGACAGACGGACGGCAAATTTTTTCTCTCCTAAAAATATGTTTTTCGGAATATCCGGTGCCTAAAACGTGTAAATCCGTCAAAAAATAGTTTTTCGATTTTCAAAACGATTACAAGACTTAACCTATACTACGTATGATGGATAAGTAATAAACATTGACTGGTTATAAAAGTGTTTTTTTTTCTAAAAAAAAAAAACCTACTTTTATTTTCTTTGCTAATTTTCTGGTCATGTTTTAAATCTTTTTTCTTTCAGATGATCCAGGTATTGACCTTTATAACCCCAGATGGGTAGGAGCCTGGTGGATGGGGTTTTTGATACTCGGCGTTATTTTACTATTCTTCTCAATCTTGCTGTCCCTTTTCCCGAGAAGACTGCCTAAACGTTTCAGGTCGGAAAAAACGGAAAAGGAAAAGGAGGAAGAAGAAGAAAAGGATAAGGGCCTCCCAAAAATTAAAGGTATAAAAATTAATAAAAATTTCATTTGTTTGCTTGGGTCTCGTTTTATAACTTAAATTTAGTTATTAGGAGAAACTTTTATTAAAGAAACACTCTATGAGCCGTTTCACCTTTCCTCTCCGATCATGAAATCCCATGTTAACCTATTTCCCGCTGGTGTTGCGCTGACGCAACGGTCAAAATAAAAGTGTATGGAAAAAAAAAGCCTGCCAAGCTACCACTATCTTAATATGTAAAAAAATACTTTATTTACTTACAAAAAATTTGCTATAAAAGATACCAAATATTATATTTCAGAATTTTTGGTGGTAAACGAATTTCAGAAAAAATATTGAAGACTCCGCCCATATAGTTTTGGCGTTTAATGGGTTAAACTACGTAATAAAAAAAAAAAGAAATATGTTTCTTAATCCAGGAAAATAAAATATAACCACGAACGAAAATATACAATAACCTCTTCCGAATTACCCACGATACCGAAAAAAATTCTTTATCTTTAAAATACGCAGAAACTAATAGATTTTCGAGATTTAAAGAAGCAGTTATAATAACACAATTCATTTGGCTGCCACCAATTTTCAGAAACGTTTCCAGGTAGCTTTTATGGTGTATTAATCCGTTTATTCAACTAGGTATATATGATTTAGGATGCGATTAATCTTCAAATAAACATTTCAAGTTTCAAGAAATATGTTCTACTGATATGATAAAGAGATAGCATTAATATCACCATTAAAATTAATATTACATTGTTACTCTTGAATGTATAAATTCAATTACGCAGCTGCAAATGTTTAATTGAGAATGGATAGCCTCCGAAATAACCTATATTCCGGGTTGAAAAAACAGATTATTATACTCTAAAATCAATTCGGAAACGTTTCTGAAAATCAGTGGCAGCAAAAGAATTATTATTATTATTATTATTATTATTATTATTATTATTATTTATAAATGTTTCTTTAAATCTCGAAAATATATTGTTTTCTGAGTTTTCTAAAGATAAAGAATGCTTTCGGAATCATGAATAACTCTGAAGAGGTTATTGTGTATTTTCGTTCGTGGTTATATTATATTTTCGTAGATTAAGAAACATTTGTATTTTTTTTAACTGTGTAAGAGAAAATTTAATTAACTCATGATTCATTACCTAATATAAATATCGAAAAACTGTTTTCACAATTAGAAAGTAAACGTAATTAGCCGACGAAGTGAGTTTTTAAAAATTGCCTCTTTAGGTTAACATGGGATTTTGCGATCGGAGCGAGGTAAATCTGGTTTGGTTAAAATTATTGGGTATAGTTTTTTTTCTAGTTGTTGTAGTAATATATAGAAGGTTATTTCAATTTCTAGGTTTTGTGTATTTTTCTTTGAGACCACACAGGTGTTTATTTGTTGCCTTGAACATCTTGTCTCTTGATATGTTTACCAAACGAGTATTAGTTCCTTGGGCAATTAAAGTCTAAGGTTGGGTGCTCTGCAATTTAGTCAGTAATGTATCTTTTCATGAAATCTTTCATGGTTTTATGGCGATGATTTATTGTCTCTAAAAATTCCCTGAAAGGACTTAACATTAAAAATTAGTCATGCTGAATCTTATTTACAACAGACTTCACCTGGAGAAAGTGTTTGTCGTTCATTCTCACGGATCGTATCGGGAACGTGCCAGAAGGAGGGGCTAGACGTCACCAAGGCAGCCTAGGTTTGACTAATAGGGAAAGGCGCAAAAATTTTGATCACGTGTGGGGCTGAAGGATGGAGAAATTGAAAATGGCCTGTAGTAGAAAGCTGAAAAATATTCTTGTTATTGCTGTTACTTATTCTTTTTCGCAAATTGTTATGGGATTTGTGCCCATGTTTGATATTATTGCAGATTTGTTTGTTTTTATTTTAGTGATTGTCAAACGTTTGGGATTAAATCCCGTTATTTCACCCGTGCGCCTTGTTTGATTAAAATCTTGCATGAGGGCTATGTGGATCCCTTCTGAGCCCATGAATTCCTCTAATGATTTTGTTGCGTGCCACTGTTGTGTAGATTTATCTGAATTATTTTTAGGATTTCTGTTTTTTGTAAGTTTGTTTTAGTTTGTGAGTTTGTTGATGAGTCTGTCTGTGAGTGTGGTATCGTATTACCACTAGGGATTTGAATATTAATGCTGTTGAACGCATTTAAGATGTCCTTCTCTGCGTTGCATGTTTTCGATATCTTGTCTTGTACGCCTCATTATGCGTGAGCCACCCCTGTATTCGTTAATAGTAACATGTCTCAAAAATTACAACTACTCCCTGCATCAGTCGACGCTTTCCTTCTGCTAGATCCAGCTGTCTAATCTGTAGGAGTCTCCTTTACATCATGCACTATACAGAGTAGGGCGAGTGATCAGTTAGAAAAGGTACTCTTAGATGTCCTCTATTTTCATGGTTGAAAACCTCGCACACTGCGCAGCGTTCCTTCTTTGATCGACATTCTTCATATATGTGGTTTCTAGCGCACTGGGTACATGCTTGCTGATTCGCACACTCAGCTGCGATGTGGTCGAAACCTTGACACCCATGGCACCCATGGATTGTTATATAATTTTTAATGGGGTACCCCTTGAATTTCAGACAGAACGTCTTATTTTTAAGGAGATGCTCCGTCAGTGGTTCCGGGCGTGTTACCGGGACATGCTGCCTATCCATCGACGCGGGCATGAGCTTAAGTATCTTCACAATGTCGTCTTCATATGTATCTTCATCTACGCTTTGGATTTTTGCGATCTTGCTCTGTACTTGTTCTGGTGTTACCCAGTTGGGAACGTGAAAGATGATGATACGTTTATTCCCGAGACTTATATTCTTTACTTGTAGGTTTTCCTTAGCTTCTTGGTTTTCTATGATTGACTGTTTTATTTTCTGCACTTCTGTTGTGTTTTCACATTCAATCCTTACACCGTTCCCAATTCTACTTAATTTCTTCACTTCTTCTTGGTGCTGTGCCATGCTTGTGAGGACTTGCTTCCTTATTTCCCCGGCATTTCTTTCTTCTGTGCGCTGGATGATGATTGTTGAGATTGCAGTCTTGATGGCTTGTGCGTAGATTGCATGCGTTTTTAGCTTACTCTTCCTTGTTTGGTCTTCTCTACTTACCTCTTCTGTCCTAACTGTGTTCTGCATGATGTGTACTGTTGTTTCAAAAGCTTCCGACTTCGCCTCTGCATCGATTGCCCTGACCTCGAGTTCTACAATGGGGTTGGTGATAGTTTCTAGGACCTTTTTTACTTCCCTGCATACTACCGCTGGTAGTCTAGTTGTCCTGTTCTCTATAACCTTGATGTAGTTGATTGCTCTGAGGGCTTCTCTACTTTCAAAGACCTTTTTTTTCCGGTGTCAGGAATATCCCATAAATCCAGGAGTTGCTGTTTTTCTTCTAACACTTTAAGTATTTCGGTGACACTTTGTTTACTTGACTTGATTGACTTCACTGAGTCCATGTCTGAATCTGTATCTTCATTACACGAAAATTATAGTTATTGATCAAAGTATTCATTTATGTTCAGGTTGCTTGTCGCCTCTAACAAGATTTTTGGGTAAGCGCTCCTTGCCGTTAAATATTGTAATCTTTATCCGTTGTGAATTCTGTGTTGGGACACGGCTGACTGTAGTGCCGGCTTCTGAAGCTTCCAGGCCAAATCATAAGACGTCATCTTTTCCATCTGCACAGCAAAGAGAAAAACACTATTTGAGCATAGACGCTTGGAAGGAAATTCAAATTGAAAGCCTTGTGATTATATGTCGATTATTTACCGTTCTGTGTTTTTATATTACGATTTTTATAATTTTTGATTTTATTATTATAACCAGTAGTTATTCTTTTCTTATAATTGTCTCAAAGTGCCTGTTCATTGTTGTGTGCCATTTTGTAAGGGAAATTACGCCAACAGTGGTAACTATTTCTCCGTGTTTCATTTTTCAAAGGATACGGCGGCTTTTCTATACGAAGGAAAAGCTTTGGCTACAGATACCGAGAAAAAAGCCAGGCGCCTCGGCAAGAAGTGTTTGCGAAAATCACTTTCTGAAAGGAGATAGAATAAGATTCAATGAACTGATAAAAAGATGGTACTATTTTAAAAATTTTAAGAAAAATTCCAAATTAAAGAACGATGTTTATCCTTGCATGCTTGATAGTCTGGAGGTTTCTAAACACGCCTCCAAGCATAAATCAACTTTCAGGATCAGGCGTGCAGAAAGAAATGCAAAAAATGGATACGGATGCCTTTGAGAATTTCCAAGAAAGCGCAGAATTTGAGGATTTTTCAAAACATGCTGAAGAGAAAAGAAACTTTGTGTGTAAACCATAAGCCTGATAACTATGTAATAAGCGTGAAAACTGTATATGTCTCTTAAACATTTATTTTGATTTTTCACTTAAAATTCACTGTAGCATAAAAAGTGACGAAAATTTTAATATGAGTATTTATCGTAATGATAATTATGTGCATGTTTTGTGCTGGATAGAACCTAAAATATTGGCATATCCCGCATAACATATTTCCGTTCCCACGTTAAACTAATCGAAACAACGGTAGCTATATGGGTGGCCTTGTTTACGCATGGTAAAACACAGACAGGCGCCGGATTTGACACTTCAGCAATTGTGTGGACAAGCAGCAATTTATGACGGACAATCTCGAGGGTCATAAAATGTGCAAAGATAAACATCGAACCGGCGATCCCTGGAAACGAGGAAAAGGGTAGTTACGTATGAGTTTCTGAGAGGCGGAATATGGCTGGATCGAATGGGAAGCGTCGCGGTGATCAGATATACGCGGCGACCAGTGAAATAGTTTCAGGAGGGCATGGAAGTCGGCACCTAGCAACACCATTGGATCCAGAGCCAAAAAGGAGGAGGTGAAGACTTTTACGCCCCTCTGGGAGGGGGTAAAAAATAAATCTAGATGCTCATGAACAAACAAAACAAGATAAGATCACAATATAATATAGGATTAAATAAATAAATAATTCTTATAATAACGAGATAACTTACTTAATATAATTCACTGGGGGCCATGTGCCATTACTCCATGCATTACCTGCGAAACAAGGTATTCAGAAGGAAGAGACGAGTTGAGGGGTTACGGAAGAAAGATAAGATCGCAATTGATTCACCCGCTCGTTTTAAAAAGGGTTCGTTCAGTGGGCGTGTTCGAAAAAGGGATTAACCGGTTTCATGTATTCGAACACACCTGGTGTAATCGGCAGCTCAATCTACGTTAGGAGAAAATGAAGGGGAGATAGCGAACCGTATTTCAGGTTCAGTTGAGAGGAGATGTATTTATGTCAAATGGGATTACTAAAAGGCTGAGGGTTCGGGGGTGAGGGGATTGCTCTTCATCCTCTTAACAGCTAAGAGAAATTCTTTGTCGGCATAAAGACGCATTTCATTGCTTCTTTTATCCCTGGTTTAGATTAAAAGGCAACGGTTGCTTTTAGATTTTTTTCCAGTTTTGATGCTCATTTTATAAATAAGGAAGGTTGCATCATTCAGTTTTTTTTTAAATTGTAATAATAATAAAAATTTACGAAAATTATAGAAATGTTTTATGGATTAAGGATTTATTATTATTTTTTTTTTATCTCAACCTTATATGGAGGAAAAATGTACTGAATTTTTAATAAATATGCAAAACTTGTGCAAGTTTAGATAAATAATAGAAATAAATATTATTACATGAAAAGGGATAATTCATTTTTTTTTTTGCCTTTTCTCTTCTATTTCAATTCATTATCTGTTAATTAATAATTTGACGGAATTGTATATATATATATATATATATTTACTTTTATAAAAAAAAATTATAATAATAATAATGTGAATAATAAATTGTTTCTTTACATAAATTTATTATAATATCAATTTTAGAACTGTTTGCATTTTATATAAAAAAAAATTGAGAATATTTTATTGCAAGATTTTTTTTATATATATATATAAAAAAAAAAGAAAGAAAGAAAGAAAATGAATGCATTATATTTTCTTTTTCTCACATATAGTACATGGCATCGAATTGTAATCCTCCCATATTTTTTTTTCTATTGTATAAATGTGTTATTTACATTGTCTAAAATGCAAATGACTGCCAATCATTTTTTTATATGCTTATGTATGCTAATTTATATTACTTTTCTGTGAAATTATATCCAAAATTATGCTATATTTCATAGCATTTCGCATAATTTGGCATGTTTTGGCGTTTTGGTTGTATATATTTTGGCTGTTCAGTACTGGGTCAGTAAATGAAAATATGGGATTCACAATTGATATGGTCACACCACTTCAAAGTTAAATGATGCAATGTCAAAGGACTTCTCATGGTCTGTGAACTTTCCACAGTGTTCGCCTCATCGTACTTTCTCATTGTCTATGAACTTTCCACAGTGTTCGCCTCATCGTACTTTCTCATTGTCTATGAACTTTCCACAGTGTTCGCCTCATCGTACTTTCTCATTGTCTGTGAACTTTCCACAGTGTTCGCCTCATCGTATTTTCTCATTGTCTATGAACTTTCCACAGTGTTCGCCTCATCGTACTTTCTCATTGTCTATGAACTTTCCACAGTGTTCACCACATCGCACTTTCTCATTCTTTGTGAACTTTCTACAGTGTTCTACATCGAACTTTCACATTTTCTGTGGACTTTGTACAGAGATTCACAATTAACCTCCAGTTCCTCAGGGCTCAGGTGTTAAGTCAACATATACGAGTTTGTCATTGAATCTTATAGAATCAGCGTGCACACTCTACATGGACAGTGATTTCCAGAAACAAATTTACAAAAAAATGTCCTCTCCGATTACACTTTTTTCTTCAAGCGGGGAGATAATGCTGGATAGAACCTAAAATATTGGCATATCCCGCATAACATATTTCCGTTCCCACGTTAAACTAATCGAAACAACGGCAGCTATATGAGTGGCCTTGTTTACGCATGGTAAAACACAGACAGGCGCCGGATTTGACACTTCAGCAATTGTGTGGACAAGCAGCAATTTATGACGGACAATCTCGAGGGTCATAAAATGTGCAAAGCTAAACATCGAACCGGCGATCCCTGGAAACGAGGAGAAGGGCAGTTACGTATGAGTTTCTGAGAGGCGGAATATGGCTGGATCGAATGGGAAGCATCGCGGTGATCAGATATACGCGGCGACCAGTGAAATAGCTTCAGGAGGGCATGGAAGTCGGCACGTAGCAACACCATTGGATCCAGAGCCAAAAAGGAGGAGGTGAAGACTTTTACGCTCCTCTGGGGGGGGGGGGTTAAAAAAATATCTCAGAACAAAAATTTTGTTGGAAAAAAAAGACACTTCTATCAAAAACTTTCAAAGGAGAACATCTCCTCTTTTCTTAGTAACATTGCTTATGCTGTGAGCCCTATAAGTGGTCTTTTTTTCTATATAGGCTTCAATATGCACACAGCCTAACGTTATAATTAATTTAATCATAGTTATTTTTAAATTGTGCTTTGGATGCCATGATGCCCAGGAGATGCCTTGTACAAACAACCACCGTACTCTTAGGAGATGCAGGTACATTCTGTTTACCCAGATACTGTGAAAATTCATTCCATTCTAAACAATTAATGTTGAGGAGATAATATTTCTCGTACCATCCAAAACTAGTAAATATATTGCCTTGTTATATAAAGTCTGTAAACATAATGCATATACCTTTTTATAATTATTTTACTCTTTATTTTATGTTTTATGTATGTCTTCTGTAAATAAAACCCTTTTATTTTACTTTTAATTTAGACTTTAGTCTTTATTCTTATTTATGGTGTGATGTTTATTTAGAATAGCATATGTCTACTTAAAACTACTACTTTAAGCAGGAATTTACAGCGGGCTTGATGGCCAACCATAAGGATAAGATTCTTCGAAATGACACAACGCGGTACAACCTTTCAATTTAATACAAGAAAATCTATCCCAGGTTGTACGATCACATTTTGCCATCAAATTGCCGCTAAAATAATTGGTGTGTTTCTGTTAGGAGGAACTAATAATTCTGGGTTCTAGTAACGCCCTGTAAATTTTATAATTTAAATTTTAAATCTCTCCAACATTTTGCACTATGTAAAAAAAAAATAATTTCTAAAGTAAACTGCTACACAGGAGAAAACTTGAAATTTTATTAAGTTCTGTTAAGAATTTAAAAATCGAGCATTATTGACGAAAAAGCCACATGATTTTGGGAAAAATTTATTTTGAATTCTGGAAATGATACTGAGTATGATAAATATAAATTTATTTTAGAATAAATGCAGCTGTGTAAACAAACAAAAATAGCGCAAAGGTATAGTAGCGATTTAATTATTTGCACTGATGGCGAATTTTAGAAACTCTGAAACAGCTGTACTATCTAGTAATGTGATTGCTTCTGGTATATATATATCTTCAAATATAATTGGTACACGTTGCAATAAGCACGTTTTCACATTGTTTGTTCGTGTATTTTAAATATTTTTATACCAGTATTTCTAAATGTAGCGATGATTTTTTTTTTTCAAATTAAGATCCACAAATTTAATTAGTAAAAATATTTTTATGTTAATTTTTTTACAATAAATATTGGGAATTTAAATTAAACAATTATTTTTAATTATTTAAATTAATAATATATATTATAATTTAAGTTTCATTTATTTATCTTAATTTTACGCTTAAAAGCCAAGCCTCATTTAAAATTATTTCTCGAATGACTAATTTTAGTATTTAAAAAAATATATTTTTTTTGGAATAAACAAGTTCAGCATTTCTTAAAGCTGTGTTATATTTTCAATTGCTTCGTAATTAATATTTTTCTTCTCGGAAATCTATTTAACTGAAATTGCTTATTTCCTATGGAAAGAAAATATTATTTGTTTCTTGCATTAAATCCTTATTTTAACTTGTAATATTTTTTATGTAATGCATTCGCACGGCGGAGAACATCGACGGAATAGCTTCAGAAGCCGGTATTATAGTTAAGTGACTTCAAGCGACGAACCTGGAATATTTAGGATTTTATATTTATTAAAGGGAAATCTTTCCAAATGAATTAAGGGGCTCCCATTTAGTGATTGCCTGTTTAGTTTCTGACATTTAGATCTACTAATTTTTCAATTTTGACCCGAAGTTCCTGAAAAAACGTAAATAATAAAAAAAGTGCCATCGCTTATCACTTGCTTAAAACGCGAAATGATATCTTCCAGTATTCACAACCCGTCTTGAAAGCACAATTCTCGTAAACGCAAAATAATATCTGGGAAGGCAATGTGAAAGAAAGTCTGGTAAGTTCGTGAACCAATTTCCAGTAAAATTATTAATATTTTTTAAATAGAAAATATTAATAATTTTTTAAACCAAAGATATCGTTAAAACCAGAAAAGTACTTTGAATAATTGTTTTTCTTTTTTACTTTCTCCTATCTATAACAGAAGAAAATATTGAAATCGAATATTTTTTTGGATTCCAGTTTTCGACTGGATTTACACGCTTTAGGGATAAAAAAATCCCCCAAAACACGTTTTTACAAAATGTCTGTCTGACCGTGTGTCTATGTGTACTCTTTGTATCAACGAAAAGTGTACGAAGTTATGCATAGAATTGAATCAAATTTCATATATATGTTTTTAACTATGACCAGCAGGTCTCAGTTGAAATTGGATATATTCCGCCGGAAGGGAGCGTGGTGATAGCGATTTTTGTGCCATACACTCTAAAAATAATCCGTGAAAATACAAGAGATTTTCCGTGAAATTTCACGGAGAAGTTTCATTTTTCCAAAACAACAGTATAATTTCCGTAAATGACATTAGTTCCGTAAAGGAGATTTCAAATCCTTAAATATGCAGAAAGTTTTCCGTAAATTTAATGAATTTTGTCCGTATTTCTTTCAAAACAGTACAATGTCCGTATTTCTTCCAAAACAGTGCAATTTCCGTAAATAACTTTTAGAGGTTTGCGTACAGAAATCGCCTTGTTTGAAATGGGAATTAAGATTGTTGTATTTACTAGAGTTCTTCAAGGATCCAGGCCTGACCCGGCTCGACATGCTGGCCTATTCTAACCGGGGCCGTGTCTGGACAGTAATTTTTTGTGAAAATAATAGCAATATTTATATATTTTTAATGAAATAGTTAGAAATTGATTTTGTTTTTATAATTTTTATAATTTTTTTAAATCTGTTTTTTTTTTTTTTTAATTGATAGTGCTTCAAAATTAAAACTTTTTTTTTTCACTAATTTTTTAAAATTTTATTTTAACTTTTCTAACGTGAGGCAATATTGGGTTATTTAAAGGTTTCATAACACAATATCTCTGCAAGTTATCGCTACGTAAATTGTATTAAACTAAACTGATTCGGCTTATAAATTTATGAATTAAACTAAAATTTATTATTCTATAAATTATAATTTTACAGCGTTAAAATTTTTTCCTTAAATTATAAAAATAGTTAATATTTTTCTTTACTTTTATAAAAATGAAGTTTATAATTTTATTAACTTTATAATTTATTTCTATAGCTTTAATTATTTTATTTATTTATTATATTATTTATTATTATTTTATCATTTTATTTATTTTTAATTATTTATTTATTTTATAAACTAGGGGGCCTACCCCCTGCGAGCTACGCTCGCCAACCCCCGCTCAGACTTCGAGGCCTCTAAAAACATGACAGCGTGCTTTGTTTTAAAAATAGTGGTAAATCTGTAATTGGGTTGCCATGCTTTTAACGTTTTAATGGGGCATTTTTTTTTTATTATCATGGCCTCATACACAGCTGTTGCGACAACTGGCGGCTGCTTTCGGGATTGATAAGTAAAATCAATTACAACTTGAAAACCAGCTTGTATAAAATGGTTAGGTTTAAATTGTGGCTACCTCTCGGACTTTTATAATAACGATCTGTATTCTATTCTTCCTTTGCGTTTAAGGATGATAAAAATTCCATCTGCTTGTGAATAACATTAAGAACCACGGTACTGAAAAGTACTATGTTATAGACATTTTCAGTAACAGGTTTTAATTTTCTCTCTATTTTAGTGCACCATCATGCATATTTTCATGTTATTTTAAATATTTAAATTATTTATTTTAATTAATATTTATATACGAATTTTCTAAGAATTATTTATCATACAAAATTAATTAAATATTTTTTGCATGCATGCCTGCATTTATTCGGCATCAATTGATGAGATATTTAAACAAATTTGCTATCCGCGATAATTTTACACCATGTTATGTCACTTGAATATTGTCCATAAGAAAATCGGGTACTTTTCCAGTATAGGATCCTTTGCGTTTAGGTTTAGCGTAATTCGAGCTTCAAAAAGGGATAGATTCGTTAATATACATAGATTTGTTGCCAAAAGTGATGAAAACAAACCCAATGAACTTTTGGTGCTTTTCTATCATAGGGGTCTTGACGCTTTTTTAAAAAGCTTAGCGCAATTCGGGCATCAGAAAGTGAGATTTGGTGCCAAATGACATAAACAGCCATGGTAACAAATTCGACAATTTTTTTGTTTATATGCGTATTTTAATTATACGTATATTATTATTGTTTTTTTCTATACAAATTACTTCTGATTATATATAAAATAGGATAAATGACATTTTACGCTAAACAAATTGTATAAATATTGAAAAAAATGCTTCTGTATACAAAATGACAAAGTGAATAGGTTGACAGAAAGTATGTGGCCAAATTTCCTTTTCCGCCAAGGCTATTTTCTCTGTTTCGTCAAGGCCCCATATACTGGAAAAACACCGAACTTTTATGCTTGTTTATACATGTATTTATATGTATATATACAATTTATTTATAATTGTCTTTCAATTTACCTCTTTTTGTACATAAAAATAGATAAATGACTTCTTTATATTAAATAAATTCCTTTCCCCTCCTTTCTTTTGCGTTTACATAAATGACGTCATTTGGACGAATTTATTCAAAATATTTTCAGTTTATAAATTAAATTAAATGCTGACAGACGATTGAATCTTGACGATAGAAATGTGATTTTTTTTTTCAAATTTTCCTGAAAAACATAATTTAATCACAATCTTGTCTTCATTAAGGATTGAAATAAAAAATAAATTCAATTTGAATTTGAAAATGACGAATAAAAAGAAATCAATAATCCCTATCGGGATCCTTTTCAATTTTTTTCCCTTTTTTGTCACAAAAAAACTGAGTAATTAGTTGCCATCATTACAGAAATGTCATTAAAATTAGAAAAAAATTAATATCTCGAAAACTAATTCCAGTTTCAAAATTCTATTACCAGTTTTGACATCCGCGAATTTTTGTGGACAATTGGTATTAATTTCACCATCAAGCGTTTAATATTTTATTAAAAATAGCCCTGAAACATAATTAGTCGTTTAATCAGTCGTTTCATAAAATCGTTTCACAAATTCGTTTCATTAGGATTTTATATATATAGGGTAGATTAAACTAAATTAATTTAAACTAAATCAAAAGCAAGTCCAAATTTAAATCTTACCTATCACAAGATCATTAATTTCGAAATTGTCTTTAAGAATCAATTTTTTGTTTTAATATTATTAAAAATATTCAGTTGGCAGAACCGTACACAAAAGTTCTCAGCATAGCTCAAATATAATAACTTAATTTATTATAATTTTTTTTTATTTACGTATGTTTTTTAAAATAAGAGATAACGAGAAGTTATTTTAATAGCATATAATAAATACCTCTCCTTCAGGTAATTATTATTTTTATTGGAATTGATAAATAAATCATCAGACAAATAATTAAAAAAAGTATATGTTTAAAAAAAGAAAATGTTGTACCATTACAAAAGGATGCAATCATACAATGACTCTTAATTCAATGTCTCTTAATACAATATTTTACGCATATGATACATAATAAGTTAAAATTTATCTGTTATAAAGCATCAAATAATAAACAAAATACTGAAAAATATGAAAAGAAAATATTGAAAAATATGAATAGAAAATATTAAAAACTTTGGAACTGAAAGAAATCCATGGAACCTTCAAATTTTTGCATCATAAAAAGGTGGCTGCAATAAGTAGCAACGCTTGAATAAGTCGAACATCTAATCATGGCGTAGGGGTTGGGACCTCCGGTTCAGTAAGCGAAAGATCGAGGGAAGGGGTGGTTATTTACACAAAACTCACTCGGAAATAAGAAAAAAAAAATCAGTATATCTGTATAAAGTTGTTCTTGAGAAGAAACTTTTTTTTTGTTTTGTTTTTTGTCCTATAATGTTTATTTTAACATTATAAAATTTTTAAAAAATACGGAATATATCTGTTATAAAACGGAAATTTAAAAACGGATATTTCAGAAATCACGGAAAATTTCCTGGAATTTACGGATTTTTTTTTTCCGTTAAAAAACGGAAATAGTACTGGCGTCTCGATTTCCAGTACAATTTCCGTTTTTTTCAGGAAATTTTTTTTACAGTGTATTACTTATTGTATCATCGGAAAGTGTACGAAATTAGGCATAGAATTAAACTGAGTTTCATATATATTTTTTTGAATATGGCCGTCAGGTCCCAGTTGAAATTACGGATATTTCCCTGGAAGGGTGCGCTGAGATAGTGATTTTTGTGCGATTTTCCTTTTGTATCATCGCAAAGTGCATGAAGTTATGGATATAGTTGAACCAAACTTCATATATAAGTTTTTGACTATGGACGTCAGGTTCCAGTTGAAAATGGGGATATTCCACTGGGGACGCTGTATGGCATAGAGCTTTTCTCAATTTTTTGCCGTTTAAATGAAGAATTTAAGAATATTTTTCGTCGAAATGCTGTATTTAGATGTAATGTCAATGGCTGAGGTTTGTATAAAATTTTGGATAAAATCGGTCTGAAGGTGGAACAGCGAATTTAGGTGAAATTTTTCTTTTATATCATCGGAAAGTGTATGAAGTTATTGTTAGAATTGAACAAAACTTAATATATATATGTTTTTGACTATATGAACGTTAGGTCACAGTTAAAAATGGGGTTATTCCTCTAGAAGAGGGCGATGTGGTAACAATTTTCTCGATTTTTTCCAGTTTAAAGGAAGAATTTATGAATATGTTTCGCCGAAATTTTATATTTAGAAGTAATGTCATCGGCCGAGGTTTGTATACAATTTTGGAGAAAATCGACTTGAATATGATGCTGTAATAGCGAATTTAGGTGTGATTTTTCAAATGTATCATCGGAAAGTGTATGAAGAAAGTGTATACATGGAATTTAACCAAACTTCATATATAGGTTTTTGACTATGGCCAGCAGGTCCCAGTTGAAAATTAATTTATTCCCCGAGAGAAGGCATCGCTGTGGTAGCGACTTTTGTGCGAATTTTTGTTTCTAAAATGCATGATTAAGAAAATTACGCTTTTTGAAGTGTTAAAATGTATAAGATGGAATAAAGTTTGGTATTGGCGCATCCGACTAGTTTGTATTTCCCTCCGAGAAAACAGGGTGGTAGTTCCAAAACGCAGAAAGGAACGGAAAATGTGAAAACGAATCACAAAACACGAAAACCAACAAGAAATTGAACTTCAGAAAATGTTTGTTTTTGAAATAGTAAATATAAATATACATATTTTTTAAAGCACCGTTAGAAACGGAAAGGTAACCTGAACAAGTGGGTATTTTTGTATTTTCACCCTGGACTCGCGGAGGTCAGTTTAAAAGAGTAGTAAAAAAGGAAAATGTGCAAACTAACACGTAATCGAGTTCCAGAAAAAAAGTGTTTTGAAAAAGTAAACATTAATATTTTCTAAACAAAAGACATTTTTAAAACCGTAAAAGAACAACAATTTAAAAAAAAAACCTTCGTTTGCTTAAAGAATCGAGAAAAGCCCTGGCAAGCGCAAACACAGTTAGTGGCACGATGGAAGCTAGTTATTTTGCAATTTTAAATAATACCTCGGCTAATTATCGAAAAATGAAAAATTATTCGCATGATAAAATGTTAAAATCATTTGAAACAATCCGAAGTAGATTACAGTTTGAAGAAAATACGCCTGAAGAGGTTTTCTTTTAGAGAATTGAAAAGTTGCGAAACGTATTATAAAAGAAAAATCTCTTTCAAACAAAAAACTCAGACAAAATTCAGTAATTAAATTGAAAGATATATGTAGTGGTAAATAAATATGATCATAAAAAATCATTAATTTTGAATACAAATTTTTAAATAAAAAAATACAGTGTATTTTTAGATAGAAATGTTGTTTTATACTTGTTTTTTCTAGAAATGTTTTATGAATAAAATAGCTGAAACAAATAAATATAATTTATAAAAATGTATATAATTAATTTTCTTTCCTTGTGAAATTTAGTGTTTATGAATTTAAAACTTGTCTTTTGTAATTAAGGTGTAATTACTGCTTAAAGTGATAAAAACATAACACAAAAGGCTTAAGAATACCTTTTAATATATAGATGACATAGGTTTCATGCGCTCTAACGGCGACTTCTTCAAGATTAGAAGTTACAGCGCATGAAAAATATGTCATCTATATATTAAAAGGTATTTTTAAGCCTTTTGTGTTATGTTTTTATCACTTTAAGCAGTAATTACACTTTAATTTAAAGTTAACAAGTGATATATTTCTTTTAAATGCTAAAAGGTGTAAATTAACAACATAATATACAGTAACATAACTTTTATTAGATTGTTGACATGGTTCAGCTCACTCTGAGCCATTTTCAAAAACAAATGAGAATATTTTATAATTGTACGGTCTTTGAAGTTATTATTTGAAATGCTATCAATTAATTTTCATGTACTTTTTTAAAAATACGCACGTTATCTTTTATTTTTACTTGGTTGTTTATTTTCATACTTGTAACCATGGAGTAACTCCAGCCACAATTTCGGTAAGTTACAAGATGCTGCATCGTTACATATTGTATTTTCGCGTGTTATTATCTCTATGGTTTCTTTTATTATGGCTTATCTAACAAGTGATTTTATTATATTATTTGTCTTTTGTAGTTTAAAAGTATTTTAAAATGTGAATATTTATTTAACGAATTTTCTCTATAAAGGACAAATTTTCTGGATTTAGAGACTTCATTTAATAGAGATCCGACTATATAAGGGCATTGTCTACAAAACACATTTTCTTCAAGATATGAGTGAACTGAAAAGCACATTTACGCTGCGATATAATCTATTGATGAGGAAATTACTAAAACGAGCCTGAATGGATTTGCCGTGTGTATAAAAATCTGCAGAAAACTGTAAAAATTGTCAGTCAACCGTTTTTGCAGAAAGTGGTTACATAACGTCATTTAACTCAATTCTGGCTAATGAGGACGTTTAAAATGATGGTCAAGTAACCGTTATATATAAAAACGGTTGAATGACCGGGCAGTTTTCTGCAGATTTTTAACAGTCGTAGAATAAATTAGGGTTCTTACATTGATCATTTATGATAACCAATTAAACTTGGATTGTTGAGTTACACATGTGAGAAATTACGAGGTATGACAGTAAAAATCGATGAATACGCTTATAAACAAAAGATTCTTAAGGAAAAACTCTTTATATACCTTTGAGGTAAATCGTCTTCAATGCACTTTTGACAACAACTGTATGGTTCCTGGAAAGTGCTCGCAAAATCCTGTTTCGGTATCGCATTGAGAACCCTCGTCACATGGCTTTGAATGCTTTAATTCGAACCGCGCTCTGCTTATATCGCGTTCAGATTATGAAAGTTAAGTCACTTAACTTAAAATTTTCTTAAGCGGCTGACCCGGAATCAAAAATTTCGACTTGAGCAAGTTTCTTAAACTTGCCTGTCTTAACTATAAATTGAGTGGAACTTTGCCTTTCGAACTATTTTTTATGTTTGAAATTGCTCTTAAATTTCGAGGTGATTTCTACAAGTAATTAATCCGTTTTTTCGAATGATCCTTTCAGTCGTTTATTTATTACGCTGCAAAGGATGAAAATAATAATAATTATCTACAGTTAAAAGTTGCAGTTAAAAAGTTAACAACTTATGCGCATTCGCAGAATTTTGTTTGGCTAAATTAAGTCACTTAAAATGTTTTGTAATATGCACGAATGAAGCCTAATTCCGGATTGTCCGGTTCAAAAAAGTTAAGCTAAGTGACTTAACTTCTATAATGTGAACGCAATAGTATACTTCGTTCAGACTAGGCTCTTTAAGTAACTTAACTAACGTTTTTGAAGCGGGCGACCCGGAACGAGGTTTGACTTCTTCGTGCATAGCCACGGTGTTTGAGAACGTTCATTTAAGTCACTTAGAATTAAGTAACTTAAATCCTTTAGTCTGAACAAGGAAGGGCTTATTGCAGGTGCGGGGACCGAAAGAAGACTCCTGGAGCAAAATCAGGTAGATGATCGAAGGCTACGACTCCTTTACGAGCCATAAACATTTTTCGAATACGGTTGGACAAATTCAAAGTCATGCGATAAGTATTCTCAATGCGATACCAAAAGGGGACTTCAATCAGTGTTAAAAGTATATTGAAAACGAAACGACAGGATAAACTCTGAATGAATATAAAGCGCTTTCCTGATTTAGGTAAGAATGGCAGATAGTTATTGCTTTTCTAATTTTTATCAAACCAGAAACAACTTTAGAACACGAAAGCTTTATAGATAAAATTTAATTAAAGTACTGTTTGGTTACTAAACAATAACTGAACATTTTAAGAACAAAAAAAAGTTTTAGAGCATGTAGTTCTTAAATTTTAGCGCGATTTCAGCTCGTCTAATAATATCTTATTGATCTAGTTTTGTGAAAGAAATAAAGAATTTGAATGAATACTTGCTTACAACTTTTCTAATTTAATGCAGATTTTCCGAAAGAAATGAAGAGGTTATTGAAAAATCCAATCTTGGTATGCCATGTCGTAAGCATCACATTTCAAGTCAATGGCTTTGCTGGATATTTCGTTTTCATGCCGAAATTCATGGAATCTCAGTATCAGACGTCAGCATCCGATGCTAGTTTGTTTTCAGGTATTATTTATTTTGTCAATTAATCTAAGGAAATGTAACATGTTTCTATCAAGGTTCCAAAACTCTATATGCCTGACATGTAAATCTGTCAATTTGTTCTTATTTTGAGTAGTACTATTCCCGAATAGAAATATTCGCTTAATTTAATGATATAATTCTGCCTGAAGATTCTGAAATAATAACTGTTCTTGCATACTTTTTTCGTTTTCAGTACAGAAAAGAATGAATATTAATTTCTCTTCGAAATTTACAAAGTTAAATATTTTATAATTTTTAATAATTTTTAAAAGAAAAAAATGTCTACCACGAGAATTATACTTCCAAAGTTTTCTTTTAAAATTAAAAGTCTTGAAGATAATTTCAAAAACATATAACTGAAAAAACATTGAAGAAAGTGACGTAAATTTATCACTTTATCTTCCAGAGAAATTTAACTATACAAATCTTGAAAGAAATCATTCCGAAAGAAATCCTTTTAAATTTGTGAGGAAGGCTCTCAGACAGTACAGCATAAAAAAAATTATATCTTTTGGTATAATTATAATATTTGTTTGCGATTTGTTTCATTTTTTTCTAAAAGCTTTTAAGTATTTTTTTAAGGTAAAAATGTAAAAATGTGATTTTTTTTCAAGATTTTTGTGTATCAGACGGCCTTAATTTAATTCTTAAATCAATAATTAAATTTCATTTATATTTTAGTAAAATATTCTTTAAACATAATTAATATCATTCTTTCGTGGTTTTGACATATTCAATACTTTAAAAAATAATCTGAAGAATTTCAAAATTCCCGCATTTTATGCAACTCCATAGCCGACCCTGCATGTTAAAGTTTAAACATTATCCCAAATCTATATCAACACCTTCACAGCCGGGTTAAAATTACCGGAATTTTATTTTATTTAGAAAGTTTGAATTCATACCAGAAAATACTAATAGCAATAGTTACTTTATTTAATTACAGATATTTCGTGATTACATAAATTAAAAATTCGTCTTTCGAAATTTCCGGTACGAATTCGTAATTTTAGATTGAAAAACCAAGGTTGGCAGCGAATGGGTTAAGAAATTTATCTTAAAGTAAAAAATTCGTCCTTTGTATAATATATTTTTTGAAGCATTATTACCGAATCGTGATGAAAGTCTTGTTTTTTGCCATTTGATTAACAAAAATATCATTAAAAAAAAAAGCAACTCAAACTGGTTATTTCATCTCCCCATGTGAAGGTGATTTTTGCTTGCAGATAGATGATAGAAATAATAATAATAATTGGTTTCGAAGTATTACCCGAAATTATATTATATTTCATCTATGCTAATGATCTTATCGTCCTTCTTTTCTAGAATATTAATTTTTTAATATATTTTTAGAATTATCGGAGATCACCAGAAGTCGATATTAGGAAATGTAGGTGGTTTGAGCATGAGGTCAAGACTACTATAATTTACTCAACCAATTGCTCAATATGATTGATTTATTTTTTAGTTAGTGTAGCCAAATATATTCAAAGGTAAAAAACTAAATACAGTGCGTCTCATAAATATAAAGACACTGATATTTTCGAAATAATATTTTAACAATTCAGTATTCAAAAATATGTTTTTGCATATAACAGAAAGCCTGTAACAAAAGATATTTTAAAGTAAATTAAATTAGAATTAAATAATTTTAACTCGAAAATTGATAAAAGGAAACAAATTTTCTGTCTCATAAATATAAAGATATTTTACATACTTTTGAATTATTGTCCAACAGTAGATCCATTTTTATTAATGACAGCAAATATTCTAGCACGCATGCTGTTTATTAAGTGTGTAAGTATTCTGGCTTTATACCGAACCATTTCTTTTTTCAACTAAATGATGTTTGAAAACTGTCTTCCAAATGCATATACACTGCGAACGAGAATGCCCCAAAGATTTTCAATTGGATTTGAATCAGATCTAGTTGCGGGCCACACCATGACGTGAACATTGTTATCAGCAAACCATTTTTTCGTGAGTCTTGATGTGTGAATCTGTGCATTATCTTGTTGGTACAAATAATATCGACCACCAAGAGTTTCAGCAATCGGCAACAAGTGACTATCGAGCACTTCTATATACTCTTTAGATGTATGTTAATCTTTTAGAAAAGCAATATCTGTATTTTTATTAAAAGAGAAGGAACCCCAAACCATCACAGAACCTCTCCCTTTCTGCCGACTGAAGAGGGTTTCAAGTTCACGTCTTAAATCATGCCAGTAGAAATTCCAACCATCTGGGCCATCTAAGTTAAATATCTTCTCATCTGAAAAAATAACTTACATCCATTCGCCCTTCCAATGCATATGATCTTTAGCCCAGAGTAGCCTCCGTTCTTTGTGTTCTTTTTTCAGTAAGGAAAAGCTTTCTTTTATACGATGATGTACCGTGTCCTTTGAGACCATACCATCAACTCGCTGAGAAACTTGACGGAGTGACATTTATTGCGACGAAACAAGTCGCACGATTTTGCGATCGAGTCTTTCACTAGGCTTTCTCGGTCTATCAGATCATTTTCTCGAATTTAAATTGTAATTTTTTGATAAAACTTTATAAACTGCAGCTCTGCTTCTCCCAGTGTTTTTTACATATTTGAGAAACTGTCAAGCCATTAGCTTTAAATCCACGTATTTTGCAAATATCATCTTTAGAAATTTCAATGTTCCGCGGCATTTTTTCAATTGAAACAAGTCAAATAACTTTGCTCGTTTGGGTAACTTAAAGCCTATGTCTGCGCGTACGCATTATTTCTGTACACGCACATTCGAAAAAAATTTGCATATGAAGCAATTTCAAATTTGTCTTTATACTTATGAGACAGCGTAATTTTTAATTTTTTTTTATTATTCGGGTCGAAATTATTTTATTTAAATTTAAATCCCGATAACAGATTCATTTCATTGTTCTTAAAAAATGAGGTATAAAATTTAATTTCTTATGCTGAATTAATAAAATGTAATTTCAAAAACATCTGTGTCTTTATATTTATGAGACGCACTGTATATTTCCACAAATAAAATTTTATACGTAGATAGGTATATGTGGAATAGCCTTAACCAGGGCATTAACCTTAATAACTGGCTAGGGATCTACGGCACCAAGTGTCTTAGAGCGGGTATCATAATTTCTTTTATTGACTTTTGCTAATAAAATTGAAAATAAGTGCATTTTTCAATTTTACTTTTATTATACCCATACTTACATTACATTTATAATTTTTTGCAGAAATTGAAAATTATCTTCTCCTCTATATTTTTTTTCATTCTATATGAATATCCCCAAATTCTGTAAGATGACTAATAACATGTACTAAATGTGTTTTAGATATAATACAGGATGGTTATATAAAATAACTTTTGCGATATAGAGACATCTATATCTACAAATAGTTAATAGAATGGGACCACATTTTATAGTTAGACTTTTGAAGTTATGAGAAGATGAGTTCCAATAATGGTATCGAAATTCAAAAACCGGTTTGAAGTGCACTGAGCACAACTTGTCAGTCATTCGAATGAATTATTCGCCTAAACTTTATCAGTATATTTTCAAGGGAAATTAATGATGTTTCTCTCACGTACGCACAATTCATTGCCTGGTCAGTTTTACTAGAGAACCTATATAAGAGAGTAGCGACATACGGAAAATGCAATTCCATCATTCGAGAGAATTTTGGAGAAAAACTTGGGGAGCTTGACATTATTGCCAAAGTAATGTTTGTTTACTTACATAATTCGTCTAGGCTAGGCAAATTCTTCTAGGCAAGTATTGCCAAGTTCTACAAGTGGGTTGTCATAGATTGAATAAAAACTTAAAATCTGGGCATGGGTATATCGCTACTTTCTTAGAAAGAACTCTAGATTTAATAGCGATTAATGCAAATATCTTCTACATTTGTACTAAATTTTGCGGAATTAATCTCCTTTATGTTTAATTATTCCATTCGTTAGTTTTAACTACAGATGCCTAGAAATGAAAAAAAAAAAAACTTTTTATAATCATATTGTATATCAATGATGCTCAACTTTTTTTTAAAACTTCGCGGCACACCCGAAAACAAGGTTAAAATTCCGAGGCACACTAAACTTATAATGATTAAAAACCTTTGAAAGGAATGTATATCTTTTTTTAATTCATTTAATAACATAGACAAACTACTCCACAAAGTAAAATGTTTTATTGGTATTAGGTTGATGCAAAAAATTTTTGTCGCATTTTAATACCTTTAATACCGATAAAATATTAATGTCTGATAATTTTACTATCATTTCAAAGCAAGCATGTATAATAAAATTATCAGGTATTTAAATTTTACCTGTATTAGAAGTATTAAAATTAGGTATTAAAATACGATCGAGCTTTTGAACCTAATAATTTGTAATAAAAAATGTTTTATTATTATTTTATTATTATTATTTTATTATTATTATTATTTTATTATTATTTTATTATTATTATTATTATTATTATTTTTATTTTTAATATCTTTATTACATGATAGGATTTTCGAGTAAGTATACAATAATGTGGTAAATCGTATTCCGAGGGTCTAGTTGAAATTTATTATTCTTTTGAACATTATTTGTTGCAGAAAACCTTTTTTCTCCTAAATATAACATTGAAAGTGGATGATACTTTTTGTAATAAATGTATAATTTGTTACTGAAGGAAAAGCACTAGTTTTTTCAAAGCAATTCTCCGACATTTGTTATTATGAATATTCAAACTCTAAAAGAAATTTGGAAGAAAATGCAACTTCATGACATTAAACCTCATTACATAATAAATTGCAAAAGTTAGAATGTTGTATTTTAAAGTGCTTTTCTTAAATTGTAGAATCTTCATATAACTTTTCTGAAAATTTTCGATGCACACCCGGGATCTTTTCACAGCGCAATGATGTGTCGCGGCACACCGGTTGAGAACCACTAATGTAATATCACCAACAAAAAGTTAACCCCTGAATTGTTTTAAAAAATTATTATTAAAATGTTGGAGAGAAAAGTTTAAAATCCTCTTTCATTGTAAATTTATTCTAGGTGCTACAGGCATTATTTCTATGCTTCTCGGAATTCTGTTAGGAGGGTTCGTTATTATGAAGTACAAACCCAGGCCGAGGTATCTGACTGGATACATGGTTCTTGTGGAAATATTTTCTGTTGTTGGATTGTTTATTTCTATTTTCCTGGGATGCCCGCCGATCTCAATGTCCGGAACCAATCTAAACGCTGATGAGTAGGTACATTTTCCATAGAATCCTTATATGCTAATAATTTATCAGATATGGTAAGCAAAAATTATTTTCACTATATTTTATGTGGTTAAAGACTATAGTTGTGTAAGTAATGTTCTCTTAACTCTCAGAATACATTTTTTTACATCGGTTGGTACACATGTGCAACGTTTGTCGTATAAAGGGTAAATATTCAAAAACAAAGGATTTACTAGGAGCGTTCTAAAGCATTCTAATGCGGTAGGATAAAAAGTATGTTGCGTTAGGATTTCACAATAATTTTTAAAACACTTGGCAGAGATTACCGCATGTCAAATGTTCCGCGTGTTTTTTTACATTTGTTAATTCCGTTCAGTTGAAGATAACCTTACTCGCAGCTCGAAAGTTTCGCTGGAAGAAAGTGAGTTACAATAGCATATATTCGAGATCGTACATTAGTGTGATTTAATTTTAACGCTGGTATTCATCACCTACCTCAATTGCTGGTTAAGCGTGAAGAGCACGGTCGAATGCTCAAATGGTATTAACCATTAACCTGATCAGACTTCGGCTGCTATCATGTCCACTCAGATTAATGATGAATGTCATTTGAGCTTTCGAATCAAAATTTTCGCACTTAACTAGCAGTTGAGATGGATATGGTGAATACGAGCATAAGTAATTTTTATTTTTTTTTTAAAGATCAACAAACTTATCTTAATCTGAATGTGTACGGCGATTAGATAGAAAAAAAGAAGTAAGAAGTAATGGTTATCTAAGCCTTTAATCCCCTATCACCATTCTTTATCACCGTTTTTAAGTCAACTCTATTAGTGATCTCCCCCTCTTCCAATGTCACCTACTGATCGCTGCTTACGTTCTTAATTTAATTTGAAAAAAAAAGTGTAAGACATAATCAATATTTATATACTGTAAGAGGTTCCTCACTACAGCTATAAGAAATTAACTTTTAATAGATATTTTGAAATTGCTTTCTTAAACATCTTACTGCCTCTCTGTGGCGTATGATGTATCCTCACGTTGGAAATACTTATCTAAGCAAATATAATAACCTTGAAAAGGAATACAAAAATTTAAAATTGATTCTAAAGGAAATTTTTAAAATGGATTTATTTCTGTTATGTACATTTTGTTTATTTATGCCCATATGCACACTGATTAAGTAAATATGCAACTTTGAAAAGGAATTTAAAACATTGAAAATTGATTCTAAAGCAATTTTTAAAATGGATTTATTTATGCACTCTCATCTAAGCAAATATACAACTTTGAAAAGGGATTTAGTTAATGAAAATTGATTCTGACTTATTTTTCTTAAATGGATTTATTTATGTCTATTGATCTAAGCAAATATTAAAACTTTGAAAAGGAATTAAAATGAAAAAGAAAGTTGCTTCTAAAGCAATTTTTAAATTTGATTCATTTATGCACACTTAATTCTTATACTGGTTATTATTGTTTAAGAAGTTTCGTTTCTTTTAGGACACTTAATTTATATAATGAATGCAACGTTGGTTGCAGTTGTACGCGACGAGTATTTGAGCCCGTCTGCGCTGCTGATGGAACTTCAACTTATTTCTCACCTTGTTTTGCCGGTTGCCCAAATTTGACTGGAATATTAACAACAGCAGTTACTTCTACTCTCGCTCCCATATCCAATCGCACAGTAAGTTAAAAATATAATGAATTTAGTAACATTTCTAGTGTTGTTTGTAAAGAGATACTGGGTGTTCCAAAAGGGCGTGTACAAACTTTAAAATGTGATAGAGCACAATGCAACAAATACTCTTTGTGTAGGGAACTAGGATCGTGATCCAGTTATTCAATCATAAATACAGGATGTCCCACTCCAAACCAAAATAGGATAGTCGTTCACATCTTTAACAATAATAAAGATACCGTAACGATATTTTTTAACAGACTTATATTGATTTCATGAACTGTGATAATTTCATGAAAATTGCTGGAAATGGCCATTATCAGCGTTCAAACAAAATTTATCTAAACGCTCTGTAATTCGCAACGTAGCTCACATTACATATGGTGTTATTGTCTTAGTAGTATTAGTTTTAGCGCACTTCCGGTGATATCATCAAATTTCCCACAAAATAAAGTTATTCTGTTGAAAATTTTGACAAATTATGCTCTATGTAAAGCTATTTAAAAAAAAAAGAAGCTTCTGTTTCTGGTCGTTATTTAGGTGTGTATGCATGTATGTCTTCAATTTTCGCATCTTGTGCGGTTTTGAATGTAACTTTTGCTTTACAGTTCTGGTCCACCAGAGAAGATTTTAAGACAAATGTATTCATCATATATCGTGTATCCTGTAGTTTTTTTTACGTCAAATATTATAATACTAGCCGCCATTGGCGACTAGTTTGGTCTCCCTTAAGTGTATGCTAAGCATTGCAACATATTACTTTTATTCATAATTTAATTTAATTGCTTAATCCTTCGCCAAATCGGAAGACTATGATAGATAAATCAAGAACGCTTTGCGATCATGTCACTATATCATGCGATCATGGCACAATAAAAAAATATCTTCGTATATTTTTTATTGTTATGCATTTCACCTTTCTTGACAAAACTCGCTTAATTCATTTAGGCATTTATGCTTCATGTAGAGTTGCAAAAAACCGGTTTATTCCCAGGTTTATTTCCAATAGAGCCGGTTTATTCCCAAAAGATCTCGTTTATTCGCAAAAAACCAAGTTTATTCCCATAAAACCCGGTTTATTCCCATGTTTAAACCGGGTTTTTTCTAGCCTTTGCAACTCTAGCTTCATGTCAGTTTGCTTATTAGTTGCTATACGTTTGCTAATGCAGGGATTTAGAAACCTATTAAGTAATCTTCCGTAATTGGGTTCTAACATTAGAGGTTCTAAACATTAGGTTTTATAGAGCTAAGTTGGGTATTATAGTTAGCTAAAATACGCCAATTGGTGTACTTTTGAATACCATTTGGTGCAATGAACTTTGTTTTGTGAAAAACCTTTATAGATATCCACATTTACATTAAACCATATTGTTGCTAATATCTTTTTGTTTCATGCTAACATTGGCTGTAGACTCGATTACGGAATATTTATCATTATTCTCATCTAATCGTCTTGGATAATGTGTCATAATCGGACTGCATACTAATTGAGGTAATCTAGTCAGCATGGTTTGGTGAAACGTAGAACTTTTGGGA
The DNA here is from genome assembly GCA_963931845.1 of Maratus michaelseni. Classification (NCBI taxonomy): domain Eukaryota; kingdom Metazoa; phylum Arthropoda; class Arachnida; order Araneae; family Salticidae; genus Maratus; species Maratus michaelseni. The sequence goes on from OZ007593.1 coordinate 269,866,610, forward strand.
GCTACTTGTGATAGTCACATTTCCTTTAAACCCTATTTGCTGTCCGTATCACCCACTTTTGACCTTTGCCGTGCTATCTGGTTAAAATTCACAGACTTTCTTCTCGATGCCGACCTCTGTACGATTTTATTTCTCTTTTCTCTTCTTTCTTGATACAGTTCAGAAGTTTACATAACTGCGTAACTCACTAACTTCGGCATTTGTGCTAAATGTCTACTGACTTTGAAGATACGTACTAAGTAAATACTCTATGCTAATAATGGCGCCTATAAAACTGATTACAGTAACCCTTCTTTTCAATTTATATTGTAACTCTGTACTTAATATTATGTAGTAGAAATATTAAGGGCTATATCAGAAGCATTTGTACATAAATGTATAATATACTATAGATATAGATATGTATATTTATTTTATATTCGTCGATATAGTATGTGATTTGAATATATCTTATATTCATTTCATCGGATACAACATACAGCCAAAAATAAAACTACCAATCGTAAATATCTGATCTAAAAGTCGTCAATCTGATGTTATTTGTTTAATAAATGTATACTAAATTATTATTTTGTATTAGTTAGTTTTCTTCTATAATATTTTCCGTTTTTAATGATGTTATGCATTTAATAAATGTATATTGCTTTAGTGTTTTGAACTCATTTAGCCATTGACAATGGTAAATATGATTGGCAATTAACTATCATTTTCGGTGATCTATCTTCCGGGCACGGATAATACGCTAGTACGTAATTAACTGACGAATCCTTTTGAAATTTGATTCATTAAATATTATTACATGAGTTGTATTTGTTTACATTTAACTTCTCCAAGAAAAGATCGTGAAGGAAGTTGAATTGTATAGCACTTCACCTAACAGAATTATACTAAATTTTGATTGACTTATAGGTGCGAATTATTTTTTGAGATCAGACGGCGCTGCAAAATTTGCTTTGCGAATGGTTACCGTCATGGCTTAATATTTTTATGGTTCACGATGGACGAATCTTTTGTGTTTGTTTACTTTGATGGTGTGAGATATTGGGCTGTCAACCTAATTTCAGTATAAGTTATCTCAGAATATATACATATGTGGATGTAACACATTTCTCAAACATTAATTTTTAATGATCTTTCTAAAAATGTACCTTTTATGTAGTTTTATTAAAAAAAATAATTTTGAGTAAAAATGCCGCATGGGCATATGAAAAGCGAAGCGGTCAGCTCGTAACTGTTTATGACAGTCACACGATTCACACTATTATAATATGGACAATAGCTGTTTTTTACCCGTGACTTTCGTCCACGTGCGATTTTACGAAAAATCGATACTAATTAACAAAAAAAAAAAAAAAAAAAAAAATACGCGTTTCTTTTAAAAAACAGACAGGTAGACATATAGATTAACCATAAAAAATTACTACTTATATTTTGCATTTCTTTTTTTCTAAATTAGAACACTCCATGAATGTTTTGAATTTTTTTAGGAATCTAGTGACCTGACAAAAATATTCTTATAAAATGAATAAATTTTTAAAAATAATAAAATGTAACAGTTCAAAAATTAGTATATACTAATAAACATATTGATTTCAATTATAATGTAATGATAAAAATATATTAACTCTCTTGAAAATACTCTGCTTTAAAAACTAAAATAAAACAAAAAGGAAAAGATATTTAATATAGATATTTTTCACTGATGACCAAAAATTAAGGGGCAGTGACCGGACTTTTTCGACTTTAGACGTTTTGTCGAATATCTACTGAAATTCTTTACGAATTGTCCTTGAACTTCAACATGTTTGACTTTATAATTTTCATTGAAGATTTAGTCACGAGGACAATTAGGGGGGGGGATAATAATTTTAACAATAAAATATTATTTGCCATTATCCAAGTAACAGAAAGTGTTCAAAAGGGTTTGCCACTGTAGCAAATGACTATGTAGCTCCTGTTCAATATTTGTGTGCATTTGTGTAAGCATAGCACGTATATTCATGAAGATGTTAACGTTTCTGTAAAAAATTCAAATGTTTTTTGTTTATAGCATACAGAGTTTTCAACCGAATTTAACACAACTTTCCGCAAACTTGACAAAGAACAAAGAACAGTAGAAATAGTATACTGCAATTAAAAAATTAATATATTGAATACTCGATAAGATATGCGTATTTGTATGAAATAAATTTTAACTGCGCATGCGCGAACTACAGAAAAGATTTTTTGTGATGATTTGGTAGTCAATTCTATAGAGTAACTCACATAAAAAGGCCAGTAAAATATCGTGAAAACTCAGAAATATTCTGGCGATAAAGTGATCTGATTGAAAAATTGAGGGGAAACCCTTATAATCCAGCTACTTTTAGAAAGAAACTCTCTATATCGCTTGACATTTGAATATCGCGACATTTTAATGGAGTTTTTATATAAGTTACTCTATAGAAGTGACTACCAAATCATGGGAAAAAAAATCTTTCGTATAGTTCGCGCATGCACAGTTAAAATTTATTTCATACAAACACCTATATCTTATCAAATATTCAATATATTCATCTTTTGCTTGCATTATACTATTTCTACTCTTCTTTGTCAAATTTTCGGGTTAAATTCGGTTGAAAAATTTGCATGCTATAAACAAAAAACATTTGAATTTTTCACAGAAACGTTAACATCTTCAAGAATATGCGTGCTATTCTTATAAAAATGCACACAACTGTTGAACAGGACATACATAGTCATTTTCTACAGTGACGGACCATTTTGAGCATTTTCTGTTTCTTGGGGGAACGCAAATATTATTTTACTATTAAATTTATCATTACTGCCCTAATTGTCCTCGAGACTAAATCTTCACTGAAAAACATGAAGTTAAACATGTTCTTTACATCCTCAAAGTTCAAGAGCATTTCGTCATGAATTTCAGTAGATATTCGACAAAACGTCTAAAATCGAAAGTGTCCGGTCACTTTTCCTTAATTTTTGGACATCAGTGTTGAATATGCCCACTATCATATTTCTGTATCCAAAAGTAAAATTAGTGTATAAAAAAAGTTTAATTAGCACTGAATTGGTTTGTACTTGAAATTGGTTTACAAAACTTTGTATATGACGATTAAGAAAAATTATCATATACATATTAATACTTACATGAATTTACTTTTAGGTATTTGAAGAATGCGGATGCATTGCTGGATTCAACAGCACTTTTGAGACTTCCAGTGTAACTAGTGGTTTCTGTGATTCAGGCTGCAAAATGTTCATGGCTTACATCATAATGCTTTGTGTTAGTAAATTTATATCATCTACAGCTCGGGTTGGCAATACTCTTATAACTTTCAGGTAAGATGTTCCTATAAATGGTTAGAACAAAGAACTGATAAAAAAACTATGAAAAGTAAAGGGTTCATTGCTTAAGGCTTATTATCAGCCAGACCGCAAATCCACCTCTTTAGTGTTAAACATATTAGTTTGGAATGCATCCGTATATCTCAAATTTCAACATTCTTTTCTGTATGCTCTTCTTGAAGGATCTTTCTTTTTCATTTGACAAAATATTTCTAAAATACATAAGTTTTATTTCAAGTGTTAAAAGCTTATTTACAACTTGTCTGTTTCACTTAGAGACTTAAAATATAAAATTAAGCATATATTTTAGAAATTTTTTGTCAAATAAAACAGAAAGAAACAGCCTTCAAGGAGAGCATACATAAAAAAGAAGGAACAAATTTAAATTTTTAGAGGAGAAATTTGAAAAATACGGATGCATTCCAAGTCCATAAGTTTAACATTAGAGAGGGAGATTTGTGGTCTGACTGATGACTTTTAACACTGTTTTAACATTTACCAGATTTACTGGCTCATTCGTGAGGTACTTTCAGATAAATGTAACACAGTAGGTTATAATAAAAACCAGACTTAATCTGTATCTAAAACAAGGCAAGGATCAATGGGACGGTGTAAAAACTAACCTCTTGTTTTAATGGAGATAATAATAATTGCAGAGTAATTCATTCAAGTAGTTATTCAAACTGCTCTCAAATGCTATGTAAAAAGATAACTCGAATTTGAACACTTCACAAGATTACTTTACTTTCAATAAATTTAAGGGGATTCAAATCAAAACATTTACATTTTCAGTTTTACGAAGGCAAAAGCTTTTGTCAACACTTCTTGAATTAAACTGAGTTGAAATTCTTCAAAAGTACTGAGCTAGAAAGCAGGAGGACTTCTACAACTCGTTTAGGACTGTTTCAAAATCAGTTGAGTATTGCTGAGCACTAAAAGCACCGAACTTTGCGAAATCTTCACTTAAATATGATCTAATCAACCACATTGAACATCATTCAACATCATTTGCATATTGCTCTTTTTTTTAAACAAAGGGTTTCTTCGTCGAGTTCATTCGATGTTGGAAAAGAAATTAATTTAAATTTTCATTTTTTTCTGCATAGATTTCATAATGTATGTATGTAATGTACTTTACCACATTTTCTTTTATAAGAGTTGTATTGAAAAACTTGTAAATGAAAGGATCCCCAAAAATAAGTTTTAATCTTTCAATTACGAGACTATTTTCTTTCTTTCATATTACACTTAGATTTAATAAGTTAATGAGATAAACTGTTTTGTGCATCATTTATGTATAAGGCAAGCATAAAGTTTCACCTTGATTATAAACCGTTAGCCGTTGAAACAACCATTGAAAATATTAATGTTAACATTTTTATCATTCCACAGCCCTGTCCTTAAAGTTTTTTTTTATCGGCGAATAAATGGCAACTAGTCCATCAACTTACGTTGAAATGTACAGCAGAGAATCAAAAGTTAATTTTTAATGAAATGGATTCGATGAGGAAAAATGTGCAATACTTTTTGTGGTTCTATGAAACTAGACCGTCCATCTCTATTCAAAGGAAGTTCAGAAGTGGAAATTACTGTTGCTAAGTCCAGTATGACAAAAAGTGGGACAGGGAGTTAAAAAATAGGAACGACCACTTTTCAATCGGAATATATGCAAATACAAGTCAGTTTTCTTTCATCATATTCAATTCACGTTTACGTTAATTAAACAATCCCTAAAGAATACAATAGGAGGTTAATATAGGTTACTTTAACTCTTTTTACTAATTGACAAATATTTTTAAGTTGATTATTGTTATCAAATGATACTTATTCAACAAATATATAAGAACCTAACACTTTATTAACTGCAATGCAGCCCAAACTGAAACTAAAGCACTGCAAAGTCCTACTAATTAACATCATTGCAACAAATTAAACTTACGATTCTTATTTGAATTTTAAACTGGGCAATTAATTAATTTTAAAACTGAAAGCTCTAAACTATGGCTTTCATGCCCTTTGAAATTACAATTTTTTATAAATAGAAAGCATGTTTGCAAATTGAAAACAGTCTGTCAAAAAAAATCCACACAGGATCGAGAGCCGGAAAAGAGCATAAGAACTCATACACATCAAGTCTTTAAAATTTAAAGATTTGTACTTATCGTTCTTAAAATCTTTAGTGTTTTAAGAACTCAGCACAGAATAAGAAATAGACAGATAGATATATGCAAAAAAAAAGGCTCATTCTGGAAAATCAGGACATTTGGCGTCCCGCACAATTCTCCCGTGGGACATACTTTCCAACCTCTAAAAATCGGGACACAATCCTATTTGGCGCGGCGTGGCGTCGCTATGCTGTTGTTCTGGACGCAATTCTGCACCTCCAAGAACGTCTTAAATTCCGTTGAAAAAACCTTTTTGCCGCATCGAAGTCATTTCGTTAAATATTAATTTTTGACTCACTGCTTACGTTTATGGACCTAGTTGCCATCTATTCGACGTCAGAAAAAAACTATTTAAGAACTGGGCTGTATAATGATAAAAATGTTACATAAATATTCTCAACGAGTATTTCATGCTAACGTTTTGTATTTAGGGAGAGACTTTGCGCTCAATCTATAATTAATAATACATTTTTATACAATGATTTATGTAGTATGTTTATTATGGTAGTATAATAAGTTCAATAGAAAAGTCGATATTCATTCGTATTGTTCAGGTTAATTTCGAAAAAAAAATTGCACATTCACACTAAACAGTTGTAATTCACCTTTATAATTGCATTTATAACAATACACTACTTTAGTTTTGGCTGATTAAAAATTACGCTGGAAGAAAAAAAAATTATCTTACTTTATTTATGCTACGTATTATTTTATAGTATACTAGCAAGCTACGCCCGCTGCGCTGGTCAGTTTCTACAAATGAACCTTGAAGCAAACAAAATATATCGTTTAATTTGAACTTGTATTTGAAAGCAATCTGTATATTTACCTGGAATATTCTTCCACATTACTGAAAAATGACGTGATTGCGCTATTATATTTTCTAATGTGCAGTCAAAATTTTAGCTGTTAAGGACCAACTCTTTTATTTGGTCATTTACAGTTAAGGTTTGCTAAAGAATGATAAAACTATATGCAATATACTAAAACCATCACTAAAAATTATCGAACTAACAATGCAAACTAATTAACAAAATCCATTCAGTAGAAGTTTTTATAAAGGCTAATCTTTTATAATCGGGTTCATCTGATTATAGAACTTTTCCACGTAATTCTAAAACAGAACAATATAAAATATACTAAAACCATCCTTACAAATTATCTACTTAACAATGCAAGTCGCAAAAAATACGCCCAGTAAAAACTTTCAAAAAGGCTAATCTTTCGGAATCGGGTTCTCCTGACTGTATAACCTTCACACAACTGTTTGACTAAGAAGCGTAGAACAATATGTAGTACATTAAAACCATTCCTGAAATAGCATCTGACTAACAATACACTGATTTTCGAATGTCCCCCTATAATTCTAGAACTAAGCAACGTAGAATGATATGTTATATAATAAAACTTTCCCTAGAAAGTTATCTAACAGTGTAGGTTTCATCAAAATCCATTCGGCAAAATCTTTTAAAAAGGCTAATATTTCATAAACGGATTGATCTGATTATAGAACTTCCCAGAATAATTCTATAACTAAGCTACGCAGAACGGTATGTTATACAATAAAACCTTCCCTGAAAAATTATCTTATACAGTTTAAGCTCTACGAAAATCCATTCAGCTAACTGATTCATTTCTACATTATTTCATATATGTAGAAGTAAATAGAAGTATATTGCCATTAATATAGTTTGCATTTGAATTTAAAAAAAGGTACTTTTCGGTTAGCCGGGCGGCAGTGATCGTACACTTGAAAAAAAAAAAGCACCTTTTGGCTTAAAATCTCTCATCAAAACTGTTTTTCTTTTCTTTCTTTTTTTTAAATAAAATTAATAACAGCTTTTTCTTTTATTTTTCCAGCTGTATAGCCATTTCAATTCTTTCTGCATCAAAAAAAAAAAAAAAAAAAAGACACCTTTTGGCTTAAAATCAAATTGTTTAGGATCAAAAGTAAAATCAAAATCGCCAAAAACAAAAGATAAATCGCGAAATATTGTTTCGATAGCAATCTTGCCCCTTGAATAATTTTTTAAGCATTGCGAACATTCCCAATCATGTTTAAATTAAATATTTTCGTTTTATAATATTCTCTCATCAAAACTCTTTTTTCTTTCTTTTTCTTTTTTTTTTTTTAAATTAATTTAACACAGTTTTTCTTTTATTTTTGGAGATGTATAGCCTTTTCATTTCTTTCTGCAACAATAATGATCGCCAAAAAAATAGCAATGGTAACCTTTTCGGCCAAAATAACAACTGTAAAAAATGAAATTATTTACGACATCACATTAAAAACCTCAAAAATAACAGTATTTCTCCACTGTTTAATGGATGTTATTATACATATAAACCTTCCTCTTGAATCACTCTATCTATTAAAAAAACCGCAATAAAATCCGTTGCGTAGTTTTAAAGATTTAAGCGTACATAGGGATATAGGGACAGAAAAAGCGACTTTGTTTTATACTATGTAGTGATTAATAACAGCTTTTTCTTTTATTTTTCCAGCTGTATAGCCATTTCAATTCTTTCTGCATAAAAAAAAAAAAAAAAAAAAGACACCTTTTGGCTTAAAATCAAATTGTTTAGGATCAAAAGTAAAATCAAAATCGCCAAAAACAAAAGATAAATCGCGAAATATTGTTTCGATAGCAATCTTGCCCCTTGAATAATTTTTTAAGCATTGCGAACATTCCCAATCATGTTTAAATTAAATATTTTCGTTTTATAATATTCTCTCATCAAAACTCTTTTTTCTTTCTTTTTCTTTTTCTTTTTTTTTTTTTAAATTAATTTAACACAGTTTTTCTTTTATTTTTGGAGATGTATAGCATTTTCATTTCTTTCTGCAACAATAATGATCGCCAAAAAAATAGCAATGGTAACCTTTTCGGCCAAAATAACAAATGTAAAAAATGAAATTATTTACGACATCACATTAAAAACCTCAAAAATAACAGTATTTCTCCACTGTTTAATGGATGTTATTATACATATAAACCTTCCTCTTGAATCACTCTATCTATTAAAAAATCCGCATCAAAATCCGTTGCGTAGTTTTAAAGATTTAAGCGTACATAGGGATATAGGGACAGAAAAAGCGACTTTGTTTTATACTATGTAGTGATTGTATTTAAAAATACAGTGTTGAGAATGATAACGAAAATAAATCTTTGGAAAAATTTAAAGGACAAAATTTAATGCTTAGTGAATGACAATGATAAAATGTATTATCACAATGCTTTTTTTCTAGGAGCTATAACATGTTCGAGGATTTCAAAATATTTTTTAGACGAATTTTTTTTTTATTTACTTACGTTAAACATCACTTTCTGACTCAGCACCGTTTTACAAACCTCTGGCATTCTCGATTGATTTTTATATTATAAACAGATGAAGGCAGCATAAAAGATGCTAAATTTGAAAGTAAATTCTATCGACTCATGCAAAGTCAGTGATCAATTCGCTCCCTTCACGTATTTTGCTATTGGTTTATCTATTTTAATGATTTTAATCGTTAACTGCGGGATTTCTTTTAACCATAGGATTAGTTCGGACATAAGATAGAAGTTTTTCTCAGAAAGTGGATTGTAGCTGTTACCATGGTTTCTCTCTCGAAAGCGATTTATAAGAAGCAACCGTTTCTGGGAAGGCAATCGAGGTTCGCAGTTTAGAGGTTTAATCTCGGATCTTAGATTAATTTCTTCGACTTTTGCATGGCGCTCTTTTCCCGGCAGGGCATGCAGGGCACTTGCTCTAAGACACCGCATGCCCCCTCACTTCAGGTACACAAAAGTTTCTTTGTTCCAAGTGGTAATTTTATCGAAAATGCGCCTTAAAGTAATATTTAATTTAATTTTTTTTTTTTAAATATAACTCAAATGTTCAATGCAAACTGAAATCGCTTGTGATGCATCTTTGTATGCCAATTAAGTCACGCAATTTCCTCATGTTTTAATGTTTTCTACAAGTTTTCAATTTGCCAAAGTAATTTTTAGGGTTTCGTTCATCTCACGAAACCCTATTACCCCCGCTCCGTTGTCTGTCCGACACAGAGCCATTCTCAAAAAGTATGTAACTTACAGAGTTGAAACTTAGTGTATAAATCTGAATAGCAGCTGTGAAGAGCTCAAAATATTAAAATTTGAGAAATTCGTATTATTTTAATAAATAGAGATAAAAAACCAAAATTCTAACAGCCTTTTCCTATTAAATTGAAACATTTTTAGTTATAGCCGATGCCAAAAACTAAAAATCCACAACGAAATTCTTTCTACAATAATTAATTTTCTATCAGACGATTTTCACGTGAAAAATGAAAATGAAATAAAAAGTTTCACCAACTGAAAAAAAGATAAATATGAAATGAAATTGATTGACGTCATAGTCGTATTAAAACGGAAAATGTCTAAGATTTCTCAATAATACAAGGAGTATGAGTATGTGTAAGTGGAAAAAGCAGATTAATATCACGTCATTAGAGAATTAAAAAGAAAATCTGACGTCATATAGGAAGTTTAACGAATTTTTCAAATGCTTGAGATTAATACAAAGCGAGTATCAATATAAATAATAGAGAATAGTAAATATATGAGTTTGAGAAACATATTGAATCGTGATAAAAATCCGATTATGGAAATATTCGCATATTTTAACATTTTGAAGGTGTACAATTTGTTTAATTTTGAAATTATTTTTTTAAATATTGCATTTAGTCTGTATGACGGATATTATTATGACAGAATATAATATCCGGCTGGTTTAGATATTCGAAAAAAGGAAAAAATAGACCGGTAAATTTTTACTTTATAAAAAACATGACTTTTTTTTTGTTGTTGTTGCTAAATGAAATTTGTTTTGAATTTATTAAAGAAAGGATAAAGTGTTTTGAAAGGAATATTAAACGAAACCCTTTGAGCGATCTTCGATCACACTTACCCACTTGTTTTATTTTCTGCATATTTGATGTGTTAAAGTTTTCATAATAGACCCAAATAATTTCTGACTTTTTTGCATTTATCTGCACTTTAAAATTTAAAACTTTATATATGTGCTTTAATTCTATCACTAAGATGTCTGTAGAGTTCGTATATTCTTTGTCATACATACACTGAAAAAAAAAATTCTGCCACTGGCATCTAGAAAATAAATTGTGGCTATAGAAAAATAGTTCCATGTCATCCTTATAAATTCTAGTTCCCTTTGCTAAAGAGTTCTAGTCTGCCCTATTCAAATTCAAGAACGTTTTCAAGAGAAGATAGTGTATAAAGTGTTTCAAGAGAGGATAGTGTATAATAATTATTCCTGTTTGCTTTACATAATATTTAATTCTGCCAAACAAGTTTTTATAAGGAAATCTTAATGATGATAACAATGCAACTTGTGTGCGCGATGATTCTTAATTTCTTTTATTTACATTTGTGAAAACAGTAATAAAGATTTGTATACTTATGCAGGTCTTGGACACATTCTTTTTCAAAATATGATAATATATGATTAGGGCAAAATGTTCTTTGCCCAGAGACCAAAATTTTGATGTCTGGCCTTACTTTGCATTTTTGACGATTGTTGTCACAAGAACTTGTATTATTTTTTTATTCATGATTTATCATTTATTATTTGAACAAATAAAAGTTTTCTGAGTTAATTTCCAGCATCATAACTAAACTTGGCATCAAATATTTTCAACTGCGATATTTTCAATTATGGTGCTGAACAATTTAATTTCCTCGTATGCATTCCCCTTTGCAATAATTTAAACTAGATGATTTTAAATGAAGATAATATAATTAATGGACTGTAATTTTTATAAAGAACAAAAAAGGGATGAAATGTATGCGCACACTGTATAATTACACTTAACACTATACACGAGAGAGAGAATTATTTAAAAAAAATTAAATGATATTGGCAGTATTTTCAACCATTGACATTATTACACATTTACGTAGAAATATCTGGCAAAGAATATGATATTTCAGGAATTACCTTAACAAAAATATGTTTTCTATGTATTTCCAAAGGCATTTAGAAAATAAGATTAGTTAAAACTAATATTAAAATATTTTGATTTCTAAATAATATATTTTAATTATATAATAAATTCATTCTGCTAGTGCATAAAGCTATATCAGAAGGTAAGGCGAACTTTTTCTTCTGATGTGGCTGAAAAATATCTTATTTCTATTTTTTTAGTTCGGTAATCCCCTGTCTTGATGAAGATTTTAGAAGCGTTATTATTATATTTAAAAAAAATTATTTTTTAATTTAGGAGAATGGGTTTAACTAAGGACATAGCTAACTGGCATTCTCTGACAGGGATGTCGAATGTTTGTCCGAATTTACTTGTCTAAAATTACACACACTAAAAAAACTTCGTTAGAAATGAAAAATTACTGAGAGCACAGTTGCCATAAATCCTGCGTGGTTTGACAAAATTTTCGTGTAACTAAGGATTTTTTGGATCATTTTTAGTTTAGATTAGAGAGTTTTTCGAAGTTTGTCAGAAACTGGACAGTTAAGAAATTTTATAGTAATGATAACAATAAAAAATAAAATAAGGAAAAACTACTAGCAACACGGTTTCCGGAAATTCTGCGTGATTTCACTGAAACGCGGCTTAGATAGTAAAATTTCGGATCATTTTGGCCTACACTGGAGAATTTCACATGATTTGAGAACAAAACGGGCACACCAAAACGGAAAATATTCGGTCTACAGAAAAATTACGTTTATTTGACTATTTTTTGAAGTGTACAAAGATCAATATGTATTTTTATTTTATTTTATATCCATTTATTATGATAGAACATTTTTCATTTTAATTTTGCAATTTACCTTCAAATTTTGAAAAAATCACTAATTTAATCTGAAAATGATACAAAATTCCTCAATCTTATTTCCGTGAAATAAGTCGCTGAATGTGCTGTCAGCAGTTTTCCGGTATTTAAAAGAGTTTTAGGTAGCTTTTATTACAAAAAGCTACCTTTTGCAGCTGTTCGGAGGAAAGCAATTCCAAAAAATTTTGGTATATTTTCACGAATCATGACCCCCAGACTCCCCCCCCCCTCCGTTCAAATGTTGATATATATATATATATATATATATATATATATATATATATATATATATATATATATATATATATATATATATATGTATGTATGTATATATATCTGACATATGTCATGCTGTAACTCTCTTACTTATGAACCGATTTGGATGTGACTGAGTATGTACATAGGATATACCAAGGTCTCGACCGAGTTCGTTGGTCAGCTTCATCCGCCAAATTGTTTCAAAATGGCGGCCAGTTAAATTTTTTTAAAAATTCGAAAAGATGTACAAACAAATTATAAATTGAAAAAAAGTTTCCGTTAATTGTTAGACCGTGATACAAGGATTCTGAAACATTTTTTGTTTTGGCTATATCTTAAAAAATGGCTGAGATATGGTAGTTTGAAATTCTAGGGTAGCTGAGATTTGGAAAAAATCTGATATTTGTTATGCTGTAACTCTCGTATTTATGAACCGATATGAATGTGACTAATCATGTGTACAGAACATACCAAGGTCTCGACCGAGATCGTTGGACAGCTTCATGTGCCATCCTGTTTCAAAATGGCGGCAAGTTAAATTTTTTAATTTTTTCTAAAAATTCAAAAAAATATATAAAAAATTATAAATTGAAAAAGTTGTTTCCGTTAAGTGTTAGATCGTGATACAAGCATTGCCGAACATTTTTGTTTTGGCTTTATCTTAAAAAATGGCTGAGATATGGCAGTTTCTAAATTCTAGGTTGGCTGACATTTTGAAACAATCTGAATTTTGTTATCTGTAACTCTCATGCTGAAATTCGCATTCAAATTCAGCACTAACGAAAACCGGGATTGAATCTTCTATAATCGGGTTCCAAGCGTTTTATCTTCGGGTTTTTGAGTAAAATGAGTAGAATTTTTAAAAACATAGATTATGAAAGCTACCTTTTCCTTCCGGTACAGGCCGAAAGGACTTTTTATTTTCTAGTGTGTAGGCATCTGCCACCTTTTTTTTTTTTTACCATATTGCCATAGAAAAAATGCTTTGAGGCACGTGATAAAGATGAAGTTCTGTCTATATTTCTTATGATATTTATAAACTTTACCAAAAAAAAAAGTCAATAAACGAGAATCCATAACTGCAGTTAGATCAAACATAAGTAGCAAGTCATTGACAGTGTTTGGAACGAAGGGGGAAAGCCCCTTTACTTTATTCCTTTTAACTAACTTATATGATGGATGTTATTTGGGGAAATTTTGATAGACTTTTTATTACTTTATTTATTGTCATAGAATTTTAGAAAAATTTCAGTTGCTTTAATTTAAAGTTAAATTGTAATGATGCACGATAGAAGATGTCTTTGATGCATAAATTATAGCTAAATTAGTTTATTTCAGGTGTGTAGAAGCTAAAGATAAAAGCCTTGCCCTCGGAGCTTTTGGAAGTGTGCTCGCCACGTTTGGTAAGTTTAGATGTTTACGTTGCATTAAAAAATGTTTAATTTCACGAAAACATTGTTATTTTTTATTCTGGCAATTTATAATCATGTCTACCAGAAACTCAGCTAAAAGATTCGAAATATATATATATTCAGATTTGAATGATATTATAGTTTTCATATATAAATTTCTTCCTATATAAAATACATAACTGTCAGATAAATAAGTTAGGCGTTATTACATTAATTTAAATAGTAGAATAATCTCTAATGAAATTAATATTTTGTTTATTTAATTTAATGCTTATTATTTACAGAAAAAATAAAACAAAATAGATTAATTTTAATTTCTTTTTTACTTCAAATCTGGAAATAAAATTTTCCACTCTGTTAAAAAACAAAATAGAAACAACAACAACAACAAAATAACATAATTTATTACAAAGTTTTGCAAGTTTACCGGTTGTTAACCGAACATTTTGTTCTGTTTTTGATGAGATTAAATTTATCATAGAATAATATAGGCTTCATCTGTACGAGTTTTCCATTTCCAGCTTTTTTTTTTTTTTTTTTTTTTTGGAGCCCGAGCCCGACGATTTGAAATTCAAAGCGGCCCGAGCCCCAAAAATTTTGTGTCATCAGAGCTCGAGCCCGATATCGAAAGTACGCGTAGAAAATTGTGAATAACATTTTTAAATTGTTTCAAGATTAATGTTCTCATTTAAAAATATATTTTTACATAGAAATATGTATTAATCCTAAATACTCCCTCATGACAATGTTTCGTGAATTTTATGTTCTTAAAAATCTGTTTAAAATAGAAAATTTGTCGTTTATACTAAACACTTGCAGAAATCTGCAAACGTCGCAATTCTTATTCTTTTTAAATTTCATTGTACAACTATGGCAGAAAGACATGAGTTCTGTTTTCCAGTAATTCCGGAAAAGAACTTCAAACAGAAAGCGCGGATAGACAAGGGATATACCACGGCTTCGTTACGTTACTAACACTCATCGTGCTAAGGCTTCAGAGTCAGATAGGATATTTCCCCTTATATATCTTGAACAACAATTCAATTATCTTTCAAACTGATTATTAAAGGATTGTAAAACACTTTAAGTAACTTAAACTACATTCGCGTTTCTCAAATGTAGCAAGTTTTTCCTTTCTACAATTTGTGAATAATAAAATTTTCACTTTGAGCCCTAGCTTGAATACTGGTATAAAAATCGAGCCCGAGCCTGTTTTGGACTCGGGCTCGGGCTGAGCCGATCTCATCTCTACTGTATCACGTTTTTCTACATTTTCCACAATTTTTTTACTCATCAGATTATGAAATACATTTTCTGAATTAGAAATTTTAGATAATGCATATCTAATATTTAAAAAAAAATAGATGTTTAAGAAATTCAGCGGAAATTAAAATCTTCATTAATTCAAAAAATGCAGTCACTATTTACATTTAACAATTCTATCGTCGTTATAAATGTTAAACAATCCGTACATTTTTTTTGTAGTTTTTTACAAAAGCTGTGTTTGTAAATGATTATGACTGATATGCTTGAAAAAAGAAAAAGTTTTGAATATCCTGCATAATACAGATGGAGTTCATTCAGATTTCCAGATATATTTCCTGTTTAGCTCTAGAAAATGTATTCACATGCTATAAAAAGAGAATACCTTTAACATAATAAAACTGCAATTAGCAAATATTTTGCCCTATTCATGCTAGGGATAAATGTACGGTAATTCTCATCACTGGTGCGTTCTGTTACAAAAGACATAACTGGAAAATAGAAATTAAAAATAAAATAACTGGTAAGCCTTCCGTTTTTTGAGTACCACTATTTCGAATAGTAATCTTCGTCTTATTTAATCACAAATTGGTGTCTTCAATAAAGAGAAAATTTCTATTTGGAAATAGTGATACTAAAAATTCGGAAGGCTTATCAATTGTGAAATAATGATTACTAGTTTGGAAAAAGAATTGGCAGATTTCTGTTTGATATTCTAAAGATGTGGCAAATTTAATCCAAAATTCAGTTACACTCCAGTGACTTTTAAGAATCTGCACTAGTCACGCGAAAACATTTATAAGCTAATGTTAAACTTATGGGAGTGTTCTTTCCAAACTTTCTCGTTTGCATTTCAATATTTTTAAATGATTTTTTTCCCCTAGAATAGCTGAGGACACTTTCTAACCAAGTACTTTTTTTATTTTAATTTAAGATTTTTTTTAATTTTTTTATTTATTTATTTTTTTTAAACAAAGTTGGTGTCTAATTCGCAACCAGTTTCGAAAGTGGAACTACTCGAGATCAACCTCCACTATTGTATATATATTTATCGTATATATATTGTATATATATTTATATATATGTTTATATCAGAAAAATAAAAAAAATGATACATATTGAAGTGCATCTCTTATGTTTTATTTTATAGTTTTTTTTATATATATTTATGCTAGTGCCAGATTAATATTTCTAATAAATTAAAGCGAGAAGCAAAAGTCTTAATTTTTCACTGCAAATTCGACCTTACTGCGCATGCCTAAACTTTTTTGAAGGGTGAATAAAGCAGGAAATAGAATTAAGAAGAATCAAGATCGCTGGGGAAAAAATAGCTCGCCTATTGGCTTGCATTACTCACAACCCTGCCCCTAGGAAATATTCCTTCTAAATTCGCCTTTCTATTCTTATTCCCCCTCCCTGCAGGGAGCATCCATTTTTCCACCTGCTTTGTTTATTGAGGGGTGAACAAAAGGGAAAGGGAGGGAGGCGCTTTCACTTTTTTTCCAGGCTGGAAAGAGAAATGAGAGGGTTTGGGGGGAGTTCTCCCCTTCCATAGTTTTTGAAAAAGAGTAGCTTTCTGGGGAAGAAAACATATTTATTTTGCAACCAGATAACAATATTTCTAACGTAATTTTTACACGGGTTGTAAAACCTTTATATTTAAAACCGTTAAAAATTTCAAAGGGTTCAGACAACAAAAGCTTTTTTTTTTTTTTAATGTTTTCTTACGAACACTTTTATCACTAATTATAAATATTTTTAATTTGAGGTTCATTTAAGGTTTTATCATAAGCCCGGGCAACGCCGAGTCGCCCAACCAGTATTTAGTTTAAAACAGCAAAATGTAATTAGGATTCAGTCATGATGTCTACAGACCTACAATAAGTTCTTATATTATACTCAAGGATCTTTACAGGCATGAAAGAGTTCCCTTTTTTAGCAAACTTGGGCATTCTTTGGATTGATGTAAAAATGCAAATAAAATATTGGAAGCATATAGGGGGAAGGAGGGGGGTGTCCTGGAAAATAAACAGAACAGTCCCTGCTATAAACAGAATTATACATCAGAATTATACAATTTATTGAGTGACTTATTCCAATGTACATGTCGCTACCATAGCAACGGGGAAACTTTTATATTCATTTCCTTACATTGTATTCATCAGATTATTTATGACAGATTTATTTTCCTTTTTCTTTTGTTTATATCACTCTTCCGTTTATATACATTAAAAAAACAGAAAAATAAAAAAAAATTTACAGTAGTTTACAAAATAATTAAAATACTGCAGTTTCAGAAAAATGTGGAAAAATAAGAAGCACCTTTTTTTTCGGTCAATTATAACAATGAGTTTATGGAGAATACTTTACCGAGAATAATCAAATTTGTTTTTCTACGAACCATTGTAATTTACAGGGATTTTTATTCTAATATATTAAATATTATTCTTAGAGTTGCAAAAATCCGGTTTTTTCCCAGGTTTATTTCCAATAGACCCGGTTTATTCCCAGGTTTATTCCCAAAACACCTGGTTTCTTCCCAAAAAACCAAGTTTCTTCCCAAAAAACCCGGTTTATTCCCAGGTTTAAACCGGGTTTTTTCTAGCCTTTGCAACTCTAATTATTCTGGAAAATTACTGAGCACCTTAAAAGTTTTTTTATTTGTTAAGTTTTTTAACTCAACATTTCGAGAATCGGAAAAATATAAGATTCGCAACGTTTGCAAAAGTATAAAAACTATTAAAGTGATTTCAAAATAGAAAATGTTCGAAGGATGACATGTATTCCAAAATTTTGTGTGATTTTGTAAATATACCACAAAGACTAATGCGTTTACATAATGAACCGTTTAAAAAAATGTAAAATTTTATTAAAATTTTTGATCTGATAAATCATAAAGCTTTAAATTAGATTTTAAAAAGGAGCGGGATTAAACCAAAAATGATTATATTTACTAAATGCACAAAATACATAAAGACACAAAATACATAATTAATGTTTCTAGTCTGTCCATTCCAATTCGGGGATCCTAAAATATAGGTCCTCAATCCCCGGCAGTCCATGAATTAATTAGGACATATGTATGCAACTGTTAAAATGTTCCCAAAGTCGACAATGGAATCAATAAGTATAGCTCGTCAAATATGAAATACGGCATTGCTTCATCATGACTTTGTTTGGTGAGGTGTTCGTTCTCCAAACATAAAAATCTCTTGAAAGTATTCGTTATCCGAACATAAAAATCTCACGCAAAAGTGTTCGTTAACCGATTTGTTCGTAAACCGAACAGTTCGTTACCGATCACCTATTGTATACGAAATATAGCATTTTTAATTTTTATGGGGAATTTAAGAAGTTATTTCCTTTTCATTGTGCTCTAGGCCCGTTTTTAGAGCATTTTAAGTTCGTCATAGCCGCAAATTCGTTGAATGGCAAATATTTATACACAAAACTTCAAATCTTGGGGTAGCAACATTTTTACATTCTATTACTCAGCGCATGAATGTAAAGTTGGAATTTTTTAATCGCTTTTTCAATCAATTCCTGATACATTTATTAATAAACACAGTTTTTTTTAATCTATGAAAATACTATATTTTAATAGATTTAGAGCTTAAGATCGACGAGCTTTCAGGCGGACAAAATGTACTCGTATTAAATTTTAAAGCAAGATAATAAAACCTTACAGAAATTGAAACAGTATAAAATCATTAAAATACATCTCACTCAGTAAATATACAACGGTTGTAATGTAATCAAGATCTTCTAACAGACTCTGTAAACGAAACGTATATGGTTCAGCAATACAAACAATAGAGAGTTTAAATGAATCGGATGTAGTAACATACACTCATTGCCATAAAAATTTGCGCACCAAGAAAAAGACGTCCAAACGAAATGAAATTTTACACGCGTAAGTACTACCGTGATATAAGTAAGTGATTAGAAAACCAAAGGAAAAGGATCATTTATTGCAGAAAAAAGTACAAATGAACGGAAAATTTAGTACTCTTTTGGACCCCCTCTAGCGCGAATGCACGATGCGATACGAGTGGGCATTGAGGCATACAAGTTCCGTATGGTGTCCTGAGACATCTCGTTCCACAGTTGCTGTAAACGCGCCTCGAGTTCAACCAAACTCGTAGGGTGTCCAACATGCCGTCCCAAATGATCCCAGATATGCTCGATTGGTGACAAATCTGGGGGTAGAGCAGGCCAGGGAAGGGTGGTAATGTGGCGCAGGCAGGCTTGTGACATCCTTGCTGTGTGTGGCCGAGCATTGTCTTGCTGAAAAATGGCTCCTGGGAACCCTGCCACTAGTGGCAACACAAGTGGCTGAAGGATGTCCTGGACGTATCGCTGGGCTGTCATTGGGCCACGGATCAATATTAGGGGTGACCGTGTATCGTAAGCAATGACACCCCATACCATCACACCAGCTGTGGGAGCGGTGTGTCGCTGTAAAGCGAAGGCAGGATTGAGGCGTTCACCACGGGGCCTCCACACACGAACACGATTGTCATCGCTGCTCAAATTGAATCTAGACTCGTCGCTGAAGACGACCTGGTTCCAGTCCGTTGCAGTCCAATCCCGTCGTGCGCGACACCTCTCCAAACGGAGGCGTCGGTGGGTGGGTGTCATTGGCAGCACACGTAATGGGTGCCGCGATACAAGATGTCTTTTAGAGCCAGGCGCCTTGCGATGTTTCGGGAAGACACACGGGTCCGTAGTGAAGGTGCTGCCTGTGTCTGGATAGCGACCAATGAGGCAGTTGGCTCTACGCGTGCGTTTCGTATGATGTGACGGTCTTCTCGACGACTGGTCTGTCGAGGACGTCCTGAGCCTGCTCACCGTGTAAAGGACGTCTCTTCAGTCCACTAGTCCCAACACCTCCTTACAGTAAAATCAGAACGGCCTACTTGACGAGTTACTCGCCGAGCTGACCACCCAGCTTCCATCATCCCGAGGATTCTTCCCCACTCGAACTCTGACAGCTGCTCATTTTGTCTTCGATGGCTGCGTAACGGCATGTCTACCTCAGCGTTTTCTTTACAAAAGAAAAGGTACACTTAGACAAGTTCTGCTTACCAGTTTTATACTCCAAGGAAGACGAAGTTCAACGCCCTCTAGTGGCATTACGCAATGCGCAATCACGCTGCATTTCTAATCATTTGCATATCTGCCTGATATGTACCTTCATGCCAAGTTTCGTTACGATCCCACAATTATTTCTTGGTGCGCAAATTTTTATGGTAATGAGTGTATTTGAATATATTGTGTATACAGCCACTTTGACAAAAATTATGCTATTTACTATTGTTTTTCCTCTGTGTTGAGGAATCAAGTACTTCAACGTAAAAATTCGCTAATTACACAACTGTTTAGTCTTATTAAAAAATCTTTTGAGTTACCCTGTAAACGAACAGTACATTCTACAATTCTGTTTGACAATAGGAAGCTAACTTAGGTCGTTCGTAGTAACATATTTTAACATCCTGCGCATACGTTCTTTTTTAAAAGAGTTAGACCATTTAATATTTCTTTGCTTCATCTTAAGTATAGGAATAAATCACTTTTAAGTAATATGCATGAAAAAACTAATTCGTATTTTTACACGAAATATTAAACATTTGAACTACTCATAAAAACAATGCAATTGCTGCAAACCGCGTAAAAATCGGATAATTACACAATTCTTTAGCCCTATATCAAAAGATCTTTTGTGAGAACCTGTAAACGAACCTTAAATGTTACTATTTTTTTATAATAGGGAGCTTACTTGGGTCGACTATAATAACATATCTTAATATCATGTGTATACGACCATTTCTAAAAGAGTTGGGTCATTTAGTATTTTTTTTGCTCTATGTTAAGTATGGGAATCAATAACTGTAAACTGATATAATTCAAAAACTAATTAATATATTTTCATGAAACTTACAAAGGTTTGAACTACTCATAAAAACAATTCAAATGACGTAAACCACGTAAAAATCCGATAATTACAGATGGCTGTAGCTCTGTCAACAGTTTTTTGCTATATGTTAAGTATAGGAATAAATAACTTTAAACTGATATAAATCAAAAACTAATTAATATTTTTTCATGAAACTTACAAAGGTTTGAACTACTCATAAAAATAACTCAAATGATGTAAACCACGTAAAAATCCAATAATTACACATTGCTGTAGCCCTGTCAACAGTTTTTTGCTGTATGTTAAGTATAGGAATCAATAACTTTAAACTGATATAACTCAAAAACTAATTAATATTTTTACATGAAACTTACAAAGGTTTGAACTACTCATAAAAACAATTCAAATAACGTAAACCACGTAAAAATCCGATAATTACATATTGCTGTAGCCCTGTCAACAGTTTTTGGTCTGTACAAGATTTAAAAAGTGCAAAAACAGCACTTTTAAAATCGCATTTCCTGAAAACCTTTTCTACAGATCTTGCTTTTCTTTTGATTTCTTAGTCATTTGGCACGCCCCATTCCATAGAATCAAGAATTTTGTTTCTATCATAAATAGAACGCGAGATATAGATGTGTCAAAAACCCGTTTTGTCCCGTCCGCAAAATATAAACTAGACAGAGTTAAAAAAAAATGTAAAATCGTTTGGCATCCATTGGCGGAAATTCCTTTTATTTACGGTTCAATGCATTGCTGTTTCTTATGCTTGGCGAGAAACACTGTCGAGTTTCTATGATACCTTTTGGCAAACTGTCTACAGTTTTATTTTTTTGATTCAATGATCCTGTACATTTATTGTTAATTAGTTTAAATTTGTTTTTAATACTTTCTAATTTACGGAAAGGAAATAATAATCATATGTACAGTTTTATTTTATTGTATAAATAACTGTTAAAATGTGTATAAATTATAAGAGTTGGCGCCATTGTATAGATGAAGAAGTTTTCCACTTTTTTTCCCTATTTCCCACTTTCATGCCTGTCTTTAGGACCAGTTATATTTCTTATTTAATTGTAAGCTGATTATTAGTATAATTAATATTGATCAAAAAACAAGTTTCAGTAATGCAAGTATAGCATAGTAAAATTGCTGTTATTTTGGGTATATTTTATATCAGAATATTCAGTCTTTTAATTGATTTTTATTATTTCTAGCTTTCATACCATATCCATTGATTTATGGTGCATTGACAGACTCTGCATGCCTCGTCTGGGAGGAAAGTTGTTCGAAAACAGGAAATTGCTGGTTATACGACAGTGATAAATTCCGCTTGTATTTGCATGGCATGTCAATCCTCCTTATAAGCATTGGCATTTGTTTTGATGGCGTTGTATTTCTCATGAGTGACAGGATGAAGAACTTCTACGGTGAAGAAGATGAGCAACAAGAATATAAGATCGCAAAATGGCTCAAAGAAGATGAGGACGAAGATATAATATTTACAAAATTTCCTAAAAAGAACTCTTTAGAAATAGATCCTGTAATGTAAAATTCGTGAATTTTAAAGTGAGGTATTGTTGCCATATTGCTGCCTATAAAATTTATACCGTATTCACCATAATATATATCGCATTCTACACTGCATAGGTGCGTTCATGTAACATCTATAAGTCAATATTCAAGCATAAGTTACTCACGTTATCAATCTGTCTTTTGATAAAAAAAAATATGTATAATGCAGTAAGGATGGCCAGTTGTTCACTGCATAGTCGATTGTACTATCAAAGGTAGTACTACATTTAAGTGTACATAATGCGCATTTTGTTTTCACTGAGAAAAAAAACAACTTAAATCTCGCATACAGTGTGTTTCAAAAAGGTTGAAACGCGTTTTAATTTCTTATATGTTAGAGATAAGTAAAGAATGTAAATTTCAAAACTGTTCAAAATAAGGTAGCAATTAAGATTACGTTAATGAAAAATTTTTGACATTTTTAATAAAGCTGCGTTTTTAAATTTTTATACAACTCTCATATATAAAACTGGTAAACAGAAAAAAATTCCTTTTGCCGCAAAAAGATTTTTACAAGGAAAAATAAAAATAAAAATAAAAATAAAAATACACACATCTGTATCTTTAAAAGTGAATGAGTTATGCTTAACTGAAAATTGACCATTAAAAATGGAGACCATATACAAATCTGTTACATATTGTTAGAAAGAGGAATCACGGACGATAATACATAATATGTCGTTGCCCTTAAACGAAAGGTAATTGATTCTTACAACAATATTAGTGGCGAAATATTGAAGCATTATTAGAAGAACTCATCTACTTATAAGAGTTGAGAGAAAACATTTAAAAAAACTTTGTTAGTAGCATTTTTTAAATTTTGTTTCTAAGATTTAAAACTACATTTGTCTATATGATCTGCCTGCGTTATAAGATATTTAGATGTATTTAGGATAAAATGTTTTTGTGGTAAATACATTTTTGATCTAAAACGTGCCATGATCAACTTGCATATGGTCTCTATTTTCACTGATGAAATACTATAAATGACATATAATTTGGAATGAATAATTTTAAGTGGTACGAAAAAGTGATATAGGTAAAACTTTTACCTTCATTATTCTTCTGTTAATTTTAACGATGTAAGTAAGCTTTTTTTTTTTAATGGTCTTGTTGCAGCAGAAGGAAATTTTTTCTTATTGACCAATTTTGTCTAGAGGGGGAAAAGAGAAGGCGTATAAAAATTTTAAATTGTAAATTTTTGAAATTTAACGAGGCTAACATTTCATTAACTTAATCTTATTTGCTACCTTAATTTTCACACATTTTTTGCTACCTTAATTTTCACACATTTTCATTTCACAATGCCTACTTATCTCCAACAGGTAAAAAGTCAAAGCGCGTTTCAAACTTTTTGTAGGAAACATACTAATTTAAAGGTAGAAAAAAAAATTGCAGAAATTTTAATTGTATTAATTGTGTGACGTTAGTCTAATTAATATACATGATAATTCCTCTTTGTTACATTTTGAATTTATTTATTATTCAATTACGCCGATTTATGTTAAAATAAAAACCATTGTTTCATTTTCTATCATTTTGGTAGAAGACACAAATCTGGCTAATTGCCGTGCATTTTATTCTAAAATACTAACTGCAAATAGTAAAAAAGCAATTATTTCACTTCAGTGGCATAGACGGAGTTTTGATCCGTGGAAAATTAAAAATACTGTATTACTAACGGGTGACTACTGGAGTTTTTTATGATACAGTTTTGAAACCAATGATTTTTTGGCGCCCCTAAAATTTTTGCGCCAGGGTACTCGCTTCCCCGAACCCCTACGATACACATTGTTTCATTTATTTTACTTAGTACTTCTTTATTCATACAATTTTATCGTGAAACCGCCGTATTGAATAGTTGTTTCATGTGACATGAAACCTTTATACATATTCCGTGTATACTGGGAACCTTTTGTTGTAGGCCTAAAATTTTAGAAAATATGCTCATTATATATCTGTAAATACGATAATCGATGTTGTGACTGTATTATTTTTATGCATTTTTCTAGAAATTACAATTCTGTTTTGATATAAAGAATAATCAGGACAAGCATTTCTTTAAATGTATCATTTTATTTTTTGCATTTTTCTTCCTCATTGAAAAGTAAATTGGAGTAACAGTTATTTATAATTATGAACAGTTTGTTATATCGATGAAGTCAAAGCAAGAAAGTGAAACTGTTTCTACTGTATTTGTAAAAATATATGATTAAATATATTTTTATTTCTTTCTTTAAGAGGATTCGGCATCCTTTGATTTTTTTTTGTGTGTTATTTGAATAAATTTTTCGACATATTATAAACGCTGTTCTCAAATTCCCCGCTTAACAACGAGAAACTTTCTGACTCATTTTTAAACATAAATGCATAAAATTTGCAATCCTGACTATTGAAGTGATTTGGAATCGAATAGAGTTTTCCATTTTTGATAAATAAATTACTTATCGAGTTATAAGCGATTGTTGTCATGTAACGTCAAGTTTTTCCCTTTACTTGCAGTGACGCGTCGGGTATTCGGTTCGAAACGCCGAATTTGACTGTATTTTATGAAAGATTTTCTGCTTTTACCAAAAAAAAGAAAAATACCATTCGATTACATAGTTTCTGAATAAGAACACCTGTCAATTTCATACGTTTCCGAGCAAAAATGAATTCAGAAATGTATCAGAAAGTAGCTCCTTTGGATTTGAGACCAGCCTTAAATGGTTTTTGGAGGAAAATGATTTAACCAAGAAAAAATGCAATTCTTATAATATAGTTTGAATTTTTTAAGATAAAAAAAAAATTAACACATTTTTAAAACCAGACCTACAATTTTGAACTTTTTGCAATTTTTTTTTCATGCTTTACTTACAATTGAGGCATTGAGAACCAGAGTGGACTATCCCACATTTTTGTGAAAAATGAGTTTGAAGTGTCAAAGTATGTCATGCCATCTATTTACTGTCTAATGGATTTCGTTAATTTCGAAACTATTCAAGTATTAGAGCCAGTTTAACATATGGTCCAACCTAACTTAGATATCAAGTCGCCAGTGCAAGAGTGGATCAAGTGGATTGGTCCACTTTTGCATTGCCAACGTAATCCCCATATGCTTGTTGTATTTTTAAAACCAGACCTACAATTTTGAACTTTTTGCACATTTTTTTCATGCTTTACTTACAATTGAGGCATTGAGAACCAGAGTGGACTATCCCACATTTTTGTGAAAAATGAGTTTGAAGTGTCAAAGTATGTCATGCCATCTATTTACTGTATAATGGATTTCGTTAATTTCGAAACTATTCAAGTATTAGAGCCAGTTTAACAGATGGTCCAACCTAACTTAGATATCAAGTTGCCAGTGCAAGAGTGGATCAAGTGGATTAGTCCACTTTTGCATTGCCACCGTAATCCCCATATGCTTGTTGTATTTTTAAAACCAGACCTACAATTTTGAACATTTTGCACATTTTTTTTTCATGTTTTACTTACAATTGAGGCATTGAGAACCAGAGTGGACTATCCCACATTTTTGTGAAAAATGAGTTTGAAGTGTCAAAGCATGTCATGTCATCTATTTACTGTCTAATGGATTTCGTTAATTTCAAAACTATTCAAGTATTAGAGCCAGTTTAACAGATGGTCCAACCTAACTTAGATATCAAGTTGCCAGTGCAAGAGTGGATCAAGTGGATTGGTCCACTCTTGCACTGCCAACGTAATCCCCATATGCTTGTTGTAGAAACTTGATCTTCTCTGGCACTGACAGAACTGGCCTAATAAAGTGTGACTTTTTTTTTTTTACAAATTTGTGAAAGCATTTTTTACGAAATCACAGTTGACGAGATTGGTCCATCCTGGTTCTCAATGCCTCAATTGTGCTGTATAACTTTAAGAACCAGATTTCCAGAAAGTTAAATGAGTTTAAGAAAAAATAAATAAAACGTCATGCTATGAACTATTTACTTAACATTAAAAAAAAAAAAAAAACTATTCATATTACTGAAAATACGATCCTGAATTTTATGAAATGCACCATAAGGATCGTTTATTAAACTATCGAGTCAATTAAAAAATATGTTGAATTATTAGTATTTTGATCGTGCTGATATAGGGTAAAAGGAGGCATATGTGTTTTTCATTGTTTCTCAATGTGAATTTAAATTAACGTAACAAAAACAAGTTATTCTATTATATGTACTTTTTTCTGTTTATGACCTTTTGAATTTTGAGAATTACTAAGACTTATGACTATTTTAAAGAATCATTAAAATTGCCCACATTTGCCCCATTTAAGGGATAGTTATAAACATTCGAACAAAGCATAAAAAACAAATATCCTTTTCCAAAGCAACAATAAGAATTTTACACTTCAATATACAATAAGAAATTATAAAATTTTGTCTCAAGTAGTTATATTTAAGTGCATTTTTTACCTCAATTACAATAACATTTAAAATTAAATAAAAGTCATCCGCCATGCTGCATACGCAAGCTTCAAAGTTACTGCTTTTAGGAAGCAGTTTTTTTTTTATTTTGCTTTAATATTTGCTTTTGTTAAAAAGAATGCTCTGTTCAGATATTGTTTTCGGGTTTCCTTAATAAGATATTTTTTGTTTTCACGAAGTATTTTATAAATTAATTTCCAGCAAATTATCTTTTTCCATGACGTTGGTTTTGGTCATTTAAGATATTTAGCATAATTAAAATAGTTTTGAATTTTCATAAGTAAGTTCATAATGCATTTTAGAAATCTTCTTGGAATATTTTTCTAAGTAATCTTTCTTGGTGGTTGATGAACACTTACCTAGCTAGTGGAGTTGGTACGCGATAAATTTGGTTAATATACTACACTTTTTGAACACAGAATGACGATTTTAACAACTGCAGTTGGAATAGAAGAGAATAATTTAAGAAGACACATTCAAAATTTCCCTTAGAATTTAAGATGGAGGTTATTTTACAAAATGACGTCTTCAGGCAAAACAATATCAATTCATAGCATTTTTGTTGATATTTTCATATTTTTTGATCGTTGAAAATGATTATAATGTCAAAATAAATATCATACATCAAAATAAAACCAAAATATTACAATTATATTGCATAATTACACAAAATTTAAAGAAAAATGACAAAATCCTTTAAAATTATAAAATGAAAAGATAGCAAAATGTTTTTTAGTGTTTCTTGCGTAGTGTGTGTCAGTGTGCCGTGTTTGTGATACCGGCAGTTTTGCAGAACCACCTAATCGATATGCGTTCCTCTTTGCATCTACATTTCAGAAGTTATCTGCTGGCTGAGTGGACTACTGTGGATTTTTCCCCTTGTTTTTCTCAGATCTAGTGATCTGAAAACGGTATATGAATGATAATGCGTCTTCTTGGCCTCGTACTTATCTGTATATACCGGGTGGTTATAATATAAGTATCTCTATTTGGAGCTGTCTGTAGCTTGAAGGAATAACTGGAATGAAACCAAAATCGGTACATTTACTATTCGAGAAGGGAGAAGAAGAATTAAACGTAAAAAATAATTGCAATAATCGCCAGCAGATGGCGCTTTTGAGTGTGAAATGTAATGTGTAATACAAGAACAAAGAATTAAGGCGTAAAACCGGATGACAAACCTAATTTATTGAAAAGTGTCACAGGGAATGTGATTATGCTTTCGCATGGCTGTGCCGATCAAGTTCAGGTTGCACATGGTTATTGTGCTGGAGGACTCAATCCAGGCGGTGCATGCCGTGCTCAACTGCAGAATGTAACGCATCAGGAGTGATGTTTACCACATGTTGTGATATCTGTTCTTTTAAGTAATTGAGGTTTGCCACACTTCCACGGTGCACAACGGCGTTTGTACGGACAGGCCCTGTAGGCGATTATTGCATCTATTTATTTATTATTCCATCCTTCTTCCCCCTTCTCGAATAGTATGTCTACCGATTTTGGTTACATTCGGGTTATTCTTTCAAGCTACTGACAGCTCCAAATAGAGGTACTTATATTATAACCACCCTGTATATATGTATATATATAAATATCGGTATATGGGCAATTATTTGGTATTTGTAAAAAAATATTTGAATGACATAAAGTTAATTATTTTTTACAAGTTTCGTTTTCCGTAAGCACGGTTAGTGCACACTGAAAAATCAAAATAAATGATTACAACAACAAAAAAACAACAAAAAATAAAATAAAATAAAACTATTATTTAGAAACTTTTAAATGCTTGGTAAGGGCATTATAAGACATCGATTTCATGTAATTCCGTTACCGAGAACATTTAAAAATTTACAGATACTATCCATATATATTTTTAAATTGTTGAAGTGTTTATTTTGATTTCTTCGTGTGTACTAATTGTGCTTTCAGAAAACAAAACTTGTAAAAAAGAATTAACTTTATGTAATTCCAATAAAGTTTTACACATTTGCTCTGAACTGTAATTCCGTTACCAAATAATTGTTTATATAGCTGAAAGTGTGCAGCGCAACAAAATAATAAATCGAAGTGCCTGAAGTCGAAATTTGAAACTTACCGAAGAAGTTTTACTCTCGTTGATCCAATTTTGCATACATTGATCTACTTTTGTCTTTTTGAATAAACCTATTGAAGAAATATGTACAACGCAGATGCTGTATTTTTTTTAGAGTTTTGGTTTTCTTAACTGACATAACTTTGAAAGTTGCTTCTGAACATTCAATGCTTATAAAAAAATGTTACAAAAAAAAAAAAAAAAAAAAAACACTTTTACTTTTATTTACAGTGTTTACCGGATCTTTCATCATGAGAGACGGTAGTTTCTCGAGTGACGCAGCAAAAAAACGAAAACCGAATGCTTAATACCGAAGATTTCCGTCACTCCATATATACAGCTAGTTTGAGTTCAAAGGAAAAGCGAAAAGCCGACATTTAATATCTCAGCAAATATGAGGTACATCGTTTTGATTTTTTGACAGCTGTCTTATATCTCCGGTCTAACTCTATCCTGAAATTTATAGATTTCTACATGCAGTAGATTTTAAGATCTGGAAATCCATTTTTAAGTAAAATGGGAAGTTTTTCGCTCTGCATGTAATGGTGTCATGGTGTAAGACAGCGTATCTCGAAAACCGCCCGAAGGATTTTTTTAAAATTAATATATGATACTAATCGGTTTTATATGAAGTGAATCCACCTATCCGCTTAAATAGGAAAACTCTAGTTTTTTATATAATCCGATTTAAAAAAATGGGACTATTTTCTTAAGCCAAGCTGTACAAATGCAATAGAGTATTCACTACCTTCTTCCGCCGGGAATTACAGTTAAAATTTGATGTACGGTTGCCGTTATCAATAAAGCTTGTGACCGGGCTAATTATTTATATTTTTTTAAATGCAAAAACAATGAATTATTTACTCTAAACATGTAAAACATATGTATTAAATTCAATTGGGGTTTATATGTTTTCTCTTTTTGTTACAAAGAAATAATTTCAGATTTTAAACATGCATATATTCGAAAAATTATTTAGATTCCTTTTTCAAAATGAGGAAATATTTTTTAATTACATGTATTCAATTTTACTGCTAAATATAATAAATCTTTCATTTTCTAATGATAAAATATTTTTCATTTCTTTGTTTCTTTCGCAACGAAGACAACCAACCAACTATTATCGTATCAATGCGCGAAGCACAAATTAGCGAGAGGCATTTGGGGAAAAGATAGGCACAGAAAATCAAAGATATTATACTTACTATTAGGTATTTTGTTTATTTATTCATTGTTTTTTATTTTATATGACTTGATGGTTCTTTTTAAAAATTTCGTTTTGGTAAGGTGCTTAGTTTGTCTTTGTCAGAGCAACTGCCAATTACATGTTTTTATGGCTTTAAAATATTACTTTTATGTTATTTTGTAAAAGAAAATGCAGAAAGTTAGTTCTGAATTAAGTGTTTTATGTTATACAATGGATAAATAAGTTCTTAATTACTTTAAATCCAGACTTTGAAAAGTGAACAAATAGTTTTTTTTTTCTTTTTCTTATTGCATTCAGGGGTCGATGCAGGTTTTTTTTCTTGGGGCCCATTTTGTGAAAAGTAAAGGTTGTTTTTGTGAAATTTATTATATTTTTGTGAAAAATAACATTTTGTAACGAAAGTTGAAATCAATTTAATCAAATTCGAACCAAGCATTTATAAACAAAACCTGTTTTAAATCCTTTTGCGGAAGTTTTCCTCTCTGGCAAACTTGTTTGTTTACAAATTACACATTTTAAAACATCACAAAATAATAAATAGTAAGTTTTTATGGAATAGAATTTTGTGAAGTGGCCCATTTTATCAAATTGATTTTTGTGAAGGAGCCCATTTTATTAAATAGATTTTTGTGAAGGGACCCTAAATAGGCCCCAATTTTTTCCTGGATCGACCCCTGGCATTACCTTATTGCATTCATATTGCCAGTATTATTACATTGTTATCATTTTTTTTTCTCATTACATTTACAAACAGTTGTGTGACAAACTTCTATCTTCATGAATGTTTTGCATTTACTTTATATTAATTTTTCACATTCATTTTTTAATAAGCTTGTTAAATAGTTTTCAAGCACTATATTGTTTCAATGTCAAATGTTACATTAAAAATTGTTAAAAAATACATTAAAAATATTGCTATTTGCTCGCGAAACTTAAGAATATAATCATTTTAACCCACATAGATTTTTTTAGCTCTAAAATATTACTATACAATGAATAAATAAGTTCTTATTTACTTTAAATTCAGAGTTTAAAAAGTAAACAAATAGCTATTGATAAAAATCTTTCAATTTTTCTATCATTTACCTGTGACTTTAAAAATCATTTAAAATTACTAATTTAGAGGTATGAAATACCTTATATGTGCTTAAATCACAGAAAAAATACAACTTTAGTAAGTATATTGCAGGGCTCTGTTTAAGAAGAATTAAGAACACCTTTAAAGGATCCTTCACAATTTTTTTTAAATCTTAAAACAGTATCCTTCACATTTTTTTTTTTTCATTTTAAAACAGGTTATTTCACATTTCTTTTCATATTAAAACAGGACACTTCACAAAACTTTTTCCTACCAAAAATTAACTCTTCACAAATTTAATCATCTTAAACATTTCCCAATTTTTGTATAAAATACTGTTTACTGTTGACTGTAATAAGTGTTTGTTCTTCAAAGTAAATTCTGAAAAATTATTAAATTTCAACTGCTGCTAATACATTTAATTTTTTGATTACAACTTACAAAAATATCCATATTTTACATAGGGTTTCTTGTACAGAGTTGTATTTTGAAAACATATAGAAGAAAGAAAAATTTTTTTTTAGAGAAAACCGCTGTTAATTTTTTCGCAATGATTTTT
Source organism: Maratus michaelseni (assembly GCA_963931845.1). Lineage (NCBI taxonomy): Eukaryota > Metazoa > Arthropoda > Arachnida > Araneae > Salticidae > Maratus > Maratus michaelseni. The sequence goes on from OZ007593.1 coordinate 269,898,753, forward strand.
AATAGTCAGATCTTATAAATTAAGTGTTGGTGAGTGCAAAGTTTGAAATTGTCTGAATATGTTGAAAACAACATAGGGCTCTAAAACTATTTACTTGCATAAGTTTATTAAAAATGAATTTGAAAAATTAATATACAGTAACAGCAAAACATGCATGAAGCTTCACAAACAGCTATAGACCATCAAAGTATCAAATAAAATGAAAATTTTGAAATGGAGAACCATCAATTCAAAATAAATAAAAAACAATAAATAAATAAACAAAATACCTGGGGGAGGGGGGGGGGAGTATTTTATCTATTATAAATTGCAGCTTGTATTTTCAAATAATTTGGATGGGCGGATAAAATTTTATCATTTAAAATATTAAAAAAAATAATACCTTCTAAACTAGAATTTTATTATCAATTTTATAGATGATTTTCTTTGGACGATTACTCTCTATGAGAGAAAAGTTCTACTTTTTGTATTTGTTCGCCACAGTATATTTTGTTGTTTTTCAGCCAGTCTATAGAATTCTTTGCAGGAGTGCGGTTTTCAACAGGCATGTGATGTTGAGCATTGGCCATATATAGGGCACTATTCGATTGCAAATTTGGAAGAAGTTTTTCCAACACTCATTTTTGGAAGTTTTCGTAGTTCATTTGCATGGGATTGTCACCCCTTTTTGTCGACGCTTTATACAGTAGTTGAGCATCCGTAAGGAAACACGTTTCCTCATTTTTACGCTCGAGTTAAGACCTTGTACAGCTAAGTACATGGCCGTTAAAGTTTTTTTCCTGTAAATAGTTAATAACTTTCTCCTTTTAATTCGATGTTATTCGTTTTTGGGTAAAGGTGAAAATAGGCACTCGCCAATCACCACTCGGCAATAAAACTTGAAAAACTGACTTGAAAAATATGGAGAAAACCGACCAAATGCAGGATTTTCTGATTCTTTTTTTCCCATGTTCGTTTGACAAAATTCATGATTTTCCTCGCCAGATCGACGAAAATAGTGATTTTTCTGCACCAGATCGATGAAATTAATGATTTTGCTGCACTAGATTGGCGAAATTTATGATTTTTATGCGCCGATTAAAGAAATTCGTGATTTTTATGTGCCCGTTCAGCAAAATTTCTGATTTTTACATGCCGTTCAACAAATCTTTTTATCTTTATGTGCCCTGTTGACAAAATTTGTGATTTTTACATGCCTGATCGACTAAATTCATCATTTTTATATGCCCGATGGATGAAATTAATGATTTTTACATGCCGATCAATGAATTTCTTGATCTTTATGTGCCTGTTTGACAAAATTCATGACTTTCATGCACCGATAAACAAAATTCATGATTTTTACATCTGTGTTCGACAAAATTTATGATCTCCCCCTCCCTGATCCACAAAATTCATGTTTTTGCTGTGCCTGATTATTGAAACTCATCATTTTTACACACCCGATCGACAAAATTCATGATTTTTACACACCGATCAACGAAGTTCAAGATTTTTATGCACTTGATCACTGAAATTCATGATTTTTTTCATGTTCAATCGACGAAATTTCATTTTTCTGAACCTGATCGATGAAATTATTGATTTTTATGCAAACGTTTGATGAAATTTGTGAATTTTATGCACCTACTTGATGAACTTGTGATTTTTAACCACCCACTTGATGAATTCGTGATTTCTATGCGACTACTCTACGAATTGGTAATTTTTATGCGTCCGTTCTACAAAATTCATGATTTTTTCGTACCTAATCGATGAAATTCATAATTTTTACGCACTGATTGATGGTTTTTATGTGCCTGATTCATAAATTTCTTGATTTTTATGCATCCGTTTGATGAAATTAATGATTTTCATGTGCCGATCAAGGAATTTCTTCGTTTTTAGGTGCGTTCGTAATTATATAAATACGTAGCACCTATAGTCGTCGTTTGGTCCGTCCGTCTGTCCGTCCGTCTGTCTGTCTGTCCGTCCGTCTGTCTGTCCGTCCGCATATAACAACGCAAAAACTACCCAACCAAATGGTTTGCAATTTAAAATATATTATCTTTGCAGAATTTTGTCGAGACATTTCAAATTTTATTAAAATCGAATCAAAACTTTAGGAGATATTAATAAAAATATTTATTAAGAAATTTGATTTTTTTTTTTAAATCGGTGCTTTTTTGTTAGAGGAGCTTCCGATGGATGTTAAATCGTCAAGCGACCGAGATACTTATTTTATTACAGAAATTAATCTGCAGACGATATAATTCATTTCACAGAATTAAAAATCATCAAGATCTGAATATTTATATAACTAGCTGATACATATATATCTGAATATTTATATAACTAGTTAAGATATTTGTATGAACAGCGTCATAAAATATATACTTAACTAGCTGTTTAGCCCGTTCTACGCACGGGATATCATGAATTTAATTCTAAAACGTGCGTACGAACGCACCTCGTTTGTAACGTTTGACGTACAATTTCCAACTTGTTATGTATCTATTTGCTGAAATACGTGATTTTTATGCGATCGATAAACAAAATTCAAGATTTTTACGTGCCCAATTGACAAAATATATGATCCCCCCTCCCCCGATCGACAAAAGTCATGTTTTTTCTGTGCTCGATTGATGAAATTCACAGATTTTTACATACCCGATCAACGAAATCATGATTTTTAAATACACTATCAACGAAATTCATGATTTTTTCATGCCCGATTGACGAAATTAATGATTATGTCCATGCCCCAATTTGACCCCCCCAAGGCGGGTACTTTTTAAAATTTTGCACACACCCTTCATGTGATATATTGTTGGAAAGGTCTGAGACTGTTTAATCATATTCTGCATCTCCTGTGTTCACACCCCCACTTTGCCCCCCCAAGAGGGTACTTTTTGAAATTTTGCACAACCCCTCATGTGATATATCGTTGGAAAGGTCTGTGACTGCTTAGTCATATTATGCATCTCTGGTGTCCATCCCCCCACTTTGCCCCACCAAGGCGGGTACTTTTTAAAATTTTGCACAACCCTTCATGTGATATACTGTTGGAAATGTCCGAGACTGTTTAATCATATTATGCATTTCCTGTGTCCACACCCCCACTTTGCCCCCTTAAGGGGGTACTTTCTGATATTTCGCACAACCCCTCATGTGATATATCGTTGGAAAGGTCTGTGACCGCTTAGTCATATTATGCATCTCTTGTGTCCATCCCCCCACTTTGCCCCCCCAAGGCGGGTACTTTTTAAAATTTTGCACACACCCTTCATGTGATATATTGTTGGAAAGGTCTGAGACTGTTTAATCATATTCTGCATCTCCTGTGTTCACACCCCCACTTTGCCCCCCCAAGAGGGTACTTTTTGAAATTTTGCACAACCCCTCATGTGATATATCGTTGGAAAGGTCTGTGACTGCTTAGTCATGTTATGCATCTCCTGTGTCCACACCCCCACTTTGCCCCCCCCAAGGGGGTACTTTCTGATATTTTGCACAACCCCTCATGTGATATATCGTTGGAAAGGTCTGTGACCGCTTAGTCATATTATGCATCTCTGGTGTCCATCCCCCCACTTTGCCCCACCAAGGCGGGTACTTTTTAAAATTTTGCACACACCCTTCATGTGATATATTGTTGGAAAGGTCTGAGACTGTTTAATCATATTCTGCATCTCCTGTGTTCACACCCCCACTTTGCCCCCCCCAAGAGGGTACTTTTTGAAATTTTGCACAACCCCTCATGTGATATATCGTTGGAAAGGTCTGTGACCGCTTAGTCATATTATGCATCTCTGGTGTCCATCCCCCCACTTTGCCCCCCCCCCCTCTCAAGGGGGGTACTTTTTAAAATTTTGCACAACCCTTCATGTGATATACTGTTGGAAATGTCCGAGACTGTTTAATCATATTATGCATCTCCTGTGTCCACACCCCCACTTTGCCCCCCCCCAAGGGGGTACTTTCTGATATTTTGCACAACCCCTCATGTGATATATCGTTGGAAAGGTCTGTGACCGCTTAGTCATATTATGCATCTCTGGTGTCCATCCCCCACTTTGCCCCCCCCCAAGGCGGGTACTTTTTAAAATTTTGCACACACCCTTCATGTGATATATTGTTGGAAAGGTCTGAGACTGTTTAATCATATTCTGCATGTCCTGTGTTCACACCCCCACTTTGCCCCCCCAAGAGGGTACTTTTTGAAATTTTGCACAACCTTTCATGTGATATATCGTTGGAAAGGTCTGTGACCGCTTAGTCATATTATGCATCTCTGGTGTCCATCCCCCCACTTTGCCCCCCCCCCAAGGCGGGTACTTTTTAAAATTTTGCACACACCCTTCATGTGATATATTGTTGGAAAGGTCTGAGACTGTTTAATCATATTCTGCATGTCCTGTGTTCACACCCCCACTTTGCCCCCCCAAGAGGGTACTTTTTGAAATTTTGCACAACCTTTCATGTGATATATCGTTGGAAAGGTCTGTGACCGCTTAGTCATATTATGCATCTCTGGTGTCCATCCCCCCACTTTGCCCCCACCCCAAGGCGGGTACTTTTTAAAATTTTGCACACATCCTTCATGTGATATATTGTTGGAAATGTCCGAGACTGTTTAATCATATTATGCATCTTCTGTGTCCACACCACCACTTTGCCCCCCCAAAGGGGTACTTTCTCAAATTTTGCACAACCCCTCATGTGATATATCGTTGGAAAGGTCTGTGACTGCTTAGTCATATTATGCATCTCTGGTGTCCATCCCCCCACTTTGCCCCCCAAGGCGGGTACTTTTTAAAATTTTGCACACTCCCTTCATGTGATATATTGTTGGAAAGGTCTGTGACTGTTTAATCATATTATGCATCTCCTGTGTCCGTACCCCCACTTTGCCCCCCTCCCCGACGGGGTACTTTTTGAAATTTTGCACAACCCCTCATGTGATATATCGTTGGAAAGGTCTGTGTCCACTTAGTTAGATTATGCACCTCCGGTGTCCATCCCCCCACTTTGCCCCCTCCAGGGGGGCACTTTTTAAATTTTGCTGACACTCCTCGTGATATATTGTTGGAAAGGCCTGTGACCACTTAGTCATATTATGCATCTCCAGTATCCATCCCCCCCACTTTGTCCCTCCCACAAGGGGGGTACTTTTTAAAATTTTGCACACACCCCTCATGTGATATATTGTTTAAAAGGTCTGTGACCACTTAATCTTATTATTCAGCACGGCAGCTATACGGTGCCGCAGGCAGCGGGAACCCGAGCCGGAGGTTCGTGCGGTTAGAGCTTTATACTATTCGATGTGCAAATTAAGGTATTATCCGGTGCATGCATAGCACGACCGGTATACGGTGCCGGTGGCAGCAGGGACCTGGGTTGGTGGTTCGTTCGGTTATAGGTGTATACTATTCCATGTGGAAATTAAGGGATTGTCATACAAATGGAGAATTCAGTTAGATTCGAGGCCCTGATGTAAATTGAAGGCCCACTAGCGGGCGAAGCCACTAAGTTTTATTCTTATAAATTTATACCCTAATGCTTAATTGCGACTGAAAGAAATTTTCATCAATAACCGCTTAAAAGTAATGATATCAGTACAAAAACCCTTAACGGGTTAAAAGTTGTGACGCAGCACTTTCTTTTGGCTCTAAGAATTTCAAATATGGGTCTTAAAAGTAATGATATCAAATTTGAGTGACGCTATGTTAATTTTTTTTAAATCATCATTTTCTTTTTAGTTTTATTTATATTCACAGGTGCAATTATTATCTTAACATGAAAATAATATAAAATTTATTCGCTAAAGCTTTTTCATTCAGATCTCTCAGGAATTCAAAATATGGGTTTTAAAAGAAATTATATCAAAATTTGAGTGACACCTTGACGTGAATTTAATAGGATTGTTTTAAATTTAAATTTAAATTATTTTTCGTTTGTCTTCTAAAGTATATTTACACATACAAACAATACTTTTAATTGTTCAATACACTGTTTATATTTAACAGTGTATTGAACAATTAAAAGTATTGTTTGTATGTGTAAATATACTTTAGAAGACAAACGAAAAATAATTTAAATTTAAATTTAAAACAATCCTATTAAATTCACGTCAAGGTGTCACTCAAATTTTGATATAATTTCTTTTAAAACCCATATTTTGAATTCCTGAGAGATCTGAATGAAAAAGCTTTAGCGAATAAATTTTATATTATTTTCATGTTAAGATAATAATTGCACCTGTGAATATAAATAAAACTAAAAAGAAAATGATGATTTAAAAAAAATTAACATAGCGTCACTCAAATTTGATATCATTACTTTTAAGACCCATATTTGAAATTCTTAGAGCCAAAAGAAAGTGCTGCGTCACAACTTTTAACCCGTTAAGGGTTTTTGTACTGATATATTTATACATTACAACAACTGATATTTTAATCAATTTACTAAATTTCTGAACAGATTTGCTACAGTGTAAAATCTCATCGACTTTGGCTCTTTTCACCTCGGGCAACACCGCCCTTTTACCCGTAGTCAAAAATAAGACATTGATTGTTATCGTAAAATAAAGTTTCTTACAACTATTGCACTTGTTATATTAACTATATCTGTTATTTAATTAGGTAATGCATCGCTTCAGGATAGCCACAACTTCATAAATCAATTAACAAAATGCAAGTTTCGACATACTTAACAGTTAAATTTTCTACTGTAAACTACAACCCTTCAAATAATAAGGGGGTCTTGTGAAAATGCAATTAGTTTATAAATCAATTTTCACTACCGTATATTCATTAAATTCGCTTCAGGACTTTTTGTTTAAGATTTTTTTTCTAAATATGAATTTCGGAGTTTCTTTTTCTTAAACCCTCTATCCCTTTTAAGCGGATTAATCCGCTTAAAAGAAACTCTCGTTATGTAACTAATCAAGAAATATCTAAATCTTCTATTGTCAAGCACTCTTGGGATTCCGGCCATTGTTTTAATTTTAATAATGCTAAAATTATCTTTAATGCCAATAGTATCTCTGAATTGGACTTTCTTGAAAATTTAGCTATTTATCTTAATCGTGAAGTTATTGTTAATGATAAATCTGATTCCACAATGCTCTCTGCTGCTTGGAAAAACCTCTTCAGTAATACCATATAATTTATTTTTGTATTAATTAATATTAGTCTGTTTTTATATATATTTATATATTTTAGTTACTTATTTAATTCTTAATTTTCATCTGTTTCCATTTTTTAATATATTTGTGTGTTTTATTTATTTATTTATTTATTTATTTTTATTATTTATTTTTATTTTTTTATTTTTATTTATTTATTTATTTATTTATTTTTATTTTTATTTATTTATTTATTTTTTTAAATTAATTTATTAATTTATTAATTTATTATTTATTTATTTATTTATTTATTTATTTATTCTATTTTATTTATTTATTTATTCTATTTTATTTATTTATTTTATTTTATTTTTGTCCCTTCCTTATTCCCTTTCTATTTTGTATTCTATTGTTTTAATTTTACTCTTCTGTGATTGGCTGCTGATTTCTACTTTCCTATTGGCTGTTGTTTCAGCTTGTTTCCTCTCCCTTATCTCTCATTTCAGTCTTGCTGCTGCTTTCATAGTAAAAGCACATCTTTTTGCGCCTGACGATCTTCCGAAAGACTAAGATCTTTCGAAAGGCCAAGCGCATTTTAAAGTTTTTGATGATGTTTTAAGAAGATATTTTAGTTCTTCTACCATTTTTATACAGGATAAGTTGTCCTCGTGCAGTGTGATTGGAAGTTTTTTCATATTTTCAAGTATCTTTATGATCCATATCATTTTTTGAGTAGCGCTTGCTGCTGCTACGCACTCTGCTTCTGCTGATGATTGGGCCACGCAGGATTACCTTTTAGAGTTCCATTGTATTGTTTTTTTCCCAGTAGGAACACATTTCCTGTCGTCGATTTCCCGGTTTTCTTGTCCCCTGTCCAATTTGCATCAGAATATGTTTCGAGGATTAGAGCTGGTTCGGTGCTTAGCACTAGATTTAATTTTTTCGTTGATTTTAAATGTCGTATAACGCGTTTTACGGCTTCCCAGTCCCTTTTTGTTGGATTTTCGATTTTTCGACTCAATTTGTTAGTTGCTGTGGTTACGTCAGGTCTTGTTATTTTTGCTATGTAAAGTAGGCCTCCTACAGTTTGCTTGTACTTCGTGGTGTTTGGCATTTGTATATCGTCGTTTTCTAAACGTAAATACCCTGTATCCATAGGAGTGCTGTATGGTTTTAATTCTTCATCCATATCGAATTTTTTCACAATTTCTTCTATTTTAGATTTTTGGTTCAGAGTAAATCCGGTTTCAATTTTGTCTAGTTTTATTCCTAGATAATAGTTTACTTGACCTAAATCGTTTAATGTGTACCGAGATTTTAAGTTAAGAATTATCTCTTTAATTTGCTCTTCTTTTCCGGCTATCAAAATGTCATCTACGTATATAATTATGTAGATCGTGTCTTCCCTTTTTTTCGCGCATGAAAAAACAAGTATCTGCGGTACTTTATATGAAATTCAATTTTTTTAGTGTTTCGCTTATTTTTGTATGCCAGGCTCTTGCTGCCTGTTTAAGAGCATATATGGCTTTTGTCAACTTGCATACTTTATTACAACCGTTAGGAATAACGTAACCTTCGGGTTATGACATATAAATTTCTTTTTCTAGATCACCGTGTCAAAATGCGGTTTTAATATCTAGATGATTTAATTTTAATTTAGGATACGCTGCTGCGGTTAGGAAAGCTCTGATTGTATTGTGTGACACAACTGGTCCAAAAGTTTCATCTTAGTTTTCCCCGTATATTTGCAGAAATCCTTTCGTAAGTAATCGAGCTTTATACCGTTTTATTTTTCCTATTTCGTCGTATTTAGCTTTGTAGGTCCATTTTGAACCAATTATTTTCTTTGCCTGTGGTGAATCTACTAGTGTCCATGTTTTGTTTGCTTTTATTGAATTTATTTCTTCCTGTGTGGCGTTTAGCCAAATTTTCTTTTCTTGCGGATTTTCTATTTTTAACATTTTTTCAAACTCTTAGGTTCATTAATAGGTTCGTGTTTGACAGGGTAGGCAAATCTGTCTGGTGGTACGCCCCTGTTTGTTCTCTGTGATCTGCGAGGTTCGAGTGTTTGTTGTTTGGACGCGGTTGGTTTACAATGAGTGGGTGTGATGTCTATCTTTATTTTACTTGTGTCATAAGTTTGTAATTTTTCATTTTCACTTGATGTAATTTAATTTGAATTCAAGTTTACATCATTTTTTGTGTTTGAAAATTTATTTTCAATGAACTTAACCGATCTGGTTTGTATCACACTTCCATCTTTTGTGTAGATTCTATAGCCTTTGGAGCAGTTGTCGTATCCGACAAAAATTCCTTGTTCAGCTCTGCTTTCTAATTTTCCGCATTTTGATTTGTGTATATAGGCGTAAGCTGTGCAGCCAAATAACCTTTAATTAACCCTTTCAAGGGCGGTGGTATGTTTATGAAACCACTTAATTTTAATTCCCAAATACCACAATGGCACCAGAATTGTAGTATAAAATTTCCCGTTTTTTATATATGTGAAATATTACTTTTTTTTTAATTTTCAAATAATTTGGTTCGTAAATTCCAGTGTCATTCATTTATTTCAACATTTTAGTAATGGAAGCGCTTTGCCCTCTGAAAGGGTTAATGTAGGTTCGGATTTCTACTCAACCAAAGATCATAGGGGGTTTTATAATTTGATTTTGTTGGAAGGCGGTTTTATAGATGGTTGGCGGGGCTTGTAACTTCTCCCCATAGTTTATGCGGTAGATTCGCTTCCAATAGCATACTTCTAGTCATATCTAAAAGCGACCAATTCTTACGCTCTGCAACGCCATTCTAACTCTGTGATTGCGGCACTGTTAATTGGTGTTCTATATCGTTTCCTCTAAAGTATGGTCCCATTTCTGAGCTGGTGTACTCGGCTCCGTTATCGGATCTGATTGTGTTAGGTTTTCTTCCGAATTTATTGTGCACGGTCGTGACGTAGTCTTTTAACTATTCAAAGACTTCGCTTTTTTACACATTAAGTATATTATGCAGAATATTGCATAATAATCTATAAAGGGGACAAAATAGGTTTTTCCACCTATTGTGGATGTTTGTATGGGGCCGCACACGTCTGAGTGTGTTAATCCCGACCGTTTGACTCTATCTGCGGAACGTATAACACTTCTTTTAGTGTAATTTGACAGTTATATTTTTCATTTTCTGTGACTGCTTCCCCGGAACCGTAAGACTCTAGTTTACTTCCGTTTGCTACTGTTATTTGGGTTTCTGTCACGTCTTTAAATTTTGTTAATATTTCCTTGGAATTAGTTATGTGTGTAGAACTTCCATTATCCACCACCCGGGTATATTTTCCTGTGTTTTCTACTAAAAATGCTATACAGTGCGTATCAATAGTTTATGCATAATAACAATTTTAAAATAAAACTTTAAATATTCACTTTATTTCAATATCTGTCTTGTATATGTTAATAATACCAGTTTTAACACCATATACAATAAAATTATTTTTTAAATTTTAATTCAAACCATGGAGTTTAAGAATTGAACAAAAATAACCGTGTAAAAAGTTTAAACACAAAATCGTTTTTATGCAAATTTTACAAACTGATGAAAGCGGTTGCGCACGCATTGAAATTTTTAACCGGTGTCAATTTTTACTGGTGTCATTTCAATCAAAACGCACTTCTTGCAATTTTCGCTCATTGATGATAATGTGTCCGAGTTCTTTTGTGTAGCCTTGTAAAAGAACATTAAAGTTACATGACCTATTTTTATAGAGATGATGCTATCGCGCAGCTCAATATCGTATATCAACCAAAAAGTTTGTTGTGGTTGGGGCCCCACCACATTCATGGATATCTTGCTTTTAATTAAATATACTTAAAATAATCATAATGTCTCTTAACAAGTTTCCAGAAAGAAGACTTACTTCATAGACACTGGACTTGTATTAAAAACACTATACCTATTATAGTACTTTACGGCAAGCTAACCGAAATCAATATCATAGCGAAGTGCTCCAACCACTCCATGTACATGAAGAAATCCCAAAAATTATTTTTATTAAAAAAAATATTCACAAAAATCATTTTTATACAGCATGTTTACATGAAAACGTGTTTAATAGAAAGATTTTTTTAAAGCAATCGTTTTACTGACAGTACCAAACATCTTACACGTGGTAAGAATATTATTAAAGAATTTGTGAGTTGTAAGTTTCCAGATAATAAATAAAATGAAGTCAAAATAGAAATGCGACTTTCGCAACTGTCGTTGAGGTCCCTGGTTTGCAGATTTAAAAGTTTCTAATCCTGTGGTATTTGCTAAAATTATAAGAGCCAAAATCTAGTAGAGAAGTGATCTCGAAAGCCGCACTTGCGTTTTTGCAATCATATGTCAATTGTATTATAAAATATTAATAAACTATTATTACATACAACTTATTAATACACAAATATTAACTTTGACCAATGTTATCAAATTAACATTAACTGCGTGGTAAATAAAGTCCACTAGCTTAATAGGGGGTGGGTTGGGGTTCTTAAACTTGAGACGCTATAGATCAGACTTGCAATATTCTACTCCAGTATTGGAGTTATTAATTGGGAAAAAAATATAGACACCTGAGGTTTATTTTTATTGTATCAGATTTTAAAAGCAATTGCGAGGTCTTTATAAAATACATTTAACACAATATAGACAGATCTGTATATAGTATTTATTTAATTATGTGCCTAATTGCAGGACGTATGCTGGCTATAGGCCGCGTAGTGGGTATCACTGTCTAACCAGATTCTCATAACTTCACTTATAGCAGACTAAATAACATGAAAATTTTTACTTTATCGTTCTTTATCTGGCTAGGCGGAACCAAAGAAAAAAAAACCGGAGTTTATCATATCAGAGGTCTATAAAAATATTTAGGAAAAATGAAAAATGCTTTACTTTAATCTTATCATGTAAACTATTTCCCTCCATATCACATTCTTCAAGACTAATGTCTCCAATATGTTATTATCCAAGCAAAAAAAATCCATGCTATGGCGTGAAAAAGGTCATGACGGTTTAGACAACGCCGTGCTAGCATCTCTCCATCTTATTACAACCGTATTTGGATGGAATTAAACAAATAAAATAAGAAGAAGCCGTTGAAATACGAAAATGTAAATTTTATCTTACAACAAATTTTATCATATAACTGTTTATCGATATCTGAATTGATTGATTGAAATTAAACATAATGATTGATAGTGTATAAACATACACAATGGTGTTTTATCAATATTTGACTTCTGTACATAAACATTTTGTTTTTAAAGCAGGAAAGCCAGACCCGATGATTTTATTAATTCTTCTCAATCACTTTAAATTTATTAGGTAAATTACTAATAATAGAATTTAAATTTGAGAAATATGTGTTTTAAAAATTGAAATTAGAAGAAAAACTTAATTGATAATTTTTTTGTATGTTAATCCAAAATTTTAATAAAATATATGATATTTTATCAATTGTTACTTATGATAAAACTTACTAAATTCGAAGTTATTATTATAAACTATCGATTTATAAATTTAGCTGTTTAAAAAAATATATTTATAAAAAAATAAGTAATTAATATCTATAGCAGTATTTAATACTTTGAATACAATTTATACTGCACTGTTAAAAATTTGCAGCAAACTGTCCAGTCATTGAACCGTTTTTATAGAAAACGATTATAACGGTAATTTAACTCTAATCTGATCATGTTATTGTTCATTTTATGATCAAAATAGAGTTAAATTATGGTTATGTAACCGTTTTTTAAAAAACTGGCGTCCTTAACTAAAAGTCCTTTGCGTAGCCCTGTATATGAATTTATTTATATTCCACAAGCTACTATTAGTTTTCTAAATATAGTTGAGCAGGAAAATGCGTATCACAATTAAAAATATCCTTAAGCGATTTACTCTCATAGTTAGTAATACTTACGAGTTCTTTTGTATAGTCCTGCATATGATCAACAGAATTTATACGCACCATGTACTATGCAAACATTTAGTCAAAAATCCAAACCAAAGTTGAAGCACTTATCACACATAGACTGTAATTATTAAACAAAGACTACGATAAACGCAATGCACACCATATTATTCGGTGAGCAATTTATAGTGCATCGTAGTAATACATATAAATTTCATTATGTTTTAAATATTGAAACATCATTAAATTAAATTGCAAAAGATATTTTCCCGTAAAACATTGTGTGACCCTGTAAATGAATAATAAATGCTTTGTACACCATATTTTAGAAAAAGCATGTCTCAGTGCGCTACATAATTGCAAATCAATTTCATCATGTTTCGAATGGCGTAACATCTTCAAAATGCACTTGAAACGATTTTCTTCCCATTGACCGTAATGTAACTGAATACTTTTAAATGACCCTGTACATAAACTATAAATGCTACACACTTCATTTTCAATAGGGATCATGCTGTAATAAGTGCCATTAACATGCAAAAATTTCAGGACAATCCGAGTATATTTAATTTACGAGAGTTAGAACACGGACAGACAGCAGACAAACCGAAATCATAAACACTCTTCAACTAGGTTGGAAAGTATTAAAAATTAGAGACTGTTCCTTCGTTTATTGTCAAAAAGCTCTCAAGCTCTTTCAATTTCAATGCCATATATCATTTATTCAGCGGACTTCAGTACTTATCAGTCTTCTATGTATAATTACGGAACAGTTAATTGGCATCAAAGTTCTCTCATGGAGTTTGAATAACCTGATAAAGCAATATTTACCACACAATAATAGAAAATTAGGTTAATTATATAAATTTCAGGGATAACTTCTAATTAACTACTACTAATTTACCTTTGTTTGTTAGCTGAACTTTTTTCTTATTATGTAAAACAAAACAAGCTTTGTAAAAATTGGATATGTAGGGAATAATTAGAAATCAGCATATTTTTGAGCTCTCATCGAAGAACTTTTCTTACCTGATAATTAAGAAAATTGATCATCGGTATCAAGATTTACATTTAATTTTTAATTTTTAATTATAGTTATGGCATAATTCATAAGCAAGGATTTACAAATTGAAAAAAAAAAATACAAAATTGGTAGCCAGTAAAAATATCTAGTAGCCAGTAAAAAGTATCCCCCCCCCACCCCCTACACCATTATCAGTTTTTAGGTGCGTTCGTAATTATATAAATACGTAGCACCTATTGTCGTCGTCTGGTCCGTCCGTCTGTCTGTCCGCCCGTGCGCATATAACAACGCAAAAACTACCCAACCGAATGGTTTGAAATTTAAGATATATTATCTTTGCAGAATTTTGTCGAGGCATTTCAAATTTTATAAAAATCGAATCAAAACTTTAGAAAATATTAATAAAAACATTTATTAAGAATTTTTTTTTTAATAGGTGCTTTCTTGTTAGAAGAGCTTCCGAAGATTAATCGTCAAGCGACCGAGATACTTATTTTATTACAGAAATTAATCTGCAGACGATATAATTCATTTCACAGAATTAAAAATCATCACGATCTGGATATTTATATAACTAGCTATAGTACGAACGCACCTCATTTGTCACGTTTGACGTACAATTTCCAACTTGTTTTTATCCCTTTTTAATTTAATATGGATTTTCAGAAAGCAAAAGAGTTCTTTTATGAACTGATTGAGAATGAATAATCATAAGCATAGTACTAATTAATCTTGAATTATCTTAACTCTTTAATTCCGCTAACAAAATACTTTTTTTTTTTAAACAAAACTTATCAAATAAGAAAAAGACGAACTGCACATATTACAAAGTTTGAACGATTAAAGTATACAATAAGTATGCATATCATAAGAAAAACTTGTTCTTAATTAAAATCATTTTAAAAAGAAAATTACTTTGAAAGACATTACTTAGACAAAGAAAAAAAAAACCCTGAAGAGTTTTCTTAAAGTGTCAGCTTTAGGGCACTTTACATTAGAGGAGTGTTTAACAAAAACTTTTTCCGACATAGCTGTTACCATAAAAAAAAGTATGACGATTTTTCCCACTAAAAAACTACAAGAAAGGAAATAAAAAAGGAGGTATTGAAAACTTTGTTGCCAGTTAAAATTATTTGATCGTCGAGCCCTGTTCATAAGAATGTAGATGAATTTAAAAAACTTTCGTTACAGCGACCTCCCATTATATTTATATTTATCTCTTTCTGAGGTCGGATGAGGTCGTTATAACAAGCGACAGCTATAGGTAAAATTGTGATTTCCTTTTTCGTGTCTGATAAATAAGATTAAAAAATATAACACATAACATGATTTTACAATTGGATGGGCAACACGCAGAAAACAACCAGTCCATATAAAAAAATATAATAATAACATTTTCGAACAGCTATTTCGCTCGCATTCGTTTTACAAAAGTTGTTGTTGAAAAACAGTTTTTGCACTTTATGCGTAATCACAGTACGATAGATTTTTATGTAATAAAAAGTGAATTTTTAACTATTAGCATATATGATACAAGTTGTCACCCTCCCCCCTAAATTTAAATAAAATAAAATAAATAAAAATAAAATAAAATAAATAGAAATAAAATAAACGCTAGTGATATTTTGAAAAAAGTACTAACGAATTCCAAAATTGCACTTCTTTGATTCTAAAATACAACAAATATTTAAATTATTTCACTTCCACTCTTTTCGCAGGCCTAACGATGGGTTTTTGTTTGCTGCTTTTCTTTCGGATTATCCTGTGATCATTATAAATCCTCTGTACGCTTCGGTTGATTCTGGAGTAGGTTAGCCCGTACTATTCAGCAAACGTCTCACAAAACAGTCTCCTATCTTCTTTAAATGATTTCGTGCTCCGAAAACGACTGTAATAACAGTGTTCTTGGAAAAACACCATGCTGACGTATATTCGTGTGCGCATTTCTGGACTCTACTACTGAAAAGTCCATTAGCTACATCTATTTAGCCACTTATTTTACACACTCCGTTATTGAACCTCCTGGTATTGAAAAGTCCATTCGCTACATCTATTCAGTTACTTAGATTACACACTTCATTTTTAGACCTCTTGGTATTCAAAAGTCTCTTGCGCTTGTATAACAATCGTACAGATTGTTTAAATTCTCACTAGCGATTATTTTGATTGAAATATAGACAAATTTGGCGCCAAAAATAAATAACTGAAAGCAAGATGAATTTTTCATTAAGATACTGTACTAGTTACGCGAAAAAACTCTCAAGCTAATATTAAATCAATGGCAGAATTCTGTCCAAATTTCTCCTTTGCATTTCAATATTTTTAAATTATTTTATTTTATTATTTATTTTTTTATTTTTTATTTTTGCATAAGATAACTGAAGTTGATCTTTAATCGGGTACTTTTTACTTTTTCGATTTTGGTTGCAGATTTTTTTCATGAGTTCACATTCCATTTTGAAACCAGTTCTGAAAGTGAAAGTATCTCCACACTAGTGCAGACCTTAGAGTACAGAGCGATTTGCTCTGAGATGTACGCTCTTAGCTGGAAAATTCGGAAAAATTTACACTGTTATATATGTAAAGTAACATTTTCATGATTTTTTTGTCGAAGTTCAGAGAAATTATCTTCTTCTGATACTATAGAATGAAAAAAAACATGCATATCTTATATTTAGAAAATGCATTCAAAATTACGTAACTTTAGATAGTAATCTTAAAAAATGGAAATAAAATTAAAAGCGTTAATTAGAATGCGTGGAAAATTTCTTATTTATTTTTTATTTTTTCAAATAAATTCATCTTGAATAAAATAGACTTTAGCAGGTTTTTGTTCCACGAAAAGTATAACGTAACTGTAGTAAATTAAACTGTAGTAAATTAGTAAATTAAACGATTAAAAAGAAAAAAGAAATTCATTTTATTGGCGATTGAAAAATTTGGTTGTGAAATTGTTTTTGCCGCCAAAGATTTTCAAGAATTTTATTTAATATCAACAATAATCATGCAATAAGTCCTTGGAGAAGACTTTTAGTTTTAAGCAAAACGAGGAATTTCCCAAAGTGTAAGAAAACTGATCCCATGAGAAAGCTTTATAATTTATTGGAATTATATCAACATTCAAGGATAGACGCAAAGAATCACTTTGATTAGAAAATAATAAAGAAAAAGAAAGCTGTTCTTAGTTTTGTGCCGGTGGATTTCATGTAATGCGATATTAAACAAAGCGCAATTTTTAGCAATATAATCAAATGCATATAACTATGTTTAGGTTTAGTTACTTATGTATTTAAATAACTGTTATTTTAAAGTAGATATTTGATTAATTTGATTTTAAAAAATGCAATTTATCTGAACTATAAAAATACTAACGAAAATAATGAATATATTGTATGAGATGTAATCTTTCCAACTGGGCGAAAAAGCCCGGGCCAGGATTCGAACCCGGGATCCCTTGGCTGAAGCTGCCAATGCGCTACCAACTGAGCAATTCCGGACGAATACGGCCGAACTATTTCACGCAGTTAACCTTAACTATCATAGCATCTGGTCTGATATCTGGATCAACACAACAGAATAAATCGCAGGTAATGGGAACCCTAATAAACGCTGGAAACGTGATTATACTAGATTAATTTAGACACAATTATTCTAATTGGTAAAGAAATCATATGAGATATAATCTTCCCACCTGGGCGAAAAAGTCCGGGCCAGGGTTCAAACCCGGGATCTCTTTCCAGCGGTTACTGGAGGTGCCATAATTAATTTTTTTTCACTAATTTAATTTCATTCTTTTTCCATTTAATTAGTTATTTTTATTATTTTTCTTCATTTATTTTCCCCTGTTTCTTCTGTTTTTCAATTCCGTCTGATTCATTACTCTTTCTTCTGCACTATTCGTGCCAACTTCTGATCGGTTACTAGCTCCCACTTTCTTACAGGTTGTTACTACACACTTGCTCCTCGTCTTTTCAATTTTCTTTTCATTTCAGTTTTGCTGATGCTCTCAAAGTAGTAGCAAATCCTTTCGTGACTGACGAAGAAGTACAAAACACTTTCGAAATAACATTTTCTTTACTCATTTATATCTTGTTATTAAGAAGTACTTTATTTTTCTATAATTGAAATAATTGTTTTACTATTTTCAATTCGTTTTTCAATCAGATGTATATTTCTCGATTTATTCGATAGTTTCCAGACTTTTCAATGGAAACGATTATCACTGCATTTTTCTCGATTACAGCACCATTTACGATTTTCCGAAGAAAATGTTCAGTATAAAAGTTACGTATTTGTCCCGTAGAATCCGAATCTGCAATATAAAAGGGGGTTATCATTTAAGATTTAAAAGCTGTCCCCCTTTTCTCTCAGAGGGCAGAGTTGGGGGGAGGCAACTTTGATATCCTTAAATAGATTTTTCAAAAATATTGAACATGCATTTTTCCGTTTTTCAATCTTATGTATATTTCTCGAGTTATTCAACCGTTTCTAGACTTTTCGGACACCCTGTATATGGAATGGGGGATGTGTATGTAAGATTCCTTTGTGCTGGTTGTATACGGTCAATTCGTAATTACGTTTTTTCGATCAATTTAAGTATTGTTTTTCTTAGATCATCGAAAGAGCGAAAGGTGAAATGAAACAGTGAGTTTTGGCTTAAACCTTTTAAGATAATACATTTTCAAAAGAAACAATGAAGCAATTTTTTTGCACATTTCAATATCCTTCTTTACTGATACAAAGAAAGCATTGAATTTCTTATGAATTCAGACAGAGTGCTACAAATATTTCGAATTTCATTTGTCAAACTTCTTGTTTCGGTCTCTACATTTACATTAATTTCATTTCTTCTAATCAGCATTGCTTCAAATCCTTGTTTCACAATATAGTAAAAAGCATTTTGTATGTAAAAATTCTATATATATATAAATGTATACGCAGGACGGGTCTTAGGATTTGATTACGACCACTAATTATCCAGGTGTAGTTGGAATCTTGTTAAATCCACTGTTTCTCTTCTTCCTATGAAGTGATTAAAAAACATTCTACATCGTCATCTGCTTGGAACAAAATTGCAGTGCATTTACAAATTAACACGCTGACGCAGACAATTTTTAAATCGAAGAATTATTTTTAGCGCTATTTATAGCAGTTTAACCATCTTTTGGAATCACATACTGGATTAGATTGCGATATGCAATGTTCAAACCTTTTTTAAATTTGTCTAAATTTTTTGTTTTTTAAAAAATTGTTTAGTTAAAACTTCATTAACTGAACAGAGATTTATTTCATATTTCGGAAAAGTTATTTTTTTACCTATTGTTGCCAAATTAAAAAAAAAAGCTCAAATAATAATATTTCCAAACATTTTATAATTGAAAACCATATTTACACGTGAATATTAAAAGAAAAAGAAAACTTTAAAATAATTAAATTGTAACTTGCGAACAGCATTTAATGGTAAAAATTACTTCATATTAAAAAAAAAAGCCGAAATAATAACATCTCTAAATAATTTTCAATTAAAAAGATATTTGCTCGTGAAAATTAAAACAGAAAGAAAACTTTAAAATATCTAAATTATTAAGTGCGAAAAGCATTAAATGGGAAAAATTACGATATTTTTAAAACAATGTATTTAAAACGATTTTTCTATAGCGTCTCAAACAACAAATTTCTTCTAAAACGTTATTAGAAAAGTCCAGGAAACAGTGACATTTATTACTTAACCAGTTTGTACCAGCTGATTTTCAAATATGTAATAGATCTTACTTAATCAATCACGAAAACAGCCGTCAGCTGTCGCGACAACGGGAGATATAATCATGGGGACCAAAAAATCCACCAGTCAATCAGAAATGAATGGTGAACCCCATAGTAAAAAAAAAAAATAATTTGTGGAGACCAAAATAATTAAGGGTTTCTGATAAAAATCCGGTAACTCATGGAAAACAGTCGAGACGACGGTACGTTTAAGTCTAAAAATGGATGTCTGGTCGCTTTATTTTACATTTTAAAGTACTATAAAGATTCTAAAAAGGCACTTGCAGAATTCAAATTTATATATCCATGTTTTTTTTATTCAGTGTTTTATTCATAGTTTTTTAGGGTTTCGTTCATCTGACGAAATTTTATTCGTCTCACTCCTCTGTCTGTCTGTCCGTCACAGAGTTTGTACTCGGAAATTGTATAAGCTAGAGACTTGAAATTGTGCATACTTGTAGCTGAACACCTCTTGTCACACGACAAATCATAAAAATTTTAAAAGTGTTATAATATTTTAATTAAAGGAATTAATTTAATGACGTCCGACCATTTCTGCGTATTTTTTTAGATTTTGAAACATAATCTTAATTTCAGTCTTCTCCACGAAGGCTATATGATTCAGTGGTAGAGCGTTTCCCTCTTAATCCAAAGATTCCGGACTCTATTCTGGACGAAGGAAGTTGAAATTTTCGATTTTTACATTTCATTGTCCGATGGATTTAATTAAAAGAACTTTCGCATTTTTTTGCCATTTTAAGTTTTTTTTTCAATTTTTAACTAAAATTAAATGATATAATTAAATATGCTTTTCAGATATACAAATATACGCTATTACAATTGTTTGAAAAACAGTTCTTGAATATTTTTAATTTGATTTAAAAATAGCTTCCTCTTGTTATCATTTTATTATTAAAATTAATGGTTCTGCCATCTGTGTTCTTATCGATAAATGATAAGGATAGTTATAAACGGATGATTTGGATTTATTAATTAAAGGATAAAGTGTTTTGAAAGATATATAAAACGAAACACTTTGTGCAATCACTCTTACCCACTTCTTTTATTTATTCTTAACATGTGTGAATCTGTCCTTTAAAGGACAACATTAATGTTAATTTAAAATGTCCAACTCTTTTTCTTTGAAACGTTGCACGTATTCAGAATCTACTGACTTTTTTCATCAACTCAGTTTATTATCCCGTAATTAAATAATAATAATAAAAACCCAATGATTAAAATTACAGCATCTGATTTATATTCACAATGATTAATCTTCTGCTGCCATTAGCATGATATTTTATGGGTCATGGCTTAAAAAAAAAAAATATATATATGCAAAACATTTTATCGATATTAATTTGCGATTATTTATTTTTTATTATATTTCTTTTTTAGATAAGTATCTTGAAGCGTTATAGCTTAAGCAAGACAAATTAATTAAAAATTTTACTCAGAGGCTTTCCAAATTGATTTTCAGAAATGCGATTCAAATACAGATATATTTAGAATATTCTGAAGTGGGTTCCATATGCGAAAACAATATTAAATCTTTTACCGGTTTACATGTAGAGATTTCTACACCTTTTTTCGTCTTAGACTATGAATCTTCGCTACTTAAACTTTTGTTTATATATATATAAAATTTAAATTGACTAATTTTAAGGATATCTCAAAATACAATTGTACATGTTATATAAATTTTTAAAATACAAAATTTTGCACGGTTCATAGCTTATTTTTTCCTGTTTAGATCATTTGTTGAGGCAAAAAGCTAATCTAGGAAACGGAAAGGAGTCTAAACACTGCTTTCTTTTCTTTTTCTTATTTAAAAAGCATATATACAAGGAAAATATGATTTTCGATAATTATACTGTGATAAAAGCAAAAACACATCATAAAGTTATCTTTTCCCTCTCAGAGCATCATTATTATTAAATTGCCTCATATAAGATTTATTTAAAAATGTAGCACGTTAGTTATTATCATCATTCTACAACTAATTTAGCAATTATTACATGTCCTTTCTAATAGCCCATAACGCTATAAAGAGATGGGGACATACTTTATCGAAGATAACAGTCCTTTTTATACATGATATAAAGTGATCAATAATTGCTCAGCTTGTCTTTATTTAAAAAAAGTCTCTTGACAATAATATTTTGTTTTATAATTGATGCTTGTTGCTGTTATAAGGAATTTAATGCATTTTGTGTTTCGTATGGTTGTTTTTATTTAACAGTTCAAACTGGAACCGAAAATCAAGATTTTTTTTTTTTTTTTTTCTGATGGAGGAAAAACCAAAGTTAAACATGAAGTGTGTTTTCAGTTTTTTGTGTAACGGGAAAAAATTGAAGTTAATTTAATCGCCAACAGACACGCACACAGAGCGAAACTTTCTTTTATTAGTATAGACTAGCTAACCCGCCCGGCGTTTCCCGGGCCCGAGATAATTACAATCTCAGAGAAAGGCGTTAACCCCCTCCCTCCTCATACCCGCAAATATAATGAATAATTTGTTCAAAAGAACCACCGTCACCTACATTAAAGCGATCATTAAAAAAAAATTACATTTTTCTGATAATTAGACCATAACAAAGACGCTACGCTAAAAGAGCCGGCAGATGACACCCCTTCCCGACCTCAATTTCAAATCTATATCTTAATTAGTTACCTAAATTTTTGTTCATTAGTAAAAATTGGCAATTATTTCCTTTCATTTTCGCAAACTAAATGGAGGGATCGGCCAGAGAAACAGATATCTTTTTAGTTCAGTTTTTAATGAAAGCAGATCCCTGTCTGAAACTTTCTGGGATCGTTTTCACTGGCGCCGGCAGATTTTTGGCAGTTTTTTGCATAAATTAAAAAAAAAAATACCAACCGAATTTCTCAAAAATCACATAGTCAGATACATAATATTTTTTTACATATGCTCAGAAATTTTTAAATTGATATCTCAATTAGTTTTCTTTAAATTCGCTAATTAGTAAAATAATTTCGAATTTGTTCATTTCCGTTCGCAAATCCAACGCGCCAGTTCGTTTCATTCGCCATTTTGTTTCAAAAGATGACATTTTAGAAACGATGGTTAATGAGAATCTAATTAATATCTAGGCTAATTATCAAAATATTAAAATTCTGAGGCTCAGGTGCACATGGCCAGATCTTGGATTATCCACACCTAAATTTCCAGACTTAGGTGGGCTAGATTTTGCTAGCCATCGCCAACAGACACACACACAGAGCGAAACTTTCTTTTATTAGTATAGACTAGCTAACCCGCCCGGCGTTTCCCGGTCCCGAGATAATTACAATCTCAGAGAAAGGCGTTAACCCCCTCCCTCCTCATACCCGCAAATATAATGAATAATTTGTTCAAGAGAACCACCGTCACCTGCATTAATGCGATCATTAAAAAAAGAATTACATTTTTCTGATAATTAGACCATAACGAAGACGCTACGCTAAAAGAGCCGGCAGATGACACCCCTTCCCGACCTCAATTTCAAATCTATATCTTAATTAGTTACCTAAATTTTTGTTCATTAGTAAAAATTGGCAATTATTTCCTTTCATTTTCGCAGACTACATGGAGGGATCGACCAGAGAAACAGATATCTTTTTAGTTCAGTTTTTAATGAAAGCAGATCCCTGTCTGAAACTTTCTCGGATCGTTTTCACTGGTGGCGGCAGATTTTTGGCAGTTTTTTGCATAAATTAAAAAAAAATTACCAACCGAATTTTTCAAAAATCACATATTCAGATGCAGAATATTCTTTTATGTATGCTCAGAAATTTCCAAATCGATATCTCAATTAGTTTTCTTAAAATTCGCTAATTAGTAAAATAATTTCGAATTCGTTCATTTCCGGTTTCAAATCCAATGCGCCAGTTCGTTTCTTTCGCCATTTTGATTTAAAATATGACATTTTAGAAGCGATGGTTAATGAGAATCTAATTAATATCTTGGGTAATTATCAAAATATTAAAATTCTGAGGCTCAGGTGCACATGGCCAGACCTTGGACTATCCACACCTAAATTTCCAGACTAGGCAGGGCTGTAGCTAGAAGCAAACAATAGGGGGTGCTCAAGAAAATGTAGGGGGGAGGGGGGCTCATACTATTTCTCTCTCTCTGATACATGCACTCACAAACACAGATATATATGATCAAAGTATATATATAAAAGTAAATTAGTGCATATTAGGTAGATTTTGTAAGAAATACTACCTATTACATTCTCCCCTATGTTGGAATTTCTGGAAAATTTTTGCAGATCTATGCCGATTATGCCTCCCAGAACCGAAAACCACACCCAGTTGAAAACTTTTATCTCTCTCTCTATCTATATAACTTTTTTATGGTCACGACAACTTCAATAATTCTGCACAAACCTCTTCCAAACTAATACATAAAATCAAGGGGCATAAAACCTCGGTCAAGATTGTTAATGGGCAAAATCGAACCAAGGGGGGGGGGGTATGGGGGGCTTTTTGTGGAAACAGAAAAACCCATAACTTCTTAATTGGGATACGTATCGAATCCGTTCAAAGTTATTATTACTTCTAGGAAAAGGGCCGAAAATTTATGTATGACAGATTTTGATATCATTAAAAATGGCCTCGAGGGGGGGGGATAGGGGTTTAAGAAGAAAAAAATTCATAACTTTGTCAATTCACAAAGATATTAAACCCGCATATATTTATTATAAATCCTCCTAATATTATCTGCAAGTTTTTCATAAGACCAACCCTTACAAAAAAAATAAAATAAAATAAAATAAAAAAAAATAAAAAACAAAGAAAGCTTCGACGGTTCCGCCTACAGACACAGGTAGTTTTCGAAGTGGGTGATCGCAACTGCCGAATCATGACAAAAAGGTCATTTCTTCTGCAATTCCCAATAAACAGCCGCCCCACGGTCTGCGTCTTCGAAATCTACCTGCGCCTGTAAGCCTGTGTAGGAGCTGTCTGCAATTTTTTTCATATATTGTAGGCACTGTGTTTCTTATTAAACTGTTTATAATAACTTTATTTCATTCTAAGAAAAGTAAAAGCTGCAGACAGGATACACCGTATATTTTCTGGATTATTTTAAGGAATACCGTATACCCACTTCTCAAAAACACTATAGCATATAATCTTTAAGGTATACGCTCTTTAGCATATACTCCCTCTGCCTACAGCGTATGCCCTCTGGTTTTTTTACTACTACATCACTGGCTGCAGAATGAAAATTTTCAGTGTAAAAATTATACTAGTGAAATAATAAGTGATGTTAGTAAGTAAATAAAAAGCTCACAGTTCAAAAGAGTTGCAACCTTTAATTTTTTTCTGAATATTCCCTGCCCTTAAAGATTCAAAAGTTATGTTTTTATATGATAAAAAACATCAGAAAAATCAAGGATGTATTTTGCATTTTAAAATTATTCAAATGCTAAAACCACTTGTATTTAAATTGGCTATTAGCTTTTTTCATTAATATCACTTATAAATTAAGGATCTTATATATATTTAAACTAGGATGACTCAAACAGGAAACATAATGTTTATCATAAGCATCATATTTACTATCAAACTCATTAGAATAGCTTTGTTTTATGCTAATAATTGAAAACGCTGCAAAATGAAAAATTTCAGTATATAACTAACGCAAAAGTCAATGTTTGCATCACCAAAAGGTTTCTAATTCTGAGTATGTGCAGATAGGATGCGCGCATATTGAAGCACTTATTTGCAGTTTTTAAACAAATATTACAATTTAATTTATGCAAAACTGTAGAAAAACCCCAAAACTAAGTTCAATTTTTGAACGGAGTTTCATTTGGATTTTTGAAACAGAATTTTATTTGGTGACCTTGGCAACTTTCCCAGGGGGGGGCTCAAAAATTTTCAGGGGGTGCTGAGCCCCGCCCTGGCACCCTTCTAGCTACGGCCCTGCTTCTAGGTGGGCTAGATTTTGCTAGCCATCGCCAACAGACACACAGACACACACACACAGAACGAAACTTTCTTTTATTAATATACTAGCTAACCCGCTCGGCGTTGCCCGGGCCCGAGATAATTACAATATCAGAGAAAGGCGTTAACCCCCTCCCTCCCCATACCCGCAAATATAATGAATAATTTGTTCAAGAGAACCACCGTAACCTACATTAATGCGATCATTAAAAAAAGAATTACATTTTTCTGATAATTAGAACATAACGAAGACGCTACGCTAAAATAGCCAGCAGATGACACCCCTTCTCGACCTCTATTTCAAATCTATATCTTAATTAGTTACCTAAATTTTTGTTCATTAGTAAAAATTGGCAATTATTTCCTTTCATTTTCGCAAACTAAATGGAGGGATCGATCCGAGAAACAGATCTCTTTGTAGTTCAGTTTTTAATGAAAGCCGATCCCTGTCTGAAACTTTCTCGGATCGTTTTCACTGGCGCCGGCAGATTTTTGGCAGTTTTTTGCATAAATTAAAAAAATTACCAACCGAATTTTTCAAAAATCACATATTCAGATGCAGAATATTTTTTTTACATATGCTCAGAAATTTTCAAATTGATATCTCAATTAGTTTTCTTAAAATTCGCTAATTAGTAAAATAATTTCGATTTCGTTCATTTCCGCTTGCAAATCCAATGCGCCTGTTCCTTTCTTTCGCCATTTTGATTTTAACGATGTCATTTTAGAAGCGATGGTTAATGAGAATCTAATTAATATCTAGGCTAATTATCAAAATATTAAAATTCTGAGGCTCAGGTGCACATGGCTAGACCTTGGACTATCCACACCTAAATTTCCAGACTTCTAAGTGGGCTAGATTTTGCTAGCCATCGCCAACAGACACACAGACACACACACACATACGGACACCCACACAGAGTGAAACTTTCTTTTATTATATATATATATATATATATATATATATATATATATATATATATATATATATATATATATATATATATATATATTATTTATATATATAAATAATTATATTTATATATATATATAATTATATATATAAATTTATAAAATTTCCGTTATTAAAAAAAAGTTAAATACATGCTGCTGATATAATTTATTTCTGATCTCTAACATTTTGATATGAGGCATATGTGAGAAGGTAAATTAGGGATATTTATTAATTGAAGTGAGAATTTTGAGCCGGGATCGAAACAAAAACAGATCCCCCCCCCCTCCCGATGGAATGCAAATGGGAACAAAAATGAAATGCAGTATGTTTAAGAAAAATGACCGCGTGACAAAAAAGGTAGAAGGAAACTCTCTAAACACAATACAGATGTGGTAAACTCAAAAGTTTTATTTGCTTACTTCATAACTGTTCTAAGTGACTCCTATGTATTAGTCCAAACGATAGTCCATTTCACGACAGATATTGTTAATGCACTGTGTATGGCTCTTTGTGACTGCTTTTTACTGAAATATGCCTTCTTTGCCTACAACAGTGAACGAACTGAAGCAGAGCATATTTTAAGGAATTCTCACTGGGCGACAATAGGTTTGATCTGTTGTCCCAAACAAATATCTACGTATAAATTCAGCCCCCCCCCCCGCTCCCGATAACTGCAAACCAAATAATTAGAATACCGATTTCTATAATTCTGTTTTATTAATTCTGTCTATTTTACTTCTTCTGTACCTGGTAATTAAATAATGATGTCTTCATTGAATCATGTAAACCCGTTCATTTATAGCTAGGCAGCATTAAAGAAAGTCTACATTCACAGTTCAGACTAATTGTTAACAATTGTTATGTTAGTCATATATATAGATCAAACATAACATTCAACCTACCAAATTTCTGTACCTAATTAAAAATTTATGTATAAAATTTATCACTAAAATTATGTTAAAATACTGCTTATCTTTTACTGTTTCTACACTTGTAATTGTTAAAACACAATAACAGTTTACTTACTGTTCCGTAGCACGTAGCACGTTAGATCAGTGGCGGAGCTATGTTTTTTGGCGCCCGGGGCAGCAAGAAATTCTGCGCCCCCCCCCCTCCTCTCCTAAAATTATAACCACATTATTTTCTCTCAAGACGAGAAAAAAAGGTCCTTCTGATTTGTACCGGGAGGAAAAGATAGCTTGCCTCTTAAGAATTAAGTTAATTTTACTCAAACTTAGAAACCTAAAAGGCATGAAATCCGTTTATAGAAGATTCCTGGTTTTCGTCAATACTGAATTTAAATTTCGAAAAATTAGTCAACAATCGCAAAGTTGGCTTCATTTATGCCGACTTACTTTTATCATCATATTTGGGTATATTTAGCCAAATATCGTCAAATTTGGCGATATTTTGACGTTAGCGGATATGATTATGTAGTTTTAAGCTTATCAGAGTAGCATCAATGATTATAACAACGAAAGTAAATTTACAAGAAACCAAGTTTGCTAAACCCTATAAATTAAACCCCATTATGGAAAAAAATCTGCTGCCTTGTTTCATATATAAGGTGCGTACTCTCTTTGGAATTTCTAAGGAGTTTAGTACGTTTTAAGTGACAAAACTTCAGCAAATGTCTTTCAAATTACTCGCTAGGTTTTTTTTTTTTTTGGGGGGGGGGGGGGGGAAGGGCGGAGGGGGTGGGTTAAGTCAATCTTTAAGGCGAATTTCATGCAATTAAAAATAGGATTTTCAGCAATATAAATATTTTATTTTCTATAAATAAAATTTTAAGTAAAAAGTCATTTTTATTGTATTTTAAAATTTGTCATGACGTTTTAACCAACTAACCTTTTGTTTTATAAAGTTTTGCTTTATTAAAAAAAGAATATTTCTGAAGATCTAATAAAACATTTTAGTTATAAAATTACCTATGATTAGCGTTACCTTTACCTTTGGAATGCCTCTATTATATTTTTGTTTATACTCAATAAATAAAGATTTCATTCTTAATACATGAACTAACTCTTTTATTAAAGTTAACTTGGTTTTTGTATGTAAAGATGGAATTTTCGTATTGATTTTTCACTCATATGGACGCAGGTGTATTTCTGATGACAATACAGCATTTTAATATTTTAAGAGTTTAGTTATAAAATAATAAAGTGACTTTAAGGCATTTTTTCATTAGCTGGCCACAGGCAATAAATTGCCAAATAATCATTATGGTTACAATTTTTACGAGTTACAAAAACAATGGAGTTAAATAAGCGCCAAACCTAGCTTGCCAAAATATTCCATCTAGCTGTGAAAGTGCAACAACGAAATATTTTAAACACTAAAACGTAGGAAATATAAATAAAAATAGTGAGTGTCATAATTAAAGAAAATATCTTTTGTCATTAAATCAATCTATACTAATATTATAAAGGAGTAAAGATTATTACTTTTAAATGCTAAAGGTGTAAAATTAACAACTATAATATAAATTAAAATAACTTTTATTAGTTGTTTTACATGTTTCGACTCTTCTGAGTCATTTTCAAAAACAAAATGAGAATATTCTAAAGCTGCACGGGCTTTGAAGTTATTATTTACATGTACTTTAAAAAAAAAAAAAAAAAAAAAATTACGCACGTTATCTATTATTTTTTACTTGATTGTTTATTTTCATATCTTTGAGCATGGAGTAATTCTAGCCACAGTTTCGGTAAATTAAAAGATGCCGCGCCGCATCGTTACATATTGTATTTTTGCGCGTGAGTATCTCTATGGTTTCTCTTATTATGGATGGATAGTATAGACTGGAGGGAAATATTATTTTACTTTCATTGAAATTTATTTGGATGATTTCTTCTTGATATAATCTTGCTAGGGCTGTAGTTTTTCTATTGTATTTAATATCAGCTATATGCTCTTTTTTTCTGCAATTAAATTTCCTGCTGGTCATGCCTATGTAGTAATTCTTGGATCCGTCTTCTTTAATAAAAGGTATTTCATATACTCCTGAATAATTCTCAAAATTAATTGGGTCAATTTTACTGCAAATGATATTCTTTAATTTCTTAGGTGGTTTGGCTATTAAGCAGATATTGAAACGTTTAAGGCTGTGTTTTAATTTTTCGAAAAAGCTTGGATAATATTGCAGAGTATAAAGTTTGTATTTTTGTGAATCAAATTTCTTTTCTGAATACTTATTATTGGTGATATCTATGATTAATTTATTAATATGCTGTACTGTAAAACCATTATTATAGGCAATTTTACGAATATTATCTAATTCATTATTCAATTTATTTTCAGTACATATTATAAAGTCTCGTTTTATGAGAAATCTGTAGGCTGAAATTTTGTATGTAAAGGGAGAACATGCGTTATTTGGTATGTACATGTAAATAATAACTTCAAAGCCGTGCAGCTTTAGAATATTCTCATTTTGTTTTTGAAAATGACTCAGAAGAGTCGAAACATGTAAAAGAACTAATAAAAGTTATTTTAATTTATATTATAGTTGTTAATTTTACACCTTTAGCATTTAAAAGTAATATACTATTACAAGGTGTTATATTTTATTATATTGGAGTAAAGATTGTTTTGTTTGTTTGTTTGTTTGTTTGTAGGGGGTAATTTCTGGAACTACCGAACCGATTTCAAAAGTGATGGTGGCAAATTGATGGTGACAACCCCTGCTCCAACATAGGCTATATTTTATGTCGGTGCCACTAACCCAGGGGGGTGCAGGAACGAAAAACGTTCTAAAATTGCAATCTTTTCTATACTGAAGTAGCTAGAAATTTGAAATTTGGCGTTGTAGTTACTTATAAGATGTAAATGTTCTCTAAGAACAAAATAAAAAAATTTTCGAAATTTAAAAGGGTGAAATGAGAGAAAAGCGTTCTGAAAACATTCTAAATTACAATTTCTATGGAATCTCTAGAACTACCGAACCGATTTGAAATTTGGCGTTGTAGTTACTTATAAGGTGTAAATGCTCTCTAAGAACAAAATAAAATAAATTCGAAATTTAAAAGGATGAAATGAGCGAAAAGCGTTCTAAAAACATTCTAAATTACAATTTCTATGGAATCTCTAAAACTACCGAACCGATTTGAAATTTGGCGTTGTAGTTACTTATAAGATGTAAATGCTCTCTAAGAAAAAAATTAAAAAAAATCGAAATATAAAAGGGTGAAATGAGCGAAAAGCGTTCTAAAAACATTCTAAATTACAATTTCTATGGAATCTCTAGAACTATCGAACCGATTTGAAATTTGGCGTTGTAGTTACTTATAAGATGTAAATGCTCTCTTAGAACAAAATAAAAAAAAAATCGAAATTTAAAAGGGTGAAATGAGCGAAAAGCGTTCTAAAAACATTCTAAATTACAATTTGTATGGAATCTCTAGAACTACCGAACCGATTTGAAATTTGGCGTTGTAGTTACTTATAAGATGTAAATGCTCTCTAAGAACAAAATAAAAAAAAATCGAAATTTAAAAGGGTGAAATGAGCGATAAGCGTTCTAAAAACATTCTAAATTACAATTTCTATGGAATCTCTAGAACTACCGAACCGATTTGAAATTTGGCGTTGTAGTTACTTATAAGATGTAAATGCTCTCTAAGAACAAAATAAAAAAAAATCGAAATTTAAAAGGGTGAAATGAGCGATAAGCGTTCTAAAAACATTCTAAATTACAATTTCTATGGAATCTCTAGAACTACCGAACCGATTTGAAATTTGGCGTTGTAGTTACTTATAAGATGTAAATGCTCTCTAAGAACAAATAAAAAAAAAATTCGAAATTTAAAAGGGTGAAATGAGTGAAAAGCGTTCTAAAAACATTCTAAATTACAATTTCTATGGAATCTCTAGAACTACCGAACCGATTTGAAATTTGGCGTTGTAGTTACTTATAAGGTGTAAATGCTCTCTAAGAACAAAATAAAATAAATTCGAAATTTAAAAGGATGAAATGAGCGAAAAGCGTTCTAAAAACATTCTAAATTACAATTTCTATGGAATCTCTAGAACTACCGAACCGATTTGAAATTTGGCGTTGTAGTTACTTACAAGATGTAAATGCTCTCTAAGAACAAAAAAAAAAAAAAAAAAAAAAAAAAAAAAAATTCGAAATTTAAAAGGGTGAAATGAGCGAAAAGCGTTCTAACAACATTCTAAATTACAATTTCTATGGAATCTCTAGAACTACCGAACCGATTTGAAATTTGGCGTTGTAGTTACTTATAAGATGTAAATGCTCTCTTAGAACAAAATAAAAAAAAAATCGAAATTTAAAAGGGTGAAATGAGCGAAAAGCGTTCTAAAAACATTCTAAATTACAATTTGTATGGAATCTCTAGAACTATCGAACCGATTTGAAATTTGGCGTTGTAGTTACTTATAAGATGTAAATGCTCTCTAAGAACAAAAAAAAAAAAAAAAAAAAAAAAAAAAAAAAAATCGAAATTTAAAAGGGTGAAATGAGCGAAAAGCGTTCTAAAAACATTCTAAATTACAATTTCTATGGAATCTCTAGAACTACCGAACCGATTTGAAATTTGGCGTTGTAGTTACTTATAAGATGTAAATGCTCTCTAAGAACAAAATTAAAAAAAATCGAAATTTAAAAGGGTGAAATGAGCGAAAAGCATTCTAAAAGCATTCTAAATTACAATTTCTATGGAATCTCTAGAACTATCGAACCGATTTGAAATTTGGCGTTGTAGTTACTTATAAGATGTAAATGCTCTCTAAGAACAAAATAAAAAAAAAATTCGAAATTTAAAAGGGTGAAATGAGTGAAAAGCGTTCTAAAAACATTCTAAATTACAATTTCTATGGAATCTTTAGAACTACCAAACCGATTTCAAAAGTGATGGTGGCAAATTGATGGTGACAACCCCTGCTCCAACATAGGCTATATTTTATGTCGGTGTCACTACCCCCAGGGCACTGTTAGAAATTTCCGTAAAATTCGGAGATTTGGCCGTTAATTTTTAGGGCCATCTCCCTTTTTTGAGAAAAAAGTCCAGTGCCCGTTATTTGTAACAAAGTGCTGTAAAATTCGGAGAGTTGGCCGTATATTTAAACATCAGTGTCATTTTTCTGGAAAAAAGGGCAGAGGCCGTAATTTTTTCCTTCCGAAGAAAATATCTTTACCATGAGCACCTGCCATTGGCTGTTAGATATCATACGTCATCGCTACTACGTCGCGTCGAAGGAGGAAGGGTGGAAGGGAAGAATGCAAATGGCGACGTTCGCGTGCAGAATGTATTCAAGTATCGGTAATTTGGGTAAGTGTTTTATTGTATACTTTGTATAGTATTCTGATAATGTATTTTAGTTTAATCATTTGTATCTTGTTTATATGTCAGTATAACAGTGTAAATAACTGCATTCCGGCCCTGATTATTACCAAATAGGCACGACAAGGACATTTGTTGTTGCACATGCTTTCCTTAGAAAATTTGGCTTCAGAAGTTAAGCGGGCCCTGATTGAATTATAGGGTAGATAGATGTACCAGTAATGCAGACGTTTTAATGTGAATGTTTGTTTATAAAAAAAAGATAACCAATTAAAATTTAGCTCTTATTATTTTTTGATAACTTTCACTTGCATGTTTTATAATCTGGATTATTGTTTACATTTTTAATCAAATCAATCAGGAAGCAGAAAATAATGTTTCAAAATTTCACTATCCAGTAATATATCCAGAAGTTTCGGCTAGTTTAACTGTTAAAAATAGTGGGGAAATAAATGAATGTATGAACTAATATTCGAAAACTTTTTTTTTTTTTTTTTTTTACCCCGCTAGCCCTCCCTCCCCCCCCCCCCACTGTTTCAATAATTTGATAACTGTAATTCCCTGTCATTTAGTATTTTAAACCATTTATCTAAAATAATTAAAATATTGAACTTGTGATAATCACAATAATTAATTTAAACAGTGAATTATTATTACAAATATTTTTTTAATTATCAATATCCTAATTATTTAAATTTATTTGAAAATAACTTGTTTCATTAGTATGCTTTCATTAAATTCTGGTTCTAAATAATACAGCCCCCCCCCCCCAATCCCACCTTTTTTTTTTTTTTCGTCATTGTTTCTTTTGACACATTTCTTTTATTAACCTTTTTTAAGTGCATAGCTTCCAACTCCCCCCCCCCCTTTTTTTTGGTACTTTTCGGTTAGCCGGGTGCCAGTGATATATGTACATGTATAAATATATATGTATACACAGGTATATATATTCATACATGCAGGGGTGGGGAAATACATGTTTTTACTCGCTACTGGCGAGTGGATTTATTGACAAGGCGAATGTTTAGGAAATCTTTGAAAAATAGCAGACTATAGAAGATATGACAAAAACTTTATTTTTTTTTTAGTTCACTATATTTTGTAACTTTCAAATTTACTGTGATATAAGCATGGTATTTACTATGTTCAATCCTATACTAAACTTTTCTCTGTTGTAGGGTAGATGTGCCAGTAATGGTCCGCCTTCCAGTAATGGGCCACCTTCAACATTTTTGGTTTATAAAAAAATAACCAATACAAATTCAGCTTTTTTTATTTCATTAATATGCTTTCTTTAAATTCTAGTTTTAAATACAATCATAATATCAGTTACTTTTTGTAGGGTGTCCATTACTGGAATTTAGGGCGTTTTGATTTATTTCTGTTATTTACAATTAAATTTTGATTCACATTGGGAAATGTGACTATGAGCATGGTTAAATATTGTTGGTAGATTAATATAATATTAAAAAATGTGGAATATAACAATTATAACTATTAATTTAAAAATAATTTTTAAAGAAACTCCCTAAGGGTGTCCATTACTGGCATATCTACCCTATATATTTCTTAATTTTATCGAAAAAAATATGAAAATGCATTGTAGCAGTGTAATTGACTATTTTTGAAGTCATGTACTACATTGTTATAACAATTTTCAATTATATTCTGGCTGGTAAAATAAGTCTTTGGCTGGTAAGATTTTCTGAAAATTCCCCACCCCTGCATACATGTATATGTGTAGATCAGTGTTCAAAATTAGCAGTCGTTAGTTGTCAAATGAGACTACATTATAGCATTTGACGACAACAAAATTATTCCTGGGCATCAAATTTGACGCCTAGCTTTTTATAACATTTATTTTTTGCTTAACTTAGTCAATCACCCTCTTTTGAAAATCTGGTCTCGAACCAAACATAAACTATAATGTGAGACAGTTTAGCAGAGATTTTTAGCAAAGTGTACAAATCCAAATGAATATATTAATTTATACAAACTTCTAAACTTTATATTGAACTTGCCATTTAGCACTGCTGAATGTGAAAAGGGATTTATTTAGTCAGTTTAATTTACTAAAAAATAATACACGTAACCATTTATCCACTGATACTGTTAATGATTTATTGGTGGTAAAACTTAGACCCAATTTAGCAGATTTTTATCCAGGTAAAGCTATAAATCCCTGAGAAATAATATAGCTGAAGGACAGTTAGACATCCTGATTTTAGTATCTACCTTTAATTAATTACTTAAAATTAGTGGGTATTGTTTGAGTTTCACCTTTGCAATCTATATGCAGTCAAGCATTGTTAGCATTAAATCGCTTAATATGAATTTTTGCTGAACATGAATTAATAATGCAGTCCCAACAGATAAGATGTACTATATTATTTTTACGGTTAACACACACAAAATGTGGTCCTTTAGATTTCATTTTAACAATAGTTCTCTAATTATATTATATGTATAGTTTTTAAGTCTAATTATCAACACTGGGTAACATTTTTTTAGGTTTAATTTTTTTTTTTTTTAACATGGTTAAGTGCATTTTTCTATTAATTTCTAAATGTAGTAGTAATTGTAAATGTGTTATCAGTTTTACAGTTGCTTCAATTATTATAATATTGCAGATTCAATAATTTAAATAAAAACAAAATATTCATGCTTTTCTATAAAGTAGCATATAATGATACAGTTATGTGAATTTTAGAAATTGCAACTAGAAATTTTCATTTGACGCCTAAGATATTTACAGTAGGTGTCATTTGACGTCTACCTTTCATGTCCCAATTTCTGTCACTGGTGTAGATATATGTATGTATGTGGCTGAATTTTGGCCAGTGACAGAGTATAAGTAGTACTGTCAGCTGCACTCTGAATAAAGGAATGTCTAGCTCATTGTTGTTTAGATATGAATAGTGGAAATTTCCAGCACTTATCGTGATTCACAGAAATCAAAGTAACTATCTTAAAAATATAGTTAAAATATCTTCAATATTATTAAAGTAACAAACGTAAATTCAAATTTGACCTGCAGTGAGATGCATTTTATTTTTGATTGAAAATAAGTGTGTTCTGACTCTGGTTTCCTGAACAAAAATTGTCTGTCTTGATGTCTATTATCACCTGAGAAAGTTTTTTTTTTCCATTTTGTTTAGAAACATGATGTTTGTAAAAAAGCAAGAAACATATTATTTACTAGACAGACAATAATCATGAACTTGCATTTATTTGTACATCATTAATTCCTATGAAGGTTATCATTAATGGTTTATTTTCTTAAATGATACTTTTCAAACCGAAATAGGTCGAATACCGAATATTTGGTGCATCCCTAATGAAAATAAATTTAAAAAAATGTGTTCATAATTAAACATGTCTTAGTTACAAAACATTTTTTTACTTTTCCTTATGTGCATAAAACATTTAGACAACCTCAGAACCCCTTTTGGTTGAGAAAAGGCCTTCAAGTATGGAAACTGTATTTTTGAGATTCTTAAAAACACATTTTACTTACTCATCATACGTAGTATAGGGTAAGTCTTGTAATCGTTT
This sequence comes from Maratus michaelseni, assembly GCA_963931845.1. Taxonomy (NCBI): domain Eukaryota; kingdom Metazoa; phylum Arthropoda; class Arachnida; order Araneae; family Salticidae; genus Maratus; species Maratus michaelseni. The sequence goes on from OZ007593.1 coordinate 269,935,365, forward strand.
TGAAAATCGAAAAAAAAAAATTGACTGATTTACACGTTTCAGACACTAGAGAATCCGAAAAACATATTTTTAGAAAAAAAAAAATTGCCGTTCGTTTGTCTGTGTGTGTCTGTAAACGCTCTATCTCCCGAACAAATTGAGATAGAGACTTGAAATTTGGTATGTACTTAGTATGTGATAATGGGAAGAAGCTTATTGAATTTCAGTAACCTCGATTAACCGGAACTATTTTTTTCGAACTCTCGAAATATTCATTCTGATAAAAGGTATATAAAAAATTTCGAAATTGGTTATTTTAAGGCGTGAATATAAAAGACAATAAAAAAACATAAATTTTGCATAAAGAATGAAGTCGATCGGATAATGAGTTGCCGAGATATTTGTAATCCTATTTCCCACACTCTTCCATTTTTCATGACCCTGTATTTCATTTCAATTCAAAAATATAATTTAATTGGAAATGAGACGCTTAATCCGACGCAGTAAACCGTTCGTTAATATGATTATCATTTTAGGAGTTATAAGGATATTTCTTTTACGCAATTCAGCAATAGAGCATTTAAAGTTTAGGACGTCATCAAGCCACGATTTTATTCAAATTGCAATGCATTTTATAACTAGTTTACACATTTTTATTTTCATATTTTATATTATACATATCCATGATGGGTAAGTAATACTATGGCCCCCAACGACTAGTTTTATTTTAAAAACATAAATTTTAAAAGTCATAGCATTCGTTTGATGCGACGATTCAATAACTGTATAATTTTTCAAGCCTTAACATGAGACACGATTTTTTATTAGTTGTAAATATCGATTTTGAATAATATTTTTCTTTTATCTCTTAGTTTTAAGTAGTCTGCTTAGAAAGCTATATAGTAAAATTTTTTTTCAAAGAAAGGCCCATTTACATATTTAATACATAAACAAATAATACCTCAAAGGCACCTTTTTGACTGAGAGGCAATAAGGGTGCTGTTTTTCGCTGTTTCTACTTATTACATTTTAGAATGCAAACATTTTGTTCATACATTCAGTTTTTTCAGTGTTTTAAAAAATATACCATACTTTTTTTAAAGTTTTGAATATTATAAAATATTTGAAATTTTGTTAAAACAGGCATAGTATTATTATTTTTTTTCTTTTTATGAAGAAATGCACTAATGATAAAAGTTTTTCAATTTTAGCCTGTGTAGTTCTAAAGTAACAGTGCGTGTAAACTCAAAATTTGCTAAATTGAGAAAACTCATTTTAAAGATTTAATATTCATTCGCCTTCAAAAATACTCCTATCTACTTGTTCATAAGTAAAATGCTTTACATGCATATGCAAGAGCTTCTTTTTCATCTTGGGGGGGGGGGGGGGCAATTAGACCTTGTAAAACAAACATGATTTTTTTTTTTCTGACACAATTTGTTGTTTATCGAACATTATGAAGTGCAGCGCACATGTTGCAAACTCTTGGTTCATCAACAAATCAACTAATTTTATGTTTAAAGTTATTGTGTTTGTTCATTCATATTTAAATCTCTTCATTCTTGCAGGAAAACAAGCCTGGTGGATATATATGAAGAGGCACTAGTTACATGAAGAGGCATCATTCATTGCATGTATTGGTAAGTTCTTCTTTACTTATTAATATTATTAATATTTGTAGTTATGTTGCAATGAATAACAATTAACAGTGATTTTTGCATTTTTTATGAATTTGTTTACATGCAACTTTTAGTTTTTTTTTTTTTTTTGCTTCCCACGGCCATATTTTGACATTCATATAAAAAATTCGGTTTCATTCTTTTAGCCTAATATAGTAAATTTTGTAAAATTTTTATTTTTTTCTTCCGTCGTGCGACAATTTATTGCTGTTTACAATGTTTTAGCCCACTATAATAAATTTTGCTCTCTGCAATTTTAGAATTTCTAGCTTTTTGCTTTGTGGTGATTTTTACACATTAGTAAAAGGAATCCAATTTTAATATTTTAATCGATAAAATGTTTATTTTCAGAAAAGTTTATTCAAAATTCGTACAACTTTTTTTTTTTTTTTTTTTTTTTTTTTTTGCGAATTTTTTGATGAGATTGATTTTTAGATATTTTTCATGTTTTGCGGTAATTTTTTTACATTCATAAAAAGAATTTGATTTCAAACTTTTAATGTGAAATAGTAAAATTTCTCCTCTGAATTTTTTTTAAGTTTTTAGCATTTTTTTCTTTTAAGGGAGGCATTTCGCTATAAGTTTCGTAAAAAAATGCTGATTAAGGAAACGTCCGGATTTTGAAAAATGCTGTATTTGAGACTTTGCACTGTACAAAAATTTTTGTCAAAACGGTTTATTGCATTTTCTAAAAAGATTTGTATGTGATTAATATGTAAATAAATAAAAATGTTCTCAAATCAAAAAAGTCAACTTTGACCAAAAGTTGTAATTCATTTTTGCTTGGAAATACATGAAATTAGCAGGTGTTGTTATTAAAAAATTATGTGATTGAAAGACTTTTTCCATTTTTTGGTGAATACAAAAGATCTTTCAGAAAATACTGTCAAAATTGACATTTTGAACTGAATTTTCAGACAAAAAGAGTAAAGCCAGCCAGGCAGGAGAGAACAGGTTAGCACATGACCCCAAAATCACTTATAACTCAATAAATAATTTATCAAAAAATGGAAAACGTTTTTAGATTCTAAATCACTTCCATAGTCAGCCCAGCCAATTTTGTACCATCATGTTTAAAAATGAGTCAGTAAATGTGTCAGAAAGTTTCATGCTTGTTGATGAAAGATTTAAATGTTAATTCTTTAATTTTTACATCCTACCATTTATTAATGATTTAATAATTTTATCCAACGTATAAGATAGGGCTTGAAGAAAATTGGGGAAAACTGTACAGTTTACATATATTAACTGTTAAGTTGTAATGTGATTGTTCTTATGCAAATATAATTGTTTGATTTTTGTTTGTAGTTCACAACTGCAATTATACTTTTATTTCCTTTCTTCTAGGAAATCCTTTTGAGCTGGCTCCTGTATTTGTTGAGAAGGAGCCGTTTGAAGCCAGTATCCCGTTATAGGCAGTTCTCGTGTGGTTCTCATTTAAAATGTCCTAAAGAATGCTGTACTACACAGGAATTTATTCAGAGGTATTATATATTATATATATATACATACTACTTGGAATTTGTGTATGCATTCATTTATTTCTTCTATTATATATTGTGGAGTTCTGGTAGTTTTCTTTATCACTTGGTTTATTTTTATGTATGTGTCAGGGATGAGATTTCATAAATGTTTATTGGGCAATTTGCCAACAAAAACTAGAAAAAAGGGCTGGATTTAATAAATATACTAAAATAATATAATTTTGTGTACATTATAATTGAGACTTAAATCAGAATATTAATTGGATATTTCATTAATATTATTTTGATTAATTAAATAATTTTCATTGATAATAGCAATCGAAAAATAAGTACAACATAATCAATTTTGTAAATAAATTTGTGTGATGGAGACATGAAGTAAAAATCCCCCCCCCCTCAAATTAATGTAGTAATGTTGCCTTTGAAAGTAATATATATATATATATATATATATATATAACTTAATTCAACAGTTTCTACATTTAAGAAACATATAATTAAAAACAACATTAATAGTACATAAACATTTGTCAAATCAATCTTCATTTTATTTTTATTTGAGCCTCTAGGTATAACTTTTACAAATAATTTATTACTACAAAAATCTTTACAACAAAAACTTTAAAATCCTGATAACTTTTTTAAAGAGTTATTTGAAAAAAAAAAAGGATCTAGTTAGGTTATGGTTAGGTTATAATTAAGTTATGGTTATGGCACATTTGTGTTATGGTTAGGTTTTTTACCGCAGGATGAACATTATTCATATTTTGATTTTAAAAATATACTTTTATTTTATACAATAGCACCAAAATTTTAATACTGTATGCTAAACTTTCAGCTAATGATCGAGTATCGATTTGATCCACATTTAGTCAGATTTAGGGATGATATATAATCAGTTTGAAAATTTAAAAAATTCACTTAGGATTTCGATGTGAAATAAAATTTAAATGTATAACAGTGATTTTTAGTTAAATATCAATATTTCACTAGATTATTTTTAACACAATTATTTCAAATTGGTAAAGCAGTAATACAAGTTGTAATTTTCCAACTGGATGAAAAATGTCCGGGCCAGGATTCGAACCTGGGATCTCTTGGCTGAAGCCGCAATGCTCTACCAACTGAGCTATCCCGGTTGAATCTGGAGGGCCTAATTCATCCAGTTAACCTTCCAGTTCGCCATCGTGAAACGTTGATATATTTTTTTTTAAAGATTAAGACCAAAACACATAACAAACATTATTGTTATCTTTTAATAAGATTTCAGAATGATCTGTTTAACACAGCAAACTATTAAATATATTCGAATAGCAATGTTATTCGTAACAGTTTTAACCTGATAATTTTATTTCACATAGACTGTGATTTAAATATATATATATAAACAAATATTTGAAGTGTGTTTTGATTTTTATAGTGCAAAATATTCTCACAAATTCAGATTTTCTTTCATATGTACTTTTGTCTGGCAGAATCAAAATAAGAAATATTGTTTTTCTGGCATTCCTCGCTATCATGATTGCTTAGCTTATACATATTTTGGTACTTTTCGGTTAGCCGGGCGGCAGTGATATATACATATACATATATTTACATGCATATATGTATGTATATGCAGATAGATATGTGTTTATATATTTATGTATGTACATATATCACTGGTGCCCGGCTAACCGAAAAGTACCCATATTTTTTTTTCTTGCTGGTTGCTACTAAATAGCTGAATTGCGTAACAAAATTAGTAAATAGAACATTATTTTCGTGGGGAAAAAATATATATACACACACTCATATATATAGCAATCTTTCTCTTTTTTTCTTTTTTTTTATTACTATCTTTACCTTCCCAATTTTTTTTAAACTTCATTCTAAGCACCACTTTATCTTATAAAAGCAAATTTTGTGTTGTGAGAACAGTCTATGCACGTTTTTTTTTTTCTTTTTTTTTGGGGGGGGGGGGGGGGTGAATCCTTTTGCTGAAGTTTTCCTCTCTGCTGAACTTGTTTGTTTACAAATTACACATTTTAAAACATCACAAAATAACAAATACATAATAATTAGTCAGTTTTTATGGAATAGAATTTTGTGAAGTGGCCCATTTTATCAAATTGATTTTTGTGAACCGGTTCACTGTATCAAATTGATTTTTGTGAAGAGGCCCATTTTATCAAATTGATTTTTGTGAAGAGGCCCATTTTATCAAATTGATTTTTGTGAAGAGGCCCATTTTATCAAATTGATTTTTGTGAAGAGGCCCATTTTATCAAATTGATTTTTGTGAAGAGGTCCATTTTATCAAATTGATTTTTGTGAAGAGGCCCATTTTATCAAATTGATTTTTGTGAAGAGGCCCATTTTATCAAATTGATTTTTGTGAAGGGGCCTTAAATAGGCCCCAAATTTTCCTGGATCGACCCCTGCTTATTCTTGCTTGTTACTGAAAAGATTTTCTTTTCTTTGAGTCATTCTGCATTTGTGACTGTTGCTCATATATGAAGGTACAAACAGGGTTCGTATGGCTCCTGGAATTTTGCAACCAGAAAATTCTTTGATATCAGTATTTTGTTACAGGAAATATCTCCTTAAAAGAAGACAAAGTTTCGCGAGTTTAATCTAGATTTCTTTTTCTATAAAGAAAATACTGGTGAAACTCCTGGAAAATTTCCTCATCCGTACGAACCCTGTACAAAGTGTATGAGTAGTTTTAGTCATACGTGTAGAGTTTTGAAAATTATTGGTAGATTATAGTCTTAAATATTTTTTTTTTACACTAATACGCGTGTATCTGTGCATAATAGAAAATGCTTACCAATTTGATGTTGCTTTTTAGATTTTCTTTTAAAGAAATTAAACAGTTTCATCTTATTAATGAACTCACAAGAGTTAATTAAAAAGGTAAGACAATGCAAAAATTTGAATGTATAGCACCATTTATTAAAATGATATACTCTACATTATTCCCAAATCATTTGTAATAAAAATACAACAAAAATTGGCTTAAAATGTCTTTTTTGGAATATGAATTTTTTAAATCTTATTTTTGTATTTTAAAAGGCTTTTTCGCTACTAAAGTTAAACTGCTTAGCATTTTAATTTAAATATTGAACCAAAAGGGAAAGAATCTCGTACTGTTGTTTATTTCTAACAAAAGAAGAAAAAAAAGATATCTGCTACAAAAAGACACATTAAAAGTTTCATAAAATATTAAAGCAAAAAACTAAACTTTTTTCATATACTTGAGGAAAAGAGTGTTTGTTCACTTATAGCAATTGGTGAGGTTCGAATCTGATGAGTTCATACAACTTGAGGCCTATGCTTATAGTTGTTCACTTTTTTTATACATATATATATAAGTTTAGAAACACAATTTGCCATAAATAAAAATAATTAAAAATTTAATAAATTAATACATTGTATTTTGCAATATTCACTTTATGATGGAAATTTTAACAATGAGTTAGAGTAATAAATGTATAATATGGCCTTAGAATCTTATGCCGAATGTACTGCTGGATAATCACAATATCCGGCTACTGCCAAAGCTCATTCTCACATTTCCAGCTTTTCTTAAAATGAATCAGATATATAAAATTTCGGATTTTTTTTTTTTTTTTTTTTTTTTTTTTTTTTTTTTTTTTATATAGGGATTGACAGTATGTTGTAATCTTTTAAGTGTAACATACTGAGTTAAAATTACTTTTTCCATAAACAAATCTGAAAGTCATGTACCTCTTATACTCAAAGCAGTCACTTAATTTAAGAGCTCTGTTTGTGTAATAGTATGCATTTAATTTGTTTGTCTTTAATTCTGTTTTAAGATATTCAAGCCTGTTTATTCAGTCTCATTGTATTTTCTTTATAGAGCATTGTTTGGGATAAACCCACATTCCAAAGGCTCCAAGATGGAAAAGATATTTGGAAAAAGAGTTGACATCCACCCTAAAGTCCTTACACGGATTAATAATGTAAAAGATTTTTCATCCAAATGGATTCACTTCAGAAGATTTTATTTATTTATTACTTGTAAATACTTGTTGCAATAAATGTTTTTTGTATTTTTTAAAATTAGTTGTTTTCTTTACTGTTCATATTTATAGAAATGTTACTGCTTTTCTAAAAGTAATTATTTTAAACTAGATAGTACCCATCAAGATTTGACGGTGAACTACTTGTAAGTTTCATTATAAAAATTTTTAGAATTTTATTTTGTTGCTTTTAAATTGGTTAAGTATTGAAAATTTGAAGAATTGTTATATAGTGCAATATAAGGTGATAGATAGCGCTGCCAGTTAAAGATATTCAATTAATGAAGTGAAAGAATTTTAAAACAGGAGATTAAAAAGTAATTGAATGAAGAGGGCATTTATTTTTACTTGCTACAATCTCTCTCTCTTTTTAAATAACAATATTTAGTATTTTGTCATTTTTTTTTTTTAATTACACGACCTTTAAATTTTTTTTATTAATTTTATTTTTAACAGGCTGACAAAAGAACTTAAACTTTGCTGTTTGCAGCAAACGATTTATAATATATAATTTTTAAATTACTTGAATTTTATTTTACATTTTCATACATTTTTTATATATTAAACCATGGATATCAAGATGATTTCTATTATAGTTCTTGTATTAATTTTTTTTCCTTTCTTTTTTCTGTTTATATCTTCTTGATATATTTATATACTATATTATAGTACATAATAGTGATACAAAATATAAATAAAAGTTTACATCAATTTATTTAATCTATTACTACATGAAAAATCTTTTAATTTAAATATTTTTAATATAAAATTAGTAATTTAAAAAAAATATTGCCACTGTTAAATTTTACTTAGTTATAAAGTACTCAAATTAAAAAATATATGTACAAATTATATAACTTCTTCTCCTGAAGTTACATATGACATTATTAAAATGAATGAAGTGGGAATCGAACTGACAATTTCGCACTTGAAACCCAGCATATTAGACCACTCAGCCACGGTGACCTTGATCTGAGTTCCTCTAAAACTAAATATGTTCTACATTTAATTTCATGCATGCACACAATTTTGCTAAAAGAACTCTCAATTGTTTCTTGCTAATTATCAAGATATATTTTCTGCGTAAATATGTATAAAGTATATGGCTGCAACAAAACACTTTTTTTTAGATTCAAATTTTTAAATCGAAACAATTTTTGTCATATAAAACAAATTATGTAGGAATGCAAAAAAAAAAAAGAAATTTTTGTGAGTGGATTAGTAACAATATCTGATTTTTAATGCTATACTTAATCTTTTCTTAGAGGGTTACCTACAATTGAAAATTGTTTCAAACTCAAAAATCCTCAGTACTAACCCATCATATTTAAATTCTACATGAAATTTTACCCCAGGATACCAAATTTCAAGTCATTTTCATCTAGTTATTTATGAATGTTTCAAGTTTGGAACCTCTCATGTTGAATTTGTTATTTATCATGGGAAAATTGTAATATGGATAGAATTTTTAAACCACAAAAATTACTGACATTTTTAATTTGCATAATTGAAGCTTCTAGAAATATATTTTTTTTATCAAGCATTTTATAAGTTACAGTTCAAATACTTTTTGAAAATATCTGCTTTTGGAAATTTTGAAAGAAGCATGAATTGTCACATATATATTTTACAGAAATGGATTTTTAGAAGCTTTAAATATACAGATTCAAAATTGCAGCTTACTTCATCCAGTAGTTTTTTAGTTATGTTTAAAAAACTATGTACTTTGTAATCGGTTTTCCAACAATAAATAACAAATCTAACATTGTTGGTAATCCATTCATACCAGTCATATATTTATACGATGATATGCAGCAAAGAATAACTGCTTGAACAAGTAGGCTGAACAAAGCCCGGGTTATATCCCGTTAGGGGCAGCAGAGTCCCCAAACTACCCATTGGGGTCCCTGAACTGCCCAGGTGAAGCCCGGCTATAGGTCCAATGACTTGTTAATTTTACGGGCAGTAATATTAAATTTATAAGGACCATATTAATTTATGGTCAGTGGACATAAAAAATGAAGGCAACTTTTACGAGCATAATGTTAATTTACGGTCACTGGACATTAAAAAATGAAGCTATCTTTTACGAGCATAACATTAATTTACGGTCACCGGCCTTTAAAAAATGAAGCTAATTTTTATGGGCATAAAGTTAATTTACGGTCACTGGACATTAAAAAATGAAGCTATCTTTTACGAGCATAACATTAATTTACGGTCACTGGCCTTTAAAAAATGAAGCTAAGTTTTACGGGCATAAAATTAATTTACGGTCAGTGACTTTAAATTTTACGGGCATAAGTTTACGGGTAAACTTGTATTTTTATGGTCATGATAGCTTTACGGTCATAACATTAATTTTACGGTCAGTGACTGGCACACTTTTTGCCAGTCACTGACCGTAATTTAGCAGTGAGATTTCTTAGAGTGGGGGGTGCAGGAGCGAAAAACGTTCTAAAATTGAGATCTTTTTTATACTGAAGGAGCTAGAAATTTGAAATTTGGCGTTGTAGGTACTTATAACATGTAAATGCTCTCTAAGAACAAAATAAAAAAAAATCGAAATTTAAAAGAGTGAAATGAGCGAAAAGCGTTCTAAAAACATTCTAAATTACAATTTCTATAGAATCTCTGGAACTATTGAACCGATTTCAAAAGTGATGGTGGCAAATTGATGGTGACAACCCCTGCTCCAACATAGTCTATATTTTATGTCGGTGCCACTAACCCAGGGGGGTGCAGGAACGAAAAACGTTCTAAAATTGCGATCTTTTCTATACTGAAGCAGCTAGAAATTTGAAATTTGGCGTTGTAGTTACTTATAAGATGTAAATGTTCTCTAAGAACAAAATAAAAATTTTTTCGAAATTTAAAAGGGTGAAATGAGAGAAAAGCGTTCTGAAAACATTCTAAATTACAATTTCTATGGAATCTCTAGAACTACCGAACCGATTTGAAATTTGGCGTTGTAGTTACTTATAAGATGTAAATGCTCTCTAAGAACAAAATAAAAAAAAAATCGAAATTTAAAAGGGTGAAATGAGCGAAAAGCATTCTAAAAGCATTCTAAATTACAATTTCTATGGAATCTCTAGAACTATCGAACCGATTTGAAATTTGGCGTTGTAGTTACTTATAAGATGTAAATGCTCTCTAAGAACAAAATAAAAAAAAAATTCGAAATTTAAAAGGGTCAAATGAGTGAAAAGCGTTCTAAAAACATTCTAAATTACAATTTCTATGGAATCTCTAGAACTACCAAACCGATTTCAAAAGTGATGGTGGCAAATTGATGGTGACAACCCCTGCTCCAACATAGGCTATATTTTATGTCGGTGTCACTACCCCCAGGGGGGGTGCAGGAGCGAAAAACGTTCTAAAATTGAGATCTTTTTTATACTGAAGGAGCTAGAAATTTGAAATTTGGCGTTGTAGGTACTTATAAGATGTAAATGCTGTCTAAAAAAAAAATAAAAAAAAATTGAAATTTAAAAGGGTGAAATGAGCGAAAAGCGTTCTAAGAACATTCTAAATTACAATTTCTATGGAATCTCTGGAACTACCGAACCGATTTCAAAAGTGATGGTGGCAAATTGGTGGTGACAATCCCTGCTCCACCAACCTCTTTAATAAAAAACTATGCGTTTCTGACGACTGGGTTTTTCGCTAATTGTTGCCACAGATTAATCTCGGAAAATTAAACATTTGAAGTTACTGAAAAAAAATAATAGCTCGAAAAGTATTTGTCAGAAAATTGTTAGGCAAACTGCGTTTGAAAGGTAAAAAATTGTATTTTTCTTGATATAAATTTCAAATCCAATGATTATGCCATTTTTCAAATATTGAATTTGAAAAATTACCAAATTTCACAATGGAGTACCATAGCGAAACCTTCATGCGTAAAAACATAATGATAAGGGCGACGTGTCCTGGCGTGTATATTGGCTATAGCACGAGTCACAAATTATAGTAGCCTTATTATTCTGTTAAAATATAAAAGTGAATTATGAAATGTCAATATTTTGTTGGATTAAAAGTTCGTTATAAGAAATTGACCAGCGTAGCGGGCGTAGCTTGCTAGTATTAAATAAATTATGACTATACGTTGAGAAAACAGTTTAGAATATATAGTTTAAAATAATGATATGAATATATTGCTTAAAAAATACTTTCTTTTCTGTAACATATCTTAAAAAAGAAACAAAGCAAACATTATAATTAAAAAGTAAATAAATTCACCAGTTCGGACTTTCGACCAGGCGTAAATCCAATCGGTGAATTTTCAATTATCTCGGTCCATGCCAAATTAATGTATTCTAACAGATTTTTTTTGTAACTACAGGAATTGCAGTGATGGAATTAAGTGTGATTTTTAAGAACTGGTGTTTCTTGAACTTTAAGAACTGGTGTTTCTTTTTAAGAACAGTTTTTAAGAACTGGTGTGTGAATTTTATGTGACTTTAAAAAATATATATATTTTTTGTTTTTAGTATTAGTAAGTAATTTGCATTAGAAATCTGATTACTCATGAGAACAACGCTGTCTGTCACTCAAATAACAGAAGAAAAAAATCGACCTTTCAAACATAAAATGCACACTTCCAATTTTTCAATTTTTTTGTTGAAAAATGTATTTAGACATCTCTAGTATATTCTGGTGAAGATAACCGAAATATCCGATGATTATAAATGTGTGACAATAGCTTTTTATTACATCTTTAAATTAGTTTTCTCTCAGTTAATTTTTTTTATTTTGAGATATTGCTACTTTTAAAATCATTAAAAAAAACAATATCGGAAAAAATCACTTATTACACTATTTTTAAAATGCAAAAGATTAAAATATTTTTTAATGAAAATACTTAGAAAATATTTCCTTGTTCTTTTTTACTTCTTCATTTTAATTAATTTTCTGAAATTTTCAATGATAATTTTATAGTCAGATACTTTGAATATTTGTTTTGTTTGTTCAATAGTAAATGAGCATTTAAATTATCTTTTGAGGCTGTATGTCTTAATACTGCTCGCGAAAGATTTTTTAAATCGTCAAAACCTTCTAAAGATCACACACTCTTATTTGCATTTAGCAGTAAAGAAGGTCAAGAGAATAATTTTAATCTTTCTCCATTTCCACATAGCCATTTGTACTGGTCGTTCTAGGAAGACTGAAAAATCCGGCTTCGATTTTTATACGGTTTAAGAAGGGAAAATGAGGGGGTTAGGTCTCACACATTTTATTATTTGGCTTTTCTTAATGCCGGTTCGACGAAAAAGTAGAATTTCCAATAAAAAATAAATGATATCGTTACTTACAATCAGGGCTGGCGCAACCATCCAGCTAACCCGCCGGCTGCGCGCCAATTCGGGTTTTGTTAGGGCCCCCAAGGCTCTCTATACTATTCGAAATAACGTTTCATCTGTATAAAATAATATTTTTGGTGTAGATTTGTCTAAAAGTGAGTATTAACATTATTTCTTACAGGCAAAGTTCATATAATTATCGGTGATTGTATAGATTGATGATCCTGACAGTAACCGTGGACGCAAAAAAATAAGTACTATTTAAAATATCGTAAAGGATAGAAAATTTTACAAAATTAAAAATAATTATGCACATTAAATGAGAAAATAGTGGTATTTTTCAAACATTTTATTATATTTATTAGATATTATTCTTTGATATATACAATTTAAAAATAAATTTTATTTATACGATATTGCAGTATACGTTGGGCTCCACTAACTGCTTTGCCAGGGTTTCGCGCAACGTTGCGCCGGCCCTTCTTACAGTTCCTCCAACTAAATCCATTTTGTAGTGATTAACAGAAGCCCCCTTTACACGGAAATATTCATATATAATGCTAAGAACTCAAAAATCATCGTGAAAACCAATAAAGAAATGTTCTTTTGATATAAGAAATGAGACGCCAGCAAGGCCCTTTATTTTATAAGTTGAAGGTTAGACAGTGAGGAGTTTCCATCCTCTATTGGCACTTATGGATCTCTCCCCACTCCGTCCTCCTTCGCCGATTTTCTTCAAAGCATTCACAGACTAAAAAGGTCAACAATTCTTATTTATAGCCAAAATATGCGAGATAATTTCGGTTTAAAGCGTCTCTCAATTTGGCGCCCCCATTGAATCATTATGCACCTCCTTTCAGGTATGTACAAAGTACAAAGTGTGTTGATCCATCCCTATAAACATTTACAGAAGCTTTCTTCTTTCATTATTTGGATATAATAAAATGTTTTACCAAAGAAGTCAGTCACACACACATTAAAAAAAAGTCTACAAATTTTCTTTATTGTCAAAATATGTGAGACAATTTCGATTAAAAACCTGTCTCAATTTGGCGCCCCTTGGCAGCAGCACTCGGGGCTTGCCCCCCATCCCTCACCCCCTAGCTACGCTACTGCGTTAGATAATCATCACAGAGTCGCTTTTTTGGAGGGTTAAAATTTTCGAAACACAAGTAAAATGAAGGGATACACCCTAGCGGAGGAAAATGTATGTGGTCGTACCATAATTTTGCTAACATATGGGTTAGAACTGTAAGAATATGTGGATTGCTCTTAATTTTCTAAGTGTATCTAAGGGATAAGGCCGTTTATTTAGTGGATTAGACCGTTTTTCATTGATTGAAAATTTAAGGGCAAACGCTCATAAGTTTACAGTTTTTTCTGAGAGTGTATAGTTTTAGACCCAAAGTGGGACTAATCAAAAAGATTTTCCTCTTGCTGTTTAAAAACATTAAATAAAAAAATACCATGTTAAATTTTATAACATGTTTCCGAAATACCTGGATGAAGCCAAAATGACTGGATGGATTGTCGGAAAATAAATCTTTCAAGCAGAAACACAAAGGTCACAACAACGACATGTTTCCCATAGGCCATCCATAGGTCACACGGCACTTCCCGCCATCCTAGCCTACCTCATATTGTATCGTACTGTCCCTGCCTTACTCGGTAACTGCTATAACGACTGTCGCCAGTCATATTATCCGAAGCACAAAGACAGTTTTTGTTATTTAAATATTTTTTATTTCAAACATTGCCGGCACCATTCTCTGTCACTGGGCGACACTAGTGTCGCCTACTTTATATGTTATTTTATGCCCTGAACTGAAGGTGCGTATAGGGAATACACTGACATGTGGACATGCTTCACAGTATCTGGCACGAAAAGGACAGATTGATTGATTGATTTCATGGATATTTTGTGCGGGACTAAAAGGAGTCACATAGATCAGTTATAAACTACGCAAAATAAAGCTTTTCTTCTGTATTGTGCTTAAAGCCTTTCTTCGAATCATTGTTGACAGCGAAGTTATTTGTCATTTATAATCGAGTCATTCTCTCTAAAACACCCTGTATTTTATTTCTTTTTCCACTGGAATGATGATTAGAACTATATAACACAGTTTACCCTCCGAATAAAGTGGACACAACTCAAATTAAACTAGAGTCAGAGTTAAATTTTAACTAAATATTATATTCAAGACTATGTACAAAAGTATTTACAAGGCATCTAGTTATTTACATAGATTAAGGTTTCGTCGTTAATTTATTAAACATCGTCGATAACATCAAGCTACTAGGCCTTTTATAGATCAACTCTTATTTGAATGTCTCCCGATCTTCTCTTACGATTTTCCCAATTAAGGGCCTTCGCTAGTCACGCGAAGAAACACTCCAGCTAATGTTAAGTCTATGGGAAGGTTATCGCGCGACTTCTCGCTTTCAAAACAGGTTGCAACCGGTTCCGAAATTAAAAATGTCCGCTTATAAAAAAAACCGTAATCAAAATTGAAAAAGTAAAAACTAACAACGTTAGAGATCGACCTCAGCTATCCTTTGCAAAAAAAAGCATTTAAAAATATTAAAATGCGAGCTAGAAATCGCGCAAGAACCTTCCCATAGACTTAACATTAGCTTGAGAGTTTTTTCTCATGACTGATGTAGGCTCTTAATGTTTTTTACCTCGCAGCTGTTATCACATGAGTCCAGATTTAAGCTGGGAATACCGTCTGGTGCTGCCCTCTACTGATAGTGAGTGATAGCTTAAAATATATCCACGAGATAGAATGGGACTCCTACAGCTTCGGCCATGCTGATAAGACAGCTGACTTCAGGTGACCACCGGTAGTAGCAACTGGAGTAGTACCTGAAAAGAACAAAAATGACAAAGAGCATCCAAAGCTCATTGCTTTTTAACAACATAATTTAAAACATGAGGACTGAGGTTTCATTTTCAGGGGAATACTGATGCATATATGAATGCATGAAATGCAAAATTCTTCAAAATAAACAGTTTTTTTAACTACTTCTCGAAGACTCAATAGTTCAACTTAGAAAATTAACAAAGTTCGCCCAAGAGTCACAGTTGATTCCCCCCCCCCCCAAAAAAAAAAAGATGACTAAATTTGTTGAAAAGCCAGAGTTCATCTTAAAATAAGTACAAAGATTGTCGAAAAGTCAAGGGTTAAGAATCAATAGTTCGTCTTTCAAAAAGCGCATTCGTCAAAATGGCTTTACTGTCGTTAAACATCATTACAAGATGTTTCTTCTTTTTTGCTTCCTTTTTTTTCTCTTCTTCGTCTTTTTTTTTCTCTTCTTTCATCACATTACACATAATCACAACCGGATACATTTTTCTCATTTCTTTAAAATATAACATCTTCAAAATCAAAGGATTTGTCAGGAGGGAGATCATACTTGTGAAAATTGCCATCTTCGTAATTCAAGTCAAATTTACTTTTACTTTCTTTTAGAAATAGAGAGGTAATTTTTTTAAGTAATTTAATTAGCATCCTAAATTTTTCCTAAAAATATTTGTGAATGTCTAATAATCTATAAATATGGGAGTCAATAGCCTTTATAACTCTCCCAAGTTTGAATTTTCCATATACCATAGTTTTCGAGAAAAATTTCTGTGACAGACTGACAGGCAGACACACGGGTGATCTTATGGAACTCTAAAAGAAAGAAAGAATATTGATATTCCACTATTTTAGATGATATCAAACATAAATAAATAAATAAAAATTAAAGCAAAAATAGATAAAATGTACTGATACTAATTCTCTTATAACCAAAAATATTTATCATTTTCATGAAATATGGTTTATGCTTGGATATCAGAAATTCATACTCTTTAGATTTACGAACAAAACACATAAGTTCTATGTGTTTCGGATATTTTGCTCAAGGCACATAGATAAATAAATAATTTTTTTTATGTGTCTGAACAAGTAAGCTACACTGACTGTTCGACAATTATATTTAATTTTTCTATTTCTACAACAAAAGAAAATACATTTCTTACAAACATTTGTTCCGAAAAACAAAACAATAACTATCATGCAAACTACTCCATGCAGACTTAGTCTGCATGGAATAGTTTGCATGATAGCATGTAGTGTAGCACACTACATTTTGAACAACGTAGTGTAGCGAGTAGTACGATACAAAAAATCAGTATTTTGTAGCAAGAACCAACGCTACTTTTAACGCTACTTTTGGGGAAAGTGTGCCATTCTGAAAATCACTTGATGGCCGAAATTTGTTTTTTTGTGCAAAATTTGTTCTGCTCAACAATTTGCGAAACTCAGCGGCAAATCTCAGCTGCAGTGTATAGAAATGCATCACATGAAATCATAGATTTTCCCATTGACATTTGCTGCTAAAATCAAATACCATCAAAGAAATTAATTTTCTTGCTGGGAACACTTTGTCTATTTACTCATTATTAGGACTTCATGTTTTAACGCCGGGTTTTTATTATTTGTAATGCTTTACTTACAGATTTGTTTATTGTTTGCATTGATAGTTGTTTTTCTGTAATTTTCTACATTATAACATTTCTCTTAATTTTGCTACGAAATTCATAATGTGCGTATAAACTACCATTTTTGAGACAAACGCAAAACATTTTCTTGTATGTTATCACTGTTAATTTTTCAATGCTCTCGGCTGTCGTATTTATTTAATTGTATCCCGGCAAACGTGATATAACGAGGGGTTACTTTATTATTTAATCCGTGTCTTCTAGTGCAAATTCAGCCCTTTGACAACATATTGAAGTAGCGAAGTAGTGACTACTTTTAAAAAGTAGTTTGTAGTCGTACTTTTTTAAACAAGTAGTTGTAGCTGTAGTTAACTATATTTTCGATAAAGTAGTTGCAATTGAAGTTCACTACAATAAAAAGGTAGTTTTTCCGACTCCTCTGATTACCCGATATTGTTAGTGGCCTTAAATTATGGTCAGCACGATAGGCACGGCGAAAAGATGTTTCCGCATGAATTGAATAAAAAAAAGAAGTTAAAACATGGAAAATTTACGTGACAAAAGAAAGGTAACTCAGCAGTAAAACGGTGTAAAGATAACCCTACAATTATTCTAAATCAAGAAGGATGTTTATTGTTTCAAAATAGCAAGGTTATTTTGAGCAGTATTACAGTTTGAGAAAGTGCAGCATCATCTATCGGTGATGTTTGGAACTAAAGCAAGGAAGCATAATGAAGGAATTCACACATTACACTCATGTATGTACAACTTTAGTAGCTTTCACCATTTACTTGTTTTTTAATTTTATAAACGTCCAGTCCAGTTTTGGACACCCTGCAGTTGTTTAACTCTATAACTATCGAAAATCTTACTGATTCTTGATTAAAAACATTTCACAACAGAATTTTTATTTAAAACTATTTAACTTATTTATTTACTTTATTTGTATGTGGTTTATATTTAACTTATTTTTTGAAACAAATTCTGTTTCGAATAGACTATTTGAATGTACCTAATCGTATCCATTGGACCCATCTGGTAGGCGGAGGGTTAAATGCTGCATATTCCGGTGTATAACGGCATAACTTTTGGTACAAGAAAATTGCTCAAAATTTACAGATGCGCGTTATACGCCGAGTATATAAATGAAAGACCAGAAATTGAGAAAAGAAGAGCATAATAATTAAGATATAATGTCATGGAAAAGTTTGTCGTATTTTTCCTTTTCCATATTATCTGGCGCATCAACGATTTTTGTTTCATCCCTATTGCCAGAGTTGCTATTATCCATCCAAATATAACAATCAATTCTGTCTTAGAGTATTGAATGTGTCAAATTTTTAAGTTGATTTTTGTTGACTTTTGGCTTTATTTCATTACCTATCATTACTACCCAGTCTACAAATTATTTCTACAGGTGTTTGACGCAATTGTCCGCCCTTATTAAATGTTTCTTTTTCTTTCTAACATCCATGTATTTTATCGCGGTCTGAAAATTCCTTTGAGAGTTCCTTTTGTTATAAAAATATCTGAAGATTGAACTAACGACACTCATCCAGCTGGAATAGTCAGTAAACGTTTCCAAAGGCTTCGAGGGATTTAAGCACACAGATGGACATGCAATATTGTATGGTCTTGCTTTGCATTTGAGCATTATTTATTTATGTTCGTACTAGTTATTATTACTTAACGTTCTTTATTGTATGTTCATGCTAGATATCTCATTGTTTGCGAAGGAGGGGATGCGCATAATACGGCGAATATACCCCTCAAAATAGTGTTAAATTGTAGGTGCGTGTTATACGCAAGAGCCCGTTATAAGCCGGAATATATGGTAATTAGAATTAATGCATTTTCTGAGAGAACATTGTGAAATTTTATTTTCAGGCCAAAAACTGACCGTTCCACACTGGTCAGAAATCGAAAAAAGCTGGCCGAAAGTCGAAAAATGAATGTTTCTTAATTCATTTCAGTACCTCCTTTTTACGTTCAGAGGGAGCATCTGCGCCTTATCCCGCATAAAGAGGTATCTTTTATATCTGCTTATGTATCGAAGGTCTAAGTCAGCTGCTCTGTAACGTTTGCTCGCACGTGCTCTTACGCGGTAAATGTTGCGCGCGTTCTACAGTGAATAACTTTTGTTGTACGTGTGCAAATTACATTCTGCAAAATGTGTGATCTTCCGAAAGGTAAGAAGAATATTTGCACATATTTATTTTATGTAATTCATTATAAATTATGTCTTAAAAGTGAAAAGAAAAGACACACGAAAAAATCACGTATTGATGCACAAAGTAAAAGTTAATTAACGAAATACTTTTTATCTTGCGTTATCCAGAGTTCTCACCATATTTACGTAATTCCTGATGATGTTTTTTATGAAATATCAAAAAACCAGCTGCATAGGTTTGCATTCTTGGAAGTATAGTTGTTTTTAAGTTTAACAATTTCAAACTGCTTATATCAAATAATGCACTGTATTTTTATTATTAATAATACAAAACATTTATGTTTCACAAAATATAAGCTCTTTTCATTTATTTGCTTACCATATTGAATGCGCTAATGTATTTTGTTTTCATTATAATATCAAATTAGTACAAAGTAACCTCCAGAATCCCCTTAAACAAACTTTTACAGAATTTTTTTTTTATAAAAATGTCTGCCATATTGGATTTGCTATTTTGAATTTTTGAATTTTAATATCAAATACGTAATCAGCGACCTCAAAAACCCCCTTAAAGAAACTTTTACAGAAAAAAAAAACAATTTTTTTTAAAAAGTCCGCCATATTGGATCCGCCATTTTGAATTTTTTAATTTCGATATCAAATTCGCAATCAGCGACCTCAAAAACCTATATGTAAAATTTTTTAGAAGGATCTACAACCTTTTTTGATTTTCGGCCAGCTTTTTTCGATTTATGACCACTGTGCGTTCCCCAATAAAAATTCTCCACTGTTAAGAATTTTTTTTTCTTTTTTGTATCCCGTCCTGATTTCTTTTGCTTTTTTATCAATGTTTAATTTGAAAGAAAAAAAAAAAACTTTTAATACTGCGTTATTTAAAAAAAACAAAAACAAAAAAAACAAACAAAAAAAAACAAAAAAAAAACAGAATTTGTATTATTTTCATTTATTGTGATTTATTCTTTATCAAAAACTATCTTGAATATCACGCAAAATATCAATTAAAAATTTTTTGAAAGCACAATATTTTTTTTCTAAGATTTTGTATAAATCATATATAGAGAGATAAGAAAAAAATTGACCTTGTCGGAATAGACTTACTTTTCTTTACTGACTATTCGGCAACCACGTTTACCTCATTGCACCTTTCGAAAGAGTAAGGCAATATTTCTACAACAAAATGAAATAAGTTTCTTTGAAATAGTTGTAGAGAAAAGCAAAACAATAACTATCATGTTAATTATTCTCTGCAGACTTGTGCCATGAGTTTCAAGCCTCTAGTTTCCAAGAATTTGTATGCTGCCTGATATTGTTATTGTTAGTAGTCTCATAATATAGTCAGCACAATAGACACGGCTGACTTCACATATTAACCTTCTCTGAACTCGTTTAAGAAACAAAAAAAGATTAAAATATGGAAAATTTACGTGACAAAAAAATTGTAACATGTTATGCTTAGATATTTAAAAGCGAATGTATGAGCGATAAAAGCGAAACGCTAGCGGAGACCATTGCCATCATCAGTATTATTAAGAGATCTACACATTTCTGAGAACGACGCTGTAGGTACGCGTGAAAGCAATAGTATGGCACTAAAAACTAATAACACTGTCTTATTTAAAATGATTACAAAAAATAAAAATATAATGATTCATTCGCGAGCAAAAAGGTTTATTATTTTCATAAAATGCGTTCTATTCCGTAAATCAAATTTTATGAGAAATGCGGAAATGATGCTAAAACAACTCGGATATCTGACATTTTTTTTCAGACTCCGTGCAAGTCTTATTATTATTATTTTTTTAATATATTGCATAAGGCGTATACAAGTAGAAAAAATATATCCGCTTATTCGAATAATGAGTTTCACTGACTATTCGACATATTATCTATGTATTTAAAAATAATAACGCAATATTTCTACAACAAAAGGAAATAAATTTCTTAGAAATAGTTATAGAGAAAAACAAAACAATAACTATCATGCAAACTATTCCATGCAGATTTGTGCTGCGTTAGCTATTGAGTTTCAAGCCTCTCGTTTTCAAGGGTATGGCGTTTATCTGATATTGTTAGTGGCCTTGTAATGTGGTCAGCACGATAGACACGGATGTTTCTGCATATTCGCCCTCTCAGAATTCCCCCCCCTTCTTTCTCTCTTTTTCTTTTTAAAGTTTAAAACATTAAGAATTTACGTGACAAAAAAAGTGGTAACGTGTGAAGCTTTTCCTGTACTATTGTTCTACACACACAAAAAGAATATATATATATATATATATATTTACGATGTGATTGTGACTGAATCTACACATTGTTTAGGTAGATCTTTAAAAAGCAAAAAAACTTCCTTTTACTTTTTTAACTTTTATGATTTTTAAGCTATTTTACTTCAAATAGTTGGACACGCTAATTTGCGATTATTTGATAGGAAGTTCAAAAGATGTTTAGGATTATCCTTATGCTTTAGAAAAGTTTTCTTTTAAAATACATTTCTTCAAAATATATGAAAACTATATTTTGTCTTAAGTATGTTGTTTGGGATCCACAAAATATTTACAATAATTTACATTCCTCAGAATTGCAGATTTTATATATATATATATTTAATATTTCCTGTTTTTTCTGCATCAGACAAATATTGGAGATGTAGAGGTTAAAAATAAAACAAACAACCAAACGTGACCATTATGTCTTAGTCTACTTTTAAATTATGTATATACACTTTTCTTATGGGGCCATCTACCTATCAAAACAAACCCAAACTTTGTTTTCTTCAACGGCAAGACCCAATTTTGACAAGATATTTTAAATCTTCAAATCAAACTATGCCTAGATACCAAATTTCATGAAATTCCCATGATTAACTTAAGAGCCTACACCAGCCACGCGAAGAAACGCACAAGCTATAATGTTAAGTCTATGGGAAGGTTCTTGCGCGATTTCTCACTCGCATTTTAATACTTTTAAATGATTTTTTCTGCATAGGATAGCTGAGGTCGATCTCTAACGTTGTTAGTTTTTACTTTTTTGATTTTGGTAACAGTGTTTTTATAAGCGGACATTTTCAATTTTGGAACCGGTTGGTACCGGTTCTGAAAGTGAAAGTACCCTTATACAAAAAAACTGGAACCAAAATCGAAAAAGTAAAAACTAACAACGTTAGAGATCGACCTCAGCTATCCTATGCAAAAAAATCATTTAAATTGCGAGCGAGAAATCGCGCAAGAACCTTCCCATAGACTTAACATTAGCTTACGCGTTTTTTCGTATGACTGATGTAAGCTCTTAAGAGAAATAAATTATTTTAAAAAGAGCATATTTTAGGGGCTGTATCCGAATTGAAGTTTGCTACGCGATTGTTGAAATGTTACAGAATGACTAAGTCACTTCTATTAATGTATTATTTCTTACCAACACATGACCATTTTACTCACTTAATATGTTTCGGCTATTGTAATAAGGTAAAGCTAGGAGAGTCTGCGCACAATTCAAAAGAATAACAATAAAAATTCTAAATATTAATTTTTTGCTAAACTATCCATGAATAATTTTACTTCATTTGTTTTTTATGCATTTTCATTGCTAATTTGTTGTTATGTTGCAATTTAATAGAACAGTTGTAATAAAACCAAGAAAGATATTTTGCGCAATCTGTCCTTTCAGGGTTGGTGTGATTTCGCACATGGGTAGGAGAGATTGTTACTAATAATAACTACAATTAAATTGTAACAATAATAATTATACTTAAATGACATTGTTGTAAGGTTTTTGTGAACAAATATTATTGTATTAGGAGAGAATATTTCAACCTAATGATTAAAAAATCAGAAAAAGGAAATAATTTTAAAAACGATTAAAAAATTTTAATTAAAGGGAAAAAAATTAAAGAATCAGAAAAAGCAAGTCCAGATAAGATTAAAAAATGACATTAAGTTACTTGATAACACGTTTAACTTAAAATTAGTCCATTGTCATTTTTAATTTTTTTATGCAAATTTACCAATAAGCTGCGTAATCTCTCCTAGCATGGAAACTAATGGGAACATTGCGCCATCTGTCCTAAGTAGCAGATGCGCAAACTCTCCAATTTCAGTAGGAGAGATTGCGCGGCCTTTTATTTAAACATGGCCGCTACTAAAACGAACCGTTGATGTTCACATTGTTAGTCTAGATTAGTAGCTTATGAGAAATCGTTTAAGTTAAAAATATTTTGTACTACTGACATTGTATAGAAATTCTGATGAATGGCTATGAAAATTCAAGCACTTACTTTGGGAAAACAAAACAAAATAGCAATGCCATATCTTAGACGCTCAAAACAATCAACGTGCACTTTCAAGTAGACACTCCTCTACTGCTGTTGTACAACTACCTGGAGTCGCTGCTCACTCATTCTACTCCTCCCCTCCGAACCTCTATGTGTGCAATCTCTCCGACCGCACCATCTCTCCTGGTTTTACCTTATAAAGTAAAATCCTTTTCAATATTCATTTTATAATGTTTACAAGAGTTGCATTATCCGATTAAAAAGTATATATATATAAGGTTATCTATGATTAAAATAGTTTTCGAATATGTGAATGTGATTGGAATTTTATATGTGTTTACATAACGCTTTTTCTCAGATTTTGAATTTATTTTACTCGCTTTTTTCTAAATTTATATGAGAAGAATAGCGGCGAATACAAAATCTCTATATATATTACGCTATCGTACGTGGCACAGAAATCGCGATTATTTGTTAATTGTTTAATGGCAACGTCCGAATGAAACGCATCTCATTGGATTTGGATATTGTGTAAAAGTCCTTTGGCATGATTTAGACCGAGGTAAATCGGGTTTATTTACATTTCGCTCTTTTGCTGTAATTATGGAGCTTCAAAATATCATTAAAAATGCTCGTAAAAGATCTCGACGAATGCTGGAAAGTGAAGAAGAAGTCGAATTAAGAAGAGAAAATCGAAATAGATTGGACCGAGAACGCCGTCAAACACAGAGTATAAGCGATCGCCAAAATAGGCTTAATAACCGTCGCATGCACGAACGCGTTGCTTCTGAAATTCAAATTATTGATTTAAACTTTCCGCAGCATAACTGTGGGACTCGATCTTATACCGATATGCCATTTAGGTTCAACCGTAAGTTCTTCCCCGACCTTTTCATTCTTTAAAAGTAAGTGTAATAATTTTCCCTGACCTTTTCATTTTTTAAACGAAATTGTTATACTTTTGAAATCTTAGCTGTTATTTACTTTTTTTACAAGTTTTTAGTATAAATAAATATTACTCAGTCTTTTTTTTTTTTTTTTTTTTTTTTTTTTTTTTTTTTTATGAAGTCCACTTCATTGTTATATTTTTCAATGACAGTCTGCCCTAGCAACGCTGGGCAGGTCAGCTAGTTTAGAATTTGAAAAAAAAATGTGAAGCAATATAAGGAAACGATGTAGAAAAAACTCCAGATATATTGCTTTTCAGTTTGAATATGAATCTTATTAATTTGATTGCTAATGGCGCATATTTTTAAAACTTTTTCAGAAAATACACAACACATACGCATTTATAAGAAACTTTACGTCAAACAGATATCACAGAAAAAATAAAATAGGCTTATTAGACTGGAGAAGAAGCTAGAAATTTAATTAAAGGTAACAAAAATAATGAGTAAGATTTTTTTTTCAAAGGTAGGACTGTTTATTTTTAAAAAATGAGCTGTGTTCATTAATTTACATAACTTACGTAAAATTATATCTCATGCAAATACAATTTACGTTAATTTAATAAAAATTTTAAAGCAGACACAGAAAAAAAATCTTATTTTAATCAACAATAAAATGAATAAAATATATATTTTTTTCAAATTATGCTTTTCTGCACATCATAGATGCTTAAACCAACATCTTGCCGCTTTTTAAGCATAATTTGAAAACTACTTGGAAGAAAATTTTGAAATTTTAAATGTGCATAAAGATTTAAAGCATATACATTCATAAAAAAATTGTAGGTTGCAATTCACATTTTTTTTTAAAATATTAATTTCATAATTCATATTATAAAATTATAAAAATTACAAATTGAACGTATTTATGTTTGGGATTTTTAGTATTATAAGCAAACAAAAAATTACACGTTAGGATTATAATTTCAGGAGATATTAATAAAAATATAAAAATGTAATTTAGCATTAGAATATCTAAATTTTCAATGTTTATAATTCAAAAACGTATCATCCAAATGACTTGAAATTTGGTATCTAAGTATAGTTTGAACCGAAGACTTAAAATATCGTGTCAAAATTTGGTGTTGCTATTGAAAAAACAAAGTTTGGGCTGGTTTTGACATGCAGATGGCTTTCTAAGAAATTTTTATATACATCATTTAAAAGTAGATTTTATTTTCCCCCCAATCGTTTGGTACCAGTAACCTTCATCTACGATAATTTGTTGCAGAGTTAGTGTGTGTGTGTGTGAAGGGGAGGATGTTCGCTTTTTCCTCCACGACACTTCCTTAGGGACCATAAACCAGGGGCTCGCTGTTGTGTCTTACTGGTGACTTTTTTGCGCCCACGAAGTCTTTATAAATGTATATGTGTAACTACAAATATTTCACTCATGAAAAGTAAGTGTTAGTTTTGATTGAAAGAAAGAAATCGATCTCTATATGTAAACACTATTTTTAGGGCTTCGTTCATCTCAGGAAACCCTATTACTCCCGCTTCGTTGTCTGTCCGTTACAGAGCCGGTTCTCAGAAACTATTTAACTTACAGAGTTGAAACTTCGTGTACTTATAGCTGAATACCTGCTATGAAGCTCAAAATCATAAAAAAAAAATAATATATTATTTTAATGTACAGAGATAAAAAAAAATAAAAATCTACTAAATTTAAACATTTTCCGTTATAGCAGTTGCCAACAATTAAAAATCCACAATAAAATTCTTTCTACAATAATTAATTTTCTACTGAAAGATTTCCACGTGCAAAATGAAAATGAAATAAAATGTTTCACCAGTTGAAAAAAATATATATAATTATGACGTCATATTGGTAATAAAACGGAAATTTTCAAACATTTCTCAATAACACAAGGAGTATGAGTATGCGTAAATACAGAAAGCAGCTTAATATGACGTCATTAGAGAATTAAAAAGAAAATTAATCTGACGTCATAACGGATTTTTCAAATGTTTGAGAATAATACAAAGAGAATATCAAAATGAATAATAGAGATCGTAAATATATAAGTTTGAGGAACGTATTGAATCATGGTAAAAACCCGATTATGGAAATATTGGCATATTTTAACATTTTGTAGGGCTCTATACAACATGTTTCATTTTGAAATTGATTTTTTTAAAATATCGCATTTAGTCCACATGGCAGATATTATTATGATAGAGTATAATAGCGGACAATAAAGTATAATATCGGATTATAAAGTATAATATCGGACCAGTTCAGATTTTCGAAAAAAGCGAGAAAAATAGACCGGTAAATTTTTACTTTATAAAAAACATGATTTTTTTTTTTTTTTTTTTTTTTTTAATGAAATTTATTTGGATTTGTTAAAGAAAGGATAAAGTGTTTTGAAATGCATATTAAACGAAACCCTTTGTGCGATCTTCGATCACAATTATCCATTTGCTTATGATATAAGCTGTGGAAAAAAAATATTGAAAGATTCTCTCGCATTCAAATCGTCGAAAAGACAAGATTTTTGGTCATTGTTTCATTCTTTGGATCCTTGATAACATTGGTCGGAAAAAAAAAGCTTTCCTACGAAACGAATATGTGAAATATTTTAATCTGGAATTCCTAAATCTAAATATGGCAACCAAACTGTTCCAATACGTACCATTTTTTGAGAAAACAGTTTTGTAATAATAACAAATAATGAAAGATTGTTATATTAATTTACAACGCTAGATAAAAAGGAAAACACGAAAAAGGTATTTTCACTGTCTTAGATAACAAATCAGTGAAAAATATTATAAAAATATATTTCGTTGATATTTGTCTCGTGCATTGTTTTTGGGTTGTTTCCTCCTCTTTTGTGCCCAACATATTTTGATTTTCCACTGTCTTAGATAACAAATCAGTGAAAAATATTATGAAAATATATTTCGTTGATATTTGTCTCGTGCATTGTTCTTGGGTTGTTTCCTCCTCTTTTGTGCCCAACATATTTTGATTTTCCACTGTCTTAGATAACAAATCAGTGAAAAATATTATGAAAATATATTTCGTTGATATTTGTCTCGTGCATTGTTCTTGGGTTGTTTCCTCCTCTTTTGTGCCCAACATATTTTGATTTTCATTGTCTTAGATAACAAATCAGTGAAAAATATTATGAAAATATATTTCGTTGATATTTGTCTCGTGCATTGTTCTTGGGTTGTTTCCTCCTCTTTTGTGCCCAACATATTTTGATTTCTTTTGTTACTATATCTTCAATAATGATTATATACATTTACTTATAGGTTATTTACATATCAACATATACATATTTTTGTTTACGCAATTTACGCTTATGTTTTAGTAAGACATAAATTACCTTGATTTTAAAAACAAACCGCCTAAAAAATGGTACGTGATACAGTAATTTCATTGCCATATTTTGTTTTAGTGAGATGAAACTTATAATGGTGAAACAGTATTTTTATAGGGAGGATTTTGGTGCCGACCAGTGAATTCTAAAAGAGCTCGTTGCATTTTGTATTTGAATTCAGGGGTGTAGTGAAAGGTATACGGTGGTATATGCCGTATACCTTCTGGATTTTCTATTTACAGTCCATAAACTTTCTGTTTCTCAAATAAAACTATAGCGTATACTCTCTGGGTATACCCTCTACGTTTAGCGTGTACCCTCTGGGTTATAATAAGGTGAAAAAAGATATGTAAGTAAATAGTTTAGGCAGCATACAACACATGGAAAAATCCAGTTTTAGGAATTACCTTCCATAGTCGAAAGAGTAGTCGAATTATTTTCTGCAAATATATGATCTATAGATTGGTATATATATTACATAGCATGTTAAAACTTTGTTCAGTTAGAAAAATAATTTTTAGCAATTTTTGCAAATAGATGGAAATGCACTCGAATTCTTTTGTGCAGCCCTGTATATTATCTTAAGTCTTTTGTACATACTACATATTACCCACACAATTAGCTAAAATTTATTTCAGGTAAAAAAATGCATAACACAAATTCAAACGTACTTCCAGGAGTTTTCCAGCCCTAAACGGCAATGTATTTTGTTCTTTGCGTAGCCCTTCATAGGAATTTATTTATATTGCGCAAACTTCTATTAGTATACTAACTATAGTTCAGCGGGAAAATGCATAACACAATTAAAAACTACCCTTAAGCAATTAACTCCCATAGTCAGAAATACTTCCTTTCTGTTGTCCTGTATATGATCAAAAGACTTTATGCACACCACATACTATGCAAATATTTAGTTAAACTTAAAAAGCGCAAACCAAAGTTGCACTTCCAGCAATTATCGTTCTTAGACAGTATTGTAACGTAATTCTTTTGTATGTCCCTGTAAATGAATTTTAAATGCAATGCACACAATACTTTTCAGTAAGCAAATTATAGTGCACCTTAGTTATATATATAAATTTTATTGTGTTTGAAATAGTTAAACATCATTAAAATACATTGCAAACGATTTTTCCCCGTAGACCATTATGTAACAGAACCCTTTTGTGTGACTCTGTAAATGAATAATAAATGCTTTGCTTTCTATATTCTACAGAAAGCATGTTTTAGTGCACTTCATAAATGCATATCAATTTCATTATTTTTTAAATGGTGTAACTGTTAGTATATCGTATCGTAATTGTAATCGTAGCATTACATCTTAAATTTTATTGGATGATACTTTTGTGTAAGCTTTCTCGCACGTCCGGGAAAATGACTGGTAGAATCCCAGACGAATTTATAAATATAAGTGATGTTCAATTTTCAGTTTAGTTACTATGTTTTTGTCATTGTGTAATGTTCTTTCGTAACTCAATATATATATTCGATCCAAGGCCTCGCCTGTTTATTTGCTTTGTTATTTCATCAGCAGAGCTTGGTTTAATTCGCAGACAGAGTGACGCTAGTCCCTTTTCATATTTATTGCTGTGGTTTTGAGAGAGAAAATTTATTTTTCTTTTGTTTCTGTTTTTTTTACCCAGCGATGGAAAGTGAAAAAGAATTATACGGAGTTGCTCTTTTTGACGGCGACGGTAGGAATTTTTCTGTTTGGAAAAGGCGTGTTAAAGCCATATTGGCGGAGAAAGATTTGGATAAGTTTTTAGACAATGAAGCGACAACTGAAACTGCCGAAGTTGTAAAATCGAAAAAGGCTTATGCTTTATTATTATCGCTTTTAAGCGATGGGGTTCTTGCGTCATTGCAAGAAGAAAATACTGCGCATAAGATATGGAATAAATTAGAACGAACATATGATATCAAGCGTTCAGTTAATCAAATTTTAATTAGAAAGAGGTTAGCAACTATTAAAAAGGATCGTGTTGTGTCGATGAGACGTCACATTGATGAAATAAATAAATTAATTTCGGAACTTAAAATTTCTGGTGCTGAAGTAAGTGAAACCGATACTATTATTTATATTCTAATGTCGTTGCCTCAAGAATTTGAAAATGTTAAAACTGCGTTAGAAAATCAACCGAATACTGTTTTGACTCTAGATTTTGTCACACAGCGGCTGTTAGATGCTGAAGCACTTCTGCTCGACTCAAAGAAAGAAAAAGTGCAGTCCAAAACTGCTCATGATAATACCGCGTTTGTATCAACTCGCAAAGAATATGTGTGCAATAACTGTAATTCAAAGGGGCACATAGCTAAATACTGTAGAAAGAAACTTACTTGTTTCAAATGTGGACTTCCTGGCCATTTTAAACGCAACTGTAAAGCTGTTAAAAATTCAAATGAGGAAAAATTTGCTTCTTCAGCGGTATCTTTTGTTGTGGGGAACGTTAAAAAGAATGAATTTATAGTGGATTCTGGAGCGACTTCCCATATGTGCTCTAATGAGAAATATTTCACGTCTTTACAGCCATCTTCAGGAAATATTAAGTGTGCGTCGAAAACAACGAATCTTGAAATTAAAGGTGTTGGAAATATTATTGGAAAATTATCAAACGGAATGGAAATTACCCTAAATAATGTTCTTTACGTACCAGATTTAAGTGGACAGTTGATTTACGTTAGAAAAATCGAAAATGCAAATTATGCAGTTATTTTCAAGAATGAAAAGGTGTTCATAGAAAAAGGAAGAAATCGTTTTTGTTTTGGTGAACGTGATTCAAATGGACAATATGTTAGTTATTTTGTCCCAAATTATGAAACTGTTCTCACATCAAAAGAAAGTGATTCTGAAATTTGGCATCGCAGAATGGGCCAAACAAGTGACAAAGTGTTGAAAGAAATGAAACTTCCAATACCCCTTTCTTTTTGTGATGTTTGTGTTCGAGCAAAACAGAGTGCAACACCAATGGGAAGAGGACCTAGGAAAAGAGAAAGTACTCCAATGACTGCTATTCATTCTGACATATTTGGCCGTATTGTTCCGAAAACTTTTTCTGGTGAATGCTACTTTATGACTATCATAGATGATTTTTTACGATTTACTGAAGTTCGATTATTGAAGCATAAAAGTGAAGCTTCAGAGGAATTGAAAGTTTTCTTAAAAACTAATCCTACAGTAAAGAAAATCAGATGTGTTAACGGAAAAGAATATTGTTGTGAGCTCGGCGTTCGAAAGGACTGATGCCAATATATAAGAACAATCAAAAGGCTTTATTCACTATAAACTGTGCAATACGAACACCAATATCTTCTGAAAATTACAAGATATTTAGTAATCTTCAAATCCAATAAAAGCACAGCAAAATTTCACACAGAAACAATGCGTTCAATACGACGTATCAACGACAAAATCGATCCGAGAAACACAGTTCTCAATGCAAAGCTTCTCGTATAAATTCAATCGCAGTTGACAGACAAATAACTAACTGAACTGGTGGAGGTCCCTTATATAGACTTCAGAGATCTTTCCAGATTATTCCAGGGCTTTCTAATGCTAGAAATTACCAGAAGGTCCTTCAACTCTCGATAGAGTACTCCAAACGTGAAAGGATCCCAATGTAAATGTATAGGGGGGGGGTGCACAAAAAGTCGCCAAATCCGTCGCCAAAACCATCGCCAACTTGGCGATAAACCCATTCCTTGGCGATTTTTCCATATACTTCCATTATAAAGATGAGGGTGTAAGGTTGTTTTCCTTGCAAACCATCTGAGGCCTTTAGCATTGAGTTACATGATGCTCAATAGGAAATACATTAATAATACTGCAATTTTCACAATAATAAAATAAAATTGATTTAAACAAATGGAATATTTACAGATATATACAAAATTCATAACATTGCCCCCCTCTCAAGGACTGCACGTCCCGGGCAGTTCAACCCTTGATCGGAAAGCAAACCCGTTGCCAACAAATGCTATACTATTCAAAACACTTAATGCAAACATGCAAAATAACAATTAAACACATTCATAATGCTGAATTATACAAAATATACACTTATTTAAAAAAAATTAAATTAAAGCATAGACATCATTACATACAAGTATTTAAATAATAATAACATTAATAATGATAATGCTAAGCAAAAGAAATTATTACAAGACCATGGTCATACTAATTTACATTATTTACATTACACTATTTATAATTAATGAACTAAGTACTATGGCCACAGTATGGAGCCAGTCTGTCGTAATGAACGACTCTAGGCTTCGCACTTGGTGACTTTCGGATCCGAATTACGACATCGTTCAGTCTGTTTAGGACTGTATAAGGACCGTCCCAGTGCGATTGCAGTTTGGGAGAAAGTCCTTTACGTCGAGTCGGATTATAAAACCAAACCTTGTCACCTTCTTTGAATTGATGTCCCGTGGGTTTCGTGTCGTACCTGGTCTTCATCTTCTCCGTCTGTATATTGATCCGCTCTCGAGCCAAGTTGTGGACGTCTTCAAATCGTGCCTGGAGATTCTGCACGTATCCTTCTGGCGATGAAGGCGCATATGGAGGGCGACCAAAAATCAGATCACAAGGTAGACGAAGATCACGACCGAAAAGCATCTGAGACGGGGAATAGCCGGTTGTTTCATGGACGGCGCTGCGATAGGCGAGAAGAAACAAGGGAAGTTTTTGGTCCCAGTCTTGTTGGTTTCTTGAGACTAGCAGTGAGAGATTGTTGAGGATGGTACGATTAAATCTCTCAACCATGCCATCCGACTGTGGATGTAAAGGCGTCGTCCTAGTTTTGTCCATTCCGAGAAGTTGACAGAGACCCTCAATCACAGCAGATATGAAATTTCTCCCTTGGTCAGAATGCATTTGAAGGGGAACTCCATACCTTGATATCCACTGGTGTACCAAGGCATCCGCAACCGTAGAAGCTTCTTGATCAGGGATGGCATAAACTTCAGGCCATTTCGTGAAATAGTCCATGACAACAAGGAGGTATTTGTTGCCATCAGCACTTCTTGGCAGAGGACCTAGGATGTCAAGGGCGATGCGTTCAAAAGGTGTTCCTACATTGTAGAGATGTAGTCTTCCTCGGCTACGTTTCTTTGGTGCTTTCCGAGCTGCACATGCATCGCAAGATTTGCACCATTGTTCGACGTCAGCTCTCGCTTTTCCCCAGAAGAAGCGCTCTCGGACTCTGTGTAATGTTTTCATGACTCCAAAATGGCCACCAGTGGGACTGCCATGTAATTCCTTGAGGACCTCTGGTATTTGGGATCGAGGAAGTACCATCTGCCACCGAGATGTCTTCCCATCTTCCGATTCGAATTTTCGGAACAGGACACCATTCCTGACGTGGAGAGAGTTCCAAAGAGCCCAATACTGCTTCGTCGTAGGACTGTAAGTCGAGATGTCTTTCCAACTGGGCTTCGTGCTAGAAGATTCTAATAACTCCAAGATTGGTTTCATCTCAGAGTCTGCCATTTGATTTTCTCGAATCTTCTCATCACTCCAGGGATCTGGTGGCGTCAATAGTGAAGTCTTCGTCTGGCGTATGACATATTCGGGATTATACTTGCTTTCCGCTCTGGAACAATAGCGACAGCTCTCGGGACACGGTCTTCTTGATAGGGCATCGGCGTTTCCATGCGATGAGCCTTTGCGATGCCTGATGTCAAAGTCGTATTCCTGGAGCCGTTGTATCCATCGGGCTACTTGGCCCTCTGGGTTCTTAAAATTCATCAGCCATGTTAGGGATGCGTGATCAGTACGAAGGAGAAATTTCCTGCCATAGAGATAGTGATGGAAGTGTTCTATGGCTTTCACTATAGCTAATAACTCCTTACGAGTGACGCAATAATTCCGCTCTGGTTTCGATAGACATTTGCTCCAGTATGCTACGACTCGTTCTTGGCCATCTATTTCTTGGGAAAGTACAGCGCCGACACTTTCATGGCTGGCATCCGTGTCCACAATGAATTGTTTGTCGGGGTGTGGATAGGTAAGGACTGGAGAGGATGTGAGAGCTTCTTTCAGCCGCTGGAAGGAATTGTCGCATTCTTGTGTCCATAGAAACTCCTGCTTGCTTTCAGTGAGCCTATGCAATGGTCTTGCGATGTTGGAGAACCCCTGGACAAACTTTCTGTAATAAGTGCATAGTCCCAGAAAGCTTCGCAACTGATGGACATTTTCCGGACGCTTCCAGTTCTTTACTGCGGACACTTTTTCAGGATCTGTTCGAACACCTTCAGCTAATATGATGTGTCCTAAATAGTTTACTTCTCGTTGGAAGAACTTGCATTTTAAAGGGTTCAGCTTTAAATTCGCCGCTCTTAGCTTCGTTAACACTTTTCGAATATTCTCTAGATGTTCTTCAAAAGTGCAGCCACCAATGATGACATCATCTAGGTAGATGAGACAAGCTTCAAAAGTCAGGCCTTTTAACACTGTCTCCATGAGGCGCTGGAATGTTGCTGGGGCATTGCAGAGCCCGAACGGCATAACTTTAAATTGCCAAAGTCCTTGTCCAGTAGTAAATGCGGTCTTCTCTTTGTCATCAGGATGGATCTCTACCTGCCAATATCCACTCTTCAAATCCAGTGTGGAAAACCATTTATGTCCTGAAAGAGTATCTAGCGTGTCGTCTATTCTTGGTAGAGGATAGCTGTCCTTCTTCGTGATATCGTTAAGTTTACGATAATCTACACAAAATCTTGTGGAGCCATCTTTCTTTCGGACCAACACGATGGGAGAGGCCCACGGACTTGATGACGGTTCGATGATGTCACTATCCTGCATCTCTCGTAAGATCTTAGAAACCTCTTCTTGTTTTGCGAACGGCAAGCGTCTTGGATGCTGTTTAATCGGTGGATGGTCGGCAGTATCAATTCTATGACGTGTCAGAGAAGTGCGACCTATATCATTCTCGTTTTGTGAAAACACATCCTTAAATTCCTGGAACAGTCTTTCTGCGGCATGTCTCTGCTCAGGAGATAAATTCTCATTTCGTCCAATTACAGGTGTTAAACTTGTAGGCGGCTCCGATAACGTCAATCTCGGGTCTTTGCAAACACAGGTGACTGGAGCACAGGTTGCAAGCACTTCACCTTTCTGGATAATTCTAGACTTTTCACTTACGTTCGCAATCCTCACAGGTATTACATCTCTCGACAGATCTACCAGCGCTGATACTATTAGCACTCCTTTTGGGCTCTTCTCAGGATATCCAACCAAGCCACTCTGAAAACTTCTTTCGTTCTCAGTTAA
Organism: Maratus michaelseni; assembly: GCA_963931845.1. Taxonomy (NCBI): domain Eukaryota; kingdom Metazoa; phylum Arthropoda; class Arachnida; order Araneae; family Salticidae; genus Maratus; species Maratus michaelseni. The sequence goes on from OZ007593.1 coordinate 269,970,331, forward strand.
TCCAGGTATCATCATTTCGGTCCGAGGAGGGATGATAACATCTGCCATGGCTGTGATCTGTTGAATAGATTCAGACTCATTTCCTAGTTTGAAAATAGTGACATCTTCTTGAGCAGAGCGTAACTCATTATTCTTAAAGTCCAGTGTAAATCCATGCTCTTTTAAAAAGTCCAGTCCGAGTATGAAAGGGTCTGAAATATCGGCCACATAGACTGTATGATGGTAAGCGGCGTTCCCAAACTTTATTTTCAGTTTCATTCTTCCATGTATGTCGATCATATCCCCGGTCACGGTTTGAAGGATAACACGGGGCGGAGTCCAGAGGAGTTTTTCTTTTAGCCGCAGAGCTAGATCTTTCCGAACGATGGTCACATTGGCTCCTGTATCGATGATCATATTACAGGGCAAATCATTCACACGCCCGACTATAAAAACTCCGTTCTCGCCGTAACTTCTTGCAGAAATTTGACACACTTGATAATGGGGCTTCTCAAAATCTGGCAACCTCCGCCCCGCGAGATGGCCATTAATTAGTTTTCCTGCTCCGCCGTTCGTGCGGAGCAATTACCTTCTGTGCTGCGTCGGTTTAGGCAGTTTCTTTGAATATGGCCTTCTCCACCGCATTTCCAGTACTTGATCTTTCTTCCAGGTTTGTTGTCCATCAAGGAGTTTATATGTCTCATCACGTCCTTCATCTGCTGCTGTAAACGCTCCACAGCTGTATCCGACGTCTCAGGCATGTTGGCTACTCGCACAAAGTGCCGATCTTTCCTTGTAGCTTGCTGGGCTGCCTCGAATTTCAGGGCATAAACTAAAGACCCTTTTAAGTCACTGAGATCTGCAATCCGGAGTTGTTTCTGGATCTCAAAGTCACGCACACCATCGATGAAATGTTGCAGAGCTAAACTTTCTCTAGTTTCAGTCGGGCAGTCAGGATAAGCAAGATGGGAAAGTCTCTCGACATCCGTAGCAAGCTCTTGCAGGGATTCAGTGGATTTCTGCTGTCGAGATTTGAGCTGGAGTCTGCTATATTCCTTCATGCATTTCTCGCCAAAGCGCAATTCTAAGGCACTGACGAGCGTTTCAAAATCCAGCGGTTCATTTGCAGGCAATGTCTGTAGGACGTCGGCAGCATCAGCTCGTAGAGAAGCAGCTAACTGGCAAGCCTTTGTCTGGGAATCCCATCCATTGGCGTCCGCTACGATCCCAAATTGTATCTTAAAAACTGGCCATGAGGATTTTCCGTCATAGGTCGAGAGTTTAATACAGGAACGAGGAAGCATAGATTGATACTTAACATCTTCGGTATAGTTTCCGGCATTTATCTTTTGTTTCTTCACATTTTCCAACTCTTTTTCTACACTCTCTATCCTTTCTTCTACGTTATTGGCTGTCTTTTGAACTTTTTCTTCTATTTCCTGAAATCTTTCTTCAAATTTGTTTTCCACGCTGTCAATTCTTTCATTTAAAGATGTTATTTTATTATCTATTAATTCTTTCAACTCACCAAGGTTGGTTGACATACCTTTCTTCATTTCTTCCGACATCTCCTTCATTTCAGCCTGGTTTGCAGTCATTTTCTCATCTATCGCTGACATTTCCTTCTTCATTTCTTCCGACATCTCCTTCATTTCAGCCTGGTTCGCAGTCATTTTCTCATCCATCGCTGACATATCCTTCTTCATTTCTTCTTTCATCTCGCCAAGGTTGGTTGACATCTCAGCCTGATTCGCAGCTAATTTCTCCAATAATTGTTTCAGTTGCTCCTCCATTGCTCTGGTGATCAGCATTCAACCCCACTTCTGACACCAAATGTTGTGAGCTCGGGGTTCGAAAGGACTGATTCTAATATATAAGAACAATCAAAAGGCTTTATTCACTATAAACAGTGCAATACGAACACCAATATCTTCTGAAAATTACAAGATATTTAGTAATCTTCAAATCCAATAAAAGCACAGCAAAATTTCACACAGAAACAATGCGTTCAATACGACGTATCAACGACAAAATCGATCCGAGAAACACAGTTCTCAATGCAAAGCTTCTCGTATGAATTCAATCGCAGTTGACAGACAAATAACTAACTGAACTGGTGGAGGTCCCTTATATAGACTTCAGAGATCTTTCCAGATTATTCCAGGGCTTTCTAATGCTAGAAATTACCAGAAGGTCCTTCAACTCTCGATAGAGTACTCCAAACGTGAAAGGATCCCAATGTAAATGTATAAGGGGGGGTTGCACAAAAAGTCGCCAAATCCGTCGCCAACTTGGCGACATTTGGCGATATATCGCCAAATTTGGCGACAAAAATAAGTCGCCAAAACCATCGCCAACTTGGCGATAAACCCATTCCTTGGCGATTTTACCATAGACTTCCATTATAAAGATGAGGGTGTAAGGTTGTTTTCCTTGCAAACCATCTGAGGCCTTTAGCATTGAGTTACATGATGCTCAATAGGAAATACATTAATAATACTGCAATTTTCACAATAATAAAATAAAATAAATTTAAACAAATGGAATATTTACAGATATATACAAAATTCATAACAATATTTAAGCAATGATTTAGTGAATTTTACTCGAGATCTTGGTACAGTGATTGATCCCGCTCCTCCATACACTCCAGCTTTGAATGGAGTTGCTGAAAGATGCAATAGATCGCTCCTGGATATAGGAAGGGCTTTAATTGCTGAATCACATTTACCTAAGACTTTTTGGGGTCAAGCTATTCTTACAGCAGCTTACTTGAAAAATCGAATGCCAAGCAGCTCCACTGAGAACTTAACGCCGTATTTCTTAAAATTTGGAGAAGATCCCGATTTGAAGCACATACGTGTTTTTGGATGCAGTGCCTACATGCTAGTTCCTTCCGTTCATCGTAAGAATCTTGATGATAGGTCTAAACATATGATCTTCATAGGTTATTCTTCAATGGGTCGATTGTTAGATACTGAGACGAAACGCATAACTATTTCAAGAAATGTCAAATTTGATGAAGAGAAGAAGCATGCCATAAACTCAAAACAACACATAGTGGAAAATTCAGAATTGACTGATTGTGAAATTAACCCAGATTCTCAAGAAAGAACTAGTGAAGAATCAGAGGATTCTGAAGAGAAAGAAGATAAAATGAGAAAATCCGAGAGATCAAGAAAACAACCTATTCGGTATCCAGCTCCTGAGGTGTATGAAGCATTACTTTGCCAACAAGAAACTTTATCTATTGATGAGATCAAATTTCTCCCTGTTGATGAACAACGTTTATGGCAGGAAGCTATGGATGCAGAGATAGAAAGCATGAAAATCAACAACGTCTGGGATCTCGAAAAATTACCACCTGACAAACGAGCTATTTCCTGCAAATGGGTGTATACCATCAAAAGAGATGGACGTTATAAGGCTCGCCTTGTAGCCTGTGGATTTATGCAAAAAGAAGGACTAGACTATAGTGAAACTTTCGCTCCTGTAATAAGTATGCCTGCTTTATGTTTAGTGCTTTTTGTGATTTTAAATGAAGACTTACATGCATTTGTTTTGGATGTAAAAACAGCTTTCCTGAATGGTAAGTTAAATGAACTTGTTTTTATGGATCAGCCGCAAGGCTATGATGACGAAAGTGGGTTAAAATGTAAACTCAAACGGAGTTTATATGGCCTGAAACAGGCCCCACGACAATGGTTTGAAAGGTTTCTTGAATTTATTTCAAAATTAAAATTTAAATCTCTTGATAATGAACCTTGTATTTTTATTCGTTATAGTAATGATCATAAAATAATTATTGCTCTGTATGTTGATGATATGCTTATAGCAGGTTCAGATTTAAATGAAACTAATGTAGTTATTTCTTTACTCTCTAAAGAGTTTCATATGTCAAAATCAGAATGTGTTTCAGAATTTCTGGGTATTCAAATGAAATTTAAATCTGATTGTTTAATAATGGATCAAGAGTCTTATATAATTAAATTGTTAAGTAAATTTAATATGCTAGAATGTAAACCTAGTGATATTCCTATTTCTCCTAAATCCACTCCATCTGATTTCAAAAATGGAAAACCATTTAATGGTCCATACCGTGAACTTGTATGTTGTTTATTGTATTTAGCATATATTTCACGACCTGATATTTTATATAGTGTTAATTGTTTGAGTCAAATGCAGGAAAATCCTACTGAAGTTGCATGGATTGCACTAAAGAAAATCTTAAGATATTTGAAAGGAACTTTGTCCTTAAAACTTGTGTATAAAAAGCAAAATCTGATCCTAAATTATCTATGTATGTTGATTCTGATTGGGGGGCTAATACAAATGATAGAAAATCAGTATCAGGTTACATTTTAATGTTTTGTAACATGCCTGGTCTCTGGTGTTGTAATAAACAAAAATCAGTTGCATTATCGTCAACAGAAGCTGAAGTTATTGCTTTAACTAAAAGTTTGCAAGACCTGTTGTGATTCAAAAATATTGTTTGTGAAATTGTAAGTATTAAGGATTTAGTTATTTTAGAGGATAATCAGTCTTGCATAAAATGTATCAGTAATGAAAGTAGTTATGGTAGAATGAAACATATAGATATAAAACTAAAATTTGTTCGTAATGTCGTAAAAGAAAATAATATCAAAATTGAATATATTCCTACAAATATGCAAATTGCTGATATGTTTACAAAGGCATTGCCTAAAGTTAAATTTTATGAATTGTTGTTTCTTTGCTGTTTGTATAAGTAATGTTTTAACTGTGTTATATTTTTAAAGTTTGTTTATTGTAATTTTTTATTCTGTGTTTTCTAATGTAATGCTAGATTATGGGAGGGTGTTAGTATATCGTATCGTAATTGTAATCGTAGCATTACATCTTAAATTTTATTGGATGATACTTTTGTGTAAGCTTTCTCGCACGTCCGGGAACATAACTGGCAGAATCCCAGACGAATTTATAAATATAAGTGATGTTCAATTTTCAGTTTAGTTACTATGTTTTTGTCATTGTGTAATGTTCTTTCGTAACTCAATATATATATTCGATCCAAGGCCTTGCCTGTTTATTTGCTTTGTTATTTCATCAGTAACATCATAAAAATGCACTTGCAACAATTTTTTCCCATTGATCGCAATGTAACGGAATGTTTTTGACTGTCACTGTAAACGAACTATTAGTGCTACACATTTCATCTTTGATAGCGATCGTGCTATAGCAAATTTCAATAATATATAAAAATTACAGAGCAATCCGAGTATATTTATGAGAGTTAGAATACGGACAGATGACCAGACAAACCGAAGTCTTTAAACACTTTTCAACTAAAAGAAGTGGAAAGTGTTAAAAATAGAAAATAACAAATAAAAAATAAAAATAAAAATTCTGACTTTTATTCAACTAAAACGCACTGAAAATAAGAAAAACGTTTTTTTTTCACTAATTGAGAAGAATGTCAAATTTTCTATATCATTAATATTTTCCATATATTTAACTTTATCATACATGGGTCATTCTCTGAAAAGTGGCTGTTTTTAAAAAAAATTGAGCTGAAATTAAATTTACCAAAAATAGATTAACCTTACTTACTCTAATTACAAATCGTATGAGTTTTTTAATATCTTTTTTTATTACATTAGATTAGTCTTATTTATTGTATACTACATGTATAGATGGATTCAGATCATTGCCTCCTATATTTAAAATTATGAGGAAATGATTGTGACGGAATGATGAAATGCTTGTGAAAATAACTTTGTACAAATATGATTAGGTTTAGATATATTTTCAATTGCTTAATATCTTTCGATACATTTCCAATAATATATTAACAGAAAAAGAAATTTATTTGCTTTTATTAAATTTATAATAGATTAGGGAATGATAGGTAATCAAAATACTTAATTTGACCTAATACTTGAAAGCAATGTGCTAACTATTGAAGAATTTTGTTGAACAACAACAAGACGGTTTTATTACTTTATTAATACTCGGGGATCCTACCCGGTCTTCCTGGGTTACAGAGTATAGTAGGTGAAAACCTTTTATTATTATTATTATCATTATTATTGAAAACTGTTATAAGTTTTTTACATTTAATGTATTTTTTTAGAATGCTCACTAACAACACCAAAAATCCTTTTTATATGAAAAATAGCAATTATGTATTCAAATAAAATTTTGAAATTTATTAAATAAAATACTTTCGTGGGTATGTAAGCCGGAAACAAATTTTGAACAATTTATATTATTTTAAGAACAAACGGATTTATCTTTCGTAATCGTCTGCATGCGATAAAGATAGATTAAAAAAAAAATCATGCTTGAAATTTATTTTAAAAACTATAAAAAAAAAAAGAGTAACTTGCGATACAGTTTTCAAACAAATTGCGTTTGAAAGTACATTTTTTTCCTTATTCGACGGTGTAAAAATTGAAAATGTCCGATGTTTAGAAGGTAAAAAATTGCAGTAGAAACGATATTTAATCATCTGCTGTTGCCAACAGCAAAATGACGCCAGCGTTACGCACGAACACGTTTATCCTTTATAATATATATACAAACTATCCTAGACCTTTATAATGCACGCACTGAAATTTACTGAGTAAATAAAGACAAATTTATAGCAATGTGAGGGAATGATGTCAGTTACTAGGGAAAATAATAATAAAAAGAAAACTGCCCAGTTAAACTGAGGGCATTGAGCTCACAGGCTATTCACACTCATTGTATATTGTACTCTTATTTCAAAGAATTTGAAATATTCCCCTCGAAAAATAAAGAAATCAACAATATATTAAGGGGGGTGGGTCATTCCTCCGTTACCCCCCTCATAGTTAACTAATGAACGCCTTAAATTAATCAGGGAAGTCTCTAATTACAATGAATATACATACAAAATTTGAAGAAAATCGGATAATTCTGCATGAAAAACTCAGTTATCTAAATTAAGGGGGGATTAGCCCCCCTTTCCCCCTTTATACTTAACCAATGAACCCCCAAAACTATTCAGAGAAACACATTATCACAATGAACCTATATACAAAATTTGAAGAAAATCTGATAATTCTGCATGAAAAACTCATTTATCTAAATTAGGGGGGGGGGTATCCCACTCATTTATCTAAATTAGGGGGGAGACCCCCCCCCTTTCTCCCTTTACACTAAACCAATGAACCCCCAAAACTATTGACAGAAGCACATTATCAAAATGAACCTATATACAAAATCTGAAGAAAATCGGATAATTCTGCATGAAAAACTCATTTATCTAAATTAGGGGGGGTGGTATCCCCCCCCTTTCCCCCTTTATACTAAACCAATGAACCCCCAAAACTATTGACAGAAGCACATTATCAAAATGAACCTATATACAAAATTTGAAGAAAATGGGATAATTCTGCATGAAAAACCCATTTATCTAAATTATGGGGGGTTAGCCCCCCGTTTCCCCACTTTATGCTTAACCAATGAACCTCCAAAACTAATCAGGGAAGCGCCTTATCACAAGGAACCTATAAACAAAATTTAAAGTAAAACGGTTAGTTCTATCAAGAGTTATCGCGTTACGTACATACATACGTACGTACATACAGAACCGGCGGGCACATAAGCTCTCAGGCTTTGATAGCCTGTGAGCTAAAAAGTGTCATAATTTCTTTCATTGCATAAATTATATTAATACAATTAAGGGGCTAAATATTTATTTAAATATCTTTAATGGATTTTATCAAAAAGAAAAAAAAACACTTACTACAAATGTACATGCAATAATGACAGAGAAACTATTTTCTTTCTTACATGTGCAAATGAGGACATAGTGGGAGAATGATATTTGCATAAAAAAAATAATATTATTATTATACTTCAATTTCAATATGAAAATAATCACAGTTTATATCTAACTGATTAATATTAATAGTTTAAATCATTTTTTTCTTTTTGTGATTTCAAAAATACGTCCACAAGACGAAATTTCCACTTTTCTGAAAAATACTCATACACTTATACACATTAAGTCAGGGCAGCAAATTTTTATACACACTTGTGAAAAAATGTATAATATTTAGAGTTTTCCTTTTTACAAAAGGATAAAAAAAAGAATTTTATCAAGAACTGTATCTCACAATAAATGTGTAATAAATATTTTCTGCCCCGATTTTTATTCCTTAATAATATATATATGATAAAGTATAAATATATGAAAATTATTAGTGATTTAGAAAATTTTGTATTTTGGTCACTAGTTGGAATACAACTGGTGCCTCTTTTGTTGAATAAAAGTCCGAGTTTTATTATTTTTTTTAAATTTATATTATTTCTACAACACAATTGCCTAGATATATTTACACGTTATCGTTTTATTTATGCAACGTAGTTTCGTGAATTATGTAATTCAATACTAAATCCATAATTCCCTCGTCTCGAGCTGCTGATAAATTTATTGACATTTAGGAGCCATCTTGACTGATAACTTATCAAATCATTCAAGAAAATTTCCTAAGACCATGTGTTGATCTTTTTTCAGCAGCATCATTGTTTTGCACTTCAGCGTTGCCACTTACCAAATCTAATGGAAACAGTAGCGATAAACGTAGGTGGTAGGATGTTTAAAATTTTGTTCCGGAAATGCTGTCAAATGCAAAGTCCATTCGATTAGGTGAAATTTTTATAAGCATGCAGGCTATTATCTATTGATTCAAAAGTGTAAAGAGATAAAAATACAAGATGAAGAGTGCGATCAAAGATACAGGTCACTTATACGCAATTGATCCTTAAAATGCAAATTTCTTATAATTTTTGCCCCTCTTTCTAAAACAGTTAAAAATCCTATTTTCTCAACCCTTTCTGACATAATGACTTTCGTTTGTTGATGTTTTCTCAAGAGCTTCAAAGCGGAGATCAGCCAAAAATCGAAAAAACAAAAACAAATACAAGTAAGTGCAATCGAAGATCACACAAAAGGTTTCGTTTAATATTCCTTTCAAAACACCCCATCCTTTAATTAATAAATCCAAATCATTAATTTTATGATCATCTTTACCATTTATCAATACACTTTATCAGTAAGAACATAGATTGCAGCGCCATTAAATTTAATTATCCAATAATAAAAAGAGGAAGCTATTTTTAAATGAAATTAAAAATGTTCAAGAACTGCTCTTCAGATAAATGTAACAGTTTGTATATCTGACAAGCATATTTAATTATAAGGGACGTTCAAAAAGAAACGAGCCGGAGTCTGGAATGTGCAAACTGGTGACAGAATGGTAATATCGTTGCGTCAGTAGCAAAGAGGGTTTCGGACAAGAGCGCGGAAGTCCACATGCCCGCCTCTAGAGGGTCACGAGTGCAAGTCACGTGACTACAAAGCTAGCAGAATCATCAGTCGTCCAACGCTCATTTGTATTGTAAGCAGTAAAATGGAGGCGTCAAAAGAAGAGCCAAGAGGTGTTGTTCGTTTTCTGACAGCGAAAGGAGTAAGGGGAACGGATATTCATCGAAGAATGTCACAAGCGTACGGTGAACACTGCATGTCCCTTGCAAGGGTCAAGGCGTGGCAGAAGCGCTTCAGGGAAGGACGGGTTTCTTTAGCCGATGATGCATGGTCTGGAACACCAAAACGCATTACCGATGACATCGTCCAGCTAGTTGATGGACTCGTTACGCCATTTTTGGTCTCCTAAAAAAGGCTCTGCGGGGCAAACGATTCACCTCGGACGACGACGTCAAGCAGTACGAGCGGAACTGGTTCACATCGCAGCCCTAAGAATTTTACGAGCCAGCCATTCACCGCCTTGTGTCTCAGTGGGACAAGTGCCTCAACAGCCAGGGCCAATACTTCTGAAATACATGTACTAGTTTCTGTTCCTAGGCCTCCGGTTCGTTACTTTTTTACTAATACATTAATTAATTGTAGCTAAAAAAAACCCCTTAAAGTGGTAAAAAAATAAAGTTCTTTTAATTAAATAGATTGGAGAATGAAATGAAAAAAATCTAAAATTTAAACTTTTATCGTCGAGAATCGAACCTGGAAACTTTGGGTTAGGAAGAAAACACACTATCACTGAATCATCTAGCCTACGCAAAAACACAGAAAGTTTCTGTTTTAAGATCTAAGAAAATCGCAGAAATGGTCGAATGTGATTAAAATTATTCATTTAGTCAAAATAATATAAGACTTTTTCAAAATTATATTATTTATCGTGTGACATGAGCTATCAGTATGCAACATTTCAAGTCTCTGCCTTATACCCTTTCCGACTACGAACTCTGTGATAGACAGATGAGTGAGACGAATAGGGTTTCGTCAGATGAACGAAACCCTAAAAACACGGGTATTTCTGATGAAAGAAAACCGGAACTGAACCTCAGTAACAGAATAGCACCGAAATCATTTTTCTACTCCTGAATTGAACGTTAAAAAGATTTTTACTTTTGAAAATTCAATTCATAAATGTCAATTATTTAAAAATAAATTAAAATACAAGCCATTAACATAATTTACTTCACGTATTTAACTTTTTTATATAAGGCATGTCAAAAGTTAAATAAGGAATTATGCATGCTGAAATTAATGAGGCAAGGTATAGGAATGAATGTGACATCTTAATGCATGTACCAAAATTACCAGCATTAACCCTAGAGTAGTCGCGCCTTTTTTTTTTAAACACTAGTAGTCGCGCTCGGTCCATTTGCCGCCGTTACTAGTAGCCCGAAAACAGAGGGGAAATCTGCCGGCGTTACCATATGATCGAAAACGGAGATCATAGGGGGAAATACGGATTGAATTTGAAAAGATACATTTTACAGAAACTATTATTTAAGAATATATTCAGATATGTTTAAGAATATATTTAAGAACTATAATTTAAGAATTTTATTTAAGAATTATTTTTTACAAAATATACAGGAGTCGACGCAGGTTTTTTCCTTGGGACCCATTTTGTGAAAAGTAAAACTTATTTTGTGAAATGTATCATATTTTCGCGAAATGTATTATATATTTTGTGAAAAAAAAAATTATGAAAGAAAAAATCCATCTACTCAAATTCAAACCAAGCATTTAATAATTTCGTTCCTTCTGCTAAAGTTCTCGTTTCTGGTGAACTTGTTTTATTGCTAATGACACATTTTAAAACCTAACAAAATAAAAATAATTAATGGAGAGTATGTTTTTATGGAGTGGAATTTTGTGAAGGTTCTTATTTTATCAAGAGGAATTTTGTGACGGTTATATTTTATCAAGAAGAACTTTCTGAGGGACCTATTTTATAAAGAGGAATTTTGTGAAGGGCCCTATGTTATCAAGAGGAATTTTGTGAAGGGCGGATTCTATAAAAAAGAATTTTGTGCAGGAGCCTGTTTTATTAAACGTATTTTTGTGAAGGGGCCCTAAATAGGCCCCAAATTTTTCCTGTATCGACCCCTGATATATTAAAAGAATAAAAATTATTAAATAATTTGATTGATGTTACAAAGACACAATGAATTACTAATTAGAATAAATTTTCAATTATGAATTTCAAATCGTGTTAGGGATAAATTATTTTTAAAGTCAGAACCGCAGTAAGTTGGTTTTTGACAGTATACTGGAACTAGGTGCCAATTGAACTTGAAAAGAGACAGATTACATTATTCATTTACGCAATTTAAATAATCATTCAATTGTGTATTTCAGGACATGTTATTTATAACCAGGGGTAGATCCAGACAAAATTTGGGACCTATTTATTTTTTATTCACAAAAATCCATGTAATAAAACAAAACCCTTCACAAAATTCCTCTTAATAAAACAGGATCCTTCACAAAATTCATCTTAATGAAACAGGTCTTTCAAAAAATTCCATGTAATAAGACAGATATTCTTTACAAAATTCGTCTTAATAAAACAGGCCTCTTTACAAAATTTATTCAATTAACACATGACTCTTCATAAAATTAAAAATTAACCCTTCACAAAATTCCTCTTAAAAAAATTCTCTTAATGAACCTGCCCCCTTCACGAAATTCCTCTTAATAAAGCAGGCCTTTTATAAAGTTCCATTTAATAAGACAGATTCCTTCACAAAATTCCTCTTAATAAAACAGGCCTCTTTACAAAATCTGTTTAATTAACACAGAATCCTTCATAAAATTAATAAAACAAGACCCTTCACAAAATTACTGTTAAAAAAGGTCCCTTCGCAAAATTCTTCTTACAAAAGCAGGGGCCTTCACAAAAGATCTGTCAAAAAAGTCCCTTTGCAAAATTCCTTTTACTAAAGCAGAACCCTTCACAAAATTCCTCATAATAAAACAGTCCCCTTCATAAAATTCCATGTAATATGACAAACTCCTTCACAAAATTCCTCTTAATAAAACATCGTCTCTTCACAAAAACTCTGTTATTAACACAAAACCCTTCATAAAATTAAGAAAGGCTCCTTCGCAAAATTACTCTTAATAAAATAGGTCCCTTTTCAGAAATCCTCTTAATAAGAGAGCCCCTGACCTTCACAAAATTTCTTTTATTAACACAAGCACCTTCATAAAATTCCATTCTATAAAAACATACTCTTCATTAATTTATTTTATTTTGTTACGTTTGCAAATATGTAATTTGCAAACTAAACAAGATCACCAGAAAGGATAACTATAGCAGAAGGACTTAAATAACTTATTAATAAATTATTGGTTAAAATTTCAGCAACTGGATTTCATCTTTTGTTACAAAATGTTATTTGTCACAAAAATATAATAAATTTCACAAAATTAATTTTTATTTTTCACAAAATTGGCCCCAAGAAAAACACATCTGCTTCGACTAACTGATATCAATATCCTATTTTATTATTTTTTCTTACAATATATCTGTATAAAAATAATAAAAAAGAAGATAAAACTCCTTACTCTGAAATTATTAATATAAAGGCAGCAGTTTTTTTTGTGTGTGAGTGCTGCTGCCTGTGTGTATGTGGTGCGGGGGGCGGGGGGCAGTATTAGCGATTTTATGCTTAAACGCCCTTTTTGAAATGAAAATTTATGAAGATCCATTTATTACTTATTTCAGGATAGAGGCAGGCCTCTTGAGTCACACCTCTTGTTAGAAGCTTCTTATGTATGAAGTAAATAATAATCGTATATATGAAGTAAATAATAATAAATAACAGTTTATTCAAAGAAAGGTGAAAAGAAGAATGAAAGAGCAAACTAGAATCGAACCCTTCCCAGAAACTTTCCTGCCGAGAAATTCCCGGAAACAGGAATGAAGAACTGGGAGGGGAAAAAATTACTTGATCCGCAGTGCTCGCGCCACGGTCTTTTAGACCGATTTCAACTTTAGAATGCAATAAATTTCTGAGAAAACACTGGAATGCCTTGCAACTTTAGTACACAAAAGAACCAACGGTCAAGGTCAGCTACACTGCATTTCATTATTATAGCTTTAAGAGCCTACATCAGTCACGCGAAGAAACGCTCACGCTAATGTTAAGTCTATGGGAAGGTTATCGCGCGATTTCTCGCTCGCATTTTAATATTTTTAAATATTTTTTTTTCATAGGATAGCTGAGACCAATCTCCAACGTTGTTAGTTTTTACTTTTTCGATTTCTGTTGTAGTTTATTTCTGAGGACCAACTCAATGGTTGGATCCGGTAAAAATCGAGTTGTTGTGTCTTTTAAACTCTTATAAAATCGATATCAGCAAAATTAAAAAAAAATTAAAAACTAACAACGATGGCTCAGTGTTTAAGCTTTTCAAAAATATGCTTTTTATAATTCTACTGCAATTACAGCGAGTATAAACACGGGATAACTTTGAACAAAATTGAAAAAAAGACCTGAATTAATTATATGCGGACCGCCTCCACTCGGGACGCTCACACATATTCTGTTATTGGACAGAGTATTCTCTGAACTCTTGGAAACGCCTCATCGCGATAATTGGCTAATACCAATTTTTCAAAATTCGGCGTAGAAAATAGAAACACTCGCAAGAATGATTAGATATATTTTAAGAATCTTTTTTTTTCTTCGGTTATTTTTAAATTTCATCAAAATACGCCTGTTAAAATTGAGTAAATTTCAAATTCTTTATTTCTATAAGCTTAAATATTGTACCTTTAAATTTTAATCCACTTCCAATGAGGAAATTCTACAATTCGTTAGGATGTATATTTTTTCTATATGTATGTCACGCAAAACTTTGAAACGGATACTGCAATTTTTATACTTTTTTTTTTTTCCTGGGTAGGTATATCTTTTTTTAGAGCGTCTCTTTTCAGTATCATTGGAATTTAAGCAATGATATGTTTATTTGTCTGAATATTTACTTGCCTTTTTTATACTTTATAAATTTTAACTTTCGTAAAAATTGACTAAAGTCCTAGGGCAGATCTGGGGAGTCGGGGGAGCGATAATAGGTTCTAATATGACCCGCTGTTCTGGTCGGCTTGGGAAAGAATTTTTTCATTGCGGATCAGGTTAAATTCTACTTTCTTGCTTCGGGTCCTGTTGATTTTTACATTTTTGTTGCGGGTCTGGTTGACTTGTATTATTTAGGTATCGGGTTGGGTTTTCATTCTTGCGGTCGACCCAAAAATATTATTTAAATTCAATTCGCAACCCGACTCGGACAAAACCAATTCATCAACCCACAACCCGACAAAGTAATTTTCGCCGACCCTCGAATCGACCCGAACCTCACATATTTCGATTAGAACCGGAAATGAAAGAAAAACAATTCATGTTTTAATACAAAATATAAGTCTTCCATTGTATCTCTAATAACAATTTTATCATTTATATAGAAAAATGAACACATTTGTGTTTTTACTTTGTTCTATCTATGATAGAAGTAAGTAGTTGTAATCGAATTTTTATTCGACTTCCGGTTTTTGACGGATTTACACGTTTTAGGGGTCAGAGATTACAAAAAAACATGTTTTTACAAAATGTCTGTCTGCCCGTCTGTCTGTCCTTATTGTATCATCGAAAAGTGTATGAAGTTATTCTTCAATTTGAACCATTTTTTTTAATATGTTTTTTACTATAGCCTGCAGGTCCCAGTTGAATTTGGGGATATTTCGACGAAAGGGGCCGCTGCGATTGCGATTTTTGTTTCATTTTCACTATTGTATCATCGAAAAGTGTATGAAGTTACGCATATAATTGAACAATTTTTTTTCCTATGTTTTCGGTTATGGTCAGCAGGGTCTACTTGAATTTTGGGGATATTTCGACGAAAGGGGGCGCTGCGACCGCGATTTTTGTTCCATTTTCAATATTGTATCATCGAAAAGTGTATGAAGTTATGCAGATAATTGAACCAAATTTTTTGTATATGCTTTGGATAGCCTGCAGATCCCAGTTGAATTTATGATATATTTCGATAAAAGGGGGCGCTGCGATCGCGATTTTTGTTCCATTTTACTATTGTATCATCAAAAAGTGCCTGAAGTTATGCAGATAATTGAACCAATTTTTTTTCTATGTTTTTGGTTATGGCCAGCAGGTCCTACTTGAATTTGGGGATATTTAGACGAAAGGGGGGGGGGCTGCGATTGCGATTTTTGTTCCATTTTCACTATTGTATCATCGAAAAGTGTATGAAGTTATGCAGATAATTGAACCAATTTTTTCTCTATGTTTTTGGCTGTGGCCAGCAGATCCCACTTGAATTTGGGTATATTTCGACGAAAAGGGGGGGGGGGGGCTGCGATTGCGATGTTTGTTCCATTTTAAATATTGTATCATCGAAAAGTGTATGAAGTTATACAGATAATTGAACCAATTTTTCTTCTATGTTTTTGACTATAGCCTGCAGGTCCGAGTTGAATTTGGGGATATTTCGACGAAAGGGGACGCTGCGATCGTGATTTTTGTTCCATTTTTAATATTGTATCATCGAAAAGTGTATGAAGTTATGCAGATAATTGAACCAAATTTTTTGTATATGCTTTGGATTATAGCCTGCAGATCCCAGTTGAATTTATGATATATTTCGACGAAAGGGGGAGCTGTGATCACGATTTTTGCTCCATTTTCACTATTGTATCATCGAAAAGTGCATGAAGTTATGCAGATAATTGAACCAAACTTTTTGTATATGTTTTTGACTATAACCTGCAGGTCCCAGTTGAATTTGGGGATATTGTGGCTGGAGGGGGCGCATTGATAGCCATTTATAGATTTTAATTAAAAAAAAATATAGAAAAATATTAGAAATCCTAAAAAAAAATTCCGTTAAATGTTCGGCCTTGATCCAAGAATTCCAAAGCATTTTTTTGTTTTGCTCTTAAAAAATGGCGGAGATATAGCAGTTTAAAATTATAGGGTGGCCGACATTTTGAAACAATACAGCAGGATTCCTCCATAAATGGGTTTAATTTATGAGTTTTAATGAACATGGTTTCACTAAATTTTCTTTCATTGTTATAACCATCGTTTCAACACTTACATGCTTAACACTGTATATTTATATTCGCCAACGTCAAATTATTTGCCAAGCTTGGCGACAATTGGTGAAATATCGCCAAATTTGGAGACAAAAAATACACTGCCACGTGTGAATCCAACTTAATTAATTTAGCGATATTCTCATTCAAATTCAATATTGACCAGAACTAGGAATGACTCTTCTGTAATCGGGTTCAACGCATTTTAAATTCGTGTATTTTTAGTAGAATTAGCTAAGGCCTCACAACCGAGCAATAGGGAGGCTATTTTTTCTTGATGGTACAGGCCAGAAGGACTTTCCGTAGTTTAGTATAATACATCGGCTGCTCGAATACAGGTAACCCGAAGATTCGCAAGTAGCTGACGTACAACGGAATGACGAAAAATTTTGATTTTGTTTTGTGGTTTGATAGCAAATTTTGAAGCTTTTACATGTATGAGATAGAAGAAAGTTTTGAGATTGGCATGTCCAACTAGTTTAATATTCAAATATTGTAAAACCTATGAATAGCGCGCACTTCCTCATCGTTGAATAGAGCCCTCCATAGGGCCAAGTTGTCCCTATTTTTTTTTTTCGCATCTCCGTGACTAATTGTCTTTTTATGGTCGGGTTCACTGTAGAATGTTGTTTGTGGGTCAGAATTACGTTTTTCTAGGTCAGGTTGTATGGATTTTCCCAAAACGTTACAGCCGAAATATATATTATGAGACGAGAATAAAAGCATATTCGAATATGAATGAGAATACATATATATTCGATTTTCTACATTTTGAATAAAATGTGTATGTAAAAAATTAGATAATTTATTATTCTTTCTTTAAAGTAGAGTTAAGAACCCTTTTAGCTCACAGGCTATCAAAGCTTGAGAACTAATGCGCCCGCCGGTTCGGTATGTACGTATGTATGTCAATAACGCGATAACTCTTGATAGAAATAACCTTTTCGCTTCAAATTTTATTTATTGGTTCATTGTGATAACGCGCTTCCCTGATTAGTTTTGGGGTTTCATTGGTGAAGTATAAAGGGGGATGAGGACTAACCCCCTTAATTTAGATAAATGGGTTTTTCAAATAGAATTATCCGATTTTCTTCAAATTGTGTATTAGGTTCATTGTGATAAAGCGCTTCCCTCATTAGTTTTGGGGTTCATTGGTTAAATTTAAAGAGGAATGACAGGAGGCTAACCCTCCCTTAGCTTAGATAAATTGCTTTTTCCTGCAGAATAGTCAGATTTCGTTCTAATTTTGTATATAGATTCATTGTGGCAAGGCGCTTCCATCATATGCTTTGGGGGTTCGTTGGTTAAGTATAAAGAGGAAACAGAGCTAATCCCCCCCCCCACACTTAATTTATATAAATGGGGTTTTAAAGTAGAATTATCCAACTTTCTTCAAATTTTGTATATAGTGTCATAGTGATAAGGCGCTTTTCTGATTAGTTTTGGGAGTTCATTGGTTAACTATAAAGGGGAGTAACGCGGGCTAATCCTCCCCACTTAATTTAGATAAATGGGTCTTCATGGAGAATTATCCAATTTTCTTCAAATTTTGTATATAGGTTCAGTATAATAAAGTGCTTCCCTGATTAGATTTGGGGATACATTAGTTAATTGTAAGGGGGGGGGAGGGTGGATTGGGGATGATCCCCTTTAATATATTGTCAATTTCTTTATTTTTTGACAGGCTTATTTCAAATTCCTTGAAATAAGAATATAATATACAATTAGTGTGAATAGCCTGTGAACTCACTGCCCTCAGTATAAATGTGCAGTTTTCTTTTTAGCTTACAGGCTATCAAAGCCTGACAGCTAATGTGCCCGACGTTTCTGTTTGTACTTACGTTTGTATGTACGTATCTAAGTACGTACGTATGTAAGTATACGTACGTATGTAAGTACGTATGTGTGTATGTATGTACGTATATACGTAATGCGATAACTCTATAGAAATAACCGTTTCGCTTCAAATTTTGTTTATAAGTTCATTGTGACAAGACACTTCCCTGATTAGTTTTGGGGGTTCATTGGTTAAGTATAAAGAGAAAAAATTGCTAATCCTTCCCCCTTAATTTAGATAAATGGGTTTTACATGAAGAATTATCAGATTTTCTTCAAATTTTGTATGTAGGTTCGTTGTGATAAGGCGCTTTCCTGATTAGTTTTAGAGGTTAATTGGTTAAGCATAAAGGTGACAACCGGGGGCTAACCCCTTTTAATGTAGATAAATAGGTTTTCATGCAGAATTATCCGATTTTCTTCAAATTTTGTATATAGGTTCATTGTGATAGGGAACTTCTCTGATTTGTTTTCAGGGTTTAACGGTTCATTATAAAAGGGAAACGGGGGCTAATCTCCCTAAATTTTGATAAATGGGTTATTCATGCAAAATTATCCAATTTGCTTAAAATTTTGTATATAGGTTTATTGTGATAAAGCGCTTCCCTAATTAATTTTGGGGGATCATTGGTTAATTATAAGGGAGGGGAACGGGGGCTAATTCCCCGAATTTAGATAAATGTTTTTTTCCTGTAGAATTGTTCGATTTGTTTCTAATTTTGTATATATGTTCATTATGATAAGGCGCTTCTCTGATTAGTTTTGGGGTTTCATTGGTAAAGTATAAAGGGGAACGGGTGTTAATCCCCCTTAACTTATTGTCGATTTTTTTATTTTTTGAGGGCGTTATGCTTTGAAATAACAGTATAATATACAATTAGTGTGAATAGACTGTGAACTCAATGCCATTAGTTTAACTGGGCACTTTTCTTGTTTAATTAGCTCACACGCTGTTAAAGCTTAAGAACTAATGTTCCCGCCGGTTTTGTATGTATGTATGTAAATGTATGTATATACGTAACGCATTAACTCTTGATAGAAATATCCATTTTGCTTCAAATTTTGTTTTATGTTCATTGTGATAAGGCGCTTCCCTGATTAGTTTTGTGGGTTCATTGTTTACGATGAAAGGGGGAAAGGGGGGGGCTAATTCCCCCGATAATTTAGATAAATGCGTTTTTCATGCAGAATTATCTGATTTCCTTCAAAATTTTCAGGTTCGTTCTGATAAAGCGTTTCTCTGATGAGCCTTGGGAGTTCGTTGGTTATTTGTACAGTGGAGGAACAGGGGTTCACCCCCCTTTAATTTATTGTCCATTAGGGGGTATTATTCTTTGAAATAAGAGTATAATATACAATTAGTGTGAATAGCCTGTGAGCTCAATGCCATAATTTTAACTGGACACGTTTCTTTTTATTCTTTTATCGGAATATGAAATTTATTACCAATATTTCGTTTATGAACCCAAAAACACACTATCACATTTTGATATTTTATGAACTCACACACACATGTTAAGAGCCTATACTAGTCACACGAAGAAACGCTCACGCTAATGTTAAGTCTATGGGAAGGTTATCGCGTGATTTCTCGCTCGCATTTTAATATTTTTAAATATTTTTTTTTTCATAGGATAGCAGAGACCAATCTCCAACGTTGTTAGTTTTCACTTTTTCGAGTTCTGTTGTAGTTTATTTCTGAAGACCAACTCAATGGTTGGATTCGGTAAAAATCGAGTTGTTGTGTCTTTTAAACTCTTATAAAATCGATATCAACAAAATTAAAAAAAAATTAAGAACTAACAACGATAGCGTAGTGTTTAAGCTTTCCAAAAATATGATTTTTATAATTCTACTGCAATTACAGCGAGTATAATCACGCGACAACTTTGACCAAAATTGAGAAAAAACACCTGAATTAATTATACGCGGACCGCCTCTACTCGGATCCACCCAGAGGCATTCTGTGATTGGACAAATCATTCTCTGAACTCTATAGATACGCCTTTCGGAAAAGCCTCACCACGATAATGGCTATATGTTTATCTGATATATATTATTTATTTCTGTATGTATATCTACGTAAAACTTTGGAAGGGATACTTCAAATTTAATACTTTTTTTTTCTTCTTTTGATGGAAAAGTATCTTTCCAGCAGAGGGTAAGCAATAATAAGCTTATCTGTCTGAATATTTACATGCTTTTTTCTTACTTTATAAATTTTAACGTTCGCAACAATTGACTAATAGCCCTAGATTGGACTTGGGGAGACTCCAGTGGAAGGGGTGGTGTTCATTGGTTAAGTATAAAAGGGGGGGGGGTCAGCCCCCCCCCCCCCCCCCCCTTGAATTTGACAAATGAGTTTTTCATGCAGAATTATCCAATTTTCTTCAAATTTTGTACATAGGTTCATCGTGATAAGGTACTTTTCTGATTAGTTTTGGGGGTTCATTGGTTAAGTATAAAGGGGGGTGGGGGACGGGAGGCTAACTCCACTGAATTTAACACATGAGTTTTTCATTCAGAATTATCCGATTTTCTTCAAATTTTGTACATAGATTCATCGTGATAACGGGCTTTTCTGATTAGTTTTGGGGGTTCATTGATTAAGTATAAACGGGGTAATGGGGGGCTAATCCTCCCCCATTAATTTAGATAAGAGTTTTTCATGCAGAATTATCCGATTTTCTTCGAATTTTATATATAGGTTCATTCTGATAAAGCGCTTCACTGATTAGTCTTGGGGGTTCATTGGTTAACTATAAGGGGGGAGGGGTATGAACCCCCCTTAACATATTATCGATTTCTTTATTTTTCGAGGGGCTTATTTCAAATTCTTTGAAATAAGAGTATAATATACAATTAGTGTGAATAGCCTGTGAGCTCAATGGCCTCAGTTTAACTGGGCAGTTTTCCTTTTTTATTTCTTTCATTTACACAAAAGTATTCTTTTACATGATGATCTACGGGGAAAACTATTTGCAGCAGATTTTAATTATGTTACGCCATTTCAGATATAATGAAATGGATATACATTATTGAGGTTTACTACAAGACACTTGTTATGCGAAAACAATTTATCATTCATTTACAGGGACACACAAAATATTTCGGGTACATTACTGTGTCCGAAATATTGTTTATAAACCATAATTGGAAGTAGGATTTTAGTTAGGTATGCGTTTAACTAAATTTTTGAATGCTATGAGTTATGTATAAATGCTACAGAGCATATACAGGGCAAAACAAAAAATTTGTAAGCATTACTGTGCAGCAGCGTAAAGTGATTAAAATGGGTTTTTAATCGAGTTATGCATTTTAAACGTGAAATATATTTAGTATACCAAGAAAGGTTTGTGGAATATAAATAAAATCATATACAGGACCACGCAAAGAACTGAATACATGGCTGACTATGTATGATAATTCCTGGAAGTGTGATTTCAGTGTGTATTTGCCTGAATTAAACTATAGCTTAACATGTAGCGAGTACAAAAAGCTTATGTAATATACAGGGCTGTACAAAATAATTCAAGTATGTTTCCATCTATTGGTGGAAACTGCTGAAGATGAATTTCCAACTGTGTTATTTGTTTTATTGCTAAACTAAATTGCAGCATTCTATAGAGTATATACAAATATATAAATTATATACAGGGCTGCAGAAAAGAATTGGAGTACTTTTCCGGCTGTGGATGGTAATTGCTGAAATCTGGTTTTAAATGTGTTTTGTGTTTTTCTGAAATGTTTACTTAGATAACTTATTTACCTTATTAAACAGCGATGGTTTGTTAAAGTATTCTGTTAGTGTTGGAAAGTGTTTCATAATCTATGCTTGGTTACAGGATTTTACTAATTATACTAATTTTACTAATGAACAAAAATTTATATAAATAATTAAGATATAGATTTGAAATTGAGGATGGGAAGGAATGTCATCTGCCGATTATTATAGCGTAGCGTCTTCGTTATGTTCTAATTATAAAAAAAAAATTAATTTTTTTATAATGATCACGTTAATGTATGTGAAGGTGGTTTTCTTGAATAAATTATGTTGCGGGTATGGGGAAGGAGGGCCTTGCTCTGATTTATACAAAATAAATTCCCAAGAAATTTAACATTTTTAGCTTCTGACGTAGCGTTTTTTAAATGTTATGGGTAGAGAATACAGGAAATTTTAAATAACGATTTTCATAAATGTTTAATTTATGTTCCTAATAAAAGTACACAAACCGTATATTTATGAAGATGGTTATCAACAATCAAAGTAAATGAATTGTTGTTGAGCACTTAACCAAGTGCCCTACAAGCAATCCTACGAGTTTCTTTATCTAACTGTGCATTCTTATCTCGAGTTCTAAGGATTCCCAATCGCAACGGCCTTTAGATGATTCGACTTGGTTTTCGTTCGTGTTACAGATTTTAGTTCCACCTTCCACCGCCAAGGGGCGCATTATTTTTTAGAGTTCTGTGGGCCTGATTTCGACGGGCATTAGTTCATTCAACTCCTTTATACAACGGGTACCCGTGTTGGATGTTCGTATGGGACAAATTGCGCCCCCTAGCGTTGGATTGCGATACTAAAGGATTATGAGCGCGTGCGCAGCACGGTTGCTATTCGGTGCTGGTGGCAGCGGGGACACGATTTGGAGTTTTATTCGGAAGGTGGTTTCTTTGGAACAGGGTGCGCCCCCTGGCGGCGGAACTAAAAGGTGGAACTAAAAGAGTTTGCAGCGCGTGCTCTGCATGCATACCATAAGGTGCGGCAGGCAGTGGGAACACGTGTCGGTGGTTCGTTTTAACAGAATGCGCCCGTATTTGCGGAAAGTGGAGATAAAGGATTTTCAGTCGACGTGCGAAGCAATTTTAACTAAATAATTTAATACAAAATCAGGTTAAAGATATAAAATCATTCAAACTTTAGGTTTGTTTAATTTTATTATCATGGGCCCGAGCAACGCCGGTCGTGTCAGCTAGTATATATATATATATATATATAAACTTATTGCAAAAATTAACCATTGAAACAGAAATAACTGACCAAATGCAATGAAATTATATATATATATATATATATATATATATACCGGGTGCGTCATAAAATCGTGTAAACTTTAAATATTCATAATAAAAGAAGTACTGCTCAGAAAATTTTTCGGTTTGCGCGAGTATGATCAGAGGTTTTTGGATTTTTTTTCCATGTATAATAAAAAATTATTCCAAAAGTAACCAATAGAGGGCGCTCACACGTCGTACTGAGTAGTTTTATGCAAATCAGGCAAACACAAATAGACAATAAAACAAATCACAATAATATGACACTGTGCATTTATTTTAAAGTAAAAGATGATCAACATGACCACTATCACCAGGTATTAGGGAAGCGAGGCGCGTCAGTACGCCTGTTACAGCTGAATGTAGCATGTCGGCATCGATGCCACCGACGGTCCGTCGAATGGCATCTTTCAATTCCACCAAAGTTTCTGGGGAGCCCCGGTGTACACGACACTTTAAGTATCCCCACAACCAAATACCTGCCGGGGTCATGTCTGGAGATCATGCGGGCCACTCAAACTTACAACCTCGACTTATCACTCGGTCTTCAGTGAAAGTGTTCAAAAGGAACATCTTGACTTCACGTGCAACCTGCGACGGGGCACCCTCCTGTATGCAGGCTTTCCTGCAATACAGGCACAACGCAAAAGCGTAAGATACCGTTCTGCAGTGACTGTACAGGTTTTTCAGCCGGATTTAGGACAAGACTCTTCAAAAAAGAAAGGACCCAGAACCAGAACAAAAGACGCGGTGAAACCACACCAAACAGTCAAATGAGGAGCATGCACTGCCTTGGTCAGGTACTCACGAGGGTTTGACGTTGTTCAGATATGACTGTTTTGCGTATTGACGTCATCATGCAGTGAAAAGTGTGCTTCATCCGTCCAGTTGACGTTCAACAACCATTATGGGTCCCGCTCCATTTTTGCCAGCGCCCATGTAGAAAACTTTAGTCTTTTATCTCTATCTGCCAGTAATAACTGGTGAATTGCCTGTATCTTGTACGGATACAGATCCAAGATTCCGTGCAGAATACGTCGAATCGACGATTACGTAAATCCCCGTTATTCTCCCAGCTTCACGAGCACTGCTACTCCCCATTGATGTCTCGGCTGCCAATTCTTCCATGACACTTTTCACAACATTGACGCGATCCGTGCTCGAGGATGGTCTGCCACTACGTGGACGATCCTCCAAACTCCCCGTTTTCTCAAAACGTCGTACTAAATTGAGTATCCCATTCAATGAAATAGGGTTTTTTGCGCCTGAAGTTCTTTCTCCGTGCGAAACTTTCGCAATGCAATAGTTGTCGATTCACCATTCTTGTAAAAAAGTTTAACTACCAGCGCTCGATCTGTTAACGATAGCATGCTGCCGAGATCGAATCTTGGATGCAATGTCAAATGCTGTCGCCACGCATACAGAGGTACCAGTGGGTAGAGAGAGACAGGGTGATCCCACATCTCAGTAACATCGCTTATGACTCAATGGAGGAATTCCACATTGTAATAAAATTCCCAAAGGAACAACGAACCGTTTGGAAATAGAACTATAGGATAGAACGTTACAACACTAGTACTAGTAAAATGGTTGTTCGGATTTTTTTTAGAATTATTTTATACTACGGTAGGACGATATATATACAAAGCATTCATAGAAAATATTTTTTAGAGGAACTGTGTGTATCAGGACACATTGGGAGATACCTTCTCGAAGTCGTATAAAGGCGCGATCTTTTCAAGGGCAATAATACTTTTCATTGTATTAATAGTGACAATTTTAAGCTTTAATTACTCTCCAGTATTCAGAATTATGTCAAAAATATTAACTAGATAATATCCTTTCCCGCCCAGCACTTTTAAATAAACTGAAAAACATCTTTAAGTTCTTGATGGATCTTTCTAACTTGACCCGCTCCTGAGATATAGACTTCATTCCTGGTCTGAACATCGTCCAATCATAAACCATCTTCACTGCCTAGTGTCGCGCTGGAGGTATGTCTCTGGCAGTGAACTACCTGTAATGTACATTAAGATAGTATCACCTTAGCATGTCTATTTTCACCCCGCCTCCTGTCGCGTTTTCTGGCGGGTTCAGCTCCAGCTGAAATATGTATTTTTTTAAGACCTTAATAAAGGGACCTGGAGGGACATCTATGCTCTACAGATCTGGTTCCCAGTCTGAGCAGTCCCTCTTAGGCATTCAAATAGATATAAGACTGCTCAGGACTTGGGTGCGGCGGTTGATGTGCTGACGTGGGCACTCAACCGGCTAGTGGCGCAGCCTCATTTTATTACTAAGATTAGTTGTAATTCAGTAAACAATTTTTTAAACATTTTAAAGAAATAGACATTCAGTACCTATGGGACATTGGCTGAAATAAGCATAAAAACCCATAAAACTAGCTTAGATATGTCGGTTAGCTGTCTAAATGGGTCGAAATTTCCAGGACCAGGCTTTCACTGCCCTGTACAGAAAATATAATGACCCAACCGATATAAAAGCTAAAAGTTCGACCCGAGAACGACCTGGTCCGTACAAATATATAAATATATATATATATATATATTGGCCTAGTACGATATAAACGCTAAAAGTTCTGCCCGAAGTCGGCTCAGCCCGTACAAAAGCTTGATTGGCAAGAGCCGACACAAGGAAAGGATGCCTCTGAACCCACATCTTACCGTCCAATTTGCTTGCTCCCGACTCTAGGTAAACTCCTAGAGAAACTAATAGTCACCCGATTGGTTCATTTTCTGGAGAGCAACAACCAACTCCATCACAGACAGTATGGGTTCAGAGAGGGTCGGTTCTGTGACAAGGCCCTATGTGACATTCTTTCCACATGCACACAAAGTATAGAGGAAGGCAACTATACCTCACTCGTCTCCCTCGATATCAAAGGTGCTTTTGATAACGTGGAGTGGCGGGGCATCCTACTTCAACTAATTGATATACATTGCCCGAGCAACATAGCTGGAGTCATCGCCTCCTACCTCAGCAACAGAAGCATTTTAATTAATTGGGGAGCAGACTCCTCATCCCACAATATACAGAAAGAATGGCCACAGGGGTCTTGCCTTGGGCCAGTTCTCTGGCTAATTATTGCAAATGTCATCCTTTTAGAACTAGAAAGATTAGGCTTCATTCTATATGCATTTGCAGACGACTTCAGTTTTGTATTCTCGGGCCGCAGGCGTTTGGACCTGGAAAACTCGGCAGCTCGAGCTCTCCCGGTCTTTTGTCAACTCTTGGAACGTCTCCACCTCCAGCTCTCTACAGACAAAACACAATCCCTAACATTCGCAAAACCCAAGAAGCTTAAGCGCAAACCCATAATGAGAATTTATGGGAAAAGCGTTTCACATGTCACACACCTTAAATTACTAGGAATCGTCATAGACGAACATAGGAGCTCGACGGAACACATCAACAACCTCAAGACAAAACTAACTAAGTATCAACACAATGCACGAAGATTAACTTCTAAGTCTTGGGGTATTAAACCTGCAATGTTAAAAATCTGGTACCACGCAATCATAGAACGGATCCTCTTTTACTGTGTGGGCGTCTGGGGAGAAAATCTCACCAAGGCAGTCAAGGAAAAGTTGGTTTCGATCCAAAGGATGTTCTTGCTGCAAATGGTGAGAGGGTATAGGACTATCTCAACGGACGCACTCACAGTACTAACGGGGATCCCTCCAATCCTAATAACACTAGAATACGAGCACCAGAAAAACAGAATCCAACACCTAGAATATGAACCAACTACTACGCTACACTTCCCAAAAACAATAATACAGAGAAAAGTTCCAAGTTGGCACCTGCACCCCGCGGAGGAGACACCACAATTACAGGTATGCATCGCCAAGAACAGTCACAGACCCTCGCAGCATCCAACCATCTACACTGATGGGTCGCGCACTGAAACTGGCGTGGCCGCAGCCTTCTGCGCCATGGTAAATGGACTGCCGACCTATGAGTGGGCCTCCAGAATTGGAGACGATAACTCAGTATATCAAGCTGAACTGTTTGCAATTCTGAAGGCTTTGGAATGGATTGCTGCCTCCCACACGCAGGAAAATTTTAAAATTTTCAGTGATAGCCTTTCTGGACTTCAAGCAATTTTTGCCTTACGGACAAAACACCCTCTCATACTGGAAATTAAAATCAAACTTCACCAACTGTACAAAAAAGTTACCCTTGGCCACGTCACTGCACACATTGGTATCGCAGGCAATGAGCTGGCGGACAGCCTTGCAAAAGAAGGCCCCAAACGCCAATCAATAGACTTCTCTCTTCCGGTACCTCCATCTTTTATTCGCAGAGAACTCAAATCTAAAATACTCCCCAACTGGCAAATCTACTGGGACACCTCCACAAAAGGTAGACACACTTACAACCTAATTCCAAAAGTTTCCAGAGAGCTACTTAACCTCACTCCCTATACAAGTGCTTTCTTATCCGGGCATGGCCCGTTTAAAAATTACCTCTTCAAATTTAAAATTTCACGAACCAATGTGTGCGAGTGCGGCGATAGTGGTACCCCCATGCATTATTACTTCTCCTGCCCACTGACTGTTGCTTGGCATCTTAGGCCTGCTCCTTCTAACCCACCTCCTTCTTGGCTGCTGAACATAATTACGCGTCCCATCTTAACTCATAAACTTTCAGAAATTTACAAATTACTATTAGACCTATCTAACAGAACTTAATCATTCAAAGCAGTTTTCTTTCTCCATAAATTAATAATAAATCGCTTATTTTAGTCATTAACGTAATCATTCCATCATTTTTTATCTGCTTAGCTTTCTCCTTTAGCTATTTTGCAGCTTAATTGTTTCTCTCATCCGCAAGTAATGTTCTCTTCCTAGCAGGGGCTGAGTCCCCATTAATTATCTATTCTTATCGGGAACCGCAAGTCTGGTCAGCTAGCAACGTATCGTCACCTCTAACACAAAGTGCATCCAGCCTCCATCCAGTGTGAGGGTTTCAGCGCAATTGTGTGGCGCTCCTTGTCGAGTGGGAATCTCACACTGGCACCTCCACATCTCAAGTGCCGTCATTTACGAACTGTACAAATGGTACAGTCTTACCTAAGAACTGCACCCTTCTACTAAATAAGCGGACTGTACAACTGATGCAGGCGCACCTGTGGACCTTGTCCACCCTGTCTGTCGCTCTTTATCGCGTAGGAACGCTGGTTCCAGCGACAGACACTGTAATTTTTTTTTGTGTGTCTTTAGTTCCTGCCACCTGTCGCGTGGGGCTTTGCCCGGCAGGACCCGCCATGGCGAAGTCTGTACTGCCACGTTTAATCCCTGCGTGCCGGAGAACTAGCCGGGGAAGACATTAAACGCTCAATGGCTGGGTTCGCCCTCAGCCGAGTGGTCTTCCTCAGGCATTAAAATTAAAATTAAAATTATATACACAACTTAACACAATATGAATTTTCAGGAAATTTCATACAGTAGTTCTGGGAATATAGCTATCGCAGAAATCGTGAGAAATGCAGCATAGAAGCTGCGAGATTTACACCTTTTACGAGATTTACATCAAAACCTAATCACCACATATTTATGTCAATGTATAACTGAATATGAAATTTGATTACATTCCATGCATTATTTGCTGACATAGAGCGCCCAAAAATTTGTGTCACATACAGACAGACAAACTCGCGGACAGACATTTTTGAAAAACAATAATATCGTGTTCAGGATTTCCAAAAACGTATAAATAATTGAAAAACAAGACGTCGAAATTTTACACAAATCCAATACTTTCTTCTTGTATCGATAGAAGAAAACTAGTCAGATTTGCCACTCCCAAAACTTTCGTCTATATCATACATGTTTCACATACACCAAACATGAATCAGCAGCAACATATAAACAAGGTCGAACCTAATCTAAAGTTTTATTAAATTCCATGCATTAGTTCTTGGGATATGACTATCGCTAAAATCGTGTTAATCCTGAAAAATGCAGCATAGCAGCGCCAGGTGTTGGGAGATTTACATTAAAACCTAATGCGCAAAAACCTATGTCCAAGTCTACACTGTAAAAAAAATCTCTCAAATTAACAGAAAAACTGTCAATTTTGGCGCCAGTGGAAAACCGTTTAATTTACAGAAAATATCCATATATTTTCATTAAAACAGTTTTTTTCTGTAAAACATATAGATTTTTTCTGTAAAAATGAAAAATCCACATTTTGTTTTTACAGGTAAAAACTGTTTTTCCTTTACACAATATTTTCTGTAAAAAAAGTAAAATACTTTTTTGTCAAAATTACAGACTTTTTTTACACTGTAACTGAATCTGAAGTTTGATGAAATTCTGTGCATTAGGTTTTGAGATACAGCTATCGTGAAAATCGTGAAAAATGTAGCATAGCAGCGCTACCGTTTGAGCGATTTACACAAAAAATTAATCAGCTCCAATTTATATGAAGGTCTAACTGAATACAAAGTTTTATTAAATTCCGTGCATTAGTTCTTGAGATGAAGCTATCTTGAAAATCATGAATAATAAGCATACACTGCCACCTCTTGGGTGGTATACACCAAAACATAACCAGTAACAACTTATGTCCATGCCTAACTGAATCTGATATTTGATAGAGCTGGGTTAAAAATCGTGAATAACGCAACATGCAGCACCACATGTTGGGAGATTTACACCAAAAACAATTAAGCAATAACTTATGTAAACATCTAACTGAATCTGTAATTTAATGAAAATCCGTGTATTAGTTCGTCAAATATATCTATCTTGAATATCATGAATAATACAGCATAGCAGCACTAAATTTTGGGCGGTATACACCAAAACCTAATCAGCAATAACCTATGTCAAAGTCTAACTGAATCTGAAATTTGTTGAAAATCCTTACGTTAGTTCTTCAGATAGAGCTATTGTGGAAATGGAGAAAAAAACTGCGTAGCAACGCCATGCAGTATGTTGGGCTATTTACATCAAAAACGGATCAGCAGCAATTTATATAAAAGTCTAACTCAGTCTCAAGATTCATTAAATTCCGTGCATTAGTTCTTGAGATATGACTATCGCTAAAATCGTGTAATCCTGAAAAATGAAGCTTAGCAGCGTCACCTGTTGGGAGATTTACATTAAGACCTAATAAGCAACAACTTATGCCAACATCTAAATGAATCTGAAGTTTGATGAAATTCTGTGCATTAGTTTTTGAGATATAGCTATCGTGAAAATCATGGAAAAAGCAGCATACCAGAGCCATCTGTTGGGCTATTTACATCAAAACATAATCAGCGTCTATATATGTCAGGGTCAAACAGATTCTGAAATTTGATGAAATTCTGTGCATTATAATTATTGAGATATCTATTGTGATAATCGTGAAAAGGGTAGTATAGCAGCGCCGCATGTTGAGCGATTGAGACCAAACACTAATCAGCACCAATTTATATGAATGTCTAGCTGAATATAAAGTTTTATTAAAATCCGTGCATTGTTTCTTGCGATATAGCTATCTTGAAAAGAGTGAATAATGCCGCATACCGCGCCACCTGTTGGGCGGTATACACCAAACCTGCAACAATTTATGTCCATGTCTAACTGAATCTGAAATTTGATGACAATCTGTACATTACTTCTTGGGATAGAGCTATTGCGGAAATCCTGAAAAAAAAAAAAGTCCTTCCGGCCTGTACCGGGAGGAAAAGGTAGCTTTCCTATATCTTCGTTTTAAAATTTTAGCTAATGTTACACGAAAACAGCAAGCTAAAATGCAAAGAAACGTTTACAAAAGATTCGTTAATACTGAATTTGAATAAGAAATTCGCCAAATTATTGAGCAATAGCCAAATTGGCTTCATTTATGAAGACTTATTTTGATCGCCAAATTTGGCGATATTTCGCGACATGTCGCCCAATTTTGCCAATTTTGTCGCCAATGTCGCCAATTTTGGCGTTAACGGATATGAATATATAGTTTTATGCGTATGATTGGGAAAATTATTACAACAATGAAAGAAAATAATTTGGGAGTAATCGCGTTAATGTGCTGTTTTGTTTCAAAATGTCAGCCACCCTAGAATTTCAAACTGCTCTATCTCAGCCATTTTTTAAGATAGAGGTAAACCAAAAAAAGCTCTGGAATCCTTGTATCAAGGCCTAACACGTAATTAAAAAATAAATTTGAATTTTTAAATTTTTTGTATATTTATTTTAGATTTTAAGTTATTTTACATCTTTAAATGGCCGCCATCTTGAAACAAGATGGCGGACCAAGCTGGCCAACGAACTCGGTCGAGACATTAGTGACCTTAATACACACAATTAGTTTCATCAAAATCGATTCATAATTACGGGCGTTATCGTATGACATAGGTCAGATATATATATATATATATATATATGGATATATCTATATATATAAATCAACATTTGGACGGAGGGTGGTTTTGGGGTCTGGGGGTCATGATCGGTGAAAATATATCGAAATTTTCCGGAACTGCTTTCCTCCGAATGGCTGCAATAGGTAGCTTTATACTTTTTTGTATTGAAAGCTACCTAAAATTTTCCGGAACTGCTTTCCTCCGAACGGCTGCAATAGGTAGCTTTATACTTTTTTGTATTGAAAGCTACCTAAAACAGCATAGCAGCGTCAACTGTTGAACGATTTACACCAAAACCTAATAAGTAACAACTTATGTCAACGTCTAACTGTACCTGCAATGTAATGAAAATCCGTGCATTCGTCCTTGAAATATAGCTATCTAGAAAATCGTTAATAATGCAGCATAGCAGTGTCACCTTTTGGGTGGTATACATCAAAACCTTATCAGCATCAACTTACGTATGGCGATGTGAACTGAATCTGAAGTTTTATGAAAATCTGTGCATTATTCCTTGAGATAGAGCTTGTGCGGAAATTCAGAAAAATACAGCATAGCAGTGCCACCTGTTGGGCGATTACCAACACATAATAAGTTACAACTCATAATGAAAATCCCTGCATTAGTCCTTGAGATATAGCTATTTGAAAATCGTGAATACTGCAGCATAGCAGCGACACCTTTTGGCGGTGTACACCGAAACCTAATCAGAAACAACTGATATCCACGTTTAACTGAATTTGAAGGTAGATGAAAATCTGTGCGTTAGTTCTTGAGACAGATCTATTGCGTAAATCGTGAAAAATGTAGCATAGCAGCCACCTGTTGAGCGACTTACATCAAAAACTGATCAGCACCAATTTGTTACAAGTTCTAGCTGATTCTAAAATTTTATTAAATTCTGTGAATTAGTTCCTGAGAAAAAATGTTCATATGCATACAGACAGATATTTTTCTAAAAACAGTCATATCGTATTCAAGTCTTCTAAACCGTATAAATCCGTTTAAAATCGGAGGTCAAAAATTTTCACCAGTCCAATACTTTTTTTTTGTAAAGTTAGAAGAAATGCAAACAGTGAAATCGTGTTTAGTACCTTTTAAAATGTATAACTCCGTCGAAAACCGGAATTCGAAAATTTTCATGAATCCAATACTTTTTTCTTGAAAAAATCAAAGAAAGTAATAGAAATGCCAATCCAGCATGGGCTGGGAGGAAAGAATTTAGAGGATGCATGAGTCGAGATAACAATGGTTTTCATATTTGTTAGGTTGAATCCGGAACGAAATCTTAGCTTTTATACCATGCGGATTCCGAATCTTGATATTTCAGCCGGTGCACACCTCTAGGAAGAATAAATTCCACTCCAAGCTAGACCCAGAAAAGAAGTCTACCCGGAAGTGTGGCCCGGCACGAGTCTGCAGAGAAAAGTAATGTTTAGCCCGGCCGAGTGAGGAAAGTGTGGAGACAAAGCCGGACCCGAGTTTCATGAATGAAAATTTACTTGGCCAGCGGCCCAGTCTTTGGCCTGTCCCTTTCGGGTGCACACCTCACTGATAGTTTGTAGACCCTTTATTAGCCCAAGGGGTGGGGGCGATCGCCTCATCACCCTGCGTTAGACTTCATTTCTCCCCCTCCTTCTGGTAGAAAACATACAATGTTTAAAATCTTAATATCTGTTTAACATTTTTTTCTAATTTCATGAAGATGCTATTTTAACATGTAGTGTTATTGTATCTTATTTGAGTCTTTCAGGAAATTGCGAATTCTAAAGAAAAATTACCAATATAGTTATTTCAACTCATTTATACCTGATATTTTATTCTTTTTAAATACTCCGGTTTATGTAATTGCACTACATGAAATAAAAAAATTCTTTATATTATACCAAAATCAATATTTTGTTGTAAAAAGTGCAAAATGAACGAAAAAATAGAAAAAAAATCTGTCAAAAAATATATTAATTTATTTTCGAAAATTCAAAACGTCTTATTTTTTTGGACGCTAATCATGAACGGGTTAAAGTCATTCCTTTTTGTAGACATTTAAAATCTTGGCAATTACCAAAGAGTGATAGCAGCAAGAAAATGTTACAGATCATTGGTTGAATTTATTTCTTTTTCGAATTTTTTTTTCATTGGAGGATTTCCTTGTCAATCACTTGAAGTAAGACAGCCCCTCTTGTCGGCTTGAAATCACTAGCTGCCATCTCGTTGCGAGAAAAAGTATGACTTTTGTAGGCTCTTAAAAGTGTCTCTGGGATAGAATATTCAACTTGATTGCATCAAAATACATCATTTTCACTATATTTTGTAGGAGAAACTTAAAACGGAAAATCTGTCATTTCCATTCTTCAGAAACTGAATTACTCAGAGTAATCTCCATCGTCCGATTTTCACAAAATTTGCATTTTCGGAATCGGAAAAATTGACTACTTTAAAATTGCGTATTTCGAATCGATACCTCTAACGGTTTATTTAATATTAAAGGATGAGCAAAAATGAGAATATTTTGTTGTCAGGGATTGTCAAATCGGTAATTTTCTTTTGCCGTCTCCATTAAAATAGCCATTTTAGCCGCATGGGCAGGAAAATCTTTTAGTTCCACCTCCTGGGAGCGCATTATGTTCTAAGCAAACCTCCGACATGTGTCCCCGCTGTCTATGGCATCGTATAGCAGGCGTGCTGCGCAAACGCTACAGAATCTTTCAATTACATTTTTCACCACCAAGAAGCACCAAATCTATATCTTAATTAGTTATCTATATCTTAGTTATTTCATGTTAATTTGAATTAACTAATTCTCATTGATATTGGTCACATAGAACCCGAGAAAATAAATCCCCCTGCTGGAGATAAAAATTCAGAAATGGTGGTAACCTATGCAAAATCTTTTAGTTCCACTTCCCACCGCCAGAGAAAGAACTCTGTTTTAAACAATTCTCTTTCAGAACGAAACTCTGGAAAGTGTCCCGCTGCGTATGGCGCCATATAGCAGGCGTGCTGCGTACGCGCTGAAAATCTTTTAGTTCCCCTTTCCAACGCCAAAAGTGCCAAATCTATATCTTAAATAGTTCATAGTAAGTTGAATCAACCAATTTTCGATGAAATCGTGTCTATAGAACCCATGAAAATACCCCTCACCTGGAGATTAATATCCAGAAATGGTGGTAACCAAAATCTGAGAAAATGATACCGTTAGTTTAGTACCGAAGTTTATGTACTACCTGAGGGACCTGAGAAGAATGTTAGAAAATATTTTGTTTGAATCAGTTTAATATTAAAAAAGTTCTGATTGGGGAGGGGGAGTTTCGATCAGAGCATTAACGCAATGTTTAAATTACGTCCGGACACCCCTTGTCCCCTCAAAATTAAACCAAGGACTTTAACAATTATCGTTAACTTTTGACACAGAAACAAAATGCCGCTTTTTTTGTTTGACTTCCAAATACAGTAAGTTATCGTTGCAAATTTCTAAAATCAAATACATAAATGACATGAAAAAACTCTAAAAAATTGCATAAAACAAATCGTAAAAAATTCAAGAATCGATGCTCGGTTACTTTATGGAATAACTTTTTCTGAAAAGAGGAAAAAAAATAGTATATTGCGCTAAAAGATTAAAATTGGATTCATTTCAATAATGTAAAGAAATCGCTGCAAAACGTGAAAAAAATGCATAAAAAATATAAAAAATCTAATCAAAATATCCAAATTGGAACAATTAATGACTCTCTCTTTATTTAAAATCTTGGTTTGTTATCTTTAAAAAATTATCAACACTCTCCAAGCTAAAAATTTGGGGAAAAAAATCATGATTTTTGACATAACTGGGGGCGAAATGGAATCAATCAAAAAACCAATCAATTATTCTGGAGAAAATGTCTTAGTGGTAAAGTAAAAAAATCGCCAAAAATTTCAAAATATTCGTACGAATAAACTTTATTGAAAAGAGTACGAAATTTGTTATATTGGGACTAAAGAATTGGAACCGGATTCTTATTACTAATGTGAAAAAATCTCTGCAAAACGGGAAAAAAAACACTAAAAATCGCATAAAAAAAAAAAAAAATCCATATTCCGGCTTCGAGGTTTAAAACTGCATACAGAGGTAACTTGCTACCAAATTTTGTAGCTCTGTGTGCAGCGGTGTCTTCAGAACACAGCGGAAAGACACACAAACACACACACAAACTTCTGTTTTCTTTATTTTAGATATAAATTTAATTACATCGTCCTTCTTTAATGGCATTCTTCTAGATTGCCTTTTTAGTCCTGGTTATAATTTTTTTTATATTATTACTTCAAATGACTACGGAGGTATTAGATCTATACCCCCCCCCCCCCCAACCTCTTCCCCGGAATTTATGCCCTCTTCCTAATACAGAAAGTACAATGATTAAAATAAATCTGTTTAACTTTTTTTTTTCTAATTTCATGAAGATGCTATTTGAATCTTCTGATCTGATAAAAGTCTTTCTACTTTTAAAATCTTGGCAATTACCCAAGATTGATACCTCCAATGCTTTCGAGGGGCGTTGTTTCGAGACGGACAGGGAAGAAATTACCGTTCGTTTTCTAATTGGAGAAATTCCCTTTCAGTCATTTGAAATGCGACAATCCCCTCGCACGCCTTTAAATAACGGTAGCCATCTTGATTCAATTTCCCCCGTGACTAGTGTAGGCTCTTAAGGGGAAATGAGATAAAGGAAGACAGCGAATTTTGGCGGGGAAATGACCAACGTGCGAGTACTGCCGGGTTAAAAACGGACAATATATCGACAAAGCCTCCTTCTTTAATTTTGAGACTAGAGAAGATTTTAGTGCAAAATATAAGATTGTCTAAAGATTAAAAAGTAAATTAATTAAAGATTAATGTTTAACCATCTATATTAAACAGATATTTTATTGTATCCAATATGTAACCGCATTTAATTAATTTTCACTTACTTCATACTTTTATTTGTATTCCTTTTTCAAGTTGTTTATGCATTTAATTTTTATGTTAAACAATTATAATAAAAATACTTTTGAAATAACTATACTTTTTCATTGGAAGGTTTTGTGATTTTACGTAGTACAAATTATTAGTCCAGCTTTGCCAATCAATGTTGTTGTTGCTACTAATGCTCCCTGGTCGACCATAATGAAAGGCCATGTCTCTAAGGCGCCGGGCGAAGGGTTGCAGCTTTTGTTTGAAGAGATACAGGGGAAAAAGACTGACGAGACTTCAAATTTTCTCAAAATTTTTATCCTTTTCAGAAGGGAGTAGAGATTGGTTCCTCTGCACCACTTTCCGATCTCTTAGCGAGAAACAGCGGAAGCAACACGCCACGGGTTCCACATATGGTTTTTATGTGCATCATTCTATTCTGTGGATTTTATATGTAGGTTTATGGCATTTACACGGACCAACAGTGTTTTAGTGTTCTCAGGAGGCAGCCGTTTCAC
This sequence comes from Maratus michaelseni, assembly GCA_963931845.1. Lineage (NCBI taxonomy): Eukaryota > Metazoa > Arthropoda > Arachnida > Araneae > Salticidae > Maratus > Maratus michaelseni. The sequence continues at coordinate 270,007,468 of OZ007593.1, forward strand.
TAGCAGCTGAGAGGTTCTGTTTTCAAAGCTGGTAGATGGAAGGTGATGAGTTCGAACCCAAGTATCACTCGCGAGCCAAACCGTTCGGAATTTTCCGTGGTTTTCTTCAAACCTCGCTGTAAATGCTCGTTATGAACCCGTAAAAAGTTTCCCCCACCCCACGGAGGGTAAGTAATATTCCTCGACCTATATCTCTCGCGTAGATAATCGGCTGTAACAATACACCACCACCCAAGAGGCGACAGTAGCAAGTACTGACTATGCCCGATGCTGTTTAACTTAGATTTTCTGATGGGAACCAGAGCTATATCGCATCACCAGCCGTTAACATATGAAATTAAAAAGCCCCCAAACAATTTCCCAATTTTAATGGTAGATTCATTGCTTCAAGTATCATAATATAACAGCCATAAAAGTAACTAAGTATATATATATACGTAGTTATATACCTATTACGATGTAGTTCAGGTACGAATGAATGGCATTAGTGACTGCCGGAATCCTACTGGCTTCTTTATTATGGTGTAGACATTATTGGTGATGTTGAAAGTACGCAGTCGTCATATCCTTACCAGCATTTAAATTGATGCGTTGAAACTGAGGCACCGATGGAAGGTCATTAGTGGTGACCGGTATAATACCGGTTTTTATTCGTGACGTTGAAGTTGCACTATAATTTTTCTCAATTCGAGTTAGTAAACATTGGTCCCAATTTAATTAATTTCACAGAATAACTCGATAAAATACATCAGAGAAGTAGTTCATGAATAAGAAACTTGTTGCAGGAAAATCAATGTTTTTATTTTTTGAGAAGTCATTATGACTACGTGAGTCATATTAAAGAGACTCACTAAAGGCTTTAATGTTTACATGGTTGTTAAAAACTGCAAGCACTCTTGCGAGATTACATGATGATGAGGAACAATTTGCCACCAAAGAATACGATGCTAACCATTAAAGAGATACAAGACACTGAGAGATACAATGCACTTAAAGAGATACACTATATACAATGTGACACAATGTTGAGTGAGGCTGGGGTCACTGGATCCGCGTTTTCATTTAACAGCCAATTTAGAGCAAAAATTCTGATTGTCCAGTCCCATGCAGTATGTTTTATACTCAAAAAATTGGTGTATGATTATGAACGCGCGAACATGACCATCCAATAGCTTCTAAAAAAGGTGTGGCCATGAAGAGAGCGATGGAGGATACTCAAACGTCAATGGCTAGGAAACTAAGTTAAAGGAGGGTTAGCATGACGTAAATGTAAGAACTTAATACTGTAGTCGGATGAATTTTGAAGATAAAAGTCAGCGAGCGAAAGCAGAGGATGACGGGAAATCGAACGATATCTGAAAAAAAAAAATAATAAAAAAATAAAAAGAAGGTTAAGAAACAATATTCTGAAGGAATAAATTTCAATGTCTCAATAAAAGGAAATTAATCAAATATTTTTTAGGAAGTTTTTGCAATTTAGAATAATTTTTAGAATAGGGATTTAAAGAATATTTTGACTAAGATATGGAATTAAACCAAAAAGGGGATTTAAGATATTAATAAAGACAGAGAAATACTAAAATAAATAAAATAAATAATATATATTAATTTAATAGAATGGTGATAATTTGGAATAAGGACTAAGAAAATGGCGAAAAGGAAAAAAAATTATTATTACATATATATATATATATATATATATACCAGGTGATTATAATTAAAGTTACGATTTCAAAAATCGATAATTTTAAAACTACTGGTCAGAATGACTTGATATTTTAGCAGAACAATCGTGAGGCAATGGAATTTTGTTTGGCGAAGGAAAAAATAGTTCCAAAATGTGCCGATAGATGGCGCTGTCAGGGGAAAGACCAAAAATGTATTCGTTAAACACAGGAACGTTGTTAGCCAAAAGAAAAAAAATAGAGTTCAGGGATTTACTAAAAATTTATTAGCGAAAAGACAAGAATACGTGTTTACAGCGACAACAGCAATAATGACAAAAAAAAAAACAAAACAAAAAAAGAGCTTCATGGAACAAACACTTTACTGATGATTAAGGCCTAAGTTGTTCGACATGCCCTCTGCATTGTTCCGCTACTAATTGGAAATGCAAAACGGCATGCTCCACAACAGATCGGAGGGTATCTGTACTGATGCAATGGGTGTGGTGTGTGGTGCTTGCTTTCAAGTCGGCTAGATTCTGAATCCGCCCTCTGTAAACAACATGCTTCAGGTACCCCCAAAGCCAGAAATCACACGGGTTTAAGTCGGGGGAACGTGGCGGCCACGTTGTTGGAAAAAGGCGGTTTATGATCCTATCATCTCCGAAATTAGCACTCAGAATCTGCTTCATAGGAGTAGCAATGTGCGGAGGAGAGCCATTTTCGATGAATATTGTGCGGGTTGGGTTGGGTTGATTATTGACGGCCAATTATCTACACTTGGGATATAGGTCCGGGGGGAGTGCCCTTCGTGGGGGGTCTTTCTAAGGGAACCTAACCCGTATTTACGCATGGATGAATCCACGGCTCGAAGAAAACCACGAAAACTCCGAACGGTTAGGCCGACGGGCGCGATTGGGATCGAACCCAGCACCTCCCGTCTACCAGCTTCGAGAGCACAACCTCTCAGCCACTGGTGGGGCAATATTGTGCGATTCACACACTGACGCTGCTGAAGTGACCGAAGGACATGGTTACGCAAAAATGCTTCATACCGCTTGCCAGTAACAGTGCAGGTAACGGGATCCGTAGGTGTGATCTCTTCAAAGAAAAACGGAGCGACGATAAACGCTGCCGTTATTCCGCACCACACAGTGAGCTTTTCAGACTAAAGAGGTAATGAGTAGTAATTTTCCAACTGGACGAAAAATGTCCGGGCCAGGATTCGAACCTGGGATCGCTTGGCTGAAGCCGCCACGCTCTACCACTGAGCTATCCTGGTCGAATCTGGAGGGCATGATTCATCCAGTTAACCTTATTGATCAGAGAATCTGGTCTGATATTTTAATCAGCTCAACAGAAAAGATCGCAGGTAAAGGAACTCCAGTAAACGCTGGATACGATTTACTGGAGTTCCTTTACCTGCGATCTTTTCTGTTGAGCTGATTAAAATATCAGACCAGATTCTCTGATCAATAAGGTTAACTGGATGAATCATGCCCTACAGATTCGACCAGGATAGCTCAGTGGTAGAGCGTGGCGGCTTCAGCCAAGCGATCCCAGGTTCGAATCCTGGCCCGGACATTTTTCGTCCAGTTGGAAAATTACTACTCGTATGATTTATTTACCAATTTGAAATAATTGTGTTAAAATTAATCTAGTGTAAAGAGGTAATGGCTGTAGCTGGGACGGATTCTCGCTCGCCCATATCCTGCAATTTTGCGTATTTACAGAACCTTGCAAATGAAAGTGGGTTTCGTCAGACCACAGAATGTTCAGGGCTACACTACATACCGGGCTTGCTCATTCATTATGATGATGTCACAAAAGGTGGTTGACTAGGAGGAAAGACATACAGCGATTGGCACAAAACGATGGGCGCGTTGCTTTGGACCAATCGCTGGTCGCGGTCAGCCACCATTTGTGACGTTTTGAGAGTGAATGAGCAAGCCCGGTATCTAGTGTTGCCTTGGAATGTTCCATGGTCAACCGTTGTCCACTTCCATTCGGGCAAGAAATTGTAGTGCAAAAGATTGACGTGCTTCCAGGTCAGCAGTTAGCCACTCCTGCACATGAGTTATCTTGTACGGATAACAGCGCAAGATGTTCCGTATGACTTTACGCACCGTTCGTCATATCCAACGCTGTTATTACGCTGTTCGGCATATCCAGCATTTGGCTAATTCCCCATGCACTGCTCATTCCAGCATCACTGTTATTCTGTTCTTGTAATGCTGTAGCCACATCTTCCACTGCCGCAACCGAAACTGATTTCATTCCTCTACCCCGTTTAACGTCAAATAAACCGGTCTCTTCGAATTTAGCAATCATTTTTCGCAAACCATTTGTAGTTATTGGACCCCTTTTTATGGATTTTAATGTCCGAAACTTCCCAAGAGCTGTAAGTGCACAGTCATCGTTCTTATAAAAAAGCTTCAAGAGCAGAGCGCGATCCTTCATAGTCAGAGTCATGATGAAGCATTCAGGCAAAGAGATGATGCTCTGCATTTCGCTCTGCAAACGTCTTCCGAAGGAGATAGACGCCATTAAAGTTCAGGGTTCAAAATTGCAAATGATTATAAAAAACGAAAAAATTGGTTGATTCGTTTGCGGTTTTCGCTAAAACTATTCATTATGTCAGTATTTTCTTGAAAATAAATTTTAAAGATAAAGTTCAAAAAATGCCGATAGAGGTCGCTTTAGACTTTGGAGTAACGAACAACTATTTTTTACCGTTATTTTTTGTATCTCATTAAATGCTTTCAAAAGCTTAGACTTAAACTGAAATTTTGAGCTCAAAATCTGAATCGTTGAGAGTGGTTAAGTAGCGCAAACTGAACTGTGTTCAGGAGTTGAAATTTGAACCTCCCCCCTTCTGAACACAGTTCAGTTATTCTCGATCTTGGTGTCGTAGACCAGGCAGAAATTACTACCCCCTACACATAAAATAAACGATAGAGGGATGACAAAATTAAATAAAAAATTATTCATAACAGACATGAGCAATTTCTCCGCGCAAAATAACAAGAAATAATTTACAGTTACGTAGCCATTACGTAGTAACGGTCCGTATCCCCCGTGGCCGGCAATGTGTAGTACAGAAGGATGTAACCTCCAGATGGCGCTGTGATCGAAAGTGCTATAAAAGCGCTGGTTATCCGCAGTCATCGTTGTTTTCGTCTTTGACGGCTGTAGCGATAACCAGCTACACTAATCAGGAAATGGCCGATATGCATTTTATTTACGGCGCTGCGGATGGGAATGTCCTGGAGGCCCGGCGATTGTACGGGGAGCGATTCCCTTCAAGACGCTTGCCGGACCGAAAAATTTTTGAACGTTTGCATTGGCATCTCGGAGAAACCGGTTCGTTTGTCAGCGGGATGCACGACACTGGGCGTACCAGGAGTGCGAGGACACCGGAACTTGAAGAGCATGTGTTGCGTGAATTCGAGGAGAAACCGGACACGAGCACGCGGGTTGTATTCACCGCCACAAATGTGAGCCAGATGACGGTTTGGCGAGTGTTAGGAGCCGAAGGCCTTCGACCCTATCATTCACAGCGTGTGCACGCCTTGGAAGCAACCGACCATCAGCCACGTGTCGATTTTTCACGATGGTTCCTTCAACAGTTGGATGCGCAACCAGACTTTGCCGCAAACGTGCTATTCACCGATGAATGCAGTTTCAGTCGGGAAGGCATTTTCAATGCGCGTAATGCACACAACTGGGCGTACACGAACCCACACGCCACCGTCCTCATTCATATCAACAGCGTTTCAACGTCAGTGTGTGGGCCGGAATTATCCACGATCATTTGATCGGGCCATATCTTCTGCCAAGGCGCCTGGACAGCGTTACGTATCTGGTATTCCTGCAAGAGGTGCTTCCAGTTCTACTGCAAAGTGTTCCAGCGAACATAAAGGCTGGTATGTGGTTCCACCTCAACGGAACGCCTGCACATTTCAGCGAGGTTGTGCGAAATGCATTGGATACAGCATATCCAGGGCGATGGATTGGACGGGGTGGTCCGATAAATTGATAGGCACGTTGCCTGACCTCTCCTGCCTAGACTTCTTCATCTGGGGCCATATGAAGAGTCTTATTTACGCAAGCCCCGTCGACTCCGACTCCAACCTGGTTGCGAGGATTGCCGTTGTAGCAGGCGACATCCGGGAAATGCCCGGGGTATTTTCTAATGTTCGCAACTCCTCCTGCCGGCGGTGTGAGGCCTGAATCGTTGCTGGTGGGCATTCTTTCGAGCAGTTTTTGCGATTCCGCACGAACATCATGCGTGTACTATTTTCTACATGTCAACCTTCATTAATATTGCGCACTACGTGTGTACATCAAATTGTTTCTTTTTATTTTGCGCGGAGAAATTGCTCATGTCTGTTATGAATAAATTTTTTATTTAATTTTGTCACCCGTCTAAAGTTTATTTTACGTGTAGGGTAGGGTGTCCCAAAGTTCAATGTAAAAAGAAAATTAAAGGTGGGTCTCACCCTCTAAAAAGTTTCTTCTACTCCTATTATTAAAATATATGAAGTTAGAGCTCATTCGGAAAAGATTAAGAGGTCCCTCATGGTCACACAGGTTCACTGATTTTTGTAAAAATATGGACTTTTAATCAAAAGTATAAGTATTGATTAATTGTATATTTTATTTCCATTAATAAATTTTTAGTATCTATTTTAACAAAATAAAATAATAAAAAGCATAATTAAATACAAAAACATAATTAAAAGCTGCACACCTGCTAATTTTATAACGATAGTGCTGTTCTTGTATACAATAACATTTTGGGATGTACCATTTTGGGAAAAATTAAGTTTTTCAATAAGACATAAGCAGCATATCTTAAAAAAAGATTAAAGATTTATATGACAAACATATAGGTTTAATGAGAAATCGAAGAAGAAATAATGCAAGAGAATCAAAGAGCGGAAATCTGGATATCTTATTTGACATAAGTCACACGCTAATTCGGAACAGCTTATTAAAAATGAAGTGGATAGGTCGTTTCTCAGATTACAAAAATAAACTAGGAAATGTTGTATTGGATCTCTGGATAAAAGGCTTTCTACACGTGAGAAAAAATCAGGTGAACAACAGAAAAAATTTGCAAAGCGATTGTAAGAAGCTGCTTTATCTCAAAATTCCTTTGCTTTATCAACTGCATCTTTTACATCAACAATGGACGAGACTAAGATTGAATGTAAAAACTGTAAAGAAGACTTTGATGATGGATATGCTGCAGAAATTACACCAGAAAAAAAAATTACATTAGAAGCACACAGGTAACGATGAACGAAGATGAAGGTCTGTCATAACACCAAAAGTTGCTGCTCCTTTTGACAGAAATAATATAAGTACAAGAAAGTTAACATTGTTACTTGCATCTGTCTTGAACATGGCTGCTGATGTGATAGTGAAGCAGACTGTTCAAAAATTACTGTTCATCGTGAACGCGGCTTAGATGCTTTACACTGACGCTAAAAAAAAATAATTAATCGGTTAAAAAAAAGAAAAAAGTCGCCAAACTTTGGGGACTGTTTTTTCTTTTATGGCAACCCGGCTATTAAGCTTGTATTTAGTTACTGGCATGAACCTCTATACCAGAACTTCTAACGCCGTGTGCTAACATCGTGCCGAGACTTCGGCACGAAATGGCAGCTGCACAGCTACGCGCACCGTTCTGCGCAGCTGGCCAGAAACCGTGCTGCACTAGCGCCATTTCACTGTCAGTGTCAAACGGTGAAGCAGACGAATTTAGTGACGTAGGCAGAAACCATCCTCACATGCGCCACCTATTTGAGGCTTTTTTCGAGGAACGATTTCCTTCTTGGAAAGGCTATTTCGTTAGAAGTCCAGGTATATAGGTTCATGGTTACTGGTGTTGAAATTTGTTATTGTAATCCGTATTTGCGTGGATGTTAAGGGAAATGTTTGCGCATGTCTGTATTACGTCATTGATGATGAAAAATAGAGAAAACGGGATTGGTTGTAGAAGAATGTTCTATTGCACGTTATTGGTTGCTGAGTCGCGTATTATAGAACCATATATGGGAGGGGAATAAATTTGCATAGAAGAATGACGTAGGTAATGTATTTTCTATTAAATTTATGTTAAAAAAAATTATTTTTCGTTTATTTTGATATTTACTTTCTGGTTTTACTAATACGTCATTATTTATAAATGTTGTGTTCGTCATGAAATTAGAAACTAAATAATCGAATGTTTACTCTGATATAGTAGGGCACTTTAAAAGATTGAAATGACGTAATGATTTTAACTAAAAGATTGTGTGAAATTAAAATTAGCATCAGCGAAGGATTACTGTAATATAGCAGTGCACTTTAAAAGATTGAAATGACGTAATTAACATTTTCCATTAAATTTATGTTGTAAAAAATGTATTTTTGGTTTATTTTAATTGTTGTGTAGAAATACGATTTTCTGTTACGTTTTTGAATACGTTATTTATAAATGTTCTGTTTTTTATGTTTCCATAATGGCAACGGAAAATAGTAGCTTGGCGCAGTCTTGGAAATCGCGCCAACCAAACAGTCGCCAATTTTTTGTTTACATTTTAGCGTCAGTGCACGGAGAAAGAACTTGGAGGGGAAACTAGAATAGGCGAGGATATCGAAAATGCAAGTCAGATTTTTTTAACGAAAGAGGGCGCTGTAAAATTTTGGCGGCTGTCTTTAAACAGAATCTCATTAGATTACATGTTAAATTCTGAAAGTATTTTACTCGATTATTTTTAATTATAGCAATTATATGTCATAAATTTAAGATGGGGTATAAATGTTTTATTCCGGGATGTAAATCGGGCTATGATGATGAGATAAAAAAAAGAAAAATCGAAGGGAAAAAAAATTAAGTATGTTTAGAGCTCCAAAGGTGAGTGCTTTATATTATACTTTAATATATTATACTAAAAAGTATTTTGGGGCTTCATTCAGAAGTGCAAATGCAAGAACTCATTTAAATATATATATATATATTTGCCTCTCTCATAAGTGTAATTTAAAAATTTAATTTCATTACTTGGCTGTTCAATTAAATCAAAAAATTTTATTGATTGTAAATTAGGAAAAAGAACCAATTTAAATAACAAATTTAATATTCACAAAGAAAAAAAGATTTAAGTATATATTGTTTTTAATAACTGTATAATTTTCAAATTGTAAGGTAAGTATGTTACCTTTTCTATCTGTAGCAGTGTGTAAGTGTGTATGAAAGAGGAAGCATTTATGTATGATAAAAAAAAAAAGTGTGTTTTTGGACCATTCATAACTAACATTATATTAAAGTCACAATTTACGATTCTTGCAAAAATTAGTTAATAGACCCTATTATTTATTCAAGTTTTATTTCCCAAATAATTAAGATAAAATTTTGTTTTTAAATGTACATAATATTAATTGCATAGATATAAAATGTTATGAGTTATTAAATTATTCAAAGGTTATCGATATATAAGCAAGATTAAAACTTATTTCAGAAAATTTGAATAATACTTTTAATCTCTAAAAAATATACGTCCATTCCGTATTTCTTCGCAATACAATATCCGTGATATTTATTTTTAAATGACTATTCAGATGTTTTTGTCAGGATGAACTCTTATTTAAAGAGTTATAAAAAGCAATCGAAACGCCAAATATCTATTAAAATATATGCATGTTGAGAAGAAAACTTTATTTAATGAAATTTCTACTTGTTTGACTTTTTTAAAGTTCAACTATTCAATCAAAAACATTTAAAAAATAAATGCTTTTCGCATTGTAAAGCATTGCAGAAGCAGGCTAAGACAGCCGTCAGTTTACCGTAGAGCCATCTATGAGGAGAAAAACTGTATTGTAAAATTTTAACGTTACTTTCCCCTCCATCTATCTTCCTCCGTGGTCAGTGTAACACATCTGTTCCGTGAACGCTTACGTAATGAAACTGTGCAACAGATAAAAATGGAGTTTAATGCTTCCAAATATTATTCCAAATATTCCTTTATTGGGATGGAAAGTTATTATCTGATTTATTATTAAATGAAACAAGAAAGGTAGACCATTTATGAGTGTTAGTTTCCTCTCTAAAAGATAATAGTACAAAAATTCTTGGAATTCCTAAGCTGTTATCTGGTACAGAAGAAGCAACAGCTAATGCGGCTTTTGAACTTTTACAGACATGAAAATGTGATTCTCAGGTTATTGGTATGTGTTTCGACACAACTTCCTCAAATACAGGTAAGTTCAAAGGAACATATGTTCTTTTTTAATATAAAACTGGAAGAAACCTTTTGCGGTTAGCCTATAGACATCATATTTGAAGTGTTACTTTTAGATATATTTAATGTATGTGCTGGACCGTCAAGGGAACCTGAAATTATTATGTTTAAAAGATTTAGAGAAAAATGGATTGAACTTAACTATCACAATCCAAAATGTCAAAAAACGCAATTAATACCAGCATCCGACACTTTGAAAACTTTTATTATAAATCAACTTCGGACAGTTGCTAAACACTCTCCTAAAAATGATTACAGAGAACTATTAAATCTTTCCGTTCTTATGATTGGAATAGATGTGAACATATTACTTGGAAACCAGGTGCTCTCCACAGAGCTCGATGGGAGACAAAAGCCCTTTATTCAATAAAAATTGAACTACTGTTTGATGGAAATGAATCTATAATGCAATTTACACCTCAACAATTTCAAGGCTTTCAAAGGTTCAATCAGTTTGTTGTATGCGTATACATCCAATCATGGAGTCTATTGTAGATGCACCAGTGAACGACATTTTACTGATACAAAGATTTCATTAATATGATGATATACAACTACGAAAAAGAGGGCTAAAGATGATTCTACATCACTCCTAGTATTTAAGTAAAGAAATTGCCACTATTTGTTTGTTTTCAAAACTTCGGAGAGCCAAGGAGAAATATATGTTAATAAAATCAGTGAAAAAAAGAATTTGTACTTAATTAAGATATTTCCTGTAAAATTTGATGACTAAAATATCTTTCATAGCTTCTTTCATACCGCACAAACAGACGACAGCTTCCTAAGCCTGCCTGTTGAGAAATGGCCAGAAACACAATCTTTTAAAGAAGCTGAAGAAATTGTTAAACATTTGCCGTGGGTTAATGATTGTGCTAAGCGAGACATAGCATTAATCGAAAGTTTTAATGATGCAACAAAAGATGAACAAAAACAGCATTTATTGCAGATAGTTGAGATCCATAGAAAGAACTTCGATTAGTGCAACTGTAAGATCTTCAAGATATGTAACAGTGATTAATTATGTTATTTATATAACGTTATGCAATATTTTCCTCTTATTATCTTGTTAAACTTGACAGGTGAATTTTGATTTAAAACGCTCTTTTTGCATCGCATTTTGCAATTTTGAATAACGTTCGTTTTTAGTCATTTTCTTCGTATTTTTACTTATATTTTCTATACTAAATATTACCGATGGAGCGCATTCTTTTAGAAACAACATATTAAATGCATGTAACTTTAAAAAAATATATTTATTTAAAAAATAATAGTTTGGTAAGTTACTGTAAAATATTATGGAATTAAAACTATTTTTTAAACTTTTTGGCGACCTTGAGGGACCTCTAAATATTTTTTTTTTCAGCTGAAAATTTACAAAAGATTCTAAGTACCTCAAAAGAAACTTTTTAAGGGGTGAGAGTTCAAACATTTAAAAATTTATTTTTTTGGGACACCCTGTAGGGATAGTAGTTTCTGCCTGGTCTACAACACCAAGATCGGGAATAACTGAACTGCGTTCAGGGGGGGGGAGGGGTTCAAATTTCAACTCCTGAAGTTTGCGCTACTTAACCACTCTCAACGATTTAGATTTTGAGCTCAAAATTTAAGCTTAAGTCTAAGCTTTTGAAAGCATTTAACGAGATACAAAAAATAACGGTAAAAAATAGTTGTTTGTTACTTCAAAGTCTAAAGCGTCCTCTATCGGCATTTTTTGAACTTTATCTTTAAAATTTATTTTCAAGAAAATACTGACATAAAGAATAGTTTTAGCGAAAACCGTAAACGAATGGACCAATTTTTCCGTTCTTTATAAACATTTGAAATTTTGGACCCTAAACTTTAATGGCGCCTATCTCCTTCGGAAGACGTTTGGGACCCTTAGTTTCCTATTTAATATTGTTTCTCTTGATGTGTACTATTACCCCTTAAAGTTTTGCCCAAGAGTTTAGATTCACCCTGTATATACCTATATTAAAAAATGCTAGTGCTGCCATCTGTTAGTGATGAAGATGAAATATAATAAAAAGAGAGAATGAAAAACATATATTGACAAAGCAAATAATATTTGAAATGTGAGGAAACTTAATGAAGTAAATAAAATTTAAATATAATAAAGATCATATGGGAAGACAAGTACAATAATTAGCAATGTATAATAAGACATTGTGTGTATTTATGTTGTAGAAATGATGTTGTGATCTGAGTAAAATGATTAAATGCATAAAATCCATTTTTTTTCTTTTAATAAAATTTTTTGTAACTTTTTTTAGCATTCGCGCCACATACCTCTTAAATGGTATTTTTATTTTATAATTTTTTGGGGGGAAATTTTGTTATTTTATGATTTTTTTTTTGTAAATTGTTTTTTAAAAAAGTTTTAATAATTTTTTCAGCAATCCACACCCACCCTCTAAAATTTGTTTTCATTTTATAATTTTTAATACATATTTAATGCCCATACTGGTAAAATTAGATGAATGTTTTAATGTTTAATCCATGTAGAAAGAAAAGCAAGGGGATAATTGTAAGACAAAGCAGTGTTATTATATACATACTACAGTGGTGGCCAAAAGTGTGGACATTTTTTGAAAGTTTCATGTTTTTCAACTTTGTGTACTTGTAGAATATATTAATTTCACTTAAATACAAACGTTTATATATCAAATTGAAGGTAATTTAATGTAGAATTTAATAATAAAAACAGTATTACAATATCTGTATTACAAAAAAAGTTATGCAACTAATAGTAAGATCTATCTTACTTACACAATCAATACTTAGTAGGATAACCCTTATTTTTTAAGACAGCGTCTTTTCATCGAGTGAACGAGTGTTTGGAGTTCATCTTTCGTAATCACATGGTGCCAAGAATAAATTATAGCTTCAATAAGTTGTCTTTTATTGGATGGACGTTTTTTCGTACAAGAATTTTCAAACGTCGCCACAAATTTTCAATTGGATTGAGATCAGGGCTGTTTCCTGGCCATGGTAATATATCTATGCCTTTATTTTGAAACCATGCTTTGCATACTTTTGCTGTGTGGCTTGGAGCTGAATCCTGCTGAAAAATAAATGGTGCGTTGTTGGGGAAGAGATCCCTGATGGAAGGTATATCAATTTTGGTTCCAGGACAGTTTCGATGTATTTTTTGGCATTCAGGATGCCATCAGTCACTTGAATTCGGCCCACACTATCTGCAGACATACATGCCCAAATCATGACATTTGTTGGGTTTTTTGTAGTTGCTTCAATGCAATCAGGATGAAGTGCTTCTCCTACTCTACGTCTCACGTATTTTCTATCATCACTACCAAAGAGCGATATTTTACTCTCATCGCTCCAGATTACTTGCTGCCATTGATTTTCTGACCATTTAATGTGTTCTTTTGTTCACGTAACTCGTTTTTCGCGTTGCTTTTGATTTAAATATGGTTTTTTTCTTGGAATTCTAGCTTGTAGTTCAAATCCTGATAACCTTCTTCTTATTGTTCTTGAACTTACTGCAATACCCGCTGCATTCATTTCTCATCTAATGGCATCTGATGAAATTGTGCTATCTTGAAGGCATAGCAGTTTAATTTTTCTATCGGCAGTAGCACTAGTGCATTTTTTTTCGGCCTGATTTGGCCTTATTTTCCACTGATTTCGTTTTTTCATAACGTAAACAGAACTTTCGTACACCAGAACAAGTCACTGAACCACAAACTTGTCTTGCAATTTCAGCATAAGAGAGGCCATTTTCTCTCAATATGACATTTCGGCTTCTTTTTGTAGAAGTCCAATTAGTTCTTCTTGTTGATGACATTGTTTAAAATTAGTTTAATTTAAAAAAAAAGACTTTAAATATTCAAAAACAGCAATACTCTATTTAATTGTACTAGTAGGCATCATTCCGCAAAATATTTCCACAACAATAACTCTTTTACCATCCAAATAACCTAAACTACAGTTACAGACATTTGATTGGTCCTCAGATCAGTGTTTGTGATTGGCTAGTACGCTTTTATTACAAAACACGTCCTTATTCAAAACTATTTGTGTTTGTTTGTTCTACTAAAATGAGCATAACTTTTTTTGTAATACAGATATTATAATACTGTTTTTATTATTAAATTTTACATTAAATTACCTTCAATTTGATACATAAACGTTTGTATTTAAGTGAAAATTAATATATTTTACAAGCACACAATGTTGAAAAACATGAAACTTTCAAAAAATGACCAAAATTTTGGCCACCACTGTATTATCTAAAGCTAATTTATATGAAAAAGTACTTTGCATATAATGGATTTTCTTAGATACCAATATCACCAATTTTGGGGATTGATTACATTTGTTGTTTTTGCAATGAAATAAAAAGACTTTCATTAGTCTATAAAAAGTAATAAAATCACGTACAATGGAATCTAGAAAAGACAGCTGCATTAAATAAATAAAAATTAAGATCATTAAATAAGCTGAACGACCTTCAAACAAAAACTGTAAAGCATGTTTACATAACTCTGAATTTGGTCTACCATTGATGAGCAAATATTTCTTACAATCTCTCTCTACATGTATATTAATGCAACTTTATTTTGACGAATACTTAATATTTTTTTGTGGTTTGGTATTATAGTTTATTATATAACTCGAGTTATAAATTCAAAAACTTCTTTTTTACTTTTCCGCCTAAACTATTAAACAATTCTGGTGAATTTTGGTATAAGCGTACATATAGTCATTTTAAAGAATGCACTCTTTCAAAAATTTTCTATCACAATTATTTATTTTTTATTATTTAAGATTTCTGGTTTCTTTTTTCTCAAAATTTATTTATTCGGAAATTATAGGTCTGTGTAGCTAAAAATGTTTGTACACGTAAATTTTATTAATATTATAAATTTTAAAAATTTTCTTGATGATATTTTCATTACTTCTGGAGTTATTAATTGAATTGACTTCTAATTTTGCTTTTAAAAAGAAATCCTTTGTTCAATTAGAACAATTCAAAACAATTCCTTTGTTTGTTGTCATTCTTAGGTCTATATCTAGGTCGTGTCTGAAGGTATAGACCCAAAACTTTTGTTGTAACCGCCTTCTTTCTGTCAATCTATGTTCTACATAAATTTTATGTCTCTGGGACCGTTATTTGTCGAATTATAAAATTATTTCTAACTTAATTTTGTGACCTCAAAAAGTTATTCCTAATTATTATGGTATTGCGGAGATGCCTTTTACTGTAAATATTTACTATTTGAACGACGTTCATTTTGATAAAAAATTATCTTGATACGCTTTCATTGCAGTTGAGCTGTTTGTAGTCTATTCTTTTATAAAATGTACATGAACAATTCTAGAATTTTTGCATAAAAATGAATGTACTGGCGTCACTTAAATTTGTACCGACTTATTTTAGAATATAGGATTATTAATTTTAATTTACTTATTTTGTAACTTTTTATCAACTATAGTTGATCTGGACGCATCAAGTGTCCGTGTTTTTTGTAAATTTGAATTTATAACTACTTTCCGTAAATCTTTGTAATTTCTCTATTTCTTTTCAATTAAAATAAATTGTTCTAGAACTTGTATATAATATAAAATGCCATTTATTATCTCAGTTGTTCTTGTAATATTGAAATTACTTAACCCCTTTACTGTAGATTTATTATTGCAGGAATCAAATAGTGCCTTTTATCCAATACACCTTGAACCTCCCCTGTCAATTATTTTTCTAACTGAATTAAACGAGGCTTTTTTTTAACCCCCCCCCCTGCCAAATTACTTCCCACTAGAACTAAACAATGCATTTATTCGATGATTCCTTAGACCATCCCTGTCATTTTTTTTCTTGTGAATTAAACAATGAATTTACTACCTAAGTCTAACCCAGTCGATATTCTACTCCATGAAGCAAACAGTGCCTTTGAATATCATTACCCCTTACCTAAAATTTCCTCTTGTGAATCAAACAATGCCTTTTATGATAACTCACATTTTGTGTTATGATAACCGCAATGCTTTTTTTAATATTCTAATCTTGATAATGTTCTCAGATTTGTAATTATCCTGACCTACCATATTTGAATGTAAATAAAAATACCCTATCATATCACTGTCTGATGCCCAGCACCAGCCTTCCATTTTCAAATATTTTTCAAGTATTTTTTAAGTAACCTCTTCTTTCTGGAGCGTGTCACTTCAGCATTATTCTTTTCCCTCCTCTTAATACTCTCTTTTTATTTTATTTTAGTTATTTATTATTTTGTCTCATGTTTGGCTATTTATTTATCCTAATTATTTCAGAGGTCCAGGCCTCTGGATTTTGCTTTTTCTATTCTGCCGGAACACTAACCAGCCTTTCTTTCAAATGATATAGGTTGATGGGCCTCAATTTCCTCCCGTCTGATACATAGAGTCAAACGTTATTGAATTGCTAACTACTTCTTCGCTGTAATCTTTTAAATATATCATTATGACTTCTGATATAGACTCAATGGACTACCATTTTTCACCAATAAAACAAATATATCAAATAAATCATCGAATAATAATTCCAGCTCACAGGCTGGGAATTCAAAGAATTTGAACACCAGCTCTGACCAAGATTGGTGTGACGAGCATTTAACTATCTCAGTTCTGGTTACAAAAGCTAAAGAGTTGCTTTCGGCAAGTGAGAAAAAAAATCTGAGATCAAATCGAATAAACAAGTTAGAATAACTAAGCTTAAAGAACTCGAATAATATCTAACAACAATTCGTCATGTTGATGCTTCTTATAAGCACAAAATTCAAATAATCGAGCACACTCTTCGAAAGAATTATCAACAGCATGTAGAAGATATGAAAACCATAGTTGACCTGATAGCTAATTTTACAAAAGTGCAAAACAATCGCAGCAAACAATGGTTGCTGAAGATGTACAATCGAATTTTGACCACATACAAAAGATGGGCCAATTTTTAGGCTCAATAACAAAAAGTACTAAAATGACATGGAAACAATAATCACAAACCTAAAACAAATTGATAAGACCATACCCGACATGGTTTTCTAACGCATCAAGTAAAAATTCTTCTCCGTCCCATCCTCAAGTAACAGCAATCAACTGCCTCAGCCTCAGTCTAAAAACATATATGATAACACCAAAAACATTATTATCGCAAAATCCCGTGGTTCCTGTCATCTCAATGAAATGGAAATTTATCACCTGATAGCTGAGCAAAAATAATACAAGAACAGCTGACTTAGTCAATAATTTATAGCAGAAAAACAGAGTTGAGATCACGCACACGGCCGAAAAAGATGAAATTCTCAAGACAGATCTCTAAGCAAATCAAAATTTGAAAGGGCTCCTTTCATTTGTGGGCAAATCTACTCCACTTCAGAAAACGATACTACTAAATGTTCCTGAAGTCTTTAACCCTGACTATATCATAGCTTCTATGTAAAAGTGTTATGATTACCAGATAGACGAATTCAAAATTTTAAGAAACCAGTTGTCCAAAACTCGAGGTTGCAAAAATTGGCCATCTCTCCTTAAAAAAAATTATTAGAAATGGCGGTCTATACATTGGATCTAAACAGTGTAGAGTTCCCTCATACACCGCCATTGTAAAATGCCAACGATGCCAACTATTTTCCCACAGTGAGAAATACTGTCCAAACGATTATTATTGTGAAAACTGCGGTCAAGAACATGCTCCCACTATTTGCACTGGAGAGCCAACCTCTATAAATTGTCATTCAAGTGAGGGGAAAACAAAACCAACCATAATGTTAACCACAAAGCTTCAGATCTCAACTGTCTCATTTATAAACAAGTTTATTTTGATGAAAGGAAAATATTGGATAAAGTATATCCACTTTTCCAAAACCTCCAAGCACCTAAATTCATGAATATTCTTCCAACGGAGTCCAATATACAACGTTCGAATCATTCACAGGGCCTCAGACACACAGGCCTCGTGACTCAGACAATCTATCTACTCTTCAAACAGGACAATCCCAAATACCAGGACCTTCGCATCGTCCTAGAATATATTTTAAATCCAAAAATGTTTCTTCAGAAGAACTAAAACATCTTAAACCCCCGAATAATCTACTGTGCTCTGGCATCCACCTTATTTTCAAGCAGGATATTCTGAATTGGAACAAACATACCCACCCACCTGTTGGAAAAAGAATGGCCAGTAGAGCCAAAACAAATAAAGCTTCGGTAGATAAAATCGCGCGCTATCTCGTGAATAATTAAAATTGTAATTCTGACTAGTGGTAATTTAAAATACACAATAATAATAGAGGTAAGTGAATGGGCTTACCTTCTATACTTCACGGCTCGGATGGTCATCTGGTCGTCCATCATCTATAATCCATGTTCAATTATGAGCTGGTATTAATCTATATATTCCTTATATTTGTAATTATGATTTATTTATTAATTGGTGAACACATATTAATTGTGTTCTTTATTCTGATGATTTGTTTTTCATTAACTGGAAGAAATAAAATTTGATTAGTTGATGTGGATTTCAATGAAGATAAAGACACCATTTTTAGAGTTTAAAACTTATAATTTAAACAACATTTTTTAGGTCGACTTATCAACCCGGTTACAGATTTAAGAGTAAGTACAAAACTGTGGCGTTAGAAACACACGTGCCACAAAATAAAAATATAAAAAAGAGTCTGTTTTTAATCAGCTAAACATTTCATGAGATCAGTCTTTCTATACAATTCAAAAAACAGTCATTAGTGTAAAAGGCTGCACACACGCTTTTCACATCTGTTCGTTAAGTGTTTTTCGCTTACTAATTGGATTCTGTTTCGTGAGTTCATCTAGATGATTAATTTTAAGACCATCTTAACCACTTCCACTACTAAAGTGTTCCTAAGAATGGCCACATCACATGCCTCATCATATTTCGCAATGGTTCCATGATCAGGAATTTCTGGGTAACAACTTTCCTCAAAGGAGGCCCTTGGCTCAGGGCGGTCAATGAAGTGAAAAAATACTTTTAATCTAGTTATCTTCTTTAATTACATATTTTTAGGATTTATTATTTTATTTTGGAATTAAATTAATTAACTTTAACATAAAACTTTAATATAATCACTTATTAAACTCAGTCTTTTAATATTTATCCAGACACTTAAATTTAATTTAAATATGGATAATCGCAATATTCAAGGTTCACAAAAATCTCAGAAACTGCTGCCATTAAACTCAGTGAAATTCTTGCAAATCAACCTCAGCTACTGCATGGCTGCTAACCCTGTAGCAAGACGGCATAAGTAGGAAAACTCCATAGATATCGGCTACAGGACGCGTGCTACGGTTGGGTAGGGATTTTGTTTGGATTTCTAACCGCCTGGAAAATATTTGCCTCCAAACAGCGAACCTACTTGATTGTTTGGAATACTAATCTGATCGTAAATCACTTTTTTACGAGTAACAACAGTATTTTTCTTTCCATAACCTCGGCGGAAGGTGAGTTCATTATCGACTCAAACTACTTTGCAACTTCTCTCTACTTCGGTAACTCAATACAGGAATGGCAGCACTTAATTATTCAAAGAAGATCCTTTTTATGTACTGGTGATTTTAATGCGCTCTCCGCTCTGGGGAAGTCCAAGGGAGGACCAAGGGAGGAGTGTCTAATTGAATTTATCGTCACCAACAACCTCTAAATTTCTAATATCCGCAACTGTAAGCATAAATTCATTAAATGAAATATATCAGGCACAATGCAGTAGTACCCGGACTAAAGTCACCCCGCATTTACGTCGTCTGGCCTGGAAAAAAATCCTTAATTAAAACGCTCTTTTATCTTTTAGGTAGCTTTCAATACAAAAAAGTATAAAGCTACCTATTGCAGCCGTTCGGAGGAAAGCAGTTCCGAAAAATTTCGATAGATTTTCACCGATCGTGACCCCCAGACCCCAAAACCACCCTCCATTCAAATGTTGATTTATATATATATATATATATATCCAGTGGCGGATCCAAGGGGGGGTCAAAGGGTCAGCTGACCCCCCTGTGATGAGAAACACCCATATTAGTGGCGCAGCCAGAACTTTTTAGCAAAAGGAATTTTTTTTGTTATTCTTATTATTTTTTTGTTATTTTACACATTTTTTACAGTTCCGAAAAATTAGTATAGAAAATCAATGTTAACCATTTCTTTCTTGGTCCTGTAAGATGTTTCTGCTCTGCTCAGGTCGTCACACGAAAGAGAGTGGGTTCGTTCTCTGGATCATTTTTACTTGGCCTTTTTCTCACTCCCAGATGGACATTCATCACCAACTTACGCTTGACATTTTGTAAAGAAATTTCCCCCTACTATAATAGCTAAGAAAAACCTATTTTCTTTAGCTCACTTTGCCTTCTTATCGGTGCAACACACCCATTCCCCCCAAAAATACCATTTGTCCATTAAAATAAGCAAGAATATGTTACAATGAATATGTTTTTTTTTATTTGGACACTGTGGACAAAAAGAAGAAAGCTCGTTTTAACAAATGTAGCAAAGTGATAAAAAAAAAAAGATTATAAATGTATTCGCTCTTAAAATGCATGGACATCCTGCAACAGTTCTTTTTGGCGAAAAGAAACAGTTCTTTCGTTTTTTTCTCCAGGAACGTGCTGTGTGTTTATTTCTGTCTGAGTACACGACCAGCCCATCACTCTAAATATGCCTAAGCGAAAATCTCAAGCATAAATTTTCCATTTCTTCAAGAAGAAAACACCAACAGCTGATATACCCACTAATAGTCAAAACGAAAAACAATATGTGAATACAAGCAAAGTATGAAATACAATGGAATCCCACCAAAAGCAAAGAATCCAACTGAACCTTTTATTGCTACAGAAATTCAACCTGATGAGTATGATATCTGAAATTTCATTGGGAAATCGGAAAAAAATGCAGATGAATTAAAGTATTGCATTGTGTCAAATACTTGGATTCCGCCGGCAAAATGTGAATTTCCGATTGTTATGCAATCAGGAAGTAAAAGGCAGTTTCAACGGTCGTGGCTTACAGAATTTTCCTGGTTGAGTTACAGTGATAAGCATGCTGGAGCTTATTGCAAAATATGTGTACTCTTTGGAGAAAAAGAAGGGGGAAAAGCAAGGAGTGTCTGCGAGGACACGCTTTTAAGGAGTACCACAAAATAGCAACAATTAACTTTACCGGCTTCATTAGGACATTTGAAAACCCAGCGGAATCGATTGACGTGAAAATCAATATTGAAATGAAAAGAAGATTTGAAGAAAATAGTTTATGTTTACTACCCATAATAAAAACGATTATATTATGTGGTAAACAAAATATTCCATTACGAGGTCACCGAGATGATGGGAACCTGACGGAAGAGGATGGCTCAGGTTCAATAGCAAATTAAGGAAACTTTCGTTCATTTATTGAGGTTTCGTATTTACGCAGGTGACACTGTTTTGGAAAATCACATAAACAACGCTCCTCGTAACGCTACTTTTATCCGTAAAACAACTCAAAATGAATTAATTGACATTTATGGGGAACTCATATTACAGAAAATACTGAACTCTGTGAAAGAAAGTCGGTTCTTTAGTATCTTAGCTGACGAAACCACCTATGCAGGTACTATCGAGCAGATGAATCTTAGCATTCGATATTGGGATATAACTACGAAGAAAATTAGGGAAGAGTTTCTAGGCTTTGTAGAAGCTAGAGGCTAAGTGGTGAGTTCCTTGCAGACCTAATTGAAGAAAATCTAAAGAAATTAGGATTAAAAATTGAAAATATGCGAGCACGAGGTTACGATGGTAAGTTCAAATATTATTGGAAAATTCAAAGCACGCATAAAAGAAAAGCAGGCACTTGCTATTTACATGCATTGCGCGTCTCATAAACTAAATCTTGCCATATCTAAAGCCTGTTCATTACGCAGTATTAGAAACGCCGTTGGTGTCACGAAAGAAGTCATTAATGCAATTAGGGAATCCGCTAAAAGAGTGAATTGGATGCGAGAAAAATAAAAGAGCATCATCCTCAAGAAACGCGATTGAAGCTCTCAAAACTATGTGAAACTCGGTGGATTGAACGGCACGACGCAATTTTACAAGTTTTATAAGTTTTGGATGCCATTGTATGCTATCTAGAATTATTAGAGGCAGAAGAATCGTCCCCTAAATCCGCATGTTTAATAGCATCAGTTCTGCGATTTGGTTTCCTTATTGCAGTGGAAATCATTTCCTCCATCTTGAGTTTAACTATTTCTTTATCTCGTAATTTGTAAAGCCCTTCGTTAGATTTGAAGCAATGCTATAATATGGTAAAGCATGTTGTCGATACTTTAAATGATTATCGAAATTCACCATCAAGTTACCCGAAAATATACAACGAAGCATCGGAAGTAGCAATTAAACATTCCATTAAAATTACTATGCCGAGAATTGTAAAAACACAGCACCACAGATCCAATACTGCAGCGTCAAGTCCTGAAGAAGATTACAAATTTAATTTATTTTTGCCGTTTATGGATTTTATCATATCAGAGTTGGTAACAAGATTTTCCACTGCTGAACATTCAGATATCGTTGCATTACATGGATTGATCCCGGCATTTGCCAATGAGGATAATGAAACTGTAATGAATGCAGCTCAAACTTACAAGAAATATATTCCAGGGACATTTTCAGAATTACGATGAGAAATAGACTTATGGCAACGGCAATGAAAAAACAAACCGGAGAGCGAACTTTCACGCAGTGTAAGTGAAATCATATTACACGCTTTAGAAATTTACCCGAATATCAAGATTCTTCTTCATATTTTATGTGTCCTTCCTGTTACAACTGTACCAGTGAACGGTCTTTCTCAACATTAAGACGGGTAAAAACTTACTTGAGGTCAAATATGAAAGAAGAAAGGTTGAACGGCTTACCAGTGCTTAACATTCATCGCGATAAGGAAGTTCACCCTGAAGAAGTATTAAATAAATTCGCAATGAAGCATCACAGGAAATTGAAACTGCAATATTTTAAAGGTAATACAGCAATCTTTTGCCATTATTTTTTTCATTGCAATAAAAAGTGTTCTCCACATCTTAAATATGAAAACGTTTAATTTTATTTAATTGAAGAATTTTAACATTTCTGCATTAACTACATATTATAGAATTAATAAATTGTATATTTATATGTTTCATACAAAATGATAACAAATTGGTTACTACAAGTTAATTTAATAATATTATTATAATTTGTAATTTATATATTAATTTAATATTAATATAATTTTTAATGGTTAATTTAATATTATTTCATGAAAATTTATTAATTACTGTGAAATATATTATATTTTGAAGTAGGTTTAAATGATACTTCGTTTTTCTTCTACTTTACTGATAATTTCATAAGTAGAAGGTACAGGGTGTTTCACAAAGGACCCCTAACTTTAAAAATCAATAACCCGGAAACGGTGATAGATAGAAGCATGAAACCAGCGGTATGTTTATTAAAAAAATCTTAAGAATCTTATACATAAATCTCAAAATTTAGTTAAAAATAGCACCGATAGATGGCGCTGAGAGCGTTAAGACTCCTTCTAAAGAGAGTTCCGAAGCATAGGAAGACTAGCCGTTGAAGATTTCGCCATTGCAATCTGACCGCTATTAGCGTATAGTAAAAATAATTCGCATCGGACACGTTGCTTGTCTGTTGAACTTTTTTGAATAGCTCACGAATTATTTTCCCATCTGGGCCTTTTGCGACTTGAAATCGCGTTTGAAAACTTCTCCTTGTGGCAGTAGGACTCTGATTTAATCGGTGGTACTCCAACACAATAAACATAACGTTCCACCACAGTATTCATCACTTTCGGAATTATTTTCACTATATGCTAATAGCAGTCAGATTTCAATGGCGAAATCTTCGACGGCTAGTCTTTCTATGCTTCTGAACTCTCTTTAGAAGGATTCTTAATGCTCTCAGCGCCATCTATCGGTGCTATTTTTAACTAAATTTTAAGATTTATGTATAAGATTCTTAGGATTTTTTTAATAAACATACCCCTGGTTTCATGTTTCTATCTATCACCGTTTCCGCGTTATTGATTTTTAAAGTTAGGGGTCCTTTGTGAAACACCCTGTTTAACGCTGGCCACTGAAACCTGACCCCCCTGTGAACATTTTCTGGATCCGCCCCTGTATATATCTGAGCTATGTCATACGATAACGCTCGTATTTATAAATCAATTTTGATGAAACTAATTGTGTGTATTAAGCTCACCAATGTCTCGACCGAGTTCGTTGGCCAGCTTGGTCCGCCATTTTGTTTCAAGATGGCGGCCACTTAAAAATTTAAAACTAAGATAATATACAAAAAAGTTAAAAATTCAAATTTATTTTTTAATTACGTGTTAGGCCTTGATACGAGGATTCCAGAGCATTTTTTGGTTTACCTCTATCTTAAAAAATGGCTGAGATAGAGCAGTTTGAAATTCTAGGGTGGCTGACATTTTGAAATAAAACAGCACATTAACGCGATTACTCGCAAATTATTTTCTTTCATTGTTGTAATAATTTTTTCCAATCATACGCATAAAACTATATATTCATTTCCGTTAGCGCCAAATTCTCGCCAAACTTGGCGACCAAAATAAGTCTTCATAAATTAATCCAATTTGGCTATTGCTCAATAATTTGGCGAATTTCTTATTCAAATTCAGTATTAACGAATCTTTTGTAACCGTTTCTTTGCATTTTAACTTGCTGTTTTCGTGTAACATTAGCTAAAATTTTAAAACGAAGATATAGGAAAGCTACCTTTTCCTCCCGGTACAGACCGGAAGGACTTTTTTGAATACTTTTGGTTCTACGAAAGGAAAATTTCCCGCGACAGTCACATGATAGTGAAAGAAAAATGAAAAAAAGTAATTGGCAAACCTAAAACTACTACATGTGTCTAGGCGCCTTTAAGACTAAACATTTTAAGAAAAAAGCGAATTTTATCATCTTTTGTTTATTATATCACGTTGAAATGGGCGAGAGAGAGAGACAGCGAAATATTAAAATGAATATGTTTTGTTTTATTTATTTTATTTGCAGAAGCATGAAAAAATTGATAATGAAAGAAAAAGACATGAAAGAAAAAGCTAAATTACTTTTAGTATTCGATGAAATCCTTATAGATGGGATGAAAAGAAATAAAAACTACTGATTTTTTCCTAAAAAAAAAATAGAATTTTAGATTTTAAATCTTCATAAGAAGACTTAAATAATATAATTTGTGGCAGCAATTAATTTTAAATACCTTGTATTAACATATACAAAATCTTATCATTAGGAGGACGGAGAATGCGCAAAGTCTCAGCGCAGAAAAATTATTTTGTATGCACAAAACACGTCAGTCAAAATTCACCTACCCTTTGTTCATGCAGTACGACGTGATGGTGGTATTCTGACGATAGCGTATAAAAGAAAAAACTAGTGATTCAACATCTGAAGAAAAACGAAAACGGAAGAGATTTACATTGGTAGCAAAACATGAAATTATCAAGTTTTATACATGAGGAATGAAGACACATGAAATTGCTTCTAAGATTAATTTAGCCCGTACGACTGTAGGACCAATTATTATCAAAGATAAAGAATGAATATTTGCCGAGGTGAAGAAGGCTCGCCAATGAATACGGTGATGATTCGCAATCAACACGGCTTGGTTTTTGAAATGGAATTCTTGCTGATAATATGGTGTGAGAATCAGGTGATGATCAAAAATTGTCCTATCGACCATCATACATTATATAATGAAGCAAATTTAATTTTTGAAAAACAGAAACAAAAAACAAATGAAACAAAGAATCTTTCTTCGCTAGTAATGAGTGGTTTCATCGATTCAAACAACTGTGTAATTTCTATAGCATTCCAACATCTGGAGAGGCAGCAAGTGCTTATACGGAAACAACCTTTTCATAGTAAACATATAAAGAAGATAGAACAGAAGGGATGTTGCCCTAAGACTGTTTTCAATGATGAAGAAACAGGGCTTTTTTGGAAAAAAAAATGCCAAAACAAACGTTCATTGCACGGGATGAGAAAATGTTTCCTGGATTTAAAGTGTCGAAGGATAGATTAGTCCTACTTCTTGGAAATTGTTCAATTCTAATTTTAAGCGATAGTCTTTCCAGCCTGCAGGCAATCTATGCCTTTAGATCAACAAATCCTCTTGTTATTGAGATTAAATCACTTCTCAAAAATCTTCTCTGTAAAACCTATTTAGGACACGTTTGAGCCGATAAGGGTATCCTGGGCAATGAAACAGCGGATATGTTAGCAAAAGAGGCAATGATCATCAATTGATTTATCATTTCCAGTACCGCAATTACACAACATAAGACATCTTCGTGCTTATTTTATGAAGCAGTGGCAGGATTACTGGAACTACTCGCTCGGATAAGGATAGACAGACATACCTGGGATCTGGTCTCAGTGGTATTCCTTGATCTTCTCCTGCTCACTCCTTCTACTATAGCTTCCTTATCGGTCACAGAGGTGCCAAGCTCTCACCAATCTTCCGTAATATGTGGGTTAATTTTACCCAGGTTTAATACGTTTCGCACCAGAATTTTTTTAAAGAAATGACATTAAATATGTTTCATGTAGAAATCGGAAAATAACTAAATAAAGATTCATCAGATAATTGTTCTGGTTCGAAAAGTTATTAAACTGGGTCAAATTAATAAACATATTACGGAAGATTAGTGAGAGCTTGGCACCTCTGCAGTCGTGATCCTTTGGAACCTACCTCTTTAAGTTCAAAAAGCCACTTCTCCTCTTTGTGAGTGCAGTGATGTTGCTCTTGCCACTCATCACTTCTATAATGGTCCTTTAACAGCTCGCTGGCATATTCGCCGTCCTCTTATTCTTCCAGACAGTTGGCTGAGTAATATTTCATTGAGTGGGTTTTTGTGCTCAAAGCATAAAACATCTTTAAATTTCTATGAGACCTTTTATATCTTAATCCATCACTGAGCATGGGACTCGGGTTCCCTCTTATTCCCTGCCCATTGTCGGGTCCCAGCTTTGTATTCTCCGGCAGTGACATTATTTTGTAATATTGTCTTTTTGCAAATTTTGTTTTCGTTATATTCATGTATTATTCATTTATTTATTGTTCACCACCCCAGCTTTTGTTGTGCTTACCGGCGGGCTCAGTTTCGGCTGAATTTTGAATTTTCTTTAGACCTAAATAAAGGGGAGCGGGGAGGGGGGATCTATGCTCTACATACTTGGTTTCCTAGTCTGAGCAGTCCCTCGCGGACAGTAAAACTCCAAAACTTTTGATTAAATGACCTGAAATTTGGTATCTGGGAATAACTTTCAACAGTTGAAGGGCATAAACAACACTTGAGGTCTGCACGGGCTCATGAATTTTGTCTTTCGTTACACTTGTCCTAGGCCTTACTTTTTACTGCAGACTCAGCACCAGATGACACTGAACTTTGTTTTTTTTTCTCTCAGGAACGACGCGTTCGGTGTCTGATGAAAGATAATTGGCCCGAGTACGTGTTGGGAGACATTTCTTTTTCGTAAAATATATTATGACTTTGTATATTTGTTTAATACAATCTTTATAAATTTAAATTCGTTTAATAAATTACAGAAAAATACGTTTTAAATTTTACGATTTTTTTAAAAATAAATCTTTAAAATTTATTTTTTTGACCATATCTTCTTTCATTCTAAATTACATTATAATTTTTTTTTGAATGAGTACTTAATTGTCGAAGATGTACTTATTGATGTACTTGATTGTGTAAGTGATTATTTTTACATAAATATGCATGCAGTAATCTTTTACGAGAATTTTAGATGTAGGATAACATTGTTAAGAAATATTTGTATGTCTTACAGAACTTCAATCGGGATGAGCTGGGCAAGGGGCGAACTTTTAGCTCATAACAGGCCTGGCCGTGCTGAAAAAGCTTTTGAGTGGTCCCCGGGCTGAAATTTTAACTTTTATATCAGGCCGGGCTAATAAAACTTTGGTACGAGTCGGGAATGGAAATTTTGCCCCTTGAAGACCTTTGTGTTAAGAAATTACAACAAACGTTTAATATATCTTTTACAATTAAATATTTCGAATATACATTGTTGTAGAGCATAGTGCTGTAGAATTGTGTTTATCGATGAATTTATCGAATTTTCTTTTAATTTCTTCTCCCCCCACCCCCGTTTTTCATAGGGAAATATGAGGAATTCAAAGATAATGAGCAAGTGTTGAATTACTTAAAGATTCAACAGTAAAGCCATGCTACACGATATCATGAGATAAAAAGTGTTTAAAAAATTATCGAAGCGAAATTCGTTATAATTTTTCACGATTTTCACATAAAATCATTTTAACCCTTTGATTGTGCGGCAATATTTTTGCATATCTGTTTAAAACTTCATAAAATAATAGTTATACAAAGTATTAGTATATGTAAATTGGCGATTGAATAACTTACATATTTATTTATTTATCTTACATAATAGTGAAAATCAATATAATGTTCAAAATTGTCTTACATCATCATTTTATTTCATCAATCATACGACGGGCCAAACTAGTACAATTGAACTAGTAGAAGTACTAAAGTAGTACAGTGATTTCTACAAATTAGCGTTCAGTTAACCCGTTAGTGTGGGTTTCTAAGGTTTGCCATTTTTGCGTCAGCAGTAACCGAAGTCTGTATTAAATGATGGAAACTTTTAACCCTTTCCTTCTGTGAATGATTTGAACTCTTCCACAGGGTCGCAGTACAGAGACATACTGTTATATAAATGTGATCTAGACGTTTGTGCTTTAACACCTGTTTTTATAAATCCTGATGAAGGCTGGGTTCGCAGACGAAAGTGCTCGATTTTAATGTTTTAAAATTTAAAATCTAATTAAAGTTTTAATCATCTTTTAAGTAATGTGAATCCCGTGTTTTTGTGTGCACTTTTTATTTTAAGTTCACTGTACATCTTGGTTTTTTTTATTTTAAGTAAAGACTAGTATGTCGTAGCCATCACAAAACTATCTTCTATATCATTTTAACACATTAATTAAATGGCAAAGTTACACATCAACAATTATATAGTTTAGTGCATTTGTTTAAATTTAACACGGGGTTACAGCTATCAATGAATAGTAAAAAAAAGAATAACACAATAACGTCTCCTGCTGGGTAATAAAATTTAAAATTATATTAAGATATACAGGTTGAGCAAAAAGTTCTTTCTCTGATTATAAGTATTTATTCTGTGAAAACTACTATAATTAGACAGATGGTTGTCTGTATTCATTATAAGTACTGTTATAAAGTTTTTAATAAGACCACATAGTTCAGGAAGCTTCAACATGTGCACTCTTAATAGCTCGGAGAATGTCAAAGCGGTATTCTACTTCTCGCCAAGTGTTCGCGTCAACCATGGATTATTTATCATCAAGCTGGAGCACACCTCACTGGGGTGCCATACTCGTAATTTGTGAGTTCCTAGACGAATAAATTCCGGACCGGTGGATTGAAAAGAGGGATGAACCAACACCATGGCCTCCACGCTCTACTGACATTATTCCAATTACTTTCTTTTGGGACTATATCAAGGGCAGAATCACTGTCACACAAGTTGCCGATGTTGAAGAACTGAAGTCTAAGATAAAAGATGCTGTCTGTAATGTTACAGAACACTTGGCGAGAACTACAATACCATGTTGACATTCTCCGAGTTACTAAAAAGACACACGTCGAAATTTCCTTAAGAGGCCTCGCATGCGTCATCATCAGTCATGCGAAAAATGCGCAAGCTAATGTTAAGTCTATGGAAAGGTTCTTGGCAGATTTCTCGTTCGCATTTTAATATTTTTAAATGATATTTTTTGCATAGGATAGCTGAGGTCGATCTCTAACGTTGTTAGTTTTCACTTTTTGATTTTGGTTACAGTGTTTTATAAGCGGACATTTTTAATTTTGGAACCGGTTGGAATAGGTTCTGAATGTGAAAGTACCCTTATATAAAAAAACTGGAACCAAAATCGAAAAAGTAAAAACTAACAACGTTTGAGATCGACCTCAGCTATCCTATGCAAAAAACATTATTTAAAAATATTAAAATGCGAACGAAAAATCTGCCAAGAACCTTCCCATAGACATAACATTAGCTTGAGCGTTTCTTCGCGTGACTAGCGTAGGCTCTTAAGTATGCTGTCGTATTCAAAACTGTATAACAGTACTTACAATGTATCCAAACAACCATATATCTAATTATAACAGTTTTCGCTAAATAAATATTTATATTACGGGCAAGACTTTGTGCCCACCCTGTATATTTTTAATTATATAACATTTTGTGCATTCTAAGCAATGGAAACTGAGATACAATTGTAATGTTCATCTCACAAAGCATAGCATAGAAGTGACTCCTGCTGAGTGATTAAAGTTAATATCGAATCAACATAGTTTTTTTATAAGCCTCTTACATATTCATTTGGTGAAATTCCATCTCTTAGATGCCAAGATATAGTTATCAAAGAAATCGTGAAAAACGTAGCAATGCAGTGCCACCTGTTATGCAATATACACCTAAAACAAATCAGCATCCATTTATGACAACATCTAGCTGAATATGAAGTTTAATCAAATTCTACTCCATAGATGACGAGATATAGCTATCTCAGACATCGTGACAAGCACAGCACAACAGCGTCCACTTATGAGCAATATACGCTAAAACTTAATCCACACCAATTTATGACAAGGTATAAATGAATGTGAGGTCTGGTGAAATTACAACCCATAGATGTCGAGTTATAGAGATCATAAAAAAACGTGAATAACACAGCATAGCAGCGCCGCCTGATGTGCACTAAAACCTAATCAGCACCAGAACCAATTTATGTCAAGTTCTAAGTGAATATGATGAATTTCCATGCATTAGTTCTTGAGATAGAGTGGTCAGTATATTTGTGTTACACAGACAGACAAACAGATCACTTTTTGCAAAAATAGTGAAATCGTCGCATTCAGGACATCTTAAATCGAGCAAATCTATCGTAAGACGGAAGTTGAAAATTTTTCCAATGATTCCAATTGATTCCAATTTTTCTTGTTCTGTATATATATATATATATAAAGACATTGGATGAATGAAATTGTCGTTGTACATTTATTTATCGCATTTTACATTATTTTGCCATCAAGTATAATTTACTATTTATTAATTGCAATTATTAAAAAAGTCCATTATGGAAAAAATATTGAGAGGCTTCGTAAAAAATAAATAAATGAGTTTTAATAATGAATAATATCAAATTCAGACTCATTTCTCTTGATATGGGTTATAAATGTCATCAAGGGCTATTTCATTGCTTGAAAGAAATTTATACTAAGATATTACGGGGTTAAACATCGCCTTAAGCTGAATAATCTGTTTAACATGCAAGAAAACCCGTTTAAGAATTGATGTATCTTGTTTCATTGAAACAGCTATAGATCGTATCACTGAATACCTTTGACATTACTGCGATCATTTCTTGCGTTTGGGAAAAAAGGAGTCAAGTAAAACTTCATCATTCAAGAACGAAACATCAACCATGATAGTCTTTTGTTCAATATTTTATCAAAATGTTGAAATATTTTTACAGAAAAATTAACTTGTATGACTTTTTACAAACATAGGAACATATAGTATACTCTTTCTCACTATTTTGTAACGCTATTTGCTGAACAGAATTTTGTTAAACAATAGAGCCCACTAACAGGAATACTCATTTAGAAAAACTAAATTATTGGAGACAGATTATCTGGACATCACATTGTGATATATGAAACAAGAATTAAAAATCATGCGTTAAGCATAGATGACGAAACACTTTCCAACACATTCTGAATACTGTAACAAAACTTAAAAATTTAATAAGGTGAAACATGATGCCTATGTAAATAATTTAGAAAACACATAACACATTTGAAAACCCAATTAGATTTCATCAATTACCACCTACTCGGAAAAATATCCGAATTCTTTTGTGCAGCCATGTATATGATTTATAGATTTGTATGTATACACTACATAGTATGCTAAAATTTAATTTAGTTAAGAAAGGTATAGGCCAATTGAAAATTCATCTTCAGCAATTTCCGTCAATAAACGGAAATGCACTCGAGATCTTTTGTCCAGACCTGTATATCATATATAAAAATCATACACACCAAAATTTATGAAAATATTTAAATTTAAAAACGCTTACCACAACTGAAAACAACTGAACAGCAATTATTGTTTCTAGACCGAATTCTTTTGTGAGCCCCTTTAAATGGCCGATGAATGCTATGCACATCATATTCAACAGTAAACATCTTGTAGTTCATTTCAGTGATATATTTTTCGATATCGATTTCGGTATATTTGAAGTAGTGTCACATCATTAAAGTACACCTCAAACGATTTTTCCTCATAGACTGTCATATAACTGAATTATTTTGAGTGGCCATGAAAACGAACTATAAAAACAACACACCTCATTTTAAATAACCCAACATGACATAATAAACCTCAATAACATATATCAATCGGATGGCATATGCGAGTTAGAGCACGGATAGACGACAGACAACCAGACAGACAAACCGAATTCATAAACACTTTTCAACTATGTTGGAAAGTGTTAAAAAATAAAAGAAAACGAAAGAAAATTCACGCATCAAGCATAGATTATGAAGCATTTCCCAACACTATCAGAATACTGATTCAAAAATTAAAATTTTTATAAAATGAAATAGAATTCTCCAAATACAATTTAGAAAATATAGAACACAGATTAAGTTCACCTTTTGCAATTACGTTAGGTTCTGTAGATTAAGAGTCTTCAATCCATTACACCAGGATTTTCCGTTCAGTTTCACTTTTCCATTTTCAACATTCGGAGATATCATTTCGCGTTTTAAAAGATTTCCAGAGGTTGACTGGTGGGACATTTTTTTCGTTTTCAATGTGTTAAAAATGTTAAATCCTATAAAAACGGAGTTCGTTTGGAAAAACAGACCGGGGCGTGCGTAAAACGCCCGGGTCTGACGAAATGTGAGTTCGATTTGAGCAATAAATATATCTCCCAGAACCACTGATGGTACTCCTATGGTACAGAGGGTGTTTACACATGTAGGGAACGATTTTGATGTTAAATTAAAAACAACGAGAAACAACAGAGGGAAAAATATGGTAACATGTAATAACGTGATAACTGAAATATTGGCTGCTATGAAAACATACACTGCCGCGTATGCGCAGTAGCGTATTACTGCTTATTTTACTGTTTAAAGCTGTTATCTTTCACGGTATAATATTGGCAACTGGGATGCCAGTAATTTTTGCTGTGTATGAGAAAGATGAAAATTTAAAAAAATCTATTCATGTTCATACATTAACGGAGTTATTGACTAAAACTACAGAATGTGATGCGGATTATTATGTACTACGTATTTCAAATCCCAGGGCGAAATTCGGAAGTAGATTTTCTGACTTTTTCCAGAATGAAATTTTCATGAGAATTTATCTCTTCACCATTCTCAGTTAATATCGAGAGTATTCCACCTAACTTACAGTTGGAGTTTGCATATTTACAGTGTGATTCTTCTGTAAAATATAAGCGTTTTGAAACTTCTTCATTAATTGATTTTTATTCAAAGTATTATATGTTCAATGATAAGTATCCTGAGATATATCAACATGCATTATTTATGTCTTTCATTGTTGGAAGCACTTTATATGGGAGCAGCTGTTCAGCCAAATAAAGAATAGAACGTCAAAATCAGGCACACGCCTAACACATAACCTTTGGGAAGATACATTGCGGATTACCACTACTGTAATACATCTAGATATTGAAAATTTAGTCAAGCAAAAACAAAGTCAAATGTCTCATTAAGATTTTAATATACATCATTTCGCCCGTAAGTGAGTATTATATTTTCAGTCGTTTTTATAATATAGTTTTATACTAAATGGGATGTTGTGATCATTTTATTTTGTAAAACAAAATGTAAAATAATATATTGATTTAACACTCTTTCAACGGATTCAGATTTGATTAAAGAAAAATAAGAAATTGTATAATTTAAAAATCGGAACCACATCATTGAAAATTAATTAAGGTCCTGGGGCGAGTGGTTGTAATTCCAGTTTTATTGTTTTTAACACTTTTCAACGTAGTTAAAAAGTGTTTATGAATCCTGTTTGTCTGGCCATCTGTCTGTCTGTCTGTCCGTCTGTTCGTGCTCTAACTCCGGAGAAAAATACTCGGATTGTCGTGAAATTTTTATATGTTATTGATGTTTACTACAGAATGGTAGCTGTTGAAAATGAAGTGAGTACAATTTATAGTTCGTTTAGAGGGACACACAAAAGGATTCCGTTGCATCACGGTCTATGGGGAAAAATCGTTTGTGGGGCATTTTAATGACGTTAAGATAATTCAAACATAATAATATTGAAATACATTACTGAGGTTTACTACAGCATGTTTTCTGTGGAGTAGTATAGAATAAGTAGCATTTATAGTTCGTTTACAGGGACGCACAAGAAAATTCCTTTATATTATGATCTATAAAGTATTTGCGTTGGATTTTAATGATGTTATGATAGTTCAATCATAATGAAATTGATATGGATCCGTAAGATATACTACAACATGTTTTCAATAGATTATAGAGGTCATAACATTTATCGTTCTTTTACAGAGACTCTCAAAAATATTCGGCTACATGACGGACTACGATTGATATGGATGTTGACACTGAGTGTGCATTTTCAGCTATGGTATGTATTTTTAAACTTAGCTAGTTTTTAGTTAGTTTAGCTAGTTACGTGTACATGATGTATATAAATTCTATAGATCACATACAGAGATGTACGAAAGAATTCACAAACATTACCGTATATGGGTAGCAATTGCAAATGATGAATTTTTACAGCTTTATGTATTTTTTTTTTAAATTTAGATATAATATTTCATTGCATGAAAAAAATGACGCTTATTAACAATATTCTGTTAATGTTCGGAGTATTTCATAATTTATGCCGGATGCGGGATTTTTCTTTCATTTTTCTATTTCAAGTATGTTTGTGTGACCGCAGAAATTTTTTTTTCGCCTTTGAAATCACCTCATATTTCTTTATTCTATCCTAATTAATAGCCCTCCTCATAAATGTTTTTATTCGATTTAAGATTTAAAAAAATATTATGCAGATAACGTATGAATATAAGGAATTTTTTTTATTATTATTAATTTAACCAAAACCATAGTTTTCTGCTGCAAGTTTTTAAAAATGCACTTAATTAGCAATATCAATTGGATGTGTTGTCTACAGTTTAATTTTAAATTCGTCTAAAAATTATGGGATATACTTAAAAGATCAATTTTATTTCATCAGAAAGTTATTGTTTAACCGACCAAATTTATCTGATTACTTCAGTTTAATACTAATTGAATGAAATTAATTTTATCTCAAACATACATTGATGAAATCTCAAACAGTTCTGCATTTAGCCCCTCAGAGGGCTGACTATGTTTTTAGGTGCTTCTAACAAGACTAAAAGATGTTTTTATAACTTTGAATGTAATTTAGGCATCAAAAGAATTTTTGGAAATAGAAGACCCACCCTGTGTATGCATATTACTAAGTGTCTGTTTAGAAAATAACTATTATAACTTTTTCTAAATACTTTATTAAGCTGAAATCAACTCTTCAGCATCATGCAATATTGAACAAACAATACAATTGAAAGTCCCAAATGCACTTTACGATAAGGTATGTTGCACTCTTCTAAAGTCAATAGTACGTTCCAGGAAAATAAATATTCATAAATAAATAATAATAATTCGTAAATAAGATTGATTTCCTCTAGCAGAATCTATTTCGCAGACTATTTAGCATACTATATTTTAAACTTTGCAATACAGATAAAATTCAGTTTCAATGAATGTTAAAATGATACCAATGAAACTTTTTGCATACTTTCTTGCATATAAATTAATCAAACTCGTAAAATATTTAAGGCCATTCCCAAAACTGATCAATATGGGTGCATTGCACCCGGATTCAGTGTTTAAAGAGGATACCATGGGGGACTGAAATATCTTTTTAAGAACGTTAGCTACCCAAATAGTTCACTATTTAGGAACCGCGTGAAGACCCTATTTAGCTCCTCACGTAGTTTCCTATATTTCTTAGGGGCTTGCAAAAATCACTAAACAATCTTTTCATAAATTTTGTAAATAGTTTAGAGCTCCCAAAATGTTTTTCTCCCATGCCCCTATTAAAGAGTAGACCGCTACTTGGTCTATCAATGAATGTCTCTTTAAGATCTATTTTGGTATAACTTTTATCAAGTACTTTGTCTCTATTAAGCCGCAATCAACTCTTCAGAATTATGTAGGTATTGAGCAAACAACACAATTGTTCGAACGTCCCAAATGCACTTTAAGATAAGATAGCCTGCACTCTCCTAAAGTCAATAGAACATACTAGGTAAATAAATATTCATATAATCAAATACCCATACAAACCGAGATCGCAAAGCTCATAATCTTTTATAAAAAATAATCACACAAAAAACCACTTCAACTTCTTTTTCACGCAAAAAATCTACTTAAAAGACAAAAACAAAATAATGAATATAATAAAGTAAGATATTGCGCAACAGGTACTTTTCCGTAATATTAAAATGTATTATCATTTGAATGCGGACAAAGTCCAAAGGTTTCATCCCTTTTAGATCGTCAATTGCTGAGATGCGAATTTTTATGCTTCGCTGACACAGATGTCAAAAGAATAATTGCTTCTTTTTGAAAGAGAAAAAACAATAAATGCTCTCCTGAAGAGCAGTTTCCACTTTGAACAGCTTTTTTGAAATCCGGATATTGTGTTACGGGATTAAATTGCCCTGTTAAGGTAGTGTTATAAGGAAATTGTCCTCGTTGTTATGCAATAATACACTGTGAAATGTATTTGGTTCCTACTGTTTCGCGTGCTGTTGTACAAATGCATTTGTTATGAATGCTGAACCTCACGGAGATTGTTATTCAAAACGCATCTGTCTCAACAACATGAGAGTAAAATTGTCCTTGACAGGGATAGATTTAGCATTCTAGATTTAGAGAATTTTGTAAAATACATTCCAGATTGAATTTCCGATGAGATCAGTTTAGTAAATGTTTAGCTAAAGATTTATTAGATTAAGATAAACCTCATAGTATAGTTCGCTCACGATAACTTGACCGATGACCTTGAAAGAAATAGCGGTGCCGCAGGTAAACAAAGCTGCCAACAGGCAAAAACGGTGTCGGAAATGTAATATTTAATTAAAACTAGATTACTTTAGTTGCTTGTAGTAATTGTAACCTTTATTAATGAATAAATTCCTCTACATTTGCATCATTTGTCGCCCAACTACACTTCCGCGCATGCGCAATAGCGTATTACTGCTTATTTTACTGTTGATTTTACGGTGTAATACTAGCAGCTGGGATGCCAGTATTATACCGTAAAATCAACAATTTTGTTTTTGCAGTGAACTTATCGTGAGCGAATTATAGCATCACCAGACTATCAAAAAGAATACTAAAAAATTAACAATTTCAAGTAAAAATTAACAGCTAAGCATGAAAAAATTATCTTTCTAGATGTGTATGAAATGAAACATACAAAAAGTTTACAATAATTAGTCTTGTAAGTTTTGTGTGTGTGAAAGCGATATCCCGAAAAAATATAACTTTTCAAATGAAATTTTACAATTCTTAGCATAAAATTAGACTTCGTTTTACTGAGAGTTTGTAAACAGACAAGGTCCCATGGTCCGAGATTAATTTTTTTACGCTGTATATATAGACATTCTTGAAAGGGGCATATAATATAAAAAGAAGTATATAATTACTAAAATTTTTTCTTTTTAGTTTTTAAATTTGTTTGAAGCTGGGATTTTATTTCATGGAATTCAATTGTATCTTTTATTTTGAAAGCGACGTCCGTAAAACTTTTCGTGTTTGATGTTATAATTTTAGAGTTCTCAGTATCAAATACATAAGTTTTAATGGTCATACTTAGTTATGCGTACGTAGATCACATATATATATATTAATAATAATAATAAAAACGAGCTCTTTGGAAATTTGAATTTTATGTCAAGGGGTTAAATTATTTTGTTTACGTAGTGTAATAGGAAAATTGACTTCGTTGTTATATAGTCAGTGTTGAATTCAGAAAGAGGGATTTCTTATACTCTGGGGGGAATTTCCACTTCTGCAACATTAAAAAACTTAAAATTCCACACCTTCCGCAGAGGTGGACATTTCTATGCTATGGAGGGGGGGGGGGGAGATTCCCCCCAGGCCATCCTCTGAATTTATCACTGTATGCAATAAAACAACGAGAAGTGTAGTTAGTTCGTGCTGTTTGGCATGTTGTTGTATAAATGCGTTTGTTATGATTTATGAATGCTGAATATCACGAAAATTGTTATTCAAAACGGGTTGTCTTAACAAAATGACAGTAAAATTGTCCTTGACAGGGCAATTTATTCTTGGTTTAGAGGATTGCTTAAAATACAATCTGAAAAATGATTTTTTGTACACATCTTTATTTTAATTTTTAACAAAATGAAGCTAGCGAGTTAAATTTAAGGAATCATAATGTATTATTTTAATGTATTTTTATAACATCATTACTAAAACGAAACACAACAATTAAATTTTAACATTTTAAAAGATAAAAGTTAAAAAATGATGCAAAAAGATATTTGTACACTTTTTTAGGGGAAATTATTTACAAAAAATTAATTGTAATAAAAACGGTTAATATTTCGATTATAGTCCTTTGGTTGTAATTCTTTCAAGGTGCTATGGCATAGTTTGCATTACTTTTTTTTGTGATTCTGTGTCTATCGTTTCAAAAGCTTTCACGAGAGATTCTTTAAATTTATTTTTACTAGTGTATATTTTATTTTCGTTAATGCCTAACAGTTTACATTGTGGTTTTCTGGATTGAGCTTTGTAGATTGTAATACAGTTCCAAGTCGGCTTGGAGAATTGTAAAGTAATTGCGTCTTTGTAACCACAGCAGGAAGTCGAAAGTTTTCTCTAGGCTTAATAATTTATGGCGCTACAGATCAATGTATCCTAAAGCTGTGGTTGTAGTATTAAGTTAGTTTATTTTGTTTTTCATATTTAAACCAGTACAGAATGTAGTGCTTGAAAAAAATTTAAACATTCATTTGATTTCGTAAATAAACATATTTTAGCCAAGCACATAAAATATACCATTATCTGAGAATGAATATCATCTGCTTTAATAAGGAGTATGACATTCAACTGCTTCGGTGCTGGTCACTAAAATTCTTTTTTGTGATAAACAAAGTGAAAATATATTTTCCAAAACATAATTTTGTTTTTCTTAAATCCTAATTTTGAGGTTTTCAATTTGAATATATAATCTTTATTATATTTTTTATATTTCAGTTCTTAATTAAAAAAAAAATGATACCAACAAAGTTTAACTGAAAAAGTTTATAAAAGTTTCTTAAAAATTTATAATCCCACTCTCCTAAAAAAGTGGTCATTGAGATTAGGGCACATATAATAAGTTAAAAAAATAGGATTTTGAAATCTATTACCAAGCTATTACGGAATGTTGGAAGTTGAAACTTATTAAAGGAAAGTAACTGTTTTTCCCATTTGTACCTAATGAATTAATTTAAAAAATATATATTTTTTACCGATACATATTCGCCAAAAGTTAAAGTTTTGAGTAGAAAAGGGGAATAAATTCATTCATTCACTTTGAATTTCGCTTTATCCAACCATTTAATTCACAAGGGTGCCTTAACAAAGCTTTGGATAATACCACGGGGAGTCAAAAAGTTCACAGAATTTCGCTGCAACTCTTTAATAAAACAATATAATTAATTTATTTGTTTACACACAACGTCTTCTCCTCGACCAAAGAAATCACATCATGTCAAATCCAAAACAAAAGTGATGCTCATTGCGTTTATGACAACGAAGGTGTGGTGTACTATGAATTTGTACCAGCTGGACAAACTGTTAATAATCCTTTGTACGTGCAAGTTTTGAAAAGATTGAGGGAGGCAATCCGAAGAAAATGTCATGCCAAATGGTAAGGAGGATGGTCACAGCATCACGACAATGCTACCTCCCGCACATCGATTGTTGTACAGACATGGATCGCAGAAAAGAACATTCCACTCCTCCACCAGTCTCCCTACTCACCTGATTTAACACCATAGGATTTCTGGCTCTTCCCTAAGATCGAAATGGTCCTTAAAGAAAACCGTTTTGACACCGTGTAATGGCAGGAGCGGTAGAGCATGTGTGTGTGATCAGACGGAGCCTACTTTGAAGGTGATTAAGTAAATGTGTACCTCTATTGATGTAATAAAGAGTTACAACGAAATTCCGGGAACTTTTGACTGCCCCTCGTAGTACACAACAACTCGTTATAGTACCTGCTAGAAAAAATCTGGAGTGACAATTTATAGAATACCGTATATAACGATAAATTTCTGACGCAATGGAAAAAGCTGTTTTCGAGCCCGTCATCTTATGTTTTGAAGATGGAGACGCTATCTCTGAGCCACTGAGGTTTGATTACACGGCAGTCGCATTTATCACTTATTCTCTGTCACATTTCTTTGGTAATTTAATTTATAGTGAATTGAAAATTGTGCAAAAATGGTTTAAATACTAAATTTGTTGGTAAATTTCTACGAATATCTATGCATTCTTGCGACAGTGATTTATAAAATACAGGGTGTTTCACAAAGGACCCCTAGCTTTAAAAATCAATAACCCGGAAGCGGTGATAGGGAGAAACATGAAACCAGTAGTACGTTTATTAAAAAAATCGTAAGAATCTAATACATAAATCTCAAAATTTAGTTAAAAATAGCGCCGGTAGATGGCGCTGTGATAAATATGCGTATCAAAAGGGATTCAAAAGGTGCACCTTTTACACAACAGAGTTATCGCAAACGAAGAATGAAATTGTCATTGACTCTCTGCTGTATGTCACCGGTCTGTTTGTTGAAATTTTTTGAAAAGCTCACGAATTGTTTTCCCATCTGGGCCTTTTGCGACTTGAAATCCCGTTTGAAAACTTCTACTTGTGGCGGATTCTTTAACGGCTAGTCTTTCTATGCTTCTGAACTCTCTGTAGAAGGATTCTTAACGCTCTCAGCGCCATCTGTCGGTACTATTTTTAACTAAATTTTGAGATTTATATATAAGATTCTTACGATTTTTTTTATTAAACATACCACTGGTTTCATGTTTCTATCTATCACCGTTTACGGGTTATTGATTTTTAAAGTTAGGAGTCCTTTGTGAAACACCCTGTATATTCCCAATTTGAGTTCAATAGAAAATGAAGTTTAGACACAATAGTGTCCACTCACATACATACATTGTAAAAAACACCAGAAACGGTCTCTCGGTACTTGGAAACGGTGAAACACACCAACATACACACATACATGCAGAACTGCTGTAAAAAACAAAGCAAAAGTGGATTTAGGGTACCTCAAAACGTGAAGATGTAACCAAAACTTCACAGTCGATCTTTTATCATGATTACAATACTTTCTTTATTACATGTTTGAAAAATAAAAGTAAAAATTTTCCGTGTATTTTAAACTGAATACAACAGTGCATGTTAAATTTTAAAATAGGTACAACCAAATCTTCATCAATTTCGGTTATTTTGAATAAGATATTTATTGCAGGAGAGTTGTGTATGTGTAATTACTCCATCTTTTTTTGGCATAATCTGTGAATTAATTTAAAGTTACGTTACGATCTCTGAGCGCTTGACTTTTCATTCTTATCTGTTTCACAATAAACAAAGAATGCGTTTTTTCTTCATTTAAAGATGATTTAATGTGTTTTTGTTAAAAGCTATTTACTTATTATATAACACGATTAACATGTATCTGAACAATTACTTTCTACTTCGCGTTCATGATTTTTTTTTTTTTGTTTTTGAAAACACAAAAGAAGTTTGTCCGATTTGTCTTGTTATGATGCTAAATAAGTCACGTCACGCTAAAAATATCATGCAAAACATTTATTTTCCCTTTACCGGCAAATCAGTTGCATATACATCAAAAGGATCGTCAAATGATACGGCAAATAATTCGTCAGTTCGTCAAACTATTTTGTCTACTACTGGAGGTATGAAATATACAATAATAACATTATTTTTAATTTTTTTAATTTAAAAAAATTGATTTTTTATAGTAATTCTGTTGGTCATTTATTATTTAATATTCACAATTTTTTCATACAGAATTACCAGTTTATTGTAATGGTATATATTTTTAAATTTTAAATTTATAATTATTTTTTATAGTAATTTATATGGTCATTTACTATTTACTATTCATAATTTTAGCATACAAAATTGTCAGTTTATTGTAATGCTACTTACAGCCAATTCATTTAGGACTTGGAGAGTGACGTTTACTTTACCTATGTACAACCCCTGGGAGAAATAATGCAACACTCTTTGCTATTTAATCATCAAATTGTCGCAAATAAATGCAAGAGATACTGTTCGATTGGAAATTGTGTCTGTTTTTCGAATATGAATGCAATTGTTGAAATAGATGTTGTCTACATATTAAAAAGGGTAGAATATTGAATTTTCAAATGGTAACCTCTTTTTGACACCGTAAAGCGATAACTCTTGATAGAAATATCCGTTTAGCGTCAAATTTTGTTTATAGGTTCATTGTGATAAGGCGCTTCCCTGATTAGTTTTGGTGGTTCATTGGTTAAGTATAAAGAGGGGAACAGGGGGCTAATCCACCCCTTAATTTAGATAAATGGTTTTTTCATGCAGAATTATCCGATTTGCTTCAAATTTTGTATATAGGTTCATTGTGATAAGGCGCTTCCCTGATTAGTTTTGGGGGTTCATTGGTTAAGTATAAAGGGGGGTAACGGGGATAACCCCCCCCTCTTAATTTATTGTCGATTTCTTTATTTTTCGAAAGGTGTTATTCTTTGAAATAAGAGTATAATATACAATTAGTGTGAATAGCCTGTGAGCTCAATGCCATCAGTTTAACTGGGCACTTTTCTTTTTATTTCTAATTTTATTGTGAACGATCTGCGAATAAACGCGGGTGAAACATTTTTTGTCACGAATTATACATTTGTGATTTAAAGGCAGAAAAAGAAAAAAAAAAATATTGCGTTTAAGTTTAACAAATGTGTGTGTAATAGCTAAATATTTATATTTAATAGATTTTCACAATAGCTATAATTCAAGGTTTAATTACGGAAGTAAATCAGTAAAAAAAAAAAAAAAACACAAATTGAACTTTATAAATTGTCAACAATTGTTATTAAATTAAAATAGTCAATCATTATCCATTAGCTTAAATAAATTAAATTAGTTGTAATAGCAATTACAAATTAATATTAAGTTAGTTTATAATTGCCAGTTATGCTTCAAACTAATTATTAAGTGATTAATATCCTTGAATATATTTTATAATCCACTTAACATTTACCATTCTATTTGAATCAAATATCCATCTGTGAGGGTTTTACACAGGGCCTCACAAAGGCAGGGGCACGTAGGGCAGCTGCCCTTCTACGTCTGAGTTTTACGTCTGAGCGAAAACCCTGCGTACGCCTCCCAAAGGCGTACGCAGGGTTTTCGCCAAAAGGGGACGAAATTATGAAAATTGGCCGAAAATGACCAAAATTCTTATTTTGTTTCAAAGATTTAGGAGAGGCGGGCTTGTCCCCAGTCACCTCTGCTTCTGTACTGCATTCCCCTCCCCCCTCCCCCCTCCCCCCTCCCCCCTCCCCAAAGGCACCAACTATATCATCATAACGCTAATGATTAAAACTAATGGATTCCCCAAATGTATGCTGATGCAATACAAAGATTAAATTTTATACTGCAGTAGAAAATGTTATGATATTATGACAAATGCCCAAGAATGGCAGAAATACCTGTATTTACACTTCAGGGGTTTACACTAGCCTTTATATTTCTACAAAAAATAAAAGTGTATTCTATCATTTCTTAAAGTTGTGACCAACCTTTTTGTGATTAGAATATACCCTGTGTACAGTTGTGAAAAGTACTTGGTGCGAAATTTATGTATACATACAGCAGGTATGAAGTTTTGTACTGGTCATTTCAGCATAATTAACGAAAAATTTCTATGGATACATAAATAGAAGGGGGTCCCCCACAGAATGATGCT
Organism: Maratus michaelseni; assembly: GCA_963931845.1. NCBI lineage: Eukaryota > Metazoa > Arthropoda > Arachnida > Araneae > Salticidae > Maratus > Maratus michaelseni. Next base: position 270,051,716 of record OZ007593.1, read on the forward strand.
TGCCCCATGGATCTAGATAGTCTAAGTCCGGCCCTGGTTTTCTAAATAGTACACTTAATTAATATTAAGAATGTATTTGTTGTTTGTTCACTTGACAAATATTATGCAATTTCATCATTAAAAACATTGCACCAAGCATTGAAACATCTTCCTCTACAGCATTCTTTTTAAATGTTCCTTTTCCATTAACTTGAAAACCAAATTTTACGAGCATTCTGACCTGATTCATTTTATTTCAATCCTATAAATAATAATAATTATAATAATTACATTCCCTCTTCCTTTCAATTAATGTTGTAACAGAACGCGAAATATTTCTTCCTTGACAGATGAATCTCGTTTGTTATTCAATGGCTTATTTCAAATAGACTTTACTACAGTGCGAAAAAAGGATCTCCGTTTTTTTTATACTCTTTTATTTAATATAATTGGATTTTTGTATGCAAAGATGGAATTTTGTAATAGAATCATGTCACTTCCTGATATGCCAGAATTATATATATATATATATAAATAATGTACTCAGGTGTGTTTTTGATGGCAATTATACCTATTTAATATTTTTAGAACTTAATAAATAAATTTTAAGGCATTTTTCGCCGCGGGTGCTAAATCGCCTTATTCTTTACGTTTACAACTATATACGAAGTACAAAAATAATGAAGTTAGTTATGCGTCAAACATCTCTCGCCAAAATAGGTTAACTTTCTGTGAAACTGCAACAACATAATATTTTGAGCACTAAAAAGTAGAAAATGTAAAAGTGTGTAATATATTTTTTGATTTCCACAATAGGGGTCTTGGTATTTTGTTTTATAAAAGCTTGGCGCAATTCGGACTTCAGAAAGATATAAACAGCTATTTCATAACTGTTTATATAATTAGAAAGCTGTTTATATCAATCATAAAAGTTCTTTAGGAAACAAACTTAACCTCCTGACCGCCGAGCAAAAGGCCAAAATTGTGATGTTGTTTTCTCTGTAATTTATTTAAAATGCTAAAATATAAGAGTTTTTAAACTTGATATATAAAACTTAATTACGTATATGAGTATAATCTTTGAGAATATTAATTCTTACTCGATGTTTTAAAACTGCATTATATTTGTAGAATTATATTAACAATTATTTAAACAATGCTTCTATTGCAGTGAAACCTACAGCATAGATATATCAGTTCGCGGCGGTGAGAAGGTTAAGGAACTTTTATGCTTGTTACTTACCCATCATACGTAGTATAGGGTAAGTCTTGTAATCGTTTTGAAAATCGAAAAATTTTTTTGACGTATTTACACGTTTCAGACACTGGAGATTCCGAAAAACATATTTTTAGAAAAAAAATTTTGCCGTCCGTCTGTGTGTCTGTGTGTCTGTGTGTCTGTGTGTCTGTGTGTCTGTAAACGCTCTATCTCCCGAAAAAAATTAGATAGAGACTTGGAATTTGGTATGTACTTAGTATGTAATACTGGAAAGATGCCTATTTCATTTCAATAACCTCGATTAACCGAAACTATTTTTTTCGGACTCTCGAAATATTCGTTCTGATAAAAGGTATACAAAAATTTTCGAAATTGTTTATTTTAAGAAATGAATATAAAAGACAATAAAAAACATAAATTTTGCATAAAGCATGAAGTCGATCGGAGAATTAGTTGCCGAGATATTTGGAATCCTATTTTCCACACTCTTCGATTTTTCATGACCCTGTATTTCATCCAAATTTCACTTCAAAGATATATTTGAATTGGAAATTTGACGCTTAATCAGATGCAATAAACTGCTAGTTAATAGGATTATTATTTTTGGAGTTATAAGGAGGTTTCTTTCGAGCAATTCAGTAATCGAGCCCTTAAAGTTTATGACGTCATCAAGCCACGATTTTATTTGAATTGCAATGCATTTTATAAGTAGTTTACACATTTTTATTTTAATATTTTACATTATGCATATTAATGATGGGTAAGTATTACGGTGGCCCCCAACGACTAGTTTATATATGTATTTATATAGGGGGAGAGTAGGGTAAAACTGGGTACTTTGTTTTCTCGCTGATTGGTGCTGCCCGGTGGACAGCACCCGTCTTAACTACATCCCTTAGCGTCCCCTAGCAGTATGCCATTAGCTTTTGAAGTGAGTTATTCTGTGTCCGTGCAGTACTATTTGAAAGAAATTCACCACAAAAGTTAAATTTTTTGCAGTATTTTCTACTTTTCAAATACATCCAGCCTGACAGATCTATTTAGGTAGGTAAACCACTGGTTATTTACCCATCATACTTACTATAGGATAAGTCTTGTAATCGTTTTAAAAATCGAAAAAATTTTTTTTGACGGATTTACATGTTTCAGATATTGGAGATTCCGAAAAACATATTTTTAGAAAAAAAATGCGTCCGTCTGTCAGTGTGTGTGTCTGTAAACGCTCTATCTTCCGAACAAATTGAGACAGAGACTTGTAATTTGGCACGTACTTAGTATGTAATAATGAGAAGAAGCTTATTGAATTTCAGTAACCTCGATTATCCGGAACTATTTTTTTCGGACTCTCGAAATATTCGTTCTGATACAAGGTATATAAAAATTTTCGAAATTGTTTATTTTAAGGAGTGAATATAAAAGATAATAAAAAAAACATAAATTTTGCATAAAAAATGAAGTCGATCGGGTAATGAGTTGCCGAGATATTTGTAATCCTATTTTCCACACTCTTCGATATTTCACGACCCTGTATTTGATTCAAATTTCAATTCAAAGATATATTTTAATTGGAAATGAGACGCTTAATCCGATGCCGTAAACTATTAGTTAATATGACGATCATTTTTGAAGTTATAAGGATGTTTCTTTTACGCAATTCAATAATAGAGCATTTGAAGTTTATGACGTCATCAAGCCAGGATTTTAATCGAATTGCAATGCATTTTATAAATAGTTTACACGTGTTTTATTTTCATATTTTATATTATGCATATCCATGATGGGTAAGTATTAAGGTGGCCCCCAACGACTAGTTTTCTGTAGCTTTCACAAGACAATTTGACGCGAAGTAGAAGTGTGTAGTGTATGTCCAGCTATCCAGGAGAAGGGCCATGATGATTTTTGGTCGTCCTTTGGGGTAAAACCATAAAATGGATTGTTTCTTCACTCAACAGTTCTTAAAGGATAAATACAATGTTCAGTGTGCAAAGAGTGGACACATGAGCAGTGCAGTGGATACAAGAAATAAAAGCTTAGAAAGCCATTACATGTGTCAACATTAAATATTGCTTGAAAATCTGAAAAAAAAAAGTTACTGACCTCACTAACTGTATCTATCTTTTAAAATTAGATTAAAAATTCATTACAATAAAGCTTTTCGTTACTGGAAGCGTAAAAATATAATTTCTTATTCTTACTCACTCCGTTTTATCCTACCACCAAAATTTGGAACTGTTTAAGATCGTCCCAGAACACCCCTTTTTTCAAGTAGAGAAGAATTTTCCTGTGGCAAAAAGTGTGGTTTTTCAATAGCCCAAATGTCCCCAAACACTTTCGTCGGGTGTTCCGATTTTTCCGCCCTTCTAGACATTTGTCAACAAAGGAAAACCGTTAGGTACCCGCTTTTACCCTACTTCCCCCTATATATATATATATATATATATATATAAACATTTTATTTATAAATTTATATATTATTATTTTTTTTATATACAATTCACTTCTGGTTGTACATAAAAATAGATAAATGGCTTCTTTATAAATTGTATAAATATTGAAAAAATTGCTCGTGTATATGAAAAATTGAATATATTGCCATAAAATATGTTGTTAGATTTCTTTTTCTCGCCAAGGACCCTATACTGGAAAGGTACCAATTTTTTAATACTCTTTGTTAAATAGTTTAATATTGAATTATTGTGATTATACGATTAGAAAACAATTCAGAAATCCCGAATAGATAGTTTAAATAATGTGTTTTTTTCTTTCCTAGTGGCATATTTAAAAAAGAAATAGAGCAAAAATTATAATTTATTTGACGAATTCATTAGTTTGAGCTTTCTACCAAGAGTAAATCAAAGCGGTAAATTTTTCATAATCGTGAACCAAGCCAAATTAACGTATTGTAACGGAATAACTTTTGAACAACAGGAATTGCAGATATGATGTTAGGCGTGGTTTTAGGTTAAATATAGAATGCTTATAAAAGAGTTGTTTTATTAATAATAGTTTTTGTAAACTTTTATTCTTATACTTAATTGTGTGTATGCTTTGACATCAACTCACTACAATTTGCCACGGAGCAGTTCTATTTGTTAACACTTTGATAACGTAGTCGAATAAGTTCATGGCTTCAGTTTGTCTGCCAGTCTCGCCGGCTTTAATTTTCAAAAGTTGATTACATAGTCATGAAATTTAGATATACTAGTGCAGAGATTATTAACCTGTGTTTCAAGGAGTCCTAAGGTCGCCGTGGCCGTCATTTTAATCAATGTCACGCCCGCAACAATTCACATTCGCTATATGTCCCACCTGTGACGTAAATTAACTACTTACTACTATCTATACTTACTAAACTATTTTTAAATCAAAAGTTGGTTCAATTGGCTCAGTTGTTCTCCTGTGCGAGAAATATAAATAACCCTTTTTTGTTGCGAGTGTAACAAAAATTAAGAGAAATTAAATACACTTATTTTTCAAAGCGAAGCGCAGTTTCGTCTATATATTTTGGTATTGCTGATAAGGAGTGACCTTGAATGACCCAGATATGTACATTCGGTCTTTTCTGCTTGCGCTGCATAATTCTTGCTTGTGTTATGGTAGGATTTTTTTCAGTACAGTGTTAACCCTTTCGGTACGGGTGATGCATACATGCATCGTCAAAAGTTGTATGTGGAATATGTTTTTGGCACCACTAATAAATAACTGTAATATTTGTCTTTTTTAATTAGAGTATTTGTTGGTATTTTACAAGTACAGGGAACTGTTTAAAAAAAAGTGGTACCAACCAAATAAAATTCCTGTAAGACATGCCGTCGCGAAAGGGTTAATAATGGCGAACGAAAAAGTTCATTTTCGCCATATTATGCTCTTTAATTTCAAGAAAGATAAAAGTGCTGGTCAGACTGCCCTTTATATTTGTGCTGTATTTGGACAAAGTGCTGTTTCGGATGACAGAATTCGAAAGTGGTTCGAGAAGTTAAAGTGCGGAAATTTCCGTTTCGAAGATGATGCCCGCTCTGGACGATCATCATCTGTGAAAGAAGGACTTCTTGAAACAAGTTATCGCTGAAGATACACATTAGACAGTTCAGGAGATGTCACACAGACTAAATATTCCAAAAAATACAGTATATGATCACTTGATAGCTTCTTTTGTAAGAGGTCCTCATTTACAGATGATGGTCGTTCAGAGCGGGCATCATCTTCGAAACGGAAATTTCCGCACTTAAACTTCTCGAACCACCTTCGTACTGTGTCATCTGAAACAGCATTTCGTCCATACACACAAATCACAAATTTTACTAGAAGTCTGACTAGCATTTTTACATTTCTTGAAATAAAAGAGCATAATATGACGAAAACGAACTTTTTGGTTCTCCAATCTAATCACTGCACTGAATCAAAAATTATGCCGCAACACAAACGAGAATTATGCAACGCAAGCAGAAAAGACCGAATGTACATATCCAGTTCATTCAAGGTCACTAGTTATCACTAGTAGCAAAATAATAGGACGAAATCGTGCTGCGCTTTTTGAAAATCCGCAGAGCTTTCCGGATGACCCAATATAAAATCTGCAACTGTTCTAAACCTTGAAATTTCGTTGACTTCGAAGGAATATTTTTCGTTCATATATTATAAGATTCCTAATTAAAATAAACATTTTAATAAAAACATTTGATATATTTGAATGCAAAATAGTATAAGTTGCACTTTAAAGAGTTAATCCTAATAATTAGAGATATTTTTGAAGTATTTTAACTTTTCCATCCGTTGTCCACTTTTCCGTGGATTGAGCGATCAGTTGATTGTGTACCAGATTAAGAAACTTTACCCAAGCACAAGATAGCAACACCCCTTGTTGAATGAAAAAAGTCAAAATTGAATTAGTATTTATGTATGACAAGGTCTAACAAAATATGCAGTTTGATAAAATTCCGTGCATTAGTTCTTTAAATATAGCTACCGCGGAAATCGTGAAAAACACAGTATAGCAGCGCTCCTGTTTGGAGGTATATACGTAACCTTATTAAACATCAATATATGTTAAGGTCTAACAGAATATGAAGATTGAAAAAATTCCGCGCATTAGATATTAAGTTATCATAAAAATCGTGAAAAATGCCGCACAGCAGCGCCGTCTGTTGGGCCAAATCTAATCAGCACTAATTTATGTCAAGATCTAACTGAACCTGAACTTTGATTAAATTTTGTGCATTAGTTCTTGAGATAAAGCGGCCACAAAATTTCTGCCACACACAGAGTAACACACACACAGGCAGATAGACATTTTCCGAAAATAGTCAAATCGTTTTCAAAACACCTCTAAAACACGTAAATCCATTAAAAAAAATAGAAGTTGCAAATTTTGTGATTACAAGACTTTTTTTATCATGGAAGAAAATAAATGCAAGAAAAAAAATAGCACAAATAAATAGAATTAAATATAATGGCTATACAGAGAATGACGAGCACATGTGCTCACTGATTTGTTGCTTCTGTTGCTTATAATTTTTCATTTCACAGTAATGCATAGCAATTGAGTAAAGGAAATAAAACAAAGCACATTCATTTCAAATATTATAAGTTACTTTATTTACCGAATTCCAAAGTTGAAAGAAAGCTTAGATGAATAAGGAAATAACAATATCCATTATACAAAATATTTTATAAGAAACAAATACCACTGTTTTGCGGTGAATCGATCCTTTTTCTATCTCAAAGGAAAAAAAATGCCAATTATTTTTTGCTTGTTTGGCAGGCTGGCATTTCCTCGACTCGAGGTAATAATCAATTACACCTCAATTCAACCGTAACTAATGTCATTTGTATTCAACTATTATGAAAAGTACTACTTCCATTTTTGTAGAGGCATAGAAAACTAACTTGGCGTCCTTATATATAAAAAGTGTCCATAAATTATTGTCTAGTTTTCTTTACCTCATAATTTTTTATTTAAGAGCATGAGGAAAAATATTATTACATATTCGTAAAGCACAACTCAAAAAGTTTTCTTAATAACACAAAGTTACATATGCGTGTAAAGCTGCAACTCAAAACGTTATTAATTAAATAACGATTATAATCAAATAATAATTAATATTAAAATTTTATCAAATTATCAAAAAGTTATTAATAAATTATGAGCACAAAGTTACATAGATAGGTATACTTAATTCATTAGTAACTTTTTGATAAATTTGAAATTTTAATTATTATTTGATTAATAACGTTTTGAGTTGAACTTTACGGATATGTAATAAAATTTTATCAAATTTATCAAAAAGTCATTAATGAATTATGAGCACAAAGTTAGATAGATGGATAGATATTACGTAGTTCATTATTAACTTTTTGATAAATTTGATAAAACTTTATAATATTAATTACTATTTGGTTATTATAATCGTTACTTGATTAATAACGCTTTGAGTTGCAACTTTACGCATACGTAACTTTGTGTTGTTAAAAAAACCTTTCTCAGTTGAACTTTACGAATACGTAACTTTGTTTGTGTTATTTAAAAAACTTTTTGAGTTGTACTTTACGTATATGTAATAAAGATTTATCAAATTTATCAAAAAGTCATTAATGAATTATGAGCACAAAGTTAGATAGATGGATAGATATACGTAATCCATTATTAACTTTTTGATAAATTTGATAAAACTTTAATATTAATTACTATTTGATTATTATAATCGTTACTTGATTAATAACGCTTTGAGTTACAACTTTACGCATACGTAACTTTGTGTTATTAAAAAAAAAACTTTCTGAGTTGAACTTTACGAATACGTAATAATATTTTTCGCCATGTTCTTAATCCTCTGGACCGCCGAGTAGAAGGGCAAAATTCTAAAGTTGTTTTCTCTGTAGTTTATTATAAAGTTAAGAAACAACGACAATAATTTATGGGCACCTTGTATATTAATGTTAAAGAATAAGAAAGTGAATTTAAATGGTATTTATAATGTTTATTAAATTCCCCATTTTAAAAATAGAATAGAATTTAACCCTTTATGCCCGATGTTTTTTTAAAACATCATTAGAAACTTGTTATAAAATTCTTTTAACACATCGACTGGCAGTGTTATAACTTAAGATGAATTCTAGATATAATCTTTTATCATGTACTAAAAGCATTATTCGTTGTGCAAAGCAAAAGAATTTTTACAGTTATTTAACTTAATTTCTTTTAAATTAATTTGGTTTTATTTAACTTAATTTGGTTTTATTTAACTTAATTTGGTTTTTGGAAACTGTAGAAAAAAAGACAAATGTTCCTTAACATAGGAAAAATATAATATAACCACGAACGAAAATTTATAATAACTTCTTCTGTGTTATCCACGATTCTGAAAAGCGTTCTTTATCTTTAGAAACTTCAGAAACCAATATATTTTCCATATTTAATAAAACATTTAAAAAAAAACAAATTTTCTTTTGTTATCACTGATTTTCGGAAGCGTTTCCCAGTAGATTTTAGTCAGTTTTTTCAAATCGGAATATAGGTTTTTTGGATGCTATTCATTCTCAAGTAAACATTTGCATGATCAACAAACATGATTTACGGACTAACAGGATAAATAAACAAACAGCATTAACATTAACATTAAAATGAAAATTATTTTGTTACATGTGCATGTACAAGGATTTACAAATTTGGTAAAATTTGGTAGTCAGTAAAAAGTTCTAGTCGCCAGTAAAAACATTTATCCACCCCCCTCCCCGCCGTCATTGATATTCAAAAAGTTTACGAAAAGTTTTTTATGAATTAATTGAGAAAAAAATAATAACAAGCATATTTTAGAATTATTAGTTACATAGTTTAGAATAATACTCAAACTTTATATAAACCAAGTTTCGTATTGAAAGTTATCAAAATTATATATCACTGGGAAAAAAGAAATAAAATAAAAATAAACTCTGTAAAGGTTGAATTAACGGCATGTTCTGGAAATGCTTATTGCCGAATGCTTCAAATGACCGGGTAGCTGAGTGCTCCAAAAAAAAAAAAAAAAAACCTATGTCTGATAATGTGCATTTTTTCGCACTGTATGCAATTTTAGATGCCACAAAGGTTGGATTTACACTACTTCTTACTGTTTTATTGAAACCTAGCCCCCTCTCCCACAGATTCTAATTACCTGATATGCTAGCTGGCTAGAGCGGAAAAGAATGGCGTTTTCTATGCATGAGATGAAAAATGCCTTTAAAACGTGGTTTTTCCATTAAAAATATGAGATTAAAGGAATATCACTACTTGCCGTGCACTATTAGATGTGGGGTAGTGGAAAAATGCCGTTTGTGCTCATTTTTAGTTAAATTTTTTCTAAAAAAAAAAATAGTTATTCTCAAACAAACAAACAAAAAACCCACCACATGCAGTCGGTCGCCAGATTAAAAAAAACTTGGTCGTCGGTACCGACCTGGTGACCGCATTTGTCAAGCCCTGTGCATGTATAAATTCAATTACGCAGGTAAAATGCTTAATTGAAAATTGATGGCATCCAAAAAACCGACAATTCGGTTTGAGAAAACTGATTAATACACTATTAAAACGACCCGGAAATATTTTCGAAAATCAGTGAAAAAATAAACATTATTTTTATAAGTGCGTCTTTAAACCTCGCGATTTCTGAGGTTACAAAAGATAAAGAACGTTTTTCGTAGTAACTCGGAAGAGGTTATTGTATATTTTCTTTTGTGGTCACATTATATTTTCGCAGATTAAGAAACATTCGTCTTTTTTTAACAGTGTATGTAAAGATGGAATTTTGATATCGATGTTTAACTAACTTCTTGATATTACAAAATTATAAAAAAAAAAAAAAAAAAGTACAAAGGTGTGTTTCTGATGACAATGCAACATTTTTAAAACTTAATTATAAATTAATATACTAATTTTAATGTATTTTTCCGATAACCCACCACTGGCGATAAATCTCGAAATAGTATTTATGATTAGAACTGTATACGAGTTACAACAACAAAGGATTTTATGATGCGCCAAACCATGCTCGCCAAAAAACGCCAAATGGCTCTGAAACTACATCAACGCAATAATTTAAATACTAAAAAGTAGAAAATTAAATAATAAAAAAGAGTGTAATAATCTAAAAACAAACTTTTATAAATTAACAGTTTAATATTAGTTAAATTATAATTATACGTTGAGAAAACAATTTACAAATCCCTTATAGGTAGTATAAAGGATGCTTTTTTCTTTCCTGCTGGCATGTATTAAAAAAGAACACAAGTTATATATTTTTTAATAAATTCCCTAGCTCGCACTTTTTACCAAGCGTAAAAAAAAGTTGTGAATTTTCCATAATCGGGTTCGGTGGCCACGCCAAATTAATGTATTGTAACTTTTTTCTTTTTTTTTTTTTAAAGAAAAATCAAGAAATTATGCGTGATTTCTAAAATGGACATTAAATGCTTATATAAGAGGGTATTTAAGAAAAAAAATACTTTTACTTTTATTCTTATTAAATGGATATTTTCTTTTCAAATTATAACCGTTTCTTAATGTTGAAAGGCATGGAGCGGAAAGTTTCATTTCTGAAAAATTTCTACACTAGAAAAAAAAAAAAAAAAAAAAAAAAAAAAAATTGTTGATTTTATTGTATAATACTGACACCCCAGCTGCCAGTATTATACCTTAAAATTAACAGTAATAAACAGTAAAATAAAAAAAAGAAAACTGCCCCGTTAAACTGAGGGCATTGAGCTCACAGGCTATTCACACTCTTATCTCAAAGAATTTGAAAAAAAAAATTGAAATAAGCCCCTCGAAAATGAAAGAAATCGACAATATATTAAGGGGTGACCATCCCCCCGTTCCCCCCTTTATAATTAGCCAATGAACCTCAAAACTAATAAGGGAAGCGTGTTCTTACAATGAACATATATATAAAATTTGAAACCAATCGGATAATTCTGCATGAAAAACCCATTTATCTAAATTAAGGGGGGCGGATTAGTCCTCCCCCGTTACTCCCTTTATATTTAACCAATAAACCCCCAAAACTAATCAGGAAAGCGCCTTATCACAATGAACATAGGGTACAAAATTTGAAGAAAATCGGATAATTCTGCATGAAAAACGCATTTATCTAAACTAAAAAGGGGGGTTAGACCCCCTTTATACTTAACCAATGAACCCCCAAAACTAATCAGGGAAGCGCCTTGTCAAAATGAAACTATAAACAAATTTTGAGGCAAAACGGTTATTTCTATCAAGAGTTATGGCGTTACGTACATACGTACATACATACGAACATACAGAACCGGCGGGCACATTAGCTCTTAGGCTTTGATAGCTAATAAGCAGTAATGCGCTGCCGCGCATAACTTTTTTTTTTGCAGTGCATATTTTTATTGAAGTCTAATATATAAACATGTATTGTAACGAAATTTTTTTTGAAAAAATTATAAATTGTAAAAAATTATAAATGAAGAAATTATGCGTGATTTACAAGATGGACATTAAATGCTTATAAAAGAGGGTATTAAAAAAATACTTGCACTGTTATGCTTATTAATTGGATAATTTCTTTTCAAATAATAACCATTTCTTGATGTTGAAAAACATGGAGCGGAAAGTTTCACTTCTGAAAAAATTTTATATTTTTATTGAAGGCCATGATGTATTATAACGGATTTTTTTTTTTTTTTTTTTTTTTGAAAAATCATGAATTACAATAAAAAAAAAATATGCGCGATTTTTAAGATGAACACTAAATGCTTATAAAAAAGAGGCATTTAAGCCAAAAAGCTATTTTTACTTTTACACTTATTAAATGGATAACTTATTTTCCAAATATAACCGTTTTTTTATGTCGAAAAACATGGAGTGAAAAGTTTCATTTCTGAAAAAAATCTTTATTTGTATTGTAAGGATATTATATTTACATATTTCTAAACTCTATAGAATATTAAAAACGACATTTTAAACAAAAGCTTTAGATAGAGATCTAAATATTATACAAAACCCTTATAAATACTGATTCAGTTTATTGATTTTTATAGGCAATATCTTTCAAAAATGTATTTAATGATGGCAACAACTCAGGAAAAATATTTTGGAAGGTGAAATGTTCATTAATTCATAACCTACCTATACTAATATAATAAAGAGAAAACTCCTGCCTGACTGACTGACTCATGAACGCAAAACGGAAATGTCTAAAGTCAGAATCACGAAATTTGGACAGTAGATTGCTGTTATGACCTATGCAAGCAATAAGAAGGATTTTTTGAAATTAAACCCCCAAGGGGGTCAAATGGGGGGGGGGGGGGTCAAGAGTTTTACGTCATTTCGCCATATCTCAGCAGCAGTTTTAGGTAGGAGCTTGAAATTGAGCCTAACAACTCTACTAAAAGTATATAGTTAAACGCACATTTCATTGATTTTAGAAATTCAACCCCAATAAGGGGATTGAAATTTTTAAGTTATTTCACCATATAACAGCTACAGTTTTAGGTAGAAGCATAAAATATGATATAACCAATCTGCTAAAAAAAATAGTTAAAAACGGATTCCAGCTATTTTAAAACTATTTTAGTGATTTTGTCGCCAACATCGGCTATGAATCCGATTATGGAATATTAGACGAATAAAACAACTATTGCTGATTTTTTATTAGATATTTTGCGTAAGACCTTTTTCCAAGGAATTTTTTTTTCTTTTTAAATTTTATAATATATATAGACGCCATTCGAAATAGAGTTTCGCTAAATGCTACCCCATTCGGTTGATTTTTTTTTTTTTTACTTTCTTCTATCTTTACAAGAAGAAAGTATTGGATTCATGAAAATTTTCGACTTCCGGTTTTCGACGGATTTATACGTTTTAGAAGGTCCTGAACACGATTTGACTATTTTTAGAAAATGTCTGTCTGTGACTCTGTCTGTGACTCTGTCTGTATGTGACAAAAATTTTGTGGGCTCAAGAACTATCTCAAGAACTAATGCTCGGAATTTAATAAAACTTTAGATTCCGTTAGTCCCTGATATAAATTGGTGCTGATTAGCTTTTGGTAAAAATCGCCCGGCAGGTGGCGCTGATAAGCAGCATTTTTTGCGATTTCCGCAATAGCTCTATCTCAAGAACTAATGCTCGGAATTTAATAAAACTTTAGATTCAGTTAGACCCTGATATAAGTTGGTGCTGATTAGTTTTTGGTAAAATTCGCCCGGCAGGTGGCGCTGCTATGCAGCCTTTTTGCGAATTTAAAATAGCTCTATCTCAAGGACTAATGCTCGGAATTTAATAAAACTTTATATTCAGTTAGTCTCTGATATAAATTGGTGCTGATTAGTTTTTGGTAAAAATCGCCCAGCAGGTGCCGCTGCTATGCAGTATTTTGTAGGATTTACACGATTTTAGCGATAGTCCTATCTCAAGAAATATTGCATGAAATTTATTAAAACTTGAGTTTCAGTTAGACCTTGATATAAATTGGTGCTGATTCTTTTTAGTGTATGCGGAACCTGTGTGAGATAGAAGAAAGTTTTGGGGTTGACACATCCGACTAGTTTTAGTATTGTCAGGGAAATCGTATATTTGCGTTACATGCACCAAAGAAAATGCACATTCTCGTTCATAAAGCCGAGGTTTTTTTTTTTTTTTTTTTTTTTTTTTTTCTATGATTGTGTCAACTTCCATTTTTTAAAAATTGTCTTTCAACGATTTATGTGCGGGAATGTACAGAGCTCCGTTATTGCGATCGCCATATTATTGCATTTTTTAAAAATTTTATCTCTAAGACTCTCATGGTTAACATGGCCAAAAACGGAAAGTTCTGCTAGTTTGGAATAAAAAGGGTTAAATTAATTTAGCTTTTAAATAAACATATTTTTAATTAATTTACTTATTTATAATAACTTATATGTCTATATTTTATTTTTAAATCAAATTAGCTCTCAATTAATAATTAAGTACTCTTTGTGACTTCTGTTTAAAATATTACTCAGGTAATAATATGCTCATGAGACGTATGCATTTTCGGAATAGACACTGGTTACTGCATATAGCGATATGCATTTCCCCTTCCATCTTTACATGAAGTGTTTCTCCGAGATGGCCATATCAATCATGAAAATCAATCAGAAATGATATTATGAACTAGATATATGAAAGTTATATAGAACTAGATCTTTCCTCTATGTATAATGGGCAAAGAATGCAATTATAGTTTCGCTTTCGAGAACAATTACTTATCGACTGTTTTCATGGGCGAATGGGCGTTTTCATGGACATTTGTCAATTTGTCGCGCACAGTTCATCGCGGAACAATTCATCGTGCACAATTCATCGCAGCATCAATTCGTCGCGGCGACAACTCATCGCAGCGTCAATTTGTCGCAGCGCAATTCGTCGTGGTGTCAATTCGTCGCAAAGAAAATGTTTTTGAAGGCTATGATCATAAAATAAAAATAATTTAGTAAACTTATTTATTAATAATTTGTTTTTTAGATATAATCGCATGTAAGTTGCTAGTTATAATTCTCTATGTCTAAAAAACTAATTATCATTAAACATCTTTACTAAATTGTCTTTATTTTATCATAATAGCCTTCAAAAACATTTTCGTTGCGACGAATTGACGGCGCGACGAATTGACGCTGCGATGAGTTGTCGCCGCGACGAATTGACTCTGCGATGAATTGTGCACGATGAATTGTTCCGCGATGAATTGTTCCGCGATGAATTGTGCGCGACGACGCAGATCTGTTTTCATGCGGTGATTACTACCAGAGAGTGGTTAATCCGACAAGGAAAAGTAGACTCTGGTTTCCCCTTGTCGGGTTAATTACTATCTTCTACTAAATCTCTTGATGAAAACAGGCAATAGTTAATTGCTTTCGAAACTGCAGTTGTGTTCTGTACTCATTATATGGAGCATGGTTCTATATATTTGAAAAAAGAAATTTCACATTTTCATACAATGAAATCGATCAAAGTCCGTCCTGTCGCCGAATTCTTTTGTGCGTCTCTATAAACGAACTATATATGATATTTATTCTATAATCCTGAAAAGCATGTTTTAGTCCACCTCAGTGATTGCATTATGTTTGAAGTATTTTAATATCATTAAAATACACCGAGAACGATATTTCTCCATAGATCATAATGTAAAACATTTCATAGAATTCTTTTGAGTGTCCTTGAAAACTTATAATAACATACATAAACGTATAATATTGTATTAATGTTATACAATTCATTTCCATTGTCAAACAGTATATAGTAAACATGATAATTTTTATAATAACATATAAAAATTATTTGGCAATTCGAGTATGTTTAGAAGAGTTGTAGTACGAACAGACAGACAGCAAAACTGAATTCATAAACACTTTTTAACTATGCTGGAAAGTATTAAAAAAAAGAGAAAAATTATATAAAAGTGTAAATAATAGAAAAAAAATATTATACGACAGAAACATGTTGCATTAATTCGTCGAAGAATGCGCAAGGTCAAATTAAACGTTTCTGCGAAAAAAGTTATTTAAATTCTGAATGATGAACTAGATCCTGGAATTGATTTTCATTGCTTTCATTTTAATTATACAGTTGATTTTAACTTCCTAGTTATACTAGCTTCGCAAGTATGTTTTGCGTATTTTACAATTTTGAATATTTTTCTTCACTTTTACATCTTCTGCTTTTTAAAGTGGTCGTATTTTTATACATTCAAAGCTTTTGCTGTGCATATTTTAAGTAATGCATTAAATTTCAAGTTGAATTTTTAATATACACTAGCTGTTACCCGTGACTTCGTTCACGTAACATTTAAAGAAAATTAATGCATTTATTAAGCAACATATACCGTTAACAAACTCTTTATCATATTTTATAGTAGATAATACTTCTGATAATCATGATTTGCGTATTTTTGTTTATATATATATATGACCATTTAAATTTCTTTCACGAACTTGAAATTTCATACTCTTTCACTAAGATGATGTGCGGAACACATTTTTTCTTTGTTCTTCTATTTTAGCATTTCTATTTATTCTATTTTCCCTTTATCCCGTTCATAGAAATTGATTTAATTTAAGTTTTCGTGTGAAAGAATATTTTTCAAAGTTATTATGTTAGTAAATATATTTGAGTAAATTTCTTTATTAACATGTCACTTTACATATCATTTTTATTTGATTAAAATAATCTAAAAATCAACATAAATTATGTTTATTTTCCAAAACAATTCATAATCTGATATTATTATATGATATTTAAAAAAAAATTAAAAGTGTGTGGAGAATAAAAGTTTAAAACTAACTAAAATAAGTAGAAAAATACCTTTAACCCTCATATATTTATGGTAATTTTATTTCACAGTGCCACACTTTTAACAGCAGTAGATCTACCAATAAAATCAAAATGTTTATAAGGCTCCACAAACTTTCAAAGCCTAAATGCTTATTTGTTAAGCAACAGAGTTGCTTATGTATTTAAATGTCGAAAACAATCTGAAAAAATCACCCCAATTATGGAGCATTTTCATATTGATTGTTGTGTTGTAGTTTTGGATTATGGGAGTTTAGAAATTTGACAGGAATGTACAGGGTCATTCATAATTCCCTCCGGGGTTTCGAAGAGACTAAAATTAATTTATATGGAAAGTTAACACAGTCATTAACTACTGCAAATTGCAGATAAAGTTTGCAGAAATAAAATTAATATTATTGTATTACAAACAAAAGTATATGTATCTATTGTTTTAATTATCTTAGCTATCATCATATTTTAAAGTCAATTCCTGAAAAATTTCTGAAGACGGAATAAAAATATACAGACCTCTTAATACCGATATTCAAAAGAAATGCGCTATATTCTTTTAAAGAATATTTCTCATGGCATAATAAGCGCTTGTAGTAGCAAAATTACTGAACAACTACTGATAAATACTACAATTATCGAACGTAAAATTACTATACAACTACTGCTAACTACTACAATTACTGAACGCAACATGACTACATAACCGAAAATTTTATAATTTAAAATTCGAAAATCAGCGTTATGCCTTTATAATGTACAAATATTTAAACAGGTGGCCGCTACCCCATTACTTTACCTGTGCGAAAAGACGAAAACAGACTCCCGTTATGTACTAACTTTGCGAGTCGGTAGTTCAGAAACTGTTTGCCATGAAGAGAATTTAAACAAACATTATAAAGCGGGAGCATGCGCAAGGAGATGCACAGATCTGTTTTCGGAGTTTTTGAAAATTAGTTGTTTAAATTTCCTCATATATTATCTCAAGAAACCCGAGCAACGGTGGGTAGTACTGTTAGTTTTATACTATTTACAAACTGTCAAATTTATCCTGCTCTTATTTTCGTTTTCACAGTGACAATTTTGTAATTTAAAGGTACTTTTTTCTTTCTTTCTTTTATTTTCTTTTATTTTTTATATTTGACCGATTGTGCATGAAAAGCAAAAATTGTATTTATCCAATTTAATTTACTTATATTTTTTAAAATCTTCAACTTTTACGAAATGTTTGTTCTTTTTTGCGAAAGAATACTAATTTTGTATCAACAGTACGCATTTTAAATAGACTCTAATTGTATGAATATTAAAAATATATTAATTTATATAGCTGAGTTATGCAAGTGTTATTCTGCTATCCTGCGTGCAGTGCATCGATTCTTGGAGAAATATGCATTTATGTCTCTCTTGAAATTAATAAAGATTACATAATATTATTTCTTAGAAATTAAAAAGGATAGATTAGTTTATTCCATTAAAGCTTTTTATAAATAGATCTTATCATTTTTAAGATAAGTTTTAAAACTTTCGTCAAATGTTAACATTTCAAATGTACACGAACCCTTAAATTGTATATTATTCAGAAGCCAAAACTATGTATATTTCAATGTCATTTCAATAAAATTCAACTCTTACTTTTACTTTATAAGGCTGAAACAATTTTTTTGCTTAAAAAGTATTTAGATATCTTCAGTATATTCTGACGAAGTTTCATAAAATTTCAAGAATTGTAAGCTTACAAAAAAACTTTTTACTGCATCCATGTTTTTAAATGCGTTAAACCTTTAAATTATTTTGTCTTAGATCATATTTTTTGAGTATATCAATATAATTATGGTGAAAATACTAAAACTTCAATGCATATTTCACAGTTTATTCGATATTTTAAATAGAAATTCCTTATAGTATCTTTTTTAAATCATAGTATTTGCAATAACAACATTTACAATGCATACAGTAAGTAGCCAAAATTAGGGAAATTTTTTGAAAAATCTCCATTTCTAAATTTTGATGATTCATAACAATTCTTTATTTTGAAATAACGCCGTAAAAGTATATACCAATAAATAGATAATTTAATCAAGAATATAATGCAATAAATTTATTAGGTTTTTTTTATACACCAATAAAAGCTATAAATAAAACTGAAACATATGGTTAAGTTAAGATATAGAAAAAAAATTCACAAATTTCATTAATACTTATTTAGACATTAGAACATTGTAGAACCTTTCCATGGAGAGAACAAAAATTTTTAGTTCTGCACTTGTTATAATATGAAACCAAGATTCAAATAATAGTAAATCTGCAGACAAGGGGCATCAACATCATCTGTACAAATCATTGTTTATTAATCCCACTTTACATAATATTTAATATCCTACAATCTACAATTATTTTTTTTAAAGTTACATGTATATTTATTGGCATATAAAATTTCTTGAAGCTTCCATAAATTTTAGAAGTGTCAGATTAAACACGATTTTATGCAAGGGTATTCTGACGAACTGATTATTCTTGTAATTCTTTCAGAATGAAAGTACATTTCTTCAGAGGGTTCTACCCCTTAAACTTTCCGTTGTCACTTTTATTTTATGTTCTCAATTTCTAGTAATTGTTCTGAATCCAGTATTTCAGAAATCAACTATATGTATGTAAGGTAAAGCCAGGAGAGATGGCGCGGTTGGATAGATTGCGCACATAGAGGTTCGGGGGGAAGGAGTAGAGTGAGAGCGCAGCGACTCCAGGTAGTTGTACAACAACAGTAGTGGAGTGTCTACTTGAAAGTGCACGTTGATTGCTTTGAGCGTTTAAGATAAAGTATTACTATTTTGTTTTGTTTTTCCAAAGTAAGTGCTTGAATTTTCATAGCTATTCATCAGAATTTCTATACAATGACAATAGTACAAAATATTTTTAACTTAAACGATTTCTCATAAGCTATTAATCTAGACTAACAATGTGAACATCAGCGGTTCGTTTTAGTAGTGGCCATGTTTAAATAAAAGGCCGCGCAATCTCTCCTACCGAAATTGGAGAGTTTGCGCATCTGCTACTTAGGAGAGATAGCGCATTGTACCCATTAGTTTCTATGCTAAGAGAGATTACGCAGCTAATTGGTAAATTTGCATAAAAAAATAAAAAATTAAAATAGACTAATTTTAAGTTAAACGTGTTATTAAGTTACATAATTTTATTTTGTAATCTTATCTGGACTTGCTTTTTCTGATTCTTTAATTTTTTTCCCTTTAATTAAAAATTTTTAATCGTTTTTAAAATTATTTCCTTTTTCTGATTCTTTAAGCATTAGGTTGTAATATTCACTCCCAATACAATAAAATTTGTTCACAAAAACCTTACAGCAATGTCATTTAAGTGTACTTATTATTGTTAATAATTTAATTGCAGTTACTATTAGTAACAATCTCTCCTACCCATGTGTGCAATCACACCAACCCTGTAAGGAGAGATTGCGCAAAATAACTTTCTTGGTTTTATTACAACTGTTCTATTAAATTGCAACATAACAACAAAATACCAATGGAAATGCATAAAAAACAAATGAAGTAAAAATTATTCATGGATAGTTTAGCAAAAAATTAATATTTAGATTTTTTATTGCTATTCTTTTGAATTGTGCGCAGACTATCCTAGCTTCACCTTATGCGTTTACTGCTGCAATTAGATTAACCATCTCCTTTTAGAGGAAACTTTATCTTATCCAAAAAAGAATAATACTTACTTTTCAACCACGAAACATCAGCATCTGATGCAGAAATTGAATAAAATTTCATGTAAAAAATATAATTATACAAATGTAAACTTCTCTTACGAGACTTTTCCAATTTATACGTCCAATATTTTTATAATTTTCGTTTGAAAAAAACTCTTTGGGTGATCAGTCTATAGTAGTTAAAGGAGACCTTGTATCCAAATCCTCATCTATTTCAATAGAAAAAGATAAATAATCACATAAAATATTGCATCAAAATAATGCAATTTACTTGAATTTTCTTTTTTGATACGGTTTGAAATACAGTTGATAGGCAACTGTTAAAGAAAAAAGGAAAGTAAAAAGGAACGCATTTTTAAATTTGTAAAAAATGAGAAAGTTAAATGTTTTATTATTTCTAGAACAAATGCATACAATTTCCGAAAAAGTTATAAAATTAATTTCGAATTTTTGATAAGTGTATCGGCAAATTTTCAAAGCGATCGGTTTAATTTAAGATCTCTATATCGAATATTTAGCATTGTACGCTTCAGCTTGGGGTCAAACATATCATTTATCTATTTTGGGACATTTATAGTCCCTTTGATCATCAAAATTCTGCCATAACTTTTGATTTCATGTAAACACATATCATTACACTAACTGGTTGTTACACGGTAGGTGTAATGCAATCAAGCGCTTCAGGTTTTGATTTTTTTCCATACGTATTCTATGCCACCACTTTCAAAGAAGGAGATCTTTGTCTAAACGCTCTAAATAACATGGTCCTCTTTTTCTGCTGTCCAGTTTTAACATTAAATTTAGCCCAGTTTAATATTTGGAATCTTTATTCGAGCGATAAAAATTGCGTTTTTGTTGAATTCTAGCATTTATGTAAAATTTCTGTCTTGTATTCAACTTCATTACGCACGCTGCACCATTTCATTTTGTGCACACTGAGATGATCTTTTTCTGTCACGAAAACACAATCTCTCTATTTCTGTATCACCAGTTACTGTCATGCCCCTTATCTTACTTTTACGGGTGCCGTCTTGTTCGACTGAGTGTCGTTATAGCGAATACACCTTATCAAAAATTTAAAAGCGGCAATTTCGTTAAAATTCCACCAATTTCTCATCTAATTTCATCTAATGACTTGGTACTTATTAACTTAATAGTACTATTGTATATTGCTTTATGGATGATCGGTCAACTATTTTTAACATTTCTATAACTAAAGGACACGATAAACTTTACCAAATGAATGATAATCAATAAATAAACTGACACTATAATCTCCAATATATATCAATAGTTCAAATCTGCCGCAGGCTTGTTTGACTGCCTAAAAGCGCATGATCAGTAGCTTCATTGAAAAAAAGGAAAGTTACTTTACATCAATTTAACCTAGTTATGTCGATTTTTTTTATTATTTTGATAAAATGCTAATAACTGATCAAACTATATTGTATTACATTCTTGATTAAATTATCTTTTCAATGATGTATACGTTCATGAAATTACTGAAAAAGAAAGTGAAATTATGAACCACTAACTTTAAAAAAGTCATTTTTTCCAAAAGTTTTTCATAAATTATGTTACCTGCGTGTTTATTTTTACTGTACTTTTCCATATATTAGGACATTTTGTTTTTTCCACTCAAAATTAATTTTTTAGAAATCTGATTTTTAAACTTATAGACAGCACCTTTAAGAACAGCATAAAAACAAACTACTACAACATATTAATATTTGTAGAAAAACAAGGTGCGTGCATTTCTTGAAATTTCGAAGGAGTCTGCCACTGCTATTTAAGTTAAAAAAAAATTTATTTTATATTTAAAATGCAGAATTCGCAATCGTCCCGTTTATTAACAAAATTTGTAATATTTTTCAGTGGTTGTGTAAGGTGAAAAATTATATTAAAATATTGGGGTAAAACTGTACGCGCCATGGAAAAGAACGTTTTTAAATTTTATTAAATTTTTTTTTTCAAATTGACCACTAGAATTGTCTATGTTCTTAATAAAATCATTTTCATTCATAAAAGTATATAGTAATAAGTCTAAAATTTATTGTAAAATACTTGAAAATAAAAATAAAAACATGTTTCAAGTGTACTAAATCCCCTACTGAGTTCGTGAACTAGAAATACGGATTCATCCCTCCAATTCATAACTCGAAACTGTTTCACCACAAACAAAGCAATTCAGTTGAATGGCAAGTTCTGGGCCAAACTGACAGGTTTAACTTCGGCAGCGAGCAGCAGATCATTTCTTCGTTAGTAGTGTAATGGATTTTATCCGGTTATTACGCAACGTATTTTTGTCATTAGTTTCAAAGCATCTTCAAATCAAAGCTAGTTGATGAAACAGCCGGCAGTAGGCCTGTCGGCTACATCGATTCATTGTTAGAGGGATAACATAAACATGTTTTGACTGAAACATTTTACTTTTCACGCGTTTAAATGAGTCAATGAAAGGTAATAACAGAGGTAAGTGTGTTGTATTACATATCTAAAAAATAGTTGTTTCATTTAAAATTTAACAAACACGTGTAAAGTATTTTTATTCTCATTTTATTTACTATATTATTTTTGTTGATCAAGTTATTTCTAATTCAGATGGTTTTTGGATATAACTTGGAAAAATTGATAACTCCGACTTATTACGGCTGATAAAAAAGGGAATTTATGAATTTAATTTTAAAAATTAATTATTTAACTTAAATAATTAGTTATTAAACGAAGAAATAGGAGAATATAAAACGAAAGTTAAACATGCTTTCACCCTTTGAATAGAGGTGATATATTATTTATATCACTTAATTGCAATCAAAATTATGTACCGGAATTTTTTAATAAGTCTTTGTTGTTATAATTTACGTGAGAAAAAAATTGCATTTATTTTTTTCCAAATGAAATTATTTGAAAATTCAGACGAGTTTTCATCATTACAGGATTTGAATTACTCGTGCCTGCAATGTTTAACTGAAACACACACACACATATATAAAATATTTATTTAATTTAAATTAATAATAAATAATGTTCAGGAAAATTTAAAAACACTTGATTTTTTTGCTTCTATTTTCGGTCAGAAAACAAATTAAGAAATATGTTTATTATATTTTTAAAATAAATTATTTCATAAAATATTCCATTATAAATAGCCCATTAAAGTTTTGTTCATATAGATCTAATAATTTTTTTTAAGGTAATAAGCTTTAAAAATTTCAGTAACATTTAAATATCAAAAGTACGAGGCCTCTTAAATTGTATATTATGTGGTAGCCAGACCTATTTATATTTCATTGTTTTTAAAAAATTTTCGCTACACTGCATGGATTTTTCAGTTGGAATTATATTTCTGTACGCATGTTTAGGGTTAGATACCACAAATTTTAAAGAGTAATTCTTTTCCGTATTGAAAAGCTGAGCAGTGGAACAGCATTAAGGGGCTTCCTAGTTGCGTCCAACTCCACATCCAGTCTATGGATGAAATGTCTCGCTATTAAATGTGCCATTGGATAATATATGGCTGTAGTGATAAGACTATATACAGAAGTTAAAGTAATATTTAAGGATATTAAAATAATTGAAATAGAAAATAGTAAAATTTATAAAAAAAAATTTAAAAATTAAGTTTAAGAAAAAAGTAAAGATTCTGCTTAGATAGTCCATTAATAAAATAGATAAATTACTTTAGGATTAAGAAAATATAGCTGTAGTTATGTAAGCTACTGAAATTTTTTTGAAAAGAAAATTGATGATAGTTAAAGTTGAAGAACATTTTCAGCACTAATTCAGTTCAAAACAACCAGGGACAGGCCAGTATAAGCAAAAGGAGGTGGCGAAAGCCACAGGATATCAACAAAGGGTTTTTTCAGAGAAATATATATATATAATCTATCTTGTTCTGGTTTGATTTTTTTAAAAATTTCTTTGATGTTTTTCACTTGTTAATTAATCTTTAAATGCGGTGTGGAGTTCTGGTTCTGCTAAAAATACTTGCATATTATGGTCTCTCTCTCTCTCTCTCTATATATATATATATATACATAATACATACATATATATATATATGTATGTATTAATTATTTATTTTTAAATATATATAATATGACAAAAAATGAAAATAAAAGAAAAAATTTACAGGTGTGGTGAACTCAAGTTCATTGAGTCTCCATAGTCATGGAGTATTTAGGGTGTTTATGATGAAAGGTGTCCAAAGCATCTTACATAAGGCGAATTTTTTAAATTCATTATAGTGGTAGCTTGCAACTGACTGTATTTATTTAAGGTTAAATTTTAATTGATTCATATATGCACCATTGTGCAGTGTAGGGTTAATTCGTGCTTTCTTTTACCCGGTTGAAACTATTATGTGAAGAAGATTCAGTGTCCTTTTCATTTGGAGAAAAGTGACGAAAATATCGATTTTCTCATTTTTTACTTTAAAAGTATTTAAACATTTCTAGTATAAGTCTCGTAAATATACGGGAATTATAAATATACAAGAAAAGGCATTTTACTCCAATCACATCCTTTAAAGGTGTAAAATTTTTGAAACTTTAAATTCATTTTTCTCAGTTTATGATTTTTCAATATACTGGTTAGCAAACGGTTAGGGAATTTTTCAGAGAAAATATCAGTATTTTCTTATAGAAAAATTTGCTTTATTTAATCATGCTTGTACATTTACAATCCGTGCTTGTACATTTACTTTTTAGTATTACTGCCAGCCTGAAAAATTGATAAAATAACCCATTTTCTTTTACTTCTAAAAGGAGGGTAGAGAAAGAGGAAGGAGTAGCGGCGAATGAATGTTAAGACTATTAAATATTAATTCGGTTTGACTCAGTTTTTAACGTAAAATCATGACACTTGCAAGCATATTTATTGAAGTAATTTGTAATCGTACAGTGTTTTTCATTTTCCGATAAATAAATTACAACTTGAGTTATAAGCGAGTTTTGTCTCAGGACGGTAGATTTTTTTCCTTTCCAGCGCTGTCGCGACCGGAATTTCTGTTCAAAACGTCCCCTTAGTATTTCCTGAAAGATCTTCCACGTTTATCAAAAAATGGGAAAAACTGTTCGACTACATTGTTTCTGAATCGGAGCACCTGCCAAATTTATGCGTTTGAAAACAAAATTAAATAATAAAATGTGTGAGAAAGCAGTCAGTTTGGATTCAAGAACAGCCTTTCCTTTTGAGCGTTAGGCCCGTGTTTTTCCGTTACTAGAAGTCATGTTAAAATGACTGTAGAGAAAAATATTTTAAATAAAATAATTGTTTGAACCGTATATAGAATGAGGGGTTTTGAAAGATATTATAGCATCAAACTGCGATTAAATATATACATATATATATATATATATATATATTCTGGGATTTAGAAGCATACTTATGAAACTATAGGAAACCCCTCAAACACTGAAAGGGTAAAACGCTGTAAGAAAATGCGCCTGTATCAGAATGTTTTGATACTGGCGATGATATATCGGACACAATCTGATATTCCAACACCATTGCACTTTGACGCTCTGCCAACAGTAGGAACAGTACAACAGCCAAGGCTGAAAATGCAATATGTCGCTTAAATAATCTGCAAGAACTTTTTTTTCTTTTTAAAAGCCTCGGAAATAGAAGAATATGTGTTTTTAAGAAATAATTTTAAGGTATGTAGTTTTTATTTATTTCAAACTCATGTTCTTTAATTAATTAATTAATATAATGAATTATAAAAATTGAATGCCAAATGCTACAACTTTTAAAATATTTTTTTTGGTGATAATTTTAAACGTAATTTGTCATTTTGGCATATCGTTTAACTCGACATGCATTTAACATCCCGTAATGTGTTCAGTTACTGAAAATTTGCTAATGTAAATTTAATAGATGTTTCAGATACCAAAAATTTACTTTATTGGCTTTAAACCATACGTTGTTTCAAGAAGTAAATGAAACAAATACGTTGTTATTATTATAATTAATTGTTGTCTCGCCGGTGTTGCCCGGCCCGTGATAATAAATTTAAACAAACCTCAAGTTTATATGATTTTATATCTTTAACCCGATTTTCTTGAAATTATATTTTTAAATGGAAAATTCGTGAAAAAATATTGATATTTAGTAATAAAAGCGCTCGCAAGAAGACATTTTCTTGTTTTTTTTTTAAGTAGGGATGTTTCATAGTATTTTTAAAAAAGTTCTTGTTGGCCGAACTCTTTGAAATCTTTATCGGTTATAAATAAAACTGTTTTAAAGCTCTTGTAAAAATTTCGTGAAAAAATATTGTTATCTAGTTGTAAAATAAATATGTTTTCTTTTCGCTTCTTTGTTTCTTTGTTTTCGTATCGGCTCCTTTAACATAACAAACAAAAAAAATATGTTCTCATCTTCCGAACTCTCTGAAATTTCAATCAGTTAAAAATATGACTGTATCCAAGCTTTCTTTAAATTATTGTGAAAAAATATGCATATTTAGTAGTGAAAACATGAGTCGAAGCAGAGCGAACCACGCCGAAACACCCCTCTTTTTCGCTTTTTTTTTTCTAAAATTTCTCAGATTTTTTTTAAAAAGTACTTTTGCACGTTCGAATGTTGCGAAAATTTTTTAGTTGGTGTATATCTTGTTTACCTAGATGCGCTAAAAATATTGTGTCGAAATACGTACGTTAAGTTACTTTTAACGTAGAGAAAACTATTGTCTCCGTGAGGCGCGAAGCGACCTGAGTTCACTGTGTTGGTTATGGAGTGGAAATGGTTAAAATTCGTATATTTAAAAACCCATTTCACATTTAATTAGAAGAAGGTTTAAACTTTTAGAGTTTATTTTTAGTTTGTCGATATCTTTAAAATTGCTTCCTGGAGGGGCGTTAACATAAGGGTGAAAAACGTCCTTCGCGAAGACAACCCTTTTTGAAAAAGAAAATTTCAAAAGGTTAACAACGATATTTTTTCGAATTGATCACAGCATTTGAGACGTAAGGGTACAGTCTTTCTGAACATGTCGTCCAATTTTAAATGTACCGAATGGTTTTGACGATTTAGGCCGATTTAAAAGTAACACAAGCTCACACACAAAACATGTGTTCACTTCCTTAATTCCTCTCGATGCGTAAATCGGGTTCTGGGCATGCGCGAATACTTTTACCCGCTAGAAAAAAAGATGAGTTTTTAATTAATGTGTCGGATAATTAAAAAAATATTTAAAATCTGAGCTTCAGGTACATCAGGACATGCTTTGGACTACCTAAATCAAAATTTTAAGACCTGTGCGAGCTGTAGATTTCGCTAACCATCGCGAACAAACACACACACAATTTTTTTTTTACTAGTATGATAATTATATATTATTATTATTATTATTATTATTATTATTATTATTATTATTATTATTAAGTAAATGAAACAAATATGTTATTATTATTTTTTATTACACTCTTTTATTTAACTCAACTTGGTTTTTGTATGTAAAAATAGAATTTCGTAATCGATTTTTCATTTACTGCCTGATATGTTAGAGTTATAAAAGTTGTGTACACAGATGTGTTTACGTTGACAATAGATCATTTTAATATTTTTAGAACTAGATTATAAATTAATAAATTAATTTTAAGACATTTTCCCGTTAACTGACCGCGCCAAATAATATAATAAAGAAACTATATTATTACAACTTTATCTGAGTTACCAAAACAATATAGTTTATCATGCCAATCTAAGTTCGTCAAAATTTGTCCAACTGGCTATGAAGCTGCAACAATCAAATATTTTAAGCACTAAAAAGAACAAAAAAAAAAAATTAAGAGTAATATATATATTTTAAAAATACGCTTTAATCAATTAATAGTTTAACATTAAATTATGATTATACGTTTGGAAAACAATTTCAAAATCCTGAATACATAGTTTAATTAAAGTTTTTTTTCTTTCCTGTTGCCATAGGTTAAAAAAGAAACAGAGTAAAAATTTCAATTTTTAAAAAATAAATTCTTGAATTCACGCTTTCTACCAAGCGAAAATCAAAGTGGGGAATTTTTCGTAATCGGGATCCACGCCAAATTAATGTATTGTAATGAAATTATTTGGAACAACATGAACTGCACTCCTGAAATTAGGCGTTGATTTTAAAGGTAAACATTGAATGCCTATAAAAAAGCGTTTAAAAAAACTATTTTTACTTTCATACTTATTATTAATATTGTAATTATCATATTGGTTATCTGTATATTAAATAACTGTTCGAATAATTCACACTTCCGGAAACTTTTTTCTGTTGCATTGAAACAATGTACACATTATTCGTAATTTAAATACGTTGAGCGTTTTCTTTTTCTTTGATTAATAACAACTGTGAAAAATAGTGAATTTCTTTCCTTGTAATGGCAATCCTTTTTTATTTATATAACTTGTAAAGATATACGTTTTTTCTTTCAAGTCTAACCGTGTCAATTGCGAACACTAAATCATATATATAGTATAATATGAGAAAATCTTGTGTATATATGCAAATTTCATCTAAAAAAATGGCTCTACGATTTTGATTAAATTTTGTATCCCACCGTTTTCGGGCACGTGAAAACCATTGGTTAAGGTCACATGTTCGAGAAAATTCGATTAGTGGGTCATTTTGGGTCAATACGGATCAGGATCAAGCTAATCTATACTAATATTATAAAGTAGTCTCGTTTGTTTGTAGGGGGTAATCTCTGGAACTACGGAGCCGATTTCAAAAGTGATGGTTGCAAATTGATGATGACAATCTCTGCTCCAACATAGGCTATATTTTATGTCGGTGCCACTACCGCCAGGGAGTGCAGGAGCGAAAAACGTTCTAAAATTGCGAATTTTTCATACTGTAGGAGCTAGAAACTTAAAATTTGGCATGGTAGTTACTTACACGATGTAAATGTTCTTTAAGAAAAATTTCTAAAAAAATTCGAAATGTAAAAGGGTGAAATAAGCAAAGAGTGCTCTAAAAACATTCTAAATTACAATTTATATGGAATCTCTTGAACTACAGAACCCTTTTCAAAAGTGATGGTGTCAAATTGATGGTTACAGTCCCTTCTGTAACATAGGCTATATTTTATGTCGGTTCCACTACCCCCAGGGGGAGCGGAGCGAAAAACGTTCTAAAATTACGATTTTTGCGATACAGCAGGAGTTAAAAACTTGAAATTTGGCATGGTAGTTACAAGATGCAAATGCTCTCTAAGAACAAATTCTAAAAAAAATCGAAAATTAAAAGACTGAAATGAGCGAAAAGCGTTCTAAAAGCATTCTAAATTACAATTTCTATTGAATTTTTTGAACTACCGAACAGATTTCAAGCGTTACGTTGCAAATTGTTGGTAATAGTACCTGCTCTAATATAGGCTATATTTCATGTCAGTGTCAATATCGCAGAGGGGTGTAGTAGCGAAAAACGTTCTAAAAGTGAAATTTATGCAATACTGATGGGGCTAGAAATTTGAAATTTGACATGGTAGTTACTTATAAGATGTATATGCTCAGTAAGAACAGTTTCTAAAAAATTCGGCATTTAAAAGGGTGAAATCAGGTAACGTGTTCTAAAAACAATCTAAATTATAATGTCTATAGAATCTCTGAAACTATCAAACCTATTTTAAACGTAATCGTTGCAAATTTATGGTGACAGTCTCTGCTCTAACATAGGCTATATTTTATGTTAGTGCCACTTCCCTCAGTGGGTTGCAGGAGCAAAAAACGTTTTAAAATTGCAATTTTTGTGATACTGAAGGGATTAGAAACTTGAAATTGGGCAAGGTAGTTACTTATAAGATATATATGCTCTATAAGAACAGTTTCTAAAAAATTCGAAATTTAAAAGGGTGGTATGAGGGAAAATGTTATAAAAACATTTTAAATTACGATTTCTATGGAATTGTTAAGGACCGAAACTTGAAATTTGACATGGCTGATTAAGACGCAAGTGCACACACAGAAGCACACACAGAACAGCTTTTTTTTTTAAATCGAAATTTAAAAGTGTGAAGAAGGAAAAATTTATATTGACAGGATTAGAAACTTCAAATTTTTCATGGCGGTTACTTTTACGATATAAATGCTCTCTAACAATAGTTTGTAAAAAAATTCAAAATTTCAAAGGGCGAAATGAGCGGAAAGCGTTTTAAAAGTGATCTAAATTACGATTTCTACGGAATTGTTAGGGATAAAAACTTGAAATTTGACGTGGCTGTTGCTTTTAACATATAAATTGTCGCACAGAACAATAAAAAAAAATCTAAATTTAAAAGAGTGAAATGCGCGAAAAGCGCTCTAAATTGAGATAGATTTCTATGGAATTGTTAAGGATTAAAACTTGAAGTTTGACATGGTTGTTGCTTCAAAGACGTAACTGGTAGTACAGAAGAGTATTTAAAAAAAATCTAAATTTAAAAGTTTCAAAGCGTGAAAAGCGTTCTAAAAGCGTTCTAAATTACGATTTATTTGGAGCTGTTAAGGCTGGAAACTTGAAATTTTGCATTGCTGTTACTCACGTAAATGATCACCTAATAACAGTTTACTAAAAATGCAAAATTAAAAATTGCAGGAGCAGAAATAAAACGTTCTAAAATGGCAATTTATGTGGTACAGCTGGTATAGAAGCTTCGTATTTGGCATGGTGGTCACTCTTAAAATGCAAATGAAGAGACAGGTTTCTAAAAAATTCGAAATTTATCAGGCTGAAATGAGCGGTAAATGTTCTGAAAACGTTCTACATTATGATTTAAATGGATTTATTTGGGTTAGAAACTTGAAATTTAGTATAGTGGCCACTTTTAAGATGCAGACGTTCGGTATAAACAGTTTATTAAAAATTCGAAATTTATACGTGCAAAATAAGCGGAAAACGTTATAAATTATGTTTTTTTTTTTTTAATTGTTGGGGATAGAACTTAAAATTTGACATGCCTGTTATATTTTAGACGTAAATGCTCGCACAAAACAGTTTTTTTACAAAATTCGAATTTAAAAAAGGTGCAGAAGAAAAAACTTTCTAAAATTGCGATTTTCGTGATGCTGCTGGTCTAGAAAGCTGAAATTTGGCATGGTAGCTATTTTTCAATTCCTACTATTAGCTCCCACTCTCTATATATTTATATATTTTGTTCAAATTTTCAATCGTTAATAAAATATTTTCTATTCATCCACTCAAGTTCAAATACATTTTTTAAAACTTGTATTGGATGACACTTGATGTTAATACAGTTTTTTCAAATATTAATTCATTAATTAAACTTAATTAATTAATTTTAGTTTTATATGGGAGAAAAAAATTCTCCCATTGTTTTCATAAATGAAATAAAAGATTTTCTTCAAATTAGTGATGCCACAAAAATAAAATACTGCAACGATGATTATAAAAAAATGTTCAATAAAGATAACGTGGGACGTTAATGCTGCACGGGTTGATTTTATATATTTATGATTAAAAAGCTGGAATTGACTTTAAATTTTTTTTATATTACTTGTTAAGATTTCAGTGCTCGGTAAGAACGGTTTAAAAAAAAAATCGAAATTAAAAAAAGTGAAATGAGCTGGAAAAGTTCTAAAAACCTTCTAAATTATGATTTATCTGAAATTCCTAGGGATAGAAACATAAAATTTTACATGGCTGTTACGTTAGAGACACAAATTCATCCCCAGAACAGTTTTTAAAAGTTTAGAAATTATAATGTGTGCAGGAACAAAAAAGTTTTAAGATTGCAATTTTTGTGATATAGTTATTACAGAAATTTGCTTAACTACAAGACTGTAATATGGCATAATGAACTTACTTTTAAGATGTAAGTTCTCGCTTAGAATTGTTTCTAAAAATTTCTAAATTTCAAAGGATAAATGAAATGAAAGGGAAACCTTCAAAATACGTTCTAAATTACCATTAATTTGAAATTAATTTTAGCTCTTTTCTTTCATTTAAGTTGTCTTATGTTCACCTAATGCAGTATAAGAATGAAGTTTATTCAAAATGTGGCTTAATTAGTAATTTTTGAATTATCTGTGGCAGTAAAATTTCCTCTAATGAAAATAGGCCCACGAATACCACTTGGCATTTTTCAACAATTACGCGAGCAAAGCCGGGGGTTTTGCTAGTTTTATATAAAAAACGGCTCAAATGATTTGGACTAAATTTTGTATCCTACCGTTTTCGGACGCGAGAAGACCATTTGGGCTATGTCACATGTTCGAGAAAATTCGATTAGTGGGTCATTTTTGAATCATTACGAGTCAAGCTAATTTTATCTAAAAAACGCTGTAATGATTTTGACTAAATTTTGTATCCTACCGTTTTTTGAGCACAAGAAGACCATTTGGCTAGGTCATATGTTCGAAACAATTCGATTAGTGGGTCATTTTGGATCACTACGTGTCAGGGTCAAGCTAATTTTATATAAAAAAAAGGCTGAAACAATTTTGACTAAATTTTGTATTCTAGCGTTTTGGATTACGAGAAGACCAATGGGCTAAGCCACAGGTTCGAAAAAAATATTAATGGGTCATTTTGGATCACTATGGGTCAGGGTCAAGCTAATTTTATGTAAAAAAAGGCTGAAACAATTTTGAATATTTTTTTTATTCTACTGTTTTCGGGAACGAGAAGACCATTGGGCTAGGTCACATGTTCGAGAAAATTCGATCAGTGGGTCATTTTGGGGTCACTACGGGTCAAGCTAATTTTATCCAAATAACGGCTCTAACGATTTTGACTAAATTTTCTATCCTACCATTTTTGGGTACGAGAAGACCAATGGGCTAGGACACATGTTCGAGAAAATTTGATTAGTGTGTCATTTTGGGGTCACTTACGACTCAATGCATTTCAATGTGAATGAAGGTTGAAAAAGTTATTACGTTGTTGAACAGTTGGCAGTAAACAAAGTCGCAATGTTGACAGCATTTCTCCAAATTTCGCGAATTGTTGGAGAGATTCGGCGAGAAAATTGACTTTGAAGATTACCGCCGAAACACATACTTGATGCCAAATGAAAGAATGTCGCCATGTGTGCGACTTTTTGCCAGATTTAGCGAAATATGGCAAAAAATTGGTTTTCAGAATCTGAAGGAATTTTCTAGAAATTCTCAGTAGGAGCTGTGATATATGATTCAACCAATCAGCATCCATAGAACGTTCTCGAAAACAGAATTCAACCAATAAGGGTACATAGAACTGATTATTATATGTTGTACAGATAATTTATTGTTATGTTAAGTTAAACACAAAGCTAATTTTAACCGAGCATAGCTCGGTCTTCCCTGCTCGTGAAAGGGTTAAACATTTAAAATAGCAAGACTGTTAAAAAAACGTATATAGTCAATGCCGTAAATTTTTCTTATGAAAAATATAGATGTATTACCCTTTAAAACAAGAGCTATAAATCATGCATCATGCATAGATTATGGAATATTTTCAAACACTATCAGAAAATTGTAAACGGAATTTTATTTTTTTCAGAAGATGAATAGATGTATCTAAATATATACTAAATATATATACACACACACACACACACACACACACACACATATATATATATATATATATATATATATATATATAAAATGAAACACACAACGCATCTTAAAACCATTTACATTACCGGCCGTAGAAGGTACTGTATTCGAATTCTTTTGTGTAGCCCTGCATATAATCTGTAGAATTTAATGCCACACTTAAATTTAAGCACATGATAACCACACGATAAGCACATGAAAATAAAGCATATGATATAACTCAAAATGCTTTTCGGACAATTACCATCTATAGATGGCAATGCACCTATATGCTTTTGTGCAGCCCTGTATATGAATTTATTTAAGTTATACTTACACGACATAGTATAGCAAAACTTAGTTCAGCTGATAAAAACGCGTAACATATTTGAAAACTCACTTTCAGTCAAAATTCCGATTCGTAATAGGTTATTAATACGAATTCATTTTGGTAACCTCCTGTATATGAGCAGCAGAATTTATGCACACTATATATTATATATATATATATATATATATATATATATATAATATATTTAAATTTAGTCTGCTTGGAAAATGCATAACCCAACTCTAAACGTACTTCCTGCATCTATCATTCATAGACGATAACATATATTTAAATTATTTGTGCACCCATGTAAGAGAACACTAAATGCTACATGCTCTACTTTTTACACGGAAGATTTAATCACGCACTCTAATAATGCATATTAGTTTCATAAAAAACATTTCAAATAATTACTATCTTCAAGCAGTAAAACAATCGAGTTCATTTGTGTGGCCCTATAATAGAACAATAAATGCTATGAACAGTACTTTTTTACAGGAAATATATGCTGTTAAGTATATCAATTTCGTAATTTTCAAAGCAGTGTAACATTCTTATAATTTACTTATCATCCATGGACCGTAATGTATCCAAATTCTTTTATTCTCCCTGTAAGCGAACACTGAAAAAAATTTGCAGCAAAGTATCCGGTCATTCGACTGTTTTTATAGAAAACGGTTACATAACCGTAATTTAGCAGTATTCTGACATATTGCCCATGGTCAGAACACCGTTACATTACGGTTATGTAACCGTTTTCTACAAAAACGGTCGAAAAACCTGATACTTTACTGCAATTTTTTTACAGTGAACTATTATTGCTATACACTTCATCTTTAGTAAGGGAACATGGTATAGTCAACCTCAATAAAAAAATTTTATATCATGGAAATCTACACATATTTTTTAAAGTTAGCGTGTGGACAGACAGACAAACTGAAGTCATGAATACTTTACAACTACGTTAGAAAATGTTAAAATTTAGAAATAATTGCATATTTTAAAAGACCTAAGTTTTTACTGGAATAAATGTCATGAACTATTGAAAAAAATTTGATATAGGTACTGAATATTTTTTATCTTCCGGTTAATATGTTTCTAATAATATGTCTTTAATTGTTTCCGAGATGTTTATGTTTTTGCTATCTCAATTGTTCCCATTTGAATGCAATTTGCAGAAAAAAGGTTACCCCTGTTATTGTAGGTCAGAAGATAGAAAATTACTACCGTGACGTCAAGAGGAAAAAAGTCAGATAGAAATGAGAGTCGGTGTTCTCGTTTCGCTATATCATCTAAGGATTAGAAAAAAAAAAGAAAAAAAAAGTGGGTAAGTGTGTTCAAAGATCGCACAAATATTCCTTTAAAAAAACTTTGTCCTTTCTTTAATAAATCCAAATAAATTTAATAATAAAAAAAAAAGTCACGTTTGTTATAAAGTTTTCGTTTTTTCGAAAATCTGAACCGGTCCGATGGCAGACGAAGCCCTCTCTTATACTCTGTCATAATAATATCTGTCATGTGGACTAAATGCGATATTAAAAAAAAAATCAATTTCAAAATTAAACATGTTGTATAGAGACCTTCAAAATATTAAAATATGCCAATATTTCCATAATCGGGTTTTTATCATGATTCAATACGTTCCTCAAACTCGTATGACGTTATAATCACTTGCTGACGTCATATCTCCTTGCTTTCTTTATTACTCATATTGATACTCTCTTTGTATTATTCTTTGAAAAAGTCCGTTAAACTTCCAATATCACGTCAGATTAATTTTCTTTTTAATTCTCTAATAACATTATATTAACCAGTACTTACACATACTCATACTCCTTGTATTATAGAGAAATTTTTGAAAATTTCCGTTTTATTATCAATATGACATCATATTAATCTTTTTACAATTGGTGACACTTTTTATTTCATTTTCATTTTTCACGTGGAAATCTTTCAATAGAAAATTAATTATTGTAGAAAGAATTTTATTGTGGATTTTTTAATTGGTTGGCAACTGCTATAACGAAAAATGTTTAAATTTAATAGGAAAAGGTTGTTAGATTTTTTATTTTTTTTATCTCTCTATATTAAACTAATACGATTTTTTAAATTTTATGATTTTCGGCTTCAT
Organism: Maratus michaelseni; assembly: GCA_963931845.1. Taxonomy (NCBI): domain Eukaryota; kingdom Metazoa; phylum Arthropoda; class Arachnida; order Araneae; family Salticidae; genus Maratus; species Maratus michaelseni. The sequence goes on from OZ007593.1 coordinate 270,087,913, forward strand.
AGTAGATATTTAGGTATAAGTACACAAAATTTCATGCTTGTAAGTTATATTGTTTCTGAGAACCGGCTCTGTGATGGACAGACAACGTAGCGGGACGAATAGGGTTTCGTGAGATGAACGAAATCCTAAAAAGAATTACAAAGTATAAATGAAAACAGCGGTATTTTTGAACTTCGAGAGAAATCTGAATTTAATCGGAATACGAATTTGTTTTACCTGTTTTTATTAACACTTTCCAATCTAATTGAAAAGTGTTTATGAATTAGGTTTTTCTGTCAGTCTGTCTGTATGGGTGTCTGTCTGTCTGTCTGTCCAACTCATGTAAATATGCTCGGATCGCCATGTAATTGATATATGTTATTGAGATTTCCCATGATATGTTCGTTATTGAAAATGAAGTGTGTACAATTTATGGTTAGCTTAGAGAAACACTCAGAAGTATTCTGTTACATTAAGATCAATGGGGAAAATTGTTTTCAGTGCATTTTAATGATGTTACACTATTTCAAACATAATGGAATTGATTTGCATCACAGAGGTGAATGGAAACATGCACTGTTAAAAATTTGCAGCAAACTGTCCAGTCATTTGACAGTTTTAATAGAAAACGGTTACATAACCGTAATTTAACTCTATTCTTACCCTATTATTGCCCATATTATGGTCATAATAGAGTTAAATTACGCTTATGTAACCATTTTCTATAAAAACAGTCAAATGGCTGGACAGTTTGCTGCAAATTTTTAACAGTGTGTTTTTGATAGCGTAAATAGTAAGTAACAATTATAGCTCGTTTATAGGGACGCACAAAATAACTACATTACATTATGATCTGTTACACATAACATATATAAAACCCAATTGCAGTAATTAACAACAATAATTTGAAAAGTATCCAAATTCTTTTGTGTAGCTCTGTATATGATCCATAGATTCGTATATATACTACATATAATTCTAAATTTTAGTTCAGTTAGAAAACGCGTAGCGCAGTTTAAAATTAACACTTCTGGAATTTTCGTCAATAAACGGAAATTTACTCGAGGACATTTGTGCAGCCCTGTATATGATCTATAGAATTTATACACACCAAGTAATAGACAAAAAAATAGTTAAATTTAAAAACGAGTTCAGCAACTGAAAAAGCACTTCTAGCAATTATTGTTAACAGAGAGTACCGAATTATTTTGTGTGTCCCTGTAATTGAACAATGAATGCTACACACACACTATTCTATAGTAAGCCTCTTGTAATACACCTTAGTGATATACATCAATTTCAACATGTTTGAAATGGCGAAACATTATTAAAATACACCTCAAATGATTTTTCCTCATAGACCGCAATGTAACGGAATAGTTTTGAGTGCCCCTGTAAAAAAACTATAAGTGCTACACACTTAATTTTATGCCGAACATGCTATGGTAAACCTCAATACCATATATCAATTGCATGACAATCCGAGTATATTTACGCGAGTTAGAGCACAGACAGACAGACAGACAAACCGAATTCATAAACACTTTTCAATTATGTTGGAAAGTGTTAAAAATGAAATATCTTAACAGTGTTCCGATAGTGTTGGAAAGTGTTTCTTAATCCATACCGTGATGCATGACTTTTCTCTCTTGTAAGATGTTATAGTGTTTTCTAACCCTCTCATACATTAATTATATTTATATTGGAACTTATCATGTAAAATAAACACAAGATGTTCGTAAACAGTTTTTACAAAATAAAAGAAGTTATATTACTCTACTAGACAAATAATTTATACATAGAAAACTAAACTACTTATTCTGTCGCACTAGATACAGGGTAATACTGTAAATACAAGGTGTCCCACTTCATGCCGAACACAGATTTTCGTTGACAACTTTAACACTAACGATGACATTTCCCGTAGAATAACTTTGCTTTGTTGAGATGTGATGACATAGGGAGATATGCTGGAAATGGCTCCCATTCGCGCATATACAACACGGAAATATCCGTCCCATAATTAAGAACATAGCTTGTACACTTACTGAATTACGGTGCACTTCGACCACTTACCGTGATGTCATTACGTTTCACACAAAAAAAATATCAATGTTTATCTACGAACCACTTTTATGTTTGTACGTTTTCATTGTTTCAAAAATATCAAACGAAGATTGAACATATTTACATACATTCTCCTTTAATACAAACGTTTTAAATGTTTTGATCTCAGAAAACTAATTTTGATACTGCGTGCAGGATTTCTGTACAACCAATGTATGACATGTCAGGAAACATTCAGAAGCTGTAAATATTGCAATTGACGAGTCCAGTGCACAAAGTACCCAGCTTCATTTTTACAATTTTTTTTTTCAGAAGACTGTAAAAGCTGCCTCCCCACTTTCGCCGAATCGATAAAAGGGACATACATATATTTCGTTTAGCATCTAAACAAATCAACAGAGCTGCATCGTTCTTGCACCAATCAATACAACATATTTTACTTTCATCTATCTATACAAAAAGGAAGTATTGGATTCGTAAAAAATTCGTGATTCAAATTTTGAGGGCCTTCTAACTCACGAACTACTGCGTAGAATATAATAAAATTTCATATGACGTTCTATCCTTATGTGAACTGGTGCTGATTATATTTTAGCTGAAATTCTTCAAGGGGGGGGGGGGGTGCTGCTGCAATTCGTTGATTTGTTCGATTTATGTGATGCTCATATCTGAAGATTGTGTGTGGAAAATTCAACGAAACACCAAATTTAGAATCCTCATGATAGGAATAGATTATCATCCAATTTTGGTTGCGGTCATCTAAGAAGGGCTGCTGAAATTCGATGATTTTTCCGAAATATTACATGCTTATATCACCAAATTAAATGAACAGCATTCAACAAAACGTCACGCTTAGCATCCTGAATATGGGAATATATTGTGTAAAAACCTGTTTGATAAATCGATGTAATTTCTTGTACTATTTAAATCATTTAATTTATTTGATTTATATAGAAGAATGTTTTGTGATGGCCACAACACACTAGTTGGTGTTGCTTTTCTTTACAAAAGTAGAAATTGTAGAAAAGTGGAGCTACCCTCTTTACGCCGGACTCTTCAATTTTCCACAGCCTTATTTAAATTCATTAAAATAAATAAATATCTAATATGAAATTTCAAAATTAATCTGAAAATAATTGATATTGCTAGAATATTTAAAGTTGTGACGCATCTAAGATGAGAGTGGCGAATACATACCAAGCAACTATTTATTTAGGTTCACTTTACAATTTTAGACGTAATACAACACGCTACACTTAAAGAGTATTAGTAGAGTTCTGTTTAAATGTTCCCAAGACCGCCGAACTTCAAGACTGATGTCTTGCTGCTGCTTTCATAGTAGACGCACGTCTTTTTGCACCTGACGAAGAAAGACTCAGATCTTTCGAAAGACCTAGCGCATTTTAAAGTTTTTGATGGTGTTTTAAGAAGTTATTTTAGTTCTTAGTGTTTCACACCAGTTTCAACTTACTTTATTTAAAGAGTTAAGCTCAATACAGTTGATCATTTAAAATAAATTAAAATATTTCAGCCTGCTAAGCTATAAGATATTTTTTACTGAATCACAGAATCGAGTTATTTGCATCTTGTTTCATAACATATCAAACTATATAGTGTCAGAAAGCCGTTATTTAGATATAAGATTTATTTGTGACCTAATCTACTTTCTACCTTTTTTTCTCTTTACCGCAAATGTTATAAAACTGCAACACACGTGATGTTAACAAAAATGTCATATCACTCATGACATAATTTCTCTTTGATTAAATAAGAAAAAGCGCACATTTTGAAAAGTGTACCAAGATTCAATGTGTTGTAAACTCGAAATATTTCTTTTTCGTTCCCTAGCTTACTTTTTCTAATGGCCTTGAAGATTTTAGGCTATATATATATATATATATATATATATATATATATGCATTGTCAGAGAGGTTAATTCAGATATCCAATTTTTATTTTGAAACTTTTGCTTTTATATGATTTGTTTCTTATTTTGGAAACAAAGTGTATAAAAAATGGAATGTTTTAATTTTTATTAAGTGCATCTCAAACTATTCCAAAAGGATTATTTACTGGAATATAAACCATCAAATCGATTCCATGGGATCGCTTAAGGTATGTCGTTCATTTATTTATTTTTTAAATTGTTATTGAAACAACTGTTTAATTTTCTATGCCAAAAACACAAATATCATAAGAAAATATCAATTGTTTCAGCAACAACAATCTAAACTAGTATGTTATGGCCATATTAAAACTTTCTTCTATATAAATAATATCTGTTGACATACCCATGATGAGGATTCTAAAAGTAAAGTTTCGTTGAATTCGATTTCATATTTAGAATTAATAATTGAATTTCGGCACCCTTCCTTAGATGTCAGCAACCAAAATTGAATGACAACGCATTCCCATATTTAGGATGCTAAGCATGAAGTTTCGTTGAATTCTGTGCATTTAAACTGGTAGTATACAGTATACGCATCGCATATTTAGAATTAATCATTGAATTTCGTGACCCTTTCTTAGACGTCAGCAACCAAAATTGAATGACAACGTATTCCCGTATTCATCAGTGCAGTAGTTCTTGAGAAATCGCGAATCTATTGCAGAAATCGCGAAAATTGCAACATAGCAGCGACACCTGTTGCGCGATTTACGTCAAAAACTAATCAGCACCAATTTTTATAAGGATGTAACTGAATATAAAGTTTAATTAAATTCCGTTCATTAGTTCTTGAAATAGAGCGCCCTCAAAATTTTTGTCACATACAGACAGACAGAGTCATAGACAGTCATTTTCTGAAAACAGTCAAATCGTGTTCATGACCTTCTAAAATCCGACGAAAACCAGAAGTTAAAAATTCTTATGATTCCAATACTTCTTCTTGTAAAGATAGAAAAAAGTAATAAATGGGATAGGGGGATTTTTAAAACTACCTTGGTCCGTCCCAATTAAAAAAGTTTTAATTATCCAAAAATTACGTTAATCCTTTAATTATACAGCTATAAAAGTCAAATAAACCAAGTTAATGTGAGAGAGTTATGGCTACTACACAACAATTTAAATTTTGTAAAAGCAACAAAATTTTGCTGGAATTATAAATTACAAAATTATGGTAAAAATAAAAAAACATATTTTGTTAATTCAAGTAAAATTGATGAAATTTTGTTAAAAGTTTGTAAGAGTGTCAACAATAGTTTTATTGCCAATGCAACAAAACCAACTTTTTACTTCAACTAAAAATTTTGTTTGAAACAACCAAACTGTACTCAACAAAACATGTTTTGTTGTTTTAATCAATTCCTTTTTCTGGGTGTATATGAGATTGAATCAGAGATTACCTTTACAAAGCGCTGAATTACTAAATAAATAATAGGTCATGATTTATAAAAAGAGAGGGAGACCAAATAAAGGGTACAAACTAAGACCATGACAGTCCACGAACCTGATTTGTTATAATCTGTATATATATAAGAACTTTATTTATATAAAAATAATATATTTTGATGCTATTATTTTTTTTATAGGATAAAGGTAGTTTGATATAAATAAAAAAAAAGTTAAATTTTATTAAGTGACTTGTTTTTTATCAAAACTATAAATGAACAAATATACCATTTGAAATTGAGTCTAGCTTTACTGAATTACCAAATATACAGGGCGTCCCAAAAGTCCTTGACACATTTTAAAGTTTAGTAAAATAACCAGCAATTGGCGTACGAGAGTGCTGTTTGGACGAAAATGCTTCTTATGATCTGAAATTTTGTTTAAGCAAATAATAAAAAAAATAGTTCAAAACATTTCTCATAGAAGGCGCTATTTCTGGATAGTTTTCGAATAGGTAGTATGCTTTTACACACCGATGTCCAAAAATTAAGGGGCAGTGACTGATTTTTTTCCATTTTAGACGTTTTGTTGAATATCTATTGAAATTCTTTATGAATTGTCCTTGAACTTCAAGAATGTAAAGAACATGGTTGATTTCATAATTTTCAGTGAAGATTTTGCCGCGAGGACAATCAGGGGTGGGGGGGGGGGGCAATAATAACTTTAATAATAAATATTATTTGCGATCACCCAAGTAACAGAAAATGCTCAAAATGGTCTGTCACTGTAGCAAATGACTATGTAGGTCCTGTTCAACATTTGTGTAAACATGCAAGTATATTCGTGAAGATGTTAATGTTTCTGTGTAAAATTCACAAGTTTTTTGTTTATAGCATACAGAGTTTTCAACCGAATTTAACACCACTTTCCGAAAACTTGACAAAGAACAGTAGAAATAGTATACTGAAATTAAAATATTAATATATTAAATATTTGATGACATATGGATATTTGTATGAAATAAATTTCAACTGCGCATGCGTGAACTACAGCAAAGATTTTTTTTCATGATTTGGAAGTCTGTACTATAGAGCAACTCGTATAAAAAGACCAGTCAAATATCGTTAAAACTCAAAAAGATACAGACAATACAGTGAGCTAATTGATAAATTGGGGAGGAAATCCCATAGGATTTTATGGGATTTCCTCTCCAATTTATCAATTATCTCACTGTTCATATTTGAAAAAATACCAGTTAATCTGATATTAACTTTAAAAAGCACTGAATTACTAAATAAAAAATTCATCATGATTTAAAAAAAAGAGAGAGAAGCTAAATAAGGGGTACAAACTAGGACTGTGACGTTCCACGAACCTGCTTGTCATACTCTGTATTGTAAGAATTTTATTTATATAAAAATAATATACTGCATTATTATTTTCTATTGGATAAAAGTAGTTTGATTTTAAAAAAATCTTATTAACTGACTTTTAAAAAATAAGGAAAACTATAAATAAACAAAATTACCATTTGAAATTTAATATGAGATTAGCTTTACAGAGTGCCTAATTAGTAAATAAATAATGCATTATGATTAAAAAACGATAGACAACATCGAAATTAGGGGTGCAACCAAGGACTGTGATGGTCCAGGAAACTGATTTGTCACCATACTCTGTACTGTAACAACTTTATTTATATAGACATTTATTTTATTGTTATTATTTATCAGATATGGTTATTTTGATATCAATAAAGAAAAAAAAATATTAACTGACCCCCCCCCCCCCATTTTTTTTAAAATTATAGTTCATATGACAGTTTAATTTTTTACATGACCGCTAATTATAATTTTTGGGATGTACAACTATTCAACTAAGTTCTTTTTTTTTTGCTTATCATTTTTTACGTGTACAGAAACCCTAAAATGAATCGTAGAATTTTTATTCTTGTCAAATCATTCTCGTAAAATGTCCAATAGAATAATAATAATAATAAAAGAACAAATTTATTAAATGATGAAATAACTAAATGTTTCATAAATTTAGCTATAATAATACTAGAGCGTCTTACACAACGTTTCTCAGAAATCAAAAACAATAAATATGCTCATCTATCAGTTTTTTATTCAAAGTTCTAACGTTTGATAATTCATTTTGATTTGCAACTGAAAGACAAATAGATACTTTTATTGATTTATGTCTTTGTTCAAATGACATTGAAAGAATATAAACGCTATTTCCTCTCTATTTTTCTTTTAGTTTTATAAATAAATCATCCTCTTTCTGCTGTCCTTGAAAAAAAATATTAAAATGCCACCATATTTCCAAACTGACATGAAATTGCTCCAGAAACGTTTATCAATCGTCTTTATCAATCATTGATAAAAAACATCACGCGAGAAGAAAATTTTTAACTGAAAGAAAATGCGATGTGACCCGGCCGCTTTTTCGGAAAAGCTCACGTTTTGAGTACCTGTTTGGCGAGTTGGCGGAAGAGAGAAAATTTAGTCAGTTCTATCGCCAACCCTCTTAAATCCATGTCGTCATCCATGTTTTGATCAGAACTTGAACGTGAAATGGCGGCAGACGAAGTTACTTGTTTTAAAACTGCGATATTGCCTAAATCAGGGATGGCGAACCTAGGGCACGCGTGTTAATTTTGGGCACACGAAGAATAATTTTGGCACGGCATTGCTTATGGCTCTAAATCAAGATACAGTGAGATTACACAAAATTCATTAACTTAGATGAGTTGATTTTGTCTGAATTCGATTAAGTGGAAATTGAAAATTGTAAATACTGCTCAGCCAAGCTTTAAAGACTGGTCACGTGAGTAACGGGTCCAAATATGACCAGTCTATTCTTCGTAATAGGGATCGAGGTAATGAAAGGGAGTCACCCCTAGTTTTGCTTTCGTGGGGGGATGAGTTGATTCCCGATCGTTTCATGTTTACTTGTTCCAAGATTATGAAAAGGATTTTTGTTCTTATGTAATAAAGCACATAAAAATTGCAGTTTTCTCTTCGATGAAGGGGATATCTTCAATCTAAAGAAACATGTTATGATAATTTAGATTATTTAATTATCGGATATAAACATGTTAAGTAAATAAATACTATTTTTTACTGTCTTTTTACACATGTCATTGCAATTTATTGTTTTCTCAAATAAATAACGATTTTAAATATCGGTTCCTTACAGTTATAGGGTACACTTATGTAATTGTAGGAGAAGTGTGGTTTTAAAATGTTCTTTTATTAGTATGGTTATTAATACATATTTTTTTTAATTTTACCGCAAGAATTCCATTTTTTTTTCTTGATTGCTCATGTTCATTTTCCTATATGAAACCATTTAATAATATGGCGAAAATGTATAACAAAATACTCAATTAATAAGAAAAGAAAATAGTTCAAAGTGTACAGAGTCATACTAAAGGATGAAAAATATTTTTTGCACTCAAATATTTAAAAAAAAATGTGCTCGAATTCAAATTAAGTTTTCTGATACCTTTACTAAATCTTTTTAATTGATAAATGCGCGAAAGTTTCAGACGTTCTTATTCAGATATCAGGAAATTGAACAGCGTTTTTCGTTTTATTATAAAAGTAACTAATCTTACTGAAAATGTCGTTGAAGGTCGCACTTTGAACCTATTTTTCGGATAAGTTCGCGAAAAAATTGTAATTGTAACTCACAATGTACCGATTTTATAGGAAAATTAAAGACGCTGTTCGATTTTTAAGTATTTGAATGTTAATTCTTGAAAATTTTCAGGCAAATAGGATTAAAATTATTTTAAAGTGAAGGTCTCAGAAAAAAATAAAGCAATAAAAATGCTTGTATTTCATAATATCATCACGGACCTTATCTTAAAAAAAAAAAAAAAAAAAAAAAAAAAAAAAAAATGTGCAAGGGGGGGGGGGGGGGTTATTCATTCACTTTCGGTGTCATCATCAGAATCATCCGGAAAAAAATCATCGTCGAACGAAATAATTAATGGCTCACACATTTCTTCTATTATGCCGTCTTTCTTCCAATACTCATTTTCCAGGTGTTCTATGTTCGTGCAGTAGTTTTTCCATTTCTCAGCATTAACATTTTCTAGTGCAAGTTTGGTCAATTTAAAAAGTTGATCCATATTTAAATCCGCCGTTATATTTCTTTTTCGAATGAATTCCTTCATATCCGCCCATACATACTGTATTGCATTTATGTCGCAATGGTATGGAGGCAATCTTAACGCATAATGCCCATGTTCGGCTAACATGGTGTCGAATTTGTAGATTTTAGTAGAGGGCGAATTCGTCTTAACAAGGTCCATCAATTCAACTTTTCGCATGTTTGAAGAATATGGCACTTTGTTCAGTGCCAACCAATCCATAATTTCCCTTTTGTTTATTGAAGAATTCGGAGGCTTATTCAATTGAATAGAGTGATATGGCGCATTGTCTATCACAACAACAGAATTTTTCGGTAAGTTTGGAATGAATTTTTCAATTGCCCATTTTTCAAAAATTTGTTACGAATTACATCCAAGTTAAAATTATCCAAGTTGACATTCTCTATGGTTGTTTTCACCTTTTTCTTTTTAGGAGAAGCGAAATTATTTGCATTGTTATTAGCTTCTTTCCGAATTCTTCTTATAGCGCTATCCGAAACACCGGCAATTGCACTAGCTCTTTTTGTTGCATGTGCTAATAGAATAGTTAGACAGCCTTTATCTGCTTCATTATCACAATATTTTACAACATTGTTTAACATATTTTTCACTGCACTGTGAAAATGTTTGCCTTGACAGCTTTTAGATTCTTTTAAATCCATTTTATAGAAGTAGAAACAAATACAAAATGAATAGCAGACAAAATAAGGAGAGAGAGAAAAAACGCTAATAGTACAAGAACAGCCAGTGAAGAAATGACAAGCGGTCAGGCAAGATAAGGGAAACTTGAATTTTGTCTCCTCCTAATATAATGCTTCCCTCCCTTCGGACGGGTCTATTTTTTTGGCACCATGCCAAGGTCCGTCTTTCTAGAGTGGTTCCACAGTACCAATGTAAATTCCAATGTAAAAAAAAAAAAAAAAAAAAAAAAAAAAAACCCTGACGGCTCGGCCAACAGGCACAGGTAGATTTCGAAGACGCAGACCGTGGGGCACCTGTTTATTGGGAATTGCCGAAGAAAGACCTATTTGCCATGACGTGGCAGTTGGGACCACCCACGTCGAAATATACCTCATCCTGCAAATGGAGCCAGGTAGGATTTTTTTTTTTTTTTTTTGCCGTAAGAGTTGGTCCTATAAAAAACTTGTCAGTATAAAAGTTGTAGATAATTTTAAGGAGATTTACAATAAATTTAAGTGATTTGATATCTTGGGAATTGACGAAGTTATGAATTTTTTCTTCTGAAACCCCTATCCCCCCCCCCTTACTTGGGGGCATTTTTAACGAAATCCAAAATCTGTCATACATAAATTTTTGGCCCTTTTCCTAGAAGTAATAATAACTTTAAACGGATTCGATATGTATAAAAATTAAGAAGTTATGGTTTTTTTTTCTGTTTTCACGTCTGCGTCTAGGCGGAGCCAGCAGGGACTTTTTTGTTTTTAATTTTTTTTGCCATAAGAGTTGGTCCTATAAAAAACTTGTCAATACAAAAGTTGTAGATAATTTAAAGGAGAATTACAATAAATTTAAGCGAATTTGATATCTTGGGAATTGACGGAGTTATGAATTTTTTCTTCTAACCCCCCCCCTTTTCCCCCCCTTGGGGCCATTTTTAATGATATGAAAAATCTGTCATGCATAAATTTTTGGCCCTTTTCCTAGAAGTAATAATAACTTTAAACGGATTCGATACGTATCATAATTAAGAAATTATGGGGTTTTTTCTGTTTTCACCAAAACCCCCCCATTTCCCCCCCCCCCTTGGTTCGATTTTGCCCGTTAACGAACTTGACCGAGACTTTATGCCTCTTGATTTTATGTATCAATTTGGAAGAGATTTGTGCAGAATTATTGGAGTTATCGTGTCCATAAAAAAGTAACATAGATAGATAGATAGATAGATAGATAGATAGATAAAGTTTTGAACTGTGGGTGTTTTTGGGTTCTGGGAGTCATGATCGGCGTAGATCTGCAAAAATTTTTCAAAAATTCCAACTTAGGGGAGAATGTAGGGGAGACTACGGGTAGTATTTCTTACGAAATCTACCTAAAAAGAAAGAAACTGGTGTTTGCCATATTAACAGTTTTTTCGTCTATATATCCCTTCGAGTAATTATTTTGGCAAATAAATTTCTCCAATTTCGTTTCTCCAATGTAACAAAAAATATTTTTGAAAAAAATTTAGAAATGAAAATTTTTAAATTCGTTAATGTTTAAAATTTTTTTAATTCGTTTGGTGAAAGAGTAATGATAAGCTACGGCTGCCGAAGGCAGTCGTACTTCACCGCCGATTCCAGGCTCTCGTGAGCCTATACGAGGTCACTACCAAAAAGGGCCAGTTTACCCGGACACCTCCAAGGTGGTGCTCTTCGACCGGGGGGAGAAACGGGGGCCTAAGCCTCCTGCGCTTCATCACCCTTTCCCAAATGAACGACGACAGAGGTCGCTGCGATGATACGGTGGAGCCCAAACTCAGAGGGCACCACCATAAAACACTTGGGCGGAACGCGGAAGTGAGCAACGGCTCCGTAGCTGGGATCCCATAAGGGAAACCGGGTCCTCGGCCAATGTTGAACACTCCCACTAGAGTGTATCAGACTATTAATCACTTATTCATTGTAATTTCAAGGTAATAAATAGAGAAAAATTAGTTTTTTTGTTTTTAATGAAACTTAAAGATTTTAAACTGTGTGCTGGAGGAGCAATGAAGGGGGGGGGGGGCGGTGGATAGTCCCGGAAATTTCCGGGAAAGGAAGAATTTAGACGATTGATTAATTGGTGTATTAGTATTTCAAAGTAACAAATAAAATAAGTAGCATATAATAACAATAGAAAATGTGGCAGAATATTTAAAATACACCACTTTAGAATTTTAAACATTTTTAACTTTTTACTATATAAAAATTCATAGGATGTTGATAAAAGTGTAATACTATTAAAATGCAATCAAAATTGATTTAACTGCGCTCTTGAACTTCGAATAACATTAATTTGAACTGTTTTAACTGCGATTGATATAACTGCAGGATACAACTAAATGATATTATTTGCAGTTCAATCTAATTGCAATTGAATTCAATTGAAATTAATTTTAGTTACAGCTCGTTGTTAACTTTTACTTGCAATTAAATTAAATTAAATTAATTTTTTAGTCAAATAATTATTTGATTGAAAACATAACTGATTGGTGCCCAACATGGCACACAATTATGTTGCTTAATAAAAAATCCTAAATTAAATCAATCATAATAATACTTTACTAAGTTCAACTGTGTTATAACTAAAATTAATTAATTAATATAATAATAATAATATATATTCTAAGAAAATTATCCTTTCTGGTATTATTTCTATATTTATTAAAATTAAGCTATAATTTCTTCGAATGTTAGGAATTAGGGAAATAAAAGAATCCTACAAAACTGGAAAAAACTTATTTACATTCTACTGAATTATATGTATTTGTGAAATAATAATTTAAATCTCAAAAAGCTCTTTGATTTAAAGCATTAAGTTAAATGTAAAACACCAAAAATAATAAAATTTCCCTACTCCATCTTACCTACTTAATAACATTTCTGAAAGAAATACATTCCCTTTGCTGCGCATTGGAATAAGGTTGCTGTTTGCTGCATGTTTGACTTCACAAACTAGAAGGAGTGCATATTCTGTAAGGTAAAGCTAGTCTGCGAGAATCTGCGCACAATTCAAAAGAATAACAATAAAAAATCTAAATATTAATTTTTTGTTAAACTATCCATGAATAATTTTTACTTCATTTGTTTTTTATGGATTTCCATTGCTATTTTGTTGTTATGTTGTAATTTAATAGAACAGTTGTAAGAAAACCAAGAACGTTATTTTGCGCAATCTGTCCTTACAGTGTTGGTGTGATTGCGCACATGGGTAGGAGAGATTGTTACTAATAATAACTGCAATTAAATTATTAACAATAATAAGTACACTTAAATGACTTGTTGTAAGGTTTTTGTGAACAAATATTATTGTATTAGGAGTGAATATTTCAACCTAATGATTAAAGAATCAAAAAAAGGAAATAATTTTAAAAACGATTAAAAATTTTTAATTAAAGGGAAAAAAATTAAAGAATCAGAAAAAGCAAGTCCAGATAAGATTACGAAATAACATTAAGTTACTTGAAAACACGTTTAACTTAAAATTAGTCAATTTTTATTTTTTATTTTTTTATGCAAATTTACCAATAAGCTGCGTAATCTCTCCTAACATGGAAACTAATGGGAACAATGCGCCATCTCTCCTAAGTAGCAGATGCGCAAATTCTCCAATTTCGGTAGGAGAGATTGAGCGGCCTTTTATTTAAACATGGCCGCTACTAAAACGAACCGTTGATGTTCACATTGTTAGTCTAGATTAGTAGCTTATGAGAAATCATTTAAGTTAAAAATATTTTGTACTACTGACATTGTATAGAAATTCTGATGAATAGCTATGAAAATTCAAGCACTTATTTTGGGAAAGCAAAACAAAATAGCAATACTTTATCTTAGACGTTCAAAACAATCAACGTGCACTTTCAAGTAGACACTCCACTACTGCTGTTGTACAACTACCTGGAGTCGCTGCACGCTCACTCTACTCCTTCCCCCCGAACCTCTATGTGCGCAATCTCTCCGACCGCGCCATCTCTCCTGGCTTTACCTTACTAAGCATTGGATTCAGCACCGCGCCAAATGTTGCTCCCGTACCAAAGTTACCCAAAACGTGAGCCTTTCATAAAAAGCGTCCCAGCATAAAAAGCGTCCCAGAATAAACGTCGGGTAATAGAATATGTTAAGATGCTTAAATCTAATGCTCAAATTCCTAAAGGTTGTCTGAGTGAATCATATCGGCCAGATTTAGCCAGGATAGCTGTGGTGGTGAAGCGTTGGGATGTTAAGCCAGTAATTTTTGGTTCGAGTTCTGACCTGGGCCTGGACACTTTTTTAGTTACTGGGAAATTTTTGTTCGTGGTGTATTTGCCAGATTTTCTCAAAAAGTTAGAGGGTGTTACAGAGTGTTGCCGCATGGCATTTTTTTCCTGGAAAAACTTCTAAAGTTTCTCGAATTCCGGGAGTGGGGGAAACTTCCCTTACTAAGCAGAAAGTCCAGAACCTTCCAGCGGTACATTCTCATGCATCAAAGAAGTGACTCCTTTCGGGCCTCTTTCTAAATTCATCATTAATATGATGAGTACGTTTAATTAATTTTCCATATCTTAAAAGAAAGCGTTGTATAAACCTTGAAGTGAAAAAAAAAGCCCCACCTTCTACTTATTTTGCCGCAAATCATCATATAAAAATGTGACTGGTACTAATCGATTAGTGATAACGTCTACTAATAAATTATATACTTACATTTTATTTTGCGGTCGTCTACATATAGAAATTGTACTAAATTTAAAAACTTTCAATACTATCACCTGATTTTAACACCATATTTCTATTTTTCAGTAAAATTTATCTTCGAATACTAAACGGAAAGTCATTCCGTCAAGTAGTTTTAGAATTATGTAGTTTTAAAATTTTGAATTCCTCACGTTAAATTCGTTTTTAATCGTTTATTTTATTCGGGTAGTTTTTGAAGCATAACCCAAAAACTATTCCGCGGAATGAGCTGTAATTTTAGATTCGCATATTTGAAGCTCTTAGAAATTGATTTCTGTAATTGTAGCTCACATTTCATTATTTTTATTTAATTCCAAAAAATAAATTTTTTCGAAATTAATTTTCCAGAACAATATTAATTGTAAACTATATATATTTTTTCAAACACAAATCAATTTACAGAACATCGAAACATAGAAATTCAAAATTGCAGTTTATTTCGTCAGGCAAACAGTTTTGAGTTCTGCTTAAAAAAATTTCCCGCATTGGAATCTGTTTTGCAACAATTAAAAATGAATTTCACATTAGGAGTTCCAAATTTTCAACATGCAAACTACTTGACCAAATAACACCCCGTTTGGTATTCGGGAGTAAAGTTTACCGAAAAATCGAAATATGATGTCAAAATTAGGTATTAGTATTGTAAAATTTCAACTTTGGTACATTTTCTGTATCTAAGGAAAATTTAAATATAGCATTAATTAGTAGACTTTATTATCAACTGGTACCAGTCAAATTTTTATACAATGAGTTGCGGCAGGTAATGCGTTTTGTTTTGCCAGGACTGCACTTAGCTAGCTAACTGTTCGCAAAAAACCAAGTAGTACAATAAATCTGCGCATCTATCCGGATTTTGTTCACTGTTCTGGCTCTTGGTAATTCTTTTTTATTAGAAACTGAGATCAAATAAGCTGTTTTATTGATTTATATCTTTGTTCAAATGACACTGAAAGAATATGAACGCTGTTTCCTCTCTATTTTTCTTATAATTTTATATTATCTTTCTTCTGTTATTGCAATATTTATTAGAAAGCAAGTATACTTCTAAATTGATTTTATACTTCCAAAAATGTTTCTTTGGGGAAAGGAAGGCAGTTATGAAATTGACACTTTATATAATAGCCAGATTTTGTCTAAAAATGAGAAGGGCTAAAATACTAATTTAGGTGATCATGTAGCCAATAATACCTTATATTAATTAAAGAAAGTTTCGCTCTGTATGTCTGTATATGTGTGTGTGCGTGTGTCTGTTTATTTGCGATGACTAGCAAAATCAGCGTACCTAGAAGCCTGAAAATTTAGATTTAGGTAGTCCAAGGCCTGATCTGATGCACCTGGGACTCACAATTTGGTTGGAGGTTCGTTTATATCAGAATGCACCCCCTATCGGCTGAAAGTGGAAATGAAGGCTTTTCCTTGCGTGCGTAGCATATTTAAATAACTTCATACTAAATCGGGTTAAAGATATAAAATCATACAAACTTAGGTTTGTTTAATTTTATCACGGGCCTGGGCAACGCCGGGCGGTCATCTAATATATATATATATATATATATATATATATATATATATATATATATATATATATATATATATGTTAGTACTTTAAATCTCAAGTTGGCAATTTCTTCATCTTTTTTTTTATTATTCAATATGATCAAATCTCAGTCATAAAGTGTAAAAATGTGACAATTCTCAATTTTAAAATAGCTATAGATATGAAAAATAATAATTTTAGAGATAAAAGACCGTCTCGGATGAAATAAATGCTAAGAATAATTTAAAAATTTAATTGCAGATTTATTCAGTTAAACCTTAAAACCACAGATTGTTTTTAGATGTTATATTTATTTACAAATAAACAAAAACGAAAAAGCCCCCCCCCCCCCAAACAACAAACAGACAATAAATTATTATTATTATTATTATTATTATTATTTTTACAAATTTAATAAGGTACATATATAGAAATGTGATAAAAACCAATACGAAGCTAAAATTTTCCTGTAAACTTCATCAATTTTATTTAATCGGTAATGAAAATTCCAAAGCTTAAATATACAAAAGTACATAAAATTTGGTAAAGCCGATCAATAATATCATTATAACGCATGCAGTATGGGCGCTTCATGCTCAATGAAACATAGAATTAGTATTTTTTTCATTTTCGTGAACAGACGAATAGGATAAAGATTAAATAAAGAACAAACTTATTAAATGATGAAATAAACGTTTTATAAATAAAAACTTAATGACATTAAATCCCTTTGCATAACATACCTCCCAAAGGCAAAATAATAAATCTGCTCATCTATCAGACTTTTATTGAAAGTTCTGACGTCTGTTAATGGTTTTTCATCAGCAACTGAGAGTCATATGGGTACTTTTACTGATTTATGCATTTGCTCAAATGGTATTGAAAGAATACAAATGCTATTTCCTCTCTATTTTTTTAAAAATTTTATAAATAAACCATTCTTTTTCTTCTGTTGTTAAAATATTTACTTAAATGCCAACATATTTCTGAAAATGATTAGGTATTGTTTCAAAAATTTTTCTACGAGGACAAAAGTTATTACGAAATTGACACTTAACTTGAATAGTTTAAAATATTTTGGAATGATTTCGTATACTTATGTATTATCCGAGCCAAAAAGACGCACAGTAGGGTTAGCATGTCCTAAAAAAACGCAGTTATCGACTTATCATCCTTTCTCATGCTTTGCATCGCCAAGTGCTTATTTATTGCAAAAAATTAGGAAAATTTTAGTAATGATAAATGGAACTTTTAGAACATCGCCTAATTCAATGTCCGGTGATAGGATTTGTAAAGGAATGAATTTTTCTATTTAAAGACTAAAATGGGGAACTCTCAGCCTGTATCCTGCAGGAAGTAGAGATGTGGCGTCACAACTACCTCAACACAAGGTTAAGCGCAAATAGCTCGATTGAAATCTCAATCGGTATTTGCTTATTGGACTTCAACTGCAATCAGGCCCAATAAGGTTAATTGTGAATACTATATGATCGATCAACCAAGGCTCTTCAGCTTAATAGAGAGTTGAGGTAGATGATGAATACGAGCTTAAGTGATTTAATGAATCTGGGGGAAAAACAGTTTGTGAGAGTTGGGAGATCGAGGCTAAAGAAATTTAAAGGGTATAATTTAAGAGAGGTAAAAATGCAAAGGGCAAACGTTAAAGAAATGTACTTTGCAACTTTTTTCTGAGTAATTATTTCTGTCAAGAAATAGATAGAATTATACTAATATTTATCTAAAGTAATAAGAGATGGCAGCTGTGTCTTGGCTCCTCCTACTATTAGGATATGTTTTGTAAACGTAGTTTTTGATCTAAAAACTGGAAAAGTGTCGAATGTTTTATCGGAATGAAAGTAATATGAATAAATATATTATTTGTTCAGTTTTAAAAGGATTTTTTTCACTTCTTGAAATATTATTTTCTCGCGTTTTAAAAATGGTTAGTTTTGGATCAGGGCGATCCTTAATGTCTAGAAATTACTCTGACTAGGGAAGGTCCCCAACTGCCAGATCGGGATTTTGTCGAGAGTGTTGTCGTTGGAAAGCTCTTACCATGGGGATCAAGGAAATGTATGCAACTCGTCCGAATGCAACTTGTGAAGAGTTATAGGCCGATGTATTTCTGTCATTTATTGATTTCTCCAGGTCTCTAGCTGTGCAGAAAAGACACTCTCTGGGGTAGAAAAGATAGTTGACGGATCACATAGATTACAGAGACTGTTTACGCTTGGTGGAAAAAGTAACTTCACGGATGGTAGTGCATTTTTGAATAGAAATGGCTGAAGCACAGGTGTTTCCAGCACCAGATACAGACAATGAATGGAGTGTTTCGCAGTTGTTATAGGTGTTATTAGTTACGGTAAAGCATGCCTGTTAATTAAATTGAAAGACAGGATCCGTGTCTGTAATTAAAGCTTTTTGAAAGGCATACCGACGCATGTCAACAAAGGTGGGAGAGGAGAATTGGTTATAGGCCAACTTGTGCAATTTTATTATGCTTTCTCTAGGGGTCATGTCGACATCTCCACAAACACTTTGATGAGTTTTTGAATATTCCACTATTCTCTTTATTAAGTACTTGTATTGTTGAAAGAAATAAACGTTTAACGGCTAAAGAAATTTTGTCGTGCCCAGTGGGAGAAAAACAGGAACATTGAATCCAAATTTCTCAATTCATAAACTTAGATCCGTTTGGCCACTCCAAGTATACAGCACCATGATTCTTTCTTGATCACCAATCGATTCTTTTAATTTATCGAAGTATGCCGCAGTTATTTTTTTTGTGTTCTTTCCTGACTTGGAGCATGTAATGAGCAAATTCATGGATGATATTTGTTGCACATTTTCCATAACTTTGGGACCAAATTCCCTCTGACACTCTTGTGTTACAAGTAGTAAAGGTCCCATAAAATTTCCAGTGGCGTTAATACGCATTTGCACGGTATAGGAATGAGTCGTTTTGTTTTTACTGATTATCGATGCACCCACGTCTTTAAATCCCTTTATATCGTAATTTCTGTTAGATACAATCACATACTGGAAGCCATTTTGATCGCTGTTCAGGACGTAGTACAGTAGGCACTTTCACTGCTCAATCATTTTTTTCATGATTTCCTAGAATTCTTCGATTACAGGTTGCAAAGACACTTCCGGAAACAAATCTCTTTTTGTGACGCTTTCGACTTGTTATTTTATGTGCCTGTTTGAAATTCTTGATGAAGTGTGAGCTTACTGTGAATCCGAGAATTCCAAGCTCCACTGATTTGTCATTATCTCACATTTTGAGGTCCATGTCATGAAAGGCGGCTTTTAATTGTCTGCGATGATGATAAAATTGTAACCACACGTGTTTGAAAATTAATTTCAGTTTGCTCTGCATGTTAAGACCTTTCTCTACTTATTGTGTAAACCGTTGAATTATCTTGTGGTCTTTTAACTGCCTACATATATGTTGCACAGTATTTAGTTTATTTTTCTTTGCCTTCTTATATATTTCTGCTGTTTTCGCCATTATTTCTACGGATACTCCTACACTTCCTGTCCGCTTTGTTTTCACATGTTCTTTATATTTGAAAGTGGGGTCGGTATTTATTTCTAAATTACTTGTCAGTCCATTTTCGTCGATTCTGTTCTCATACAGAATATCAAGCGACCGGGAAAAATTCGTTTTCGATCATCCGCTTCACTGTCTTGAATAGTGGCTGACTAATGACCTTCTCTTCAGTCGTTGACTCCTTCCCTCGGATTCTCCAAAATATTTTAACAGTTGCAAACTAAGGAGTTTTGTAATCTTCGCTTTGTCGGTGATAGCATTACAGCCTGAAGACTCTCAGACGACATCTTCATAGCTGGGCCTGACTTCGCATATCACAGGGGTGCGTGCCACCTCCCCTGAACCAGCGCGCTTGGAATGCGAGCCACAGGTACTGCTAAAATTCCCTATGGTTGAGCGCCTCGCGAACTGCCCCCAAAGGCCCTGCCCTTGCCCTCTTTTCATCCCGTAGGATCAGGCGAGGAGTTAGTTCCTGATGTTATTTAAAGCATACTCCTAGTCAGTATAGTCCAATTAGTTATATACAATTGTGAAAGTTTGGTCACAATCTGTTTCTTACTAGAGGGAACATGGAACCTTCACCAACTTCATACCGGCAACAACAGGTTACATAACTGTACTGTAAGCTGTCTTTACTACCACACAGAGTGTCTTTCTTGCATAGCTAGCGACCTGGAGAACTCAATAACTGACATAAATACATCGGCTTATAACTCTCCACCAGTTGCATTCGCACGGGTAGTTGTATACATTTCCTAGATCTCCATGGTAAGAGCTTTCCAACGACATCACTCTCGACAAAATCCCGATCTGGCAGTTGGGACCTTCCCTAGTGAATTTTTGAGATAATTTCTCTTTAAAATTCTTAGATTTTAAAATAAGAATCAACAATTTTTAATGAACAGAAAATACTTGTTGGGACGTGCCTTATTAGCCTAAACGAGCCAGTCATCCAGGCATGGAATGATAAAACAAACAACTTTATTAATACGACATAGTGTTTTCTTTAGAATATGCCTGAATGCAATTTTTTACACATTTTATGTATGCATATATTTTTTATAAACATATATTTTATATAAACATTTTTATACACTGCATTTTTTTTTATATAAATTTCATATCATGAAATAATAAATTGAAGTTAGCAAGAAATTTTTTTAAACTTTTTTCCTTGTTTCAGGTCGTATCCCTGCCCAGGATCTGAAGCATTAACGGAGAAAACCCTCTGAAAATGACATCCAACGAAGACGAAAAGAAAGAAATAGGACTTTATAACATTGTTTCAGAAAAATTTTATCAAAGCACCGCTGCTCTTACAGAGCCAAAGCCTTCGAAAGACACCAAATCCGATGATGATGATGATATTGATTCAGACACTGCATGTGGGTTCGGATCATGGACACCTCGCTGGTTGCAAAAAGCTGCTCACCCCAGACTGTTTTTATTTTTTTATTCTATGGCTGGTATTGCTCAAGGCGCTGGCTTTACGTACTTTGTAGGATGCATATCTACCATGGAAAAACGTTATGCGTACGATACTAGAAAGAGTGGCTTGATAATGATAGCTGACGAAATTTCTCCTATTTTATTAGGTGTAATTGTTGGTTATTTTGGTGGACTGACTCACAGACCAAGACTTTTGTCATTTGGAATGTTAATAGGTGCTCTAGGCAGCTTTGTTTTTGCATTGCCGTACTTCTTGTATGGGTCAGGTCGGTTTGACGAAAACTTACAACGAGTTGCAACTAGACTATCTGGAGTGAACGCTCAGATTTGTGACAGCAGTTTCAACGAAATAGAAACATCTTGTAACAAATCGGATACAACAGACGCTGCAACATTTTTCTTCATAGCTAATTTTCTAAAAGGTATTTCGGGTGTTATATACTACGCCATAGGAACGGCGTATGTTGATGACAGCGTTCAGAAGAAGAATAGTCCAATGTATATGAGTGAGTACAGTCTTTTTATATCATCAAACTAATTAAGTAAACATATTATTGGCTTAATATTTCATTTACAATCTGTTAAAAAGCAGATACACACAACTTTATTCGCAGATCGTTTAAAATAAAATCACAATAAAGATGTCGTTCGGCTCGAAACGATGTCTTCTTTTCGAATATGGTAGAAAAGTTTTAAATAGGGGTCGTCTACACATTAAACAAGTTTTAAATTGTAGGTTAAACGTGCCAAATGAGGTGAGTTCGCATTATAAATAGTTTTATAATGTAAAAAAAAAATCTTTATTGTTTCAATGAAATGAATTATATCGTCTGCTATGAGCGAAATGAGCATGTCTTTTTTTTCTTATTACACGTTTACAGATGCGAATATTTTTTCGACACTAGACAGCACTGCAACATTCACCATGGACATCTTGCCTTGCGAATGATTACTTCCATGGTTTAATATTTTTATGACTCATAATGAACGAATATTTTGAGTTTATTTTCTTTAATGGATTGAAATATTCGGCTTTCAATCTAATTTCAGCTTAAGTAATCTCAGAATCTATACATATTTGAATGTAACTCATTTTCAAACAAACAATTTTTCTGAATGATACTTTTAAAAATGTAACTTTTATGCAATTTTATTAAAAAATTTTTTTTTAATAAAAATGGTCTCCTGGCATATGAAAAAAGAAATGCTCAGTCAGTTTCCTCAGTCTCACGATTTGCGTTTTTATTACAATAGATTACGTATGATAGGATTTAGGATTTAATAGAATGGAGAAAACTTTTATTAATCCTTATATATTATTTCTCCTGTCAACATCCCTTTTACTCAGAAAATATGAAACGCAGAACAACGAATGAGATACCATATGAAAGGTTTTAGAACCGGCTTCTGACATAGCCCGCTTAACAATTCGTTAAAACATGTTTTTGATTAAAATTTGCTGAAATTAAAAAATTAAATCGGCATTGTTTTCATGAAAGGTTTTCCTGAAATTATTGTTGCCAAAAAAATAAAATACCAAATTATATGATGCTCATAGCAATTATTATAAAAAACACCGCACGGGTTTATTTTATTACTTATGATTAAAAAGCGAAATTGAAATTGAAATGTTTAGATTTATATTTCTAAGTCCCATGGTTTTCCCGAAGCGAAAGACGTCATCCTCTAATGCAATCAAAATACGATTGTTAATTTTTTTTCTCGCGCGTACCTTTAGCAATCTTGGATGAGTTTTTAGTCTAACTTTGATGGAATAAATTAGATGATATTCTGGCTTGACTAACAACTAAATGTTGTTTGCAGATATTTTTATCCTTGCTTTTTCTTTAGAAGTTTAAACCTGCATCTAATAAATATTACATATTGATAAAAAATTATACTTCTCTATTATCCCATCGACCACTTTTCATAGCAAAAAACTATCGCCAAACAAACGGGAGCACGTTACCATTGGAATATCAAAAAATAAATAAATAAATAAAATATAAGAATTTAAGGACACAATTGTTATTTTAATTAATAAAATAACTACTAAATCAGTAAAATATAATGAAAAATACACGCAAATGTCGAATGTAAAACCACTAGATGACGTAACAAACACGCATAATGATTCTGACATCAAGTAAATGGGACTGCATTTTTGGCGTTTAATCTTACAGTTTGGCGGTAGTTTTTTGTTATGAAAAGCGGTCAACGGAATAATAGAGAAGTACCTAAAAAATATTAGATTTCAGTGCGAAATCTTCGCACGGGCCCCCTGGTCCTTATATATTATTTCTCCTGTCAACATCCCTTTTACTCAGAAAATATGAAACGCAGAACAACGAATGAGATACCATATGAAAGGTTTTAGAACAGGCTTCTGACATAGCCCAGTTAACAATTCGTTAAAACATGTTTTTGATTAAAATTTGCTGAAATTAAAAAATTAAATCTTCATAAAAGAAATGAAAGGTTTTCCTGAAATTATTGTTGCCAAAAAAAATAAAATACCACATTATATGATACTCATAGCAATTATTATAAAAAACACCGCACGGGTTTTATTTTATATTTATGATTAAAAAGCGAAATTGAAATTGAAATGTTTATACTGATATTTCTATGTCCCATGTTTTTCCCGAAGCGGATGACGTCATCCTCTAATGCAGTTAAAATACGATTATTTATTTTTTTTTTTTCTCGCGCGTGCGTTTAGCAATCTTGGATCAGTTTTTACTCTAACTTTGATGGAATAAATTACATGATATTTTGGCTTGACTAACAACTGAATGTTTTCTGCAGATATTTTTATCCTTTCTTTTTCTTTAGAAGTTTAAACTTCCATCTAATAAATATTACATATTGATAAAAAATGGTACTTCTCTATTATCCCGTCGACCACTTTTCATAACAAAAACTATCGCCAAATAAACGGGAGAACGTTGCCATTGGAATATCAAAATAAATAAATAAATAAAATATAAGAATTTAAGGACACAATTGTTATTTTAATTAATGAAATAACTAATAAATCAGTAAAACATAATGAAAAATACACGCAAATGTCGAATTAAAAACCACTTAATGACGTAACAAACGCGTGTTATGCTTCTGACATCAAGTAAATGGGAATGAATTTTTGGCGTTTGATCTTACAGTTTGGCGATAGTTTTTTGTTATGAAAAGTGGTCGA
Organism: Maratus michaelseni; assembly: GCA_963931845.1. NCBI lineage: Eukaryota > Metazoa > Arthropoda > Arachnida > Araneae > Salticidae > Maratus > Maratus michaelseni. The sequence goes on from OZ007593.1 coordinate 270,112,604, forward strand.
CGGGATAATAGAGCAGTACCTAAAAAATATTAGATTTCAGTGCGAAATCCTCGCACGGGCCCTCTGGTATCTTATAAAGTTTCGATTCGGTTATCATAAAATTTGAAATGACTCGACAAAATTCTGCAAGTATTATATATATTACATTCAAACCGAATCTAGGAAAAAAGTAACCCGAAAAAAAGTAATCGGAAAAAAGTAACAGAAAAAACAAGAGCGGAAAAAAAGTAATCGGAAAAAAAGTAACCCGAAAAAAAGTAATCGGATTAAAAGTAAACGGAAAAAAGTAACAAGGTATTGATAAATATTGAACTTATTGATAAATAAGTGTTAAAAGCTAACGAAGTAACATATGTCCGATTTAAATAATTCCCGTAGGCAGATATTTGTGAATGCTATTAGGAATTGTGTAAAATCACCCCCGGAAAAAAGCACCATCGGTAAAAAGCTCCCTGAAAAAAAAAAAAAAAAAAAAAGGGTGGGGAGGACTTCACGTTAAGACGGGAAAATACCACACATTTATGAATAACACGTGTTTGAATAAGTCAATTATAATTTCGGGTAAAGCACGTGCTAACCACGTGTATTTACTAACCACGTGTGCTAGGAACAATGCATTATGTACATCATATCATTCCCGTAGGCGAAGTATTTGCTGTAAATATTTGTGAATGCTATTAGCAATAGTGTAAAAAAGTGAAAATATTCTTACGAAAATGCTCGTATTTATCACTACTTGATTTCTTATATTCGTCAACGTGAATACGAATATTTCTCGTTGATGTCTATGAATGCGAATATTGGAAAGTGGTGCGAATATTCGCATACGAGAATACTCGTTTTAATCACTACGTGATTTTTGACATTCAGGAACGCAAACTCGAATATTTTTCGTCGATGTCTACGAATGCGAATATTTGAGAGTAGTGCGAATATTCGCATACGAGAATACTCGTTTTAATCACTACATGATTTTTGACATTCAGGAACGCTAATTCGAATATTTTTCGTCGATGTCTACGAATGCGAATATTGGAAAGTGGTGCGAATATTCGCATACGAGAATACTCGTTTTAATCACTATTTTTTTTATACGTGTACGTGATAAATTTCTTAACCCTCTGAACGTCTGAGGGTTTTCTTGCATTTTCATAAAAATATTTGTAAAACTTGAAATAATTTAAAGTTTCTTTCGCCGTTTGTTTCTAATATACACTTCATATCTCTTTATTTTACATGTATCTTAAAATACAATTTTGTTAAAAAAAAATCTGTCAGCAGGTTCGATGCAGGGATTTTTTCTTGGGGCTATTTTGTGAAAGCAAAAGTTATTTTTGTGAAATTTATTATTTTTGTGAAAAATAACATTTTGTAACGAAAGATGAAATCCAGTTATCCAAATTCGAATCAAGCATTTATTATTAATAATTTCTTTAAGTCCTTCTGTTAAAGTTTCCCTTTCTGGTGAACTTGTTTTGTTTACAAATTACACATTTTAAAACCTAACAAAATAAAAATAATTAACATGTATAATAATTGACATGTATGTTTTTATGGAATGGAATTTTATGAAGAAGCCTATTTTATTAAGAATAATTTTGTGAAGGGGCCTGTTTTACCAAGAAAAATTTTGTGTTTTATTAAAGGAATTTTTGGGAAGGGACTCTAAATAAGCCCCAAATTCTGCCTGGATCAACCCCTGACGATTCATTCTTTAATTTTATAAATTTCGTTACTGTCCCAAGCAGCGGAATCATGATTCTCAAATCTTACATATATTTCAAAACACTAGGATAATTTTAAGTATTAATAAAAATAATTTTTAACCAGGTATAAAATTGTTAAAACTGCACTGTAAACTGAAATGTCTGAAATTCAGACACTTAAGTGTCTGAAACGGATGGTTAAAAAAAGAGACATTTTAAAGTGTCTTAATTTTTTAAGACACTTTTTTGTGTCTGAATTTAAGAAATTTGAAACGTCTGAATTGTGGCCATTTTCGTGCTCTGATCGGCCGGCAATAAGTAGCCATTTCTGACCACATTCTTTTTAAGCATTAAATGCAGCCATATTTGACAACATTGCATTCTCAATAAATGGGACTATATTTGACCACAAAGTAGGGCTGGTAATTTTTCCAGAAGAAGAACCTGATTAAAGCATGGGCAAACTGTCCCATGTCACTAACCTCCCCCCCCCCCCCCCCCCACACACACACCCGATTTTATGGGGCCCAAAATTTAAAATGCAATTTTCGTAAAGCTGATATTTTAAATCTCTTTCGACATTGTACTGATTATATTTAATGTTTTGAACTTTTACAGTAAGATAAGATTTGAAAACAAAAATTATATTTATCTAAAAACAGTAAAATCTCTCAATAGGGGATACTTCGGGACCACAGAATTTTCCGCTATTCGGAAGGGTCCGGTTTTAGAGGAAAAAGCGGACACCTCTATTTAGCAAAAATCCACCTTTTCAATCCACAACACATACATGTTTGAACATTTTTACATCAGAAATGTGGACACCTCCGAATAGCAGACAACTTTTGTAGTCTCGAAATGTCCGCTATTGAAAGGTTTTACTGTTTTTAGATAAATATATTTTTTTGTTTTTAATCTTATCTTACTCTAGAAACGAATGTCAAATTTGGGAGGCACCTAAAATCAGAGTGGCAGGGGGTCAAAGCGGTGGAAGAGTTTGCCCGAGAAATGATCAGGTCCTGCTTCTGGAAGCAACCCAAACCTGATTTATAGTTCGCTAAATGGAGGTATATAGAGAACAAACCCAGCAGTCCCGAGGTATCCGCTATTGAAAATTTTAACTGCATATATTCATTTTGCAGTTCATTTTCTTAGTAGAAAGTACGTTTCTATCATGTAAGTATGCTTTAAATTATTTTAACATTTTAATATATAATAATAATAATAATAATAATGAAAAATCAAGTTTTCATTCTTTTTCTGAATGTTTTATATTTTTATTCAAATATTAACATCCATAAAAACCATGCTGATGTTATGAGCCCTTCTTATTAAAATAAATAAATAAATAGATAAGAAATATATATATACACTATATTGCCAAAGGTGACCGGTCACTTGCGATTTTAGACGCTTTGTTAACTATCTAGAAAAACACATGAGGAATTAACCTGAAACTGCAGGTGTGCAAACAGTATAGTATAGGTTATATATTTCCGCGAAGATTTTTTCACGAAACCCCATAGGGGACTGTCAAAAAATTGAAAAAGAACGAATATCTTTTGGATAACCCTGTAAAAACTAATATAGCAAAAGCGTTCAAACTCGAGATTATTAATAAGTGGCTTATTGTAATATACTGTGTTCATTTTTATGAGGATAGCATGTATACTCGTAGAGAAATTAAGGTTTTTATAAAAACAGTCCCAAATTTCGCCAAGTTTTTTGCTTATAATTTGCAGAGTTCTTAATATGAAAAAAAGTTCTTTTCAGAAAATGTGACAAACAATATTGTACATAATACTCTGCAATCAGAATTAAAAAATAATAAAAATTGCATGAAAAATGAGCAGGTTTACTAAAAAATGTTTCACTGCGCATGCGCGAACGCAATCAAAATATAATATGAATAATGTATTAGCTAAGTATATAGAACAACTTTTGTGAAAGTCCCAAAATCATAGCTTGAAAATTCTGAAAATTATCGTCGATAGAATACACTTGAAATCCGTTGTTCCCAAAAAGAAGCAAAAAGATGAGGGATTGTATCAAATATCTGTTGATTAGTGCCAAGATAGCATACACAATATTGCACGTACTACTATATTTGGATACAACCCCTCATTTTTTCTTCCTTTTGGGAACAACGGATTTCGAGCTTATTCTATCGACGATAATTTTCAGAATTTTCAAGCTATGATTATGAGACTTTCACAAAAGTTGCTCTATATACTTAGCTAATACATTATGCATATTATATTTTGATTGCGTTCGCGCATGCGCAGTGAAACATTTTTTAGTAAACCTGCTCATTTTTCATCCAATTTTTATTATTTTTTAATTCTGATTGCAGAGTATAATCTACAATATTGTTTATCACATTTTCTGAAAAGAACTTTTTTCATATTAAGAACTCTGCAAATTATAAGCAAAAAACTTGGCGAAATTTGGGACTGTTTTTATAAAAACCTTAATTTCTCTACGAGTATACATGATATCCTCATAAAAATGAACACAGTATATTACAATAAGCCACTTATTAACAATCTCGAGTTTGAACGCTTTTGCTACATTAGTTTTTACAGGGTTATCCAAAAGATATTCGTTCTTTTTCAATTTGTTGACAGTCCCCTATGTGGTTTCGGGAAAAAATCTTCGCGGAAATATATAACCTACTAGCTGTTACCCGTGACTTCGTTCACGTATCATTAAAAGAAGAATAAATACATTAATTAAGCAAAGTATTTCATTCCCGATAATTAGAAACGTAAATAATTAACTAACTCTTTATCACATCCCATAGGAGACAATACAGTATTTCTTTGTTGACATAACTAAGTTTTAAAAAAGTGAAATTTTGTGACAAATAATCACGAAAAAGAAACTGCAACTAATGAAAAAAGGCGGGCCAAATAAAATCGTGGAAATCGGCGAATTGTGTAAAAACATATGTCAAGTTTACCTGGTAAACCATTTTACTTTTAACGCCTTTGTGAAACGTTTTAATAACCATCCTTCAAAGATAATGGAAATAGTATATTATTTTTCATTAAATTCAATTCTTGTGAATAAGGAGCAATAATTGTAGACCTAAGTGCAAGGACCTAAAATTTGCCTCCTTGATTTAATCTATAACTGAAAAAAAAATCTTCATTTCTAAATGAAAATATGTTGACAGACGATATTTGTTCTCCAGAATAAATTGATTCATGAAGTTTGAATATGTAAAAATACATTTTTATTTAAAAAATTTTTTACTGAAATCAAGATTTTTTTTTCTTTCACCATCTATTCAAATTGAAAATAAATTCTTTTTTTCAGTTTTAATGAAAAAAAAATATTAATCCGTTTTATTTCTTCTTTTTTATCCACAAAATTGGAATAGTTGCCATTTTTAGAAAAAACTTCGTTAAATTTACACAATAATAATAATAATAATAATAATAATAATAATAATAATAATAATATCTCTGAATTTAAATCATATTTTTAAATTCTGAGAGTTTATGACATCCTCAGAGAGATGATAACCGGTGTTAAGTAAATCGCGTTGCGTTCGACAATTTGAAAGGAGTAGTTGCAAAATACAAACAGGCGGTCAGATTGTAATATAATAGATTCGTATTTATTTTTATTTTCCTAATAATCATGGTGGGGTTTTTGTCAAAAAAACTCTCATCTGTATATAACTGATATTCATGCACAATAATCGGTATAGATAAAAAAAAAAAAACTAAATTTTTCGTTTTAAATATTGCGTGAAACTCATCTACTTTCTAAACTTACTGATTCTTGTATTATTAATGTAAGGAATTGATTCACGCTCCTTGTAAAACACATTTAAAAATTCCCGTTTTATTTCAAATATGACTTCACTTTTTCCTCAGAGAAATCTTTTTAATAGCATAATTCTTGTGAATTTCTTTTCTGGTAATCCGGACGTAAATTTTAGCGGAAAACTCACATTTGTATGTAATTGGTATTCAAACTAATTATTAATCAGTATCGAAAAAATATTTTAGTTTTTAATCTTAAATATTACGTCCATTATCTACCTACTTTCATTATACATTGATAATCATGCTCCTTGTATTATTACGAATATTTAAAAATACATGTTTTATTTATGACGTCATATTTGTCCAAGCCGAGGAGGCTACTTTTCATAGTTCCATGGTCCAAGCGAAATCTATTTTTATTAATAATATAAATATTGTTGCATTTTTTCTTCTAATTATAACGTAGTTTTAGACAGAAAAATATCTTTTTAATGTAACCGATATTCATACTTCATGTATAATAACAAATACTCTATATTTTTGTTTCAAATATCACAGAAATTCATCTTCTTTTGAATTATTTTTAATTTTCAGTTTCCACGTGAAAATCGTTCAATTGAAAATTAATTGTTGAGGAAAAATTATTTTTCAGTGTTTTTATTTATGGGCAACGATCAAAGCCCTAGCAACGATAAAATAAAATGGTTAAATTGTATGGGGAAAATGTCCATTTATTCTCGATGAAAATAATGAAATTTTTAATTATTAGGAAAAATATTTGAATAAAATAAACAAAAACCAGCCTATATTCATTCCCGAGTTATAATCAACCTATATGCAAAGATATAGGGTTATTAAATTATCCATTTTGACGCTGGCTTCAGCCTAACATTTGCACACAATCAGATTTATAATATTACTAGCTGTTACCCGTGACTTCGTTCACGCAGCATTAAAATAATAATAAATAAATTAATTAAGCAAAATATTTCACTCCCGATAATTAAAAACGTTAATAATTAACTAACATTTTATCACATTTCATAGGAGTTACTTGCGGTATTTTTTACGGTATTTTTTGTTATAGGGACCTAGACATAACTCAGTCTTAAAAAAGTGAAATTTTGTGCCAAATAATCGCGAAAATGAAATTGCAACCAATGCAAAAAGGAGGGCCAAATAAAATCGTAGAAATAGACGAATTGGATAAAAACAACTGTGAGTTTTAGCTGATAAACAATTTTACTTTTAACGCCTTTGTGAAACGTTTTAACAGCCATCCTTCAAAAAAACATTAATTGGAATTAGTATATGCTTTTTCTTTAAATTCAATTCTGCCTCCGTGGTTTAATGTATAGCGGAAACAAATCTTGTTTTCTAAATGACAATACGTTGACAGGCAATTTTTGTTCTCCATAATAAATTGATTCATGAAGTTTGAATATGTGAAAATATGTTTTTATTTTTCGGATAATTTACTGAAATCAAGATTTTGTTTTCACCATCTATCTATTCAAAGCGAAAATAAATTCTGTTTTTCAGTTTTAATGAGAAAATGGTGTAAAAAATATACTGATCTGTTCTATTTCTCCTTTTTCATACACAAATATGGAGTATGTTACTTTCCGTTTTTAGAGAAACTTCTTTAAAATTTACAAAAAAAAAAAAAAAAAAAAAAAAAAAAAAAAAATCTTGGTATTTATTATTATTTTTTTAATTCTGAGAGTTAAGTCTTCGGATCAATGATAACCGGTATTAAGTAAATCGCGTTGCGTTCGATAGTCTAGGAGTAGTTTCGAAATACAAACACACGGTCGGATTTTAATATAATAGATTCGTGTTCATTTTTCTTTTCTTAAAATTATGATATGATTTTTAGCAGAAAACTCTCATCTGTATATAATGGATACTCATGCTTAATAACCAGTATAGATAAAAAAAAAAAAAAAAAAAAACATTAAAATTTTTCGTTATAAATATGGCGTGAAACTCATCTACTTTATATGCTTACTGATCCTTGTATTATTAATGTAAGGAATTGATTCACACTCATTTTAAAACATATCGGAAAATTCCCGTTTTATTTCAAATATATATTTCTCCAGAGAAATCCCTTTTAAATGACATAATACTTGTTAATTTTCATTTCCAGGCAATTAATTTCAATACTGGCATAGGGGAAATTATGTTATTATAACGAAATAATATTAAATCTTTAGGTTTTATCAACAAAAATGGAACTATTAACATTCGTCATTTTGTTTAGATAATCGAGGTATTACTTTTAGTTTTAAGAATGAAAATATTTTTTTCTCGCTATCCATGACATCATTTTCGACATGGATAATATTGCGTGCATATTATTGACATTTTCTAACCATTTTCTTTTGAAATTTCTTTTTCCTTTTTAAAAATTTAAATAAAAAATACGGTATAGTTATATTAGCCGTGCGCAGACGGTAAAACACCACGTATTGTTACCATACAAAAGAAAAAAAAAATTGAAGAAAAAAACCCAAAGATAATTTTATTTCACCAATCAAAGCATATCAGCTTTATTTTCCATGTATGACGTCATATTAGCCTGTTTCCTATGGTTACGCATATTGAAACCTTGTATTATTATCAAAAACTAAAAAAAGTACGTTTTATTTCTAATAATATTATTTAATATTTTTAATTCTTTAAATTTTTTTTTCATTTTCATTTTTCACGTGAAATTTTTTCAATTGAATCTAAATTGTAGAGTAAAAATTATTATTCCGGGTTTTTAATTAGTTTTGGCAACGATAAAGTATTAGCAACGGTAAAGAAAATTTATCCATTTTAAAATATTATACGAAAAAATGTCCATTTATTCTCTATGAAAATAACGAAATTTGGATTTATTAAGAAAAATATTTGAATAAAATTAACAAAAACCAGCCTATGTTCATAAGAGGGTTATAATCCACCTATATGCAAAAACACAGGATCATTAAATGCTCCATTTTGAAGCTGGCTTCAGCCTAACATTTGCACACAATCAGATTTATAATATTACTAGCTGTTACCCGTGACTTCGTTCACGCAACATTAAAAGAAGAATAAATACATTAATTAAGAAAATATTTCACTCCCGATAGTTAAAATCGTTAAAATTAACTATTTATCACATTTCATAGGCGACAATACGGTATTTTTTTGTTATAGGACCTTGACATAACTCAGTCTTTAAAAAGTGAAATTTTGTGCCAAATAATTGAGAAAATGAAATTGCAACCAATGCAAAAAGGAGGGCCAAATAAAATCGTTGAAATAGACGAATTGGGTAAAAACAAATGTCAATTTTACCTGATAAACAATTTTACTTTTAACGCCTTTGTGAAACGTTTTAACAGCCATCCTACAAAAAAACATTAATTGGAAATAGTACATGCTTTTTCTTTAAATTCAGTTCTGCCTCCTTGGTTTAATGTATAGCTAAAACAAATCTTATATTCTAAATGGCAGTATGTTGACAGGCAATTTTTGCTCTCCAGAATAAATTGATTCATGAAGTTTGAATATGTGAAAATATGTTTTTATTTTTCGGATAATTTACTGAAATCTAGATTTTGTTTTCACCATCTATTCAAAGTGAAAATCAATTCTGTTGTTCAGTTTTAATGAGAAAATAGTGTAAAAAATATACAGATCTATTTTATTTCTCCTTTTTTTATACACAAATATGGAGTAATTTACTTTCCGTTTTTAGAGAAACTTCGTTAAAGTTAACAAAAAAGAAAAAAAAATCTTGGCATCTAATTTAATTTTTTAAATTCTGACAGTTTGTGTAACATCCTCGGATCAATGATAACCAGTATAAAGTAAATCACGTTGCGTTCGATATTCTGGCACTGTAAATGAAAATTGTAAATTCACGGGCATTCTCCGTGAATTGCTGCCGTAATTTTACGGGAAATGCCCCCTTTTCAAGGTAAACGGTCCATTTCAGTAAATTTCATGTTTTTACGGGCAAAAACCGTTTATCTAATAACAAAGCTCGTTTATCTAGTCACAAAACCGGTTTTCTTATAGACATTGCCTGGAATCTCTGCTGCAGTAATTTTACTGCAGCAATTTTTTACTGTGAGGAGTAGTTGCGAAATACAAACATAGATTCGTGTTCATTTTCCTTTTCTTAAAATTATGATGCGATTTTTAGCAGAAAATTCTCATCTGTATATAACGGATGTTCATACTTAATAATCAGTATAGATAAAAAAACATTTAAATTTTTCGTTATAAATATGGCGTGAAACTCATCTGATCCTTGTATTATTAATGTAAGGAATTGATTCACACTCATTTTAAAACACATTGGAAAATTCTCGTTTTATTTCAAATATGACGCCTCTTTTTCCCGCAGAGAAATCCCTTTTTAATGACATAATTCTTGTTAATTTTCTTTTCCAGGCAATTAATTTCAGTACTGGCATAGGGGAAATTATGTTGCTTTAACGAAATAATATTAAATCTTTAGTTTTTATCAACAAAAATGGAACTATTAACATTCGTCATTTTTTTTTAGTTAATCGAGTTATTTCTTTTAGCTTTAAGAATGAAAATAAATATTTCTCGCTATCCATGGCATCCTTCTCGATATGGATAATTTTGCGAAGCATATTATTGACATTTGCTGACCATTTTCTTTTGAAACTTCTTTTTACTTTTTTAAAATTTAAATAAAAAATACGGTATAGTCATATTAGCCCTGCGCAGACGGTAAAACGTCAAGAATTATTACCATACAAAAGAAAAAAGCGAAGAAAAAAAACCCAAGATCATTTTATTTCACCAATCAAAGATATCAGCTTTATTTTTGATGTATGGCGTCATATTCTCCTGTTTCCTATGGTTACTCATATTGAAACCTTGTATTATTATCAAAAACTAAAAAAAAGTACGATTTATTTATAATAATATTATTTAATCTTCTTTTTAATTCTTTAATTTTTTTATTTCATTTTTATTTTTCACGTGAACATTTTTCAATTGAAACTAAATTGTTGACTAAAAATTATTATTCCGGAATTTGAATTAGTTTTGGCAACGATAAAGTATTTAGCAACGGTAAAGTAAATTTAACCATGTTAAAATATTATACGAAAAAAATGTCCATTTACTCTCTATGAAAAAACGAAATTTTGAATTATTAAGAAAAATATTTGAATAAAATAAACAAAAACCAGCCTATGTTCAAATGAGGGTTATAATCAATCTGTATGCAAAAATACAGGATCATTAAAGGCTCCATTTTGACGCTGGCTTCAGCCTAACATTTAAACACAATCAGATTTATAATATTATTAGGATTAGGATACTACACTGTTTACACACCTGCAGTTTCAGGTTAATTCCTCATGTATTTTTCTAGATAGTTAGCAAAACTTCTAAAATTGCAAGTGACCGGTCACCTTTGGCAATATAGTGTATATATATATATATATATATATATATATATATATATATATATATATATATATTTTTTTTTTTTTTGTAAAAATGTTGAGTATATTAAAATTTGCTAAACAACTTTTTTTTTATCTTGTACATAGCATACTTAAATAGTTATACAAAAAGAACCAATTTAATCCTAAATTTTATTACAAAAATGAAAACTTCTTAAAAAATATGTTTGTCTCTGTCATGGCAATCCCCCCCCCCCCCCCTCACACCACCAGCACCACTCTTTTTTTTTTCTTTTTTCAATTATCTTTTTTTAGTTCCACATTATTTTGATTCTTTATTTAGAATCTTATTCAATATGACTTTTTTTATTTTCTCAGTTCATATATGATTCAGTAAACCGATTTGGATTCTTTGTTTGTATTATATTTTTAAAACGGCTGTGTGCCTTGAAATTTAAATATGTTATTTAGATGGAACACAGTAAATACATATAAATATAGTTTTTGTATTTTGAACAAGTTTTCATGAGGAAATATTTTTTTAAATATCCATTCCGATAGGAAATATTGAAAATCATTTATAAAATATTCAGAATTTCATGACAATTAGATTCGGATGCTTTTGTGATTCGTTTTCTTGTTCTATATTCCCCTTTAAGCAACAGTGTTTTTAACAGTTTCCGAACATTAATTTTGTTTAACATGAAAACATTGACTTCGAAAATATAATCTGTAAGAAAATTAACTGATCTGTCACTAAAATTAAAAATTCATATACAAAAATATATCAATAATACAAAGTAACTGTGTGGAAAGAACTTAATAACTCAATATTCTTTAAAAATTATATATATATATATATATATATATATATATATATATATATATAATTAAGATGACCATATGGGCATTTTTTATATAGATAAAATGATAATTGTAAGAGCTAGTTAATAGAAAGTGTTAGCTATCCTTAAAAAATATATCTATTATTTTTTAATAACACTAGAAAAAATTCATTCAAGTTTCAAAACTAATTAGGTGTTAAATATACATCTTAACTTTATGCAAGTAAATATATTAAATTGTACCTTTTTTCTGATTTCCATTTTTTATTTCAAATAACTTTTTTAATTAAAAAAAAGAAAAAATCAAAATTAAAATTAATTTACATTTTCTCCAGTTTTTATAGCGTAAAGCTTTCAAAATGAATTTGTGTCTTGAAATCTAAATATGTTATACAGATGGAACACAGGATCTAATTGTTTTAATGTACGTCGCCTTGAATTTATTCCACAAACAAACTCTAATAATATTACGCCCTAGCGATAATAAGTCACTGTTTGATATGGAGGTTTTACTGTTATCCCTTTCAGGGGCAAGAAATTTTGTTCCTGTAACGTCGAATTCACACCGGTATTTACATAAGAATTTAGTTCAAAATAAGGAAGAGCAATTATTTCAACTTTTCCCGTCAAAGTTAAAAAAGTAAAATTTAATTAAAAGTTTCTGGTTCGAATCGGATTAAAATTAGGTGGTATATAATATATACCACCGCCCCTCAAAGGGTTAAACAACACGAGCAGGGAAGACAGAGCTGTGCTCGGTCAAAATTAGCTTTGAGTTGAAATATCATGACCCATGACCAAAATGACCCGCTAATCAAATTTTCTCGAACATGTGACCTAGCCCAATAGTCTTCTCGTTCCCTAAAACTGTAGAATACTAAATTTAATTCAAATCCGCTGAGCCGTTTTTAAGATAAGAATAGCTTGACTCATAATGACCCAATACCAAAATGACCCACTAATCGAATTTTCTGGAACATGTGACCTAGCCCAACAGTCTTCTCGTGCCCGAAAACCACAGGATGCAAAATTTAGTCAAAATCGTTTGAACCGTTTTTTAGATACAAGTAGCTTGACCCTGACCCACAGTGACCCAAAAATGACCCACTAATTGAATTTTCTGCGACATGTGACCTAGTGAAATGATTTTTTCGTGCCCGAAACTCGTAAGATACAAAATTTTATCAAAATCGTTATATCCGTTTTTTAGATAAAATTAACTTGACCCGCGTTGACCCCAAAATGACCCACTAGTACAAAGTTTTCGAATATGTGACCCAGCCCAATAGTCTTCTCGTGCCCGAAAATGGGAGGAAAAGTTTAGTCAAAATCGTTTGAACCCTTTTTTTTACATACAATTAGCTTGACTCTGACCGATGGTGACCCAAAATGACCCAGTAGTCGAATTTTCTCGAACATGCGACCCAGCCCAATGGTTTTCTGGTGCCTCAAAACGGTAGGATACAAAATTTCTTCAAAATCGTTAGAGCTGTTTTTAAAATAAAATTTGTATATATATAACCCCCCCCCCCATCCACACACACAAGATTTGCTCTCGTAATAGAATATATGATGTGTATAATGCTCTGATTGTTCCTAGTACACGTGGTTAGAAATTACACATGGTAGCACGTGCTTTACTCGAAATTATAATTGGCTTATTCAAACACGTGTTATTCATAAATGTGTGGTATTTTCCCATCAACGTGAAGCCCCCCCCCCTTTCCCTTTTTTTATTTTTTTTATCAGGGAGCTTTTTACCGATGGTGCTGTTTTCCGATGTGCTTTTACATTATTACTTACCCATCATACGTAGTATAGGGTAAGTCTTGTAATCGTTTTGAAAATCGAAATTTTTTTTTTTTTGACGGATTTACACGTTTCAGACACGGAAGATTCCGAAAAATATCTCCCGAAAAAATTGAGATAGAGACTTGCAATTTGGTATGTACTTAGTATGTAATAATGGGAAGAAGCCTATTTCATTTCAATAACCTCGATTAACCGGAACTATTTTTTTCGAACTCTCGAAATATTCGATCTGATAAAAGGTATATAAAAATTTTAGAAATTGGTTATTTTAAGAAATGAATATAAAAGACAATAAAAAAACAAATTTTGTATAAAGCATGAAGTCGATCGGATAATTAGTTGCCGAGATATTTGTAATCCTATTTGCCACACTCTTCGATTTTTCATGACCCTGTATTTCATCCAAATTTCACTTCAAAGATATATTTTAATTGGAAATTTGACGCTTAATCAGATGCAATAAACCGCTAGTTAATAAGATTATTATTTTTGGAGTTATAAGGATGTTTCTTTCAAGCAATTCAGTAATCGAGCCTTTAAAGTTTGTGACGTCATCAAGCCTCGATTTTATTTGAATTGCAATGCATTTTATAAGTAGTTTACACATTTTTTATTTTAATATTTTAAATTATGCATATCCATGATGGGTAAGTATTACGGTGGCCCCCAACGACTAGTTACTAATAGCATTCACAAATACCCGCCTACAGGAATTATATACATCGGATATATGTTACTTCGTTAGCTTTTAATACTTATTTATCAATAAGTTCAATATTTATCAATACCTTGTTACTTTTTTTCCGTTTACTTTTTTCCGATTACTTTTTTTCCAGTTACTTTTTTTCCGCTTTTGTTGACTCGGTTACTTATTTTCTGGTTACTTTTTTCCCGGTTACTTTTTTTCCGATTACTTGTTTTCCTGTTACCTTCAAACCATTCACTCGTGTAGTCTTTGCGCTAATGCGGACAGATGGGTTGACCAAATGACGACTATAGGTGCTACATATTCATATATTTATATAATTACGAACGCACCTAAAAATTGAACCAACATTGATTTTTAAAATAAATAGAAACAACCACTTTTAACACGTTATTTGAGTTCTTTGGATCAAATTAGCTCAAAAAATATATACTGTATGTTGTCTTAAATCTTTAAAGAGGTAAAGAAAAATGCAATAGGGATTCATTCATTTATTTAGAAAAATATAATTAAGATCTTACGGGAAAAAATACCGGAAATATTCAGTTAGTAATCATAACTTTTTAAATATAAAATAAACTAAATTTTTATTAAAATAATGCATTTTTTCAGGTTATTTCGAAGATTTTCATTTTTCTTGATGAAAGCGATAGCAAAGAGATGGTTCCCCTTCGACCAGCTATACTCAATCTTTTCTTTCTCGCGAGCCAAACACATGTTTGCTATATTAGGTAGGCCGCTACTCAGTCTAATGATATAATCACAAAAGTAGTTAAAATAGCAATGTATCAAGAGTAGTATAACAAAGGCAAGGCAATGTAACAAAATTAGTGGAATCAATATAAGTATAGAATGCAATGCAATCACTTGAAATCTTTATACACTTTTCAGAACACTTTTTAGAACACTTATTTTATCACCTTTTATAGAACACTTTGAAGTGAACTTTTTGGAACAGTTTTTAGAATACTTCTGAGAACATTTCTTTTGTTCAGCACACTTTCTTGCGCACTTTTTGAAAGCGATATTTTCGCATGTGTGCCCAAATATGCTCCCAATCTGTTCTCAAATGTGTTCCCAAGTTTAGATTTAACAAATATCCTGAGCAGAACACTCTTTCGGTACACTTTCTATTATAGCGGAGCATATTAGGAACACATTATTAGGAACACATTATTAGGAACACATTTCAGTACACATTAAGGTAACTGGAAAACTTTTTTTGAATCAAAGTGTTCCAAATGTGTGATGGGAATTTGAAGTGATAGCACAGAATTTCCAATTTGTAAAAACAAAAAATTTGGGGATTTTATTTGGGAAATCAACTTTTTTCAATTTAAAAAAAAAACCTTATTTTTTTAAATGTAAAGTTAAATAGTTCAAATTTAATGAATTTTAAATAACATTTGAAATATTTGAATATTTGAAAAGAAAGAAATATCACGCATCAAGCATAGGTTATGAAATACTTTCCAACACATTCAGAATACGGTAACAAAACTTCACCGTTTAACAAGGTGAAAGGTATGTTTAAGCAAACAATTTGGAAAACACAACACATAATTTAAACCCCAATTTCATCAATAACCATGGCGGAAAAAAAATCTGAATTATTTTGTGCAGCCCTGTATATGATCTATATATTTATATATAAGATAAATGGTATGCAAAAACTTAATTCAGTTAGGAAATGCGTAACGCTGTTGAACATTTCCCTTCAGCAATTTCCGTCAATCAGCGCAAATGTATTAGAATTATTTTGTGTATCCCTGTATATTATCTATAGAATTAATACAAAAAATTAGTTACATTTAAAAAAGCATACCAAAATTTAAAATACAATTGCAGCAATTATTGTTCACAGACAGTACTACAACAGAATTCTTTTGTGTGTTCCTGTAAATGAACGATAGATGCTATGCACACCATATTATATAGTAAGCATCTTGTAGTGCGCCTTACTGATGTATGGTATATGAATTTCTATATGTTCGAAATAGTGTAACATTATTAAAATACATGGCTAACGATTTTTCCCTATAGACCATAATGTAAGGGAAATCTTTTGAATGCTCCTACAAACGACCTATAAACGTTACAATTTAATTTTCAATACCGAACATACCACGGTAAAACTCAGTTACATGTATCAATTACATGATAATCCGAGTATATTTAAATGAGTTAGAGCATGATCAGACAGACGGCCAGACTAACCGAACTTGTAAGCACTTTTCAACTATGTTGGAATGTTTTAAAAATGCATATACCACTGAAAAACAAATATGATTGCACATAAAAAGAACTGTTGACTACGCAAAGGACATTTAATAGAATATTTTGTCAAAAAAATCTTTATAAATTACCGCCATAGCCGCAATAATTCTATTTGGCTTTATAATAGAATTTGGTTTATAATAGGAATTTGGTTTATAATAGATATTTAAAGAAAAATCCATTCAATAAAAATGTTTTAAAAATTAATTTAGAATTAAAAAGGTAAATACAAGGGTGAGAATCTTCCTCGTTTCTGCGGATTGGCACTTAAAAAAATATTCGTTTAAATCCACCTAAAATTTTGTCCCCCCCCCCCCCCCATCCGCCCCAGGTCTCAAAATTTAAAATATTTAAAAATCTGAATTAAAAAAAAAAAAAATTGTGCTGTATGTGTTATTTTAATGCAACACTAAAAAATCTATCACTTAAATCCGCCTCCTTTCGCAATCACGGTTTCCCAGTTTGTCGCTCCTTTGGTACCAAACACGCAAAATTTAACTTTTAAAACTCTAATTTAAAAAAATCTGATCTTATATATAAAAAAATCTTACTCTATAGCAGTGGTTAGTGATAGAGAGATAGATAGAGACAGAGAGATAAATAGAGATATATATAGAGATAGAGAGATAAATAGAGATAGAGATAGAGATAGAGAGCTAAATAGATATATAGATAGAGATAGAGAGATAGATAGAGATAGAGATAGAGATATGGAGCTAAATAGAGATAGAGATAGAGATAGCGAGCTAGAGATAGTGGTAGAGAGACACAGATTTCGATAGAGATAGAGAGATAGTGATAGAGAGATAAGAATAGAGACAGAGATATAGTGATAGAGAGATAAAGACAGAGAGAGAGAGGGGGAGATAGTAATATATATATATGTGGGAAATGGGTATAGAGGGTTAAAGATAGAGACAAAGAGAGAGGGAGATACATATACAGATATGTAGATAGATAAAGAGAGAGAGAGATACAGAGAAAGAGAGATGGATAGAGATAAAAATAGATGGATAGATAGACATATAGTAGATAGATAGATGATAGATAGATAGATAGATAGATACAGTGAGAGAGATAGATGGAAAGAGATAAAAATAGATGGATAGATAGACAAATAGATATATAGATAGATGATAGATAGATAGAGAGAGGGAGCGATGTAGCGAGATAGAGATAGTGAGATATATATTGACATACAGAGACGTATGTCAGATATATATATATATATATATAGATATATATAGATAGATAGATAGATAGATAGATAGATAGATAAATAGATAGATAGAGAGAGAGAGAGAGAGAGAGAGAGAGAGAGAGAGAGAGAGAGAGAGAGAGAGAGAGAGAGAGAGAGAGAGAGAGAGGTAGATAGAGAGATAAATATACAGATAAGTAGATAAATAGAGATAATGAAAGATAAAGACAGACAGACAGATAGGATAAATAGATATATAGATATATAGAGAGATGGATAAATATAAAGATAGATAGATAGATAGATAGATAGAGACAGAGAGAGAGAGGCAGAGTCCGGGGGCTGGCTCTCGATGGGCGCAGGTGACAGAGCCCCCTAAGAAAATGATAAAGTATTTATTTATCTGAGCCAATCTCACTCGAAAATAAAATGTATGAATAAGGCAATTTTTCCATTCTTGTTTTGTATTTATAATAAAAGAGGAAATAGTTTAAGAACAACACGCTTTTATTACTACACTAAAAAGCAGAAAAACGCCAAATTCTGAATTTATGTATTTTAAATTTAAATTTCATGTTCACTATAGAGCATAGCATACATATGTAAAAACCATTAACGTTTCAAATTAATGAATTGCTATCAAAATTATTTTATTATTGCTTAGCTACTTTCTAAAATATGGCAACAGAAAAGAAAAGAAAAAACATTTTTATATTACTGCTAATGTTGCTGTTCATGATTGTAACAAATAAATATTTTCTATCGAATCAAATTATAATAGATTTAAAAAACTTACAATTACTTAAATAATCTAGAATTTCTCAATCGTTTCCCCAAAGTATAATCAAAATTTCATTAAAAATAATCTATTAATTGATAATTAAATTAAGAAAATATGGAAACACTATACTGTATCGGGAACATGCAATTGTATTACATAATTTCTAGAACTGTAGCACGTCAAGAAGTGAGTGAAAAATAAAATTACAAAATTCCATCTTTACATTTATGAACCAAGTTAAGTAAGTAAAAAAGTATAGTTTTAAAGCACACCAGAAAATCTGTATTTGAACATTAGTATCTTTTTACAACAAGTGTTGATCAGTTTATTGTGGATGCAAAAGGATTGCGTTTCCCAACCTCTTCGTATTCGTGCCCTTCTCCGTTCATATCGATTTTCAGCCTTGCCCTCCTTTTTACACGCTTTTGTTTAACTTAACTTGGTTCATGTATGTAAAGATGGAATTGTGTAATCGGTTTTTCACTCACTTCCTGATAGGCTAGAATTATAAAATATATGTACACTGAAGTGTTTCCGATAACAATACGACACTTTATTAGTTTCAGAACTTAATTATAAATTAATAAACTAATTTTAAGGCATTTCTTCGTTAGTCAGCGGCAAGTAATAAATTATGGAATATTCTTTATGTTTAAACTATTTTCGAGTTAGAAAAACAATTGAGTTAATTGATGCACCAAACCCCGAATGCGAAAATAGGTTAAATGGCTGTGAAACTGCAACAACGAATTATTTTCAACAGTTTTCTTTTACACACTATAGAAATGTGTGCATTTTCATACGCTGTAGCATTTTCTTATGATACATGTACAACGTTTAACAGTATACAAAGAAAAAAATTAAGTCAAATATTACGCCATAGTTAACAAGAGACATTATATATTTTTTGTTTCTTTTAGATATTTCATTTTTAATATGATTAATTACTTTGTTTTCCTGTTGTCATATTTGAAAAAGCATCGGAGCATTCTTCTATTTTCAATATAATATTTTTTACCGTTAATTGAATGGTTTTTATACTCTTTTATTAGGTGCGTTCGTAATTATATAAATACGTAACACTTATAATCTCCGTCTGTCTGTCCGTCAGTCTGCACATAACAGTGCAAAAACTACCCAACCGAATGGTTTGAAATTTAATATGTGTTATCGTTGTAGAATTTTGTCGAGTCATTTCAAATTTTATGAAAATAAAATCAAAACTTAAAAAGATATTAATAAAAGTTTTCTTTATTCTATTAAATCCTATCGTACGTAATCTATATAATAAAAGCGCAAGTCATGTGACTGAGGAATACAAATACAGGAATACAAGCCACTTCTTTTGTCTTGTGCCAGGCGGCTATTTTTATTCATAATTATTTTTTCGAATAAAATTGCATAAAAGTTACATTTTTAGAAAGATCTTTCAAAACAATTGTTTGCTTGAGTTACATTAAAAAAAATGGATAGACTCTGAGATAACTTCAGTGGAAATTAGGTTAACAGCCGAATATCTCAATCCATTAGAGTAAATAAATGCAGGAGATTCGTTCATTATGAGTCATAAAAATATTAAACCATGGAGGTAATCATTCGCAAAGCAAAATCTCCATGGTGTATTTTGCAGCGCTGTCTGGTGTAGAAAAAAAATATTCGCATTTGTAGACGTTGCATACGTAATAAGAAAAAAAAAAGGCATGCTCATTTCGCTCATAGCAGACGATATAATTCATTTTACTGAAATAATAAGGATGTTTTTTGTACATTGTGAAACGAGTTATAAAACGAATGCACCTCATATGTCACGTTTAACGTTCAACTTCCAACTTGTTTAACTTAGCTCGGTTCATGTATGTAAAGATGGAATTTTCCAATCGATCTTTAACTCACTTCCTCGTGTGCTCGAGTTTTAGAAAGTATGTACAGCTCTGTGTTCCTGATGACAGTACACTATTTTAGTATTTTCAGAACTTAACTATCAACTAATAGATAAATATTAATTACATTTTGATTATATGTTAAAAAAACAATTTATAAACCATACATAGTTTAATTAATTTTCAGGGTTTTATTTTATTTTATTTTAATACATTACCCGTTACTCAAAAATAAATATTTGTTCATTACAGTATAATGTAAAGTAATATTTGCAGTAATATAAAAATAGATTTTTTTCTCCTATTTTCATATCTTATTAAGAAACTGAGCGAAAATTAAATTTTTTATAACAATAAATTAATTTTGAACCTTTAATATGTGATTTTTATATTACTTATAAAGAACATGAATTTTTCTTTAAAAAACATTTAGAGTATTTGTACTTATAAGTACAAAGCGTATAACAGCTGATAAAAGCGTGATTTTTAAAACACTAATTTTTACACGTCATTAAATTACTAAAAAGTGGAAAATAAAATCCTTTTTTTGTTTTGTTTTGTGAAGAAATAAATAATAGGTATTAAGTGAAAAATTAATTTCAATAATAATTACAATAATGAATTATAAAGTATATTGAATACTAAAAAGTAGTAAACAAAATAAAAGTAAACATCTATACTAATAAAAGAAGATGTTTGCGTGTATGTCTGTCAGACTGCCAGCGATGGCTAGCGAAATCTACCGCAGATAGAAGTATGAAAATTTGGGTGACGATAGCCCAAGGCAAGTCCTGGTGCACATGCGGCTCAGATTTTTAATTTTTTTCATAATTATCCGAGATATTAATTAAAAACCAAAACGAAAGTTCATCAAAAAAGAATTCTTTTTCGAGCGCGAGCTACGCAGTTAAGACGTTCCGCAAATCTCCCAACAGAGAAGAAAAAAAGGCTAAGCGGTTTTTTTCCGCAAGCCGCAAGCCAATGTCGCAAGCCAATGCCGTCAATGCTGCAAGCCGCATAAACAACAACAACAAAAAAAAATGCGAATTTTAACCCTTTCAGAAAAAAATAGGAAAAAAGTTCGATTTTACGGATTATCCCCCCCCCCTCTTTTTTTCTATTTTCTTCTAGCTATAAATATTGTAATCGAAATTTTTTTTTCTACGGATTTACACGTTTTAGAGGTCAGATGATCTGAAAAACATGTTTTTTACAAAATGTCTGTGTGTCCGTGTGTCCGTGTATGTGTCCTCTTTGTATCATCGAAAAGTGTATGAAGTTATCGATAGAATTGAACCAAATTTAATTTATATGTTTTTGGCAATGGCCAGCAGGTCCCAGTTAAATTTATAGATATTCCGCCGGAGGGGGGCACTGTGATAACGATTTTTGTTCTATTTTCATTATTGTATCATCGAAACGTGCATGAAGTTATACATAGAATTAAACCAAATTTCAGATCCCAGTTGAATTTGGGGATATTCCGCTGGAAGGGGGCGCGGTGATAGTCACTTAAACATTTCAAATACAAAAAAAAAAGAAAGAAAAAAAAAAAAGAAATCCTAAAATTTTTTTCGTTAAATGTTCGACGTTGATCCAAGGATTCTGAAGCAATTTTTGTTTTGCCTCTATTTTAAAGAATGGCTGAGATATAGCAATTTGAAACAAGAAAGACGGATTCCTCCAT
The DNA here is from genome assembly GCA_963931845.1 of Maratus michaelseni. NCBI lineage: Eukaryota > Metazoa > Arthropoda > Arachnida > Araneae > Salticidae > Maratus > Maratus michaelseni. The sequence goes on from OZ007593.1 coordinate 270,134,707, forward strand.
GAAATTATGAGTTTTAGTGAACATGTTTTCTGGCAAATTTTCTTGCATTGCTGCAACCATCGTTGCAACTCTTATATGCTTAACAATATAGTATATGCATATTAGGTAACGTCAAATTCTCGCCAAGCTTGGCGACATTTGGCGAAACATCGCCAAATGTGGCAGCAAAAATAGGTTGCCATGAATGAAGCCAACTTTGGCTATAGAGAAGTTGCAATCAGCTGATCAACTATTGTATTTCATCTGGAAGTCAGGGTAGTTCCACCAATTAGAACTGCCTATAAAATAGGTTGCCATGAATGAAGCCAACTTGGCTACAGGGAAGTTGCAATCAGCTGATCAACTATTGTATTTCAACGGGAGGTCAGGGTAGTTCCACCAATTAGAACTGCCTATTTGTAGTGTGTACCTCCAGCATGACGTCAGTTGCAACTGCCTATATCTGACTAACTTAGCGAAATTTTCATTCAAATTCAATGTTGACGAGAACTGGGAATGAATCTTCTGTAATCAGGTTCCACGCATTTCAGCTTCGTATTTTAAAGTAAAATTAGCTAAAATTTTAAAACCAAGAAATAAGGAGGCTATATTTTCCTGTCGGAAGAAGCTAGAAGGACTATTCGGAGTTGTGTTTTACATCGGCTGCTTTGTGCGACGAAGGGTGCTTCCCATCCAGGTAACCCGACGATTCGCAAGAAGCTGATGTACAACAGAAAGTCGAAAAATATTGATTTTTTGCGATGTGATAGCGAATTTTGAAATATTAACATGTATGAGATAGATGAAAATTTTGGGATTGGAACATCCGAATAGATTTCTTTTTTTCTGTTCAAAAATACGGAAAAACAATTTTTTTTTTAGCAAATTTAGATAATTTTTTTTTTAATCCAAAATATAATCGTTGTTTTGGTAAAAATGAATATTAAAAATTAAAATCCATAGTCTCCAAAATAAAATTAATTAAAAAAATTCTTTTTTCATATTAGTTCCTTCCAATTTTTCAGAATTAATTCTCATAAGCGTAATTAAAATTTTTTTAATAATTATTTATTACTAGCAAGCTACCCCCGCTACGCTGGTCAATTTCTCTTAACGCACCTTTAATCAAGTGAAATATTGACTTTGAATTTGACCCTGTATTTTAAAACCCTGCGGATCTTTACTTGGAATGGCCTTCTGCATTTTTAAAAACGATATGAACGCTAATGCGTTATTACATTTTTAATGTGCCAGACAAAATTTGGGCTGTTAAGGACAAATTGGGCCAATTCTCTGTAGACTTTATTATGGAATAGGTCAGCATTAAAAAAAAATGAATGATTGTGTTAAATTATGATGGCTATGGGGTTTACATTATGGTGTCTATGGAGAAAAGTCATTTCCGTTGGATTCAAATTGGATTTGAATGAAGTTACAATTTACAATACTTCAAATATAATGAAATTGATATGCTTCACTGAGGTGGACTAAAATATGCTATTTGTCGAGAATTAAATAAAAATCATGCACTCGTGACATCATAATTCACTTTTATATTTTAACAGAATAATAAGACTACTATAATTTTTGACGCTATAGTCAGTATACATACGCCAGGACACATTGTCGTTATCATTATCTTTTTATGCGTGAAGGTTTCGCTATAGTACTCTATTGTAAAATTTGGTAATTTTTAAATTCAATATTTGAAAAACGGCATAAACATTGAATTTGAAATTCATGTCAAGAAAAATACGATTTTTACCTTTCTAACGCAGATGTCTAACAATTTTCTGACAAATACTTTTCGAGCTATTAATTTTTTCAGTAACTTCAAATGTTTATTTTCCGAGAGTAATCTGTGGCAACGATTAAGGAAAATCCCATTCGTCAGCAACGCGAAGCTTTTTATTAAAAAGGATTCGTTATCTTTAATATTTAAAGTAGGTTCTCATAAGGCTTCAATCTATATTCGTTCAAAAATTTCAGTGTTTCATGCATATATTACATGGAATTAAAAATATAATAAGTTGAAAATCACAGTGATGGAACAGTAGCGCACCAGAGAACCAAGTGACACCGCTAAATTTAAATCGTATTCTTCGTCTTATTTAAAAACAGAATTTCTGAGATTTTTGCAGCCGAAGAATGCTATTAAAATTAACTGGTGACAATCGCCGAAATGATGCGCCGTTTCATCACTTAAATCAACAACGTTTTTTTGAAAAAGTACTAAATGCCGCCATACTCTTAAAATCCGCATTTACGCCAAAGTTGGTGAAAGAAAAATCCAAGCAAGAATAGAATCTACAATTAATATTTAACTTTTAACTCCAGTTTTATATGCGTATTCATTTTTTTAAAATAAAATTAATGACAGAGAATAATTGTATATATTTATTTTTAAAAGTGCGGTTAATTTACAACTTATATTTTTATTTCGGGAGACACGAAAAAACAGCCCTATTGCGAAATACGTGAGATACAGTGTTGAAATCAGACGTTTTCCTTTTGGGGATTTAGGGACTTCAGAAGTATTAGGGGAACGGGGATTATTATGACATTCCTGAAATTCCTGAGGATGGCGAAAGGGGGGGGGGGATTTTTTAGACTATTAAAAACACAAAGTATGAAATATTTCGCATGGGAATAATAATGTGATGTTCCGGGAGGGGGGGGATGTCCCTCTGCGCACCTCTTAAATTCATCACTGAAGCAATTTAACAAGATTTGATATGATGGGGGACTATTAGAATATGTGAGCTGTGGCGTTGTTCTATCATTACATAGATATACTAATGCTATTTTTTTTTATATGAAATGTGCAAATTCGCCAAAGTATAATAACTAATGACTTATAAATATAAAAATCTCTCTCTCTCTTTTTTTTTTTTTTTTTTTTTTTAAACGCTTTGTTGATCAGCAATTTATTTGAAATCACTTGTTTAAAATGCTTTTTTGTTACCATTATATTTTAAAAATATCTTCGCCATATTTAATCGCAGATTTATTCGATTAAATAAGGCAAAGCTTCTTTTTTCCAAAATTTCTGATAAAAAAATTATGAAAGACAGCAGCTATGAAAAGACATCGCCAATCAACAGTGTGTGAATTAATGTTTTTTTTTTTTTTTCTTTTGAGTTAAATGAGAAAAACAGTCAGAAAATTCTGTAAAAACGTAAACACTGACGCTGATGAAAGTTTTAGCCTTCGCAAAGTGCCTGAAACTTCTCAAATACGGAGAACTAAGACGAGGAACTAACCGTCTTTTCACTTGTTATTTCCAGTTTAAAACAGTTCGTTAATATAAGCCATATGAAATTATCCATCCCTCCTGATAAGGTTTCATTTCTTGCACAAAGAATTCAAGGAAAGAAAGAAATCTGTAGGAGTGGTATTTACAACTTATATCAAGAAGTCAATCAACAGGGCGTAATTCAACGCATCACTTTTTTTAAGAAAACACTATTTCAAGAAGATCGTGATATATTTTATAAGATGTTTCAGCATGTAGTTTTGAGGATAATTCCGATAAATATATGCATTTTTAAGGTATATTGATGTCCTTTAGCATGAGATTGAAATTTGCGATACTATATAATCGGTATATGCAAAGGCAGCCATTTGACTACCTAAAAGGGACTGCTCAGAGGAGAAAAACATGTCTGTATTGCATAAATGTTTCTCCCAGTCCCTTTATTAAAGTCTTAACAAAAACCATTACAAAATTCCGCAAGAGACCATACTATGGTGAAGTTTCATGAAATTACATATGTTCAACGTCACTGCCGGAGACATACCTTCCACGCGACACTAGACAGTGAAGATGTTGCTTAATTAGTGATTATTGCTAGGTTAACAAGGAATCGAATCGGTAGCTCAGGAGCGGGTGAAGTTAGAGAGATCCATTTGGAATATATACAAGGGGGCTCAGCCCCCTACTCGCTAACGCTCGCCAACCCCCGTGAATTACGAAGCAATTCACATTGAGACCTCTACGCGGTCACAGATCGCTTCGCTCGCCCCTTTTTATTTTTGCAGCAATTCTAGCCGAATAAGTACTACCATAAATCCACCATATACTTGATTCAATCTTTATGTTTAAAATCACGCCTAATTTTATGACTGCAATTGATGATTTTTTTTCCCCCAAAATTTCCGTCATTAATTTGGCGTGCGCACCGAACTCGATTATGCACTGCTTTTCTTTACGCCTGATAGAAAGCGCACGTAATTTATTAAAAAATATGTAATTTTTGCTATGTTTCTTTTTTAAGATATGTTAACAGGAAAGAAAAAAATAAACATTATTTAAACTATTTTTTTTGGATTTCTAAATTAATAGTAAACTATTAATTGATAAAAGCGTACTTTTGTTTAAATGATACACTCTTTATTTTTTATTTATAATTTATTTTCTGCTTTACATCTTTTAAAATGTCTCATTGTGGCATTTTCACAGTCATTTGGCATATTTTGGCGAGCGTGAATTGGCGCATAATTAAATCCATTGTTGTTTAAACTCGTATACAATAGATCAGTTTTAACCACGTGATCACCAGCCTACGAATCATGATAGTGGATTTGTAGCCTGTATTACGAGCCAACCAATTACAATCCTCCATCTTTGGCGGGCAAACAAAAAACAAATCTAGTTGCTAAGGTGGTTGCTAGGGTGTGACGTCAGTTGAAACTGATGTATAGTACGCGTTACAGAGAATATTTGGTAATTTATCGCCTGGGGCGGGCTAACGGAAAAATGCCTTAATATTTATATTAATTTTTATATTAATGTAATTATTTACAATTAAGTTTTAAAAATATTAAAATGTTTCGTTGGCATCGGAAACACATCTGTTTACATATGTTTTATAATTCTATTATATGAGCAAGTGAGTGAAAAATCGATTATAAAATTCCATCTTTACGCAAAAATCAGGCTGAGTTACATAAAAGAGTGTAGAAAAGGTAAAATCCATCCGAAAAATGATGTTTTCCTAGTGTTTTGTTTTGTTGTATATCTTTTAGCAATTAGCAAAAGAAGTATATAATCACAAGGTGTTATAATTTGTTATATTTACAATAAGCTCTTTCGAGTTATCCACGATTCCGTAAAATGTTCTTTATCTTTAAAAACCTCAGAAGCCAATATAATTTCGAGATTAAAAGGAGCAATTCTAAAAACAAGTTCTTTTTGTTGCCACTGATTTTCAGAAAAGTTTCCGAGTAGTTTTTATAATTTATTAAATAGTTTTCGCAAACCGGGTTTAGGATGCTATCACTTCTCAATTAAACATTTTCAGCTGTTTTTAACTGAATTTATACATATAAGACTAACAATATAATATTAACTTTAATGCGAATGTTAATTCTGTTAATAATTTGACATGTTTGTTGAACATCAAAATACTTACTTGAGAATTGACGGCATCCGAAACTGGAAGGATAAGAGAATTGACGGCATCCGTTCTGGGGTAAGGAAACAATTTAAACCATTTTCGGCCAAAGGTGCGTAAACGCACCATTTCAATAAATATTTTTTTATTAACACTGTGACGTATATTTTTCGCTAATTTTATATTTCTGCTATTTTTAAGGGTTCTGGAGACATCTATAAAATATTAGTAATTCAATTGAAGTAATCACTTTCTGTTGAGAAATTTTCCAAAATACGCTGTTTCTTTACTTGAAACTGTTATTGACAAATTCGACTTTTTGAAAATGTATAATTATTCCACTTGAGATTAATCATATGTTTTTATAATGGAGTAAAGTTGCAAGTTCAGTAAATAAAATAAAAATAAAACAAATGCCATAAGAAAACTTAAAATTTTTTATTTAAATTTAATAATAAATTAATAATAATAAATTAATAATGGTAACGTAAAATTAAATAAAATATTATTTTTCATGCACGAAACTTTTTAAATGTCTTAATGAATGTAATTTCAGCAAATTTCTATGCAAATAATACCACATTTTATAAAATTTCTATGCTTGGCCGAAAATGGGTTAATACACAATAAAAACTTCACAGTAACGTTTCCGAACAGTGTTGAATTCAGACACTTTTCTCCGGGAGGGATTTCTGTGACTCCGGGGGTGGGACATTAAAGAATTCCGTGGTGGGGGGGGGATTGCACTTTTTAACCATTAAAAACATAAAATCTCAAACCTTCCGAGGGGGATGCTCCCCTCCGGGTCACCCCCTGAAATCAACACTGTTTCCGAAAATCAGTAACAGCAGTTTTTAAAAATGCTTCTTTAAACTACGAAAATATATGAGTTTCTGAGCTTTCTAAAGGTACAGAACGCTTTTCGTAATCGTGGATTATTCGGAAGAGGATATTGTATATTTTCGTTCGTGGTTTTATTATATTTTCCTAGATTAAGAAACATCTGTCTTTTTATACAGTGTGGAGTGATAAGTTTTTGAAAACACAATTTTCATTTAAATAGATTCAGATTTGTTTAAATTATATTGAATCTATATATTGAATCTATAAATTATATTGAATCCACAGTGCCAATTATTTGCTGGTCAAATTTCACGTGCTTTTACAAACATTTTGCATGAAATCTTTAATAAAATCATTGGTTCAAGCGGAAATCACGCGAAGCTATCGAAATATTTTATTTGTTCCTCTTCACTCAGTTTTTCAGGGCCCATGTCCTGTTTAGTCATCTCTAGACTTTTTACCTATCTAAAATTTATCGTTCAGCTGATATTTCAGTCGGCACTACAGAGTTGATGTTGAATATAAGTAGTCATCATATCAAAGTAACATAAAGATAAAAACACATTGGCGGGATATCACGTGATGAATTACGCGCCGCTTAAATACTTGAACTCTAGATGTGTTTGATAGGTCGCTAGTCGTAAGCAGCTTGTTATCACCGACGAATAGGAGAGAATCCGTAGCCGCTACTTTGATTTATATATGTATAATCCCTCTGTTCCGCATTTTAAAGTTCAAGGTGCTAAAAATGTCAACAGTAGCTAGAGGATTTCTTTAAAGAAATTGCGCGTGCGTATCTTCTAGTTCATCTCGAATTCTAGTAAATATTTCATGGTAAAAACCCCCGATTACAAACTAATAACTTTTTTCTTTCTCCGTATATATTTTTAAACATATAAAAAAGATGAAATTTTCAAAAGATTTTCAATCGCTATAGCAGAAATAATGAAACTCATAGAAAAATTCTAATTTGAATTGCTGCATTGATTACATTCCACGATGTCCACAAAAGTATCGAACTTAAAAAACAATACTATAAAAATTAACTTTGAACCTGTGTCTACTCAGGAACCAGGAGAAAAAGAAGATGACGATACATCGTGTGGAATTGGTTCTTTTCGACCAAATATTTTACAAAAACTTAATAATCCAAAGATGTTTCTCATCAATCACAGTATTCTAGGTGTTTTACAAGGTGCATTTTTTACTTATTTAGTCGGTTGCTTGTCAACGCTAGAGAAGAGATATGCATATGAAACCAAAGTAACTGGTATAATTATGATATCTGACGAAATAAGTCCAATTTTATTTGGAATGCTTCTTGGCTATTTTGGTGGCAAATCTCATCGTCCCCGAATTGTTGCAGCCGGCATGGTGATTGGTGTGCTGAGTTGTTTTGTGATGTCCATTCCTTACTTCATTTATGGACCTATTAAGCACGAAAATGCCCAGTTCGTAGGATTATTAGGAAACAGGACAACGAAGGAAGAATTTTGTGACATCGAAGATAAGAATTATTTTTGTGATAAAAGACCAACATTGACGGCCGTTTCCTTGCTGTTTTTTGGCAACTTTCTTAAAGGATTTGGATCACTTGCATTTTATACAATTGGAACTTCATATTTGGATGATAGTGTAAAAAAGAAGAATTCTCCAGTATACTTTGGTATGTCCTATTTTTATTTATATACAATATTTCAATTTTAAAATCTCGTTGAAGGCATTATTCCATTATTTGTGAAAAAATGCATTCGATCTCAGTCTTTGCCGAATCTTCATTTACGAATCTGTAAACCGTTTTTAGTGAATGTGCTGATTTCAAAAAGGTATATTTAGAATTATTTTACATTAATTTTATAATAGTACTTCAATTATAGATGCTTATAAAAGCTTTAAAAGGAAGGTCATAAAATTTTTTCATGTTACCCATAGAATACTAAACAAGCGCAAGTATTATTAAAAAACAATTTTCGAGAAGAGTTGCATTATGTCCTTAAACTAACATTTTAAATAGCTTTTTGGTTCATTTGATATCAATTCTCTTAGTCATCAGAGCAATAGAGAGGGGCTTAGAAATGGTACCAATTACAGAGTCCAGTACTCCTTTAAAAGGCTTGTCATGGGTCCTGCTTTTTAAATAAAATATTAAAAAAGTAGACCCGAGCATCTTTTTTAACGTAAAAATTTCAAGGTAAAACAGCCAAAAAAAAAAAAAATAATAATAATAAATAAATAATAGAAAATAAAAACAGTATTTTAATCATATGAATTGTGCATTTTAATGTAATTACACAGTGCTAAGATAAAGCAATTAAAGTAAAGATTTTCATGTACTAAAAAACCATTAGTGGTATAGCTATAGACTGGATAGGCTGACGAAATTCCAGGTATCTCCGTTTCCAAAAGCCTTGAGGTAGCTAAAAATATGTATACGGCTGCAAATACTATTTTCTATATGTATATAGATTATGTTTAAATTTTACCTAAAGATGCATTGATTTTTAACATAATGCAATAAATTTATTTTATAATATCATATTTAAAGTCCTACATGCAAATCATTACCGGAGCTTTTATGTGACCTTGCTTATCATTCATTTATTTTTATAAATAAGTAGTTTGTAAATGATAAAAATTTTACAGTATTTGATAGATTAAAATAATTTTGAATGTAATGTAATTCTAAAGAGAACCAGAGTTTAATGCATTCAGAGTCCTTGGAGCTGATTGATTTTTTTTTGGAGGGGGAGGGGATATGAAAATTTATTCTATAATCACTTCATTTTTTGTAAAAGTATTCATCTGTGGAAAGAAAGAATCTGTGATTATAAAATGTAATCGGTTGATGTTTACATTGTATTATATTTTATCAATCAACAAAAAAAAAAAACTGTTGTTAAATACACAAATTTAAGTTAATGTGGGGACATTACATTTAGATTTTTTACAGATATTAATATTGATAGTAATTACAATCTTATAATAATAAAGATAAGTGCAAAGGTGGATATAGGTGTTTGTTTGTCCGCGATGTCTATGCAAATCTATCGAATGCAGAGGTCTGCAAATTTAGTTCCGGATAGAAGAAGACAGTTTCGGCATCTGAGATTTAGATTTTTGTTCTTTATTTTATAATTGGCTGAAACATTAGTTAAAAACCCTCTTTGAACACTAATTAACGAGCTTCGGTTGTTTTCAGCTTGGAGTTTGCTTCCACACGCATGTTTGGTTGGAAAATGTGAAACTTCAAGCAAAAAGGAAGAAAAATATTACGTTTTTCTACCGCCGTTTATTCCGCCGTCAGAGCCCCATTGGACATAAAAAATAAGGATACCTGTGAATAATAATTTTTCGTGGTTCTAACAGTGTCTTTCATTTAAAAAAAATTATTATTTACCATTTTAAAAAATCTGGAGGTCGTATTTCATTATCAATTTCTTCCTCGCTCAAGCAACACGCGTTCATGAGTGACCTGATGAAAGTTTAGTGGAAAGATTACGTGGGTTCATCATTAGGCTGGGGCGGATTGATATTACTTTTTTTCTATTTTCGAGTTAGCTCACGTTACTCGGGGTAAGTAAAACTCTGTTTTACAGCTGAGAGATCAAGTATGCGTAATTAAAAAAATAATAATAACAACAGTAATAATTTTCAATTGGAGTTAAAAACATCAAAATTTAACAACTCGAGGTCTAATTGACCGATTTAGATAGTTTTTTTAAAAAATATTTTCAAAATTTTTGGATAGTTTTATTATAATTCTGTTATTTAATTTAGATATATATTAAATATATATTAAAACTGTTATAGTAAATGCCATTTTTATGATCATTCAGTACAATTTCAAAAGCACCCGGACTCACTCCATCAGGTTAGTTTGTTATATTATATTAAAGGTAATTTTAGATATATTTAAAGTGTTCCCGAGTAAAAACGGGCAAGTCTGCTAATAATAATATATTATGATTTTTGAGTTATTTCTGTTCATCCTTCTGTTCATCTTATTTTGAATTTCTTTGAATTTTAAATATGTTTTTTAATTTGAAAGTTTAAAAGTTTAAAATAATATTATGTAAAGAAAATATTATATAACTCATATTCTGCTTATTTGGGACCCTTGATTGAATCAGTGCCGTAGCCCTGATCTTGCTGGCTCACTCGTAAAGACGGTTCTGACGAAATGAAATAGAATGAAAATGCTGCTGAATTTATTTCCACATTTGCTTGTTTGTTGAAACATCGAAGGAAAAGTTGATTTTAAAATAAATTTAAAAAAATCTTATTACTAGATTTATCAAAATTTAGGAAATAAAATTGTTCGGCATGATGGAAAATATGATATGAAATTTCGAAATTAATGATTAGTGTATGAGTAATATTTTATATACATTTAAATTAAATTAATACTTATTTGTATTTATTTAAAATATATTAAATAAAAAATAATAATAAAAGTAGACTTTTTGTTTTAGGAATTTTGTAAATAAATGTTTCGAAATTCACTTTTGATGTATTTGGATTTTATTCTTTCTTAGAAGAAAAAAATATTTAAAAATATAAGCAGGGGTAACAAAGCAATTCCACTAGGTCATGGTCATCAGATTGAAATCTTTAAGAATAAATTTCAGTAATTTAAAATTTTAGACTAATTTTTCTTCTTCTGTCTTTTCTTTTTTTTTTTCTTTTCATTAAACGATTCTGAATTGTAAAAATGATAGTTGAGAAGAATGTTTTTCAGAAGAAAACTGCACAAACACGATAATTTTTTTCCATATGATCCATTTTATTTTCATATTAAAATATGTATGAAAAGAACTTTCTAAAATAATGACACGTTTCTGTGTTCATGCTGAAAGCATTTTCCTAACATCATGAAACAGATATATTGCTTTCATTAATTAGAAATTTTATTTGTTAACTAAAATAAACAAGTTATCCTTTCTACATAAACATTTTGCTAAATTTTATTAAAAAAGATTTAATTTTGTAAATGAATAAGAAAAACTAATTTTTCGTGTTCTTTTTGGAAAGAGGCTCAGTACAAAATTGTTGTCTTTCTCGGTGGCTAAATGACTAAGAAAATGATTTGAAATTTTCTTTATTTTTTTCCCTGAAATTATATAGCGTATTCGTTAAAGGAAAAAAAAAAAAAAAAAAAAAAAAAAAAACATGAGGGATGACACTACCCACAAGACAAACAATTTTATATCGGAAGAAAGAGTCACAATCTACAAATTCTATTAAACCCTTTATGTACTGAATTATGAATTCATGAAAATTTTATCTTCTAAAGCATTTTTCGTAAATTGATGAAACTACATTAGAAGATTTCCATAATCATTTAATAAATTTTAGAGGGATTTTAGAATGGTTGAAGGATTTAGGAGGATTAATTAAATTTGAATTTATAGTGATTTTGTGCAATATTTATAACCCCATGCAAATATTTTATTTTAAATATTTTTCTTAGTATTTTGTAGAATTAGGAAATGTACAAATAGTTCTTACAATAGAAATATAAAAATATTTTCGAATTGAAAATCCTCCCTCTCTCCCCCAACGCCAGGAAAGCTGAAAAGATGCAAGGGCAAAAGAAATGATCCTTTTAAAAATATTTTTGTTATGTGTATCCAATAACGTTTTTGGAACAAGATAAATTAATGCATCTAAAACTCATTCTAAACTGCACTGTAAAAAATGACCAATGTTTCTTATTTTATGAAAATATGCTATAACCACGAACGAAAATATAATATAATCTTCTGAGTTATCCGAAATTTCAAATAGCATGTTACATTGTCTTTTGAATCCCCAGAAACGAATACATTTTCAAAATTTAAAGAATAATTTATAAAAACAAATTATTTTTAGCTGCCCGAAATTTTCAGAAACGTTTCCGAAGGGATTTTATAGTGTATTAATTAGTGTCCTCAGCCTGGAAGACCTGTTTTTCGAATGCTATCAATTCTGAAGTAAACATTTTCATGCTAAAAAAAATGTTTAACAGACAAACATGCAAAATTAACAGCGTTAACAATAACATTAAAATTAAGATTATTTCTGTACTCTTTCATGTATAAATTAACTTATGCGGCTGAAAACGTGTACTTGAGAATGGATAACATTCTGAAAACAGGTATTCCAGCCTGAGGACACTATTTAATACACTATAAAAACCCTTCGGAAACGTTTCTGAAAAATTCGGGCAGCTAAAAATAATTTGTTTTTATAAATTATTCTTTAAATTTTGAAAATGTATTCGTTTCTGGGGATTCAAAAGACAATGTAACATGCTATTTGAAATTCCGGATAACTCAGAAGATTATATTATATTTTCGTTCGTGGTTATAGCATATTTTCATAAAATAAGAAACATTGGTCATTTTTTACGGTGTGTAATACTACTAATCGATGCGTTAAATGAATTTTATAACAAGTTATTTTACTGGTACTTATAAGTACCGTCAGTAGATAAAGGGTTAAATTACTAATACCAATTCTATTTAAATTACTTTAACTTCTATTAAATTAGGGTGTCTCACTCCTAGTCGAGCTGCGATTTCCGTTCTTAACAATAATTAAGATACTAATTAATTTTTTCAGCAGAGCTGAAATTACGCTGTAAATTAATGAAATACACAGGACGTGAATAATCACTTTACTAAATCACTTTACTACTTTGTATTTCATTAATTTACAGCGTAATTTTAGCTCTGCTGAAAAAATTAATTAGTATATAAATATTCACCGATACTGGGTTTATTTTGTCTCATGTATGCCAACGGTGTTGTGCTCATGATTGACGTTCCATCTCGTCCTACGAGGACTTAAATGGTAAAGCACTTGGTGAGCTATACCAAGGGATCCGGGATCGATCCCCGGTCTGGACATTTTTTCACTCTATCGGCTGTACACTGTTTAGTAAAGTGATTATTCACATCCTTTGTATTTCAATAATTAAGATATTATAATTAAATTTTCTGCAAATACATTTTGTCTAAAATGTTATGATTCGAGGGAAATTCTAGACATGCACTACAAACGGTCAGTGACACCGTAAGTAGAGCGGCCACATTTTGGATTATGGAGCTCAGTGGCATTTGGACGTGAATGGTGGCTATTTCCAGTCGATATCATGATATCACCATGTTTTACAGAAAGCAAAAAAAAAAAAAAAAAAGTATGCTTAAAATTTCGTTACACTATTTTGCAATATTTCGTTACAACGTTGCTAAAGTTATCAACGAAAATTCGGAAACGTCTTAGAATTAGATACATGGTATTTTTGACTGAATAAGTGTATTAAGATTTTGGTTTACATGCTTTTCTTTTTTTCTTTTCTAGTTTTTTAAATTTTGTCGATGGGTACGGGTACTATCACCCCTCTTATTTTGTTAATAATTTACGCAATGGCTGTAGAAATGTTTTCTTGATGTGGCACCAAAGTAATTTTTTAAAATACTAAGAGTTTAAAATAAAGAATTTTAACCTCAAAAATTATTTTTTTTTATTACACAATTAAATGTACTCAAAATAAAAAAATGTATGCCACTGTAAAATTTACAAAATTTAGTTAGGCATGTCTGTTTGTTCTTTAAAATTATCTTCGAAATCAAACTGTCGTAGTAACAATTGATCAAATTAAACTATCGAATAATAGGAAAAGATTTCAATAATATAAATGAGTTGTTAAAGTTACTTTCCGCCACTGAAGCAGCAATAATTTAAAAATAGGCTCGGCCTACAGGCACAGGTAGACTTCGAATACGCAGACCGTGGAGCACCTGTTTGTTAGGAATTGCGGAAGAAATGACCTTTTTGCAATGATGCGGTAGTTGGAACAGCCCCCTTCGAAACCTAACTTGTTTGTAGGTGGAGCCGGCAGGCATTTTTTTTTTTGTTTTTAATTTTTTTTTTTTTTTTTTTTTGCTGTAAGGTTTGGTCCTATAAGAAACTTGTCAGTGTAAAAGTTTTAGATAATATTAAGAGGATTTATAATACATTTAAGCGGATTTGATATCTTGTGAATTGACGAAGTTATGATTTTTTTTCTCCTAATCCCCCCTCCCCCCCCTTGGGGCAATTTTTAATGATATAAAAAATCTGTCATACATAAATTTTCGGCCCTTTTCCTAGAAGTAATACTAACTATAAACGGATTCGATTCATAATTAAGAAATTGTGGGGTTTTTTCTGTTTTCACAAAAAAGCCCCCCCCCCCCCATTTGCCACTCCCTTGGTTCGATTTTGCCCATTAACGAACTTGACCGAGATTTTATGTCCCTTGATTTTATGTATCAGTTTGGAAGAGATTTGTGCAGAATTATTGCAGTTATCGTGTCCATAAAAAGTGACATAGATCGATAGATAGATAGATAAAGTTTTGAACTGGGGGTGGTTTTGGGTTCTGGGAGTCATGATCGGCGTAGATCTGCAAAAATTTTCAAAAATTCCAACTTAGGGGAGAATGTGATAGGTAGTATTTCTTACGAAATCTACTTAAAAGAAGCAAGGAAAAAAAACCAGTCTATTTTGGTGAAGAAACTGAAAAATTTGGAAACTGCTAGGGAAAAAAAAATCAAGAAATCTTAAAGAAGCAATGTATTGTATAGTTTACGTAATATAAAGGACAAATTTTAGAATTGTTAAGCATATAAAAATATAATGTTGTGTTATTTATATTCTGTATATGAGAACTAGTATCGTATTACTGGTTTTTCATAAGTAAAGCACTTACATATCTGAAAATAATTTTCGTAGTGAAAATCTATTCCCTTTTATTAAGAAAATGAAGAATATTTCCTTGCTAATATCCCTGCTAAATTTTCCCCTACTCATCACGAGATTTAATGCTATTTTGAAAAAATTAAATTACATACAAATAATAATAATAATTATAATTATAATTTTATGGGGTTGGTTGTTTGGAAGGAATTTATTTTATATGAGTATGATGATTTTAATATAAGTAAATACTAGTAATCAAATATGCATCAGCTTGGACAATTTTAATTTTATCAGATAATCTTGAAATGAATAATAGGAATGATTTATCTATATTAGGTTTGCGATAACTCATATTTCTTTTTAAGTTAACAGGTTGGTAAGGAAATTGTTACAAGCATTCCCAAATACACCTTTTGTATAGAGTTTAACATACACCTAACAATTGCAATTATATTCCTTCTGTAAACTTGAACTCTTTTATTTCATAATGTCATATTATAGATAAAATAGCATGAATAACTATTTTATTCTACCTTCAGTTAAAATGACCGTATTTTTCAATAAGTATTATAAATAATATCATTATGATTATTTAATGATTCGCTATTTTTTAGCAGCAAATAAAACTACAGAATGCATTTATTAGCTGTTTTATTAGTATTTATAAGAATGCACAAGTGTGAGTTAGCTGTCACGAGTTTGTATTTCTAAGTTTTAAATTATTAGTTATCGAAAAAAATTAACTTTTGGAATAAATTAGACAACGTTCGACAAAAATAAGCCAACCTTCAAATAATGATAATAAAAGGCTGCATTATATGATTAACCCTTAAGCCAGAAGTAAATCAGTTCCAATTAAATATCTTAAAAAGTTAACTTATAAAAGAAACAAAAAGCAGATGCCATAATTGTTTTCGATATAAAACTGTTTATTTCAGTTTAACATTGTCCTGGTTTGATTCCATACTGCATATTTTGATAAATTTTTTTATAGCATTTAAATTAAGTAACGTCAAAATTTTAAATTCGTACTATTTTTATTTTATTTTTCTGAAAATTCAAGATAGAGCTACAGATGTAATTGCAAATCTTTTTAATATTATTACAATAAATATCAAAAATATTAAACGTTAATAAAAACTTGGTGGTTAATGGTTAATCGCCTTTTTAAAATATTCACAGTGCTAAAAATTATTAAAATCTTGATAACTTGAAAATTGCCAGTTATTGCAAATTTTCAAGTTCCAATAAACCTGGTTCTTTGAAACCCTTGCAACGCTAGGCAGCATTACTTTCTTATTTTCTGTATGCAGCAGTTTGAATTGAAGAAAGGAATGAAAACAGATGATATATATAAATTCATGAGAAAATTATAAGCATTAATGTTATTTAATAAAATTTTGATACATACATAAAAAGACAATAAATATACATTTTTAAAAATCAAAATAGCGCCGTTAAGTGAAATCTACGTATATAGTTTTTTTAGAGGCTAAATTGGTGTGCAAAATATATAAAAAAAAAAATTGGCCGAATGATGCCCGGCCAAAAATAGGAACTACTGTATATTTTGGCGCAAAACGCGTACCTACGATTTAAGAGTATATTTTTTGTTCTTATTCGACGTATAACGCGCATCCCTTTCTTAGCACGGGAATCTTCACGGACCTGTAGCATTGCAATACAATAAAGAACATTATAAAGTCTTATAACTACTTGTTTGATTATAACAAAAAAATTTTGAAATGCGAATTGAGAACATATAAAGAATCAAGGGGAAAATAGTCACAGATAATTAAATGACACTATCATATCAAGTTTCAAAATTTCATTTGTGGACTATCACCTTTATCCCCTTTAATACTTCATATAATGCTTCGTAGATCATCTGTCTATCTGAACCCCTACAAAACATTTGGAAACTTACTCGTTCATTCAACTAATCACATCTTCTTTTCTTGGTCATTAATGTAAAAATCGGAACTTTTATGCTTATTGTTTATTAATTTTTAATCTTTTATTTTTATACCTGACGTATAACGCGTACCTATAAATTTTGTTTAATTTTCTTGTTTCAAAAATGCGCGTTACACGCCGGAATGTTCAGTAATTCACTTTTTACTAGCTGACCCTCATTCAATGTTGTGACTTCACTGCCTTCGGCAGCGTAATCCTCAAATTTTTATAATTTTATATTTTTAAACGAAAATCTATCCAAACAAACCTGGGATTCCATTGCACGCACTCTCCGGTACACTTCCCAAGGTACGCTTCCCAAGGCTCTTTCCAAAGGGTTTCCTGTCATTAGATATCTTATACTTTCAATTTTGACCAAAAGCTATCCAGGAAACCTTAAATAATTAAAAAAAAACGCGATGTTTAGTGTTATTTGTTTTCATGAAACCTATCTTATTATTGTCATCTCATGAAATAAGGAAAATTGGTAAAAATACTCATTGAAGTCGATTAATTGGCTGTGGAGTTATTAAATTATGACCGTTTTAACACGGCGAAAAAAAAATTCCCCTGCTCAGTGAATAGTGGAGGGTATACGTAAACCTACTGGGTGATTTTAAAGAAGCTTCGTAGACCGTTCGTTTCTCAAGTAAAACTATAGCGTACCCCTCTGTATTTTTTAGGACTACAGAACTGGATGGGATTCTCCGGGTATGTGCAGAAGCGATCGTTGACCACAATAGATATGAATTAAGAAATTTTATAAATCTAGTACTACTATCATTTATAAAGTATTTCTAAATTAAAATTTTATTATTAAAACTTTAGACTAATAAATACAATAAAGAAAAGAAAGAAAGAAAATTAAGCGAAATGGTTTCCTATTTATTTTAATTTACGTTTATTTTTCTAATCAAATTCATATTTAACTTGCTCATTTATCTAACTAATTATATTTACTTTTCAAGATATATTTTTTTAAACACAGAATATTAACACATTCGTAAACGACTTCAAAGCTATGAATATAATCGTAGGTATTGCTTATGTAGTAGGTTTCTCACAAATGTTTGTACATCGTGCTTTTAAAAATCGACAGTTTATGATAATTCGAATGAGAATTATGATTAGAATGAGTAAGTTTTACCATGGACAACAAATGCTAAATTTTCATATATTATTTAGCATTTACCTCTTTGGATTGATATTTTTTAAATAATAAATTACAACTTCCTTTACCGAAATGTGTACGACAGAATACATAGAATGATAAAATATTATAATTTAATTCCTCTAATTTAAAATTTTATTATAAATAATTTATCCTAATAAATTTCAAATAGTTTAGAAAAATTAGTGAAATAATTTGACCTTATGTTTATGCGCATTTTTATCTTTAAAAACAAAACCTTCGTGTGCAGAAGTCATATTCATAAAAGAGCATTGTTTGTACTTAAATGTAATCATTGTATTTATAAAAAATCCATCACCATGTCTAAATTCAGTCAATCAAATCCGATATTGATAAACAGTTGTACGATTGCTTGTAAGATAAAATTTACATTTTTATATTTCAACGGATTGTACTTATTTTATTTGTTTACATTGCATCCAAATACGGTTGTAATAAGATGGAGAGATGCTACCACGGCGTTATCTAAACGGTCATGACCTTTTACACGCCATAGCATGGATTCTTTTTTGCTCCGATAATAACATATTGGAGACATTAGTCTTGAAGAATGCAATATGGTGAGAAATAGTTTACATGATAAGATTAAATAAAAGAAGCCATTTTTCATTTTCCCTAAATATTTTTCGAGATCTTTGATACGATAAACTACGTCTTTTTTTGTTTATTTCGTTGGTCGCGCCTACCCGGATTTAGAAAGATAAATAAATTTTTTTCATGTTATTTAGTCTGATCTAATTAGCGAAATGATGCGAATCTGAGTAGAAACTAGTAAATCTATAGACCAGGAGCTTCAATGGCTTCTGTGCAAGTGACATTTATATTTTTACTTTTTTCTCTTTAAAAACAACTAAACACAACTCACACATTCATTTCACATTATTCTTCAAATCAGAGGCCTCAACGTTGTGGCTTCTTTTTTTTTTTTAAATACCAACTTAATGAAACTCACACATTTATTTTATATTATTCAGCATATGTTATTATTTTTCAACGTCTGATGTGCGGGTCACATTTTTATTTTGACTTTATTTCATTTAACACCAGCTGTTTACAACTCACGCATTCATTTCATATTATTCTTTAAATCAGGGGCCTCAACGTCTGCTTTGGAAGTTACATTTTTATTTTGACTTCTTTTTATTTAATAATAACTTAATGCAACTTATACATTCATTTCATATTATTCAGCAAACGATATTATTCCTTAACGTCTGATGTGCGAATCACATTTTTATAATGACTTCATTTAATTTATCACCACCTGTTTACAATTCGCGCATTCATTTCATATTATTCTTCAAATCAGAGGCCTCAACGTCTGCTGTGCAAGTTACATTATTATTTTGACTTCTGTTTATATAATACGAACTTAATGCAACTCATACATTCATTTCATATTATTCAGCAAACGATATTATTCCTTAACGTCTGATGCGCGAATCACATTTTTATAATGACTTCATTTAATTTATCACCACCTGTTTACAATTCGCGCATTCATTTCATATTATTCTTCAAATCAGAGGCCTCAACGTCTGCTGTGCAAGTTACGTTATTATTTTGACTTCTGTTTATATAATACGAACTTAATGCAACTCATGCATTCATTTCATATTATTCAGCAGACGTTATTATTCCTTAACGTCTGATGTGCGGGTCGCATTTCTATTTACTATTTCATTTCATTTAATACCACAACTCACACATTCATTTATTTTATATTATTCTGTAAGTAAGAGGCCCCAACGTCTGTTGTGCAAATCACATTTTTATTTTCATTTGAAATTCCTTTTATTTAATACCGACTCAATACAACTCTCATATTCATTTCATATTATTCTGCAAATTGGAAGACTCAACGTCTGCTATGCAAGTCATATTTTTATTTGACCTTAATTTATTTAATATCTGGAGTCTTAAAACTCACAAATTCATTACTTTATGTTATTCTTACACCATGTAAGGTATTTTGAAAAACGTTGCTTCAGGAAAACGAATCTCTCTCTTCTAAAAAAGTTACTAAACCTGCCGCTGCCGGTATTACCGCTTGCCGGTATTTTCTCGGCTTATACTGCTCAAACTATTATATATATAAAAATGAAAACGGGTAGTTTTATAGAGAAATATATTATAAACATGTTGAAGTAGACAGTTTTTAAATGGAAGAATTATTTCAAGTGCTATTTAAAGTTGAAATAGGTCACCATAGTTCGGTACATAAGTTTTATAGGATCAAGAACTATGCATAGCACTATAAACATCTTTTGCAGGCATATACTTCAATAGATTGGAATGTGCAGTGTCGGATCATTTTTTAAATTTGAATAGTTTTTCAAACTTTTTTATTCAAGTTTTTTATTTAAAATTTCATTATCTGAATAGAGATTTAATTCCCATTTTGAAATACCCTTCTTTTATTTACTGTTGGCAGATTTTAAAAAGCACAAAATTTAATATTCACAAACAATGTATTTTCAATTGAAATATATATTTACTCGAGAATATTGAAAATGAAAGAAAATTTTGAAAATAATTAAATTATTACGCGCGAAAAGCAGTAATACATGTAACGCTTTTAACACTACACAAAGGAACAAGAAAAAGGAAGTTGCCCTTAATCCCATGTTAATAGCTTAAAGTAATAATTTTAAAACCTCAATAATTATAGTAGTTCAGTAATATGTTGTAAATAGGTATTCCAGATCCAAATGCATCCAATGATCCAAATCATTTTATATCTATTGTATATGTTTTAGATAAAATGCAATGTAAAATATATGATAGTTGTAGATATATAAAATATATAATACGTAAATATATATAGACTCCAGAATAGTGTAAGGAGAACAGATTGCAAATTCACCGTGACCCTCCATTAATGTAGTGACGCCACAGAGTAATATGCACATGCAAATAACTCATAGAATGCACAAATAATTGAATGAAAAAACAATCATACAAATTATGTTATTTAATTCACATTACTCATTAAACTGAAGTGCACATGTGTATTAGTCCTTTACTGAGAGACTACCTGTTTTATCAAAATAATCAACAGTATATGTTATCGTATTTTCACCTGTCCTTGTTATCATTAATTGGGCTCGGTCGTGTGCAGTAATCTAGAAAGTAAACGTTGGGGTATTTTGAGATAACAGATTAGACAACTGTCTTTCAAATAATATTTCATCAGACTCATCATTAAACTACTAAAGAACTTATTCCATCATTAGATTTTAATTATCCGGTACACCTTCTTTTATATCTTCTTTGCTAATGAAATATTCCATTCTTCTAAAATTATCATAACCAATCTACATATTGAATTATTCCAAATTCCGCGTACAAACTTGAAGAGAAGGATAGAGACAAAGGCTGTACAGTTTAGAAAAAAATCTGGCAGCAAAATTTTCCAGTCGACAGTAACAAAAGATTTACCCTCTCCCCACCGTTACCAGTAGTTGCTCACTTTTTAACACTTTCCTACCTAGTTGAAAAGTGTTTATGACTTCGGTTTGTCTGGCCGTCTGGGCGTGTAGCCATCTGTCCGTGCTCTAACTCGCATAAATATACTCGGATTGCCCTGAAATTTTTGTATGTTATTGTCGTATACTACAGCATATTCCCTATTGAAAATGAAGTGTGTAACACTTATAGTTTCTTTTTTTTTTTTACAGGGACAGCCAAAAGTATTCCGTTACATTACAGTCAATGGGAACTAATCGTTTCACGTGCATGTTGATGAAACTCCGCCAATTGAAATATGATGAAATTGTTATATAATTATGAAGAGCATTAAAACATGCTTTTTGTAGAATATGAGGTGCAAAGGATTTATTATTCATTTACATGGTCAAACAAAAGGATTTTGTTACACATTGTTCTATGAGGAAAAATCGTTTGCAGTGTAATTTAATGATGTTTCACTATTTCAAACATAATGAAAATTATATGCATTACTATGAAGCACTATACATTGGTAGCTTAAAATTATGGTGTGCATTGCGTTTATCGTTCATTTACAGGGTGAAATAAAAGAATTCTGTTACAAATTGTTCTACCGGGAAAAATCGATTGCAGTGCAATTTAATGATGTTTCACTATTTCAAAGGTAATGAAAATTATATGCATTACTGAGGTGCACTATAAATTGCTCGCTTAAAAGTATAATGTGCATTGCGTTTATTGTTCATTTACAGGGACATACAAAACATATACGTCACAGTATACGTGTGATAATTACAGTTTATGTGTGATAAGTGCGTTTTCAAGTTTGGTTTGCGTTTTTCAGTTTAGCTGATTTTTTTCTTATTACGTGGTTTGTATAAATTCGGTTGATGTACACGGCTACACAAGGGAATTCGTAAGTATTACAGACTATGAAGTGAATTGCTTAAGGGTAGTTTTTAATTGTGTTATGCATTTTCCTGCTGAACTATATTTAGTAGACTAATATAAGTTTGTGGAATAAATTCATATACAGAGCTACGCAAAGAACAACGTACATTGTCGTTTCTGGTTGGTAATTGCTGGAAGTGAGTTTAAAGCTGCCTTATGCGTTTTTTACCTGAATTAAAATTTAGCTTAATATGTGCTGTACAAAAGTGTTTAGACAAGATATAGAACTGTACAAAAGATTTCGAGTTCATTTTCATCGATTGGCGAAAATTGCTAAATGTGATTATTTTTAACTGAACTAAATTTTATCATGCTATGTATTATATACCCAAATCTACAGATCATATACAGGGCTGCACAAAATAATTCGACTACTTTTTTACAATGGAATGTGATTTCGAAAACTGTATTTTTCAATGTGGTATATGTTTTCTAAACTATTTAATTACATATCTTCTTTTACCTTATTTAACGGTGAAGTTTCGTTACAATTTTCTGGATGTGTTGGAAAGTGTTTAATAATCTATGCTTGACGCATAATTTCTCGTTCTTGTTTATTTAATCATGGATTTTTCATAAACCGATAAAATTATTTTATGAATTGGTTGAAAAGTATAATCTTGAGAACAGTAATAATATATCTTGAATTGCCTTAACTCTTCAACTGAATTAATAAATTAATTTAGAAAATTATTATAAGTTAAGTTTCTCGACGAAACTTATAAAAATTATAATTAAAAAAATAAATATAGGCACATTATAAATCTGAATGAATAAAATATGCAGCATTATAAGAAAAACTGTTGTTTTTTTTACTAAAATCATTATTTTTTTTTATAAGAAAATGCTTTGGAAGAAATTACTTATGCATACCATCACTGACCTTAAAGTCTTAAATATATAGACCTTATAGTCTTAAAGTGTCAGCTTTAGAACATTTTACCTTACATACAAGTTTTACAGACACTTTTTTGTCATGGTTCTTCAAATCTGCATTTATTAATTTTTTGTATCTTAACTACTGGCATATGGATCATTTTCTCAAAATAAGTGAAATTCCTATCCCCGCTTCAAAAATAATGAATAAACAAAAATAATGAATATATGTCTAGGCTAATTTGAGTGTCACGATCATATTCTGTTATCAAAATTAGGTGTTCATATAGAAAATTTAAAAGCTTGTCTCTATTTTAATATGGAAACTGTCCTCTAAGTTTTTTTTATTTTTTTTAAGGCAAATTGAAAGAGGAAATATTTCTCAATGAAATAGCTATTTTTGTTTTTACCTAGTGATAATTTGGTAATTAAAATGTATCGGGATTTTTTTTTTCATTTTCTTTACATCTAACTGTATACGTTTTAAATTATTATTTATCTTTTTGCGTACTGTGCAAAAGATTTTGACTTTTTCTAAATAAAGGAAATAAAAAGAAAAAATAGGCTAAAAAACATTCACAAATAGGAGATAAAAATAAAGCTGGTGTGTATTTAACCTTCACAAAATGTATAAAAGTTGACGAAACTGACAAACCCGAGACGGAACTAATCTTATCTAAATGGGTAATTTTAGTGAAAACAGTTCGCCCATGCACGTGAGCCATAATACGCAATTCTTTATCCCTCCTAATAAGGTTTGATGGATTGAATACAAAATTCGTGAAAAGAAAAAAGTCTGTATCGCTACAAAAGAACGTTTACAGCATGTATCAAGAGTTCAATCAACAGGATGTAATTGAACGCGTCAGTTTGAGAGCATCAGTCTGGAAAAGCGTTACTTTAAAAAGATCGATACTTTATTTTTTAAATTATATTTTTCAACACCCAATTTCCAATGATAATTTCAATTAATAAATGCATTTTTGAAATACATTTCTGTTATCCAACATGATCCTTTTCCTGTCCAAAAAGTCATGCACGAGCCCAGCTCAGCCCGAATGAAAGCTATCTTGGTCCGGCCCGTTTATATTTTAGCAGTTCATGGGGCGGCACGTCCCCTGTAAAAATCAATCAAATCAAGCACGACTCAATTTCTGCAAACAAATTCCGATTTCTTTTAACATACAATTTAAATTATTTTAAAGACTACCGCAAACTTATTTATGCGAAAATTTTACAATATATTTCAGACTATATGTCTGCAAGCCAAATAATACAGTATAGCAACTGTAATAATCACTTAGACTGTACTGTTACACTATTACATTCAAATAAAGACCCATTAAAAAACTAATGTAGTTTAGAATAAAAGAAAAAAAAAGATAAAAAAGGATAAAAACATCATAACTTTTAAAAACTGTATAATAGTATAACAAGAATGAAAAATCATGCGTCAAGCATAGATTATGAAACACTTTCCGACATATTCAGAATACTGAAACAAAACTTCACAGTTTAATAACTTGAAAAAAAGTCTAAGTAAACAATTTGGAAAACTCATAACACATTTGAAAATCCAATTTCAGGATTTACCATCTATAGTCGCAGAAATATTTGTATTTTTTGGTGCATTCCTGTATATGATCTATAGATTTGTATATCAACTACATAGTATGCAAATATTTAGTTCAGTTAGATTACGCATAACACAGTTTAAAATTCACTTTCAGCAGTTTCTGTCAATAAACTGAAATGTACTGGAGATCCTTTATGTCACCCTGTATATTATCTATAGAATTTATACACGCCAACTAATATAAAAAAAGATAAATAAAAAAAACAGTACCACAATTGTATATCCACTTCCAGCAATTATTGCTCATTCACAGTACTGTTATCGAATACTTGTGCGTGTCCCTGTAAATCAATGATAAATGCTTTAAATACCATATTCTACAGTAAGCTTCTTGTAGTGCACTTCAGAAATGTATATTAATTTCAATATGTTTGAAATACTGTAACATCATTAAAACTCATTGCAAACGATTTTTCCACTTAGACCGTAATGTGATGAAAATCTTTTGAGTATCCCTGTAAACGAAATAATAAAGCTACACACTTCATTTTCAATGCAATGCCATGGTATAAATCTAAATAACATATATCTATTACATTACAATGCGAGTATATTTAAGGGAGTTAGAGATATATATTAGAGACAGTTAGACAGATGGGCATACAAACCGAATTCGTAAACACTTTTTAACTATGTTGGAAAATGTTAAAAATAAATTTTTGAAAATATTTCTCTGCAATTTGTTAAAGTATATTTCGAATGATTCCGTTAACAAAAGTTAATTAACACTAATATTTTTAGAAAAAAAGGCCTGTCTAACACGTCCTAGGAACAACTAAGTCCGGGTTCGACTCGGCCTGAGTGTGTAGAAAAAGTGTAAGCCTGAGCTGGCACGGCCCGAATCTACTGAAAAATTTAAGCTCGGGCTCAGACACGATATAACTGTAATATGCAGATGGCTATGCTGAACATGTTATATCTGTATTGATGTTGTCAAACTAATATCGACTTGTGCAGCACATTGATAACTTATTGTCGGCCTAGCCAGTTCTGATAAGTGGTACAGTGTGCTCTAAAACCAACAAAATCCTAGGATTTTCCACGTCTTTTGGTTCAAAATATCTTTGGCCGGGTGGTAAATTTTTCTTTACCTTCGTACCAACCATAACCATTTGAAAATTGTTTATATTAGGCCAGCTTAGTCCGACCCTTTTAAATTTGCTATGTTGGCTAGTCGGTACGCTTAATTTTTTTTGCCGGTCTGGCTCATTTATTTTTTTGTTATCGGCCCACCCTGGCCTTTTAAAAAAAGTGTCTTATTTTTTGGCGCGACCCGGCCCGTTTAAAAGTTTGCCTTCATTTTGTGGGCACGTCTCAGTCCGCGGGATGGGCTGGGTACGGGCCTCGGGCAAGCCCGGGCCTGTGCAAATCTGAAGTCTGAAGTTGAATATACAGGGTGCCTATAAGTTCACATTTCAAAAATTCATAAAAACAACAACAAATTGTCGAATCGGAGTGTAGTTTGCACTATATAAATTATTAAAGTATCAGATTTGTTGTAGAAAAAAACAAATAAATAGTTGACATTTTCTTTGAACGTTTTTTTACCACAAAAATTACGACCATTTGACAAGTCTTATGATGCAAACTGCACTCCGGTATTTTCGATTTGTTATTTTTTTTAAATAAATTTAAATGAATTTATGGACTCTTTGAACTATTTTCTTCTTTTGCTACGAAAAACCCGACTGTTCACCAAATCCTATGGTTCAAACTGTACTCATGTACAATAATTTGTAATTTTTTTTTCTTTAATGAATATTTATTTATGGCTCGCTTTAAACCATGTTTTTTTGCTACAAAAATCCGACTCTTTAGCAAATATGTTGGTGAAAACCCCACACCAATACGATCATTTGTAATTTTTTTTAACGAATTTTTAAAATGTGAACGGATTTATGGGATACTCTTTATCGTATAGCTCTCGTTATATAGCACATGCGAAAAAAATAAAATAAAGAGTTCAATGTATCCAAAAATACTATATGATGGAGGGACATTTACAAAAATGACACGATAACTTGCAAATAAAATGTTTTATACTGACTCCAAAGTGTTAAATTATACGAATATTACAATTTTATTAATAAATGTAATGTAATACTGCATAATACTACTTACTTATTGTTATTTGCATATGGAGTAATCAAAAAGTGCAATAAGATTAAGCGAGGGCATTTTTTTTCTTCTCGTGGGACACCGAAATAAAGCTGTGTGTCGGAATGAAAGTTAAAACAACGCGCTGTACCGGTAAGTTATACAAGGTGTCCCTAAAAGTTTGAAACGCATTAAATTTTTTTACTTTTTGAAATAAGTAGGTAATGTAAACTGTAAAAGTATTTAAAATAAGGTTGGAAATATTATTCTTTTAATGAAAAATTTCTGCTATTATTTAAAAAAGTTAACTTTTAAAATTTGTACAGGACCCGTATAAAAATTTAAAATGTGTAAATTTTTGATGAAGACTTTTAACTAATACGATCTTATTTCTTATCTTAAGTTTGAACATTTTTGCATTTCACATTGCCTAAATTTAAATACATATTAATTTTTTAGGGATTCCCTGTTTAACGTACTGAATTTTGCAAATGGTACATATAATGAGAATCATTAAATGATGAACACAGTCTTTTCGTGAAACACCCTATTGATAAAATAAAATTGAATTATAGCATTTCGGGTTTTACTATAGCAAAAAATTATGCAATAAGTTTGAAAATAACGTTTTAGAAAAATTAATAATCAAAGAATATTCTATTATGAGCAGAGTTCATAACTATTTAAGACCTGTGGTGAAGTGTCGAGCATTTTCTGATGATTTAAATTTTTTTCAAAAAATACTGTTATTAGGAAAGGATAGAATATTAAAAAAAAAGTATTTGAATAATATATAAATCCTGTTATCATTATATAATGGAAATTATGATTATACATATCTTAATCAAAATAATAGAAAAAAAAATATTTTAGCTTTTTCCTATTTTTAAGGTTCTGTACTTAAAAAGATAATACAGAACCATTATAAGATCATTTGTGTGTCAGTCTGTCACAGCCGTTTTTCTCGAAAAGTATGGGACGTGGGAAGTTCAAACTTTGCAGAGTTATAAAGGCTATTTAGTCATATATTTATAGATTGTTAGCCATTCAAAAATATTTTTAGGAAAAAATTAGGGAAGCTAATTAAATCACTTGAATTTTTTTTTTCTTTTTGAATATTGTGAGGAGGTATTGTCCGTAATATCTCGTAACACCGAACTCAAAAATATATTCGTTTTATTTTTAGTTATATATTAGGTATATCGTCGAAAATGTGCTGCAAAAATATAACCTCCCTCACCTAATTCCAATCAACTGAAACTAAAATTATGAAAAAAATAGGGGTAGTAGGAGTTTATTTAAATCTTTCAGTAAAATTATAGAGATTATCATATCGGTCACACAGTTTTTCAGAAAATCGTTTTCAGCTGAATCGTTTTCAGCAAAATGTAAATACATGTACACGAAGCAGAGCTTATAGCACTACGCATAACTTAGAAAATGAGCTACACAAAAATTTAACATATAATGTAATACTGTTACCTTTTAAGGCATGCCAGAATAATTAAAATTCGTTAAATAGTGAAAAATGGATGGTGTGCAAGCAAATAAATATTCTTTAAAATTAACTATTTTTCCCCATTGACCGTAACGTAATGGAATTCTTTCGAGCGTCCCTGTAAACGAACTATAAAAGCTCATTTTCAACACTGAACATTATATAGTAAAGCTCAATAACAGACAATAATTGCATGGCAACTATATTTACGGGAGTTAGAGCACGGTCAGACAGACGGTAGACAAACAGACAAACCAAATTCACAAACATTTTTCAACTATGTTGAAAAGTATTAAAAAGATTGTACAAAATCGCACATTTTACTTACAAAGTCATAGAGAGAGTAATAATAATAGGGAAAATAATTTACATATCTGAAGATTTCAAACTACCCAGAATAAAAATAGTGGTCGCTACAATTTTATACCACCTAAAAACCCTTTACGTATCCCCAGAAGATTTAATAGGAAACTTGTTTTCGATGTTTAGAGATTTATTATATTTACAATACTCTATCCAGTTTGTAAGAGTTTCTAGGTCTGTGAAGATATGTGTATTGTGTATTCCCTTTCCTTTTGTGTCAGCGTTTTATAGAAACTTTTTTACTTTCTTATTGTAAAAATGCGATCGACACAAGGTCTTCTTGTAGTAAAACCATATTTCTCTTCATATAATTGTTTCTCAAGATGGTTTCTGATTGCTCTTTCCAATATTTTAATTATTGAGTTTGTGATATACATATTTCTTTATAACTAATACTATCCCTTCTGTCATCTTCCTTAAAAATCAATGAAATGTATTCTGTGCAATTGTATACATAGATGTACAAAATAAATGTTTGTTTGGTATTGTGATTCTAATTTTAAATCTCTTTACTAGGTACTCTGTTTGCTCTTCGTCTATTAGGACCTACTCTAGGATTTTTACTCTCTTCATTATGCCTTCAATTTTATGAGGATCCATTTTGTAAGTAAAAAAAAAAAATGCATACATTAATTTTTAAACCATTAACACATATTATGTTTTTTTTCAATCCTGCAATATTATTTTGGGAAAGAATTAGATGTTCAGATGAAAAATAATATTTGCCCAAATTTTGATCAATATCACAATAATTGATGTGGTATTCTAAATATTTCCGATGAAATTTCAATATTGTGATAGTATCGGTCTATCTTTAGAAATTCCCGTACTTTAATATTATTGCATTGTTAACATTTGCATTAGAAGAGTCTATAGTGATAAAAATTTGATTTAACACATCTTGTAAACATGGCGCCAAAAAAGTTACCACCAAAAGATGGTGAAACCTTGTTCTTACATTTGGTGCTCTGGTTAAACCATAAACTTCTGTAATAGATTGAACCATCAACTGGAAAAATATTGGACCGTGATCGGATAAAGTGTTGAACAATGACCTGGTAAAATGTTGAATTGGGAATTTGTTAAATGTTGAACGATTGCGTTCAACATTTAAGGAACAAATGCTGAATGATTCATTAATTGATCACAGTTAACATTTTGAAACAAGGTCTGGTCAGACCAAGACCTCTGTTTAAAATGGAATCCTACACACTACGATCAACAAAGTCTGAACCAAGATATGAACCTGAGATTTCATGGCTTGTTGTCATCGTTCTGACCATTTAGAGAAGAAGAGGTATATCACTGCTCTCAATAGCAACATATTGAGTGTGCATAGAACTATTTGTTCTGATTGGCTGTTAAATATTATTATAGGATGATAAAAATCTGAACTATATTGTTCAATTTTCACCATGAATCGGAAGTTTAAAAAAATCAAATGAACCCTGTTTTGGTTCTCCTGCTTCTTTTAATACCAAAAATGGTTAAACGGTGAAATTATTTTTTTTATACAGCGTACAGTGTTAATGATATGTTTTCTAGAATATTCTTTTGTTATTGGACACAAATATTGGCAAAGTATATTTCAAATGTTTACATTATAGTATTGAGAATGTACTTATGTAACACTTGCTCAAAATTTGATCTGGATCGCGTAAATGTAAATTTTATAATTTTAATACAAAAGGATTGTTTTAAGAAAAACATTAAAAAAAGGTTATATATTCGAATGCGCTATATAACAAACTATTCTCCAGAAGAACGCTCCGGTAAATTTTGTTATTGACATGATTAAAGTCAAGTTTCATGGATACAAAATCGGCTCAAAATGAACGACAATGCTGAACATTTCCATTTTAATCTAGTTCGAAATAAAAAAGCACAATTATTCAAGGTTCGCTTGATTTGAGACCGTGGCGAGCTTAGCCTCCAAAGGGACGCTGCCGAAAGCAGTGGAACTCCCAACCCCAGTTTCGTTTACTTCGGGGTTCATTATAAAATAGTTAGTTATAAAATATTTATTTAATATAATCTAGTGTAAAACTTCTGGAATTGCGGTATTTATGTTTGCAAAGCATTTAGAAATACTGAGTGATTAAATACGTAATATTACTTATCTCCTATACGGCATAACCTCTTTAATAAAAAACTATGCGTTTCTTACGACTGGGTTTTTCGCTAATCATTGCCACAGATCAATCTCGGAAAATGAAACATTTGAAGTTACTGAAAAAATTAATAGCTCGAAATGTATTTGTCTGAAAATTGTTAGACAAACTGCGTTACAAAGATAAAAATTTGTGTTTTTATTGATATAAATTTCAAATCTAATGATTATGCCGTTTTTCACGGAATTTCAAAAATTACCAAATTTTACAATAGAGTACCATAGCGAAACCTTCATGCATAAATCCTCTTTAATAAAAATCTATGCGTTGCTGACGACTGGGTTTTTCGCTAATCGTTGCCACAGATCAATCTTGGAAAATGAAACATTTGAAGTTACTGAAAAAATTAACGGCTCGAAAAGTATTTGTCAGAAAATTGTTAGACAAACTGCGTTAGAAAGGTAAAAATTTGTATTTTTCTTAATATAAATTTCAAATCTAATGATTATGTCGTTTTTCAAATACTGAGTTTAAAAAATTACCAATTTTCACAATTGAGTACCATATTAGCGAAACCTTCACGCATAAAAAGATAATGATAACGCCAATGTGTCCTGACGTATGTATACTGACAGTAGCACGAGTCACTAATTATAGTAGCCTTATTATTCTGTTAAAATATAAAAGTGAATTATGATGTCACGAGTACATGATTTTTATTTAATTCTCGATAAATAGCATATTTTAGTCCACCTCAGTAAGGCATATCAATTTCATTATATCAATCTCATTTTCCCCATAGACACCATAATTCCCCATAGACACCATAATGTAATCCCCATAGACACCATAATATAACACAATTATTATTATTTTTTTAAAGCTTACTTATTCCATAATAGAGTCTACAGAGAATTGGCCTAATTTGGAACGAATTTTTTGGATACCTTTTGGTTCTTTTCCGTTATACCCACATCATGCCAAAATATATGCTAATGCGCCATTTATTTCAACCCTGAATGTGCAAATAATTTTTATTTCAAACCGTACCAAGCACTGTGACTCGCTATTTATTCAACGCGAATCTCTTTTTTAGAAAATTATTATTGAATTATTAATTATAAATTATTATTTGCATGACTTGCACTGTTAGTTATATAATTTATCAGAGATGGTTTTAGTATCTCGCATATTGTTCTACTTTGCTTAGTTATAGAATTATGGGGGAAAGTTTTATAATCAGATGAACCCGGTTATGAAAGCTTAGTCTTTTATAAATATTCTGCCGAATGGATTTTGACGGAACCTTCACTGTTAGTTAGATGAGTTTTCAAGGATTGTTATAGTATATAGCATATCGTTTTATCGTTTTTTACGAAATCCTACTGTAAATGATCAATGAAAATATATTGTCCTTAACAGCCCAAATTTTTGCCTGTCACATTAAAAATGTATCAAAGCAATGGCGTTCGTATCGTTTTCAGAAATGCAGCCGGACATTCCAAGTAAAGGTCCATAT
This sequence comes from Maratus michaelseni, assembly GCA_963931845.1. Taxonomy (NCBI): domain Eukaryota; kingdom Metazoa; phylum Arthropoda; class Arachnida; order Araneae; family Salticidae; genus Maratus; species Maratus michaelseni. The sequence continues at coordinate 270,167,301 of OZ007593.1, forward strand.
GGTTTTAAAACACAAGGTCAAATTCAAGGTCAATATTTCGTTTGATTAAAGGTGCGTTAAGAGAAATTGACCAGCGTAGCGGGCGTAGCTTGCTAGTAGTATATAATATTAAAGAAGATAATTTCTACACGCTTCAATTTTTCTCAAAATTACATCCAAATCATAACATGTTTTATTAGCATATAATACAACATTTGAATGAAATGCACTATTTCATTTTCATTCAGCATATCTATATATTTAAAACAAAAAGCGCATTTTGTCAAATTGGTAAATTTAACATTCTATTTTCCACACGAATATCGTCTCTTTGCGCATGCTTTAACGTTTTTTGAAGGCTTCTCCCCTTTTAAAGGAGGAGACTGACTGATTAGCATCCACTTGTTTAGCCTATGGGAATTGAAAGTGTTGATTGAAAACGGATGGAGTCGTACCATTGCATTGAAAGCATAGACCTTCTAATAATATTTTTGCTCTGAGGACAAAATCTAAAGTTTTTTTTTTTTTTTTTTTTTTTTTTTTTTTTTAAAGAACTTATGTTTTCAGTATTAAATATGCATATTTTTTCGCAAAATTTTAAAGAGGGCTTTGATACAGTTATATTTATAACGGATTGAAATGTTAGAGAGTTCTGCAGATGAGAACATTTTTTTTAATTGCTATGTTAAAGGAACCGACGCGAAAACAAACAAACAAACAAAAAAGCGAGAAGAAAACGTTTCTTTTACAACTAGATAACTATATTTTTACACGAAATTTTTACACGGGCTGTAAAACCGTTTTATTTATTACCAATAAAGATTTCAAATAGTTTGGATGAAAAGAACTTTTTATTTTAAAACTATAAAACGACCCTACGTAAAAAAAAAAGAAAAAAAAAGAAAAAGAAAATGAGCGTTTTTATCACTAAATATCAATCTTTTTTGGCAAATTTTTCATTTAAAAATATAAATTTATACAAAATTGGGTTAAAGATATGAAATAATAAGAACTTGATGTTTTTTATTTTATTTATTATCACGGTCCAGGACAACGCCGGGTGGGTGTCAGTAAGTTATTTTAGTTTAAGTTATCATAAATTTATTGTTAATCTAACATATTACCTTCTGATAGAGGCTTACTGGATATCTAAATTTTTTACGAAATTTAGAATAAAATAAATGTTTAAAGAACTTGAGATGACAACTTACAAAAAACAAACAGTTGAGATTGATATACAGACAAATATAATTATGAAAATAAATGTGTTTTGTAAAAACAAATAAAAATAAAATGCATGAGCTGTAGAAAAATTTATTATGAAGCTGTTTCAAAGCTTGATAAAATAATTTCTTCTTCAATTATATGCAAACACTAGTAAAAGTTAGCTATAGAAACAATACTCGCGTACTTTCTGAAAGAGCTACTTTGTTTCTGATAAGCACTGTATTAAGCAAGTACGTTGCTTCTTCAGTTTTCTCATTTTCTACTTTTCTGCAGCAATTTAGCAAATAATAATGGTTTCATTTATGAAGCCTTGAAATGTCAATTTAGTGATTTGTCATTACTTGTGCTTTGTTACTTTCTTCTATCTATAATAGAAGAAAGTATTGTAATAGAAATTTTTTTCGACTTTCTGGTTTTCAACAAATTTATGCGTTTTAGAGGTCAGAGATTCCGAAAAACATCTTTTTACAAAATGTCTGTCTGTCCATCTGTCCGTCCTCATTATATCATCGAAAAGTGTATGAAGTTATGCTTCAAATTGAACCAAATTTTTTTTTAATGTTTTTGACTATAGTCTGCAGGTCCCAGTTGAATTTGGGGATATTTCGACGAAAGGGAGCGCTGCGATCGCGATTTTTGTTCGATTGTCACTATTGTATCATCGAAAAGTGTATGAAGTTATACGTATAATTGAACCAATTTTTTTTCTATGTTTTTGACTATAGCCTGCAGGTCCAGGTTGAATTCGGAGATATTTCGTCAAAAGGAGGCGCTGCGATCGCAATTTTTGTTCGATTTTCGCTATTGTATCATCGAAAGGTGTATGATGTTATGCAGATAATGAAACCATTTTTTTTCTATGTTTTTGGCTATGACCAGCAGGTTCTACTTGAATGTGAGGATATTCCGCCGGAAGGGGGCGCTGTGATAGCCCTTTAAAGATTTCAAATTGAAAAAGGTGTACAAAAAAATTAGAAAGCCTAAAAGTTTTTTTCGTTAAATGTTCGGCCTTGATCCGGAGAATCCGGAGCAATTTTTGTTTTGCGTCTATCTTAAAAAATGGCTGAGATATAGCGGTTTGAAATTTTAGGGTGGTTGACATTTTCAAACAAGACATCAGAATTCATCCATAAGCGGGTTTAATTTATGAGTTTTAGTTAACATGGTTTCGGCCAATTTTCTTTCATTGTTGTAACCATTGTTCCTATTCTTATATAACACTATATATTTATATTCGCCAACATGAAATTCTCGCCAAGCTTGGCGATAGTTGACGAAATATCGCCAAATTTGGCGAAAAAAATAAGTTGCCATAAATTAAGCCAATTTGGCTGTAGAGGACTAATTTGGCGATATTCTCATTCAAATTCAATGTTGGCGAGAACTGGGAATGAATCTTCTTTAATTGGATTCCACGCATTTTAGTTTCGTGTTTTCCAGTAAAATTACCTAAAACCGTAAAACCAAGGAATAGGGAAGCTATCTGTTCCTGTCAGTACTGGCCAGAAGTACTTTTCGTAATTTAGAATACATCAATTGATTGCATCCCGGTAACCCGACGATTCGCAAGCAGCTGACGTGCAACTGAATGACGAAAAATATTGAATTTGTTGGCGATGTGATTGCGAATTTTGAAGTATTAACATGACTGAGATAGAAGAAAGTTTTGGGATTGGCACATCCGACTAGTTTACAGTTACTTTTACACGCCACAGAATCACAAGATCAAAGGCTTTTCATTTTTTTCATATAAATAATTAATATAATATTAATAAATAATACCAGTGGACCCATGCGAGAATTTTGCACTGCAGTCTAATATATTTTTTAGCACTATGTAATATTTTTTAGATGCAGGTTTAAACTTCTAAAGAAAACATGCGAATACAAATATCTGCAAACGACATTAGTCAAGCCAGAACATTATCTCACTAGCCGCCACTGGCGACCAGTTTGGTCGCCCTTAAATGTATATTAAGCATTGGAACAAATTATTTTTATTCATAATTTATATTTTTTCCTTAATCCTTCGCCAAACCGGAAAAATCTAATAGACAAATCAAGAACTTTTACGATCGTGGTAGCATTTCGCATATTTTTTGTTGTTATGTATTTCATCTTTCTTGAAAAAAACCGCTTAACCCACTTTATAATAAATTAATCATGTTTTTTAATATAAAATAAACTATTTCATAATAAAATAAAAGTACATGCTGTTTTAGTAATCTCTAATAGGTACCTGAAAATGGGATTTTCTCGCCAAAATGGCACAAAACAAAAATCGCGCCAACCCCGGTGCGTCCGTGACAGCTGTTCCAATTTAAAATACATGACGTTCACATTTTTCTTTAAAATAGAAAATAGACAAATAAGAAAAAATATCATAAATCAAAACATTTGATTTCAAAATTAAAGTATCGTTTCTAATTTGCACGCGCGAAAAATAAAAGCTGACAATTCGTTTCGAAATCTGATCCATTAAATATTATTACATGAGTTCAACTTACGTCAAGAAAACATCCGGAAGGAAGTTGAGTTGTATAGAACAGAATTATGGTAAACATTGACTGTCTCACTGGTGCAGATTATTTTTTTTTACACCAGGCAGCGGTCCAAAAATTCATGGTTTAATATTTTAAACGTTCGCAACGAATGAATCTTTTTTTTTTGTTTTTGTTTACTTTCATGGATAGAGAATTTGAACTGCGAACCTAATTTAAACTGAAGTTATTGCAGAATGTATGTATAATTGAACGTAAATCATCTCTCAAATATAAATTTTTTTTGAACGATCTTTCTAAAAATGTAACTTTTATGCAGTTTTATTTCAAAAATATTTTGAATAAAAATGGCCGCCTGGCATATGAAAAAGTGAAGCGGGCATCCCGGAACTGTTGATGACAGTCACATGACTTACGGTTTTATTATAGAGATTTATTCCATCAAAGTTACAGTAGAAAATGATCAAAGATAGAAAAACGCACGCTCGAGTAAAATAAATTAACAATTGTATTTTAACTGCTTTAGAGGATGACGTCATCCGCTTCGAAAAAAACATGGGACAAAGAAAAATAAAGTGAATACATATAAAATACAATTTAATGTAATATAACAATTTAATCTAATATAACACTTTAATCTAATATATTGTTTAGTCTACACGTGATATACTACTGCTTCGATCGATGGATCCAAGATGTATTTTTCTTCTAAACATGCCATTCCAATTTTGCTTTTTAATCCCAAATATAATATAAAACCGAGCGGAGAAATCACACGTTATCTTTTATGCACTATTTATTTTTTAATAAATATTGCTGAGTATTATGTAATGCGGATTTCATTTTTGCAGCAACATTGATTTGAGAAAAACTTTTTATTTCATTTAAGAAAACAATGACGATTTAATTTTTAATTAACTGCAAATTTTAATAAAAATATTATGTTTTAACAAAATGTACTATGTCAGAAACCAGCTTAAAAATCTTTCGAATGATACCTCATTCATTGTTATGCGTTTTCTAAATGCATAGAAAAAGGGATGTTGACAATATATACCAGTGGGCCCGTGCGAGGACTTCGCGTTGCAGTCTAATATATATATATATATATATATATATATATATGAGCAATATTTGATATTTTTTAGATGCAGGTTTAAACTTTTAAAGAGATATTAAAGATAAACATATCTACTAACAACATTAGTCAAGCCAGAATAGCAACTAATTTTTTCCATCATAAATGCAGTACAAATTGATCGCGCAAGAAAAAAAAAAATAACAGTTATATTTGAACTAATTTAGAGGATGGCATCATCCGCTTCGGGAAAAACATGGGACAATGAAAAATAAATTGAGTAGATAAAAAATGCAATCGAATTTAACAAAGCATACATTTTAGGCTACATGTGAAATTCCACGGATTCGATCGATCGATGGTGTCTTTTTCTTCTAAACATTTGTGAATTTGAATTTTTCTTTTTAATCATAAATATAAAATAAAAACGTGCAGAGACGTCCCACTTTATCTTTTTGTACATTTTTTTAAAAAATATATAATCATTGTTGAACACGATATAATGCGGTACTTTAATTTTGTGGCAACACTGATTGGAGAAGAATTTTTCATTTCAATTATGAAAACAATGTTGAATTTATTTTTAATGAACTGTAATTTTTAATCAAAAAACATGTTTTAATGAAATGTGAGGGCACTATGTCAGAAGCCTGTTCAAAATTCTTTCATATGGTATCGCACTCACCGTTCTGCGTTATTGTAATTGCTTAGAAAAATGGATGCTGACAACAGAAATAATATAAGTAGACGATGATTACTCCATTCTCTTGGAAAATATTTAAACTGAATAGGCTGTTCTGTTTCTTTCAATTAGCAAACGGGACTAGATGTGCTTATTTACATCTTAACAAAGTACCAAATTTTTATAATGCAGTATTACTTACAAAACACTCTTGTTTTCTATATAAATAAGGCTTTGAAAAATTTTGGGTTGATTGATAGCTTTCCGCTTCTTTAAATAATGAATGAATAACTCAGTTAAAAGCGCGTAACATCAATCATTCATAAAATTTTCTGCATTACTTAATTTGGAACAGCTGTCGCAGATGAGTCGGGCTTGGCGCGATATTTGTTTTAAATCATTTTAGCGAGAAAACTCTGTTTTTGGGTACCTGTTAGGCTTACCTTGCTGAAACAGCATGTTAGTTTTATTTTAATACGGAACAGTTCATTTTATCATAAAACACACATAATTTTTATTATAAACACACACAAATTATTTCATTATAAAACACACACAATGACTAACTTATTATAAAGCACACAATATTTAATTTATTATAAAACACGCGGAATCTGCTCTACCGGTGTTGCCACGAATAAAATCTCACCAAAATCAACGAGTTGTCCAGGCATAAATCGCCATTTTGGCACCAAAAATATACCCCAGTGCGTCTGCGACAACTGTACCCTTAATTTTTGCATTGTAATCTAAGAAAGTTTAATTCAAATTCACCTTCATTTTAATTCAGCTTAACAGCACAATTTTGTAAATAACATGTGATGAGAATAATTTTATCCATAGATTGTGTTTATGTCGAGTCAGTACAATTGACAGAATTATTGCTTGACAGTCAAGTGTATTAAAGAGAAAGATAAGATATGTAAAATAAGTTTTCCCATTTTATTTCATAAGACTTGAATTTCAAGCTTCTTCAAAATATAAACATGTCATTGCACAGTAAATAATGAAGTCTATAGAGATTAAAGAATTTTGAATAACCTTGAAAATTTATGAATTTTGCCAGTTGATGTCAAGAATAATTTTATCTCTGTACTGGAAGATTGTTTGTAATGATGGTGTATCTATATCATCTCCAATTTACTCAATATTTTTCATGTTATAAATAAAAAGGGCCAAGTATAATTCCATCCCTGCCTCGTGAATTTCCTCTACGGTTCTGGGGGGTCTCACAAAAGACGTGACTTTTACCTATTTAGTTAGATCCGAAATTCTCATCTTCAATGTTAATCCTATGGACATGAAATGTATTCGTATTTTTCAAATTTCTCCTCAGATAATTAAAAATTTTAACATACTTTTTTCTGTATAATCTTTTTAAAGTTTTGGTTCTTAATCTCTTAGTTTCCACGGTCCCTTTTAATATTTCCTTTCTTTACGGATCTCCAGTATTAAAAATTAAAGTTGCTCATACATTTTAGAATATCGAATAGAGAATATATAAACTAATAAAAATATATAAACTTATTATACTGTATGTTTAAACAGTATTCTTATTTTTTCTTTCAATTTATTTATAAGTTTTCTCTTCTATTTTAGATAAGTGAAAAAAGTTACACTGAACACGAGAACACCGCGGACCTCAAGAGTTCCACTGATTACAGTTTAAGAACCGTTTCATTAAATGATATTTTTTTCTTATCGCTTGGCAAAATAATTCTAAAACATATAGTTAATTTTATTTTAAGTTCGGCCGAAAAATTTTAAGAAACTAATAAAAGAAATAAAAATATTAAATATTTGAATTCCTTCTAAATTAACTTCAAAGATACATTGAAAATTTATTACAATTTTTTAAGTTTTATGCATAGTTTGCTGACTTATATTTAAACTCACTATGAACGTTTTTTTTTTTTTTTTTTTTAATGGAATTCCAGGTCACTAAAATGTTTATTTTCTTAAGTCAAACTGAGAATATCTCTAAACATTATTTTTAAACACACTGACTTTAACTTTAAAAATCTTATTTACAGCTCAATGGCTTTACTTACGTTTTAACACTTGAAATATAAAATTAAGTATACCAGAGGATCCAACCCGGGCTTCTCGGGTTACAGAATATTGGTGAAAACAATATTTTAATTGGAAATTCTAATCGATTTTTAACATTGTAACGTATATTTTTAGATTGTCCACTGAGAATTCCAAAATGTATTTTTATGTGAAAAAAATCAATTATGTACACAATTAAAGTTTTGAAATTTATTAAAAGCGGTAATTTCGTATTAGACGCATGTCAGGAGGTAAAAACCGAAACAATCGCCAAAGATTTCGCTATTTGCAGCAATGTGTTTGCTTCTTGTTCATTTCAGTCGTTTAAGATGGATGTCTGTTTTAATTTGTGTTTTATTTATATTATTTTATTTTTTTATTGATTATTATTGAAGTTTAATTTCGTTGTGGTATATTAGACAGTAAAAAAGGCTTAACTATTTATATTGTTTTATATTCAAACGGGTTAATTTTTCGTAATCAAGCTGCACGCGATAGAAATAGATTTATAAAAACATTATGTTTGAAAATTATTTAAAAAACCTTAAAAAATAAGTAAATCGAGACATAGTTTTCAAACAAATTGCATAGGAAGGAGCATTTTTTTCCTCTATTCGACGGTGTAAAAATTAAAATTGTGTGATCGTTAGAAGTAAAAAACAAGAAAGAAAAATCATGCGTCAAGCATAGATTATGAGACACTTTCCAACACATCCAGAAAACATGTTGATAGAAAATATGTTGATAGAAGATATCCATGTTGATAGAAGATATGTAGTAAACAGTTTTTGAAACATATAATACATTTAAAAATACAGTTTTAGAAATTATCTGCCATAGTCAAAAAAGCAGTCGAATTATATTTTGCAGACCTGTATATAATCTATAGATTTGAATATATACTACATAAAATGATAAAATTTAGTTCAGTTAGAAAATTCACATTTAACAATTTTGCCAGTTAATGGAAATCCACTCGAAATCTTTTGTACAGTCCTGTATAAAGACTTTTGTACACACAACGTATAAAGCTAAAATTTAATTCAGGTAAAAAATGCATAAGACAACTTAAAACTCACTTCCAGCAATTACCAACCATAATCGACAATGTATCTTGCTCTTTGCGTAGCCCTGTATATGAATTTATGTATACTCCACAAACTTCTATTACTCTACTAAATATAATTCAGCAGGCAAATGCGTACCACGATTAAAAATATCCTTAAGGAATCCACTCTTATAGTCAGTAATATTACGAATTCCTTTGTGTAGTACTGTATATAATCAACAGAATTTATACACACCACGTAGTATACAAAAATTTAGTTTAACTTAAAAACGCAAACAAAAGTTGAAAACGTAATTATCACACTAGAGTGTAATTATCGCATTAAGTCTGTAAAACAACTCTTTTGTGTGTCCGTGTAAAAGAACGATAAAAACAATGCACACAATACTTTTCTGTGAGCAATTTATCGTATTCCTCAGTAATGCATATAAATTTCATCATATTTCAATTCGTGAAATATCACTAAATTACCCTGCAAACGATTTACCTCCGTAAAACATTGCGTAACAGATCTCTTTTGTGTGACCCTGTAAATGAATAATAAATGTTTTGCACCTCATATTTTGCAATAAGCATGTTTTAATACGCTTCATAATTGTGTATCAATTTCATCATGTTTCAAATCGCGAAACATCGTCAAAATGCACTTGAAACGATTTTTTCATTGACTGTAATGTAACAGAATACTTTTGACTCTCCCTGTGAATAAACTATAACTGCTACATATTTCATTTTTGATAGGGAACATGATATAGTCAACGTCAATAACGTACAAAAATTTCCGGGCAATCTGAGTATATTTACGGGAGTTAGAGCACGACCAGAAAGTCGACGGCAGATAAACGAAAGTCTATAACACTTTTCAACTAGGTTGGAAAGTGTTAAAAAAATGTAGTGAAAAAATAAATTATTATTTATTTTTATTTTCTAATGAGAAATTTGAAAAAAATGTAAGTCCATTCCAAATAATGGGGAGTGAAATTATGGGCCTGAATGATAACAAGACTTAGCAGTCCATAATAATACAATAATAATACAACCGTACTGAAATAAGCAGGACATCGATAGATTTCCGAATTCATTAAAAATTCATATTATGTGTATCATTCATAAACAAATTTGTATTACTTACCCATCATACGTAGTATAGGGTAAGTCTTCTAATCGTTTTGAAAATGGAAAAAAAAATTTGATGGATTTACACGTTTTAGACACTAGAGATCCCGAAAAACATATTTTTAGAAAACAAAAATTTGCCATCCGTCTGTCTGTGTGTGTGTCTGTAAACGAATCTCCCGAACAAATTACGATAGAGACTTGAAATTTCGTATGTACTTAGTATGTAATAATGGGTAAACTATTTTTTTCGTACTCTCGACATATTCGTTCTGATAAAAAGTATATAAAAATTTTCGAAATTGTTTCTTTTAAGGAGTAAATATAAAAGACAATAAAAAAACATAAATTTGCATAAACGATGAAGTCGATCGGATAATGAGTTGCCGAGATATTTGTAATCCTATTTTCCACACTCTTCGGCTTTTTATGACCCTGTATTTCATTCAAATTTTAATTGAAATATATATTTTAATTGGAAATGAGAAGCTTAATCCGACGCAGTAAGCCGTTAGTTATTATGATTATCAATTTTGGAGTTATAAGGATGTTTCTTTTACGCAATTCCGTAATAGAGCATTTAGAGTTTATGACGTCATCAAGCCACGATTTTATTCGAATTGCAATGCATTTTATAAATAGTTTACACATGTTTTATTTTTAGATTTTATATTATGCATATCCATGATGGGTAAGTATTACGGTGGCCCCCAACGACTAGTTTTTTTCTAGTAATCAAAGAAAATTTAATTCAAACTGTTTGCCTGTCTGTCCGTCTGTCAGAGGCCTTTTTCTCGTAAACCATGGGACGCGGAACGTGGAACGTTCAAATTTGAGAAAGTTATAAAGCCTTTTGTAATTCAGCTTAGCATTACAATTTTGTAAGCAGCATGTGATGAGATCCAGTTTATCCACAGATAGTGTTTATGTCGAGTCAGTACAACTGACAGAATTATTGCTTGCTAATCAAGGGTATTAAGGAACAAGATAAGATATCTAACTTCAGTTTTCAAGTTTTCTTTGATAAGACTAATATTTCAAGCTTCTTCAAAATATAAACACGTCGGCCGTATCATAGTAAATGACGAAGCTGTATTTGTATAACTTTGAAAAAAAAAATTCAATAACCTCGGAAAATTATAAATTGTGCCAGTTGATGCAAAAAAATATTTTAATTTTACCTCTACACTGGAAAATTGTTTTCAATGATAATGCATATTTGTCATCTGTAATTTAATCAATATCTTTCATCATTTATTCAGCTGTTATTCATTAAAAATTACAATTTGTCCCCATAACAAATATCTGATTTATCGCTTTTTTAAAATATTTGAATATTTATTAAAACAGTTTCAGAGAATCGAAATCATTTGAGGAAACAATTTCACATTTGTCTGAATAAAATGTTGCTCATATTTTTTTTTTTTTGCATTGGTCTTATTTATTTCAATGAGTTGTTTTTATATTAATATGATACTGAAGGTTTTTCAGATTGCGGTTTAAAATAGCAATTTCATTTGAAACTTAAAAAAAAAAAGCATATTGAACAATGTTTTTATTTTTTTTCAGAAAATATCAGGATATGAGGCAATGTTTTTCTTAGTTTTCAATAATTTTTCTTAGTTATTAATGTTTTTGTTGTTATATTTATTGTTATTTTAATTTATTCCGTTGATTAGAGAAGTTAGTGCATATTTTATCAAGACTGTGTTTCACATTGAAGCGAAAGATAATTGATTTTTCTTCTTTTTTCAATCTTTAAAAATTCGAAAATGAACGTTCTGACTTTTAGCGACTGAAACCTAAAACTTCATTCCATGCCAAATCTGAATTTTCTAAATCACGTTTTTTGCAAGTTTTTTCCATTTAAACCCCTATAATGTTAGAAGTAATGTACATACCACTCTTTAAGTTTCAAGTCTGTGAATTTTTAGAGAAACCATAAAAAATTCCTTCTTTTAGACCTGCCTTTTTTTTTCATAAATTATTTTCCGTATAAGTTTTTAAGGTTAGAATTTTGTAAAATCCGTGCTTTATTAACCTGTAATTCTTAGAAGTAACCTCATGCCTAACATCCAATTTTTACCTGATCGCCTTTGAATTCTATGAAAAAGTAACGCCTTTTTATTTGCATTTGGCGATGCGTTGATAGTTTTGTACTGCATACGAACATGTACGGAATGTACTCATAATTGAAGTTGTTCAAGTCTGTGAATTTTTAGAGAAATCGTGAAAAATTCCTTCTTTTAGGCCTGTTTTTTTTTTTTCCATAAATTATTTCATCCGTTTAAAACTTTAAGGTTTGAATTTTGTAAAATCCGTGCTTCAGTAACATGTAATTCTTAGAAGTAACCTCATGCCTATAATATCCAATTCTTACCTGATCAAAGGCAATCTATGAAAAAGTAACACCTTTGTATTTGTATTTGGCGATGCGTCAATAGTTTTGTACTGCATACGAACATGTACGGAATGTACTCTTAATTGAAGTATGGTCTCTTTCGTAATCAAGGTTTGTTTATAAATGTTCACTTCTAAACGGCATTATTTACTCTGCATCCGATGAAACACCTGTTATACGGAATGATTTAGTAGATAAAATTTTTTTTGCTTTGAGTCACAGTGTATTTATGCTTAATTTTGGTTGTTTTTTTCTATTAAGTAATTTGTAATCTTGATTTTTAGTATTCAGTTAAATTGATCTAAAAAGAATTAGCACATATCTGGTTTGGCATTCCCGGCCCGGATAATTAGATAAAAAACTCCAACAACAACATATCATTATTAGTGTCGCAGCGTTGTACAAAGGAACAAAATGAAGAAACAAAATTTTTGTTTGCAATTTGACATTTGTTGAATTTAAAAGAAAAAAATTACATGTTTAAATATTTTTAAATAATTTTTTTTAGGTTTATCATCAAAAATTCGTAAATTATATTACAGCTTTGCGATAAACTTTATCTAAAAGTGCATTTTTGTTCTATTCTGTGCTGTGAAGACGGAAATTATGCGATATTTAGAAACATGATGGATGGTGAAAAAAAAAACCTCATGCAAAAATCCAGTAAAAAATCCCTTAAAACTTAATTTAAAAAAAATTAAATCGAATTCTCAAGATATATCTTCAAAGGGTTCTCGGGTATACAATGGAATACCCCCATCTCATAGCGCTAGCTTTATCCAACACGGTATGAGCGTCTACACAGACAGACACACAAACGCTTTGTTTCAATAATATATATTCTAAATTCCTGCTTTAGCAGAGTATGTTTTGAATTCTTTAAGCTATAAAAATAAGTATTTTATATATTCTAAAGGTTTTTTTTTATATACCGCTAACCAGGCCACTACCTGCCGGGCATGAGAGCCTAGCTTGACGAGTTAGTACCTGGGGAGAAATTCGACTGATCACAGCATGGCTGTGTTCCACCTGAAAAAAGCCTTGTTGGCATCGCTGCAGTGCTCTGCCACAGTTTTCTTTGTTTGCCGGTTCATAGTTTCTATTTAACATTGTTGAATTGGCAGTTTTAAAAAACAGCAAACATTAAAAATAGAGAAATGAATCGGTCTCGTAATTTAAAACCTTGATCAGGTGACGAGACCTTTACCTGACTAGGCACCCCAAGAGGTATAATTAACAGGGAACTTGGAGGACTTTGTACCCACGACGGATTGTACATGCACCAGGCGCCATTAGCGTACATGACTTCGTATCTGCAATAGTTATTCTATACTATATCTTCTGACACCACTTGCTTTGTTTTTAAGGTTATCTCTGGTGTTTTTATCACCGTTTTTGTAACACTGCCTGTTTCTTGGTTTTCATTGGGGTTTGTAGGGAACTGGGAAATATCACTGGCTTATGTAAATAAACAACGTTATGACCACCAAAAGATTTACCAAGTATTGCATAGCATTACATACCCGTTTCGGTTACATTCAGTATCATTATTTATATATACAAGGTTGGTCAAAAGTACTTGACGCATTTTGAATTCGAATAAAAAATTCAAGTAATGGGTGTACAAGAGTGCGGTTAAGACCAAACTGTTTCCCATGATTTAAAGTATTGTTTGCGTAAAACTGCCCATAGATGACACTATACTTTCAGAGCTGCACAGCATAAAAAACTGAAGTAGTTGCAGAGCATTTATTTTGTACAATCCTGAAGAAAAGAACATAAACAACAACAAAAACAAAACAAAACGCATCACTCCTCATTCCTGCCGCAAATCACCAATCGATTAGTAATAACGTCTACCAATTAATGCTATACTTAAATTTTGCTTAGGGTCGTCTATATATAGAAATTGTAACAAATTTTAAAAATTTCAACGCTACCAACAAATTTTGATATCGTATTTGATTCTTCGGTGAATTGTACTTTCAGATTTTAAACGGGATGTCATTCGACCAAGTCGTTTAGTTTAAAATTTGAATTCCTAAATTTAAATTCAATTTTTAATTGTTCCAAACCTGATTGCAATGCAGGTTGTTTTTTAATCATAACACCAAAACTAATTGTCGGAATGACCTGAATTTTGAATTTGCATATTTTAAGCTTCTAGAAATCGATTTCTGTTAAAAATTCTGTAGGTTCATATGTTTTACGAATATTAATTTCGAACATATATATATTTTGAAATAATATATCTGCAGAATTCTTGACCGAATGATTTGCTGTTTGGTATCTGAAGGTAAAATTTTCCGGAGTACCCAAATATAAACATCAAAATTAAGTAAAATTTTCCGAAGTACCCAAATATGACATCAAAATTAAGTAAAATTTTCCGAAGTACTCAAATATGACATTAAAATTAAGTATTAGTATTGAAAATTTTAAAGTATGTTGCAATTTCTATGTGCAGACGATCCCCTAAGAGAAATTTAAGTATAGAATTAGTAGACTCTATAACAAATTGGTTCCAGTTACATTTTTATAAGATGATTTACGGCATCGCTAGTAAGGGGGTAGTGCGGGTTTTTTCTTTTTTTTTTCTAAAATTGTACAATCTATTACATGTCAACGTGTGTAGTCTTTGTAGCTCGAATCACATCTAAACAACACCCAGTTTCGTTCCACTTTGAAACGTGGTAGTAGATTGTAAAAACAAGTGAGTAAGTGTGATCAAAGATCGTACAAAGTGTTTCGTTTAATATTATTTTCAAAACGCTTTATCTTTTAGTTAATAAATCCAGATCATTAATTTACAATTATTAAAACATCAGTAGAAAGAAGATTAATCAATTAAAAATGAGATGGCAGCACTCAGTCATTAACGAGAATGAATGATTTAAAGAGGAAACTTAATATTTAAAAACAAGTGCTGTTTAAAAATAAAAAATAATAAAATTATTTAAATAAAATTCAAAATTCCAAGATTTTTTTAATTCCAAAATTTAAAAATTTAGTGGAGGTTAAAATACAATTTAAAATCTCTAAAAACAACAACAAAAAAAATGTTTAAACGAAGTTTAAAATGCCGAAATGTCTCAAGAATTTAATGGATGTTCAAGCAAAATTTAAAATTTCGAATTTTCTCAAAACAAAACAAATTGTTTAAACGAAATTTAAAATTCCAAAATTTCAAAAATTTAGCAAAAGTTTAAACAAAAATAAAAATTTCGCAATTTCTCAAAAAAAGAATTTTTTAATTAAAAAAGTAATTGATCAAATACTTTTCAACAACTTTTGACCTTAAAATGGCAATAAAAAATTACAAAAAGTCTGTAAAATTGAATCCATTAGATAATCAAATCTATTCCGGGGAAAAAATTTCAAACTCAGACGACCAGCTTCGAACCAGAAACCTTTTGAATAGCAGGAGAATACGCTACCACCGAGCCACCTAGCCTGCGTGAAAAAGACTGAAATTAAAGTTCTGTTTTAAAATCTTAATGTTTGGATGTCATTAAATTAATTCATTTTATTAAAATAATATGCCTTTTTCCAAATTTTATGATATATCGTGTGATAGGAGGTATTCAACTATAAGCAGGGATCTGTCCAGACTTTTCTCCCAGGGTCTTATTTTGTGAAATTGGGAACAGCTTTTAACATTTGTAAAAAATATAGTCATAATTTGTGAATTTGAAATTATCGTTATAGTCAGGTTCTTGTTTACACATTTTCAAGAAGATATATATATATATATATGTAAAATATACACAATTTATATATATATATATATATATATGCAAAAGTCCCAGACAGATTTTACATTTAAATGATTAAATTTGGGAAAGGTTCAGTTTGGAGAGGAAAAGTTTTGTGAAAGATCTATTTTTAAGACAAAGAATTTTGTGAAAGGTCTTGTTTTGAGATTAAAAATTTTGAGAAGGTCCTGTTTTGAAATGAAAAAAATTTGAAGGGTCCTTTAAAGGACCCAATTTCTTTCTAAACAGATCCCTGATAAGTACGCAAAATTTCAAGTTTCTAATTTATACAGTTTCTTAATCAGTCTAACTTATACAGAACGAACTCTGTAACATATAGAGTGAGACGAATAGTGTTTCGTCAGATGAACGGAACCCTAAAAGTGGTCTGTAACTGATGATTTTTGGATATTTTTTATACTTTTTTTTCTGATTTGAAGATCAGGAATTAAGTATAAACTATGCAATCTTTGGAACTAATTTTTTTAATTTGTATTAAAACTTTTGATTATAAGAAGCATTTTCGTCCAAACCACATTCCAACTATTTTATTTTTTATAGAATTTTAAAATGTGTTAACGATTTTTGGTCTACCCTACTGTATAGTGCCAAGTCTTATCTCAATTTTACGAGATCATTGTTTGTCAATACAAAATAAACACATATTTATTTAACAATTATCAAACGATGGTTGTTAAGTTAAGCATTGTAATCATACAACTAAATGTATATTTTATTTCAGTGTTGAATTCAGAACCGGGGGGGACATTCCCCCCCCCGGAGAATGGAAATGTCCCCCCCCGGAAGATTTGAGATTTTATGCTTTCAATGGGCAAAAAGTGGAATTTCCCCCCCGGAACTCTATTATGTTCCCCCCGGAGTTACAGAAATCCCTCCCGGAGAAAAGTGTCTGAATTCAACACTGTTTTATTTGGAACTAGATTTTGATTATTGGGAAGTGCACATCGGGAATTTTTCATTAGTCGATAATACAGGGTGTTTGTTTACAAACTAATAGAACAAATTTTTAGAAATGATAAAATACGTAAGATAAACATTTTTTTGCACAGGAAGCCAGGGTCACATTCAGTTAAAAATAGAAGGTGTCTCATTCCAAGCTTAACCCGGATTTTCATTCATAATTTTAAGAAGATTGAGATTATATTCAGCAAAATTTTTGGCAGACATGTCTCGCATTGTAGGAATTGTGGGGGCATAATGTGCAGTATTAGAAGTACATTGTAATTAAATAAGTGCCACCGTATGTAATATCAGTTACAATCCGAATTATGGGGAATATATCTGAGTATTGCTCGGGAGAAACGATTCTATTTATATCACTTCTCTATTAAAATGTCATCATATTTAGTAGAAAACCAAGTAAGTCTAATGAAAATATTATTACAATATCTTCATTGTTGTTAAAACGGTTCTCAAATCCAAACTAGCTACTTTCTAACGCATTCCTAAATTCATTACTGTTTATATATTCAAGAGATTGGCAAATGCTTTTATTCAAAAACTATGAAAAAATGTCCTTCCGACCTGTACCGGGAGGAAAAAGTAGCTTTCCTATATCTTCGTATTAAAATTTTAGCTAATGTTACTCGAAACAGTAAACTAAAATGCAAAGGACACGATTACATAAGATTCGTTAATACTGAATTTAAATAAGAAATTTTCCAAATTAGTCTACTATAGCCAAGTTGGCTTCATTTATAAAAACTTATTTTTGGTTGCCAAATTTGGCAATATTTCACCAAGCGTCGCCAAGTTTGGCGAGAATTAGGCGCTAACGGATATGACTATATAGTTTTATGCGTATGATTGGGAAAATGATTACAACAGTGAAAAATAATAATTTCCGAGAAATCGCGTTCACTAAAACTCATAAATTAATCGCTGGATTTTTGTAATGTGCTATCTTGTTTCAAAATGTCTGCCACCCTAGAATTTTAAACTGCTGTATCTCAGCCATTTTTAAGGTAGAGGTAAAACAAAAAATGCTTCGGAATCCTTGTATCAAGGCCTAACACGTAAGCAAAAAACAAATTAGAATTTTTTAACTTTTTTGTATATTTAGTTTTTTTAGTTTTAAGTCTTTAAGTGGTCGCCATCTTGAAACAAGATGGCGGACCAAGCTGGCCAACGAACTCGGTCGAGACATTGGTGAGCTTAATACACACAATTAGTTTCATCCAAATTGCTTAATAGATACGAGTGTTATCGTATGACATAGATCATATTGTATAGAGTCATATTGTATAGAGTTGATATATATATATATATATATATATATCAACATTTGAACGGAGGGTGGTTTTGGGGTCTGGGGGTCATGATCGGTGAAAATATGCCGAAATTTTCCGGAATTGCTTTCCTCCGAACGGCTGCAATAGGTAGCTTTTTACTTTTTTGTATTGAAAGCTACCTAAAAATATTTTTTTCTATAAAGGCAGAGGACATTTCAGAACATGCTATCAAAGTTGACATCTTGAGTCGAATTTCCAGGCGCTACAGCTCAATGTAAGTTATCATGACAAGACAACAATCGTTATTGACTCAAGATGTAATTCATTTACAGAAAAATGAAGAAAACTATTCAATTCCAAATCACCTCAATAGTTGTGCCTGCATTTCTTGCTTTTATATTTATAAACGAGTCCGTAAATGTATCTCAAAGTTCTGCGGAGAAAGATATTTCTTTTTAGAACATTCTTAAAAGTATGAACAAAAATTCGGGTTTGGCTTAGAATGGGACAAACCTTATATTTGATTGAATAAATGGATTGTATTCGTGACTCTGTTATCCTACACAAAAATTGTTTGTCTCGGCGCGTATTAGTCCCTCTAAAAGTTTGTTACTTTAGCTTGGGAACACTCTGTGTGCATTCATTTATACTGTTGTAATTAAATTTAGTAACATTCTGACTCTATAAGCATGATGCATCAGCCCCTCTAGCTATATTATAAAACAAAATCATGTCAATCACGAACGCTGATGTCATAATGATGGTGGCAATGACTTGTGCTATTTCTTTCGTTTTTATCGCTCTATATGTTTGTTTGTAAATATCGTATAATTAAAATTTTTCCACCATTGGATAGAGAACAATTGTGCTTTGAAATAAAATTTGTATATAAAGTGTAACTCAATTTTCTGACTTTTTATCACCTTCCTAAATGATTTTCAAGCTTTTAATTTTTTAAATATCTATCTCAACAATAAACATTTGTTTTCTGCTATAATGTAAAGTAATATTAGCAGTTATATAAATAAATATGCAAAATTAAAGAAGGTTTAACACAACTGGCAATTCATTGCCCATGTTTGGCGAGAATTACTTCATCATAGTGAAATAAAAAAAAAAGTTATTTATTTGATAAAATGAAAAAAATAAATGTCTGAACTAATTACTTTGATCCTTTGAAACTGTATAGACAGATCATAAACGAGATTAGGATTGCTTATTTCATGAAGTTTTAAATAAATTTCAAAGTTTTATTATTTGATTACATAATCAATATCTTTTATATAAAAAAGCTTTTTTGTAACGCTCGAACTATACTCACTCCATCATATTTTCTCTCCTTTTCTTTTTTTCTTTCAAAAGAATTGACAAGCTGAGTAATTTAGACTTTACCAGAAGAGTAGAATGTTTATAGAGCTGTTGCCGACAAGGCATCTGAGCTAAGCCGTGATATTAAATTAAATGAATTATTTTGTAAATAGTAACATGTAAATACGTTGTAAATATTAAATTTATTAGTCTATGAAGAAGTTATCAAGTTTTATTTGTAACTAAAATAGTTTCCACCCCGGATTCAAAATAATATGTTACAAAGATTGGCTCCCCAACGTCGGGCCCAAATATAGGCAAGATATGAAGATAAGTATTATGTTTAAATTGTGTTAAACTATTTAATAAGAAAATTTAGATACTAAAGTACAAAAAGTATTTCTTTTGATTCATCCGGAACCTGAGGATTTTTTGAAAAAATGTATTTGATTCATCCAGAATCGAAATATTTTGGAATTATTCTATTCAACCTGAATGGTATTTTCCTTAGAATTGAAATACGAAAAATCGTCTGCAGCTTCAAGTATTTTAGTATCTGAATTAAACGAAGATATTCATAAGAGAAATATATCTAATAATTATTATTGAAAAATAAACTCGTTTGCTTTATTTTATACATTTATATAGTTGCACTGAGCTATATTATTATTGAAGTTATTATTATAAATAAGTGCTTGGCATTATTTTATTTATTATATGAAGAATTGATTTAAATTATTTTGCTAAGAGTTATTCGTAACAAAAATTAAGTTTGAAATTAGCTAAAACATAATTAATTCAAATGATGGCGTTTCTTTCTAAGGGTAAGAAAATTGATTTAATCACTTTGGCTTCAGAGTTAAAAGTACAAATAAGTAGCGATGATAAAGTCCTCGAATTACGTGATAAAATTGTAAATAGTGAGACATTTAAAGATACATAGATTTTGTACAGGGAATTTTAGAAAATATCATAGAAGAAAGAAAGACTCTTGAGGAAGAGAAGCGTTTAGCCGAAGAAAGAGAATTTGAGCTACAGAAGCTCAGGTTAGAAACAGGAACAAGAGATGTTGTTGCAAGTACAAGCAACCCTCTAGAAACTTCTTCTATCCGCGTTGATTTGAAAAAGGTTTTATCCGATTTCAATCCTGAAAAGGATGATATGAATTTATTTTTAATAACTTTTGAGAGGCAAATGAAACTTTTAAAGGTTTCTAAAGAACTGTGGATTACGTATTTAATTGGAGTCCTTCCAAATGAAATCGGTAAATTAATAGCGCGTGAACCGGAAGAAAAATTTGACGATTATTCTTATATTAAAGATATATTGTTGCAGAGGTTCAAGTTAACTGCTGGAAGGTTTAGAGTTTTATTTAATCGACATCCAAAGCGAACCGATATTAGCTGGAAAGAATATTACTTTGAAATAAATAGCTATTTTGAGGGATGGCTATCCGAATTAAATATAAATTCCTTTGAAAAACTATCGGAATTAGTTATTGCTGATCAATTAAAGAAAAAGGTTTCCCCTGATTGCAAAGAACATTATTTAGACCAATGGGAGAATTTAACAGATCCTGTTGAATTAGCTGAAAAGTTAGATTTATATGATAATTTGAGGTAACACAAAGTAGAAATAAAGAGATCAAATAAAATCAGTGAGATCGGGAATTCTAATCGCTTTGAAAAAACGCCTTTAGATTTTAAAAGAAATGAGTTTGGTAAATTTGGCAATCAAAATGAGTCCAAGAGAAATAAAATTAATTATCCTTCAAATTTAAATCGGCTAATGTTAAGTTGCTATGGATGTGGAAACCCGGGAGTTATTAAATTCAAGTGTCCAACTTGTTTTCCGAAAAATGTATCAGCGCACTTTCAATCTCTAGAATTTCGTACATGTAATATGCAAACATCACCAACATTATTGGTAAAAATAAGTATAAATGGTCTCTCTGGCACAGCTTGTGCTGACACTGGCGCAACACATTGCGTTGCGGGTGAAGTTTTGTATTCTTTATTAAAAGACCAAGGTGTGAAGTTTGAAAAAACTCAAATGATCGTAGTCTTAGCGGATGGGCTACAAAACACTGCCGAAGTCTATAAAACAGAAGTTCATGTTAAAATTGAAGGTCGCGATGTTAAAACAACACTTTATGCTCTGCCGAATGCCAAAAATAATCGTACAATTTTGGGAATCGATTTTTTACGCAAAGCAAAAATTGTTTTGGATGTAGTAAATCAAGAATGGTCCTTTGCTGATAGATTCAGGTGGAAGTATAGATTCGCCGAAGATACATATAGACCTCCCAGTGAATTAGCAATAAAAACCGTTGAATTAGACACTGTTTCTCTTAGAGAAGATGAAGGTAGACATCTTACTTCAGAGCAACGAGTTAGGTTGAATGAACTGCTTGGAAAATTTACAAGTAGCTTCCAACTAGGGGAAGAGGCTACACCTAAAGTTAAACATTATATTGATACTGGATCACATCCTCCTGTAGCAGTACCCCCTTACCGCATGTCACCTACAAAAAAGGAAATTTTGCGTAAAGAATTAGATGAATTACTCTCTAAAGGTATAATAGAAGAGTGCGAATCTCCTTATGCCTCGCCAGTAGTATTGGTCCCAAAACCAAATGGAAAAATTCGCCTTTGCGTCGATTATCGAAAATTAAATGCCATCACAAAGACGGATAATTATCCATTACCGCGGGTAGATGATTTGCTCCATGAAGCTAAACATACACCTTATATGACCACTATTGACCTGAAGTCTGGATACCACCAAATTGAAGTAAATGCTGCTGATAGAGACAAAACTGCATTTATTTGTTCATTCGGAACTTTTCGGTACATTAGAATGCCTTTCGGATTGAAAAATGCCCCAGCAACCTTTCAGAGATTAATAGATAACTTTCGAAAGTCCCTCAAAGACATCTTTGTATTGCCTTATTTAGATGATATTATAATTTTGTTGAAAAGTTTTGAGAAACATTTGTCTGACTTAGAAGCAGTTTTTAATAAACTATCGGAATTCAAATTGTATGCTAATCGTGAAAAATGCAATTTTGCTTGCCTCCGTGTTAAATATTTAGGACATTGGATATCAAGCTCTGGAATCGAAGTTGATCCTGGAAAAACCGCTGCAATTCAACAAATACCTGCTCCTAAGACTGTTAAACAAGTTCAATCTTTTTTGCAATCCTGCTCCTGGTACAGGCGTTTTATTCCCAAATTTTCAGATATAGCTAAACCTCTAAGTAATCTTACGAAGAAAAATGCAACTTGGAAGTGGGAAGAAGCAGAACAAAGCGCTTTTGAAACATTGAAAAGTTCATTAATAAATCCTCCAGTACTGAAACAAAATGATCCGACCAAGCCCTATCTTCTTCGTACAGATGCCAGTGGATATGCTCTAGGTGCTGTCCTCCTCCAGGGTCAGGGAGAAGAAGAGCATTCAATAGAATATGCGAGTCGTTTGTTAACTGCACCAGAAAGAAACTATTCTACCACCGAACGCGAAGCACTTGCTGTCATTTGGGCTTTAAATAAATTCCGTGGCTACATTGAAGGACATGACGTAACAGTTGCCTCCGATCACCAGCCCCTAAAATGGCTGATGAGTTTAAAATCACCGTCAGGCAGGCTAGCCCGATGGGCTTTGCAGTTACAATTTTTCAACCTGAAGATTGAATATATTCCTGGAAAAGCAAACGTTGTTGCTGATATGTTGTCTCGCCCTATTTGCAGTCATGAAGAACCCTCTTGTGAAATTTGCACAATTTCGATTGAAATGCCTATTAGATCTCCTAAAGATATCCGAGAAGAGCAATTAAAGGATGAAGATTTGAAGAAAATCATTGAAGCGTTTGAATCTAAAGAAAATAATACAGATTTTGCTAATTGGACTGAACGTGGCTACCTCTTAAACCAAGGAGTCCTATATCGTTACTCTCCAGAATCAGATTCAGAAGAAGCCCAATTGGTTGTTCCTGTTCAAGAACGGAAAGAAGTCTTGAAGAATTACCATGATTCACCGATCGCAGGCCATTATGGAGCCGAGGTAACCTATTACAGAGTATCCCAAAGATATTACTGGACTGGAATGAGAAAAGATATCGCAGATTATGTTAAAAATTGTGTAGACTGTATTCGTTATAAAGCGAGTAACCAAAAACCTGCTGGACTTTTACAAACACCTGTCCATAGTCAAAGATTTGAGACCCTCTCAATAGACTTATTTTGACCCTTGCCAGAAACAGCAGATGATAAAAAGTGGATTTTTATAATTGAAGACTGTAGCACTAAATGGGTAGAACTTTTCGCATTAAATAACGCAACAGCCACGGAATGTGCTGTTACCTTAATTGAGGAAGTGTATTTAAGATATGGTTTTCCAAGAAAAATCATTAGCGACAATGGTCCGCAATTCATCAGTGCTGTGATGCAACAAGTTTGTTTTCTCTTAAAGATAGATCAAAGTTTAACTCCGGTGTACCACCCTCAAGCAAATCCGGTTGAAAGAAAAAACCGAGATCTAAAACCCCGCTTAGCGATGCTAGTTGGAGATGATCATACAACTTGGAGTGAAAAATTACCAGTAATCCGTTTTGCCCTTAATACTGCAAGATGTATTTCCACAGGTCACACAGCTGCATATTTAATGTTCGGTCGTGAATTACGTACCTCCGACGATGTTGCTCCTGAATTACGCCCTGTAAATGCGAATGATAATTTCATACCGGAAATAACCCCTTATTTAAAAAACTTTGCTAAAAGTACTATGCAGATAAGAGATCGCATAGAACAAAGCCAACATAAGCATAAATATTATGCCGACAAACATTTAAAAGCTCCTGAACAATACAAACCAGGCGATCATGTTTGGGTTACTTTGCATCCCATTAGCCAAAGGAAAAATAATAAAACAACTAAATTCATGCCCCGTGGCGATGGCCCCTATGTTATTTTAAAACAAAGATCTCCTACTTCTTATACCATTGCTACTAAAGAAAACCCTTTTTCTCCCTTAGGAAATTATCATATATCAGCTTTGTATCCTTACAAGCAAGATGATGGTGGATGTTCTAAAGGATTCATTCGTCCAAGAGGCAGACCCGGGAAACGTCAGACGCCCAGCCAGCAAATATTTACTAAATGTTCAAAAAACGCGAGAACAACAGAGGTATTTAGTCACCAGAAAGCATCCCGAAGGAATCCACCCAGGAAATGCACACTGCATCTGAGGGACCAGTAATACAATGTGAGGGGAAGAGTGTATCGCTCGAACTATACTCACGCCATCATATTTTCTCCCCTTTTCTTTTTTTTCTTTCAAAAGAATTGACAAGCTGAGTAATTTAGACTTTACCAGAAGAGTAGAATGTTTATAGAGTTGTTGCCGACAAGGCATCTGAGCTAAGCCGTATTATTAAATTAAATGAATTATTTTGTAAATAGTAACATGTAAATACGTTGTAAATATTAAATTTATTAGTCTATGAAGAAGTTATCAAGTTTTATTTGTAACTAAAATAGTTTCCACCCCGGATTCAAAATAATATGTTACATTTTGATATAATTGTTGGGTAATCTAATAAATTATATATGATGAAAAAAAACTATAAGGTTTTCAATCAGTATGGTTTTTGACGAGGGTAGTGAGGCTTAGCGCTGTTTTATTTTATTTTATTTTTTTTTAATTGTTGTTATATAAGCGATAAGTCCGTGAATTAATGCTCGTATTCCCTTTCAGATGATCCCGGCTTTGGTACTCGAGATCCACGATGGGTTGGTGCTTGGTGGCTCGGTTTCATCATTTTGGGTATCCTCATCTTCATCTTCTCCGTGCCAATGATTCTGTTTCCGAAGCGGTTTCCTCAGAAGAAGATCCCATCATCTTTAAAGAAGAAAAAACCTGATGAAGAGCCAAAATCACCAATAGAACAGTTAAAAGGTAAGTTATAGGTCATAGAAAACAGTTATGAAATAAGGATTGTATCGTTACTCTCAAAAACAAGTTTACTACCGCTTAAGGTGACTCCCCAAGTAAAAGGTGAAATCCTCTGTTGAGGTATGAGAAAATTTAAGTAGGAGTTTGCTCATTACCTAATATAATTACCAAAATTCGATCATCAGAAAGTAAATGTTCAATACAGCGGCGTCCTTAACTACCTCCTTAAATTTTAAATATTTTCAGTAACATGAATTGCAACTTTTAACTTAAAGAATTTTCTTAAGTAAAAATTTCGAAGTTTATAGGGTTTATCAAAATATTTAAATTTAAGGTGATATATTTTTTAAATGCCCTATACCTTGGCATCGGACGTCTGTATACTGATGGTGAAAATTTGTGTACGTATTTTAATAATTATATTAGGCAATGAATAATCAACTACTTAACCTTTCCCATTGGTTAACATGGGATTTCACGATCAGCGAAGGAAAAACCCATATCATTAAAGCATTATCTTAAGAGATTCAATAGGGTTGGTTTGTAATAGGAGAAATTTCTTACTTTATTTTAAAAAAATCATATCCTGTATTATAATACGAGCAAATCTTTGTGTCTATGTGTATGTCTGTGTATGCAAATTTTATCTAAAAAATGGCTTTAACGATTTCGACTGAATTTTGTATCCTACCGTTTTGGGATACTAGAAGACCATTCGAGAAATTTCAATTAGTGGGTCATTTTTGGGGTCGTAAAAGGTCAGGGTCAAGCTAATTTTATTTAAAAATGGCTCTGATGATTTTTGACTAAATTTTTATCTTACCGTTTTGGGGTAAGAGATAAAAGAAAACCATCTGGTTAGGTCAGATGTTCCAAAAAATTCGATTAGTGGGTCATTTTGGGATCACTACGGGTCAAGCTAATTTTAACTGAGCATATAGCTCTTTCTTCCCCGTTGGTATTATAGTACGAGCAAATCTTGTGTGTCTCGGTGTGTGTGCAAATACACATTGCAAATTTATATGCAAATATATATATGAAAATTTTATCTTAAAAACAGCTCTGACGTTTTTGACGAAATTTTGTCTCTTACCGTTTTCGGGAACGAGAAGACCATTGTGCTTGGTCATATGTTCAAAATAATTCGATTAGTGGGTCATTTTGAATCACTACGGATCAGGGCCAGGCTAATTTTACCTAAAAAACTGCTAAAACGATTATAACTAAATTTTGTATCCCCCCCATTCTTGGTTGCGAGAAGACCATTGGTCACATGTTCGGGAGAATTTTATTAGTTTGTCATTTGGGGGGGTCACCTCGGGTCAAGCTAAATTCTAATTTAATTAATATTAAAGTGTTAATAGAAAAATGTGTGGTTATTTTTTCATTATTGCACTCTTTATTTGTTATTTTTATTTAATTTTGTACATTTTAGTGTTTAAGATATTACACTGTTGCAGTTTCACAGCCAGTTGACCTGTTTTGGCGAGCGTTGTTTGGTGCATCATTAGATCCATTGTTGTTGTAATTCGTACACAATTGTAAACCTGAAGACTATTTGGCGGATTTTCACCTGTGGAGGACTAACAAATTAATACCTTAACATTAATGTATTAATTTATAATTAAGTTTTAATTTATAATTAAATTTTAATTTATAATTAAATTTTCATTTATAATTAAGTTTTAAGTGTTAAAATGTTGTAGTGTCATCGGAAACACACCTTTGTATATAATTTTTCTAATTCTAGTATATCAGGAAGTGAGTTAAAAAACGATTACGAAATTACAGCTTTACACACAAAAGTCAAGTTGAGTTAAATAAAAAAAGTGTAAAAACGCGCTAAATTGGGAACACTGTCTGGTAGAAGTGTTTGTATCAGTACGATTATAAGTATTGTGCCTAACCTATGTTGAAACAATTTTTTTTTCTATAAATTGAAAAGTATGAAAAGTAAATAAAGCACAAAAATGGAATTCGCTGCCGTAAATTCTCAATCCTTTTATATTCGCTATCTCTGTATGTTGCAACCTCTATAGAAATATTTATGAATCTGATTTTCCACTATAATTGTGTCAAAGAGATGGACAAAAGGACGACGATCATTTTTAGCCGATCATTAATTTGTGTGGAGAAAAGAAACAAAAAGCACTATTAATTTGAAAAGTTTTCCTTCTAAACATCTCTTCTAGGAAAATAGAATATGAAAACAAGATTAATATTCCACGAATTCGCGTATTATTTAGTAATTCTTTCTTTTTTATTCAGAATAAAAATTTCATTTAATCTGAAAATGAAAGCTATCCCAATTGAATTAATGACGGGCATAATGAATGACTTTGATATTAGAATGAATCATTCTGGCAGGGGCAAAAGCGTAGCTGCCAACCATCGTATTCTATTTTAATCAATTAAAACCAGAAATATTGTAAAAAGTAAAAATATATAAAATTAAGAGTCGCATTCCTAATTTATTTGTTTTTTGTTTCATAAAATTTCTGGTTTTAATTTAATAATAATAAAAAAAGTTTATTTTTTATTTTTATTTAATTTTCTACTTTTCAGTATTTAAAATATTACATTGTTACAGTTTCACAACCAGCTATGCTTTTGCGCATGCCCGAATGAGTAATTCGAATATCAAAATCCTACATTATGTCCATTACAGAGTAAAACGGAACATCACATAAATTCGTTTTTGTAATAGAAAAAAATGAAAATTGAAGTGATTAATAATCATTTAGAAAACATATAAGAAAAAAAAATTCAAGAATTAAGTATAGATTATGAAACACTTTCCAACATTTCCAGAATTCTGTAACGAAATTTCCATCGTTTAACCGTTTAGCGGGTGGTGGTCACAAAAAAGGACACCTAATTTTAATTCCAAAACTGACAAACGGCACCAAGAATATTTAATTGAAATTTTCCTTTTATAAAGTAAAAGAAAATCAGCAAGTTATTCTTTTCTAAGGAAATCGTTTGTAAAATCTGGTGTCAGTCCATTGTTTCATTATTTTACAAACAGATTTATTCCGCGCCGGAAAGGGTTAATAAGGTGAAAAAAGATATCTTAAGGAAACAATTTAAAAAAACGCATAACACATTTTAAAACCTGATTTCAGCAATAACCGTCCATATTCAGAATGGCACTCGAATTCTTTTGTGCAGCCCTGTATATGATCAATATATCAAGAGGTAAATACTACATAATTAAGTTTAGTTAGAAAACGCATAACACTGTCGAAAATTCACCTTCACCAATTTCGGCGAATATACGGAAATGTGGTCTTTGCGTGGCCCTGTATAAGATTTTATTTATAACCTTTAAATATTTTAGTATACTAAATATAATTCAGATGGAAATTGCATTACATAATTAAAATCCCCTATTAAACAATTTACGCACGTAGACAGTAATGCTTTCGAAGTCTTTTGCGTAACCCTGTTCATAATCTATAGCATTTATACACACCATGCAATATGCAAAAATTTAGTGAAACTTAAAAAGCAAATCTAAGTTCAAAACGCACATCAGCAATTATCGCTTACAAAACCTGTCACAAAATTCTTTTGTGTGTCCCTGTAAAAATAATTAATTACAAAATTTGTATACATACCGTACATTAACAGCAGGCTTGATGAGTTCGATAACTGCGGCCGATTCGATCAATATAAAATAAGTTTGAATAATGAAATAATGTGACGTATAATCAAGCAAAATAAAAAGCCTTTTTTATTAATCAAAGTAACTGAAAATTTGAGATAAAAACATTAATAAAAATAAAAATAGATAAATTCCGCCTGTGGGCGACTGAAAATGCGTCCGCATGCCAAGTTTAAAACTCTTGCCGTAAGTTGCTGACCTTCGTGATATAACTATTTTTGGATAACATAAGATTAAACGGTTCAGCTGAATTTAAGCTTGATTTGGGCCAAACTTTAATGCATATGTAACAGTTGATGTCTTTATACATGGTGCCTTTTATTAATTATTAACCATTTGCATCATAGTGATATTTATTTATGTTTTTTCTTTGGATGTGCAATAATTGAGGGGGTTAGAATGACAGTGGAGTAAGTCAAAAATTTGAAAAATCTAGATAACCATATTTTCACAGAATGTATATTAATTTCTGTTCAGTGCGATAGTCAAATAAGTCATAGTTCAATTAGGAAGTGGCTAGAGGGTAAAACAAGTTGCACCACTTAATGCAACGGCAATACGACAAGTTTCACAAAGACAAAACCCTTCATTTCTCAAATTATTAAATATTGACTTACTCCACTGTCATTCTAACCCCTTCAATTAACCTTTTGCCTGTGTCGCCTACCTCACAATTAAAAAAATAGTGAATTATATATTTTAATGTCTAGTCGATTGGATGAGGAGTCGAATCTGGACTTCATTTGAAAAAATCAAATGTTATACAAAGAAATTGCATTTAAATAATCGCAAAATAAATAGTGCAAATTGGAGTTGCCCGAACTGTGAATATTTTTTCAAAGTATGATTTTCTGCTTATAGATGGCAGCACCAGAAACATTTAATTTATCATTGATAACATTGCAATGAGCCAGGGCGCACAACTGCTAGGGGCAAACAATGAAGGGCGCTATTATCCGCATGACTGGAAACACACAACATTATTATCTCACTTTAGCAGCAGCAGGATCGAAACTAGGATTTTTTTCGCCCGGGGCAGGCATTAACTTTGGCGTCCGTATCCCCACTCCTTTCCAAAATAAATTTACAAACAGAGCTTTTCGATCGATTGCTTTTTTTTTTTAATATGACAAGTTGCTAGAAAGTATAATAATCTTAAAATTTTTAGGTTGATTAAAAAAGAAAAAAAATCAATACTGAGCCATTTTAAACCCAATTGGGCCAGTGTATTGACAGTCTAAGTATCTTTGATGAATTCGTTAATCAATTGTGTTGGCGTCCCCATGTGGTCCACTATTGGAAAAACCGGTCATGTTCAAAGCAAAGACTATAAAATCAACAAATGCATTTTCATTTTTGATTGTCCGATTACATGACTTTTTTGCCCAAATTTTGTTATTTGATTTTGTACCGAAAGACAAATCAAATCTTCTTTTGGCGCACCCTTCTACACTGGCACCGGGGCACATACCCCAGTGTTCTCTACTAGTTTCGAACTTGGCAGCAGAAGCGATATCTACACATGTCTTTACGATACATAGATAATTATACATCCATAGTGCGATAAACATACGTCTCACACTGGTAAACATAAGAATCCACGATGGAGGTGCACCCTGTAAAAAATTGAAGAAAAACATAAATCATGGTAAATTTAGCATTACCATTATTTTAGGATTGAGAGGGGAGCGGAGGTGGGCTCTCCCAAAAATTTTGAAGGAAAAGGAGCTATAAATCTTAATAATACCTGTAATTAAAAAAAGAAACATGCAAGCATTAAGGATATTGAAGCAAAATGTCTTTTGAGATGGAGTTTTGTTTATAAAAAATTTTAGAAAATGAAAACATTCGAAGGAGTGCCAAGAAAACCTTCAAAAGACATCATGGCGTAGGTGGGCTATACCGTTGAATAGCTCTGATTTTGTTACATTTTTTCACTGTGGAAATTTCAAATTTTAGAACGGGTTACTGAAATTAGATTATGTACATTTTCTTGTTGTATGTGCTTGAAAAAGTATAATACGTTTAATTCTGTTTATACACGAACACGATTTTCATTTAACACTATGAATCTTTTATTTTATTTCTACCCTATGTATATAAAATCCTAATGAAACGAATTTGTGAAATGATTTTATGTAACGAATTTATGAAACGATTTTATGAAACGACTGATTAAACGATTGATTATGTTTCAGGACTATTTTTAATAAAATATTAAACGCTTGATAGTGAAATTAATACCAATTGTCCATAAAAATCCGCGGATGTCAAAACTGGTAATAGAATTTTGAAATTGGAATTAGTTTTCGAGATATTAATTTTTTTCTAATTTTAAATGACATTTCTGTAATGATGGCAACTAATTACTCAGTTTTTTGTGACAAAAAAGGAAAAAAAATGAAAAAGATCCCGATAGGGATTATTGATTTCTTTTTATTTGAATCTACTTTGAATCTATATTCTTTTTACTTTGAATTTATCTTTTATTTCTATCATTAATGAAGACAAGATTGTGATTAAATTATGTTTTTCAGGAAAATTTGAAAAAAAAAATCACATTTCTATCGTCAAGATTCAATCGTCTGTCAGCATTTAATTTAATTTATTCGGTGTTTTACCAGTATATGGGGCCTTGACGAAATACGGAAAATAGCCTTGGCGGAAAAGGAAATTTGGCAACATACTTTCTGTCAACTTATTCACTTTGTCATTTCGTATACAGAAGCATTTTTTCAATATTTATACAATTTGTTTAGCGTAAAATGTCATTTATCCTATTTTATATATAATCAGAAGTAATTTGTATAGAAAAAACAATAATAATATACGTATAATTAAAATACGCATATAAACAAAAAAAAAATCGTCGAATTTGTTTCCATGGCTGTTTATGTCATTTGGCACCAAATCTCACTTTCTGATGCCCGAATTGCGCCAAGCTTTTTAAAAAAACGTCAAGACCCCTATAATAGAAAGGCACCAAAAGTTCATTGGGTTTGTTTTCATAACTTTTGGCAACAAATATGTATATTAACGAATCTATCCCTTTTTGAAGCTCGAATTACGCCAAACCAAAGCAAAGGATCCTATACTGGAAAAGTACCCGATTTTCTTATGGACAATATTCAAGTGACATAACATGGTGTAAAATTATCGCGGATAGCAAATTTGTTTAAATATCTCATCAATTGATGCCAAATAAATGCAGGCATGCATGCACAAAATATTTAATTAATTTTGTATGATAAATAATTATTAGAAAATTCGTATATACATATTAATTAAAATAAATAATTTACATATTTAAAATAACATGAAAATATGCATGATGGTGCACTAAAATAGAGAGAAAATTAAAACCTGTTACTGAAAATATCTATAACATAGTACTTTCCAATACCATGGTTCTTAATGTTATTCACAAGCAGATGGAATTTTTCTCATCCTTAAACGCAAAGGAAGAATAGAATACAGATCGTTGTTATAAAAGTCCGAGAGGTAGCCACAATTTAAACCTAACAATTTTATACAAGCTGGTTTTCAAGTTATAATTGATTTTACTTATCAATCCCGAAAACAGTCGTCAGTTGTTGTAACAGCTGTGTATGAGGATATGATAATCAAAAAATGCCCCATTAAAACGTTAAAAGCATGGCAACCCAATTACAGATTGACCAATATTTTTAAAACAAAGCACGCTGTCATGTTTTTTGAGGCCTCGAAGTCTGAGTGGGGGTTGGAGAGCGTAGCTCGCAGGGGGTAGGCCCCCTAGTATTTATATATTCTTATTTATTATTTTATTATTTATATATTTTTATTTCTTATTTTATCATTTTTTATTTTTTAATATTTATATATTATATTTTATGTATATTTTTAAATGATTTTCTTTTATTGTATGCAAAATTTGTAAGCTATCTTATAAATGCATTTCTCATTTAGACTTTATATTATTTGAATAAATTGCTGAATTTAAAAATTCGGATTCATTTCATATTTATATCCATATCATATTTATTTTTCAAATACATTTTCCCAATGCAATGTAAGTTTCAATTGTGTCTGTGAGAATCAAATTGAGAAGTATATTAATAAATATATATTTTTTTATTGTTGTATACAGTTATTCTTTCTTTTTAGATATGGGTAAAGCAATGAAACGGTTAGTGAAGAATCCGATTTTAATGAGCCACTATTTAGGAGGTGTATTGAGACTGAATGGGATCATTGGTTACTACGTGTTACTACCAAAGTACATGGAGATGCAATTCAGGCAGTCCGCATCAAAAGCTAGCCTCTATTCTGGTAAATACTTTTTTTTCTCGTTAGTTGTAGTAAGAAAAAAAAATCATATGGATCCGTGTTATTTTTATTGAATTTATATTAGAAGGATTTGTTTCCTAACAGAAATTCTGCGAACACAAATTTGAGACAGTTAAAGTATTATATAAAAATATTAGCAATTTGTAAGATACACCAAATGGCCAAATATCACCGAAGACTTTCGATTTTAAACATTTTGCCGAATATTTAGACTAATACTCGACAAATTCTAATCGAACTTTAAGAATATAAAGAACATCTTTAACCTCATTTTGTTCAGCGAATATTTTATCTCTACGACAATTAGGATATTAACAACAACTTATAAAAATAATTTCGATCACCCTGTAAAATTAAAATCTCGAAATGATCTGTACCTGTAGCACATGACTATATGGATCTTGTGCAACATTTGTGTTCATTCGTGTAAGAATAGCCCGTATATACGTGAATTTATACAGTTTTTTTTTAAATTCAAGAATTATCTATATGTTTTTTTTGTTTGTAGAATGCAGAGTTTTCAACCAAATTTAACGCTACTTTCAGGAAATTGGACAAAATACCATAAAATCTACATTCTACAATTAGAATATAAATATATTAAATATTTAATTAAATATGAGCATTTGTGTGTAATCATTTTAAACTTCGCATGCGCCAAAGGTACCAAAACTTTTTTTTGCGTAATTTAGAAGTCAACTATTGTAAGAAAACTTTTATAAAAAGGTCTTTAGACTATCGTGAAAAGTCAGAAAGATTCGGGCGATATAGTAAGATGAATTTCAATTGCTTTCGAAAAGTAGCCGGAGTATAAAGAAATGTCTACAATTTGTCATTTTTTCGTAACAGACTTCTAAGAAAGGAGTTTTTTAACGAATGCTAACGCGTATCTTTGGAACCAGATGCTTTAATTTTCGCAATTCTTTTTTCTATCGAAATGGTCTCGTTTTGATGGTGTTCCAAAAGTAACTAAAGCATCAATAAACAATTACACAGAAATTCGTGAAACAGGCATAGATTATGAAATCCTTTCCAACAGTAACATAATATCGTTAAGAATTTTCCTTTTTTCATACAATGAAATTAAATATCGAAATAAGAAATTTCAAAATCACATAACTCACTACGAAGACCATTTTCAGCAATTGCTGTCCATATGCGGTAATATGTGCGAATTCTCTAGTACAGGTCTGTATATGATCTATAGAATTTATCCACACTCCATAATACACTGAAAATTAGATACATTTTAAAATTCGTATACTTCAGCGGAAAACGTACTTCCAGCAGTTATCGATCATAGTCAGTCCTGTAACAGAGTTCTTTTGTGCGTCTCTGTAAATGAACGATAAATGCTACGCACTCCATAATCTATATAAAATATGCAGTAGTGCACATCAGTGATCCTTTTTAATTTCGTTATGTTTGAAGACTCATAACATCATTAAAATGCAAGGCAAACAATTTTTCCCCATAGACGTCACCCACCCCATAGACATAATGTAATGGAATACTTTTGTGCATAGCTGTAAATGAGCAATAAATTACTATTCAATGCTGTTGCGAAAGCATATTTTAGTCCTCCTCAGGGATACATACCACTCTTATTATGTATGAAATATATTAAGATCAACAAAATGCACTTTAAACGATTCTTCCTCATAGACAATAATGTAACGGAATTCTTTTGTGTGTCCCTGTAAACGGACTAAAAATGCCTCACACTTTATTTTCCATGCCGAACATTTTATGCTAAGCCTCAATAACATATAAAAATTACACGGCAGTATATTTACGAGCGTTAGAGCCCGGACAGACAGACAAAGAGAAAACCGAATTCGTAAACACTTTTCAACTATGTTGGAAAATGTTAGAAC
This sequence comes from Maratus michaelseni, assembly GCA_963931845.1. Taxonomy (NCBI): domain Eukaryota; kingdom Metazoa; phylum Arthropoda; class Arachnida; order Araneae; family Salticidae; genus Maratus; species Maratus michaelseni. Next base: position 270,202,543 of record OZ007593.1, read on the forward strand.
TAAGAAAAAATAAAAAAATAATGACAATTTGAAGAAAATCACTTATTATCCTGTTGCCAACTGAAATTCAGCTCAGAATATCTCCAATATCGTTCTGAATTTTCACGATATTCTATTGGCTTTTTTATATCAGTTGCCCTAATAGTTCACTGCAAAATTAACTTTCTTATATTTGGCAAATGCGCAGTTAAAATATATTTCATACAAGTACTGATATTTCACTACATATTTAATATATTTATATTCTAATTGTAATATGTTGTTTCAAGTGTATTTTGTCGTTTCTTGTAAGTGTCGTTATAGTTGGTTAAAAAGCCTCCATTAAACAAAAGTCATGCAAAAATTTCTTGAATTTTTTAACCAAACCATCATATCTCCATGCATGTACGTGCTATTATTGCACAAATTTTGCACAAAATCTATATAGTCATGTGCTACAGATGCAGATTATTTCGAGTATTTTATTTAACAGGATGATAAAAAATATATATATTTTTTTTTATTAAACTTGTTGTTTGTTCGTCCCCCAATTGCCCTAGTCATGAAACTTTCTCTGAAAAAAAAATATGAAGTCAACCATGTTCTTTATATTCCTGAAGAATACGTCAAATAATTATCTAAATATTTGTCAAAACGTTTCAAATTAAAAGTGTCCGGTGACTTTTGACCATATACTGTACAGGAGTATGCTAAATTGGACTGTTTTTAAAATACAATAACAAATAAATGGTTGAAGTTTTTCTCACAAGAGATTAATGTATGAAGTGAGAAATATTTTTACTATGCTTCCTTGTTTTAGTTCCAAACATTACCTACACAGATGGCGCTGTGCTGTATCAAACCACCAGAGAGATATCAGACTTACGTATTCATTCGGCTTTTAACCCCTTAACCGCTTCGGGACCGGCAGCTTTTACACAAATTTTATTCGGTTGGCACCACTTTTTTTTAAAAAGCTATATTTACTTAAACTATCACAAAAATGCTCTAATTAGAGAAAGCAAATATTACTTTTATTTTTTACTGGCGCCTAAAACAAATTCTGTATGTTCTTTTTGAGGGTGTATATATGCACCCATGGTCCCGAATGGGTTAAGCACCATATTCAGTTTAGTGATAGTATGCTAAATAACAGATATATATTTAAATTTCGTCAAAAGTAGTTTATGTCATTATTTTTAATTACATGTGAATTATTTAATCACATGTAATGTAAAGAGATGAAATAAAGGTTTATATGTATTATACAAACATAAATAAAGTTCGAAGTTTCAATCTTCGTCGCTTGATTCAAATCTATCATCACTATCGTCTATGTCATCATCAAAATTAGGAACATAATCGCTGACCGTTTCTGACATAATTATTCTATATAATCACTATCTATCAGAAATACAAACAAACACAAAACCGTAATCAAAACACTACAATTTACGAATGACAACTGAACATAATAACCAACTTATAAACAAATGAACATTGAAGAAAGAAACAAAGCAGTGAGAAAATTAATGAGTGTTTTCGGACACGTAACACCATCTATCGGGTGCGAAAACAACCATTGCTATAATGCAAGTATAAAACCAATCACAATAGTAATTAGCGACGAAAAGAAAAAAAAAGATGCTTTAGAACATTGAAGTCTGGACTTAAAATGAGGACGTACGCACATACATCCTGGTATTGCAAATATAAGAATGCACGACGTACGCAGGTACGTTGCGGTGCTTAAGGGGTTAACCTCCATTTTGTTTATCTGTTGAACCGACCAAAATAAAAATAAAGGTTACATTTTGAAATTGCAAGGTTATTTTCATAAGTATGACAGTTTGAGACAGAATGCAGTGCCATTTATCGATGAAGTTTAAAACTAAAATGAGGAAGCGTAATAAAGAATTTCCCGACTCAACACATTACTCATCCGTAAGAATAATTTCATCATCTATTTTTTATCGAATTTTAAAAGCGTGCAATCCATATGTGGATGACCTATATATCTTTACAGCACCATTCAACATACTTACTTGGATTTGTGTGAAATATAAATAGAAGTGTTAGAAGTAGCCACCATCCGCAACCAAACAGTTTTGAACTTGACGCTTGATATTTCCTAAAGTATCTTATATTATATAGTGTGTCACTTACCGAACTACCGCCCTGAAAAAAAAAAAGAAAAATGTTTCTTAATCTACGAAAATATAATATAACCACGAACGAAAATATACAATAACATACAATCACCTATACAAATATACAATAATACCCACGATTCCGAAAAGTGTTCTTCACTTTTAGAAATCTCAAAAACCAATATATTTTCGAGATTTAAAGAAGCATTCATAAAAACAAAACTTCTTTTACTGTCACTGATTTTCAGAAACATTTCAGTGTAGTTTTATATAGTGCATTATTCAGTTTTCTAGAATCGGAATGTTGGTTTTTAGGATGTTATTATTTCTCAAATGAACATTTTCGGCTGCACAACTGAATTTATACATGCAAGAATAACGAAATAATGTTAATGTTAATGTTAATACTGTCAATTTATCATATCTGTAAACCGTGTTTTTTGAACATGAAAATATTTACTTGAAAATTGATAGCATCCTATAAATCGATATTCCGGTTTGAGAAAATTCATTAATACACTATAACAATTATTCGGAAATGTTACCTCACACGAAAACACTCTCAAGCTAATGTTAATACTATGGGAGCGTTTTTTCAGATATCTCGCAAACGTTTTAAGATTTTTAAATGATTTTTTTTTTTGCATGGGATACCTGAAGTGGATATCTAACGTTGTGCGTTTTAACTTTTTCGATTTTGGTTGCAGTTTTTATATATATATACTAGCAAACTACACCCGCTACGCTGGTCAATTTCCCTTAACGAACTTTTAATCAAACAAGATATCGACATTTCATAATTCACTCTTATATTTTAACAGAATAATAAGGCTACTATAATTTGTGACTCGTGCCAATATACACGTCAGGACACGTCACCCTTACCATTATCCTTTTACGCATGAAGGTTTCGCTATAGTACTCCATTGTGAAATTTGGTAATTTTTGAAATTCAATTATTGAAAAACGGCATAATCATTAGATTTGAAATTTGTATCTAGAAAATTTCAACTTTTTACCCTTCAAACGCAGTTTGTCTAACAATTTTCTGACAAATACTTTTCGAGCTATAATTTTTTTCAGTAACTTCAAATGTTTCATTTTCCAAGATTAATCTGTGGCAACAATTAGCGAAAAACCCAGTCGTCAACAACGCATAGCTTTTTATTAAAGAGGCTGTTGGAGCAGGGATTGTCACCATCAATTTGCCACCATCTCTTTTGAAACTGGTTCTGTTGTTCCAGAGATTCCATAGAAATTGTAATTTAGAATGTTTTTAGAACGCTTTTCGCTTATTTCACCCTTTTAAATTTCGAATTTTTTTTATTTGTTCTTAGAGAGCATTTACATCTTATAAGTAGCTACAATGCCAAATTTCAAATTTCTAGCCCTTTCAGTATACAAAAAATCGCAATTTTAGAACGTTTTTCGCTCCTGCACCCCCCTGGGATTAGTGGCACCGACATAAAATATAGCCTATGTTGGAGCAGGGATTGTCACCATCAATTTGCCTCCATCACTTTTGAAATCGGTTCTGTAGTTCCAGAGATTTCATAGAAATCGTAATTTAGAATGTGTTTAGAACGCTTTTCGCTCATTTCACCCTTTTAAATTTCGATTTTTTTTTTTTTTTTTTTTTTTTTTTTTTTTGTTCTTAGAGAGCATTTACATCTTGTCAGTAGCTATAATGCCAAATTTCAAATTTCTAGGTCCTTCAGTATACAAAAAATCGCAATTTTAGAACGTTTTTTGCCCCTGCATCCCCCTGGGATTAAGGGCACCGACATAAAATATAGCCTATGTTGGAGCAGGGATTGTCACCATCAATTTGCCTCCATCACTTTTGAAATCGGTTCTGTAGTTCCAGAGATTTCATAGAAGTCGTAATTTAGAATGTTTTTAGAACGCTTTTCGCTCATTTTACCCTTTTAAATTTCGATTTTTTTTATTTTGTTCTTAGAGAGCATTTACATCTTGTAAGTAGCTACAATGCTAAATTTCAAATTTCTAGCTCCTTCAGTATATAAAAAATCGCAATTTTAGAACGTTTTTCGCTCCTGCACTCCCCTGGGGTTAGTGGCACCGACATAAAATATAGCCTATGTTGGAGCAGATGTTGTCCCCATCAATTTGCCACCATCACTTTTGAAATCGGTTCGGTAGTTCCAGAGATTACCCACTACAAACAAACAAACAAACAAACAATCTTTACTCCTTTATAATATTAGTATAGATATATGAGGATACTTTGAGTTCCAAATGAGAAAGTGCCCGTCTATAAAAGAACTGTAATCAAAATCGAAAAAGTACAAACGCACAACATTAGGTATCGATCTCAGGTATCCTATGCAAAAAGAAAATAATAATAATAATAATAATAAATAAATAAATAAATAAATAAATAAATAAGTAAATAAATAATAAAATAAAATAAAAGTTCTTAAGAGCCTGCACTAGTCATGCGAAAAAGCGTGCAAGCTAATGTTATGTCTATGGGAAGATTATTTTTAAATTTCTCGCTCGCATTTTAATATTTTTAAATGATTATTTTTGCATAGAATAGCTGAGGTCGATCTCTAACGTTGTTAGTTTTTACTTTTTCGATTTTGGTTCCAGTTTTTTTTATATAAGTGTACTTTCACTTTCAGAACCGGTTCCAAAATTGAAAATGTCCGCTTATAAAAAAACTTTAACCAAAATAGGCTCTTAAGGATGTTGGTCAGTCGATCTCCAATCACCGTCTTAAATGTTAAACCTAAATGCGTAGGATGCATTCTTATTTTTAAAATATTTCCTCAAAAAATTAATATTTTCAACATTCGTTTTCTGTGTACTCATCTTTAAAAAAAACGCCTCTTTATTTTTCATCTGAGAAAATATTTCTAAAATGTATGCTTAATTTAATATTTTATGTGTCCTTTATGTTTATCTTAGCGAAGCAGACGAGTTGTGATAAGATTTTTACACTTCAAATACAATTAAGTATGTAGTTAAAAATATTTTGTCAAATAATAAAAAAAGGGACACCCTTTAAGAACAGTACACAGAAAAAAGGAAATTAAAATTATTAATTTCCCCCTGAGATATTTTAAAAATAAGAATGTATTTTACGCTCATAGGTTTAATGAGGCGAGGGGAATTGGAGATCTCCCTGACCACCCCTTAAGGGGATGGTGGACGTTTAAATTAACAATTTCCTTTTTAAATTTAAAAGCTCTATAAATTATGACTGATATGAAAGAAATATTTGTTACGTATATATAGCAGGTTTTCAAATAAAATATGTAACTTTTTTGCCAGTGTGAGGCATATCTATTTCTTTCTTTTGTGTTCCCAAACAAGTACAGATAGTATTTAATTTCCTAATTTTAAACATTTTTTGTAATATTGAATAATTTTTGTAATATTTATTTTGTAATAAATGTCAAAATCGATTTCAAAATAGAATTCACTGCTTACATTTGATCTATTAAAAAATATTTTTGAACTACCAATCTTTTTACTTTTTCAGCTGCAAATTTTGTGGAACATAGTGTAATAAATTAAGCCAAATCAGATTTTCATTTAGCTTAGATCTGTGAAAATATAATATTCGTTAACTTGTAAATTCCTCATATTTTTCTTCTATTTTAGATGTATGTAAATTTTCACACTTCATATTGTCTGAACTATAAATTTTTCACATTTCGAATTGTCTGAAAAATAAAATATTTAAAATTTTTGACTTAGTTTGTATGTGTATATCTATATCTATATCTATATCTATATCTATTATATATATATATATATATATATATATATATATATATTAATATATTTAATAATAAATGTTTTTATGAAAATTGTCCCGTTACTGTTTCCTTTCCCCTAGATATTGTTTAAGGTATTTCTCAAATGACCTGCTCAACAATGCAAAACTTTCTGACACTTTCAAACTCATTTTTAAACGCGCAGACGTAAAATGGGCAGGCCTGACTATGGAAGCGATTTGGAATTGAAATTAGTTTTCCATTTTGTGATCGATAAATTACTTATCGAGTTATAAGCGACTGCAGTTACCTGACAACCCATGATGACGCGTTCTCAACGTGCCAACGTCTCAACATACGTGATAACGTTCTCAATCCCGGGGTGGCTTTGGCGCGGCGACAATTCAGTTGAAAACGTTGACTTTGACAGTATTTTCTGAAATGTCTTCTGCCATTACCAAAAAAATAAAAAACATGTTTCGACTACACGCCTGTCCATTTCATATGCTTCTGAACAAAAATGAATTAAAAAATGTCATAAAATAGTCAGTTTGGATTTGAGAATCGCCTTAAATGTATCCTGATGATTGGGTTAACTTTTAAAGTCACGATGGTATCTTAGTTACTATTTGGAGAAAGTGAGACGCGCTTATTTTTATAGTAGGGATTTTTTTCGGGCTAAGACTTAGATCTTAAAATAAGCGTGCTTTCTGGAAAATCACGCTGTAGCTTATTTTCTGATTATATCTTATTTTGGGGGAAGCGCAGTAGTTAAACGTCAAGTAAAACATCATTCATACCTTTAAAAATTTTTCATTATTTTAATTTCATATACTTTTGTTGCACTTTTAGGTCCTGCAAGTATTATCGGAATGCAGCTTGGGATACTCCTGGGTGGCATAACCATTCGCAAATTCCGTCCCCGCCCTCGTGTCCTGACGGGGGGTATAGTCATCGCCGAATCCTTCACCATCATCTCGCTCATTAGTTGCATGCTCATTACATGCCCTGTTGATCAGCTTACCGGAACGAGCACCGAAACAAGTCCACTGTAAGTATTTTTTTCTACTCATAATACTAGGATCGTTTTTGAATAGCATTATTTTAAATTTGATTTAAGGATAATCGTTGAAATATTGTTCAATCTTAGAGGTTCTCCTCTAGACTTGGTGCCACCAAAGTTGTCGATATTGAGTCACAGAGGTTAATATAACATTAAAATAAGTCAATTCTGTCTACAGGTATCGATTGATGGTGGATGGAAAAATTTATCTAAAAATCATCTTTTAAGACAATCGCCAATAAAACTTTTAAGGAATGCTCAAGAAAATGTCTTCAAAATATTTCTACCTTTTCTACCTTAAACGTTTGCATTGCGAATTTTATGGAATAATTAAAATGATGCACTATTTCTTCATTTTTATTGTAAAATAGGTATAATAAGTTTGTGATTATAAAAAGGAATTTTTATTTGTTTTCGCATTTCTCATGTTCTTGTTCTTTCTAGATTTAATCTCCAAAATGAATGTAACACAGACTGCAAGTGTACGACTAAAGTATATACTCCAGTTTGCGGTCCCGACGGCAAATCGACCTATTTCTCACCTTGTTTTGCTGGATGTACAGGTTACAATAAGACTGGTAAAAACGAAGTGAGTATAAATAAAATGAGTTCCAGATTTGGTTTAAATGACACCATTTTTATAATTATAGTTCCTAAACATAATGTGAGGTTTAGGTATTCACAGCTATAGAACTAGTGCATATGAATGCAAAAATTGAAACTATTAATCTAAATTTATCCTGTGTTTTACAAATACTAAAACTTTATTCTGGCTCACTATTTATGTTACCGTTGTAATTGTCTGACATTTAACGAAAAATAACCACACTCTTAAAGTACAATCTTAGAAAACACTAGTTGGCTGTAGCAAAATTTTCTTCAGTATCGTTCTTCCACATTAATTTAAATAGCGCAGTTACAATTGCAACAATTCTGTCCACAGCCAAAGTTAGCGCAAAAAATTCTGATATCAAGGTGACTGCAAGTGTATAAGAGTTATAATAATAATTGAAGCAATAGAGTTAATTATATGGTCGGATACTAACTCGATAAAGTACGTCAATCGGTTGTGGACCCGATTATGAAACTTGCTTCAAGCACAGGATAGCAGCATCTCTTGTTGAGCTTGAATCAGCATAATTTTCAGAACAAGCATCTTGGAAATTCGGCGAAATTCTATCCCATAGATGCCAAGATACAGCTATCGCAGAAATTGAAGAAAACACAGAATTAGCATAACAGCATAGAAGCACCACCTGTTGGTTGATATACATAAAAATGTAATCATCAAAAGCTTATGAAAATATCAAATTGAATATGAAGTTTGATGGAATTACGTGCATTAATTTTTATGATATACCTGTACCGAAAATCCTAATTTATGTCAAGATTCAGTAACATACATACAGACAGACATTTTACAAAACTACTCAATTGGAATTTTACCAAATTTAATATATAAGATGTTTATTAAAAAATATCTAGATACAACTTTGGTTTTGTCCCTATTCAATAGTAGCCGGTTCTATGCTATTTTTTGCGATGAACCTTACAGCTGTAAATGCACTAACTTTTATATTTGAAGTTGTTAATTAAATATATACGAATTGCTCGGGTGTAAAGCAAGGTAACTAACGAAATGCAAGTTATTCAAGAAATTTTATTAATATATTAGTGGGCAACATATGTCTTTAAAAAAATTAAACAAGAAAGAAAAATCATGCGTTAAGGTATGATTATGAAATACTTTACAACATGTTCAGAACATTGTACCAAAACTTCACCGTTTCATGAGGATAAAGATGATGTTTAAGTAAACAAGGTCAAGGTCAAACCGGGCGGGGAGACCTACCTTTCGGCTTAAGCTGAACTAGCCCCGCCCCTGTTTAAGTAAACAATTCGTATACCTTTTCAAGTATAGATGGTAATTGCTGAAATTGGATTTTGAAATGTCTTAAGCGTTTTACAACTTATTTAAGTAAACAATTTGTAAAACGCATAAGATCTTTCAAAATCCAATTTCAGCATTTACCATCTATACTTGAAAAGATATCCGAATTATTTTGTGTAGCCCTGTATATGATCTATAGATTTGTATATATACTATAGAGTATGTAAAAAAATAGATCAGTTAGGAAGCACATAACACTGTTAAAAATTTCCTATCAGGAATTACCGTTAATAAGCAGAAACGTACTTGTATTCTTTTGCGCAGCAGCCTTGTACCTGATCTATAGAATTTATACACATCAAGTAATATGCAAAATATAGTTAAATTGGAAAACACATACCACAATTGGAAACGCACTTCCAGCAATTCTTGTTGATAGACAGTACTGTAACCAAATTAATTTTGTGTGCCCCGTAAATTTGTAAATGAACGATTGTTATACACACCATATTCTACAGTAAGTATCTTTTTGTGCACCCAGTGATGTATATAAATTTCAATATGTTTGAAATAGTGTAACATCATCAAAATACACTAATACCATTTTCCCTATAGACTATGTAGCGGAATTTTCTTGAATATCCCTGTAAACGCACTTTAAATGCTACCCAGTTCATTTTCATTACCGAACATACCATGGTAAACTCCAATAACATATATATATATTACTTGGCAATCCGAGTATATTTCCTCGTGTTAGAGCATGGGCAGACAGACGGCTAGACCAACCAAATTCATAAACATTTTTCAACCATCTTGGAAAGTATTAAAAACATTTATTTATCTGGATCAACCACAGTGCTTTCAACCTCTTTTATCTCACGGTTAGCTTAAACCTTTAGTTAAACTTTCGCGGCACACCCAAGAACATAATTGTATTTTTGCGGCACATTTAAATTATATTGATTAAAAAGTACACGAAAAAATTTATACTTTTAAAATTTATTTATCAGTACACAAACAACAACAACTACAACAAAAATGCTTCATCACAACGGACCAAAAAAGTCGGTTTGAGAAGCCGTCTATCTGTATGTACTGTAACTCGGGTAAATAGACTTGGATTGCGCTCGTTTACAGAAGCAATGAAAAAAATTCCGTTACATTATGGTCTATGGGAAAAATCGTTTGCAGACTTATTTATGAAGTTACACTTTTGAACCCCTTTGAAATTGGTACATTTCACTGAGGTGCACTGAAAGATGCTTACTATAGAATATGGTGTGCATAGCATTTATCGTTTACAGGGACACGCAAAAGAACTCGGTTACAGTACTGCCTATGAGCGATAATTGATTGTAAGTGCGTTTTCAATTATGGTATGTGTTTTTAAATTTAACTAAATTGTAGCATACTATATGGTGCGCATAAATTCTATATATTCTGCACAAAAGAATAAGAGTACATTTCCGCTTATTGATGGAAATTGCTGACAGGGAATTTTTAATTGTGTTGTGGGTTTCTTAACTGAACTAAACTTTGCGTACTATGTGCAGATCTACAGATCATATATAGCACTGCATAAAAGAATTCAGATATTTTCCTGACTACAGGTGGAAATTGCTGAAATTGTGTTTTCACATTTCTTATGCTTTTTTTCAAATTGTTAACTTAGACATCATCTTTTAACCTTATTAAACGGCGAAATTTTGTTAGAGTATTCTGAATGTATTGATCAGTTTTAACCATGTGATCACCAGCCCACCAAGTGTTATCCAACAAATCATAATCATGGATTTATAGTCTGTATTACGAGCCAACCAATCACAATCCACCATCTTTGGCGGGCAAACAAAAAACAAATCTAGTTGCTAAGGTGGTTGCTAGGGTGTGACGTAAGTTGAAACTGGTGTATTGGAAAGTGTTTCATAATGCATGTTTTTTCTTTCTTGTTCAGTGTTCTCCCTCTTTAGTTTTGATGATTCTAAAACTTCAAGGAATAAATATCTACATTGTTTATTGTCTGTCAAAAATATCACAATAATTCATTAAAAAATGATTTATCAATAGGGGAGATGGGGGATGAATGGGACATTTTAACAAAAATACTTATTTTTAATATATTTTTTAAGTTATTATCAATATTATATATCACATTTCATACATGAAGTGTTTGATTACATTTTATGCACAATATCTATTCAAGATTATTATTATACAGATATATATTATGAAATTAAAGAAGAGTTCCTCTCTGTCCCAATCATCCCCATAGCAGGGATGAATGGGACACAAATATTTCCCTCCCTGTATTCAATGTTAAGGACTAAAAGCTGACAAAAATGCCTCCTTGGCAAAAGCTGAGAGATTATAAATTGTAATATGATCTCCAGGATTATTTGTCAGCCAATCATCTTGGACTCATCTCAACTTTGTCTTAAAAGGCCCATAAACGGAAGCATTCAATGGCTGAAGACGATGGCTACAATGAGGATGAAATGTTAAAAGAATAATTACCATAAATTATTAATTTATCAACCTGTATAACACTATTTAGTTAATAAATATGTTTTTCAGCATCATCTAGGGATGAATGAGACAATCCCATTCATCCCATTTGAAATGTCTCAATCATCACCATGATGCATATATTCAATCGTCAACCATTTTGTCTCAAAGATTATTTTGTCACAATGGTTAATATTCATTCATTTTAATTACCAATATTGAGCCTTTAAATAAAAAACTACAACATATCTTAATTGTTTATATTGCATAAGATATTTAAGTAACTTCAAATGTAAAAAAAAAAAATACTTTTAAGCAGAGTTTTCAGGGAATGCAAATTTGAAGAAAACTGTAAACAGCCATGTGCTCTTGCTTTTGGTTCTGAAGCACACTATGGTAGTGAAATCTATGAGGATAGGAAGCAACTAAAAAAAAAGTTTATTGCTTGAAATATTGAGAACGTCCCATCCATCCCTTGTCCCATTCATCCCCCATCTCCCTTACTGGTTATTATTATAGTAATTTTCATTTTTAGGTATTTACAAACTGTCGATGTGTTCACGATGAATCTGAGCAGTTTATTGTGGGAGACGCCAATAAAGGCTACTGCGGATTTGAATGCCAGTGGTTAATTACATTCGTTGTTATCCTGAGTCTTGGAAAATTACTGACATCTACTGCAAGAGTAGGAAACGCTCTTGTTACTCTCAGGTATTTTTAATAACATTTTTCATTTACATTTTGTTTTTGCAACTGACCTGCAGTTTTATAACTCTAAATTATAATTTTTTCAAATAGATATGGTCTTAAAATTAAAAATGCATAGTTAAAGTTAGTTGTCTTTCTGTATTTTATTTAGTTTTAATTAGTAATAATTAAGAGTCGAATCATTTTTAATCAATATATAAATTAGCTGTTTGTGTTCTATTTAAACTGTAACTGTAATAATATCTTGTATTTCATTATTTTCAAACAATTATTCTAATTGGTAAATAAATCCTACGAGTAGTAATTTTCCAACTGAGTGGAAAAGTGTCCAGGCCAGGATTTCAACCAGGGACCTTTCGTTAAGCTGAGAACGCTCAAGCTAAGCTAACAACAGCTAAGGAGTATTGGCAGCTTCAGCCAAAATTACCTGGTTCAAATTCTTGCTCAGACACTTTTCCTCTCAGTTGGAAAATTACGACTCGTAATATCTTGTATCTGACTCGATTCTTCTCTGTATGGATAATATCTCGATGTGTTATGAAAGGATCCGTCCCCCCCCCCCCCTATAATTCAATCTATACTATTAAAAACCGTTCGCGTATCTATGTAACCTCAAAAACTCGAAAACCGCAGGCCGCAGGTCTATGAAAGTTTGCACACGGGTAGCTGACAGTGCGGTCATGAACGATTGGGGCAAAAAATTCGAAAATTTTAAATAGATTTTTGATAGATTAAATATTAATTAAAATCCATCCACAAAGAGATCTCATCAAAAATACGCTTTTTTATCTTCGGTTGGTTGGTTGTATAAAATCTCCGCAGAAGTCATTAAATAAATCAAATTAGGGATCACTGCAATTCCGAGTCCAATGTTTAAAATCGATGGATCAGAGATTATATGACATGTAGACAATCAACTTAATTATTGACCGTTGCCATATGCTAAAAACTTAATTTTAAAAGATTTTATCGACTTAATGAATGTTAATTAGCTGGGTTTAAGGTTTTTTTTACATGACATATATTAGTATGATATAGATTATTAATACAGAAACCTTTATTTAACAGATTATTTGTTAAATTTGCGGGGATTGGGACGGGTGGTGGTAAACGACTTTTTATTAACTATCACATTTATTTTACTTGACCGCCCGCCATCTGGCGGCGGCTTTTTCATTAATTGACCCTCCTTATTTATAAATTCCAATCTAATGCTCTGATTTCAACAGAACTAATTACATTTAACAAATTTATTTTTAGCTTCACTCGTAAGGTTTAATCGCTGTTTTCATATAGATAATACAGCTATTTTAGAATAACAGCTTTCGTAAAAATAAAATTTATGTTCCTAATTAAAGTACAGAGTCCGTATTCAGTTGATGCATACCAACAGTCAAAGTTAATGATTTGTTGTTGTGCACTTGACCGCGCGCCTCCTCGCCCCTCCCTCAAGGTTTTTTTCTCTAACTGTGCTTTATTTCCAGAACTCAGATAATTATGTTCCGAACTTCTCCAAACCGTTCCATTTTGCAAAATTATCACAAAAATCAGCATTCATAGCTTCAGGGTGTACTTCTAGAAAAAAGTTACCAGAATTTCCGAATAATAATCTAAGCCAAATTTCAAATTAAGTTCCTAGCTTAACCTAATGAATCAATCTTTAAAGATGCCTATAGTGGCTCTTTTAATTTATCATTTGCTGAAAAGCACTTGAACATCCGCCCCCCCCCCTCAAGGCTTTTTGTCTAACTGTACCCTGTTTCCCTATCTCTGCAACTAATTTTCTGATTTCAGCGCAACTGATGCCAAACTTCATATTTAACTTAATAATTAACGTCTATATCATTAAAATAAATTTGTGAGTAGCGGGTACCATTATTTCCGAATAACAATCAAGACAAATTTCTAATTAAGTTCCTAGCTTAACCAAACGAACAAATTTTTGAATATGCATAGTGGTAGTACTAATTAGTTATTTACTGAAGTGAACTTGAACAGCCTCTCCTCCCCGGCACCTCCTTCAAGATCTTTTTTCTAAGTATGCCCCGTTTCCATAACTCAGCAACTGTCTTTCCGATTAAAATGCAACTGATTACAAACATTATAATTAACTTAAGTAAATTTATGAGTAGTAGTTACCAGTATTTCCGAATAATAGTTTAAGCCAAATTTGTAATTAAGTTCATAGCTTAACCAAACGAACAAATTTTTAAAGATGCATAGTGATCCTTCTAATTAGTCATTTTCTGAAGGACACTTGAACATCCCCTCCCCCCGGCACCCCCTCAAGATTATTTTCTCTAACTGTGCCTTATTTCAGTAATTCGGCTAATAATGTTCCCATCTTCTCCAAACCGCTTTTGTAGCACGTCCACTATTACGGTGCCGTAAGCAACGGGAACTTGTGTCAGATGTTCGTTCGGAACGAGGTTTGTTTAGAACAGAATGCTCCCCTGGCGGTGGAAAGTGGAAATAAAACATTTTCCGGAGCGTATGAGCATGCCCGGTATACGGTGCCAAAGCCATCGGAGATCCGGGACAGAGTTTCGTTTTTTAAGAGATTTAAGTTTATTACACGGGCCCGGGCAACGCCGGGCGGGTCAGCTAGAATAATATCTACCCTATTAAAATACGTGCGCGTATCTATCTATGTAACCTCAAAAACTCGGAAAACCACAGGGCGCAGGGCTACGAAATTTGGCACACGGGTTGCTGGTAGGGAACCCATGAACGATTGGGGCAAAAAATTCGAAAATTTTAAATAGATTTTTTTTAATGTTTTTGACGAATTTTTGCCTTTTGTCTTATGTCAACCCGTAATCGCGCGAGTTCTAACCAGTTCTAAATGTTTACTGCAATGTGAGATATACGTATTACGGACGCCACGCTGCAATACTAAGAAGCTGTAGCGGGTATTACGATAATTCTTTTACCTCGCATGCAAATAAGTAGAGATTATTTAATTGCACTTCATTATTTCATTTCATTTTTTTTAAATAAAGAAACACATTTTATCACAAACATTAACAACATTTTAATTCTATTTATTCCCTTATCCCAAATATATCGTTTTATCGTCTGTTGCCATAGCAACATAAATTAAGTTTCATTAAAAAAAAGTGCGCAGTAGTAATTTTTTTTTTCTAAATCGTACAGTTATTGAACAACTCAACACTTTAACAGGGGAATTAAATTCATTTTTATTCACATTTTAGAATTAAATTTATGAACTCCCTTGCGTAGAACGGGTTAAACAGCTAGTTTGTTTCTTGCTGTTTGATCTATTTACTGGTTACAATGCATATTGAGAAGGAACGGTCATTTATTATCATTATTTTTTTTTGTGCTCTTAAGCTGTTATCTAATACATAAAAATGAAAATTTGCTTGTCTGTCTGTATTTCTATACAAATCCACAGTTTGGAAGCCAGAAATGCAAAATGTTACGTACAGGTGTATTAAAACACGGCCGAGGCAACTAAATCAATCCGGAATCAGAATAAATTATAGTTATTTTTTAATTAATAAAAAACAACAATCTAACAGCCATTTCGCATCAAATGTAAACATTTTTCATTATAGCAGTTGCCAGCAATTAAAATCCACAATAAAATTCTTTCCACAACAATTAATTTTCTATTGAAAGATTTCAACGTGAAAAATGAAAGTGAAATATAAGGTTTCAATAATTAAAAAGAAAATGAATATGACATCATATCTGATATTTAACGGATTTTTCAAATATTTGAGAATCATACAAAGCGAGTATCAATATGAGTAAGTGCAGAAAGTACGTGTATATGACGTCAGCAGGTGATTACAACATCATATAATCTTGAGGATGTATTGAACCGTGATAAAAAAAAACGATTATTGAAATATTAGCATATTTTAACAATATGAGGCTCTCTGAATTTGTTTTAACTATTTTTAAATATATTCCACATGTATATATGTGTGTATGCGTGTATATTAGAATTTCCACAAATGTGTAGGTGCCCAGAGCTTATTCTTAGTGAAGAACTGAAATAAAGATTTCAGATTAAAAAAAAATATAAAATGTCAGATCATTGTATGGGATGCATGCACAATGTCCCACAATATTGTTTTTCAGGTCTTCAATCCGAAAATCCAATTTTTAAGAGGCAATGACTTAATAATGATTGGAGTCACTGTTGGATTGTCTGGAGATTACCCACAAACATTGCCGGTCATTCTAAGAAAGAACAATGGCGGGTGAAATTAACGTATGCTTTAAATCGTTACATCGTTGGAGGCAGGTTCGCAGTTTGCGACTAACTAAAAATATGAGAGTTCATCTGGATGGAAAGATATTATATCGTCAATTTTTTAACCATTTGTTAAATATGGAGAATCGAATAATACCGCTTCATCCAATAACTAGTCTGTTCAAACTTAGAGCAGCATTTTGTAACACAGTTGTGTCTGTTGAAGAACTCAAGGCGAAAGTATTTCCGAATATTCGTCATTTTATAAACTATAAATGACTTTGCGAACGTGCGATTCCTGCACAAAAAATTATAGTGTAAACTACATCAACTTCAAGATTCAAGAAGAGTTACCTGGAAAAGTTGTATTGTTGAAAACAATAGATACCGTTGATGAAGAAAATGATCTTTGAAGTACTTATTCTTTTTCAGTTCGTTCCATCATGTACAGTCCAAAGACAGTTTGACATTTTTCCTTTTTATCTTTTATTGCTCTAATGATGAATGGAACCAAGCGGATTTATAACGGAATTCTGATGAGTTTATTATATAAATTTAGTGTATATTTCTAGATTGGGTTTTCATTAGATTCATTTGTATAACATAAGGACTGCTTTCTTTTATTACGTTTTTTATACAACATGTTTAATTTTGAAAATGATTTTTCTAAACAAACATTCTTAAAATCCCGGACAACGCCGGATACTTCAACTAGTATGAAATAATCCATTTTCAGCGACACGTGGCGTTCTTGCCAACGGAAGATAGAATACTCAAGTCTCGCTCTGTTTTTAATATTCAGTTTCCTTCATCATGTTTCTCAATTTCATTTTGTTTCATTTGTGAATAAATCCTTTTTGTTTCAATTTTGATTGGCATCATCCATTTATTTAAAATGTTTATGATTGTTAATATATTAAGATTTCGTCGTACGTTACATTTCCCAATATGTTTCCCATATATATTTTTAATTATTATTAATTTAATTAGTATTTATTAATATTTACATATATTTTATGCTAATATAAAAATTAATGTATTATATTATTATGTTCCATCTTCAAATTGGAGACAATATATCTTCTTATACAAACTTGTCCGATATGTTTTCATTTCAAAAGTATTATTTGATTGTTGCACATGCGATTTAATTTTAATTATATAAGGATAATCGTATCTTTTTTATGAGTTTCTTGTTAGTAACAATATGTTTCATCAAATTTGTCTACTAGAAGGGTGGGAAAATTAATTTCTTCGAATGAAAAGAGTAATGTAAATGTTCATCTTCTTCGGAACTTCGTCAACTTATTAATTACATGGGTGAATACACATATCTCCTTCTATAGAAAATTTTATTTTTTACGTATCAATTAGTGCATTTTAAACTTTGCAATCGGTTTGGAAATGGAAAAATAGCTAAACTTGTCTTTTATAAATCATTTAATACTACTAACAAAGTAAAGTAAAAAAAAATGCATCGCGACTTTTTTCATTAAAACTAATAATCTTTGTGATTACCTACTCTGCTTTATTTTTCCAAATGTATATTTCTGTGTAATACTACCCCCCCCCCCATCAGCCCCGCCCCTGTTTTTCAACATTAGGAAAACTTCACAATTATAACTGAAACTGAAATTATCCATTTAAAAATATTTTTGTTTCGTAGAACTAATAATGCTTTAGCAACACGATAAAGTCAAGTAATTCATCCTAACTTTTATTACAGTCAACAGATACGTTAAATGAATTTCAAAACAAGTTTCTTAATGGTACTTTAAAGATTTAAAAATAGTTAAAATATGTTTTTTATAATTTTTCTCCCTATTCCTAAAAATATGAAATCTTTGTTAACAATCTGATCGTGTAAAAAGTGCCATGACTTACTCTGTGTTCAATTGACCTCCATCCGCTGATCTTTTCCCCATATTGGTTTAATATGTATTTAATATTTTTTAATTATTTTAAATTTATTAAGTCTTGTGCAAATTAGCAAAAGTCCATCGTTTAATGGTTTAAATATCTATTACCTGCGGTATTTACATATAAAATTTTAATATTTATTTAACATTTAATTAATTATTTTAAATTTATTAAGTTTTGTGTAAATTAGCAATAGTACATCTTTTAATGGAGTTCTATTCCCTAGGGTATATTCTGTTGTGTTGTCTACATGGCAGAACAGATGCTTTTACGAATAAACTTAGATGAGTGAAATGTGTCCGCAGGTTGCCGGTACCGGTAGCTGAATATGTATAGCGTTGGCTATTTAAGTAAAAGGTCTTGGGTTCGACTCCTGGCATGAGAATTTTTTCACTCAGTCGGAAAAATTCAGTTCGTATGTTATCTTTACCAATCAGAGCGAATGAGTTAAAAATAATAAAGTGTTGCAAAAGTTAGTTATACTTTTGTTCATTTAAAAATTATGAATATTTAATAAATGACGTTGTAAAGAACTGCTATAATCTTCCAGTTTTTTAATTAAAGTCACTTATATACGGTTGTATTTGTTTTATCAATTATATAATTTACTAAGAGTTATATGCATTAATTGATTGTTACGTATATTTACTTTATAGATGCGTTGATCCCGAAGACAAAAGTATTGCATTGGGAGCAGCATCTGGAATATTTTCATTACTAGGTAATAACTTTTAATGAAATTTCTCCAGCACTTTTAATAATGAGATGAATAAGAATAGAAAGAATGTAAACAATATTTTACTGCCAACATTGTTTCCATATTAATGTTTTTAATGTTTCAAAATATTTTATACACACTTGTGTCTAACTCACCTTAGTTTATGTTTCTATAGATGGAATTTTATACTGATTTTTCACTCGCTTCCTCATGTAATAGATTTCTGAAATAATGTACAATTATGTGTTATCGAGGACAATACAATATTTTGATGTTTCTAGAACATATTTCGTAATTAGTGATTAATGTTAATGTATGCAAAATGCATTTATTGAAAATAAATAAACTCAATTTGATACATTAAAAAAAAGAGAGAAAGAAATTGTGGTTTTAATATGATCACCTGTGTTTCTTAAGTTTTCGAAATTACGATTTCTTTTGAAACTTAAAAAAGTTTGAAAGATTACCAGAACTATGATTGCATGTTGAAAGAAATCTAAAGAAAGGAGAAGAGAAGGGGAGGAAGACTTAAACCCAGAAGGAGGAGAATTTTTGTTGAAATGAAATGACAATTTAAACATACAAAAATTAAACAATAACAACATCAAAAACAAAACTTCGTAAAAAAACTAAAGCAAAACAAACATCAAAAACTATTTCCAAAAACTAAACTAAACTAATTAAACAACATGAAAAAAAAATTAAATAATTCAAATTATTTACAGTTTTTTGCGTCAAGTATATATTTTGATTATTATATATATTTTTTTATTGACAATAAACAATTACCTATTTTTGGTGTACATTTGAACAAATTATATATGGTTCAAATAACAACAACCACAATTAACTAAGTAGTATGTTGTGGCCGTCACAATAAACTACCCTTCTGTTGAATGAACAAAGCCAGAATTTAATCAGCATAATTTTTCATAATAAGCGTCGTACTTATAAGGTTTGGTGGAATTACATTATAATAGATACTGAGATATAACTATCACGAAAAATGTCAAAAACTCAGAACAGCATTAGGCTACAGCACCAAAATATAATCAGCGTCAATTTATGACGCGGTCATAATATACACACGGTTATATGTAACACGGTTATATGCAGTATGATGTAATTTCGCGTATTATGTCTTAAGATATAGTCAAGGGAATAGTAACTTTTCCAAGGGAATAGTAAAACACACAGCATAGTAGTACCACGTCTGTCGGATGATATACGCCAAAACGTAATCAGCATTAATTTATGTTTTCCAAGGGGATATCTTCTTTAGGTATTCACGGGTTTCACTATCCCGGATTCCCGAGCGAACTTTCTCTTTTCTCTATTTCTTCTCCTCTTTTAAATTCTTTCTTTATTTTTCTCTGGCCTGTTCTTTTCTTTTTGTTTCATTCTCATTGCGTTTTTCTCTTTGGAGTTGAGGGCAATTCTCCAGAAGCCGATATCAATCTTTCTATATCACCTTATGGAGTAATTGTAAACCACCCACGGGTTTGCCGTGCATGGCGACCCATGTCCCTGTAAAAGGGGATCCTGGTAGATAACCCATTAACGGCCAAATTATTTTCTTCGTTAAAATTTAAATTTTAGATTTCCCACCACTTTTAAATGAAGGGTATTTTTTATATTATTTTATTAAGGGATATGTCTCGTGAAAGAAAGTATATATTTATCTTCATATTTACTGGTATGAAAGACGCTTTCTTGCCACTAAGTCTAGTGATCTAAAAATATGCCACTGGGCGTTAATGGGTTAAGAGAAACCAACACGCTTCTTTGGGTATACGAGAGATGCATATTGGTCTCGTACGCAACAATCGCCTTATCAGCTGACTTGTCACTGGCTAGAGATCAAGTGACCGGTCACTTGACAGCCATCTCATTAAAGCTGGAAGCTGACATTAAAGTGTCTTGTGCTCGTATGGGACCTAGTTAGCACTAAGACTCTTAGCTCTAGTTAGCACTGGTATGCAAATGTGCATCCCTTGTTGAGCTCGGTAGTGGTGGTATGACCGGGGTCTGAATTGGTTTCTTTCTTTACTATGGATAGAAGTACTTCACTTTTTTCCATTTCTCTCCCATGTAGAGAGCAAAAAATTGTACAGAACAATTCTTTCACACCTTTCTTTATGATAAACGCACTGATAGCCTTTCTAATAGTTATTTCAAGAGATCTTCATTTTTTTTATGTCACAAGCATGTCAGTCTGTTTTTGGAGCTGTTCATTTACGTAACAAAATCTGAAGTCTGGGGATCGGCTGGTGAAAGTTTCTTCAGCCAACTAGTTAAAATTTCTTTCAAATTACCCAACAATATTTTTTTTTCTTTCTGTTTAGTTATATATAACTCTGAATAAAAGCTGCAATATAATATCGAATGTGAATTTTTATTCTTTATAAATGATAAACTCTTACAAAATTTTTTTTTAAAATGTCATATGTCATCCCTTATTCCCTTATTAGTAAATTTACAAGTTCTCGCTACGAAGCACATCATTCATTCTAACTTTCAATAACTCTACTTTATCTACTAACATTAAAGTATCATACATCAATTGTTTCGTCAGGCCTTATATTCTTAACTCTCTCCGTTGTTTTAAGTGCCGGGGATACGGCTATAATAAAGCCCCTCATCGTGGATCTGTTACCTGAGCGCGCTGTGCAGAAGTCGGCCGCAAAAATAAAAATTGTGAAAGGCTGAACGTTGTGCGAACTGTAAATGTGATCACTCTGCATTTTCAAAATCTTGCCCTTGTTCGGTATTTGAAAAACACATCCAAACCAGAAAAATTACGCAACATATTTTTTAATCCGAAGCCTTAAATCATATTGAATCCATAACCCTATCAGTTGGGGTTTCATAGGTTAATTTGCTTAAACAACCTTCAAAATCTGTACGGCACAAAAGAAACGAAACTCCATCTTTTTCGTCAACTGATACATCTGCCACATTATCATCTAATATTGTTAAGAGAAAATGCTACGATGTACACTTTTATTTCAGGCAATTAAGTATATCCAAACTGACATTCTTGCCTACCTAATCACAGCCCATCACAACGGAATATTTTGATTCTTCATAACATATACATTGTAGAATACCATCATCATCATTAGAGTCTGTCAAAATAGATCCATTCAAATACCATCCAAAACACTCTAAAGTTCCGTCTGCAAATACATTGAAAAAACTTGACGTTTCTCCAATACAGGAAGAAAAAAAAGTGATGTGCACAGAAAGAGGAAATAATAACTTCATATCAAATCTCTTTACAGTGCAAAACTGTAAAGAAATAAAAACCAGAAATCACGTCCTGGGCTTTCATTTGCTAAGGTTAAGGATTCTAAACAGCTGTTCTGCTATGCGGAAGAAGCTATGGAATCAAACTGTTACAGTTATGAATGTGATGCAAATGTGGAAAATATTGTTTTTGAGGAATTTGTGCCTGCGTGATTTTAAATTGGTTACTTTTATTAATTTGATTTAAATTATACCTGTTTATCTACATATAATTTGGATTTTTTTAAACTGTGTTTTTACACCATTCATAATTTTTTAACAGTTTGTACAGATTTTATCCATGACAGTTTTTTTTTTTAAATAAGAATGAATTTACTAAACGATTTTAATTACATGTATCACCATATTATATTTCTCATCAAGCTTTGTTTTATTATTTTCAATTGTACTTATTTTTATGACAAGGTATACATATTTCATTTAACTATTATTTTGACGCATCATATCCTTAAAGGGACCTTGTGCCACTAAACTCTATACGACAAATCAACTTGTGATAAGTTTCATTATGAATTGAATAGTGTATTTGTCTATGTAATTTTTTGCATAAAAATTTAAATTAAAAAATGTAAACAATAAAACATTAAATGTCGTGGATAAGCCTGCTTCTTTTGACATTAAAATCAAACCTTGGTTAAATTTTGTTCAGCGCCAGTTTCATGCCGATTTCTGTGCGGCTAAGAAGAGAACGCTGCTCGTTTTTATGCTAACTATAATTGGAAGTCTCATTTCGGATAAATATGTGGTTGCAAATGGTAAGATAGTTACCATTGCTATATAAGAAAGTAGTCAATATTCTGTTTTCATATTGAGCAAACAGAATTTGAAATATTTATCAAATTCTTTACATTTCGCATCATTGCTAATATCTGAAAGTTGGGTAGTTAATATTTAATGGAAAATGTATGATTTTTAAATCAGACAAATAATATTATTAAATTGTTTATCCAAATATGACAAAATATAAATATCATTTTCTCAATTAAAATTGAGATGCATACACTCCTTGGAATTTCCAAGGAGAACTACTACTATTCAAGGTGAACTACCACCACTATTTCAGATTAGAAATTTTCTTTATATTGATATTGAAGAATGTGTAATCACCTTATTTAATCGTAGAATTTGCAGTAGTTCTATTCGATTAAATAAGGCGAAAAATTCTATTACAAAATTGCGGTAAACTCTACGCACCGTGACAATTAAAATATTATCAAATTATTTTCCATGATAAAATCATATGTGCTTGAAAATGTTTCGAATATGCCAATTTTCCCAAGTAACTGCTATAAATTTATTTTTTAGAAATGAGTGAAATTCGTCACATATATTTGATTGTTTTGTGTTCTCACGTTTCAGATATATATTCAGTTTAATAAGTTATTCGATTATGTCTGAAAAATAATGCAGTTTGGAAACCCAAAGTCACTGTGAAGGAAATTAGTAAAATCAGATTTTCTTTCTAATAAAAATATCATTACTTCATCTAACAAATCTATTAACCGTTTCAAAGTTCGTTTTTTCGACAGCCTCATCATTTCTGTATGTAGTAAAAGTTGATGGTAATTTAACCCCATGAATTTGCCTTGAATAAATTTGCAAACAAACGACGTTAAGTGCTTGGAATTTTATTAAATTGATAGGATATTTATGGTATCTCGTAAAACTACACTGAAATTGGCAGATTTTTTTATCTATTAATTCCTATCGATGTGTGAGACAAAGGATAAATATGGTATGTTCATACATAATACATTTGACTTTTACAAGAAACCTGACGTACGCCAGTCTCACGTCGCTGCAGATCTATCAGAACAGACTGGATCTAACAGACAGCTAATATTATACTAATCTTATTCTTCGAAAATAAAATAATTACCTGTATAAAATATCTGCCTGACGTGCGAATATTAATTGGCCGTCAAAACAATCCTCATGCGTGTGAAAGGCCTGCGCCTTAGTTGCTACTAACATAGATCAGCAGTTTACTCAAATTTGTAATATTTGTTGAATTGGTCTATTTTTGTTAAAAATTTTATACTTAATCCTCTGAATAGATTGCTAAAACTGGTAATTTGTTATTTCTGAAAGCATTTTACTAATTGTATTATTTAATAAATGGCTCACTTGCCAAGTGACTATACGTCAAATAGTCACTTATCAAGTTCACTTGTCATCAGCTTGTTTTGTATTTTTAATGGTATGCTCCGTATATGGACGGTACTCTTTCAGGCTGTATTAGTTAATAAAAATATATTTGTACTTTATTACATATGAATATATAATATTGATAACGCTCCTAAATATTTATATGCATAATATACTGATTGTACAAATACAAATACTGTGTATAGTTTAAAGAAATAATATAACATACAAAATGCAAAACTAACATTAGCAAAATAACTTGGAGTGACAGAAATCTGAAAGACGCGAATCCACATCAGCAGTCGTGATAAAAGGGTAACTTTCTGATATGTTAGATGTCGAATAGATTCTTCGAGTACCAACTAAAACATCTTCTCATACCCTGAAAAGATTCTCATACTGAACTTAGAGAAGCACCGCTTTATTTTATTATTAGAGATTTATCAGCCACAAACTATTTCATTTGATTGAAACATAAAATTGATTTATCCATATTCAAAATGAATTTCTTTTATTTTTCAGCATTTATTCCTTATCCATTGATCTATGGCGCCCTAACTGATGCAAGTTGCTTAGTATGGGAAGAAAGCTGTGGCAAAACTGGTAATTGTTGGGTATATGATACAGACAAATTCCGTTATTTACTGCATGGTGTGTCCGCTGCTTTTGTAACCGTGGGTTGCGCTACAGATGTATTAGTCTGGGTTTTCAGCCCCAGGCTACGAAACTTGTATGACGACGATGATGATGTTGATAAAGAAAAGACAGCTGAAGATATTGCGGATGCTGAATTTATCAACAATGGAGGAGCACTGGGCGTTATTAAAACAGGAATTGTCAATGGTAGTATGACTTCATTAAATGAAAAGCCAACTTCATGAGATTAGGAGAATTTAAAAAACTGTTTAGATTCATATTTAAACAGTAAATTCCAAATGAGCAGACAAATTTATATATATGTTATACCTCAGAGTGAAGTTCACATGGATATTGTGATTTCAGATGGCTGTAGAACAACAATAAAATTACAAGCATTTGTTGAGATGAATTGGAAATATGCCCTAACGTCATTGCAGAAAACATGTCAGCCGTATTCTTGTTGTATTTATTTCTGGAACTCAAAATCTTTAAAAAACGAAACGGTTTATATTTTTTTACATTATATACTCATTAAAATAAATGTATTTCTGTCATTCCATACAGACTTCAAAAGACAATATGGCAACAATGAAAATTTTGAAAATTTTTCTTTGAACGTTAAAAATGATTTTCTTTTTTCATTGGCTCACTTCCATTATTTTTCATTTCAATTAGCGATATGGCGTCAATGAAAAATTTTTAAATCCTTCACTTTTGTTTTAAATTGTTCTTCTTTTTCAATTTTTTTAATAAAGGCATTTAGATCTTTTTCAACTTTTGTAATTATGTCAAAGAGTGTCTACAATAAAGTCATACTTATTTAGAAATGTTTTATCTATAAATAAATGTCTATTAAAATGATAATTATCAACAGACACTGAAAAATATTTTCATTTAATTTAAAATTGACATTTTTTATGCATAGTTAATCAATTATATATACATGTATTAATTTGTATTTTGTACAAAAGAATGTATATTCATTTGTATTTTGTACAAAAGAATGTATATTCATTTGTATTTTGTACAAAAGAATGTATATTCATTTGTATTTTGTAAAAAAGAATGAATATTCATTTGTATTTTGTACAAAAGAATGCATATTCATTTGTATTTTGTACAAAAGAATGTATATTCATTTGTATTTTGTACAAAAGTTTGTATATTCATCTGTATTTAATATATTTTATTTAATTTGTTATTAAATAAAATTTTAAATATTCTCGGTAGGTCATTGAAAGCATTATCTGTTAATATGACATTGTTGCAGGATGAAATATGACATATAAATGATGCTTTAAGAATTAATAGTAATAATGAAATTACTTGTATTTATATTATAACGAGAATGTAATGTAAAAGAGATGGATACATAAGCATTAATTTTTGGTCCCATTCCCTGACAGAATAGAAATAAAAAATTCTTGTTTTGTTTTAAAGAAGTTTTGATTGTTATAATATAATTTAGGATTATACTACTGCTTCTAGGAAACATTTTTTATGAAGATTTCTTGTACATGTTATACAAGATCAGAAATATAGGTTTATCTAGCCAATTTTAATATATGCATTTCTACTTATTTATTTATTTCAATCATATCTATGACATTTTTCGATAAGAAGAGACCATAGCACCATCGTGCCCACCTCCTTGTCTAGTGGTTAGGGCACTGAATACTGGACAAGACGTTCGGGGTTCGAATTCCAATTATGGCATGGATGTTTGTTGTAGGTCGAATTCCACTTTAAACGGAGGTCTCGTTCTGGGCAAAAGATAACCGCAGCGCCCGTAATCAATGGACCAAAAAATAACACCATCGTACTTTTTACACGTGTTCAAATGCGACAAAGAAAGTAAAACACATGTAACAACTACGCTGGTGTTACGGTTGGTTGATTGATTACATGTGCCACGGTCGCATAGGCACTTCATATGGAAAAAATATGGATTGATACAATTAAAATCCATCAAAATTTGTTACATAAACCTATGTTTCTGATCTTGTTTAATATATTTAATCAATCTGGAAACAATAATCAATCAGAGGGGTAGTAAATATAATCCTAAATTATATTCACACTTATTTTTTATTTAATTAAAAAAAAATACCATAGAGGTATTTTAGTGTCTTAAATGTCAGAAAAATATTATTTTTTTCTCTATAATAAATTGTAGTTACAAACATGTTTTACTCATTTTCTTAATTCATACAAAAGTTTATAAAACTTTTACGATTCTGACAATGCTGCACACCTTTATAATTCATAAAAATATTTTTAAACTAAAACAAACCCCGTAAAATCACAGCTTCATTTTTTTTGCGAAATTATAGACAACTTATCATTGATGCAGTTACTCTAAAAATGGTCAGAGAAAATCTTACGCTGCAATGTGATTATGTGCTTTGTGGCCATTCTTTTGTACTAGGAAGTGAAATAGAAACAAATATAACAAAAGCGCGAGTACGAAAAAACAAAGCTCCATGTGATATCTGAGCTAAACATTAATATGTAGCTGATCATTTACACCCAGCATTGAAGGGTTGAAATAATCAAAATAACTATCTTAGAAAATACTGCTGCGACCTTATCGGAGTGGGGGCAAAAATCAATGCTTATTTACCTATCTTCTTTTTGGAATATAGAATATTTTTGAATGATATTTTGATTAATATCAATTAGTATGTAATAATCTTAATTGCAATATATATTATTTTATAAATTTAGAATTAAATACTCTTTTATTTTTTCATTAAATGACATCATATCTCATCATTTGTTACGTGTTGTTATTTGAAACGTATTTTCTTGTATTGAATAATTGAATTACACTTTTAAATACTTAATTCAGAACTTTCAAAAGTTGTTAGAATGCATTTATTTATTTTATTTTTCATGAAGTTTCATGAAATATTTCACATTAATTTATCAAATAATTTGATGTTAAATATTAGTTTTATTTTCATTTTTTACAAATATATTACTTTGAATATTATTTTGAATTAAATTTGTTTTTCATATGCAAGATAAATAAAAGCAACTTTTCATTATTTCCACGTGCATCGCATTTCTATACACGTATGCATTTAAAAAATATACATTATAATGTTTAATATTGTTTAGAGTAAACTTGATGTCTTTGTTTGATAATGATTTTAATTTTCTGAAACTGATTTGTTAATTTTTGAAAGATTTATGAATTGTAAAATTTTATTATATAAAACTGAATAAAGTACTTTTGTGATCGAAGCACAAATATTGTTATAATGTATAAATGAGATATATATTAAAAATTATTTACAATAAACATATGTAATTATCATTTTACATCATTCTCTCAAATCTTGATTTAAAAAAAACATAATTCAATATTTTTTTCATTTTTAATGTGATATAGTAAAAAGATTTCAATAGAATAAATTGAATTAACATGGCATTACAATACATGGTGTTAAAAAAAGGTTGAAACGCGCTATGATTTTTTACCTGTTGGATATATATGTAGGGAAATGTAAATTGAAAAAGTGTTTAAAATAAGGTAGGAAATAAGATTATGTTAATTAAAAAATCCTTCCATTAATTAAAAATTTTTTATATGATCCCCTAGATAAAATTGGTCAATTAAATATATATTTTTTCTTTTTCTGCAAGAGTATCATCAGAAAAATCTGCATATTTGTAACTTTAAAACTTAATCTTTTATGAAATGTTTAATTAAGAGTAACCAATTGATTTTCAATTGACCTTCCATTAATTAAAAAAAATTACACGATCTTCTATACAAAATTGGTCAATTAAATATACTTTTCCTTTTCTAAAAGAATATCATCACAAAAAAATTAAATATCTGTATCAAAATGTAATGAGTTATGTTTAATTAAAAATTGACCATTCTGAATGACACCACATATGAAATTAGAAATATAAACCTTAAAGTTAGGAAAAGAAAAAGGAAACACTGATGATAATACATTATGCATTAAAACTTAAGGTTTTATGAAATGTTTAATTAAAATTTACCAATTAATTTTAAATTGACCTTCCATTACTTAAAAAAAATTAAATGATCTTCTAGACAAAATCGGTCATTTAAATATATTTTTCTTTTTCTAAAAGAATATCATCACAGAAAACTGAATATCTGTATCTTGAAAATTTAATGAGTTATGTTTATTTAAAAATTGACCATTCTGAATGACACCACATATGAAATTAGAAATATAAACCCTAAAGATAGGAAAAGAAAAAGGAATCACTCACGATAATACATTATGCATTAAAATTTGATGTTTTATGAAATGTTTAATTAAAATTGACCAATTAATTTTAAATTGACTTTCCATCAATTAAAAAAAAATTACATGATCTTCTAGATAAAATTGGTCAATTAAATATATTTTTCCTTTTCTAAAAGAATATCATCACAAAAAAATTGAATATCTGTATCAAAATTTAATGAGTTATGTTTAATTAAAAATTGACCATTCTGAATGACACCACATATGAAATTAAAAATATAAACCCTAAAGATAGGAAAAGAAAAAGGAAACACTGACGATAATACATTATGAATTAAAACATAATGTTTAATAAAATGTTTAGTTAAAATTGACCTTCCATTAATTAAAAAAAATTACATGATCTTCTAGACAAAATTGGTCAGTTAAATATTTCTTTCTTTTTCTAAAACAATATCATCACAAAAAAATTAATATCTGTATTTTAAAATTTAATGAGTTATATTTAATTAAAAATTGACCATGGTAAAGCAAGTGCGGGTCGGAGAAACCTGACTTAAGGCCCAGGACCTGGCTCTCTTTTGGGTGTTCAGCTCCGTAGCTGTTGGGGGACTTCGGCCCGTCCCCAAGTGTTTTGCGGTGGTCTCCTAATGAGATCCACCGCGTATCGCAGCGACGTATGTCGTCCGCACATGGGTTTAATCGGAGTGGCGCGCAGGTGGCGGTGCTCCGACTGGCTGAAACGCATACGGAGAGACAATTCCGGTCGTGCGCGTTATAAGTCCCTCAGAACTTGGGTTCGGTGGTTGAGATGCTGACGGGCGCCCCTCATGGCCCCTGGTGGCGCAGCTCAGTTTGTATACC
The DNA here is from genome assembly GCA_963931845.1 of Maratus michaelseni. Classification (NCBI taxonomy): domain Eukaryota; kingdom Metazoa; phylum Arthropoda; class Arachnida; order Araneae; family Salticidae; genus Maratus; species Maratus michaelseni. The sequence goes on from OZ007593.1 coordinate 270,232,655, forward strand.
TAATTGACCATACCCTTAATTTAAAAATTGACCATACCCTTAAAAGATATAGATGCTTACAAAAATCTTAGTGGTGAAAAACTCTAAAATGTTTACAGTAGCATTTTTGGATGAGCCCTGTTATAAACTAAAAATTAAATTAAAAAAATAATAATAATAAAAAAATAAGAATGTGCTATGTGATTTGTTTTTTTAAATTACGTTTTTAGGATTTTGAATTACATTTATCGCTACATGATCTCTGCCTCTGTAATGCTCTTAATTTGTAATGCTTATTGTAATATAGTATTTGCGAGGTAATTTTTTTTCCACACTTGTTAATGCATTTCTTATCATGAATTCGTGAATAATTCCGATATTTATTAATGAAACAGCTTTATAAACGGTGCAGAAAGTGGTATTACTAAGATTTTATTCGCTATCATAATTTAGTTAACCAATAATAAAAAAAAAAAATCACGTATGCATTTTTTTGTGAACAGAGTCGTATAAAAATTTTACAAGTGTAGTTTTTTGGAAATTAACAGGAAGACAATTTCATTAATATAATCTCATTTCTTATCGAATTTTGTACACTTTCTCAATTTACATAGCCTACTTATCTCCAACAAGTGAAAACATAAATCGAGTTTCAATCTTTTTGGCACATCTTATCTTAACTTAAACTATACTGATAATCTGATATTTTAAACCACATTAAATATTAAAATACTTCAAATTCCTTTAATAAAATACAAATTAAAAAATATAAACCATTTAGCAAGCAAATGGTTTTATTAAACTTTTTTCAGTTAACACATAAGAGTATGCCTTCTCTCTTACTCTTTAAATGTTTTTAATGGACAATTTTCTGTTTTCCAGTTATTGTACCTTCTCTAGTTTATCTACCAAAATTGAACAGTACCAACTCTAATGATTCTTGTGCATTTAGAGCCATTTGAATATGTTTTCAGGCCCCTCCTTTAAACAATTTTTTCGGGGTCTCCCCTTTCGGGTTTTGGAGAAATATTTACCGTAATTTCCGGCGTATAATCCGCAGCTCAAAGAGTCGTTTTTCGACCCAGAAATATTATTTTATAAAATGTAACTTAAAAGATCGCTGTAAATATTTAACTACAATTATTGAATAAAATTTCTGGGTCGAAAAACGACTCTTTGAGCTGCGGATTATACGCCGGAAATTACGGAATATTGTAGTTTGCAAATAGCGCTTCCTTCTATAACAATGTAATTACCAAAATATAATTCATTTACTTAGCATTATCTATATAACAAAAGCGCAAAGCCTTTTACTGTCATCAACAATTCCGGGATGCCCGCTTCACTTTTTCATATGCCAGGCGTTTTTACTTCTTTGTACCATTGTTGAGTCCATTGTGATTGTTAATTTTGTATTGTTGCACCATCAATATTTTTACATCAACAAATATTATTACATCATCATTATAAACAATGTTAACACTTCTGAAAATTTTCTAAACACAAAAGATTCATTCATCGTGAACGTTTAAAATATTAACCCATGGAGGTAATTGTTCACAATGTAGCCTGGTGTGAAAAAGAAATGCGAATGAAATCGCCGGCATTTAGAGAGTAATTCAAACGAAATCACTTGCATTTATCTTTTTTCTGTGGGCCTCGGAAACGACCGTCTAGACGGGCGAAGCCCGGCTAGTTAAAACTATAATAATGTTCCTAAACTAAGCATAAACAGTTTCGGCTTGAGGCATATTTCATTTGTGGATCATAAGTGTGTCAATACAGTAGAAAATTAAATGCTAAGTCATATATAGGCTAGCCTTGTACAATAGTTTAGAGTGTAAAACGGATACTATATAAATAAATCGAATTAAAAACAAGATTTGCACAGAAATTATGTAAATTTTGAAAAAAAAATAAAAATAAAAGAGAAATTTTATATTTGATTATATTGAAAAGTATTTGGGGGTGGGGGATATTTTTTTACATGTTATACTATTGGAAGTTTCAGCAACTAAAATTCTCAAGAGTGCGAAAACTTAGAAGAATGATTTTGAAAAGAAGAGAACTTAATGTATGAGATCTTCAATCAAGCAGTAAAATTATTACACATATAAAAAAGTTACATTTTTTATACAAGAAATAAAGTGATCAATTTACGTGTTCATTTATTGACAACACACGGCATATCGAAAAAATATATATATATCCACCTTTGTTTAGAGACATTAGAGAGAAAAAACTAAATAAAAAAAAATAATGATCATGCTCTATCTCCATCCCTTTTTAAAAATCTGACGAAGATATTTAATAAAAAAGTTAAATTGGAATAAAACATAGAGCAAAATGTTATTAAAGAACACTTATTAAAAAAAATTATTTTAAAAATTAACAAACTAAGGTTTAGTAGCTCTAATGTTTTATGTATAAGTTTTATTTAATACATTTAAATTTTATTTTATTTAAAATTTTAACATTGTTTAACGCGATAATATACACATGATTCATTTTTAAAACATGCTATACTTTGATACTTTGAACATTAAGATACTTCCATAACATAAACCTAAGAAGAAAATAAGGATTGGCCATTACAATATACTTTTTATACTTTTATAAAATGACACTTTAAAACAAAGAAATAATCCTGTTATTATGTTTATGACTGAATGTTGCGGAGAAAATATTACCAGTTGATGATTATTGATTAACGTATGGGGTGTCACTTTACCATTTCGTAGGCCTTAACAATTGAGACCGCAATGAATTGGGTCAAGATGGAAGAGTATAGCAGAAAACCCAACGTCATCGAACGTCATCACAATTTATATGAAATTCGAAAGACTAGAATACTAAATAGACAGTCTGCCTAAGCGCAATTTGCAGATCCCGATTAACGCAGGGGAAATATCCACAAGTAATTTATAATAGCATATTTTGCCTTATTTTAGACAAAAAATTATTTTGCCCAACATGTCAACAAAGCAAGAAACAGGTTTGAAGTTCACAATTTGTCTCCTAAGTCGCCCGTCGTGTTGCTTGTCGCCTTTGTGTTTGTTGACACTTTAAAACAATTCTGACACTCAAAATAATTCCGTTACATTATGGTCTATGGAGAAAAATCGTTTGCAATGCATTTTAATGACGTTGGAATGTAATGTTATGAATTTTGTATATATCTGTAAATATTCCATTTGTTTAAATTTCTTTTATTTTATTATTGTGAAAATTGCAGTATTATTAATGTATTTCCTATTGAGTATCATGTAACTCAATGCTAAAGGCCTCAGGTGGTTTGCGAGGAAAACAACCTTACAGCATCGGTTTTTATAATGAGTTCTAATGGAAAATCGCCAAGGAATGGGTTTATCGCCAAGTTGGCGATGGTTTTGGCGACTTATTTTTGTCGCCAAATTTGGCGATATATCGCCAAATGTCGCCAAGTTGGCGACGGATTTGGCGACTTTTTGTGCAACCCCCCTTATACCTTTACATTGGGATCCTTTCTCGTTTGGGGTACTCTATCGAGAGTTAAAGCACTTTCTGGTAGCATCTGAAGGCTCTGGAAAATTCTACAGTTATCCTTAAAGCCTATATAAGGGACCTCCACCAGTTCAGTTCAGTTAGTTGTCTGTCAACTGCGATTGAATTCATACGAGAGGCTTTGCATTGAGAACTGTGTTTCTCGGATCGATTTTGTCGTTGATACGTCGTATTGAACGCATTGTTTCTGTGTGAAATTTTGCTGTGCTTTTATTGGATTTGAAGATTACTGAATATCTTGTAATTTTCAGAAGATATTTGTGATCGTATTGCACTGTTTATAGTGAATAAAGCCTTTTGATTGTTCTTATATATTGGCATCAGTCCTTTCGAACCCCGAGCTCACAACATTTGGTGTCAGAAGTGGGATTGAATGCCGATTACCAGAGCAATGGAGGCGCAACTGACTAAATTATTGGAGAAATTAGGAGAGATGGATGAGAAAATGACTGCGAATCAGGCTGAAATGAAGAAGGAAATGTCAGCGATGGATGAGAAAATGACTGCTAACCAGGCTAAAATGAAGGAAATGTCGGAAGAAATGAAGAAGGAAATGTCAGCGATAGATTAGAAAATGACCGCAAACCAGGCTGAAATGAAGGAGATGTCGGAAGAAATGAAGAAGGATATGTCAACCAACCTTGGTGAGTTGAAAGAATTAATAGATAATAAAATAACATCTTTAAATGAAAGAATTGACAGCGTGGAAAACAAATTTGAAGGAAGATTTCAAGAAATAGAAGAAAATGTTCAAATGACAGCCAAAACAGTAGAAGAAGTTCAAAAGATCTCCAAAACCGTAGAAGAAAGGATAGAGAGTGTAGAAAAGGAGTTGGAAAATGTGAAGAAACAAAAGATAACTGCCGAAAACTATCTCGAAGATGTGAAGTATCAAGCTATGCTTCCTCGGGCCTCTATTAAACTCTCGACCTATGACGGAAAATCCTCATGGCCAGTTTTTAAGACACAATTTGGGATCGTAGCGGACGCCAATGGATGGGATTCCCAGACAAAGGCTTGCCAGTTAGCTGCTTCTCTACGAGCTGATGCTGCCGACGTCCTACAGACATTGCCTGCAAATGAACCACTGGATTTTGAAACGCTCGTCAGTGTCTTAGAATTGCGCTTTGGCGAGAAATGCATGAAGGAATATAGCAGACTCAAGCTCAAATCTCGACAGCAGAAATCCACTGAATCCCTGCAAGAGCTTGCTACGGATGTCGAGAGACTTTCCCATCTTGCTTATCCTGACTGCCCGACTGAAATTAGAGAAAGCTTAGCTCTGCAGCATTTTATTGATGGTGTGCGTGACAATGAGATCCAGAAACAACTCCGGATTGCAGATCTCAGTGACTTAAAAGGGCCTTTAGTTTATGCCCTGAAATTCGAGGCAGCCCAGCAAGCTACAATGAAAGATCGACACTTTGTGCGAGTAGCCAACATGCCTGAGACGTCGGATAGAGTTGTGGAGCATTTACAGCAGCAGGTGAAGGACATGATGAGGCAGATGAACTCCTTGATGGACAACAAAACTGGCAGAAAGATCAAGTGCTGGAAATGCGGTGGAGAAGGCCATATTCAAAGAAACTGCCTAAAACGACCCAGCACAGAAGGTAATAGCTCCCCACAAACGGCGGAGCAGGAAAACTAATTAATGGCCATCTCGCGGGGCGGAGGTTGCCAGATTTTGAGAAGCCCCATTATCAAGTGTGTCAAATTTCTGCAAGAAGTTGCGGCGAGAACGGAGTTTTTATAGTCGGGCGTGTGAATGATTTGCCCTGTAATATGATCATCGATACAGGAGCCAATGTGACCATCGTTCGGAAAGATCTAGCTTTGCGGCTAAAAGAAAAACTCCTCTGGACTCCGCCCCGTGTTATCCTTCAAACCGTGACCGGGGATACGATCGACATACATGGAAGAATGAAACTGAAAATAAAGTTTGGGAACGCCGCTTACCATCATACAGTCTATGTGGCCGATATTTCAGACCCTTTCATACTCGGACTGGACTTTTTAAAAGAGCATGGATTTACACTGGATTTTAAGAAGAATGAGTTACGCTCTGCTCAAGAAGATGTCACTATTTTCAAACTTGGGAATGAGTCCGGGTCTATTCAACGGATCACAGCCAAGGCAGATGTTATCATCCCTCCTCGGACCGAAATGATGATACCTGGATTAACTGAGAACGAAAGTAGTTTTCAATGTGGCTTGGTTGGATATCCTGAGAAGAGCCCAAAAGGAGTGCTAATAGCATCAACGTTGGTAGATCTGTCGAGAGATGTGATACCCGTGAGGATGGCGAATGTAAGTGAAAAGTCTAGAATTATCCAGAAGGGTGAAGTGCTTGCTACCTGTGCTCCAGTCACCTGTGTTTGCAAAGACCCGAGCTTGACGTTGTCGGAGCCGCCTACAAGTTTAACACCTGAAATTGGGCGAAATGAGAATTTACCTCCTTATTAGAGACATGCCGCAGAAAGACTGTTCCAGGAATTTACGGATGTGTTTTCACAAAACGAGAATGATACAGGTCGCACTTCTCTGACACGTCATAGAATTGATACTGCCGACCATCCACCGATTAAACAGCATCCAAGACGCTTGCCGTTTGCAAAACAAGAAGAGGTTTCTAAGCTCTTACGAGAGATGCAGGATAGTGACATCATCGAACCGTCATCAAGTCCGTGGGCCTCTCCCATCGTGTTGGTCCGAAAGAAAGATGGCTCCACAAGATTTTGTGTGGATTATCGTAAACTTAACGATATAACGAAGAAGGACAGCTATCCTCTACCAAGAATAGACGACACGCGAGATACTCTTTCAGGGCATAAATGGTTTTCCACACTGGATTTGAAGAGTGGATATTGGCAAGTAGAGATCCATCCTGATGACAAAGAGAAGACCGCATTTACTACTGGACAAGGACTTTGGCAATTCAAAGTTATGCCGTTCGGGCTCTGCAATGCTCCAGCAACTTTCGAGCGCCTCATGGAGACAGTGTTAAAAGGCCTGACTTTTGAAGCTTGTCTCATCTACCTAGATGACGTCATCATTGGTGGCCGCACGTTTGAAGAACATCTAGGAAATATTCGAAAAGTGTTAACGAAGCTAACAGCGGCAAACTTAAAGCTGAACCCTTTGAAATGCAAGTTCTTCCAACGAGAAGTAAACTATCTAGGACACATAATTTCAGCTGAAGGTGTTCGAACAGATCCTGAAAAAGTGTCCGCAGTAAAGAACTGTAAGCGTCCGGAAAATGTCCATCAGTTGCGAAGCTTTCTGGGACTATGCACTTATTACAGAAAGTTTGTCCAGGGGTTCTCCAACATCGCAAGACCATTGCATAGGCTCACTGAAAGCAAGCAGAAGTTTCTATGGACACAAGAATGCGAGAATTCCTTCCAGCGGCTGAAAGAAGCTCTCACATCCTCTCCAGTCCTTACCTATCCGCACCCCGAGAAACAGTTCATTGTGGACACGGATGCCAGTCATGAAAGTTTCGGCGCTGTACTTTCCCAAGAAACAGATGGCCAAGAACGAGTCGTAGCATACTGGAGCAAATGTTTATCGAAACCAGAGCGGAATTATTGCGTCACTCGTAAGGAGTTATTAGCTATAGTGAAAACCATAGAACACTTCCATCACTATCTCTATGGCAGGAAATTTCTCCTTCGTACTGATCACGCATCCCTAACATGGCTGATGAATTTTAAGAACCCAGAGGGCCAAGTAGCCAGATGGATACAACGGCTCCAGGAATACGACTTTGACATCAGGCATCCTAAAGGTTCATCGCATGGAAACGCCGATGCCCTATCAAGAAGACCGTGTCCCGAAAGTTGTCGCTATTGTTCCAGAGCGGAGAGCAAGTATAATCCCGAACATGTCATACGCCAGACAAAGACTTCACTATCAACGCCACCAGATCCCTGGAGTGATGAGAAGATTCGAGAAGATCAAATGGCAGACTCTGACATCAAACCAATCTTGGAGTTATTAGAATCTTCTAGCACGAAGCCCAGTTGGAAAGACATCTCGACTTATAGTCCTACGACGAAGGAATATTGGGCTCTTTGGAACTCCCTCCACGTCAGGAATGGTGTCATGTACCGAAAATTCGAATCGGAAGATGGGAAGACATCTCGGTGGCAGTTGGTACTTCCTCGATCTCGAATCCCAGAGGTCCTCGAGGAATTACATGGCAGTCCCACCGGAGGCCATTTTAGAGTCATGAAAACATTACACAGAGTCCGAGAGCGCTTCTTCTGGGGAAAAACGAGAGCTGACGTCGAACAATGGTGCAAATCTTGCGATGCATGTGCAGCTCGGAAAGGACAAAAGAAACGTAGCCGAGGAAGACTACATCTCTACAATGTAGGAGCACCTTTCGAACGTATCGCCCTTGACATCCTAGGTCCTCTGCCAAGAAGTGCTGATGGCAACAAATACCTCCTTGTTGTCATGGACTATTTCACGAAATGGCCTGAAGTCTATGCCATCCGTGATCAAGAAGCTTCTACGGTTGCGGATGCCGTGGTACACCAGTGGATATCAAGGTATGGAGTCCCCCTTCAAATGCATTCTGACAAGGGGAGAAATTTCATCTCTGCTGTGATTGAGGGTCTCTGTCAACTTCTCGGAATGGACAAAACTAGGACGACGCCTTTACATCCGCAGTCGGATGGCATGGTTGAGAGATTTAATCGTACCATCCTCAACAATCTCTCACTTCTAGTATCAAGAAACCAACAAGACTGGGACCAAAAACTTCCCTTGTTTCTTCTCGCCTATCGCAGCGCCGTCCATGAAACAACCGGCTATTCCCCGTCTCAGATGCTTTTCGGTCGTGATCTTCGTTTACCTTGTGATCTGCTTTTTGGTCGCCCTCCATATGCGCCTTCATCGCCAGAGGGATATGTGCAGAATCTCCAGGCACGATTTGAAGACGTCCACAACTTGGCTCGAGAGCGGATCAATATACAGACGGAGAAGATGAAGACCAGGTACGACACGAAAGCCACGGGACATCAATTCAAAGAAGGTGACAAGGTTTGGTTTTATAATCCGATTCGACGCAAAGGACTTTCTCCCAAACTGCAATCGCACTGGGACGGTCCTTATACAGTCCTAAACAGACTGAACGATGTCGTAATTCGGATCCGAAAGTCACCAAGTTCGAAGCCTAGAGTCGTTCATTACGACAGGCTGGCTCCATACTATCGCCATAGTACTTAGTTCATTGATTGTAAATAGTGTAATGTAAATAATGTAAATTAGTATGACCATGGTCTTGTATATAAATTAATGTAATTATTTATTTTGCTTAGCATTATCATTATTATTGTTATTATTATTTAAATACTTGTATGTAATAATGTCTATGCTTTAATTTTATTTTATTTTTAAATAAGTGTATATTTTGTATAATTCAGCGTTATGAATGTGCTTTGAATAGTATAGCATTTGTTGGTAACGGGTTTGCTTTCCGATCAAAGGTTGAACTGCCCGGGACGTGCAGTCCTTGAGAGGGGGGCAATGTTATGAATTTTGTATATATCTGTAAATATTCCATTTGTTTAAATTAATTTTATTTTATTATTGTGAAAATTGCAGTATTATTAATGTATTTCCTATTGAGTATCATGTAACTCAATGCTAAAGGCCTCAGGTGGTTTGCAAGGAAAACAACCTTACAGCATCGGTTTTTATAATGAGTTCTATTGGAAAATCGCCAAGGAATGGGTTTATCGCCAAGTTGGCGATGGTTTTGGCAACTTATTTTTGTCGCCAAATTTGGCGATATATCGCCAAATGTCGCCAAGTTTGGCGACGGATTTGGCGACTTTTTGTGCAACCCCCCTTATACCTTTACATTGGGATCCTTTCTCGTTTGGGGTACTCTATCGAGAGTTAAAGCACTTTCTGGTAATTTCTAGCATCTGAAGGCTCTGGAAAATTCTACAGTTATCCTTAAAGCCTATATAAGGGACCTCCACCAGTTCAGTTCAGTTAGTTGTCTGTCAACTGCGATTGAATTCATACGAGAGGCTTTGCATTGAGAACTGTGTTTCTCGGATCGATTTTGTCGTTGATACGTCGTATTGAACGCATTGTTTCTGTGTGAAATTTTGCTGTGCTTTTATTGGATTTGAAGATTACTGAATATCTTGTAATTTTCAGAAGATATTTGTGATCGTATTGCACTGTTTATAGTGAATAAAGCCTTTTTATTGTTCTTATATATTGGCATCAGTCCTTTCGAACCCCGAGCTCACAACAGTATTTTAATGACATTTGCAATGCATTTCGATGATTTTTATATTTGGCCTGCCTAACAGTTTGAGGCTGTGCAGTGCCATCTACCGGTGATATTTGGAACTAAGAGAATGAAGCCTAGTAAATAAATTCCTGACTTTACACCCTGACTTAATTTCCAGCAAAAATAACTTCAATAGCTGCCAGCGATCATCTACTATAGAATTAAAAAAATATTCGTTTTAGATTTTCCTGTGTTTCATCAATTACAAATTCGTTATATAAATAAGGTGAAATTTTCTATACTAAATTAGTGGTGAAAGTTTGTCTCTGCTGTAATCGGGCCCTGGAAACTCAATGAAGGGTCCAGCAGACCAACCAGAAGTTTCAAATTTTGATGGTGTTAAATTGTTCATTATCTTAAAAAGTAACAACATTAACAATTATCATATCTAAAGTAATTTTTACGTTTTATGTAACAGACAAAAATTTAGTAAACTGATCTTAACCAGATATTAATTTTTAAATTTCGGTATAATTTTGTGGTTTTTTGTTGAACATGGATTTATGCATTAGATAACGAATAATGTTTACTTTCTTTGACTTTTTGCACAAATGCATGAGATTTAAAGAAAATTAACTATTGTTTGGATCAGTTTTACATGAATTAATAATACTATATAGAATGTTTCCACGAAATATCGTTTTGAGGTATTCTACTATGTTTGGCACGCATTTTTTCAAATAAAGCGAAAATGAGCATAATGAGCATATTCCAAATACATTATTTTATAAAAAGACGGCTTCATTTATTAAAGAAAATTATTTTGATGCAATTTCTTTTCAGTTTTTAGAATTTTAAGCAAATGCAATGTTAAAAAGCAAATAATTAATTCTGAGACGATTTTTGATAAGGGGAAATAATAAATTATGAGTTTAGCGTTAACGACGGACAAGCTTGTGTTTTAAAATATGAAGTTTTGGTTTGTGATATAAAAATTTTAATTGAAGCATGCATAAGAAGTGTTCTTGTAAATATCTGGATTTGATGAATTTGATTTTAAATATCGATGAAATGAAAAAATAGAAAAATTGATCAGATTTGCGTAAAATTAAATTATTTCTTTTCATTTGATTACAAAAAGAATTTATAACTGAAATTTTATGACTTCGTAATACAGTCAGTACTAGTTATATGGTCACCCGCTTATAAAGTCACCCCGCTTATATGGTCAGTTTTCTAAAGTACCGTCTAACTTAATAGGGAAAATGTGTTAAGGCGCACCGCTTATATAGTCATTTTATTTTCCCGGTTATCGGTTATATGGTCGTTTTTTAAAATCTTTTCAATGAGGTTTTCAGCTATTTAAAAAAAAAAAAATAGTAACTTTTATAACATTTCTTGAGGTGGGGAGAAATAGGGAAGGACTAAAAGAAAAAGTCTGTGCGACGCCGGAGAGGACTTGAATTCATGTCTTTACTTCCCTCTCCTCCCCGTCAGCCTCATTTCTCTTTTGCATTGAATCATCGTCGACGGTACCCCCCCCCCTCCAATTCTCTTCCTCCCCGAGGACAGCAGGTGTATATCTGTCTGGTTATTGGTTGGAGTTATCTCTCTTTGTTTGAAAAGTGCGTTGAAATTGAGACAAAAAGAATAAAGGAAAATTTAGTTTCTTATGGATCAAACGCGTCGAATAAGAACACTCATTTTATATTATGGCTTCAAAAAGAAAGAGTTTATCAATTGCTAAAACAAATGAACTGGTTAAAAAGTCCAAAAGCTGCAGTCGACAAAGTAAATTCGACACCCCGGACGACATTAAACAACATTTTAGCAGCCAAACTTTACTCCCCAAATGTTCAAATCTGTGATCAAGAAAGAAAACGTCAGCGCTTGTCACCTTATGAAAATGTGGATAAGGCTCTTTTGTCATGGATTAAATATGCACGATCGCGAAAATGCTCCTATATCCTGGAATGTTTTGAAAGAAAAATCCTTGGAATTTGCTAATGAATTTGGCGAGTCAAATTTCGTTGCTAGCAATGGCTGGCTACAGTGATTTAATTCAAGGCATAACCTTTGCTTCAAAAAATTGTGTGGAGAAGCTGCTGATTTAGACAGGAGTTCCGTAACAGAATGGAAATATGTAGTATTGCGGGACATTCTTGAAAGATATGAACCTGTCAACATCTTCAACGCTGATGAATGCGGACTTTTTTTATAGGGTCTTGCCAGACAGAACTCTTTGTTTTAAATGTGAAAAATGTGTAGGGGGAAAGAAAAGTAAGAAACGCTTAATCGTGTTGTTTGCTGCAAATATGGATGGATCAGAGAAAATGATTCCTTTGGTGATTGGAAAATTTCTTAAGCCTCGGTGATTGAAAAATTGCAATTTTTTTCTACAATGCTAATTCAAAAGAATGGATGACAGTGGACATCTTGAAAAAAACGCTTAGGAGGTGGGATCGAAAATTTTCAAAACAGAACTGGGAAGTTGCATTAATTGCAGGCAATTGTGCTGCGCACTCCACACTTGATGGCTTGGAATCAAATGAACTCGTTTTCTTGCCTCCAAACAGCAAGTGTGTATCGCAGCCTTTAAATCAAGGCATAATTCAGAACTTCAAGGTTATCTATAGAAAGCTTCTTCTGATATGATTTCTGCTATTGACCGAAAAGAAAAATTCCATGTGTCTGTTTTATATCGACGAAAGTTGGAATATGGTGTCAGAGAAAACTATTGACAATTGCTTCCGACATGCTGGATTTCACAGTTCACCAAAGTCTGAAGAATTATCGGAAGACGCGGTTGAAGATCTCCCCTTAACTGAACTAGCCAAAAAACTGCGGAATCGAGGTTATTCAATTCCAGACGAAAATCTGTAAGGTACAGCTAGGATAGTCTGCGCACAATTCGAAAGAACAGCAATAAAAAATCTAAATATTAATTTTTTGCTAAACTATTCATGAATAATTTTTACTTCATTTGTTTTTTATGCATTTCCATTGCTATTTTGTTGTTATGTTGCAATTTAATAGAACAGTTGTAATAAAACCAAGAAAGATATTTTGCGCAATCTGTCCTTACAGGGTTGGTGTGATTGCACACATGGTTAGGAAAGATTGTTACTAATAATAACTACAATTAAATTGTTAACTATAATAATTACACTTAAATGACATTGCTGTAAGGTTTTTGTGAACAAATGTTATTTTATTAGGAGTGAATATTTCAACCTAATGATTAAAGAATCAGAAAAAGGAAATAATTTTAAAAACGATTAAAAATTTTTAATTAAAGGAAAAAAAATTAAAGAATCAGAAAAAGCAAGTCCAGATAAGATTACAAAATAAAATTATGTAACTTAAAACTGGTCCATTTCTTATTTTTCATTTTTTTATGCAAATTTACCAATAAGCTGCGTATTCTCTCCTAGCATGGAAATTAATGGGAACACTGCGCCATCTCTCTTAAGTAGCAGATGCGCAAACTCTCCAATTTCGGTAGGAGAGATTGCGCGGCCTTTTCTTTAAACATGACCTCTTCTAAAACGAATCGTTGATGTTCACATTGTTAGTCTAGATTAGTAGCTTATGAGAAATCGTTTCAGTTTAAAATATTTTGTACTATTGACATTGTATTGAAATTCTGATGAATAGCTACGAAAATTCAAGCACTTACTTTGGGAAAACAAAACAAAATAGCAATGATTTATCTTAGACGCTCAAAACAATCAACGTGCACTTTCAAGTAGACACTCCACTACTGCTGTTGTACAACTACCTGGAGTCGCTGCGCGCTCACTCTACTCCTTCCCTCCGAACCTCTATGTGCGCAATCTCTCCGACCGCGCCATCTCTCCTGGCTTTACCTTATGCAAAAATTGATGAAGATCTCGTTACTAACAGTTAAGCTTCAATACAAAATATTGTTTCTAATGTGTTAAATTTAAATGCCAAAGGAAGCTATGATGAGGATGACAGTAAATGTGAAAAGAAATCAGTATCAACATCAGATGAGCTTAAAGCAATAGATGAACTCAGATTTTTTTTTATTAATTCCAAAGCAGCAGATGAACATTTAAAAACTATTATAGGGACTTAGAAAGAGCTGTATTAACAACCAAGAAAAGGAGGCAATCTTGTATACCCGAATATTTTAAAAACGTGCATTGAATAAGGGTGCAGTACACGTATGTATGCGTTCTGTACTTAGATTGGTAAGGTAAGCTAATAAATTTCACAAAAATATTGCATATTTGTTACTGTAGTTTACTTCGCAAATTAATTTTTTAAATGTTCTAAAAGTTTAATTATTTGTTTGTGAGCACTATATTCTGATAGATGAATATAATTCTGCCATAATTCAGGATCCGTACATTTCAAGGATTTTCAAACGCTTTTACCAGAATTTTCGTAAAGTATAATATTTGACTTATTTATTGAAAAAAAATTCTATCTTCAGATGTAGCAAGCAGTAATCTACGAAATTTTTTGTACTAAAACATTTAAAATCTTCTGCATCCCCTGATGCGTACGAACCCTGTAATTAAATAATGTAATAATTGTAGTATTGTTCCGCATATATGGTCACCCCACTTATATGGTTTAATTTTTCTGGACCGCTGAGCTGACCATATAACCGATACTGACTTTATACAGAATGTCTTAAATAATCTGAATGTTTTTAAAATTCAATAATAAGAAAATGGTGACAATTGTTGAAGTTATTATTGCAGGAGATTAATGTGTGGAATTGATAATTTCTTTACTGGCCCACATACTTTTGCTACAAATATCACCGATGGATGGCGCTGCACCGCATCAAACTGTTAATCTGTTAAAAATAATAATGCAATCACAAAATCCACATTTTTGCGTTTCAACAGCTAAACAGAATAATCTGGGGAATTTCGATCATTTTACTTACCCATCATACGTATTATAGGGTAAGTCTTGTAATCGTTTTAAAAATCGAAAAAAAATTTTTTTTTGGCGGATTTACACGTTTTAGTCACTGGAGATCCCGAAAAACATATGTTTAGAAAAAAAAAATTGCCGTCCCTTCTGTCTGTCTGTGTGTGTGTGTCTGTAAACGCTCTATCTCCCGAACAAATTGAGATAGAGACTTGAAATTTGGTATGTACTTAATATGTAATAATGAGAAGAAGCCTATTGAATTTCAATAACCTCGATTATTCGGAACTATTTTTTTCGGACTCTCGAAATATTGATTAAAGGTATATCAAAATTTTTGAAATTGTTTATTTTAAGGAGTGAATATAAAAGGCAGTAAAAAAAACATAAATTTTGCATAAAGAATGAAGTCGATCGGATAACGAGTTGCCGAGATATTTGTAATCCTATTTTCCACATTCTTCGATTTTTCATGACACTGTATTTCATCCAAACTTCAATTCAAAGATATATTTTAATTGGAAATGAGATGCTTAAACTGTTAGTTAATATGTTTATTATTTGTGGAGTTATAAGGATGTTTCTTTTACCCAATTTAGGAATAAAGCAAAGTTTATGACGTCATAAAGTCACGATTTTATTCGAATTGCAATGCATTTTATAAATAGTTTACACATGTTTTATTTTCATATTTTATGTTATGCAAATCCATGATGGGTAAGTATTACGGTGGCCCCCAACGACTAGTTTTATATTCTGATATCAATCCGGATGGCTGATGTTTTACTGCGTTTAAATTTGATTGGTTAGTTTAGTAGTTCAAAACCATAAACTTATTATATCGCAAAATGGCTTTTATACATTACCTGAGTACAGACTGGCTTCGGAAGCTGAAAGCCTGAACTGGTTTTCCATGTACTTGGGAAGCATTATGGCATGTCCGAAGTGTCCAAATATTTTCATTGTTGTTTGAATTTTCAATACAACGAAAACTGGATTTTTGCTCAACCGCTTTAAAGCAGAAATCATGCCTGAAAATTAAATTAATTACCGAAATATTAATTTCTATAAATCTGAATATAAAACTCATTTACATTATTTTACATATTTTTCAGATGTAATGAAAAATGCTTGCAGTTTTCGGAATTAATTAAGGGAAGGAATAAACTAAAATGCTTTTAAAAAATCGGAATTTTTTTTTTGGCTTATAAAATTCTTAATCTTAAAATAATTCTATAAATGTATAATACTTGATACAGTCTAACCGTGTTGACACAAACACTCCGAACTTAAATTATTTTTAACAATTACTTTTACGTACAATTTAATTAATTCTTCTCACTATCCCTGTAAAAATCGAATACAAAGATTTGGTTATTTATTCTATGAATTACTATTAGCAAAATTTTTAAGGGTTATAAATGTTTTAAACGTCAAATAATATTTTTTTTTTCTGAATGTATGACATTTTATAACTGATCTCTCGAAGCCATATTTAACAACCTAAACACATATAGAAGTTACAAAGATTCTTGTGGCACAGTGTACAAGCGAGCGGCATTTATTACAAAACTTTAAACGGGATTTTCTCGAAACAATGTTTTTTGAGATGGTACACAAAATTTTTCGGCAACGGATAAACCAATTTCTTTCTTCTTCTTCTTCTTCTTCTCTTTTTTTCTTCTTTTTTTTCTTTAATGAAAGCCTATATATGTTTCCCAAGTCTTTGACCAATGGTTTTATTATTATTATTATTATTATTATTTAACTCGTTCGTTTTTTATAAATGAAACAAAATCTGATTTTTAATAAAAAACTGATCCATTAAGTTTGATAGTCCGTCATTTCTTTAAAACTGTAAAAATTCAAAAACCGTCTGTCAAGTATTAGAGAATTATATATATCTTTACATTTGTTGTTGTTGTTGTTGTTGTTAAACCACTCAGATAAACCTTGGGTACTCGGAAACGCTACATGCAGTGTTGGATTCAAATATTTTTCTTCAGGAGGAAATTCTGCAGTTCTAGAAAATACATTTCTAATGTTTTTTTTTTTTTTTTTTTTTTTTTTTTTGGGGGGGGGGGAGGAGGAATCGGGAAACTCCCAGAATTCATCATTGGCTACACACCTCGCAACATGGAGAAAAGACAAATCCAAAAGACACATTTTTTAATAAAAATATTAAAAATATAGTTTTTAAAAGTTCAAAATATAATTTTTATGAAAAAAAACAGATATTTCTACTTCGTAGCTAGAAGTTAAAAAAGTCTAGATTAACGACAGATTAAGTATTAATGACTTCTAGATTAATGACAACAAGGCTTACATTTCAAGTTAAAAAAATACCATACCCCTTAATTCCCCTTGAGATTTGAGTTAACGAAGTTCGACTGTATGTTGTAATACATAAAATATAAAAAAAAGCTGTTTAAAATTCTTTATTCTAAAAAAAAGTAATAATTAAGCGCAATTAAATAATCTCTAATCATTTGCATGCGAGGTAAAAGAATTATCGTAATACCTGCTACAGCTTCTTAGTATTGCAGCGTGGCGTCCGCATTATGTATATCTCACACTGTGGTAAACATTTGGAACTGGTTAGAATACGCGCTATTACGGGTTGAACTTAAAAAAGGCAAAAATTCGTCAAAAACATAAAAAAAACTATTTAAATTTTTTGAAATTTTTGCTCCAATTGTTCATGGGCAACCTACCATTAACCAATGTGCTAAATTTCGTAGCCCTGCGTCCTGCGGTTTCCGAGTTTTTGAGGTTACATAGATAAATATGTGCACGGATTTTAATAGGGTACATTATTCTAGATGACCCGCCCGGCGTTGCCCGGACCCGTGTAATAAACTTAAATCTCTTAAAAATCGAAACTCTGGCCCGGATCTCCAATGGCTTGGGCACCGTATACCGGGCATGTTCGTACGCTCCGGAAAATCTTTTATTTCTACCTTCCACTGCCAGGGGAGCATTCTGTTCTAAGCAAACCTCTTTCCGAACGAAATTATGACACAGGTTCCCGCTGCCTACGGCAACGTATAGTAGACATGCTAGAAAAGTGAGGTGGTTTGGAGAGGATGGGAACATTATTAGCCGAGTTAGTGAAATATGGCAGAGTTAGAGAAAATAACCTTGAGGGGTTGCCGGGCTGAGGGGATGCCAAGTGTCCTTCAGAAAAAGACTAATTAGGAGGACCACTATGCATCTTTAAAAATTCGTTCGTTTGGTTAAGCTAAGAACTTAATTACAAATTTGGCTTAAACCATTATTCGGAAATAGTGGTAACTACTACTCATAAATTTACTTTAATGTTATAGAGGGTGACTATTAAGTTAATTATAATGCTTGTAACCAGGGGTTAAAATGGGGTCAGAGTATTAAGATGATATTTTTTAATAATTGTAATAAAAAAAAATAATAATAAACCAGAATTTTTATTTTTTTTTAACCAAAAGAATAACTTTTAAAAATTAAACGTGTAAAAAAACTGTTTTTTTCTAGTACCAAAGCGAACGGTAGTTTAACAAGTTATTGCTATACGCTCTTGAAGAGTAAATGCCTTTAAATTCCTTGGCTGTTAAAAAAATATGAATGAAAATTCATTTGTAAACAAAGCTAATCAGTAACGAATCTGTATGGTCAGAAAATCTGATATTCGTTTTATCTAAAACACTTCAGTAGGAAAACTGGTACTTAAGAGATTCCATCGGTTTAAGTAAATGATCAAATAAAGAAAAGGCGAGTTTTTATTCAGCGGTATAAAAAATTAAATAGCAGCTTCAAAGTCATATTTTAAATTAAAAAATGATTTTAAAAATGTGAAAGAGAAGAGGGAAATCTGCATTGTCGCAAAATCGTCGATAAAGATGAAAAAAATATCGTAAAGCAATAAAGACATTCCTTTTTTAGGAAATAAAGTTATTAAAATAATTCAGAATTAATTAAAAAATATGCACTAATAATCAATCATTTCTTGGATAGGAATCAAACATTGAGGATCAGCTTGAAAAAAGGCCTGTCAGTGAAAATTTGATTCAAAATTTAGCTGAATTCTAAAAGCAAAATTTAGCAAAATTTCCAAATACATTGACGAAAGAAAAACATTTCTTGATGACAAATTAGATAATGTAAAGATTATTTTAAGAAAAAAAAAATATTACAATGACTTCAAAGCAAATCAAGGTGAGTCGAAATAACTAAGAAAATAATAGGAGACCGAGATAGATGCAATATAATTTTTTTTAAAGAGCGAGGTCTTTTAACCAACGAACAACTGACTAATTATGCAATGTAAAAGGTTGTTAAAAAAAGAGGCATCCGTGAGGGAAATTGGTTTAGTGCTTCGAAAATACCGTTCGTAACTTACTTTAAGATTCATGCACTACTGGGCACAGGAAATAACATCTATAAAATGATTTAAAGAAACAAATATTGGTGAAAATGCGGCAATTGATTGAAATAGTTACATAAGAGAAGTGTGTTCCTTATCTATACTATTACATAAAGAGAGAACGCCTAACTGACTCATCAACGCCCAGCTGAAACGACTAAAGCCAGGATCACGAAATTTGGACAGTAGGTTGCTGTTATGACCTAAGCAACAATAAGAAAGGATTTTTGAAAATTTCCCCTGAAGGTGATTAAAAAGGGGGTCGAAAGTTTTAAGCCATTTCGTCTTATCTCAGCAGCAGTATTAGATAAGAGCGCGAAATTCAGGAAAACAAATTTACTAAAAAAGTGGTTAAATGGTTAAACACGTATTTCAGCAATTTTTAGAAATTCACTCCCTAAGGGTGTTAAATGGGGTGTCAAAATTTTTCTACCATATTTCAGCAGCAATTTAAGGTAAACAAAAAATGATTCTTGCAACAATACAGTTACAAAAATAAAATTAAAGTCTACAGTTACAAAAATAAAAACAAATAGTGGAAGATCGGGTAGCCCCCGACACTTGGATAAATTGCAAATAAAAAACAAATGAATGAAATTTCTGTCTTTATTTTATACTTAAAATAAAATTACGAACTTCTTTAATGATTTTAATTAAACATTGCTAATAATATCGAATTATTTAACGAAATATACTGAAAATAGTTTGGCCTGTTTTTTTTGGCGTCACAACAAACGGAGGGTAGCCCCGGACATATTAATCAATGGTGACCCAACCGTTTTTTGGCCTTAAAAACATACAATTATAATAAAATCCGATGCATCTATATAAACACAATCTTAATGTCTAATAAAGAACATCTAAAATAAGATCTAATTAATCTAATTAATTTTTCTTAATAACCTGCAATAAAGTTTGACAGGAGTAACGAAAATTTATTGACGAAAACAAAACACTCGCTCACGACTAACTTACTCGGCGCCCACGTCGCAATTAAATTGTATTTGTTTCGACTCTAGAGAGCGTTCATTTACAATAACTCTTTATTTACGCAACACTTTGAATTTCTTAGAAATTGAAATGTCCGCAGTTACCCGCCGTCCGCGGCTACCCGACTTTCCCCTACTTAAAATGTAACTAAACCAATCTGCTAAAAAATATTTAAACACGTATTTCAGCTATTTTAGCGACGCCAACATTGGCAATGAACCCGATTATGGAAGATTAGACGAATAAGATAACGTGGGTGAGGGCGGATGTGAACTCGGGCATTGGTCCAAAATGACCAGCCCCCTCCCCCTCCCACTGCTGCGAACAAACTCTAACTTCAGAAGGACGAATGTTTCTTTCGGAGAAATGCTCCAGCATCTTTAAGGCTGCTCGTCAGTAAACTTCCCGATTCCCCTCGCTAATGTTATTCCTATGGGAGTAGGATGCATTCGTATTTTTAAAATATCTCCTCGAAAAATTTATATTTTTAACTTCTGTTTTCTTTGTATTGTTTTAAAAAAATGTCTCTTTTTTTCTTAGTTGTCAATTTTTTTCTAAAATATAGACTTAATTTTATATGAAAGGTTAAAATCTTATTCAGTTTCGCTAAGATTTTAACACATAAAAATATAAATTAAGCACATAGTTTAGAAATATTTTGATAACTAAGAAAAAAAGAGACATTCTTTAAGAATAGTACACAGGAAACAGAAGTTAAAAATATTAATTTTCCGAGGAGATATTTTAAAAATACGAATGCATCCTACGCCCAATTGGATTAGCATTAGCGAGGGGAATCGGGAAGTTTACTGACGAGCAGCTGTAAGCCCGTTGTTACAGAATAATAACTTACAGAATTTATGTGAAGAAAATGCCTAGGAGAAAAAAATTGAGGAATTATTAAAAGCAATTTCGGAAATAAATCCTAAAATGTAAGGCGAAACATCAAAAAGTTGTTGTTATTGGGAAGTATTTTAAGAAATTGTTATGAAACATTGGTATGAATTTGTTATGAAACATTGTAATGTATGCTATTACTGTTTTATCAAACAGCAATGGGAGTTTATGAGATTGAATGAGGAGTCTTTGCTGTCTTTCATTATTTTAATGAGTATTCTGGATTATAATATACAGAAATTATTTACAAGTATAAAAGATTAAGCATTTTTACGACAACTTCTCAGCTAAAGACTGAATCTAACGTGTCCAGCATAAGACATCACAGAGAGTTGGAATGCGTTCGAATGCAATGTAATGCAATGTGTGTCGCACAATACGTGCACTTCTCAATTTATAATGTAAAATTTGCTAGATTTTGACAAAGAGATCCCGTCGAGCAAGCTACAATTCTCACATGACAAAAACTAACGCTGACGTTGCTCCATTTATTGCTGCGTAAGACTGTTGCTAAGCAGTTTGAGTTTGTCGCTTTTGCTATGGGCTGGCTTCCGGCTCTGTCATACTTACATATATTGTTATTAACATAAAATATATTATTTAATGGTATGGTATTTATTTTATATCTCTTTTATATTTTGACGCTTCACAAACTTGGCAACGACCTTGACGAAATTGACAACAACCTTCATGTAATCGTAATTGTGGGGGTCGTTAAAACAAGGAAATATACCAAAATGAAATACAAATTATTTTTTTAAAAGTCCTCTTTAAACTTTTACCAACTGTCACTTTGTTTCGAAATGATGAAACACATCCTTTTAAATTTTTTAAATAATGAATGAAGATTTTATTTTATTTAAATTCAGAAATTAAATCTTTTGAAGCATTTATTATTCAACATCAATCTTTGAACTATTACTTGTACATGGTGTAAAAAAAGAGAGAAATGCATCGAATACTATATTATAAAAAATCTTCCAATGAATTAGTATTAAAACACAGGACGCCAAAATAACTAGGAAAATGTCAAATCCATGTATTGACTAACTTAATGGTAAATTGAAATTTTGAAATGACGACTTCCGTTCATGAATTGCCATTTTTTGTAATTTCAAACGTAAAAAAAAAAATTAAGGATTTACAGTAACAAGTCCCTCTTTTTTTCGCTTATAACACTTATACAGAAGTAGGTTATCCGCAAAAAAACTAGGTTGTTACTAATAGCTCTTTCTCCCGAGTAAAAATATCAAACTTTACACAAATTCAAAAATTGCATTTTTTTGTATTGGGAAACGGGATTGGAATCGACTTTTTTCACAAAAATAAAGGGACTCTTACAACATCAGATTTTGTTCATGTCTTTAACAATAATGACGATATTTTATCAAATTTTCTACAAAATTTGTTTCATGAAAAATGTGGTGACATCACGTATAACGTTGAAAGTGCACTGGAATTCAGTCAGTGACACACAGTGTACTGTCAACTACACTCTGAATTATGGAACGTCTAGCTGAGTAGTATTTCGAATTGCATAGTTCCAATTTATAATACTTCTCGTTATGTTATAGCATTTCATAGGAGTCTATTGGAAATATATTTTAGAAGATTTTCATCGATCGTGAAGTTATAAACTAAAATCTGGGTTCGGCTTGAAGTAAGACTAAATAAGTGGATAATTTTGACTAAATAATTGGATTTCGACCTTCATTTTTTATACAAATTTTGTCTGTAATGATGTGTACAATCACACCATCAAGTTTATTAATAGAGTTTAGGAACATCTTGTATTTGTGCATTTAAAATTATGCCACCGCAGTTGCTTCAATGGGATATTTCGTATGTTTTATTTTTATGCTCAAAATGAGTTTTATATTACATTAATCTTTTTAAATGACATTTACCTAATTGACACATAAAAAACAATTACATAGTTGCAAATATGTGAATAAATTACCGAGGTAAAGCTTTTCGCCTTTAATAAAACGTTAGATGTTTGCGTTAAATCGTATCTATAAATTAAAAAAATGTAAACATATGATCTCCTAAAGATTACATGCTCATCTTTAGATCTTTCACTGCTGAAAAAGATATATCAAAGATAGCTCGTTTATAAACAGAGACAACCAACAGCCAATACCGCCATCAGTAAATCTGATATAGCTTAGGCTTAAAACACTTCAGAAATCAAGTTGGAAGCCATGAGTTTCCGTCATTTCTTTTAATGGGATACGGAGTAAAAAAAATCAGTTACTTATGAATGGCGCAAAAAGTCACACAATGAATTGCGAATCGTGTTTGGGAGACGAAAGTGACCGTGAAAAGATTGAAATAAAAGAGGAAAAAATACATTCTTCCACGACCTTGGATAAAATGGAGTTAATTGAAAACGATGAAAACTCTCATTTATCACAGAATGAAAAGGATACGGAGACTTTAGAATCAATTCAAAACTATGCACAAAGAATTAAATCATTTCTCGGTTGGGAACCATACAGAGAAGAACAGAATGAGTTAAAAATCGAAGCTGTTGAAGGAAGCTCAAGTTCAAATTTGTCTGGTTCACCTGGAGGTAGTGACTGTATTGATAAAGAAAACGATTTTATTAAGGAAGAAATGGATTGTTTAAACGTGATTTCAAAGAATGAAGAAGTTGATGAAAAAGTATGTGAAAACACGTTGGATTGTACGAAAAATGGTAGAAATTTAAACAATATTCTTGTTGATGACAGTCCTGATAATATTATTATAAATAGTGATGAGAGTATGGTCGAGAGTAAAGGTGGTGACAAAAACGGTCAAAACTTAACTCCAGAAAAAGAAATTATTAAAATGGATCTGGAAAATAACAATTTTATCCTTAACCTTTCTGACGATAAAAATGAAGAAGAACCAAACAAGTGCATTTTAACGGAATCAGTACCTTCTAATTTTACATGTGAGACAGCAGACAAAAATCTTAATTTTGAAGAAGGTGCAAATGTGAGCTCAGAAAATGAACTAAAAAATTTAACATCCACAAAAGAAGGAAAAGGAGACCTAGATTTATCGTGTATTTCTGATTCAAACACAGATGATAAAAAAAATCCAGAAGAATCTGATTCGCCGTGTATTCCGGAAGTAAAAAACGATGTAGAAAAGAAAACTTCAGATTCAGCTTATGAAGGCACTTCAGATATAGATTTATCAGAAAATAAAAATAAAAATAATCCCTCAGAAATGATATTTAGTTATGTTTCTGATCCAGAGAGAGATTTATGTTCTAGAGAAGACGAGACAGAAAACAACGAATCTCAACCCACTAAAATGGATCCTTCTGAAAGTCTTACAAATGATAATCCAACTAGAGAAAGTGAAAATACTGACACAGATGACTTACGAAGTGAAGATTCCCTTGATTTGGATGAAAATTTCTCCTCGAAAAACGATTTACCGAAGCATTATGTAAACGAAATTCGAAGACTTAGCCGAGACATAGTTAGAGATGTCATAAAATCAGCAAGGAATTCGGTCCACGAGTTATACGCAAGTAACAGTGAAAATTTAAACATTATTTCACAATCAGAAAAATTAGCGAAAGACAATTCGGAATTTTATTTTAATAATGGAAAACAGCAGGAGGATGATACATCAGAATTATATGAAAAAGTTTTCAAAGAAAATTTTGACAGTAATTCATATTATGAAAAAGGCAAGATGGAACAGGAACTTGATACAGGAGAAGAAGACACGATTTGTGGTTTTGGTTGTTTCAAACCAAGGTGGATCCAGAAGTATGCTACACCAAGAGCTTACCTAATTTTATTTTCCATCATCGGAGTTATTCATGGTTGTTATTACCCATATGTTACTTCTATATTGTCAACACTTGAGAAGAGATATGCATTTAAGACAAAAGTCAGCGGAACTATTTTGCTAGCTGATGAAGTAACACCTCTAATTTTAGGAGTTTTAGTTGGATACATTGGTGGCAAAACGCACCGTCCAAGAATGGTCGCTCTAGGAATGTTTCTCTCATCAACTTGCTGCTTTGTTTCTGGATTACCATACTTAATTTATGGTACATCAAAACATACATCATACTTCGATGACAAGGGAAATCTAAAATTTTGTAAATTTGGCATAAGCAGCACTCAGTGTAACAGTGATGAGCTACCTCCTACTTTATCAGTTGTTGGTATTTTTCTTCTTGCAAGTTTTCTGAAAGGATTTGCAACTCTGTCGTATTATGTGATTGGTTTTTCATACATGGATGATATCATCAAAAGGAAGAATTCCCCAGTCTATTTTGGTAAGTTTCTCTTTTTTTTCTTAAGAATTTGTTATATTAATTAAATCAGGGGATGCTACCCGGGTTACAAGCATATTGCCCGGTGTATACAAAACAGGCGAAAATAATTTTTAATTGAAAAATCTAATAGATTTTTTTGCATTTAATATACCTTTAGACTGCTCACATTTACACCAAAATAGCAATTTATATGAAATATACCAATTCTCTATTGAAATAAAAAAATTGAAACTTAATACTTATTGTTAAGATAAATTTTAAAAAAATCAGGTTTTTATGTATAAATTATTTTAAAAAATCATTAAATGGAGTTGCATATTTGAAACAAATCTTATTTAAAAGTACATTTTTTTGTCCAATTCGATGGTATGAAAATAGAATTTGTGCTATGTTGAGAAGTTAATTTATTTCAGATAAAAGTAAAAACGATACCGCAGGTTGTCGTCACCATCACTATTACGTCAGCGTTAGTGTCGGGCAAGTTTTTGCTTTATAATATAGAGTATCTGCTAAAGATTCAAAGTCAAAACCAGAGTTGTCAATAATGCATCTGAAAGCTCATTTATGCTTACGTAAGCTTCAATAAATTTATAAATATATATTTTCATTTCATGGATAGTATGTACAGTGAAACTCCAATTATGTGGAATAATACTTCTTTTGACGGAATCCAGAGTTATCATAAGAAAATATTATCTGAGATGAAAATATGCTAAAATAATTTTTGCTTTTAAAAAGGTAAGGCGAAATATATGTTGAAAATAAGATCACGTTTACTAGAAACAGTTTAATGAAAAAACAAAAGCGAAAAATTCTGCATCTAGCATAGATTATGAATCACTTTCCAACACTAACAGAATATTATTAAGACATTTATTTTTTTTCATACGATGAATTGAGATATCTATATACGCAATTAAAAAAAATAACAACTCTTTAAAAATTCATTTTCAGAAACTGCTGTCCATATTCGAAGTCTTTCGTGCAGCCCTGTACTTAATCTACAGAATTTGTAAACAACACTTAATATACTAAAAATTACATAAAATTGCATATCACAGCGAATCTAATTACCATGTAACAAGAATATCGAAAATAAATGTAAAAATGTGCCCAATCAGTTATTAAATTTATTTTATTCTTAAAAAATTATTTTATTCTTAAAAAATTAATTTAAGTAAAATTGAAGTTTTTGTGTGATAAAAAGATATTATAATATGAAAAAATATAATAGTCCATACAGTTGAATATGTCTGATCAGAAGCCTATAATTATTTTGATCATTATAACAATAAATTCATTATTGCACATGACTGGAGTTTCTTGATTATATAATATATAATATAGATTATTATCCATATTATAATAGTATCTACATTTATTGAACAAAAACTTCAATTTATTTAATTATTTAAAACATTTGACGACTACTGTTCTAAACGTTCAATTTCAATAGCATTTATTGCTTTTTACGCCTGTTTTAATATTTGTTATATAATGTTTGATTCAAAGTTACTTTGTATAATGTAACTGCATGTTACTAATTCATCATACTAAAAGAAGAAAGATATTACATTAGAAAAAAAGTGCAAATAAATTCAATTACATTTTTAATTCGCACTTTACATAAATTTCGTATTTAGAATTGACTGATATAAAACATAGAGACATGTTAATACTATTTAAAGGATAATCGCCATCTTTTGTATGACTTTGTAAAAAAATACATATCATACGCAGACCCTTTTCAAAACACTAAATATGTGCTTTGTCTAGTGCTCGCCAACGTAAGACCAGACCGAAAAAAAAAAATATATTTTTGTAATGCTTTCCAACTTAGTTGAAAAGTGTTTATGAATTCGATTTGTCTGTCTGTCTGTTTATCGTCTATCTGTCGTCTCTCCTTGCTCTAACTCGCGTAAATATGCTCGGATTACCTTGTAATTGATATATGTTATTGGGGGTTTACAATGACGTATTTGGTATTAAAAATGAAGTGTGTAGCAGTCATGCGTCTTTTACAGAGACAATCAAAAGAATTCCGTAACGTTACGGTCAAGGGAAAAATTCGTTTGCGGGATATTTTAATGATGTTTACTATTTTAAAAATATTCAAGTTGATACATATCACTGAGGTGTACTAGAAGGCGCTTATTGTAGAATATAGTATGCATAAAATGTATCGTTCATTTACAGGGACACACAAGAGATTTTGGTCACAGTACTGTCTATGAATAATAATTGCTGGTAGTTCGTTTTAAGTTGTGATGCACGATTTTAAATGTAACTAATTTTTTGCATATTAAATGGTGCATATAAAATATATAGATCATATACAGGGCTGCTCAAAAGATATCATGTACATTTCCGTTTACTGACGGAAATTGCTGAAGGGGAATTTTGAATTGTGCTATGTATTTACTAAGTGCAGTAAATTTTGAATACTGTGTAGTATACATACAAATTTATAGATCATATACAGGGCTGCACAAAATAAATTGGATGTTTTATTTGACGTCTGGTAGTAATTGCTGAAATTGGACTTTCAAGCGTGTTATGCGTTTTCTAAATTGTTTAACTGTGAAGTTTTGTTACAGTATTTTGAATGTGTTGGAAAGTGTTTCTTTATCTATGCTTAACGCATGATTTTTCGTTCTTGTTTCTGATAGGACCCAATTGAAAAAAAAACTACCCTTTTACCCACCACGTGGTTTTTTTTTTTTTCGCAGCATTATTTATTCAGTTAATTGTATTTCCCATTAAATAATTTTCTTTGCCATTATGAACTAATCCAATATATTTTATAAATTTAAATTAGTTAATATATTTGCAGATGCAATAGCTTTTTATGTAATTGGAATAAAAGGCACTTCAGTAAACTGATTTTTAAAGTCTAAATTTAACATAAAAAAAACGAAAAATCATGGGTCAAGCATACTTTATGAAACACTTTCTAACATATCTAGAAAGCTGCAACGAAATTTCTCCGTTAAATAAGGTGGAAGAAGATATATCAGAAAATAGTTTAGAAAACATGTATCACATATAAAAATCCCGTTTTAGCAATTACCATCCACAGTCAAAAAAGGAGTCGAAATACTTTGGGGAGCCCTGTATATGATCTATAAATTTGCATATATACTACATAGTATGCCAAAATTTAGTTCAATTAGAAAATACACTTTTAGCAATTTTCACCAGTAGATGAAAAATGTACTCGAATTCTTTTGTACAGCCCTGTATATTATCTAAAGACTTTTGTACACACCATATATCAGCCTAAAATTTATTTCAGGTGAAAAATGCATAACACAACTTAAAATACACTTTCAGCAATTACCAAACCTAAACGGCAATGTATCTTGTTCTTTGCGTCACCCTGTATATATATTTTTTTATTCTACGAATTTCTCTTAGTATACTAAATATAGTTCATCAGGAAAATGCACAACACAATTAAAAACTACCCTTAAGTACTTCATTCCCATAGTCAGTAATATTTACGAATTCCTTTGTGTAGCCCTGTTCAACAGAATTTGTACACATCACGTACTTAGCAAGAATTTAGTTAAACTTAAAAACGCAAACAAAAGTTGAAAACGTATTTCTAGCAATTATCGCTCATAGAAAGTAATGCAACCGAATACTTTTGTGTGTACCTGTAAATGAACGATAAGTGCAATGCACACCATACTTTTCAGTAACAAACTTATAGCGCACCTGAGCAATGCATATAAATTTCATTAGGTTTGATATTGTGTAACAACATTAAAATACACTGCAAACGATTTTCCGCCGTAGACCATTGTGTAACAGAATGTTTCGTGTTGCCCTGTAAATAAATAATAAATACTTTGCACCCCCATATTCTACATAAAGCATGTTTTAGTACACTTAATAGGTGCATATTAATTTCATTATGTTTGAAATGTTTTGACATCATCAAAATGGACTTGAAATTGCACTTGAAACGATTTTTTCCCCGTTGACTGTAATGTAACGGAATAATTTGGACTGTCCCTGTAAATGAACGATAAATGCAATGCACACCATACTTTTCAGTAACAAACTTATAGCGCATCTGAGCAATACATATAAATTTCATTAGGTTTGATATTGTGTAACAACATTAAAATACACTGCAAACGATTTTCCTCCGTAGACCATTGTGTAACAGAATGTTTTGTGTTACCATGTAAATAAATAATAAATACTTTGCACCCCCATATTCTACTTAAAGAATGTTTTAGTACACTTCATAGGTGCATATTAATTTCATTATGATTAAAATGGTTTGACATCATCAAAATAGACTTGAAATTGCACTTGAAACGATTTTTCTTCCCATTGACCGTAATGCAACGGAATAATTTTGACTGTCCCTGTAAAAGAAATATAAATACTACAGACTTCAATTTCAATAGCGATCGTCAATAACAATATAACGTCAATAACATATACAAATTTCGGGACAATCAGAGTACATTTACAAGAGTTAAAGCACGGATAGACGGACAGTTGAAAATGGACAGGACTGTTGTAATAGAAGTACAGTTGTAATATAGCTCTTTCAATATAAGGCCCCAACAGTGGCTGAGAGGTTCTGCTCTCAAAGCTGGTAGACGGGAGGCGCTGGGTTCAAACCCCTGTCGTGCTCGTCAACCTAACCGTTCGGAGTTTTCAGTGGTTTTCTTCGAACCTTGCCGTAAATGTGGGTTAGGATCCCTTAGAAAGACCCCCACCGAGGGCAACCCCCCTAGGGCCTATATCCCTCGAGTAGATAATCGGCCGTCATAAGTCAACCAACCAACCTTTCAATATAGGTTATTTTCTATATAGGTTTAAACGTAGAGTATTTCTGAAAAAGAAATCGGTACTTTTCTATTCCTGTATCTGCCTGAACAACGTACTGAAATTTTATAGCAGTTTAAGTAAATTATTTATACTAGATTATAATGTGTTTGAATTTATACATTTTTCTCTATAATAAAATACCATAAGATGAATTTTTTTTTCCGAAGAAAATATTGTTGTCCAATTTTGAACAGGTTTAAATTTCGTAATAATCAGAGTATGCTTGTGAGAAAGAAATTTAAATTTGAACAATTCTATCCTGATTATGTCCCGCTATATCTAACTAAAGGAAGCCAAACTGCCCAAAGGTAAAATATCCTTTGTCTTTGTCCTTATTTATATTTTAATTTTTAATTCTAGTGCGTGAACATCTTTGGAAATTTACGAATATTCAAATTATCCTTGTTTTTGCGAATGATAATTTGATCACATGACATTACATGTTTCCAGCATCCTTCAATACATTCTGAAAGCAACAAAAACATCACGAAGACTACAGCACAATCAATGATAATGGATGGAAACTTATTGATGATCAATTATTCTTGAGTAATTGTAGTACCAAATTTTCGTGAACAGTAGAAATATGCAAAAGGAAATTATTTCCGTTCCTCCAAACATTGTCTGGTACTCTTTGCTTAAAGAATAAAAGAAATGAAGAAAAAACACTACTTAAATTATGATAAAAAAATTTCATTTCATTGTTCCTTAAACTTATTGTGTTTCTTTTTCACACATTAGTGCATTTGCAGTTAGTGTATCCTTGGAGATTTTGCGCAATACACTCAATGCTCAATACAGTCTTTCTTACCATTAACTAATAGCTAATCCCTGAACCGTTAGTTTTAGATGCATGGTTCAAATTTCAAAACTGTTTCGAATGTTAAAATTAAAAACACATTTAACCCTTTTAGTGCGGGAGTCGACTAATATGGACATCTAGGAGTTGGGTGCTGTGGACTACATTAAGCGTCGACAAAAGTCGCCTAGGCGTTCACGGCATGTACTGTGCTCACTGTAGTGCGTCATTGGCTTAGCAGTGATGATGTATTGCGCCTGCGTAGTGCAGTAATTTGGCTATAACCAAAACCAGTAGCGTGCTTCTCGTATAACCATAACATATGATTTTTAGTTTTGTATTGGGTTGTTCGGAAAGTCGTGTCCCTTTGGGAAAATCAATTCGTACCGGAAAATTCTGCCCAGTAATCAGATAAATAATGTCGCTTTTTTGGTCAAAATATTCCGCACAGGGCATTAACCCCCCCCCCCCCCCCACCAAAAAAAAAAAAAAAAAAAAAAAAAAAAAAAAAATCCGCACTGAAAGGGTTAAAATCAGACATTTAATAAAACTAAAAACAATCCATTAATATCAAATAATAAAATCAACTTCAATAGACGGCATTTCAAGTTTTATACAAGCTTCTCATCAGTAAAATTTTATCGAAAACCATAGCTGTTGTTTATACATTTTCATGTTCAAAATTATGTAAATTTCCAATTAAATTTTCAACAGGGCTGAAACTGCGCTGTAAATTAAAAATACTGACAAAGGATGTGAATTAATTTTTTCTTTGCTAAACAACGCATAACCATCATAGTGAAAAATGTGTCCAGATTGGGGATCGAACGCAGATACCCTGATGTAGCGCACCAAGCGCTTTACCATTTAAGCCATCTAGACTCTTTTCCCCTTATTAACTAACTTTCTAGGAAAATTCTACTTGTAAAATTATTGCAGTTAGAGTTAATCATTTTGATATTTTCGAAATCTGGGATGTGGTCGGTGTCTATTGAATGATTAACAAGTTTTGATTCTAAATTGCCAAATTTGTAAGCGCATTTATGCTCCTCTACGCGGATGTTGCATCAAATCGTCCAGTTTCACCAATATAAACAGAGTCGTAACCTTTACAAGGATTACCATAAACTATACCGATTTCCTGTAATGGGGGATTTTAGGCTTGAATTTGCATGACATATTCTTCATAACATTTTAATGTTTAAAGGCTGTACCAAGATTAGAAGATTATTAATTGATTTAAATAATTGTTTTTTTTACCAATTTTTATAATATGGAATGGAGGCATAACTTTTTTGTAGGACTCCTGATGGAGGATGATAGAGATTGCTCTGAAAAAATTCTTTTTAGCCATCGTATAGGATAACCATTATAATATTTCAAATTGGTAAAGATTTTTTCTTTTTCTAATTGCAGGACTTCCTCATTGCTACAAAATTTTCTTGCTCTTTGAACTAAGGTTCTAACAACAGCTATATTTTGGGAGACATGATTTTCAGAATTAAAATTTAATTACTGACCAGAAAAAGTAGCTATACTTTTGGGTTCTATTGGCCCCAGAGAATGAATCGCCGCCAAGTGACCAAGCTTTATCGCCAAATTATAAAGCATATATGACATTATAATAATATGACCCAATTATAGTCATATATGACGCATGTATGACTTATATATGTATAACATGTATAAGATGTATATGGTGTATATATGACATATAAGACGTAAATAATATGTGTATAATGACGTATATGGCACATATATATATATAAGATTTGCGATGATCTTGACGAAATTGTAAATGCAATCTTGGGCCGCTATAACTCAAAAGTACCAACGTCGCCTTACGATATACGGATGTTAAAATTTATGGACAGGTAACTTTTTCTTTTCTTCCTTTCAAAATATCTAAGACGAGAAGTTTACAGTCACTTTCATTTTTTAACGTGAACTGTATAGCTGGACATATAGAATTATCCCTTTTTTTTTTTTCAAAATTTCAGTTAAATCTTCTTGTTTGGCAATTAAAAAAAATCTTGTATAAAGCTTGAAACTTCTACTGTAATTTATTTTATTATTTGATATTAATGTGTTTTTTTTTTTTAGTTTTATTAACTGCCTGATTTAAATATCTTTTTAATTTTAGATTTTTTCCTCAGACGCAATTAGAGATCGACCGAAACAGGTTTTAAGACCTAAAACGAAACCTAAACCGATTTTCGGTGATCTTCCCACATTCGAAAGTGTAAAAAAAATTTAAAAACTGATTAATAAATACATAACTGCATATAATTATTAATTAATTAATAACAAATAATGAATAATTACTTAATAATGACTAATTAATTTATTAATTATACGTGTATTGAACCACATTTCTAACAAACAAACGTACATATATACGTGTGTGTATCTGTATAAGTTTCAAACAAAAATGAAACATGAATAATACAACTTTTATATTTTATTATTTTATAATAACCAATAATTATAGGCATTTACCAATAATTCATTAACAATGTAGTTAATTAATGTAAAACAAATTCATTAATGAATATTTAATTTTTAAATATATTCATATTTTCAGTTCGTTAACATTTTGCATTTAAATTGTTTAAGTATAGAGTTAAGTATTGGTTAAGTAACAGTAATTGTTTAAGTATAAGTTTAAGTAAAGGGCACAAAAGCTAAAACAATTTGTTCTATTTGACTAAAAAAGGAAAATTAGCATTAAGACAACATTTTAAGCCTAGAAATTATTAATTATAAACTTTATTTTCCATTTCAATATTCTCAAAGTGAGACATGTTTAACACTATTTTGTACTTTAGCTAATTTTAAATATATATATTTATATATAAGGATAGAAATGTGACAGTTGTCAATTTTCTTTTAGGATGTGTACAATAAGATCAAAAGAAATCTTTGCTCACTCACCGCCCCCCCCCCCCCAAAAAAAAAAAAAGCTTTGCGATTCCCTGCCTCCCTAAGAGAGTAATAAAATGGCACCCCTGTTTGAAAATTTTATCTCCGGTGCCAAGTTGACTCTCTGTGCCACTATCCATACATACCGCCTCTATCCATACATATAGTATACATACCACGATATATCTTTTGTAATAAATTTCGTAAATCTTCATATGTTTTAACAACACCTTTCTCATAAAGCATTCGAAACAAGTAAAAATTTTCTATTACTGTTAAGTTTGTGAATAGAATGAGCGCTGGATTCCTAGCGAACTGGGTTCAGAAGATAATAGAAAGAGGGAAGGTTCTAGATAAATTTTACGACCGGTGTAGAAACCCCATGAAGAAAAAAATACAGGCACCGTTGATTTGGAGAGTGACGTGAAGAATGGAAGTCACTGGTGTGCCGCAGAGAGTGTAGGACGTTCGAGTGGTTGGTGTGCAGTAGAGATAGTAGTAAGCAAGAGTCGTCAGTGTGCAGAGTAGCGGGTAGACGAGCAGAGCCAAGTTAGCAGAGGAGAGGGTATACGAGCAGATCCAAGTGTGCAGAGGAGTGTGTAGAACGCAGAGAGAACGTGCATCCGACAGCTTAGTCCAGGGTGGATTAATTACAGCGTAGATGTAACGGTGTGTACAAGTGGTGCGTAATGAAATAGAGTAAAACGAGATTGCCATTCGACAGTCGCATACGACCAGTGATAATAATCTGTATTGACCCATAAGAACTATCACTGTGACATTTTTTCATGCTTATTTAATCAATAAATTATTAGTTGATTATTTACGTGAGAACTTATTTTCCAACGTGTCCGGTATCAGTCTAATACCGGTGGTGGCAGCAAATACCATAAGACTAAGGTCTCAAGGCTAGGAGAAATACTACGGTGACCGCAAAAGGCAACAAGACCATAACAAGTACCATATAAAATAAAAAGTATTGAATTGCACAAATTATTTAAATTATGCTTTAAAAGACCCGATGTTTTTCTTTATCATTAGTTGATTAAATTTTTAATGACTTATATTTCCAGAACCACTGATGAAATGAACGAAGTATTTTATTTCTATGATTTTTTACACACTGAACATGAATGAGCAATAAAACTAAGGTGTTCGCATTAAAATTTAAAAGGTTACTTTTAATTTTAAAAAGCAGATACCCTCTCACCACCGTGTGACAAAATATATCATATACATTTATAAAGAACAATTCAGTAATGAAAATGGTTCTTTGTCATTTTTTCTGGCACCACTTAGATTTAAATTTGTAACCCGCAATCAGGATTTTAAAAATCTTTTTGTAACATATGCGTAATTGTGTGTGTAAAAAACATAAATAATCTTTTAATACATTATTTATCCTTTATTCTTCCCTGGCTTAAAAAGTTGATAAGTTTTTATATATCTATTAAGGTGGAGAAAGAAGGAAAAGGCAATAAACAAAGTTATATAATAAAAGGGGAAAGTTATATAATGGTTAAGAAGAAAAATTACTTCCAGTGAATGAAGCGATGAAATCTTCTTAGAGGTTAAATATTTAGATGTTTCAAAAGAATCCCATAATGTCCTTGAACAAGACCTACTCAATAAATGGAAATTAGTGGTTGTTTTCGTTCTAGATTCGCGAAGTTTTTCTATTACTGATAAAATAAATATTCAAAACACCATAACCTCAAATCCTTTAAGGGGATCAGAAAGGTTTAGAATGACAAAAACTGACTGACGTTTTAACGTGGATTTAGAAGCCTCTAACTAAATTAAACTATTACTTATTTTAATTTATTTATTCATGTTTTATAGAAATAAATATCTGTATTATAAAGAACAAACGTGTCCGCGCCTAACGCTGGCGTGATTTTGACGTTGGCAACTCCAGACGATTAAATTTAGATTTTATTTGCAATTTTTTAAACTTTTAAACATCACACATTTTCCAGTTTTTACACTATCGAATAGGGGAGAAAAATGCAATTTCAAATGCAATTTGTTTCAATACTGCATCGCAATTTACTCAATCTTTATGGTTTTTAAATTAATTTTCTAGCATGATTTTTTAAAAATCTATCTCTACCGCGTGCATCATCCTTACGATAGATAAATCCATTTGCAATTAAATTAATATAAATAGTTCAGCATTTTTTACCGGCTTATATCGAATATCCATAACGAAATTAAAACTTCATCAATAAATAAATAAAATAATTAAAACCCAAATATAAGACCTGGAATCGAACTGCAAAATATTTGGCGATTTCTTCGGTTATTAACCCTTCGCAAGAAACCAGTATGAAAATATAGTTTTAAATAAGTTTCAAAACTTTATCTGAATACATAATTGCCACTTTTCATATAAAATATATTTTTGGTATTATTAAAGGGCAATCTAAAATAATATATTAAATGTAAAAATCTATTAGAGTACTAACAAAGGGTGTGAATTTTCACTTTGTTACAGAGCGTACAAGCAACAGAGCGAAGAATGTCCAGGTCGAGAGATGGAACCCGGATACCTTGGTATAGCACACCAAGTGCTTTACCATTTTAAGCCACCAGGACGAAATCCAGTCTGGAATTTTTCACTCTTATACGTTGGAAAGGCTGCAACTTCGCAGAAAAAGACGGAAAGTCATACATGAGCACACAACTTAGTGGAATACATCAAACAAACAAGTTCGCAGCATCGGGGCTGTATCGGATCATGTATGCCACTAAGTTGTGTGCTCATGCGTGACTTTCCATCTTGTACTGCGAAGTTGCATCCTTAGCAACGTATAAGAGTAAAAAAATCCCTGACGGATCGGCCTACCGGCACAAATAGATTTCGAAGACGCAGACCGTGGGGCGCTTATTTATTGGGAATTGCAGAAGAAAGACTTTTTGCCATGATGCGGCAATTGAGACCGCCCACTTCGAAATATACGTGTGCCTGTAGGCTATAGGTGCAGATTCACGGTCGCCAGTCGCCACGTGGCGACTAAATTTTTTGCTGTGGCCACTAACTTTCAGTGTTTAAGTCGCCATGTGATTTAAAAGTAATCAATTTCTGGTATTCCCAGTCCCCATCATGAAATGTTGATATTGTTTTTAAAGACTAAGACCAAAACACATAACAATATATAATTATATATATTGTTATTATCTTTATATATTAAGCTTTATTATCTTTTAATAAATTTCAGAATCATCTGTTTAACACAGCAAACTATTAAATATATTCGAATAGCAATGTTATTCGTAACAGTTTGAATCTGATAATTTTACATAGACTGTGATTTAAATATATATATAAACAAATGTTTGAAGTGTGTTTTGATTTTTATAGTGTAAAATAATCTCACAAATTCAGATTTTCTTACATATGTACTTTTGTCTGGCAAAATCAAAATAAGAAATATTGTTTTTCTTATATTTCCTGCTGTCATGATTGCTTAGCTTATACATATTTTTTTTAAACCGTATCTTGCCCAACTTTATCTTCTGACTGTACATGATTTAAGATTTAATTAATATTCAAATTTTGTTGTACA
Organism: Maratus michaelseni; assembly: GCA_963931845.1. NCBI lineage: Eukaryota > Metazoa > Arthropoda > Arachnida > Araneae > Salticidae > Maratus > Maratus michaelseni. Next base: position 270,270,077 of record OZ007593.1, read on the forward strand.
TGTGTTTATAGTAAGTAAATTACTTTACACTTTAAATTCCTGAGTTTTTTTTTTTTTTTTAGTTTTTTACCCCATATAAACACTATTGTTTTTATGCGTTTGTTTTACAATCGTGGCCACTGGATTTTTTAAGTTTAGGAGCCAATGACTCCTTCCAAATTTTGGGAATCTGCACCTATACTGTAGGCGGAGACAGCAAGGATTTTTTTGCTTTTATTTTTTATTTTTATTTTTAATTTTTTTTTCTGTAAGAGTTGGTCCTGTAAAAATTTGTCAATATAAAGGTTGTAGATAATATTAAGGAGATTTATAATAAATTTAAGCAATTTTAATATCTTGTGAATTGACGAAGTTATAAATTTTTTTCTTCATAAACCCCTATTTTTTTCTTTCCTTGAGGGCATTTTTAATGAAATAAAAAAATCTGTCATATATAAATTTTTGGCCCTTTTCCTAGAAGTAATAATAACTTTAAACGGATTCGATATGTATCATAATTAAGAAGTTATGGTGGTTTTTCGGTTTTCACAAAAAGCCCTCCATTCCCCCCTCCCCTCCTGTTTCGATTTCGCCCATTAACGAACTTGACCGAGATTTTATGCCGCTTGATTTTACGTATCAGTCTGGAAGATATTTGTGCAGAATTATGGAAGTTATCGTATCCATAAAAATGTGATATAGATAGATAGATGGATAGATAGATAGACAGATAGATAAAATTTTGAACTTGGGGGTGGTTGTGGATTCAAGGAGTCATAATCGGTGTAGATCTGCAAAAGTTTTCAGAAATTCCAACTTAGGGGTGAATGTAATAATTTCTTATGAAATCTACGTAAAAGTGCCAGACTGGATGTCGTCCTGGAGGTTTAAAATGGTAAAGCACTTGCTGCGCGATACCAAGGTATCCTGGTTCGATACCCTGCCTGGACATTTTTCGCTCTGTTGGTTGTATGCAGTGTAGAAAAGTGAAAATTCACACTCTTTGTTAGTATTAATTTACGGCGTAGTTTCAGTCCTGCTAAGAATTTAATTGCATAAAAATCTACACTGCAAAAACAAATTGTTGACTTTACAGTATAATACTGGCATCCCAGCTGCCGCGCATGCGCGGTAACGTATTACTGCTTATTTTACTGTTTATTACTGTTAATTTTACGATATAATACTGGCAGCGGGAGTGCCAATATTATACTGTAAAACCAACAATTTTTTTGGCAGTGTATTAGAGGTTTTAATTTGAAGAAAATCGTTTTTATTTATATTCTCTAACCCGGGAAGCCCGGGTTGGATCCCCTAGTAGGGGAAGGTGGCCAAAAATGATCCACTTAAGGGAAAAACTTGCGTAAAATGACATAATTGTTTAAATAAATCTTATTCCCTTTGCTAGAATGTTTTACACTACATTTTGCATTATAAAATATTTTAATAATAATTTAAACCCAAATTGAGTAATGAAAAAAATAGATTTTTTAAAATATGTCCAAAGGATCCTTTTACCTTCACCAAAAGGGCAAAATGATCCTTCATTTAAAAATAGCTGTAAGTTGTTTTTTATCGGCAAAATAAACGATATAAAAGTAATTATGACAGTACATAAGTGTAATTCACATCTAAAAACATACTCCATTAATATATTTCTTTTAAATCCTACAAAGTGTAAATTAACAACATAAAATAACTTTTATTAGGTTATTTGACATGTTTCTGTTCACTCCGAGCCATTTTCAAGAAACAAATGAGATAGTGATGAACAAGTGAACCGAAGCATGTCAAAAAACCTAATAAAAGTTATTTTATGTTGTTAATTTATACATTTTAGCATTAAAAAGAAATATATTATTACAAGGTGTCATAATTTATTATATTGTTATACTCCATTAAGTAAACCAAGTCATATTTCTGTACATGAAAGACCGTATATCTAAATATATACAGTATAAATATCTAAATAATATAAAGTTAGTGCTTACCTTATAACAGATCTTCTGTGATAATTTTGTTTTTTAAAAACATAATTTAATTCAAATTTTCTGCATTATCATTCCTTACAGCAAATGTTGAAAATGTTCACCACCATTTTGAATGCAAACATGAACACGTCAAACCAAGTTTTTTGACAAACTTCGCATCATTGTTGGTGTTATTGACGAGATTTCTTCAGTTATGATTTGTTTTAATTCATCGATGTTTCCATTGTTGCCATTGATAATCTTATGAAATGAGTTTTGAAAAAAACATAAAGAACGTTGAAAGAAGCAGACGATTTACTCAAATCATTTGCGGATTAAAAATTAGTAATGATGTTCACGCGAATTTATGTTTAAAAAAGTCCTTCCGGCCTGTACCAGGAGGAAAAGGTAGCTTTCCTATATCTTCGTTTTAAAATTTTAGCTAATGTTACACGAAAACAGCAAGTTAAAATGCAAAGAAACCGTTTACAAAAGATTCGTTAATACTGAATTTGAATAAGAAATTCGCCAAATTATTGAGCTATAGCCACATTGGCTTCATTTATGAAGACTTATTTTGGTCGCCAAATTTGGCGATATTTCGCCAAATGTCGCCAAGTTTGGCGAGAATTTGGCGCTAACGGATATGAATATATAGTTTTATGCGTTTGATTGGGAAAATTATTACAACAATGAAAATTTTTGTAATGTGCTGTCTTGTTTCAAAATGTCAGCCATCCTAGAATTTCAAACTGCTCTATCTCAGCCGTTTTTTAAGATAGAGGTAAAACAAAAAATGCTCTGAAATCCTCGTTTCAAGGCCTAACACTGAATTAAAAAAAATATTTGAATTTTTAACTTTTTTGTATAATTATTTTAGTTTTAAATTTTTAATTGGCCGCCATCTTGAAACAAAATGGTGGACCAAGCTGTCCAACGAACTCGGTCGAGACATTGGTGAGTTTAATACACACAATTAGTTTCATCAAAATTGATTTATAAATACGAGCGTTATCGTATGACATAGGTCAGATATATATATATATATATATATATATATGGAGATATATATATATATATATATATATATATATATATAAAACTTTAAGTAAAATTTAACCATTGAAACATGACCACATACACTGAAATCCCGATACCAAAGAGCCCTGTCAATTTACAAATTAAAATTGTAGTCCTAATAAATGTAACATTATTAATTCAAATTAAGAAGAAGAAAAAAAATATATATATAAATCAACATTTGAACGGAGGGTGGTTTTGGGGTCTGGGGATCATGATCGGTGAAAATATATCGAAATTTTCTGGAACTGCTTTCCTCCGAACGGCTGCAATAGGTAGCTTTATACTTTTTTGTATTGAAAGCTACCTAAAACGAGTTTTCGCATTTAGAAAGTGAAAATACGATACCCGCACATTAAATATAGACACATTAAATAAGTAATGATGTTGAAAGTCTTGCTACATATATTACAGATGTGGATAATACAAAAAATAAACGGGAACTGTCTTAAATTGATCACTTTGTAAGTACCTCTCCTAATGTCGTTACATTTCGCATAAAAACTCATTCTGCTGAAAATCTCAGTAAAAGATCTATACACTGTTCAAATAATGAACGAAAATAAGGATTGAGATTGGAGTAAGATACTCTGTATTTTTGACTGTATAATTGGATTGCAAGCCTGGTTTCTTATACAAAAAAAAAAAAAAGTTTGAAGCAGTGTGCTCTACTGTACCGTAGAATGTTTTCCATCCTTTTTTAAAAAATCATGCTATGATTTAATCGTGTCTATTATGAGTGTGAAAATGTTAACAATATTCTTATTTTTACTTACTATAACCCTGTATACTAGAGTCTTGCACGGGTCGGGTTGTACCCAACTCGAACCCGAAATTTCTTTTTAAATTTAACCCAAAACTCGACCCGAACCCGACAAAAAAAAAAAAAAAAAAAAAAAAATCGTCAACCAGAAATCCGAGTCGAACACGAAATGAAAGAAATGAATCTATATTTTAATTAAAATAGGAAAAAAATAGTCTACAATTATATCTCAAATATAAATTTTGTCTTTTTTGTATAAAAATGGACACATACACTCATTAATATTGACATATCTAATTTTTTTTTTTTCATTTGAAAAAATATTCAGGACTTTCTTTTGAAAAATCGGGTCAACCCGAACTATACCCGAAAGAGTCAAAACCTAAACCTGAACCGAAACATTTAAACTCCACAAAACTCGCAATGTAAAAAAATAGCATTAACCTGACGCGACCCGGATCTCTAAATAAAAATAAGCCCGGAATTCCAGAGTTACCTAAAGTTTAAACTCCTTGAACGAAAAATATGATAACACCATATTTTTTTTTCACTTATTCATCAATTAAAAAAAAAAAAAAAAAATCACGGTTTATATGTGTCTTTACGAATAACTAGATAAGGTCCAGAAATTATTGCAACATATCAATCTTCACATGCATAAGCATTATCAACCGCGAGCCAGAGATTGTTTAACACAGAATCTGATATACCACAAATTTTTACACACATATCTGCTAGTGATCACGATGATGCAACCTCAATTATTTCTATCCCTGCGGGATTCTATCCGGAAACAGATTTTTATTATGTTGGAGACAGAATCCACATGCAACATCAATTTGTATTTAGTACCGAAGAGAGAATCAGAAACCGAAACAGATCGGAATCACGTGGCATTGCGTCACACATGTGCTACTGAAAGCGAAGAGGTAACGTTTCCATTCAATCGTAGTACGGATTCATTTAGATTACTGTCGGTTTATAGGTACGCTGAGAGGATAAAGCACTTTCTCGGGTGGAAAGGGAGTTTCAGAGGAGATTCTGATCCAAAAGAGAATTTCTCTTTGGAGAATTTATCCGTAAATGGAAAGCATTGTTCTAATGATTCTCTAAAAAAAGAGTTAGATTTATCTGAAGAACGAAAGAAAAACAATTACAAGGAAGATAAGGTAAACATTGTTTCTAAAAAATTATCGGAGAAAGAATTTTTTTTTCAAATAATAATCAAGATATAGGACTATCTTTGTTTTTTGAAAGTAATACTAATAATTATCAAGAGAAATATAAAGGAATTGATGAAGAAAAAAATTCAAACATATGTGATTCCAACTCTGAGCAAAGGCAAAGAAGTAGCTGTCATTTAGATATAAAAAAAATTTCCGACTCTCCTTTTGAAGATAAGATAAAATTATTAACAAAATTATACTATGCTGATGAATGGGATAATAGTGTAAGCAAGCTAGAAAAAGATTTTGAAAATCATAATTGCCATAAAGAAATTTTTCGATCTTCATGTAACTTAGATGTTGAGGCATCCAAAACTGACAAGGCAGTATTACTTTTAAATCCAGAAATTTCATACTACATAACAACAAAAATACGAGAATGGATAAACATTTTCTGAAAGATAATGGAACAGTAGATGCCGGCTTAATGCTGAACGATGAAAATTCAATTACTCAAGATGAAAATGAAACAATATCATTTGACAATAATGAAAAACATATTGGGAATATTAAAAATCAATTACAAGATTCTATTCCAGACGACACTGTCAAAAAAGACACCGATATTCCACATGGAAATGTCACGTGTGAAGCTAATTCAGAAAATAGTTATTTATCAGAACAAATTGCGAATTTTTTTTCCAATGTAGAAAAAAGTATTACAGAAACCCAAAATAGTGATTTTAATCAAAATAAAAGTGGTTTGCAATTGCATGAAGCATCTGTTTTAACAGATAACTGTAAAAATATAGTCGAAAATAAGGCAAAAGAAAACTATAAAAATAACATTATCAATTCAAAATTAGACACGCCCCTGAAAGCTTACATTCAAAGTAAGAATGATATAAACAAAGCAAATTTGTCCAAAGAAATTAAAAGCAGTGAAAAACAAATTTTAGAAGAATATGATGAAGACACTGTTTGTGGACTAGGGTTTTTTAAACCACGATGGCTGCAACCTTATGCAACAGCTAAAGCTTACTTAATTTTATATTCTTTATTGGGGATAGTTCATGGCTCGTACTATTCATATCTTATTGGTACACTGTCAACATTAGAGAAGAGATTTGCCTTCAAGAGTAAAATTAGTGGAACAATTATGATTGCAGATGAAATAACTCCTTTGTTTGTAGGAATAATTATTAGTTACTATGCTACTAAAGCTCATCGACCTCGAATTGTTGCTTTAGGTATGATATTGTCTGCAGGATGTGCTTTTGTCACATCACTACCGTATTTTATCTATGGACCAATTCAAAATACGTTGTTTAATGATATAAAAAGCAATACAGGTCCAGAATACTGTGATTCCAGTACTGAGACATGTGATACAGATAAAACTCAAAATCTACTTGCTGTGTCATTATTAATCACTGGAAGTTTTCTGAAGGGATTCGGCAACCTTGCTTATTATGCGATAGGTTTAGTATACCTGGATGATAATTTGGAGAAACAGAGCACACCAATATATTTAGGTAAGCTGCAGTATTTTTTTTATTATTACATCACAACATATTACAATAACAAATTATATTTACAATAACAAATATATTCATTTAATTTATTATAGATATATAGATATTATAAAACCTTTCTCAATAAATTAAATTAAATTAAATAATGCATTCATTGGTCGAAAAAAAGTTTTGGGGTTTATATTTTAAGGGGGTCCAGACCAGACTACAAAAATCTTCAAATTTTTGAAAAATATTTTATTGTATTTAAAAATTTGCTGTTTTTATCCTGTTAAAATGACGTTTAAATCATGTTTCTATCTTAATTAGAACAGGATATATTATTTTTTTGTTTTAAAAATCAAGCTTTCAAATAGTGGTTGTCATGGAAACGTTTTTGCGTTTTTCTGCATGACAGGTTTTTTTCACGAATGTCGTGTTTAAATTGTTATAAGTCAAGAACCGTTAAAGATAAATGGTTCAAACTTTGAACAGATCTTTTTCAGTTATTTGCATCCAGCTAATTTTTAAAAAAATAATTTTTAAAATATGATTTATTAAAAATAAGTTACATCGTTTTTTTTATTTTTACTTTAAATTTTTAATTTTTTTAAATTAATATTTTTAAAATTACTAAATCAAAATTAAAGCTTATATCTTTCTGTTTATTTAATTGAGATAATGTTTAAATTTGAGGAATAATATTTCGAGTTATGACGATTTTAAATTACTCCTACTTAAAAAAAAATAATTTAAATTTAAAAAAATATATATATGAGAGATTAGATTTTTTTTCAAACTATATGGTTAACCATCACAAAAAAACTCAAAATTCTAATTCAATAAATAAAAATGTTTTTAAAATGTGTACCGGATCCCCCTTAAACCATATCCTAAGCTGAAAATTTCCCAACTGAGTGAAAAAAGACCGGGAATCGATGCTAGATCCATTGACATAGTTGCAAATGCAGAGTGCAGCAATTTTTTTAGGTAAACGACAGTAAAATATTTTAAAGTTAATTCAATTTTGTAATTTAATGAGTATTACATCTTAATTATTTGTAAAGTTGTTCGATTTATAATTTAAACCATATCCTAAATGATTATAAATATATAAACTTTCAGTTAAAAACTATTAGGTAGCTTTCAATACAAAAAAGTATAAAGCTACCTATTGCAGCCGTTCGGAGGAAAGCAGTTACGGAAAATTTCGATATATTTTCACCGATCATGACCCCCAGACCCCAAAACCACCCTCCGTTCAAATGTTGATATATATATATATATATATATATATATATATATATATATATCCATATATATATATATATATATATATATATATATCTGACCTATGTCATACGATAACGCTCGTATTTATAAATAAATTTTGATTAAACTAATTGTGTGTATTAAGCTCACAAATGTCTCGACCGAGTTCGTTGGCCAGCTTGGTCCGCCAATTTGTTTCAAGATGGCGGCCATTTAAAAATTTAAAACTAAAATAAATATACAAAAAAGTTGAAAATTCAAATTTATTTTTTAATTTAGTGTTAGGCCTTGATACGAGGAATCCAGAGCATTTTTTGGTTTACCTCTATCTTAAAAAATGGCTGAGATAGAGCAGTTTGAAATTCTAGGGTGGCTGACATTTTGAAACAAAACAGCACATTAACGCGATTACTCGCAAATTATTTTCTTTCATTGTTGTAATAATTTTCCCAATCATACGTATAAAACTATATATTCATATCCGTTAGCGTCAAATGCTCGCCAAAATTGGCGACATTTTGCGAAATATCGCCAAATTTGGCGACCAAAATAAGTCTTCATAAATGAAGCCAATTTGGCTATTGCTCAATAATTTGGCGAATTTCTTATTCAAATTCAGTATTAACGAATCGTTTGTAAACGTTTTCTTTGCATTTTAGCTTGCTGTTTTCGAGTAACATTAGCTAAAATTTTTAAACGAAGATATAGGAAAGCTACCTTTTCCTCCCGGTACAGGCCCGAAGGACTTTTTTAAATTAACTGCTAAAATTTATTTTAAATGCTATTTGCGTCAGAAGCACATTATTGAATTTAAGTTTTCATACGGTTTCTTGTCCATATAAATTACATTCAGAAAAAAAATAATAATTAAATTGCAAACTAATATGTAAAACAACGTTTTATATCAACCGTACTGTCATCCACGAATCAATGCAAAATCTGAAGTTTAATGATATAAAAACAAAAAGTAATACAAGTACAGAATATTGTGATCTAAATATTAAAACAGAATCATGTGATTCGGATAGACCGCAAAATTTATTTGCTCTATTAATTTTAATCATTTTTTTTTTTTTTTGAGGATTTAGTAATCTTGACTATTATGCAGCAGGTTTATCATATTTGGATATTAATTCTGACAAGAAAACACACCTATATATTTAGATGAGCGACCATTTAAAATAGTTTTATATTTTCTACGATACGTGGCTATTTTGGAAAAAAAGAGAGAATAAGATTTGTGTTTTAAATTATTTTCTAGATCCTTTATAACATACATATATATCTATAGATAATATATTTTTAACTATTAACGTATCTTAAATTTATTCTAAATTTTCTCCACTTAATTTTACCCTTTTCGTCTTAAAATGCTATTATTTTTCCCCCGTTTCCCCTTTTCAAAAATCTAACCGATTTCTACACGTGAGTCTTTTATGTTCATTTAGGCATTGCACCAGTAATATTTCCCTTTTTCAATATGTCTTCGAATTAGAATGTTCTGTTCTCTCTTTGGATTAAATATTCTTTTCCATACAGTTCTAGAACTCTCCTTCGCGCCAGACTACGATGCTTGTTTGTAATCACGTATCAGAGATTTTAAATACGGCTACACCAGCTCAGAGCTTAACTTTTTCTGTTTGTTCGAGAGTTGTAATACACTGAAAAAAATGGGTACTCAAAATTGAGTAAAAGGTACTCAATTTTGAATACGTCACATACTCAAAATAGCTCCGATCCAAATGTACTCCAAATTGAAAAACACATGTACTCATTTTTGATCCCATGTATGTATTCAAATATGAACTGCTATGTACTCATTTTTGATCCCATGGATGTATTCAAATTTAGAAATTTTTATGTCGTTAAAATAAAATTTCTAGGATTTAAAAAAAAAAAAAAGTTACTTCGCGAGGACAACCTTATAAGGGATACATACATTTCTGCTCATTTTTTTCATTCTTGCGTGAGTTTATGGTAATTAACCAACCCTTGCCCATGAGAGGAATCGAACCCGTGATGTCCTGTGTACTAACCGGACGACTCAGACCAACGCGCCATGAGTGGTCACGCCTCCTTCTCAAATGTTGTTAGTTATTTACTAAAACTTGCAAAAACTTGAGGTTTCATCTGTAGATGGATTTTTTCAGTTCCAATGTTTTTAATATTTTCTTTTCATAATTTTCAATATTTTGCTGTATGATTTGGTGCTTTATAATAGATAAATTTCAATTTATTATGTATTATATGCGTAAAGCATTGCATTAAGAATACTAATTGCTTCTTTTTGCAACAGTACCAACAATTTCTTTATTTGAACATATACTTTTTTAAAATTATTTGCCTGATTATCTATTTATCAATTCTAATAAAAACAACAATTATCTTAATCAGACGTGTTTATTACATGCTATTAAAATATTTTTTTTAATGTCATATTTAAAAAAAATTATGTAAATAAAATTTCTTATAATATATTAAATTATTATATTTCAGCTATGCTGAGAGCTTTTGCGTACGGCTCGGCTAAACTAAATAGTTAAAAAAAAAAAGATTTTTGATACAAATTTGAAATTAATGACCTTGGGATAGGTAGGTTTAAATCTGGACTTATTGATTTTATTTGAATTAAATTAAACTAATTTAATTTATAAAAATATAAGCTAAAGAAATAAATTAAAAACGTTATAAAGTTAAAAACTTTATTTTTATAAAAGTAAAGAAAGATATTCTAATTTTATAAATTTAAGGAAAAAATTATAAACTTTGTAAATTTAGCGTAATTCATATATTTGTAAGCCAAATCAGCTTAGTTTAATACCAATTTGTATAGCTATAATTTGCAAAGATATTATGTTATGAAACTTTTAAATAACACAATATTGCCTTACGTTAAAAAAGTTAAAGTAAATTTTTAAAAAATTAGTGGGAAAAAAAATCATAATTCTGAAGTACTATAAAGAAAAAAAAATAGGTGTGTAAAATGTGAGGAAAAAAAAAGAGTAAATGTGTTGTAGAGGATCCACTTTGATTAAAATCCCGAACAACCAGATCCACTTTTCATTTTTCTTATTCTTCGTTTTTTCTTCAAATAACGGCTTTTTAGGCTCAGAAATTTCGTAATTACACATTCTGAAATATACAAGTATGTTGGGTTTGATCGTATGTTCATTTTTTGTTCCAAAAATACTCATTTCGATATGAGTACATGAAATTACTCATTTTTGAGAATGCACATGTTCATTTTTGATCCAAAAATACTCATTCCGAAATGAGTACATGGACTTACTCATTTTGAGTACTTCATTTTTTTTCAGTGTAGAATGTAGACATCAGTGAAGATGTGTGACCTGCAAACATTTTCTGAAGCTTCTTAATTAATTTAATGATATCATGTCGTGTATCATAGTTGGACCGGATGATCGAATTATCAAAGGGCATAAGAGATCTTCGTAGTAATAGAAAGAACTACTAAATAACAATATTTTTCGCAAAATGATGGATGATTATTTATGTCTGCAGAAGACACCCATAAATAAAATGTTCTCTACTTTTTGCTGTCATCTATGACCTCTATATAAATGGGTTCTTACTCGAAATCTCATTATAAGTAAAAACGTATTGGCTGATATTGTGCATAAGTTAGTTATATTACAACTTTACCACCACCTCACCTCATCTAGATGAAAGCTAGCAGTATTTGTAGCGGGATCTCGAAACGCTACATATATTACAAATCAAAAATATTGAGTAACTCTTACGGCATATCTACGATGGAAACAAATTGACCAATCAATTTTGCTTTTATCGAAAATTTACTTTTTAAACACGGCACAATTTCATTTTTTATACCATCGAATAGAAAAAAAAATGTCGTTTCAAATACAATTTGTTTGAAAATTGTATCTCAATTTACGGATTTTTAAAAATCTTATTTTAAATATTTTTCAAGTATATGATTTTTTAAAAAATCCATCTTTATTGCATGCAGCCTGGTTACGGAAGAAACTACAACAGTCACTACTTTTTCTAGTAGTTTGTATTGTAACGCACTACAGTTGTAAAAATGGAATATATACGCTACTATTCGCTACTTCAGGGGGGAAATAACAGGGGTCGTTTCTTTTGTATAAAATGTGTTCTGCGCGACAATGTGTGATTGTCAGTGACAATTTACTGTAAGAATAGTAAACAAAATTTTTGCAGTGTATGGTTAATCGTAAAAATATTATGTACAATAATAGCCCCTCATTATATCGCTTGTTCAGATATGTATATCCACCCCACCCAAAAAAAAGGGCTGTAGTTCCACATTAACCACGCTCCACCAGTGGCTGAAAGGTTCTGATCTCGAAGCTGGTAGAGGGGAGGTGCTGGGTTCAAGCCTCTGTCGCGCTCGTCGACCTAACCGTTCGAAGTTTTCCGTGGTACCTTGCCGTAAATACGGGTTAGGATCCCTTAGAAAGACCCCCACGGAGGGCACTCCCCCCAGGGACTATATCCCTCGTGTTGATAATCGGCCGTCATACAATCAACCATCCACATTAACCACAGTTTTTTCTGACTGTAATTTCTATGTAACTTCTTCTGACTGTAACTTCTCTGATGTAACTAGATTTTTCTCTGACTACATATAAATGTGTATATTGTATTATGTATCTCGTTTAATTTCGCTAAGAAAGTTGTAATGTGTGTGCAAACTGATATTTTGGATACAAACATTTTATTATACATTATTTTCTTAAAATTTTAATGCGCTCGGTTATATCGCATTTCATTGTATAACTGTCAGGCGCGCTATAACGAGGGGGCAGTGTATTGATTAATCCGTGTTCTCAATTTTTAGTGTAGATGGAACAAAAAATCTGAAATGACTACTTTTGAAAACTAGTTTGTAGTCGTTTCTTTTTAAAACAAGTAGTCACAATATTTTTTACAAAGTAGTTGTAATTATGTAGTTCGCTACAATATAAAAGTAGTTTTTTCGCTTCAAAATAAAAGTAGTATTTTCGCTTCAAAATGAAAGTAGTTTTTTTGCTGCAAAATAAAAGTTTTTTCACTTCAAAATACAAATAGTTTTTTCGCTGCAAAATAAAAGTAGTTTTTTTTTACCATTGATTTTACCGCACTTCATCTATGAATCAATAAAATATCTGTTGTTTATGATTTTATGATGTAAAAAATAATGGATTTTCTGGGACTGATACTGTGATTCAAGTATTGGAACGGAACAGTGTCGAACGGTCCAGGAAGATCTCAGAATCTACTTGTTATTACTATACGGTGCTCCAAAAGTACTTGACACATTTTAAAATTCAATAAAAAAATTAAGCAATTGCGTAGGAGAGTGCGATTTGGACGAATGTTTCTTATGATATAAAATTTTCTTTAAGAAAAACTAGTCGTTGGGGGCCACCGTAATACTTACCCATCATGGATATGCATAATGTAAAATATTAAAATAAAAATGTGTAAACTACTTATATATTCAAATAAAATCGTGGCTTGATGACGTCACAAACTTTAAAAGATCGATTACTGAATTGCATGAAAGAAACATCCTTATAACTCCAAAAATAATAATTCTATTAGCTAGCGGTTTATTGCATCTGATTAAGCGTCGAATTTCCAATTAAAATACATCTCTGAAGTGAAATTTGGATGAAATACAGGGTCATGAAAAATCGAAGAGTGTGGAAATAGGATTCCAAATATCTCGGCAACTAATTATCCGATCAACTTCATGCTTTATGCAAAATTTATGTTTTTTTATTGTCTTTTATATTCATTTCTTAAAATAAACAATTTCGAAAATTTTTATGTACCTTTCATCAGAACGAATATTTCGAGAGTCCGAAAAAAATTGTTCCGGTTAATCGAGGTTATTGAAATGAAATAGGCTTCTTCCCATTATTACATACTAAGTACATACCAAATTGCAAGTCTCTATCTCAATTTTTTCGGGAGATAGAGCGTTTACAGACACACAGACACACACACAGACACACACAGAGACACACAGACGGACGGCAAATTTTTTTTTCTAAAAATATGTTTTTCGGAATCTCCAGTGTCTGAAACGTGTAAATCCGTCAAAATTTTTTTTTCGATTTTCAAAACGATTACAAGACTTACCCTATACTACGTATGATGGGTAAGTAATACCCTATACTACGTATGATGGGTAAGTAATAAATGAGTTCCAAAAATTTCTCATAAATGACGTTATTTCTGTAAAGTTACCGAAGACGTATAATGCCTTCATACACAACACTGGCGAAAGACGCACAGAGCGTATGCAAAGTTTTTGTCCAAACTATGGCAACCCACATTCAAAGAGTTAAGAATACTCGCCTTCATGAATTCGATTAGATGAGTGAGACTCATCAACAAACATTAGTTTGGCGATAATAGAAAGCTCGATAAGATTCATTGGATGCCTCTGTAAGATAATGAGATAAACAGACAAAAAATTTGATTGGCCGATACCATTTTGGAAAAAAACGATTCGTCAAGCAACTTGGCGAGCTTTCTATTATCGCCAAACCAATGTTTGTTGACTTGTCTCCCTCGTCTAATTGAACTCATGAATGCTAGTATTGTTAAGTTCTGGAAAGTGAATTGCCGTAGTTTGGACCGAAATAATCCACTCGTGGCCAGCCACCCATGAGGTATAGGAACAAAAAGTCCACGAGGGACTAAAACTAGGCATACGCACTGTATGTCTTTCGCCATTACTACGTATAAAGGCATTCTACATCTTCGGTAGCTTTGCAGAAGTGACGTCACCTGTGAGAAGTTGTTCCAACTAATTTATTTTATTTGCTAAAACAAACTTTTCGATCATAAGAAGCATTTCTGTCCTACTCCAATTGCTTGATTTTCTATTGAATTTTAAAATGCGTGAAGGACTTTTGGACCACCCTGTATATTTAAATTTTGGAAACTTGTTAATCTTGGTAAACTTAATTTTTATGCTACAGTATTAGCAAATTTGGATGATAATTCTGACTAGCAGAAAACATCAAATTACTAAAGTAAGCTGCGGTAAAATATTTTAATTTAATTCATTTTTTTGTTAATTTACTTGTTTAAACTAGTCGGATGCGCCAATTCCAAACTTCTATCTCATACATGTTAATGCTTCAAGAAGCGTCATTTTTAGGGTATCGTTCATCTCACGAAACTCTATTACTCCCGCTGCATTGTTTGTACGTCACAGAGCCGTTCTCAGAAACTATATAACTTACAGGTATTGAAATTTGTGTACTTATAGCATAGCTATGAAGCTCAAAATATTAAAATTTGAAAAATCGTATTATTTTAATATAGAGAGATAAAAAAACAAAATTCTAACAGCCTTTTCTATTAAATTTAAACGTTTCTCGTTAAGGCAGTTGCCAACAATTAAAAATCCACAATAAAATTCTTTCTACAGTAATTAATTATCTATTAAAAATTTCCACGTGAAAAATGAAAATGAAATAAAAAGTTTCAGCAATTGAAAAACAAGATTAATATGACGTCATATTGGTAATAAAATGGAAATTTTCGAACATTTATCAATAATACAAGGAGTACGAGTATGTGTATGTACAGAAAGCAGATTAATATCACGTCATTAGAGAATTAAAAAGAAAATCTGACGTCATATCGGAAATTTAACGGATTTATCAAATGTTTCAGAATAATACAAAGCGAGTATCAATATGAGTAATAGAGAATATTAAATATATGAGTTTGAGGAACGTATTGAATCATGATAGAAACCCGATTATGCAAATATTCGCATATTTTAACATTGTGAAGGTGTACAACATTTTTAATTTTGAAATATTTTTTTTTAAATATCGCACTTAGTCTACATGGCAGATATTATTATGAGAGAAAACGAGAAAAATAGACCGGTAAATTTTTACTTTATAAAACACATGACTTTTTTTTATGAAAATGAAATTTATTTGGATTTATTAAAGAAAGGATAAAGTGTTTTGAAAGGAATATTAAGCGAACCCTTTGTGCGATCTTCCATCACACTCACCCACTTGTTTTTATTACACTTCAAGATTTTGTTAGTAAATATTTCAAAAGTATGGGGGGGGGGAGGGAAAAAATCGTAATGAAGTCTAATCAACGTGTAATAAATAAAAAAAAACAGGAAAAATTCTGCTTTGGGCGGGGGTTGGTCGTATATTAAATATCGCTTTAATGGTAAAGGTATATAGATCTAGCGCCCCCTGGCGGTGGAAGGTGGAACAAAGTTATTTTTGCAGTGCGTGCACAGCACTCCAGCTATTCGGTACCCGTAGACAGCGGGGACCCATGTCGGAGGTGCGTTTAAACTAGTAAAAAAACTAGCAAAACGTGTAAATCCGTCGAAAATCAGAAGTCGAAAATTTTTTCAATTACAATACTTCCTGCTATTATAAACAGAAGAAAGTAAAAACTACTGCGTGACAAATTTGATATCATTTCCTAAGCCCTTTGTAATTATACATACATTTAATCACAAAAACGTTTTAAACGATGTTAAAATTTATTTTCAAAGGCATTTATGTAAACAAATTATTAAAAAATTATTTTTTATGGATTTTATCTATTTTATAACGTGTTAGGATTATACTCGTTTTCACAAGGAAAAATCCACTATACGGATTTAGGTGTAGCAGTGTTACTTTTATAGAATTCTTATTGTAGCTGAAATTTCAATTTCAGATTCACATAGCTCAAACAAATCTTATTGAAAATTATGTTTATGAAATGATGTTAAAAATTAGTTTAAAAATTTTAAATTAAGAAAGAAAAATTAATTCATATAAGGATCCGTGGCACAAACAAATTTAAGAACCTTTGTCATTGAATGAATTAAAAGAGTTTAAAGAGTTTTTGAATAGAAATGCAAAAGTTGGTTAAATTTCTATGCAAAGTTTTTAGTTCTACCAAACTTATGTATATAAACTATCTTGACATATTTCAACATTTAATAGCTCTCATAATAATTCTTCGATTTAAAAACTGTCGGCTACAGAGTGTTTATCATACATTTCTCTATAAAACTACCAGTTTTCATGTTTTATATGCAATAGTTTTTGTAGTATAAGCGGGGAAAGTAAATGGTCACGATAAATTCAATTACGACAACAGGAGCAGAATTAGTTACTTTTTTTAGGATAGAGAGAAGCCTATAGATTACCTGTCGTGACAATATTTCCCTATTGCTATTCCATTGTTCCCATTGTTGTCTCATACAAAATTCCGCTTAACGTTGTGTACGGTGACATTTCATGAAGATAGATAATAAACACTATATTTTTGGATTTCTAAAATTGAAACAACTATAAAATATTTTATTTATACAATAAAGGTTCTATTAGCCGCCGCTCTTTTGACAGGCAATTTGTATTATCCGTTAGTCACCAGATATAGTATGTGTACAAAAAAGATTATATATTGTTTCGTAGTTGTTTTTTGGTTTCAGCCGATGATTGTAAAGAGGATAAGATGGAAATTGTACGTCAAACGTGACAAATGTGGTGCGTTCGTAATATAACTAGTTTCAGTGAAATGAATTACATATTCAATGGTGGGAGTATCGTAGTTGAGATATAGTTATTCCAAAAGAGCGAAAAATGCAGGGACCAGGACTTAGGGTACTTTGGCTTGCCGTGCCAACGCTCTTCTTACTGAGCTAACCCAACGATATCCTGGCTGACATATTTCACACTTATTTGTTGGACAATTATTTCACTCTTATTTGTTTTCACTCTGTTGGAATAAAAAACGACGTCTATAGGTGCTATTAACGTCTAAACGTATTCAGATAACAACGAACGCACCTAAAATGACTCTGTAAGCATAGGAGGAATAGCTGTTCATTTAAGTATAAGAAATAATTTAAGTAAAATTAATTAAAAAATCAAAACAAAGCAAACTAGTCGTTGGGGGCCACCGTAATACTTACCCATCATGTATATGTATAATGTAAAATATTAAAATAAAAATGTGTAAACTAATGCATTATAAATAAAATGCATTGACATTCAAATAAAATCGTGGCTTGATGACGTCATAAAAAGGCTCGATTACTGAATTGCTTGAAAGAGGTTTTTCCTTATAACTCCAAAAATAATACTCCTATTAACTAGCGGTTTATTGCATCTGATTAAGCGTCAAATTTCCAATTAAAATATATATTTGAAGTGAAATTTGGATGAAATACAGGGTCATGAAAAATCGAAGAGTGTGGAAAATAGGATTCCAAATATCTCGGCAACTAATTATCCGATCGACTTCATGTTTTATGCAAAATTTATGTTTTTTTTATTGTCTTTTATATATATTTACTCCTTAAAATAAACAATTTCGAAAATTTTTATATACCTTTCATCAGAACGAATATTTCGAGAGTCCGAAAAAAAATGTTCCGGTTAATCGAGGTTATTGAAATGAAATAGGCTTCTTCCCATTATTACATAGTACATACCAAATTGAAAGTCTCTATCTCAATTTGTTCGGGAGATAGAGCGTTTACAGACACACACAGACACACAGACACACAGACGGACGGCAAAATTTTTTTTCTAAAAATATGTTTTTCGGAATCTCCAGTGTCTGAAACGTGTAAATCCGTCAAAAAAAATTTTTCGATTTTCAAAACGATTACAAGACTTACCCTATACTACGTATGATGGGTAAGTAAAAGGACATTTTTTTTTTAATAATGGTAATGTAATATACAGATCTGATTAAAAAAAAAAAAAAAAAAAAAAAAAAAAAAAAAAAAAAAAAAGCGATCTTTTCCTTTTATAACTGCCGCATAACATCGTATTTAATTGTGACTGATACCAAACAATTAGTAATAAAGTCTACTAAATATTGCTATTCTTAAATTTTGCTTAGGGGGTAGTCTACATCAAGAAAGTGTAACAAAATTTAAAGTTTTTAATAGTAACATCCAATTTTTAATCATATTTGGATTTTTTTCGCGAATTATACCATCGGAAGCTAAACAGGAAGTCATTCGGTCCAGTTGTTTAGGAATTATGCAGGTTTGAAGTTTCGAACTCCTAATGCTAAATTTATTTTTAAACAGATTGCAATGAAATTTATTTTTAAACAGATTGCAAAAATGCAAAAAAAGAAAAAAAAAAAAAATTGATTTTACAGTATAATACTGGCATTCCAGCTGCCAATATTATACCGTAAAATTATCCGTAAAATAAGCAGTAATATGCTGCCGCGCATGCCCGGTAGCGTATTACTGCTTATTTTACTGTTTGTTACTGTTAATATTACGGTATAATACAGGCAGCTGGAATGCCAGTATCATACTGTAAAATCAAATTTTATTTGCAGTGTGGTTTTTAAGTACAACTCAATAAGCATAAAAGCAAAATATATATATATATATATTTTAACGCATTTTTATAAACATTAAAGGTTTATCTTAAAAATGACGCCAAATTTCATGACTGCAATTCATTTCTTTAAAAAGATTTTCTTTACAATACGTTAATTTGGCGTAGTCCCCGATTACGGAAAATTCACTGCTTTGATTTATTCTTGGTAGAAAGTCAGTAAATTTATTTAAAATAAAAATTTGTAATTTTTTCTCTGTTTCTTTTTTAAGAGATTGCAACAGAAAAGAAAGAAAAAGCATCATTTAAACTATCTATTCAGGATGTATAAATAGTTTTCTGAATGTACAATCATAATTTAATTAGTATTAAACTACGTTAATTGATAAAAAGGCATCTTAAACATATTTATTTTTTATGTATATTTAATTTTTTACTTTTTAGAGTTTAATTTTTTTAATTTTTGCAGTTTCACAGCCAGTTGACATATTTTAGGGAGCGTGATTTGGCGCATAATTAAATCCATTGTTATTGTAACTGGTATAAAATTGTAACCATATTGAATATTTGGCGATTTGTCACTTGCGCCAGCTAATGGAAAAATATCTTAAAATTAATTTATTAATATAATTAAACTCTAAAAATTTTAAATGTTGCATTATTATCGGAAACATCATTTTTTGTAATTCTAGTGAAGGACTAAAAAATCGATTACAAAATTTGATCTTTACATAAAGGAACCGAGTTATGTTAGATAAAAGGGTGTAAAAACTGCTTAGCAGAATGATCTGTAATTTCGGATTCGCATATCTGAAGCTTTTAGAAATCCATTTCTGTTTAAAATATCATAGGTTATGAAAAATTGTGGTAAATCCATTACAAAATTTCATCTTTACATACATGAAGTATGTTATGTTGTATAACAATTGTAAAAACTATTTAGCAGAAAGAGCTGTTTTTGGATTCGCATATTTGAAGTTTATATAAATCCAGTTTTAAATATCATAGATTATGAAAAATCGTGAAAAATCGATTGCAATATTTCTCTCTATGTCTCTATATTTAAAAAAAAAAAAAAAAAAAAAAACACCGTCACCGCAGCCGCTGTCAATGAAGATTTTGTTCCTTGAGGTATTTCTGGACTAATATTCAGAAAAATATTGAATATAAAAATACGAAAATTGGTAGTTTTATAAAGAAATGTTCGATAAACACGCTGAAGCAGACAGTTTTTAAATCGAAAAATTATTTTTAGAGATATTTGATATTAAAGTTGATCAAAATAGTTCTCTTAAAAAAGTTTTATAGGAACGAAAACTATGCACAGGAATTTAACCATTACTTATAAGGATATAGTTGACAATCTTGCGGTGTGCAGACTGCAATTATTTTTTTTAATTCGAGTAATTTTTTGAGGTTATATTTCAAATTTTTATTCAAAATTTTCCTTATTTTGATGATGATTTATTTCATATTCCATAACATCCATTATTTGAATTGTTGCCAATTTGTAAAATAGCGCACATAGTAATATTCCCTTTCAATTAAGAAATGTATTTACATGTGACTATTAAAAACAGAAATAAAACTTTAAAATAATAATTAAATGATCACGTGTTAAAAGTAGTTAATGTAAAAAATTACGTAATAAAAAATATACTTGCGCGTGAATACTAAAAAGAGAAATAATTAAATTATTAAGCGTTGATTTATATTTTGGTGACAGTTTTTTTCTTTTATGGAAAATAGTCGAAGAGATAATGGAGAAGTACCCAATTTTCTTACATCATCGTTATAAAATTCAACGAGGAAGCGAGATTGTTTACTTAACCATTTTACACAAGTTGATTTTCAAATGTTTAATTGATCTTATTTAATCAATAACGAAAACAGTTGTTAGCTGTTTCGACAGCAGTTGATTTCTGCCTTAAAATTCCTCAGTCAAAAGAAAATGAATGGAAACTCGATTACAGCAGATCGCCACTGGTTGTTTAATTATAATTCAATCTTCCATACCCGTTTTAGAATTGATCAAATCAGAGTATTTTTAAAGTTTGCGGTGTCAGTACGGGAGTTGGCGAGCGTAGCTCTTAGGGGGCTGAGCCCCCTAGTTATGTAAAAGGTTGTAAAAACTGTTTAGCAGAATGAGCTGTAATTTTGGATTTGCATATTTTGAATTTGCATATTTTGGATTTGCATATTTGAAGCTTACAGACATCCATGGATGTCTGTAACCATTGTTTTCGTATAAATGAACTTCTTTTATGCCATCATGAATGAAATAAATCATTACAAAGTACAAAATTATCGTTTCACTTGAGTTTGATAACATGTCATGTTTCAGAATGGAGAAAAAATAGGTTAATTTTTTATCCAAACATACTCAACTCGATTTGAGTACATCGATTTACTCATTTTTGAGTACTTCATTTTTTTCAGTGCATTTCTGTTTAAAATATCATAGGTTATGAGGTAAATTTAGAATCTTACGGTGGCTAACAAAAACGCAAAACTTCAAAAATGGATAGCACCAATGAAGGCCGCTCATTATCAATGGTAAAACTTTTTTCAAATTTTTGACAATATAACTGGAGAAGGTACACAATCTACATAGCAATCGAATTTGATCGAAGTATGCTCTTAGACATCAGCCATTATGACAAACGGCAAACGTTCGACTTGGTTATGGTTTGGGGTAAAATTTTTTCAACTGCCAAAACACCGCTTGCTTTTGTTCATGAAAGCGTCAAAAACTACCACCAAATTCACCTTTAAAACATTGTAGAGTGTGTGCTGCTTCTCTGGCTCTATCTACTTTAATTTATATAAAAGTACAGGTGGCTTATAGACAGTGAAATACTTTCATAATAATCAGAAATATTATGAAGCCAATTCAAAACACGTATAAAGAAAAAAAAGGGGTTTGAAGCTAATTTTTTTTGTGTGTTAGAAGAGAGTGATAGAGTGTTTAGGTAATTACATTACATCGTAGTATAATGAAAATATATGAGGAACGTAGTGGTAGAATTGAGAATACTATACAGGCTATAACAAAATTGATAGTTAGAAATGTAAGGGGTTATAACACATGTCAAGACAAGCAAATATTCTCTAAGACCCCAGGGTCGCAATCTACTAATTAATTCAATAATACAGGGTGTTTCACACCAAGCCCAATCCACATTTTCGTCCATAACTGTAACAATAATTAAAATATTTTAGCTAAATCTTCAGCACAATAACTGTGTCTTCTGTGAAATGATGCGACGTCAAGGGAATTGTTGGACGATCAGTGACATCGTATGCATTGTCGGTTACCTTCCAAATTTTGAAGCGTCTACCTCAGTGTTACTTGGACATGAAGGATTGCCGTTTCTATTACTCTATGTGTTTTGCTCATGTTTCATAGCAAGCAAAGTAACTATGTTGAATTACATAGTTACATCTGTGGCTGGCGGATAATCGAAATTTTACTCTAGTTAAAAATAAATATTTTAATGACTTTGAACTTTTCATGACTTTGAGTACGCCTATAAAATCAATGTCCGAAATTGTTCTTTTTTTTCCAAATCTGAATGTATTTCTTCAGTTGTACTCAAATTTTAACTTATTACTTTTAGATTAATGACATTATTTGATGTATCATTAGACATCGAAATAACACGGACATTAGAGTGTTTTTAAATATCTGATTAAGCGTAATTCTGTTCCGAAAGAATACAAATAACATTTTTCACACATAGTTTGCATTAAAGCGCAGTTTTGAAAGTGAACAAAACTGCCAAGTAACAAGTAATGAGGTATATTTTCACAATTTTACTACTTAAAAAAAAAAGTTATATCAGACGCTTCTTTTTACAACACTATAATCATACACTAAAAATATAGATTCTAGCACCTTCTGGCGTAAGACGGTTACCTGTAGAGTAGACCTGTAATGATCAAAGAAATCTATTCCACAAGCTATCCAAGAAATGCAACAAACTATTCTACCCTCTCAATAATTTGCACAACAAAATTAAAAACCGAATTTATATACTTAAAGTTAATTTTATTGTTAATGCATTCATGGGCATTAACAATAGCAACAACAAGCGTCCCTTTTCTCATCCTTCAAAGAAAACAAAAAAAGCCGGGTTTTTTTTCTAAAATTTTTTGAGACCAAATAATATTTTACTAAAGTTGTCGTCCCTAAGCCTGAAAATTTAACCCACATTAGTCGAACAAAGATATTCCACAAAGCACCCTAGAAATGCAACGATTTCTTAAAATACATTGAATAAAACGATTATTTTTTTCAAATTTCGATTGATGGTCATACTGAATATGTAAAAAAAATAAATCATTCATTAGTGCAGGACATTTTTTGTTCCGACTTCCATTTTGATTTAAATTCTACAAGAATCGGGTAATATTCAATTCAATCTATACCAAAAAAATTAACCCAAACTAATAAAAAAATGTATTGCACAAAGTATCCAAGAAAGAATACAAATTCTTAAAAAAGTCCTTCCGGCCTGTACCGGGAGGAAAAGGTAGCTTTCCTATATCTACGTTTTAAAATTTTAGCTAATGTTACACGAAAACAGCAAGCTAAAATGCAAAGAAACGTTTACAAAAGATTCGTTAATACTGAATTTGAATAAGAAATTCGTCAAATTAGTGAGCAATAGCCAAATTGGCTTCATTTATGAAGACTTATTTTGATCGCCAAATTTCGCGATATTTCGCCAAATGTCGCCAATTTTGCCAATTTTGTCGCCAATGTCGCCAATTTTGACGCTAACGGATATGAATATATAGTTTTATGCGTATGATTGGGAAAATTATTACAACAATGAAAGAAAATAATTTGCGAGTAATCGCGTTAATGTGCTGTTTTGTTTCAAAATGTCAGCCACCCTAGAAATTCAAACTGTTCTATCTCAGCCATTTTTTAAGGTAGAGGTAAACCAAAAAAAGCTCTGGAATCCTTGTATCAAGGCCTAACACGTAATTAAAAAATAAATTTGAATTTTCAACTTTTTTGTATATTTATTTTAGTTTTAAATTTTTAAATGGCCGCCATCTTGAAACAAATTGGCGGACCAAGCTGGCCAACGAATTCGGTCGAGACATTAGTAACCTTAATACACACAATTAGTTTCATCAAAATCGATTCATAAATACGGGCGTTATCGTATGACATAGTTCAGATATATATATATATATATATATATATATATATATATATATATAAATCAACATTTGGACAGGAGGGTGGTTTTGGGGTCTGGGGGTCATGATCGGTGAAAATATATCGAAATTTTCCGGAACTGCTTTCCTCCGAACGGCTGCAATAGGCAGCTTTATACTTTTTTGTATTGAAAGCTACCTAATATCTACATAAGTAAAATGACTATTAATTAAAATTGTTATCAACAGACAAACTAATCTGTGAGAATAGTTATTTAAAAAATCAGTCATTCATAAGTGATACACATTTTCTTCCGATATCTAGTCATAATGCTGGATGAGTTGTGTTAAATTCATCACGTATCCGAAAATTTAATCCTTCTTAATTCCACAAATCATTTTACAAACAACTTCCAAAAAAGGGTACCAAATTATTTAAACATATAGGGTAAAAGCACCGTATGGTCGACACAATCGCGCTATTGGTCACACGATGTCCATCGGTCGACGATGTATCAGTGTTTGAGATTTTCAGAAGTCGAAATAATAATAACATTGTAGAGCATTTTTTCAAACTTTTTAAAATTTTGGATGACAACGTCTATTTGTTCTGGATGAAAATTAATGTTTAATTACATACGTTTGCGGAAAATTACTTGGTAGGGGAAAAAGTCATCAATCCTTGTCAGTCGTCAACCATTTGAAGGCCTTTGCTACAACGTACTAAAATTAAGCAAGCTGAGTTGATTTGTTTTTCTTGTGGAAACATTAACAGTAATCATATTAACATTTACAATTTGTCATTCGGGGCATTTAGCTCTTCGATTTTAGCTTTTGAAGACTGAATATGTGCAATATTTGAGGTATGAGAGAATGTCGACTACTAAAGCACATTTTTCATAATATTTTCATTGTTCGACATGGTGATTTAGTTCCACCATCCATAGTTTAAATATAAATCAATTCTAGCACACTGAACCCTTAGTATCCATCTTACGTGATTGGAACCGAGATGGATGAATTCCATAATATTTTATGAATATCTTTCAAACGTATTTTCATCTTTGGTTGTTGAAGAGAATAGAAATTCTTCCTAATTTTGTTAAAATAAGTGATACAAATTTTTAAAAGATACTTGTTGCATAGTTTTTGACTAGTTTTAAGATATTATCAGCTATTATAACTTTTTTGGTTCATTATTTGACCCTGGTTTCTAACCTGTCAACTACCGACCCTTCCACTTTTTGACAGTGTCAGCTAAGGATGCAAATAAGGACTTTTGAAAAACTGATTTTTTTTCAGTTCTGAATAATTATTTTCAGCCTTTTCTATAATGTCCTCGTAAAGGAGATGGTGGTTAATAAGAAAACAAGAACGAAAAAACATGCGTCAAGCATAGATTATGTAACACTTTCCAACGCTTCCAAAATAATTTTACAAATCATACCGATTAATAAGCTGAAAGATAACATCTAAATAAACAATTTGGAAAACGCATGACATATTTAAAAACATAATTTCAGGAATTTCCAACATATACAATATTCGGAAAAATATCCGAATACTTTTATTCAGAACTGTATATGATCTATAGATCTGTATATATACTACATAGGATGCTAAATTTTATTTCAGTTAAGAAACGCGTAGCACAGTTTAAAATTCTCCTTCTGGAGTTTCTGTCAATAAACAGAACTGTGTTCGCGAAGTTTTGTGCTTCCCTGTACATGATCTACAAAATTTATACACACCACGTAATAAACAAAAAGTGAGTTAAATTTAAAATCGCGTTCAGTAACTTAAAACGCACTTCCAGGAATTATTGTTAACAGACAGTAGAGAATTCTTTTGTGTGTCTCTGTAAATGAACGATGACAGCTATACACACAATATTCTGCAGTAAGCCTCTTGTAATGCACCTTAGTGGTATATATAAATTTC
Source organism: Maratus michaelseni (assembly GCA_963931845.1). Lineage (NCBI taxonomy): Eukaryota > Metazoa > Arthropoda > Arachnida > Araneae > Salticidae > Maratus > Maratus michaelseni. The sequence continues at coordinate 270,296,294 of OZ007593.1, forward strand.
AATGTGTTTAAAATAGTGAAACATTATTTAAATAAACCGCAAACGATTTTTTCCATAGACGTAATGTAACGGATTTTTTTGACTGTCACTGTAAAGTAACTATAAGTGCTATGCACACTCTATTCCATATTAAGCTTCTTGTAATGCACCTTAGTGATATATATCAATTACGATGTGTTTGAAATTGTGTAACATCATTAAAATAAACCGCAAATGGTTTTTCCCCATAGACCGTAATGTAACGGAATTCTTTTGAGTGTCCCTGTAAAAAAATATCTCATCAAAAAGTCACCTGTAAAAATTGCAGCCAACTCTCGTAACTCATTTACCGTAAAAAGTACTGAGATCGTATAAAGCCAAGTTTAACTATCTTATTAACTCTGAAATTTTCATTCACAAATCACTCCTAGTCTCTACATCTTTCGTTAAATATTATTTTGTGACTTTTTAAGTTTTTAAGATAAGATCGTGTTATTTTCATTTTTCAATTTTGTTCGATTTTTTTGTATTTTCGAATGTTTTTATTATTATTTTTTTATTTTCCGGATTTTATAATTTTTCCTTTCTTTGTATCTGAAACACTAGCTTTATTCCAAATTTTAAGTTTCTGTGGCTGCGGGATCTACCCAATCTTTTTGATGACGCGAGAGTGAGTGACTGTGTGAGTGACAAAAAATCGAAACTTTGAGTTCACATATCGTCTGCACTAATTTATGGGTATTTTTTGAATTATCCATATTTTTTAATTTTTCCTTATTTAGTATCTTAAATATTACTTTTATTCCAAATTTCAAGTTTCTAGCGCTATGAAATCGAATTATTTTCAAATTTTCCTTATTTTTCGAGTTTTCCGATTTTTTCGATTTTTTTATTTTATTTTCAAATTTTATTGCGTTTTTTATTTTAACTTATTCTGAATCCTAAACATTATCTTTACTGCGAATTTTAAGTTTCTAAGGCAAAATCAAATTATTTTAATTTTTTCAATTTTTTTCGAATTTTTGAATTTTTTTTTTCGAATTTTCCGGAATTTTTAATTTTTTCTTATTATGCATCCTAAATACTACCTTTATTCCGAATTCCAAGTTTCTAGCGCAACAAAATCGGATTATTTGAAATTTTTCGATTTTTTTCGATTTTTCGATTTTTTCAATTTTGCTTTCGATTTTTTTGGTGTTTTTGATGTTTTCTTTTTCTGGATACTAAACACTACCTTCACACCGAATCTTAAGTTTCTAAGACAACAAGATCGTATAATTTTCAATTTTCAATTTTGATGGAATTTGTTGAATTTTCGAATGTTTTTTTTTTTCGAATTTTCCGGATTTTATAATTAGTCCTTTCTTTGTATCCTAAACACTACCTTTTTTCCAAATGTCAAGTTTCTAGGGCTACGGGATCTACCTAATATTTTTGATGACGCGTGAACGAGTGAGTGAGTGAGTGACAAAAAATCGAATGTTTGAGTTCATATATCGTCTGAACTAGGAAAGACAGAAAGTTGTAATTTTAAATTTTGGTCCTGTGTGCCAAATACTCTAGAAAAACGAAGTTTCAAATTTTTGGGATACTCCAGCGCGGAGATATTGGGGGGGTCAAAAATGCCCTGAGTTGCTTCCAGAAAAGTATGCTTACGGCTGTCCTCTTTCGACTTGGCGGAGGCACTGCCGTGCCTCCAGATAAGTGCTACACACTTCCGTTGAAATAGGGAGCATTCTATAGATAACGACAATAACTATAAAAATTTCATGGCAATCTGAGCATATTTACGGGAGTTAAAGCATGGGCAGACGGCAGACGGCCATATGTTCAGACAAACCGCAGTCATAAACACTTTTCAACTAGGTTGGAAAGTGTTAAAAAGCAAGCAGGAACTTCTACTTCAAACAATCAGTCATCGTAAGCAAAATAGCGTGATTGAGTACTTAACGTGTCGAACACTGATGCGTTTACCCTCATTTTTTTCTCTAAATTTTAATAATGGACATCCTAAATGTTTGAGAATAGTTATTGAGAGAGGCCAGATGTTTATTAGAGCTAGAAATTTTCTTGTGAGTTCCTATTAAAATACTTCAATTTCCGGGTTTCATTCAATTCGAGCCGGAAAATTAAACCCATGTTAATCCAAAAATTCTAATCCACAAAGCATCCCAGAAATGCAACAAAATCCTAAGATAACATGAATGAAAACAAACTGTTTTTCTATTTTTTTATCAATTAGCGTACTGAGTCTGTGAGTATAGGTCGTCAAAAAATATCAGCTATTCTCTAATGGTAGGCGTTTTATCTTCTGAATTCTTGTTAATCAAATCCTACACATTTTTGTTTTCTATTTTTGTTTAGCCAACATACATATCATATATGTTCCTAGCTAATCTTTAACGCCATCCTTAGATGTGACAGCGATTACGGAATTATAGCTATCCAAATTAATGCAGCTCATCTACATTATTATAACAATTTCATTTGATAGATTTTGCTACATTTAATATATGAAATAAGTACAATAGCGGAAAAAAATAGTGTATCGATTCATTTTACTTCCCCATCATATGTAGTATAGGGTAAGTCTTGTAATCGTTTTGAAAATCGAAAAAAATTTTTTACTTACCCATCAAACGTAGTATATGGTAAATCTTGTAATCGTTTTGAAAATCGAAAAAAAAATTTTGACGAATTTACACGTTTCAGACACTGGAGATTCCGAAAAACATATTTTTAGGAAAAAAAAATTTGCCGTCCGTGTGTGTGTCTGTAAACGCTCTATCTCCCCAAAAAATTGAGATAGAGACTTGCAATTTCGTATGTACTTAGTATGTAATAATGGGAAGAAGCCTATTTAATTTCAATAACCTCGATTTACCGGAACTATTTTTTTTGGACTCTCGAAATATTCGTTCTGATAAAAGGTATATAAAAAATTTCGAAATTGTTTATTTTAAGAAATGAATATAAAAGATTTTTAAAAAACATAAATTTTGCATAAAGCATGAAGTAGATCTTATAATTAGTTGCCGAGATATTTGCAATCCTATTTTCCACACTCTTCGATTTTTCATGACCCTGTATTTCATCCAAATTTCACTTCAAAGATATATTTTAATTGGAAAGTTGACGCTTAATCAGATGCAATAATCCGCTAGTTAATAGGATTATTTTTTTTTGGATTTATAAGGATGTTTCTTTCAAGCAATTTAGTAATCGAGCCCTTAAAGTTTATGACGTCATCAAGCCACGATTTTATTTGAATTGCAATGCATTTTATAAGTAGTTTACATATTTTTATTTTAATATTTTACATTATGCATATCAATAATGATGGGTAAGTATTACGGTGGCCCCCAACGACTAGTTTCCGAACGAATCATTTTTCCGAAATGTAAGGAAGAACGAAAGAAAAATATTAGACGAACTGTTCTTCAACTTCGGCTATGTAAAGAGCATGCTTAAACATGCACTTTCCAGAAAAGGCTCAGTCAGGAAGGCATTTAGGATACAATAACAAATTTAATAATAATATTAATAATAACATATTTGTGATCACCCTGACACTCACATAATCAAGATTTAAAATAAAAGTTTATAAGCGTATTGTGAGAGTCACTTTCAAGTGTTTTAATAATAATGTTTATATTTTTATACTTGTTGTAAAGTTTACAAATTGTAGGGGGGTAGAAAGACTAAATATGTTTCTGACAGATTTTTTTTCCTTCTTTCTAGTTTTATAAATGAAAAATATTACAAAAATGTATCTTATTTATAATGTTTCTTACTACCTTACTACTCTAATTGAAAAATGACGATGTCATTAAACCGCAAAAAATAATAAATCACGTAAATACACGTAACCAAATTTCTTTGAATTGCATTGCATAAAACTGACCTTGAATTGTTTTGTTATTACGTAATAAAACCGCTAGAGGAACTGGTGTTACCATCATAAATTTAAAATACTCCTATTGGCGATACCGTTATTAGAAAGTTGACGCATTAATTGGAAATTTCTGTTACGAAATATAGACAGGAAAAATTTTATGATATTTTTCCTCCTTTGAACTAATTTGAATTCCTGCCGTATTAATCTAATTAGAATTTATTTCGAAATATTTCATTCACTTTCACTTCATTTCTAATTTATTTTGAACAGCGTCAAATTTTCGCCGAAAGAAACACTGAAGTGCTTCTTAATGAGAATAAGCTCATATAAACCGGTGTGCGGTGAAAAGACAAGTTTTACTGTAGTTGATGAAAAGAAAATAGTTTACTCTTGCTTTACGAGGGGACTCTGTCCGCTTTCGATTTACGCTTGCCAACCCCCGTCCAGACGCCAGAGCCTCTAAAAACATGCCAATTTCTCTGTTTTAAAAAAGATTACATAGTTACAGAGGATATAATGATATTATCAAGAATAGTGATGATCTTCTGTAATCGGGTTGACATTCATTCACTTTGAGTGGGGATTTTTCGGTCTCAGAGACCGCATCCACCGCTGCCGCGACAGCTGACGTCTGTTTTCTTGATTAATTGAGTAAGATCAATTACATATTTGAAAATCAGCTTATATAAAATGGTTAAGTAAAAAATGTATCTGTCTCACAGACCATTATAAGGTCTTGAGGAAAAGTTTTCTATTAAATGGTCTTCGTTTTAAATACGATGTAATTTTCACCATCAAATGCTTTTCGCAAGTAATTATTAAATTATTTTAAAGTTTTCGTTCCTTTTTAACGTTCTTGTGTAAATACGTATTTCAATTGAAAATGCATTGTTTGGAGCTATTATTAGTTGGGCTTCTAAAAACAGTAAATAGAAACGTCTATTCAAAACTATGAATTGAATATATATTCAGATACTGAAATTTTAAATAAAAAATTTGAAAAAAAAAACCCTCAAAAATTTAGACAAAATTTTAAAATAATTGGACATTGAACGCCACAATCAAGTCAAGTATAACCTGCAAAAGATTGTTAAATTACTATGCGTAGTTTTTGATACTATAAAACTTAAGTAATTGAACTACCTTGACTGATTTCAGTAATAAATAACGATTAAAATAACTGTTTGATTTAAAAACTGTCTGATTGAGTGTGTTTACCGTACATTTCTCTATAATGCTACTAATTTTTATGTATTTATATGCAAAATATTTTGCAGAATAAGCAGAGAAATTGAAAAGAACAATAGATTTAATTACGGCAGCAACAGCGGCAGCGTTAGTAATTCTTTTTTTTTTTTTTTTTTAGATTCAAGAGGTTTCATATTATACAATTTACTTTGTAAAATTGAGTTTAGCGTCATAAATTTGCATTTCTTGGAATTTTTATTTATGTGTCTGTATAATCTTTATAGGGGTATGCGTGGAAACTAAACAAAATGAATTACATTCTAGGATAAATTTAGTATTTAAAAAGATATAATAATAATCCTACGAAAGAAAAGGATAATAATAATGAAAGAAATGCTTTAGAAATGCTTGAAGTAGTGATGCAGGAAATTCTTGATTTAAATGAAAAGCTAGTTGAACAAATTTTACTAACTTCAGATTTCCGTTACATAAATGTTGAAGAAAACATCACAACCCTACTAACACTTGTCACAACGTCTGTAGATTAGAAGAGAAATGTTTTTGTTTTTAGTGCGACCGCGTGTATGTCAGAATTAAATATTACAAAATAGGAAGAGATAACAAACATAACAAATGACCCCAAACTGTAATCAAACAAGTTGGTAGCGATGCTGTCTCGCCTGAACAGTATATAATGAGTTACTAGCTTATAATAAGGTTTTCTTAGTTCAAAATATATATAAGCTCAAAGTTTGATCCGTAGCCCTAGAAACTTGAAATTTGGTATAAAGGTAGTGTTCATGTTACGTCGGAAGAAAACCGCCCAAAACTCCGTACATACAGCTCCACTATAGGAGAGGTTTCGCACTCGGGCGTACAATATTATGTAATATTAAGTACATGCTACAAATAGATATACGTTCAATGCTCATATAAATACTATTTTATGAATAAACTCGATTATTATAATATAAGCAACAGCCATCACATCCCCGTGCTGTGTAATTGCCAAGTCCAAAAATATTCTTTAACTAAAGATGTAGAGACTAGGAGTGATTTGTGAATAAAAATTTCAGATTTAATGAGAGAGCTAACTTTGGCTCTACATGAACTCAGAACTTTATACGGTAAAAGAGTCACGAGACTTGGCTACATTTTTTACGTGTGTTGTTTTTGATGGGATTGAATATGACGTAATATTCATCATCTTGCTTTTTGCCCGTAAGAATTTAATAATTTTAATGTTTTCTTTCAGTTTTAATATTCACGTGTAAATATATATTTCAGTTGCAAATACCGCGTTTGGAAATATTATAATTGAGGCTTTTCACAACCTGTCAACAGTAGATAAAAAACGACAATATAAAAAAAAAAGAATTAGTTCTCTATTTAGATATTGAAATTTTAAATTAAAAAAAAAGTCGAACAATTATACAAATTTAAAAAAAAAGAATCAAATCTGTATTCGGATATAGAAATTAAAAAAAAAAAATTAAGAACATTTATACAAATTAAAAAAATGATTGAACACTGTATAGTACAATCTTAGTCAAGTATATGCCTGCAAAAGCTAGTTAAACTACTATACATAGTGTTTGATCCTATAAAGCTTATGTAACTGAAGGATCTTGAGATATTTCAGCAATGTATAGCGTTTAAAATAATTACTCGACTCTCTCTGCTTTAGCGCGTGTAAATTTCTCTATAAAATTACTGTTTTTCATGTTCTTATATGCAATAGCTTTTCCAAGATAAGCCGAGAAAGCGAAAAGAACATAGTACATTCAAATACCGGCAGCAGCGGCAACATTAGCAACAATTTTTAGATTAGAGAGAGAATTTTTTACAATAAACATACTTCATTAAGTAGTCTTTAAATATATTGGAACAGTTGTAATTTTAGATTGTTTAAAATTGTTATTAGCATATTTTAATGCAGATACGATTAGAAAAGATATTGTTCAATATTTCCTGGGTGACAGAACGTAGGCGAAAATCCCTTTTATTGGAAAACGCATATAGGTTTTTTACATTTAATGTATCTTTGTAGATTATCCACTAATAACATAAAAAGCATTTTTATATTTGGAAAATATCAATTATGCGTTCAAATAAAGTTTTAGAAAATTTTTAAACCAATGCTTTCATGCCACTGGTAAAAACCAAAGATTTCGCTATTTACAGCAGCCTTTTTGATTATGATTATTTCAGAGTTTAAGCGCATAGTTCAAATACATATGTGTTAAACTTGAATTTTATTTTATTTTATTCTATTTATTTATTTATAGACGGAATTTTAATTTCGTTAAAGAATATTGGCTGGGAACAAATGCTGAACTGTTTATACTGTTTTAAGTGCATGCGGCTTAATCTTCCGTAATCGTAATCGGGCTTCACGCGATAAAGTTAGATTTTTTTTTTAAACCATGCTTGAAAACTATTTATAAACTACAAAAAAATGAGAAAACTGAGATGCAGTTTTTCAAACTAATTGCATTTGAAAATACATTTTATTTCTTATTCGACGGTGTACATATTGAAACTGTGCAAGATTGAGAAGTTAATAAATTTCCGATAAACACAAAGCCCAGGTTTGTCCAGGATTGCCCAGATTGTGGCCGCCGTCGATATGACGTCAGCTTTACAGACGGACACGTTTTCGCTTTATTCTATAGATATATCTGGACACTGTAACTTTTTTGAATTAAAACAAGAACGAAAATCATGCGTCAAGCATAGATTATGTAACACTTTCCAACGCTTCCAAAATAATTTTACAAATCATACCATTTAATAAGCTCAAAGATAACATCTAAGTGAACAATTTGGAAAACACATAACATATTTAAAAACATAACTTCAGAAATTTCCAACATATACAATATTCGGAAAAAAATACCCGAATACTTTTATTCAGCCCTGTATAGGATCTATAGATTTGTATATATACTACATAGGATGCTAAATTTTAGTTCAGTTAGGGAACGTGTAGCACAGTTTAAAATTCTCCTTCTGGAGTTTCTGTCAATAAACGGAAATGTGTTCGCGAACTTTTGTGCTTCCCTGTATATGATCTACAGAATTTATACACATCACGTAATAGACAAAAAAGCGAGTTAAATTTAAAATTGCGTAAAGCAACTTAAAACGCACTTCCAGGAATTATTGTTAACAGACAGTAGACAATTATTTTGTGTGTCCCTGTAAATGAACGATGACTACTATACACACACTATTCTGTAGTAAGCCTCTTATAATGCACCTTAGTGATATATATAAATTTCAATGCGTTTAAAATAGTGAAACATTATTTAAATAAACCGCAGACGATTTTTCTCCATAGACGTAATGTAACGGAATTCTTTTGATTGTCCCTGTAAAGTAACTATAAGTGCTATGCACACCCTATTCCATATTAAGCTTCTAGTAATACACCTTAGTGATATATATATATCAATTACAATGTGTTTGCAATTGTGTAACATCATTAAAATAAACCGCAAATGATTTTTCCCCATAGACCGCAATGTAACGGAATTCTTTTGAGTGTCCCTGTAAAAGAACTATAAGTGCTACACACTTCCGTTGAAATAGGGAACAGGCTATAGATATCGATAATAACATATAAAATTTGCAGAGCAATCCGAGCCTATTTACGAGAGTTAGAGCACGGACAAACGGTCAGACGGCCATACGGCAGACAACCCGAAGTCATAAACACTTTTCAACTAGGTTGGAAAGTGTTAAAAAGGATGTTATAAAATTGTTCCACGTGCTACAGCAGCATTTGATATTTGAAAACATTTGAGAGTTTTGAATATTAACTATTTATTATAAATATTAGGATTTTTATCCCTCTTTATTTAAAAGGCGATTCAGTTAAAAAAAAATCGCATAAAATTATCAAGTTTAAATATTTTGACTAAAATGCATCTTGAAGCAGGTTGAAACCATTTTCCTTCTCCTATGAGAGTCTCAGAAAAATGTCAGAAACCTTTTGAGATTCGAGAATTTAAAAATATATATATCGTAACGCATCCACATTTTGAAAAAAAAAAAAAAAAAAAAAAAAAAAAAGTGTCGTCAAGTTGTTAAACACTGCTCGCCGTCGACTTTTCGAGTATATACCTGCGAAAGATGGTTAAATTCTTATGCATAGTTTAAAATCCTATAAAACTTATGCAACTAAACTTTCTTAGTCGATTTCAACATTAAAATTCGTTTAAAACTTTTCTTGGATATGAAAATCGTTTGCCGTAACTTATTTGTCGTACATTTCTATACAAAACTATTAACTTCATGTTTTTATATGCAATAGTTTTTGCTGTATAAGTCGTGGAAATATAAAGGACTTGGTACATTCAAAATGCCTGCGGTTTCGTTAATAATAAACGTTTTTCAGTATTTTAATAATTATTTATCAATGGATATTTTTAATAGTAATAAAGAGAGAGAAATTAATTCAGAAATTAATTAAAAAAATTCGTGCATACTCGCAAATTGACTTGCAATAATCAAAATACGACCAATGACAAAAAAATAGTAGAAACCTGTCTGGCTTCTAGCTAGCAATTAAAAAAAAATGTTAACTTGACCTAATATTGGATGCTGCATCCAGTTATTAATTTGAAAATGCGTAAATTGGTTTATAATTTGGATGATAAGTGAAGCTGTTAAATATTTCGACCGGTATTTCTTTAATTTAAATAAAAATAAAATCCTTACAATAAAGGTATTCCTGCGTTAGTTTTAATTCTTGTGTTCTACTGTGTCACAATTTCAACAGGAAACTTCACGGCATAATCATGCCAAGTTTTTGAATATGGCCTATATGTTAGAAATTTTTGAAAGTTGGGGTTTTTGTTGGAAAAAGGCCTATGTGGAATAACTGATGATTACTCAGTGTTATAAAACGCGGTTTCAGAAAAATTTAAATTAAAACAATAAGTTAAAAATAATATTATTACTTTTCTTACCCAACAAGTTAAAAATAATATTATTACTTTTCTTACCCAACAAGTTAAAAATAATATTATTACTTTTCTTACCCAACAAGTTAAAAATAATATTATTACTTTTCTTACCCAACAAGTTAAAAATAATATTATTACTTTTCTTACCCAACAATTTAAAAATAATATTATTACTTTTCTTACCCAACAAGTTAAAAATAATATTATTACTTACTTTTCTTACCCAACAAGTTAAAAATAATATTATTACTTACTTTTCTTACCCACTTACCTAACTAGTTTTTTTATTACTCGTGAATACTCAGCATGAAGACAGAAGTGGCGAATAATTAAGATCGAAGAAGGGCCTATGTTGCAATACACTGAAAAAAAAGTCCTTCCAGCCTGTACCAGGAATAAAAGATAGCATCCATATTCCGTGTATTTAAAAATTCAACTCATTTTACCCAAACTCCCGAAGCTAAAATGATTTGAACCCGATTATAGAAGATTCAATCCCGGTTTTCGTTAATGCTGAATTTGAATGCGAATTTCAGTGTCAGAGTTACAGCATAACAAATATCAGATTGTTTCAAAATATCAGCCAACCTAGAATTTCAAACAGCTATATCTAAAACATTTTTTAAGATAAATCCAAAACTAAAAATGCTCCAGAATCCTTGTATATCACGATCTAACACTTTCTAGAAACAACTTTTTTAAATTTACAATTTTTTTAACTTTTTTTTGAATTTGTAAAAAAATTAAAATATTTAACTGGCCGCCAGTTTGAAACAATGGCGCATGAAGCTGACCAACAAAATCGGTCGAGATCTTGGTATGCCCTGTACACGTGATAAGACACATTCATATCGGTTCATAAATACGAGAGTTACAGCATAACAAAAATCAGACTGTTTCGAAATGTCACTCACCCTAGAATTTCAAACTGCCATATCTCAACCATTTTTTAAGATAAAGCCAAAACAAAATTTCTCCGGAATCCTTGTATCATGATCTAACACTTAAAGGAAACAATTTTTCCAATTTATACTTTTTTTGTACATCTTTCTGAATTTTTAAAAATTAAAAAAATTGAACTGGTCGCCATTATGAAACAAGATGGCGGATGAAGGTGCCCAACGAACTCGGTCGAGACTTTGGTATGTCCTGTACACATACTCAGTCACATCCAAATAGGTTCATGAATAAAAGAGTTACAGAATGACAAATGTCAGATATATATATATATATATATATATATATATATATATATATATATATATATATATCTGTTGCGGTCAATATGATTAATCCGGTCATTATTAATAATTTTATATTATAAAGGAAAAACGTGTCCGTGCGTAACGCTGACGTTGCTTTGCGAATGGCAACAGTTGACGATGAAATTTCGGTTTTGCGATTTTTGCTACTGCAATTTCTTAATTTCTAAACATCACACATTTTTAATTTTTACATCGTTATATAAGGAAAAAAATCTACTTTCAAATGCAATGTGTTTGAAAACTGTATCTCAATTGACTGATTTTATAGCATTTAAATTTAAAGCATGATTTTTTTTTTCATCTATCTCTATCGCTTGTAGACGATTACAAATTATTAATCTGTTTGCACTTTAAACAGTATAAAAAGTTCAGCAATTGTTTCCAGCTAATATTCAATAACGAAATAAAAACTTCATTAAGGAGTAAATAAAATAGTATAAACATTGAAATAAGCACTTAAAACTGCTGAAATTATCAGAATAATTTAAAAAAAAAAAACTGCTGCAGATAACAAAATTTTTAGCGATTTCTTCGGCTATTAACTTCTGACTCGAAAAGGCAATACGAAATTACCGGTTTTAATAAATTTAGAAATTTTATTTGAATATATAATTGACATATTTCATATAAAAATGCTCTTTGGCGTTGTTAGGGGACAATCAAACAAAAATTATTAAATATAAAAAATCTATTAGTGTTTTCAATTAAAAAAAAAAATGGTTTTCACATATATTCTCTATCCCGGGAAGCCCGGGTTGGATGCCCTAGTTATTAATAATGACCCGATTAATCATATTGACCATATCAGAATATATATCTGATCTTATTCAGATATTATTCTAGAAATATATCTGATATATCTGATATATATCTGATATTATTACTTCTTATTTTACTGTTTATTATTGTTAATTTTACGGTATAATACTGGCAGCTGAGATGCTAGTATTATACCATAAAATCAACAATTTTGTTTTGCAGTGTAGGTGCTCGGACATCGCTAATCAATGACATTAATGTTTTTTTCTTCGTTTCTGTACAATTTTAAATTTGTAATATGGACCTTTGTTTCGTACACCCATTCAAACGTTGTATAAAGGAACTATGTACACCTAATTTTGAAAAAAAAAAATTGAATTTCCAATGTTTTGCTTAAAAGGAATTTAAACATCGGGGTAAAAGATTAGATGATTAAATTTGTGCAGGAAAAATACTTACAATTGCTTCCGATCCCTTTAAATGATTCAGAGTTGTAATCTTAAAATTCCCTTTTCTCCATTTGTCAATATATCAGTATGATCAAAATGTGAAAAATTCAACATATATTTTACAATTGACTTCAAATTATTAGTGGATGATCTTTATGCTGCATTTCATGAAATTAAAAATAATATTTTCAATAATATAAATAGCTTACTTTTTAAAACTAAAATGGTTAAGTAGTCATTTTTAATATATTTTTACATGTTATGACATTTTATATATTTTTCCTTAAACTAATTAACTTCTTGGAAATCTGGTGCTTACACTAAGAGAAAGTCTCACTTGTAAGAAAAGTATGGATTTTTTTTTTCTCAGAAAGTTCAAAATTGTAAGAGAAGTAGGGTTTTAAAATTTTCTTAATTAAAAACGGTTAAACATTTCAAATTTTACTATAACAATTGCATTTATTCTTGACTAACCCATTTGCAACAAAAGCGTGTATTTTAATAATTTCTTTTTTAGTCAGAAATTGCGAATTCATACCAGAAATTCTCAATTAGAATTTTTGCTTTATTTAACGACAGACGTTTCATGATTACATAAAGTAAAATTTCTTCTATCGGAATTTCCGATATGGATTCGTAATTTCTGAATAAAAAATAAATTCATGAAATGGACGTGTATAAGCATCTGTGATGCAAATGGGTTAAATAATTTTTCTTCATGAAAATATTTAATAATACGTCGAAAACGTATTATAAAATACTCAAGTAATAAAAAAAAAGATAAGAGAATATCGTGTCCAATTAAACATTTCTGAAAAGATAATTTCAAGATAATTGTTAATATTTTTGTTTTTCCATGGTATGGTAAGAAAAAAAAATTCTATGGGTGGTAACATAAAAGACATACATAGACTTTAATGAAGTGAAAAATTGTCTAAAACATACACATACACTACCAATTAGCATATCTAAAACTTCATTAGGTGCGTTCGTAATTATATAAATACGCAGCACCTATAGTCGTCGTTTGGTCCGTCCGTCTGTCCGTCCGTCTGTCTGTCTGTCCGTCCGTCTGTCTGTCTGTCTGTCCGCATATAACAACGCAAAAACTACCCAACCAAATGGTTTGCAATTTAAAATATATTATCTTTGCAGAATTTTGTCGAGACATTTCAAATTTTATTAAAATCGAATCAAAACTTTAGGAGATATTAATAAAAATATTTATTAAGAAATTTGATTTTTTTTTTTTAAATCGGTGCTTTTTTGTTATAGGAGCTTCCGATGGATGTTAAATCGTCAAGCGACCGAGATACTTATTTTATGACAGAAATTAATCTGCAGACGATATAATTCATTTCACAGAATTAAAAATCATCAAGATCTGAATATTTATATAACTAGCTGATACATATATATCTGAATATTTATATAACTAGTTAAGATATTTGTATGAACAGTGTCATAAAATATATACTTAACTAGCTGTTTAACCCGTTCTACGCACGGGATATCATGAATTTAATTCTAAAACGTGCGTACGAACGCACCTCGTTTGTAACGTTTGACGTACAATTTCCAACTTGTTTATAATTGCCGTAAGCATGTCAAATAAAATTTTGAATTACTTTTTTATATATTAAGAGAAAAAGAATAGTTAGCCCTTCTTTGCTTCTAAGAATTGTTGGTTGTCTCAGTTGCACATTAACTTTATAAAGGATTCCTGGGTTCAAGTGCACCCGCGGGCACGTGGTTGACTAACCCTGGCTTAGAAAACTGTAAACGCGCTACCATTCGCAAAGAAATGACCTTACACAAAATATGATACAAAACAACATTTTTTTATTATATATTCAGATGATGGCATTCTAATGTAGGAATAATTATTTCTAACCCTGAAGGAGTCCATTAAAAAACAAACTTCTGTTATGATGATAGTAGAATCCCCTTACAGAATCTATTAGGATTTAAAACCGAAGGACAAGTTAGTAACGATGCGTATTCTAGTCACGTAAATTTACATCACCAATGTACTAAGGAAAGTGTGGAGTGATTATTCCAGTTAATCGCAAAGTGGATTCACTTATTCTTGGTCTTCAGATATGGCAGGCGGATAAAATAATTTGTCGTATAGGAGAGTTTTGGAGAAGATTTTGATGCAGAAATGAAGTTTTTGTTTTGATCACTTATTATCGATCTACATGAGCGCCAGAAGGATAAAATATTTTAATGGGAAAAATTTAGAGAAGATTTTGATGCAGAAGTGAAGACTTTGTTTTGAGCACTTACTATCGGTCAACAGCAAGAAGTATAAAATATTTTGATGAGAAAAGTTTAGAGAAGATTTTAATGCAGAAGTAAAGACTTTGTTTTTAGCACTTACTATCGGTCAACAGCAAGAAGGATAAAATATTTTGATGAGAAAAGTTTAGAGAAGATTTTAATGCAGAAGTGGAGACTTTGTTTTGAGCACTTACTATAGGTCAACAGCAAGAAGGATAAAATATTTTGATGAGAAAAGTTTAGAGAAGATTTTGATGCAGAAGTGAAGACTTTGTTTTGATCACTTACCATCTGTCAACAGATACGCAAGAAGGATAAAATATTTTGATGAGAAAGTTTTAGAAAATATTCTGGTGCGGCGGTTGAAATATTTTTTTTTTGCTCACTTATTATCTGTGTACAGGTATGTTAAAAGCTTAAAATATTTTGATTGGAAAGATTTAGGGAAGATTCTCATGCAGAAGTGAACCTTTTGTTTTGATCACTTATTAGTTTACAAGAAGTTCAGGATGATAAAATATTTCATCGGACAGGAGCGTTTTAGAAAAGATTCTGATGAAAAGGTGATCTCTTTGTTTTTACTATTTATCCGTGGATGAAAAACATCATTCTAATGGTTTTCAAAAATATAAGCTATCTTTATCTGCAGAATAAAGTTGAAATAACTTCTAAGTTAAAAAGAAAACTCTGTTTTTGAAAAATAATTTGTACAAACGGATTTTTGTCCAAATTCTAATTAATATATATAGGACTACTTTTTTAAAAATATATATTTTTGTTTATTATCCATTTGAAAGAAGTGTAAGCGCATTAGGACGAGATTTAGAAAATAGCAAACGACAAAAGAAAAAATTTTGATGTGAATTCATCATAAGTGTTGAGAATTTTAGTAACTGACAAGGAAGCATTATTTTTTAAATTTCAGACTGACACTTTTGTACGGCGAACTAAAAATATAGCTATGGATAAAACATTGTTAAATGATGATGAAGTAAGAGACACTGGCTTAGTGTTGAACAGTGAAGATTCCATTATTCAGGATGAAAAGGAAATTATTTTTTCTGACAAGAATATACCACACATTCGAAATGATGATAAGCAATTGCAAGAATTTATTCCTGAAAGTTCTCTTAAAAACGATGCCGATATTTCACACGATGAGAAAAAATGTGAAAATAATTTAGATAATAGTAATCTATCGGAGCAAAAATCAAAGAGGTTTTCTGGTAATGGAAATAAGGGCACAGAATCAATAAAACAAGAATTTAATGAAAATTTAAACAATGAAACAGAACTAAATAAGGACATTCACGAAAAAGCTAAGGACAAATTTGAGATTCAAAATAGTGATATCTCTCAAAAGACAAACAGCTTTGAATTGCTTAAAGCACCTGCTACTACACATAGATGTGAAAGTTTAATCAGCAATGGCATAAAAGAAAACGGCGGAAATAATTTGATAAATTCAAAACCCGACTCTATACCAAAGACTCATACACAGTGTAATAATGGAAAAATTGGAGAAATAAAAGATATCGAAAAACGGAATGTAAGAGAATATGATGAAGATACTGCATGCGGATTAGGAATATTTAAATCACGGTGGTTACAACCTTTTGCAACAGCTAGAGTTTTTGTAATCTTATATTCCATGATGGGAATACTTCAAAGCGCATATTATACTACTCTTATTGGATCACTGTCAACGCTGGAGAAGCGATTTGCCTTCAAGAGTAAAGTTAGTGGAGTAATTATGTCAGTAGACGAAATAACCCCTGTACTGCTAGGGATGATCATCGGGTACTATGCAACTAAAGTTAACAGGCCTCGAATGATTGCTGTAGGTATGCTACTCTCTGCAGGGTGCTGCTTTGTTTCCTGCCTGCCATATTTCATCTATGGATCAATGCGAATTCTGAGGTTTAATGATATGAAAAATAATACAGGGTCCGAATTTTGTGATTCAAATATTGAAACAGAATCGTGTGATCCAGACAGACCTCAGAATCTATTTGCTGTATTGCTCTTAATCTTTGGGAGTTTTTTGAAGGGATTTGGCAATCTTGTTTACTATACGGTAGGATTGTCATATTTGGATGACAATACTTCTAAGAAGAGTACACCAATCTATTTTGGTAAGCTACAGTTAAACCATTTTCAATTGTATTTCATTTTCTATATAGCTTAATAATTATTTTTAAATATTTATGTATGATTTATATTTTAAAGCATTTCATCGATCGTTTGAGAGGAATGGCTACTTTCAGTTTTTTTTTTTTTTTTTTATGTCATACAGTCGTAAAATCTTCAAAACATTCGATTAAAAAAAGGTATGCAGCAAAAAGCAATATATGCTGAGCTTTAAAAAATATATGAATAAGATTGAATAAAAATGACTATAAAGGCATCAGGTATTTGCTCTAATTAGTGATTAGAAAATAATTTGACGTGATTCATCTCAAAATTTCTTTATCTTTTCTTTATTGCGTTCAACTAGCTCTTTAGTTATTTAATAATTTTACATGAAAATTTCTCAGATTATATCCATGTTTTAAACAGGGATCTATATTTATTTACAGTTTCACATGCACAAAAGTATATATATATAGATATAGATTCTTGAAAAATAAATATACAATCTTTTCACTTTTATTTAAAGATAGAAAATTTGCCAAATATATACAAATTTAGGTTTAGAATGTGCTACGGTGCCTGAAGTATGTTGATAAATAAGGATTTTTCTGTCAAATTTATGATAATTTTAGTAATTATACACGCTTGCTTCCATAACTATTTTTCTAGAAAAAATCACCAATTATTAACTCTGAAACATTACTTTTTATAAGCTTAATTCAACAATTTTTTCTATTCATAATAATATTTTATTGTATTAGTAATAAACAAAATGTGTTTTTAAAGTATGTGCTTTCCAATATATAAAATTTAAAAAAATGTGATTAGTTTTATGTTTTGATTTTTAACATTTGTAGATTTTTTAATTAAGTAAAAATTTATTCCAAAGTTGTTTGAGTGAATAAATGTATTTCTGAAAAAAAGACAAACAAGTTGTATAACCTAATTTGTTTAAAAATTGTAAAGAGTAGAAACAAATTGAAAAATTTATACGCTCCCATCATTCTACAAGTCACATCAAATAATAATAAAACTATATTCATACAGAAACATGCAAGTAATTGCTTTTTTACTCTTTTTCTTAATCTATGGATCAATGCAAATACTTATTTTAAATTATGTAAAAAGTAATTATGGGCACAACGAATGATTTTGATATTCAAATGAATCATTTAGGCATGTGCAAAAGCATAGCTGCCAACCTTCGTATTCTTTTTAATCAATTAAAGTCTGTAATTTTGTAAAAAAGAATAATTACTTAGCTCTTCATTTAATTCTTCTTTCTTTTTTATAAAAGTTTTGGTTTTAATTGATTAAAAAGTTATCGAAGGTATCTGTCACGTTTTTGAAAAAAGAATAAAATAAAATAAAGTTCAAAATAAGATAAACTAAAATTCGTAAAAAATACAATTTCCGTATACATCTTTTTATATTTTCCAAACTACAGCTGTATATCCGTCGTTTCAAAAGGTTCTGTCACATTTTACGCTACTTTCTTCTTAATGACTCTCTAAATGAGCTATAAATGAAGAATTATAATTGCTGAAAGGGAATGTGTTGTATTTCAATTTATAAATCTTTGAAATCGTGTCGCGATTTTTTTTTTCTTAATTTTAGAACAGAGACTTACAAATAGAAAGACTGACTTAGAAAAATGATGAAATCGAATAATGATAAAAATTACACGAAGGGTCTTATTAAGCTTGGGCAGTATACATGCAACGATAATTTATCCTATTATATTCATAAAATCTGGCATAATATGTTACAATCCATTAATACAGTCTGTTCATTTTTGTCTCCCCCCCCCCCACTTTTTTCACTGTAGTGGTTTGCTCCTTTTGGTTACCATGGAAACTGGGTGACGTTTGCGCACTCTCCGGTCAAGTATTCTCCAGGACTCTTAGACGCTTATGTCCATTTCGAAATTTTAGACTTGTATGTAGCACCATATCCTGATGACGTTCACAGAAGCGACACGAAACGTAGATTTTAATTATATTTTGAAGTGTGTTTGTAAAATCACCGTTTTCTTGTGTGTACCATTTAGCATGTTGTATTTGATTTGAATACATTATTTTGAGTAAAATAACAAAAGTTTGTTACTTTACTGCAACTTTATGCGTGAACACCAATTCTATCTAGATATCTATCTACCTAGTTAAATAACTACACTTCTGTCCAAAAATTAAGGGGTAGTGACCGGATGCGTTCGCTTTTTACACGGTTTGTCGAATATCTACTGAAATTCTTGACACATTCATTGTCTTTGAACATCGGAGATGTAAAGCATAGTTTTGATGTCAAGAGCAGTAGAAACAGTATACCGCAATTAAAAAATAAATTTATTGAATATTTAATGAGATATGCGCATTTGTATGAAATAATTTTTAACTGCGCATGCGCGAACTATACGAAAGAGTTTTCCTAATGATTTGGTAGTCAATTTTATAGAGCAACTCATATAAAAAGACCAGTCCAATATGATGAAAACTCAGAAATATATCGACAATACAGTGAGCTAATTGATAAATTGGGAGAATAATCCAATTGGATGATAAGGGATTTCCCCTTCCTTCCAATTTGTCATTTAGCTCTCTCTATTGACGACAAACCGTGTAAAAGCGAAAGCACCCGGGCACTGCCCCTTGATTTTTGGACAGCAGTGTATATATACAGAATATTTCAAAAATGGTATATGACTTTTAAACTTCATTAATTCATTATATGTATCAGATAGTTAGATAAAGTAAGTGGCATTTTAAAAGGAAACTCGTATATTTTGCATACAACAGTGGCGGCTCGTGTGTAGGGCTGGCGGAACAGCAGTATCCCCTACTTTCATTCGAAATTATCGATACATGCAATATAATGAATTTTTTCTGTTTATTTTTTTCTTTATATTTGCACATTGTATAATTCTTAAGCTTAATATGAGTAGCTACTCCCTTTTATTAGAGGAAAAATGACAAAAAAACTTGTTTTCTAACATGGAACTTAGCGCTTTACAGTTTCAACAACGCTGTGTTTGACTGTTAAGCGCACTAAGATGAAAACTAGCACATTTGGTAGAGAAGGACACCGCATTCTTGCAATATCGATAGTAAATTGCTGTAGTGTAGAGCAAATTATTAAAATTTTGCATATTGCTTTATGAGACAGTGTGAACAACATGCAAATCAAATACAACATAAATTATGATTTATTTTATTTTTATTTTTTTAATAGAAAAACTCATATTAAAACTTTTCTTATAAGGTGTTAAATTTTTATGTT
This sequence comes from Maratus michaelseni, assembly GCA_963931845.1. Lineage (NCBI taxonomy): Eukaryota > Metazoa > Arthropoda > Arachnida > Araneae > Salticidae > Maratus > Maratus michaelseni. The sequence continues at coordinate 270,316,497 of OZ007593.1, forward strand.
AAAAAGACAACGTAGAACAAAGATAAATCGACTACATGTGCAATCGTAATATTCGCCCGCCATTATATTCTGTCATAATAATATCTGTCATGCGGACTAAATGCGATATTTAAAAAAAATAATAATTTCAAAATTAAACATGTTGTACACCTTCAAAATGTTAAAATATGTAAATATTTCCATAATCGGATTTTTATCACGATTCAATATGTTTCTCAAACTCATATATTTACTATTCGCTATTACTCATATTGATACTCGCTTTGTATTATTCTCAAACATTTGACAAATTCGTTAAACTTCCAATATGACGTCAGATTTTCTTTTTAATTCTCTAATGACGTGATATTAATCTGCTTTGTGTACATACACATACTCCTTGTATTATTGAGAATCGCCGAAAATTATTATGTAAAAATGTAACTGGTACTAATCGAATAGTAATAACGTATTTTAATTAATTGTATACTTAAATTTTGCTTAGGGGGTTGTCTACATAGAAAAAGTTTAACAAGCTTTCACTACTAACACCTAAATTTTGAAATCATATTTGGATTTTTTTTTTTTATATACCACAATGGAAGTTATAAACGAATCGTAAAGCGAGTAGTTTTTATAACATAACTCAAAGACTACTTGGCGAAATGAGCTGATTTCCATATTTGAAGCTAGTTAATGAATAATTGAAGTTTAAAATTCAGTTGTCTTTTTTGAGTGCCCTGTATGTGAGTAAATCAACTATTCTTTGCACCAATTCATGTCCTCCAGATTTTTATTAAAAAAAATAATAAAAACTGTATTAGTCGTAGTTTGCATTTATTCTGTATAGCTAGGATATTAATGTATTCTTTAGCAGCCTAAAATTTCTAAATAATTGTTAATATCTTTAATTTTTTTTCGCGGAAACATATGGGTGACAAAGTTGCCGTGCTTTATAAATTTCTCAATTTCTAACATAGAAGGCAAAAAATTGTCTTAGAAAAAAAAAAGTGTGTTGTTGGTTAGCATATCTAAAATTCCATCAATCTAGTAAATATGAGAAAATAAAGTTTTAAATTAATTATATATGTAGTATTTTTTAAGAAAAGTTCTTAGCTCGCGTTTGGTACAATGAATAGTTTATTGGCCTTTATATACTGGGTATCACAAAACGATTGAAACGCACTCTGTTTTTTCTTTCTTTTTTTTTCTTGCCGATAAATAAGCAACGTGAATTGAAAATATGTTTAAAATAAAATAGGAAATAAGATTACGTTAATGAGATAGTCCTTCCATAAACTTTCAAAAAGTTACACTTTTTAAATTTTTATACGATCCTCATAGACAAAACTTGTCAGTTAGAAAACTTTTCCTTTTTCTGCAACAATATAATTTCGCAAAATTGCATATATTTATTTTAAAAATTATCTTATTTATAAAGAAGGATTACCTACGTTACTAATATTGTTGCAAGCATCTATTATATATTCTTTAACGGCAAGTACATGTATGTTATCGTAACTGTTTCCTCTTTTTGTTGCACGTTTTTGTAATGATCTTTTTGCAGCAAAAGGAAATTTTTCTTAGTAATCATGTTTGTTTAGGATTCTCATATAAAATATTGAAAAGTGTAACTTTTTGAAAATTTATGGAAGGACTATTTCATTAACGTAATCTTATCTCCTACCTTATTTTAAACACATAATTCTAAACGCAAATAGAAATTTTTATTACATTAATTAAATGTAAAAGAAGATGTGCAATTATACAGTGGTTCTTAAAATAAAAATACATGCAAAAATAAGTTAATTTATTTATAGAAAATAACAGTCATGTAAGAAGTCAGTATAAAGTGTCTATTTTACGAAGAAAACTGTTCTTAACATTGAAGTGTAATATTTGACTGTTAAAATAAGATAAAATTCGTAAATAAATACAATATCCGTAAAATAAACAGTTTTGTACCGTCAGCTAGGTCGATGAGATTTTTTTGCCGAAACGTCGTCAGTTGAGGCTCATTGTAGAGACCCGAAAAGTTTTAGGTTTCCGTTTGTTTGTTTGTCTGTCTGTCTGTTTCGTGATAACTGCCGTAAAAAACATTTGATTAGGTTGATTTTTGGTGGGTATGTTGGTGAGGTACCCGGAATTAGCTGTATAGTATTTGGCTACATTTGGTTCATTCGTTCGAAAAATATAGAACATTTCTTTTTATGTCATAATGCTTTCCTATGGGAATGCAGACAATTTTCGAATTTCATTTTTAACTGAAATGAAAATCACATATTTGAATGAGGGATTTAAACGTAAAATTGCAGATACTAAATTTTCAATATGGAGGTCTTAAATATAATGCAATAGCTTTGAAAATTTGCCGAAACATCGATTAGAAATAAGAAATTAATTGTTGAAATTATTGAAAAAATTTTTGCAACTGTTCGGGAAATATAAAATATTTTATTTTTCTATTTTTTTACAAATTTTAAAATGTATTTCTTTTTTTTCCTCTTTATTTTGTTAATTGCTTAGCAACCCTATTTTAAAGAATATCAAAATAAGAAATGCATTTATTTATCTAAAAAATTACAAGAATAAGAATTTCATAAGAAATTCAGAATATCATTGCATAAATCGTGTTTAATTTAATACTTCTAATTTCTAAAACCTCTGAAGTATTTTATATGCCTATAAATATGTATGTAATATAAAAAAAAAGTTAAATTGCGGATTGTAAGATGCTAAATAATAAGAAAAGTGAGATTAAAAAACAATGACTTTCAGAGCTGACGTTGAGGCTCCTGATCTGCAGATTTACTAGTTATAAAATTAACATCTTTTAAACATTATTTTTTTGTTTATTTTTTTTTAATGTCTAATAGGTAAATACAAATTTAACTTCAACCTTTTGGGACACCTTGTATATTTATTTACTTGTTTAAATTTATATAAATTCATCAGACATAATTTTATAAATGTAAATACACCACTGCAATGCATATCAGTCAAATCTGTATAATGCGCTTTTCTGTCCTCATTCTGATTCTAGCAGTGTCGGACTTATCAGATATGTTAAATAGATTAAGAGACGTGACCTCCAAATGAACGCACTGTAGCAAACTTCAAAGGTTATTTCATGACTTTGTTGACCCTATTTATTACTTCATTTTATGTTTCATTTTATGTTTTTTGAGATCGTTCTTTACGAACTTTTTATTTTATAAGTAGTTTGTCCAGTGTGCGAAAACTCGAGATATGAAAGTGAAAATTGGTCTAGAATTTGTTGTAATCTGTCACACATCCATATACAGACGCGCTCAAAAGTCTTGCATTGCCCTCGGCAGAATTTTATAAGAACATCCAAATAATTTATTTTTAAATATACTATACCGGGGACTCTAAAATAGAAATTATGGTGATTATCTCATAAAATGTATTCAAACCAAGTATATGTTTTAGGTTTGGTACTTATTTAATAAGACGCTGAATGATTATTAAAATACGAGATTTAATTTGAAATTTAATTTCATATTAAAATTCCATGCAAATAAAAAATCAAATATAAAATCATGTTTATTTTTACATTTTTAAACATACTTATAGCAAGGGCTTGACAAATGCGGTCACCAGGTCGCCACTTGAGACCAAGTTATTTCATCTGGCAGTTGTTTTTTTCTTTTTTTGTTCAACAATTGATCTAAAAAATGAGCACAACATCATTTAGAATAGCTGCTGGAAAGTTCTTTCCGTTTCAGAAATAAATTGTCCAAAAATCACTGTAAAATGCGAAAAAACCGCTAAAAATCTGGAAAAATTTAAAAATTGCAGATAAAACTTGCTTCATTGGGCTAAGAGATAAAAAACCTGATTCCTTTTGCAAATGTCAAAAAATTGCCGCCAATCGTTAAAAAACGCAGAGAACAAAATTTAATAATTTAACTAAAAGACTGAAACCGGATTAATTTTACCACTGTTGAAAAATCAAAACGAAACACAAAAAAATCGCTGAACAAGAAGACAAAATTTACGATATTGGGTTAAAAGATTGAAACAGGGTTCCTTTAAAAAATGTCAAAAAATTATCACAGAGCACGAAAAAACGCTAAAAATTGCATAATTTTTTTTAAAATTTAAAAATCTAATTTAAAACACCCGGTACTATTCTAAACTATATGACTAATAATTCTAAACTAGGCTTGTTGTTATTTTTTTTCTCTATCTATACTAAAAAAAAAGGTCTCTCTCTCTCTCTCTCTCTGTGTGTGTGTGTGAAGCATGTGTGTCTGTTTGTTTGTCCGCGATAGCTATCAAACTCTAGCGCACCTAGAAGCCTGAAAATTTAGATTTGGGTAGTCCAAGACCTCTTCTGATGCACCTGATACTCAGAATTTTAATATTTTAATTATTTAATAAGATATTAATTAAAATCCACAAAGAACGCTCATTAAAAATACGTTTTTTTTTCTTAGGTTGATTGGTTGTATAGACTCTTTACAGAAGTAATTAAATAAACCAGAGTAGCGATGCAAAGCTAAGGTCTTCTAACAAAATAGTGATAATATGGAGTCGTACAGCCGTGCTAATGTAGCGCCATCTGTACTCGACAAACTACACAGACGCCACCTGTTTGAACATTTTTCCTGGCACATTTTTTTTTCATGATAATTAGCTGGACTTAAGGTTTTTTTTTTATGACTATATTATTATGATAGAGATTATTAATACAGAAAACTTTATTTAACAGATTATTTGATATATTTGCGGAGGTGGAGATGGGTAAGGGTAAACAATTTTTTATTAATTATCGCATTTATTTTGTTTGACCGCAAGCCACCTGGCGGTGGCATTTTCCTTAATCGACTGCCCTTATCAATAAATCCAAATCTACTGCTCTTATTTAAGACAGAACTAATTACATTTAAAAAAATTAACATTTTTAATTTCACCTGTAGAGTTTAATTGCTGTTTTATATATAGAGAATACCGCTATTTTAAAATTACAGTTTTAGTAAAAATTAAATTTATGTTCCTTATAAAAATACATACAAGCCCGTATTCAGTTGATGCATACCAACAGTCAAAGTTAGTGATTTGACAACGCGCCTCCCTCAATGTTTTTCTCTAACAGTACTTGAATTCCATAACTCAGCTAATAATGTTCCGAACTTCCCCAAACCAGTTCCATTTTGCTAAAATATCGTGAAAATCAGCATTCATAGCTTCAAGGTGTATTTCTAGAAAGCAGTTACCAGTATTTACGAATAATAGTTTAAGCCAAATTTCAAATTAAGTTCCTAGCTTAACCAAATGATGAATCAATCTTTAAAGATGCACAGTGGTTTTCCTAATTTGTCATTTGCTGAAGGGCTATTGAACATTCGTTTCCCCCCGGCTCCTCCCTCAAAGCTTTTTCTCTAACTGTTCCCTGTTTCCATATCTCAGCAACTAATTTTCCGATTTCAGCGCAACTGATTTCAAACAGCATATTTGACTTAACAATCAACCTATATAACTTTAAAATAAATTTATGAGTAGCGGGTACCACTATTTCCGAATATCAGTCTAAGACAAATTTCTAATTAGTTCCTAGCTTAACCAAACTAACAAATTTTTAAATATACATAGCGTTCTTCGTAATTAGTTATTTGCTGAAGGGCACTTGAACTTCTGCTCCATCCCCCGGCCCCTCCTTCAAGGTTTTTTCTGTAACTATGCCCCTTTCCATATCTCAGCAACGATATTCCCGATTTGAACGCAAGTGATTCCAAACATTATAATTAACTTAATAGTCATCTTCTATAACATTAAACTAAATTTAAGAGTAGCTGTTACCACTATTTCCGAATGATAGTTTAAGCCAAATTTGTAATGAAGTTCCTAGCTTAACCAAATGAACGAGTTTTTAAAGATGCATAGTGGTCTTCCTAATTAGTCATTTGCTGAAAGGTACTTGAACATTCCCTCTCTTCCGACCCCTCCTTCAAGGTTTTTCTGTAACTATACCTCTATTCCATAACTCTCCAACTATCTTTTCGATTTCAATGCAACTGATTCCAAACATTATAATTAACTTAATAGTAACTCTCTATAACATTAAACTAAATTTATGAATATAGGTTACCACTATTTTCGAATAATAGTTTAAGACAAATTTGTAATTAAGTGCCTAGCTTAACCAAACTAACGAATTTTTAAAGAGGCATAGTGGTCCTCCCAATTAGTCATTTGCTGAAGGACACTTGAACATCCCCTACGCTCAGGCACATCCCTCATGGTTATTTTATCTAACTGTGACTTATTTCAATAATTCGGCTAATAATGTTCCCATCTTCTCTAAACCAGATCAGTTTTGTAGCACGCCTACTATACAGCTCCGTAGGCAGCGGGGACCTGTCTCAGAGGTTCGTTCGGAAAGAGGTTTGTTTGGAACAGAATACTCCCCTGACGGTGAAAGGAGGGATTGAAAGATTTTCCAGAGCGTATGCGCATACTCAGTATATGGTGCCGAAGCCATTGGAGGCCGTGTCCAGAGTTTCGTTTTTTAAGAGATTTAAGTTTATTACACGAGCTCGGGCAACGCCGGTCTGGTGAGCTAGTTAATTCATAAAGCATTTTTGTGCTTTTTGAAATTCAATTATAATGGTGGTGGGAGTTAATTATTTGATACTGGCAAAGAGAATATTTTGCTAACTACTAGATTTAATTAACTTTGGAATGTCCTATTTAGAGCATATGATTCAAATAAGGAGGTTATGATAATTGTCTCTTAGACCGCTGATGATAAAAACACACATCGAATTGCAAAATGTATTCAAATCAAGTATAGCTTTTAGGGATAATATTTTCTTTATAAGGGACTGGATATTAATTAATACGAAATTTATTTCTAAATTAAAATTCATATTAAGATTCTATATGAAACAAAATTCTACTTTAAAATTACGCTTATTTTTACATTTTAAACTTACTATATTGGTGATTCAAATAAGAGATTATGATGATTATCTCTTAAATCGCTGATGATAGAAACATATACTTCCAATTTCAAAATGTATTCATATCAAGTACAGGTTTCAGGTATGGCATTTATTTTACAAGGGGCTGAATATTCATTAAAATACAAAATTCAATCTCTAAAAAGACATTTTAAAAACTGAGCAAAAAATACTGAAATCTGAGTATGTCGCATAGTCAAAATGGCTCCGAATCAAAATGACTCAAGTTTGAAACATATCTATACACATTTCTGAAAACATGCACACACTCAAGAATAAAACATCATGTGTTCATATTTGAGTATTTCCTTGTTTCAAAAATGAGTTTAAACTGATTCTATGCATTTTTGAGTATGTCCATGTTTCAAAAATAAGTATGAACTGACCTCTATGTGCTAAGTTTTGAGTATGTCCATGTTTCAATATTCTGAGTATTTCTGGTATTTCAGAATCGAAAGCATTGGGTCGTCCTATTTGAAACAAAAAGTTTCATAACAAAATGAAAATATTGATCTAATCAGATTTGGAAGCATCATTTTTCTCAGTGAAATATTTTCTACGACCCCCTGTTTCCTGTAACTTATATTTAGAAAAAAAATGATGCTGCTCTTCGTTTAAGAGGCACAATAAAAAAAATTCCATTCTCTTACGACAAAACGTTACCGAGAATTGATACTTTGAATTTTGTGAATTTTAACTGTCTTCTGCAACTAGAAATGGTGAGATCGAAGACGTACTTTTAGTGCCAGAGAACAGCGAAAATTCACAAAATTCAAAATATGATAATTCGGCAAGATTTGCTTGTAAAAAATGAAATTTTCTGAATATTCCTCTTAGACTGTGTATAATATTTTTCTAAATACAAGTTATAGGACAGAGGAGCTTGTAATAAAAGTTAAATTTGCTATTTTATAATGTATACAGTATACAGCCTTTTTTAAATAAAAGCTATATCTAAGAGCTATAATTGGCTTGTATGCATTTAAAATCTGGAAATGCTTCTAGCATCAGCTGTTTTAGTAATAACCATGATAACTTGTAATTTGAATCATACAGTACACCATATGGTAGAAAATTTTATGTAGTTTTTATATTTTTTAAATTTATTTTTAAATAGTTCAATAATTATAAAACTGTGGCATAAAATTAAAAGGTTAGCAAGAAATCAAACATTATTTAGTCCACAAGTGTTGGATATACTGTTACAGTCCATAACATTCAAACTAATAAATTACTTTAAAATCTTTTTTTTAACATTTGAAATCTAAATAAAATGTCCTATCAAATAATTTATGGTATCTATATTATAAAGAAAAAACATGTCCTTGAGTATATCTTTCGTCATAATGACGGTGGCTTCGACCGGACCGATAAATTTCGCTTTTACTGCATTTTTTTTTTCTGAACATCGCGCAATTTCATATTTTACATCGTCGAATAAAAACAAATGTGCTTTCAAATGCAATTATTTGAAAGTTGTAACTCACTTTACAGATTTTTAATGTTTTTTTTTTTTTTTTTTTTATAAATATTTTTAACCCTTTAAGCGTTAGGCCAGTGTTTTTCCGTTTCATGTAATCATGTTAAAATGGCTGTAGACAAAAATATTTTTAACATAATACTTTTTTGAACCGTATATAGAATGAGGAGTTATAAAAGATATTATAGCATCAAACAGAGATTAAAAAATATATATATTCTGGGATTTACAAGCATATTTATAGAAATGTTGGAAAATCTTCAAACGGTGAAAGTGTTTTAAATCTGTGTGCAGCCTAATTACGGAAGATTAAAGTGATTCACTTAAAACAGTGTAAGTAATTCGGAATTTGTTTTGTTTCCAAAATTATTCAAAAACTAAATTTACAAAAGAAATTAAAATTTTATAAATAAATAATAAAGCACGATTTTAACAGATATGTAATTGAACCACACGCTAAATCGAACCCAGGTAACCAGGGGTTTGATTGTCCAGTGTTAATAAAGTAAAAACGTGATTTTTAAAAGACTTCAAATGAAGCAGATAATACAATTTGCTTGTATATATATATATATATTTATGCATTTTCACACATAAATTTTTAATGTGTGCTTCAGTTTTGAAAAATTTTCCCAAAAGGCCTCGTTTTAATGCTATTCCCATATACATTTCAGCAGGATTTGTCTGATTTTCTTTGTTTGATTTATTGGCTCTAAACTTCGTAGAAATTGGCAAATCGCCAAGAAATTTCAATATGTTGTTCAGAACTATGCAATGCTACGTTGCATTTCAAAAGTACCATCGTACCATGTATAGTTTTTTTTTCGGAGATACATAAAAAAATTAATAAATGATCGTCACTTGCGAATCAAAAAGAGCGTTATTGGTAACAATGAGATTTAAAGTTAATGTGCATAACAATAAGCGGTTCTTACAAAAAACACTCTTCTGTGGCAAACCAATCTCTCGTGCGCGCAATAAGTAAATATCAGTGCTAAGTTAAGAAACAATCCCTTGAAACTTATTTAATTTTTGTCTTTAAAATTACTTGTGGCCTCTCTCAATACCATAACTTACTAGAAGACAATATTATAAAAAAATTAGTACACTGTAAAAAAAAAAAAAAAAAAAAAAAAAAAAGTTTTATAATCTACGAAAATATAATATAACTTCGAACAAATATATTCAATATCCTCTTCCGAGTTACCCATAATTCCGAAAAGCCTTTCTTCATTTTTAGAAATCTCAGAAATCAATATATTTTTGAGATTTAAAAAAGTATTGAAAAGAAAAACAAAGTTTCTTTCGCTATCACTGATTTTTGGAATCGTTTCCGGGAAGTTTTTATAGTGTATTAACCAATTTTCCCAAACTGAAATATCAGTGTTTAGGGTGCTATCAATTATTAGTTAAATATTTTCAGCTGCGTAATTGATTTTAGTAACAAACTAATATTAATTTTAATATTAATGATCTGTTAATTTATCATGTTTGTCTGTAAAGAATGTTTGTTGAGCCTGAAAATGTTTACTTGAAAATTGAGAGTACCCGAAAAACTTTTATTCCGAGTTCAGAAAACTGATTAACACATTATAAAAGCCACTCGGAAACGTTTCCGAAAATAAGTGCAAGCAAAAGGAACTTTGGTTTTTATAAATGCTTTTTTAAATCTCAAAAATATATTGGTTTTCAAGGTTTCTAAAGATAAAGAATACTTTTCGGATTCGTGGGTAAGTCGGATGTGGTTATTGAATACCTTCGTTCGTAGTTATATTATACAGGGTGATTACCAATGAATATCCCAACTTTGAAGGGCTATTAAAAGAAAAAAAAAGTACAACTTTGTTGTTAATCAGAAATGAAAACTAACAGTTTAAAGTTTAAATTCAACACAGTTATAAGTGTTCAATGTGAGCCCCTCTAGAAACACGAATGATATCGAGGCAGTACGATAACTCATCACTGACATCACTCCATGTGATTTTTTTTGGTGGGGCCTCATCAATAGTTTATTCCACCACTATCAACCAACGTTGACGAACTTAGAACATACATATCTGCAGCCATTCAAAGAGTCACACCAGTCATGCTGAAAAAAAAATGTGGGATGAGTTATCGTACCGCCTCGATATCATTCGTGTTCCTGGAGGGGCTCACATTTAACACTTATAACTGAACTGTGTTGAATTTAAACTTTCAACTGTTACATTTGATTTCAGATGAACAACAAGGTTGTACTTTTTAGGGTTTCGTTCATCTCACGAAACCCTATCACTCATGCTTCGTTGTCTGTCTGTCACAGACCCGGTTCTCAGAAACTATATAACTTACAAGCATGAAATTTTGTGTACTTATAGCTGAATATCTACTATGAAGTTCAAAATCATACAATTTGAAAAAATCGTATTATTTTAATATAGAGAGATATAAAACCAAAAATCTAACAGCCTTTTCCTATTTAAATTAAACATTTTTCGTTATAGCACTTGCCAACAATTAAAAATCCACAATAAAATTCTTTCTACAGTAATTAATTTTCTGTTCAAAGATTTCCACGTGAAAAATGAAAATGAAATACAAAGTTTCACCAATTGAAAAAAAAATATTAATATGACGTCATATTCGTAATAAAACAGAAATTTTCAAACATTTCTCAATAATACAAGGAGTATGATTATGTGTAAATACAGAAAGCAGCTTAATATGACATCATTAGAGAATTAAAATAAAATTAATCTGACGTCATATTGGAAGTTTAGCGGATTTTTCAAATGTTTGAGAATAATACAAATAGAGTATCAATATGAGTAATAGAGAATAGTAAATATATGAGTTTGAGGAACGTATTGAATCATGATAAAAACCCGATTATGGAAATACTGGCATATTTTAACATTTTGAAGGTCGATATACAAAATGTTTAATTTTGAAATTGATTTTTTTTTAAATATCGCATTTAGTCTACATGACAGATATTATTATGACAGAGTATAATAGCGGACTTCGCCCGCAATCGGGCCGGTTCGGATATTCGAAAAAACGAGAAAAATAGACCGGTAAATTTTTACTTTATAAAAAAACATGACTTTCTTTCTTTTTTTTTTTTTTTTTTTTTGAAAATGAATTTTATTTGTATTTATTAAAGAAAGGATAAAGTGTTTTGAAAGGAATATTAAACGAAACCCTTTTTGCGATCTTCGATCACACTTACCCACTTGTTTTGTGTTTCCTTTTAATAGCGCTGTAAAGTTGGGATATTCATTTGTAATCACCCTGTATTTTCCTAGATTAAGAAAGTTTTTTTTTTTTTTTTTTTTTTTTTTTTTACAGTATAAAAAATAATATTATAAATATTTTGTAAACTCTTTTGGAATATAACGCAAAATTTGGGTAATATTATACATTTTCACTTGCATGCACGAATAATTGTATCATGAGATTCCATCGGATGAAAGAATAATTTTCATTCGCCAGGTACTGCGTATTAGCATAAATCGTGCCGTCAAAAGACATTATCTGTATTTGTTCATCTGTTAGTATATCCGCATTTACTCATCTGTATAGTTGTGCCATTTTTCATCGACATATTGGCTTTTTTACAGCGAACAATAGAATGGGATTTCTGCTTCAATATGAAAAGTTTGCCGTTCTTGTTTACTAAATTTTTATTTTACGTATCAATTTTACTGAATGTAATAATGAACTACCGATAAAGCACTTAATATTGAATAGCAACGTGACTGGTTGAGGGACTTCATCAAATGTCTATATATTACAATTTGGAATTTTACATCATCGTCACAGTGCCAAATTATAGAAGGTGAAAACTATTTCCTTTGTTTAGAGATAAAAACGAAAGATAAAGAAAAAGGTTTCAAAATCATTTTCGATACCTTTTTATAAGTATTAAAGATTTTCCGCCAAGTCTTTAATTTCAAGGAGTATGTTACTTACCAAAATATATTTAGCAAGGATGTTAAAATTATTTTTTTATATGATAGTTCTGTATAGTGCGTTTGATATTTTAAGATATTTCAATATATATATATTTCAAAACATGCCAAAGGTTTTTTAGTTACAATAATCAGCAGCAAAATGAACTATTTAATCATGAAAATAAGGTAACAAGAGTGGAGTTGTTACCAATGCAATTAACTATCATGTTAAGGAATACTGGATGTAGTACAACAGTCTTTTCAATCTCGAAAAAAAAATAAACCAGGAACGTTCTTGGAAAATAATAAAAAGATAGTTGCTCAAAATTTTGAAGGAACAGTTCTTGAAAATTTGAAAAATTTCTTGGAAGCTAAATTCACATTCACACAATGCTGTTGTTAGCTTTGATCATGATTGTTTCATTAGAATAAAAAAAAATTACAAGCATTCAATGTTTATCTTTAAAAACATGTCTAATTTAAGGACTGTAATTCACGGTGTTCCACAAAAATTTCCGTTGCAATAAATTAATTTGGCGTGGCCCCCAATTATGAAAAATTCACCGCTTTGATTTATTCTTGGTAGAAAGCGCGAATTGGTGAATTTATTAATATATATATATATAGATATATAATTTTTGCTCTGTTTCTTTTTTTAAGATATGAGAATATTAAACAGAAAAAAAAACTTTATTTAAACTGTCTATTCAGGATTTCTAAATTGTTTTCTAAAGTACAAACATAATTTAATTAATATTAAACTATTAATTTATAAAAGCATACTTTAAAATCTACATATAGTACATTCTTTATTTTGTACGCTTTAGTGTTTAAAATATTTCGTTGTTGCAATTTCTCAGCCAGTCGATATATATTATAGTGTGCATGGTTTGCCACATCATTAACTCTATTATTGTTGTTTTAACTCGTATACAGTTGTAACCACAAAGAATATTTGGCGATTTATCACTTGCGGGAAAATGCCTTAAAATTAATCTATTAATTTATAATTAAGTTCTCAAAATATCATAATGTTGTATATTGTCAGTGGAAATACACCTGTGTTTGTAATTTTTATAATCCTAGTACATCAGGAAGTAAGTGAAAAATCGCTTAAAACATTGCATATTTACATACATTAACCAAATTGAGTTAAATAAAAGAGTATAAAAACAGAATTTTCCAGAAAATTGGTTTTTGGGTAACCAGCTGCCCATTATTTCCCATGAACGTAGCTGGATTTCTTTATAGTATACAACGCAATCATTTATAATTATGGCATATACATTTGTATATTTTGGTTATATTTTCTAAAAATTCATATTAAAGCATATATAAACGTCTAATAATTTTATTGTTAGTGTATATTTTAGTTAAGATTTTTCTTTCATTTAATTCAACTTTAATCTTTCCAATACTAAGAAAGACTTACAAAAAATGTAATGAATAATAATAATAATTTCCATTATAACAATCCTTGAAATACTCAGTTAACAAATACTTTACTAAGACCCTTCCTACTTGGTTTCCCTACGGATACTATTCCACTGCCCACCAATCGTCAGATTTAATGGGCAGTGTGGCTATTCTCGAACGTTACTCGAATGATATTCAATAATCAATGCGCTATATATTTCAGAGTTTCATATTAAATGTTTTACAATATTATAAAAGGGTAGATAACAATCATCTGGTTCATTTCAACATTCGTATAAAAACATTCAATACGTAAAAGTAATAAGACATTTCACCCGTAAAGAAAATATATATACATATATTTCAAAGCATGTTAAAGGTACTTTAGTTTAACATAGCCTACAATATAATGAACCATTTAATCATGAAAACTTTGGTCAAATTAAAATTGGGACTTACTATTTGGACCAAATGGCGAGACCGGTAGATAAAGTGTAAAGATGCTTGCATGAAATCTGTCATTTTCCTTAATGGGGATGGCAAAACGTGCTCTTAATCCATTATTCCCTTAGATGATATTTACGGATGTTAAATATAACATAAAATGTTTTATTCAGAATAAGTGGCAGGAAAGTTGGGATACTGAATTTAATAACAAGTTACATCTCATATGAAACCCACAATAACAATCTGGCCTATGAATTACCCAAGAAAAACTGATGTTCTGCTGACTCGTCTGATAATTGGACATTCAAAAATTACTCATAAACATCTTTTACTTCGGGAGGATGCACCCATGTGTCCTCACTGCCACTCTTTGATCTCCTGACTATTAATCATACTTTAACAAACTGTCCGGGCCTCCGGCACTTGTATAAATTTATTTTAATTCATCATCAAATAGTTTGATAAAGCTCTTTGGGGAAACAACTTATGGGGGACGCTTTCATTTTCTGAAGCATGCAGACTTTTATTTTGAAATATAGTCATTTATATCCTTCAATGTTTTATAAATTAATAACATTAATTTACACCCATCCAGATAGTATTTCTCACTGAACTACTTTTACTCTTATGCTTTACTCTTTTAAGAATGAACAATATTTATTTTATATACTTGTATGACTATATCAGAATGAGAAACCCCATCCAGATAGTACTTCTCATTAAGCTTTGTTTCGTTTTTGTTTTTAAATTAATTATTTCAATGACAATGTTTTTGCATTACCATTTGTGGATTTTTTGATATTGTCTTTTAACTTTTACTTTGGTGCAGCTTGTGCCTAATGGGACCTTGTGCCATTAAACTTCATACAACCAATCAACCTGAATGGAGGAGGTGTTTCATTAAATTATATCTTAATCGGTGTGCCTTTCGAAACATATGTTGATTCTACTATGATTTTATAATAAACTCCTTGAGAATAAAAAACTTTCTGATTGTTTGGTTGTACAATATTGAACTATTTATCTTTCTCAAACTTTTACTTATTTACTGAATAGCACATATGTAACATTGCATAGGAATCGGTTGATTACAACTGCCTACTTCTTAGCAGCCTTGGTAGGCTCAATTAAAAACACCTTGTATTTGATTTCGTAGAAAAAAAACCTTTTTCTTATAACTATTAATTTTCTACTGTAAAAATTATAAAAGATATATATTTTATAAATTTAAAACAGCATACATTTAACATGCTTTTGTCTATAGTACGATAATTTTCTGTAATTTTGCCATGCTTTAGCAAACTGTAAGCAGAAAAACCACTTTAAATTACTGTTATAGTTACCAATTTCGTCTTGTTTATATTTTAGTTTGTGAAATTAAATAAACTTTGTGCACTCAAGTTGGGTAACTACATCATAAATAGTCTTACAGTATGGTCGTCGGGTAGGGGGAGGCGGAAGGCCCTTGCCCTCGAAGGCTTTTGAAATTTATTTAATTAAATTTTCTTTATCACTGATGTGTTTGAAAAATGTAGTAAAAGTTATTCCTTCCAAACGACATAAAATATTTAAACAGTAAATGAAAAAGAATTTTTTTTTTACTCTAAATGTTTAAATATTGTCTTAAACGGAGACGAAAAAGGACTAAACTGTTACAAATTTAATAAAAAAAAAGCGCAGTAGATTTTTATTTTTGTTTATAAACTGTCTTAAAATAGAAGAGAGTGATCTCTTTTTAATAAAAACGCACATTTTCCGCTATTTGCTATTTGTATTCTCAATTTTGAATAACATCTGTGGAATCTTATTTCTGAAAAGTTTATATTTTTCAATTGTTAAGTTTCTATATTGCTTTTTTTTTATGTTGATATGTTTTAAAATTGTTAAATCTGCAATTCAATGCCACTCTATTCCACAGTCTCTCCCATCCCAGTATTTCGTTCTGCCTGCGGTCATGTCTTGCTATATGATAATAACATTTTGAAATCTCGTAGTATTGAGTTTCCAAATTCTAATACTAATAGCACTACCACTACCAATGGTAATAATATTTATAATAACATATTTATTTCTTCTATTTATCACATGTCATGCTCAATAATGCGTTAGTCGCTTTTTAGATATCCAGGAAGCAAATGTTACAGATATTCTAGACGTCTATAAAAACATCGCACAAAAAATAACGGAGCATCATTAGACAGAAAAATTGCTATTGCATAAACCTTTATTTTATTGGTTATAAAAAAAACTTAAAGAATACGTCAGGGTCAAACAAAAATGATTGTATTAAGAACATGCTAGATCACTTTTGCCAAGATGCAATTTTGATAAAAGGGGAATTTTGGTATGGGTGGATTTATTTTTAAATTTATAGTTAAATGTGTACCTTAAAGTGTTTAATTCCTTAAAATCAGTCAATGTCGATTATCTTGTAAAATATAACAACAAGATGAAAATTGTACATCAAACGTGACAAATGAGGTGTGTTCGTACTATAACTAGTTTTATAAATATTCAGATCTTGGTGCAATAGTAGTTGTTGCACTCTTATGCAAAAATGCATGAATACAAAATTTATCTTATACGTAGATTTTCATATTATAGATATTAATTTTATTTTATGAAATTAAGTTTCAGTACACTTTTACAAACAACTAATTACAATTCTGTTACATTAAAATTATACTATGCGCAAATATCCAATACAAGACAATGAAAAAGAAAATCGTCGTTATTATTTCACTGAAAAAAGGAATTATATCGCGTCTGTTATTATGATATGATTAATTTTCGTAATAAAATAAGTACATTTTAAGTTGGCAACATTTTATCTTTTTTTTTACATTTATTGAAAATTCCAGCTTTGAAATTTTCAGAACTTGAAATCCATATTCAGACTCTTTTTCCGTTTAATATCTATTTCTCCGGTAACACCTATCCAAAAAACTGTCGGTTAGTTATAAATTAACTTTACTTAAATTATTTCTTATAATTAAATGAACAGCTGTTCCTCATATGCTTACAGAGTCATTTTCGTAATTATATAAATACGTAGCACCTTAATCGTCGTCTGGTCCGTCCGTCTGTCCGCATATAACAGTGCAAAAACTACCCAACCGAAAGGTTTTAAATTTGATATATATAATCGTTTTAAGATTTTGTCGAGTCATTTCAAATTTTATGAAAATCAAATCAAAACTTAAAAAGATATTAATAAGAGTTTTCTTCATTCTATTAAATCCTATCATACGTAATTAATTCAACGATATCCCATGATAGGTAATGATTCTAGGTTGCCATTGTGATTACGTCCTATTTAAGATGGAGTCATATTCTTTCCGTATTACTTAATTTAAAAATCAAATTTGTATACTAAAATTGTTTAATTATAGCAATCATATAATCTACCGACATTTTTTTTAGATAGATGTTTCCGGAGAAATAGATATTAAATGGAAAAAGAGTATAAATATGGATTTGAAGTTTTGAAATTTTCAAAGCTAGGCTTAAATTTCCCGTTGGAATTTTCAATAAATGTCAACAAAAGATAAAATGTAGCCAACTTAAAATATACTTATTTTATTACGGAAATGAATCATATCATAATAACAGACTATATAATTCATTTCACTGAAACTAGTTATGGTACGAACGCACCTCATTTGTCACGTTTGATGTACAATTTCCAACTTGTTATTCTTTTAGAAGAGATTTTTTTGTAATATTAAAGTTAGTAATTAATAAATTAGTAGTGCAAAACTCTTTGTGCGCGAGTTAAACTATTTCTTAATTTGAGTATACTTTATAATGCCTTTTTTTTTACATTTTATTGTATGTTGTTATAAAGAAAAATGATTTAATCAAAAAAAATATGTTAAAATTTCAATAATTTAATTAAAAAATATAAATAATTTTAAAACCACATTCTCCATACAGTTTTGCACGTTTGCAACATTTTAAAAATGCTTTTCTTACCCTTGTGTTCTGTATCTGTAAGGGACAGATTTTCAAAAAGTTTATTAGTTTAAAAATATAAATAAAATGCAACGACATGTGAAAATAACACTAAAAATGACTATTTTCTTATTATTATTTCTATTTTAAATGAACTATTTATATTACTAAAAATCTGATTCTTAATTTCATGGAAACATCATAAGGATAGTCCATTAAAAAAATAGAGTCAACTGGAAAAAAAAATGTATGTTGAAGTTTTAGCATTTTGATCATATTGAAGGGGGAAAAAACACAATCTGAGAAAAATGAATTTGAAAATTACGACTCTGATTCATTTAAAGGGACATTAATGCAATAAAAATTCTTTTTGGCATATTTTCAACTATCGGATCTTTGAAGAACTTCGTCGAAACTTCGTCAGAATATACTACGGAAGTCTAAATTAAAAACTTGATTATTCGCAGTTAGTCAAGTTTTACATTTCATGGACTTGGATAGAATATTGATTCAAAGCTTGCACTACACTCGCTTTCAATCTTAGTGCGCACGAGCAAGAAATATCGTGCACAGAACAATTTTAAGGCTGTTCTGTCTGTTTCCAAACTGGCTAATTTATGACAGATTTATTAATTCATTTTTGTTCGGTAATGCATGAAATTGTCAGGTGTTGTTATTCGGAAACTTTGTAATCGAAACACGTTTACCATTTTTTGGTAAAATCAGAAGATGTTTCAGAAAATACAGTCAAAGTCGGCGTTTTGAACCGAATTCTCGAAGCTCCCGCACTAGAAAGAAGAAAAAACGCGTCATCACGTGACCGTAACGGCTTAAAACTCGATAAATATTTTATTTATGAAAAAGTGGGAAACTCATTTCGATTCCAAATCGCTTCAACAGTCAGGTCTGCAAATTGTATGCCTCTGCATTTAAAAATGAGTCAGAAAATGTATTAGAAAGTTTTGCGTTGTTGAACAGATCATTAGAGAACCACCTTAAATGATTCATATGTAAATAATCGTGAAATGATATACTTCGACCCTGATAAATTGGTTTGTGCCTTTTGAATAGTTCACAACGCTATAGCGACAGAAAGTAACTAAATGCCGTAAGTTGTGAAGAAAGCACTTTTTTTTAATTAAAAAAATAGTCTTGTTTCTAGTTCTGGCTGTCACCATAAATAGGGTTGCCACGGTTGATTATTTTTATATTCTAGTCGTACCACAAGATGAAAAATATATTCTTGTGGTAGATTTTTCTTGCAGTTATTGAGAAGTATATGGGAAGAATTATAGAAAAAGTAGTATGAACCCTTTGATATATCTATATATAAAATAGTCGTCTTTGGCAATCCTACATAACCATGTATAAATGAGTCTAAAGTTGCTTACCTCACAAGACAACCTATCGTGGTTGAAGTATAACTTTTTTATCTTGGGACATTTAATTTTAACGGAAATATCGAGACGGTCTGTCGAAGCTGATACAAATTTGAATGTATATACACTTAGTCACAAAATTAAGTATGCAGAACAATTGACATGATGTATTTTCAAGAAAACAATATTTTCTATCTTATCAAAATAACAATTGATTTCAATAAAAGCGAATCATAACTTTATTTTAAACGTAGAGATGCCCCCAAATATACAAATACTTGAAAGGAGAGATAAGAATAACTTAAATTGACAAGTAAATGATATAGCAAAAATAAGTAACAATGTTAAAATGGAAAAAAAAATAGTAATTTTTACAAATTTGTTTTCTAAAAACTAAAAGGTTTGTAATTTCTATGACAGCCATTAATTTTATAACTACTTTTAGTGTTAATATCATTAAGTTTACTAAATTTCGAATCATAGAGGATGTTATTTTCTTACTCTCATCTAACAGCTCTTTTGTAAGACCATTCTTATATTTAACAGGCAGAACCGTCCAGCGTTGCCCGGGTCAGACGCAACCCGAGTCTGACGATAATAAGCCAGGGCTAGCATCAGTTTAATTTTATTTTGGTGTGAAAATAAATCTTAAAATCTGAAATCCTTTTCCGTTTCCGCTGGATACACGATAACAAAAACATGTCTGTATAAAAATAAACCAATAGAAATAACTTTGCAAAAAAAGAAAAAAAAAACAGAACAGAATTTTGAAAGCAGTAATGTCACATGACAAAAGCACTTATCTCTTACTTATGAAAGAATGCCACCGTCAAAACAAAAATAAAGGCCTTTTTGGACAAAAAAAAGGTTACTGTATCAACCGAACGTGGAAAAAAATCCCTCTCTTGAACTTTTAATTGGTCGTTAAAAATTCTTCGTTTCTTAAAGTTTTCAAAAATTTGTATAAATTGAAATTATCAATATTTTTTGAATTTTTTAAAATAGTTGTCGAAGATTTCCTCCATACAGGGATATAAAAATATAACATTGAATGTTTAAGGTATTGTAAAGAATTGAGCCTCTACGTCCAGGTGCACTATGTGTCATTCTAGCATTTCCTGTGAGTACACTTAACTGCATACCTTCCCACGCTAGTTTTGCCTTGAAGACAAGCCAACGCCGAATTCTATTGCACTGCGAGCGGAAAGTTCGGACAGTGATGCATTGGTGAGGTGGTACCCAAAGAGGAGTCTTATGCTTTGATCCTTGCCGAAGCTGTGGGAAAGTTAGCATCTGCGAGAGAAGCGATCTCTGCACACGATTTTTAGGTTTGCGCCCGAAACTATGCCCTTTGTCTTAGAACGTCCAATGACGGACTTAGTGAAAACGAAACAGAGGGATCTCAAGGCTGCTAAGAGGCTGGAGAGTTTCGAGGGGTCCGCCTCGACAAAATCCCCGCCCCTAGAAGAAGTTCTCCTGCGAGAATGAAAAAGTGAGAGAGGACAGTTTTTCGGATAGATCTGAACGAGAGTGGTGACTCTCTGGAAAGAGTGAGGTCTGACCTCTATAGATACAGCAGGTATCAGGTGAAAATCCCAGCTAAGTGAAAAAGCACGACAAGTGCGATAGTGAGAGTTCTTTAACTCTGAAGCATCGTGATTCAGTATATTTCTCCGAAGAGAAGGAATGGACGAGCCTTGTTCCGAATGAACTTTATTTAGAAGTTACGACTGACAGTAATTTTCTGAGACTTTTGTTTGATCGAGTTGCACTTAGAGTTAAGAGGGCAATAATTTATAAGCGATTGACCCACGAAAAATAATTAAATGCTGTATTAACATCTTGTACCTATTTTTTATTAGAATTAATATTGTTATGCAATAAAATTCTATTTTCTAATTTATGCGAGAAATTCTCTTTGCCAACGATCTGACCTCGCTACCACTCAACATCTTTATCAGGTCGGTATAGAGGAGTTATTACAACTGCACCCCCTGCTCAAACGATTCTTAAGGGTGAAACACTAAGAATCTCTAAGAGTCGAATAAAGAATTGCAAGCTCAAATTACATCAGAGTGGCAAGAAGAAAAACATACATGAATAAGATAATACTACCTTCCTTTTCTTTTTTTGCGCGCTCTGATAAGAAATCATGAACATATAATGAAATAAAACACAGTGAAATAAAAAATAAAAAATCTTAAAATAATTATATACAAAAGTTTATCAAGAAATCTCCTTAAACTCGACTCAGACAATCAACATGCGGAATGTCTTTGCCTGGGCGATGAGAAATTGCATAACTATAAGGTTGCAGAGCCAAGGACCACCTTAACAACCTGGGATTATTTCCAGAATTTCTGTTTAGAAATACCAAGGGATTGTGATCGGTTTCGATAGAAAAGTTTTGTCCATCAATATAATGCCTTAACTTTTTTATCGCAAAAATAATCCCTGCACACTCTCTTTCAGTGGCGCAGAAACTTTTCTCACTATTAGTAAATTTGCGACTTAAATATATTATGGGGTGCTCTTCCGATCCCTCACTTTGAGCCAAAACCACGCCAATACCTAAGTCACTAGCATCAGTTTGTACTATGAATTCTTTCTGCAAATTAGGAGCGTAAAGCACCGGTTCTTCAGTAAGTTTCATTTTCAAAGTCTCAAAGGCTTTTCCCATTTCGTCGCTCCATGCAATCTTTTCCTTTTTATTTTTCCCTTTAAGCGCCCTCGTTAATGGTTCTACAATCACTGCATAATCTTTTATGTACCGGGAATAATACCCAGCCATTCCCAAACATCTACGAATTTCAGTTTTCGATTTCGGAACCGGTAATTCCTTAATTGCTTTTACTTTCGCCTCAGCTGGCCTCCGTCTGCCCTCCCGTACAATATGCCCAAGATATTTTACGGTTTCCTGAGCGAACTTGCATTTCGCCAATTTGATTTTCAGTTTCGCGTCATTAACCCTTTTTAATACTATTTCTAGATGACGCATATGGTCCTCCCAACTGTCTGAAAAAATCGCCATATCATCTAGATACGGTAAACAGAATTCCTCAAGTGCGTTTATTTCCCGCGTTAAGATATCTGCTAACTCCACCCGTTTTCTGTAAGGCTTTACTAAACTCACGTGAGAAATCTGAGATTTCTGTCGCCTCCCAGGAACACTCACAATATCAATTGTTTCCGTAATTATTGACTCCTTTCTTCCCGGCCCTATCCAACTATCTGACATTTTATTTGGCTTTCTGGTAGTTAAAACTAAAACCTCATCTTTCACATTAAGCTTCCGTTTTACCGCCTTTCTGTCAAACCAAAATTTCCTCTTTTCTCGTTTTTCTGACAAATTTTCAACGGCTAAAACTCGACCTCTTTTTAACCTGTTCGTGAGATTAAACACACATCCCTAGACGAATTTATTTTCCTCCGTTTCTCTTATCCATTCTCCAAATACTAACGCTTTCAAAAGCTTTCTAACTTTTCGATGCCAACATGCAATACTATCGCTTATTGTGCGACACACTCTCGGATTTCTCAACTTAACACCGAACCTTTTTAGAAATGCGGTAGTTAAATCGTTTATCAAACTTTTCCCAAGGTCCAAGTATTCTGACACATTTCCTTTAACTTTCCCTTTCCCTAAGTGTAATGACACTTTTTCTAGGCACGCGCCAAAAATATCTACCTGATAAGGACAAGCACCTGCTTCCCCCCACTCACGCGATTGTCTCTGGCTTTTGCCACTATCAAAGAATCTCCTGCATTACAATGCGATTCTTCACCTTTCGTTTTTTAGCACTTTCCAACCTAGTTGAAAAGTGCTTATGACTTCGGTTTGTCTGGCCGTATGGCCGTCTGCCGTCTGGCCGTATGGCCGTCTGCCGTCTGGCCGTATGGCCGTCTGCCGTCTGGCCGTCTGCCGTCTGCCGTCTGTCCGTGCTCTAACTCCCGTAAATATGCTCGGATTGCTCTGCAATTTTTATATGTTATTGTCGTTATCTATAGCATGTTCCCTATTTCAACGGAAGTGTGTAGCACTTATAGTTTTTTTACAGGGACACTCAAAAGAATTCCGTTACATTGCGGTCTATGCGGAAAAATCATTTGCGGTTTATTTAATTAATGTTTCACTATTTTAAACGCATTGAAATTTATATATATCATTAAGGTGCATTAGAAGAAGCTTAACATGGAATAGGGTGTGCATAGCACTTATAGTTACTTTACAGGGACAGTCAAAAGAATTCCGTTACATTACGTCTATGGAGAAAAATCGTCTGCGGTTTATTTAAATAATGTTTCACTATTTTAAACGCATTGAAATTTATATATATTACTAAGGTGCATTACAAGAGGCTTACTACAGAATAGTGTATGTATAGCAGTCATCGTTCATTTACAGGGACACACAAAAGAATTCACTACTGTCTGTTAACAATAATTCCTGGAAGTGCATTTTAAGTTACTGAACGCGATTTTAATTTTAACTCGCTTTTTGTCTGTTACGTGGTGTGTATAAATTCTGTAGATCCT
Organism: Maratus michaelseni; assembly: GCA_963931845.1. NCBI lineage: Eukaryota > Metazoa > Arthropoda > Arachnida > Araneae > Salticidae > Maratus > Maratus michaelseni. The sequence continues at coordinate 270,340,612 of OZ007593.1, forward strand.
ATACAGGGCAGCACAAAAGTTCGCGAACATATTTCCGTTTATTGACAGAAACTCCAGAAGGAGAATTTTAAACTGTGCTACGCGTTTCCTAACTAAACTAAAATTTAGCATCCTATATAGTATATATACAAATCTATAGATCCTATACAGGGCTGAATTCGGATATTTTTCCGAATATTGTATATGTTTGAAATTCCTGAAATTACGTTTTTAAATATGTTATGCGTTTTTCAAATTGTTTACTTAGATGTTATCTTTTAGCTTATTAAACGGTATGTTTTGTAAAATTATATTGGAAACGTTGGAAAGTGCTACATAATCTATGCTTGACGCATGATTTTTCGTTCTTGTTTACTAATCTCTTTGAGAGATTGATCTCTCTCTAATTCAATTTGACTATCCTTCCCTCCAATTTCTGCTAAGATCGAAGATCCCTCACATATCGACAAAGGCGATAATCCCTTATCCACACTAACCAATTCAATAGGGCTTACTAGATTTTCACCCTCTAGTTTTGAATTCAACGCTTCCGCTTCACTGCACTCGCGAAAAATTCCCCCTTCTTTTTCTTTTACTGAATTCAAAGTTTCCGCTTCAACATTCCCGCTAGAAATATCCTCTTCTTTTTCTTCCTCGGAATTCAAAGTTTCCGCTTCAACATTCCCGCTAGAAATTTCTTTTTCCCCCTCGGAAATCATAATTTGTTTATTTACCGGATTCGGAGCTGGGCCACCCTTTTCTCTCGTTTGAGCGCGTGTCAAAACTGCATTTATCAATTCGGGTTTTTTCTTCGCCTGGTCTAACAATTTCTGAGTGCGATTACCCAACAAATAGTAGTACATATCTGAATCTCTATTGTTAACTCCTGCCTTGGTTTCAATGACCCCCACGCCTTCAATTTCTAAAGTGACCTCTGCTATAGGTAAACAGTATAATTTACTGTCCAGCGGAGTTTTAATCCATACGTGATCTCCATTCAATTTATCTTGACTGACCAAGTCGTATGCGATGATATCAATTTCACTTCCACTGTCAGTTAAAGCAGTTGTCTGAATTCCATTCACTAATACTTTACTCAAATAAGGGGAGAAGGTTTCTTCAAGTGTCGGCTTACTTATTAAGTGACCGACCCGCGCAACATCTCTCATTTTAATTTCCGGACAATCTACTTTGTAGTTCCCGCTTCGAAAACACGCAAAACACTTAACTTCTCGCCTTTTTTCGAACGCCTTTTCCCTATCTTTATTGTCACTTCGATCCCTCCAATTATAATTAATCTCTGGATTTCTGTTACCGTTTCGCACAGTATCAAAAGTTCTGGGTCTTTCAAAATTCTTCTCTAAAGGGAGTTTCGGATTCCACGTCTTTTTAGAGGGGCGCTTGATTGCCTCGTACGCATCTAAAAGCCTTACTAATTCTTCCGGGTCTTTAATCTCTGCCCAGTTATCCATAAAATGTTCGCGCATTTCTGGAGACGCCCTCCGTTTGATCTGGTCCGTGACAAGCAAATTTTTCAATCCTTCAAAATCCGAAACTTGTAAGCATGACAGCCATCCTTCTAAAAAACTATTAAGTTCGAAGATCAGGTCCTTCCAAACTGAATTAGGATTTCGGGGATGCTGACTAAATTTTTGTCTGTACGTCTCTGCATTCAAACGATATCGTTCTAACAATTTTTCTTTCACATATTGAAAATCATCAATTTTGTCTTCGGGTTCTCTCAAAATTAACTCGGCCATTCCCACAGGTAATAATGATAGTAAGTTCGTCACCAACTCATCCGAATTTAGATTACATTTTTTTGCCTGTCTCTCGAATAAATTAAAAAACAACGAAATATCCGAATTCTTTTCATCAAAGCGATGCATAATTGTTTTTAGGGGTAAATTACTCGTTCTAACTGAGACACTACTGGATGCTGTACTTCGATCATCTGACTCTTGTGTTGCTTTTAATCTAGCCAACTCATGTTCCCGCTCTTTTTCTTTTTCTGCTTTTTCCCACAGTCTATCTTTCTCTTTATTCTCTGCCAATAATCTATTTTCCGTATCTTTTTCTATAAGTTTAATTTGTGCTAAAGCTAGCTCTTTCTCAAAACCCTCTGACGACTCTATTTTTTTTTTATAATTTTCGGTACAGTATCATTTTCCTCTAAAATGACCTCAAATTCGTAAGCTAACGTTTGCAAATCAGCTTTCCTAAAATATTTGAGCTCCGACATTTTTAAAGATTAAAATTAGAAATTATCTTTCCCACAATTATAAAACAATACAATAAGATTAAATGTAATTTCTACCAAGTGCACTAAAATAATACTGAAATATACACTCATAAAAAGTACGCATAACAATAATATATAAGAAATATGCAACATATAAAAATAAGCAACCCTATCCTATCGTCCACATTCACCTTGGTATTTGGTTATAAAATACATATGGGATAAATTTTACACAAAACAACAATTTCAATTTCAAAAAGTACAGTAAAAATATTTAAATTGCAAAAGTCTTATTCAATTCCTTTTTCTTTTAATCAATGGTGGTCTTAATCTTTGCATCCACTCTTAAAAGATTTAGAATAATTCACAAAAAAAATATATAAAATCAACTCTGTTATCTTAAAATATGAAATGCGTTCGATATTTTCTTTTTTTTTTCCAAAGATCTCACAATTATAGATACAGCTAAAATTTGTAACACTGCACAACTCTCAGTTTGCATTAAATTAATTAAACAATAATTTAATTTTAACTACAAAATTTGTCTATTAAATAAGTTACAGTTATATCGGAAATATATTTCATCATAGTTTTTTTTTCTACCGGAAAAATTTCTCAAAATATTTACTCTCACAAAAATAAACATACAACTTTTTTTTTTGAAGCCTACAACACCTATACAAACACTAATAACAATTAAAGCCACTCTGAGTATAAAAAGAGCTTACCTCCATTACTAAGAGTCTTTCAGGGCGTCAGAAGCACAGACTTCAGAGATTCTCAGGAGCACAGACGGGGTTCTCTATCACACTTTTCGGATGGGAACTCTTCCGGATGGGGGAACACTCTCCAGAATTCTTGGTAGATTTCTCTTTCTGATGGGGGAACACTCCAGAATTCTTGGTAGATTTCTCTTTCTGATGCTGTGTTGATCCACAGGGGCGTCTAAGGAGACTCAGGTCACAAGTCACAAGGAGACTCTTTCTTGGAGCACTTTGATGATTTAAATTTCAGAGTCCACTCTTTGTCTTTAGAGAATGTCATTAATTTTTGCTAATTAATCCATCCCCGCAGGCCACCAGTTGTAATAACTCCTCTATACCGACCTGATAAAGATGTTGAGTGGTAGCGAGGTCAGATCGTTGGCAAAGAGAATTTCTCGCATAAATTAGAAAATAGAATTTTATTGCATAACAATATTAATTCTAATAAAAAATAGGTACAAGATGTTAATACAGCATTTAATTATTTTTCGTGGGTCAATCGCTTATAAATTAATGCCCTCTTAACTCTAAGTGCAACTCGATCAAACAAAAGTCTCAGAAAATTACTGTCAGTCGTAACTTCTAAATAAAGTTCATTCGGAACAAGGCTCGTCCTTTCCTTCTCTTCGGAGAAATATACTGAATCACTATGCTTCAGAGTTAAAGAACTCTCACTATCGCACTTGTCGTGCTTTTTCACTTCGCTGGGATTTTCACCTGATACCTGCTGTATCTATAGAGGTCAGACCTCACTCTTTCCAGAGAGTCACCACTCTCGTTCAGATCTATCCGAAAAACTGTCCTCTCTCACTTTTTCATTCTCGCAGGAGAACTTCTTCTAGGGGCGGGGATTTTGTCGAGGCGGACCCCTCGAAACTCTCCAGCCTCTTAGCAGCCTTGAGATCCCTCTGTTTCGTTTTCACTAAGTCCGTCATTGGACGTTCTAAGACAAAGGGCATAGTTTCGGGCGCAAACCTAAAAATCGTGTGCAGAGATCGCTTCTCTCGCAGATGCTAACTTTCCCACAGCTTCGGCAAGGATCAAAGCATAAGACTCCTCTTTGGGTACCACCTCACCAATGCATCACTGTCCGAACTTTCCGCTCGCAGTGCAATAGAATTCGGCGTTGGCTTGTCTTCAAGGCAAAACTAGCGTGGGAAGGTATGCAGTTAAGTGTACTCACAGGAAATGCTAGAATGACACATAGTGCATCTGGACGTAGAGGCTCAATTCTTTACAGTATCAATTAGAAATAATTTGATAATAAACAAAGTCCTCATTTTCGGAAGAAAATATACTTAAAAAAATTGCGAAAAGTTCAAAAAATGCTATACGAACCCCAAAAATAATTTATTAAAACGAGGACAACATCTATATATTTATATATATCTTGCGTGGTGAGAAAATAAGGCTGATTTGTAGCTTGCCGTTTGGCTACAACCGTAGTAACATAAAATAAATTTGCCTTATTACATTCCAGGAAGCGTGATTTTACCACTGAAACATGCATCATGTTTAAAAGAAAATTTCCAATGATCTAAATAAAATGTAAACGTATTAAAATGATTGCGTTTAATTGTGCAATAATCGCTGCAGAACAGAGCAAAGATTATTTATTGAGAAATAATATTAAGTAATCTGAGTAAATAAAATAACAGTAAATAATCTATCATAGTAAGTGATATGCAAAACAAAATGTTTCTAAAGAAGAAAATGACGTCATTAGGAAAACAAAAGATGCGTTTTCAATCTTGCTATCATGCGGTGTTTTTTCAAGAGTTTTTCGAAATAAATTTAAGTCATGCAGTACAATGAGTTTTAAATTTATTGCGTTTCCAAAGTTATTTTTTCAGTTAATTATTTTACATTTCAAAAATTTGTAAATTTTATAACATTAAAATGATTTATGCCCGTTAGTAGCATCAACTAAATGCATTTTTAATTATGTTTTTAACAGTTTTTAATTACTTTTTTTTTTACATTAAAGAAATTGTAAATGTTGTATGTTAAAATGATTTATGATACTACTCATTCTGGCTAGAGTTACTGCAAAAAAATGGAGAGCAAGCGAAGTGAGTTGGAAACGCGTAACGGTCCCAATGTGAATTGCGTCGCGATTCATGGGGGTTGGCGAGCGTTAGCGATCAGAGAGAGGAGCAGTCTACTAAAATACTTACTATATTGGGCCAAAAGATTGAATCGCATGTGCATTTGGACCTTTCTTCGTCTATCCTGAACCAAATTTCATGATTAAGTACATGCGATAGATTTTCCTAACCATCGCAAACAAACAAATAAACAGCTACACACACAGACAAAAACTTTATCAGTATAGTATAGATAATTGATTTCTTGTTTTGCTGGTTCATGTAGTCCATCAAATACCCAATTTAATTAATAGTGGTTAATTGAGCGGTGATTTAGAACTGTTTTTGTTCAATTTGTTTAAGCCATTTCTGTATAACCAGTGAGTAGATTTATGTAAATATTAATGATTTAAAAAAAAGAATCTTTTAAAACGGATTTTTTATTTATGTTTTTAAAAAGTTAGTAACAAGAAATATTCGAGCGTAAGTAAAGATCGACACTGGAAAAAAAAAAAAAAAAAAAAGAGATGTTTCTTAATTTACGAAAATATAATATAACCACGAAAGAAAATATATAATAACCTCTTTCGAGTTACCTATGACTCCGTAAAATATTCTTTATCTTTATAAATCTCAGAAACCGATCTATTTTCGACATTTAAAGAAGCATTTATAAAAAACAAAAAGTTAATTTTGCTGCCACTGATTTTCGTAAACGTTCCTGAGTAGCTTTTATAGTATATTAATCAGTTTTCTCAAATCGGAATATAGTTGTTTTAATTCTAAAATAAACATTTTCATAACGGAATTTACATGCTGCATAACGGAATTTATACTTGAAATACTATATTAATATTAATATTGAAGTTAATTTTGTTAATTTAGCATGGTTGTTTATAATACTTGTTTGTAAAACATGAAAATGTTTATTTGAGAATTGATAGCATCCAATATATATATATATATATTCCGGTTTGAGAAAAATGAGTAATACACTATAAAATCCATTCGAAAATGCTTCTGAAAAGCAGTGACAACAAAATACATTTTGTTTTTATAAATGCTTGTTTAAATCTCAAAAATATATTAGTGTCTAAGGTTTCCAAAGATAAAAAACGTCTTTTAGAATTGTGAGTAACTTGGACGAAGTTATTGTATATTTTCGTTTTTATTTTCCTAGATTCAGAAACATTTGTCTTTTTCTTTACAGTATACTAAAAAATAACATTATAAAACATTTAGTTAACTCTTTTGGAACATAACGTAAAATTTTAGCAACACTGTACATTTTCACTTCCATGCACGAATAATCGTATCATGAGATTTCATAAGTGTATGCTGATGGCAGAATAATTTTCTTTCGTCAGGTACTGCATATTAGCGTAAATCGTGCAGTCAAAATACGTCTGTATTTGTTTATCAGTAAGTATATCCGCATTTATGTTCATTGTAAGTTCCTGTATTAAGAAACATTATTCATTTTTTACAATGCATTGTATATTGTAATAATTCTATTTTACATTGACTAACATTTAAATTTGTTATTCCATTCACTATTTCTGATTTTTTATCCATGACTGTGGGTTTTTTTAATACTATTATGTTTATTTACAGCTATTGCTCTTGCATTAAGACTTTTGGGTCCGCTTCTCGGATTTCTGATGTCATCAGGGTTCTTAAAGTATTACGAAAATCCTCTCTGTAAGTGATTTATTTTATTAAAAACTTTTAAGTTTTGTTAGGTATTATTGGTAAAACATCAGTACTGCGAAAAACAGATAAACTAGGAAAATAAGTAAAGGATATTGCTAGTAGCAAAAGAATATTGTACCAATATTGTTTATATTGGCATCATTACTGCAAAATACAGAAAATGTAGGAAATTAATAAATCACATTCCTAGTAGTAAAACAATATTATGCCAGTATTGTACCTATATTGTACCAATATTGATTATATTGGCATCATTACTTCAAAATACAGTTAAAGTAAGAAAATTAGTAAAGCAAAATTCCTAATAGCAAAGCAATATTCTACCAATATTGTGCTAATATTGTTTATATTGGCATCTTTACTCAAAAATACAGATAGAGTGGGAAAAATAGTAAATTACATTCCTAGTAGCAAAATAATATTTTGCCAATATTGTTTATATTGGCATCTTTACTGAAAAATACAGATAGAATAGGAAAATTAGTATATTACATTCCTAGTAGCAAAATCATATTGTGCCAATATTGTTTGTATCGGCACAATATAAACAATCCCAATATTATTTATATTAGAATGAAATATTGCCCAGTATTTGGGTATACTTTCATTTTCCTAATATTGCATCAATATGCAAGAAATATTTCGTAATTTTATTGCCAATATATCGAACGTAAAGTCAGTTTTGTTTCCTTCTGCTAATAATGCATGCTGAACAGAAGGAAAAAAAAAACGTTATTTGATACTTGCCGAAAAAAAAGAAAAGATAAAGAAAAAACTAATTTACTTTGATCAACCACACCAAAACTTGTTCAGAGCCTAATCACAAGGGACCGAAGAAGTTTTCCTAATTATTAGACACATTTCCGCATTATACAAAATGACAGACAACGCTTAATGAAGAACGCTGAAGAAAACATGCTTCTTACATTACAGTTGTACTATATGATGTAGTATAATAATTATAATTATGTGTAATTTTATGTTACATTATTGAATAATAGTAGTAAGGTATAGTAATTGTATTATACACCTTATCTGAGAGTGAAAATTCTCATTGATGACATTTTTACAACGATGCACGTTGAAAAATCTTGTATGTTCACCTATATTATCGTTACCAATGTTTATTATTACTTTATTATCGTCATCAGTATTTAATAGATCTATAGACTTTCAAAGCAATACAGAGAGCTAGTAAGCAACCTATTAAGCCTCTTTCCAAGGATCTAATAAAGAAATTTGTTTCCACTTTTTTTTGTGCGTGTGTTTTTGAATAGAGTTCTTCGTAGAATTTTTTTATTTTTTTTGCTGTTGGTGTATTAGTATTCAGCGCTAGCTTTGAACGTAGGTTAGAGTGACGTTAGTCATTTTTGGGATCCTATAAAGACTGTAAAAACACATTGAAGACATGAATTGTATGCAAATAACATGGAACAGCCAGACATAGGTACAATTCAAATTGATTTTAGAGAAGAGAGGCACATTTCAAGGTTGACCAGAATCAAAATGCTTCCGGGTCCGATTGTGTGGCTACGCTTTTTTCTAAATTAGTTGCAAGATTTCTTTTCGGACTATTAGCATCTATTGTTTTCTCGTAGATCGTGACTTCATTATTTTTTAATAGAGGTAGCAGACTATAGAATAGAGGTTTTGGAAAGCGAATTTATGATTATATATTTTATTACATTTTTGAAATACGCAAATGGCTTTTGATGAATTCATTAATTATTGCTTTCCGTTTCAACGTTAGATAGATTCTGTTTTATGAAAATAAATTAACAATATATTTCCTATTTTCTAGGTAGAGACACTTCAATTAGTCCATATTAGGCACGTTTCCGAATTATGCACGCTCCAATTCAAACGTTTTACATTATATTAGATTATTTTTACATTATATTATATTTATATATAAATATAAAGTGACCTAATAGAAACAATCTGCAACCAAAATCGAAAAAGAAAAAAAAAAGACCCATTTAGAGATCACTCTCAACTATTCTATGCAAAATAAATAAATAAATAAATAAATAAATAAATAAGTTAAGAATAAATTAAATAAAAAGATACGTTAAAAATAAATTAAATAAAAATATTGAAATGCAAATGAGAAATTTTGAAAGAACGCTCTGATAGGTTTAATATTAGCTTGCGAGTGTTTCCGCGAGATTTGTGTAGGTTCTTAACAGCTGAATTTTAAATTATTGTTCGGAAGTCAAATGATGAAAATGAGCTATTCTATTACTTTCCGAGTGACCAACTATTATTTAGAAATCATTAACAAATTACAATTATGTTGCTTTTGAAATTTGTCATTTAATATAAAACTCTGAACTCATAACTATACTTAAAAAATATAATCTATCAAAAAATTTTATTACACTTAATATTAATACTTAAAATTCATAATTTCCAAAAATGAAAACTAAGCATTGCATTATTGTCTGAGTGACCGACTAATAATTAGAAATCAATAACCGAGTTCATCAGCAGGATAATCAATAATAATAAGGAAAATATTTGTATCTCGATATTACAATCATAAAAAGTGTTAATGATTCGATCGACCCAGATATAGGTTATGAATACCACGAAATTTTTAATAGATTGTTATGATTGTGTTTTAATGGTTTGAGTATTCAGTTCAATAAGCATAGTGTAAAAATGGGACAAGATACTTGAATCAATTAACAGAGTATAAAATCTGAAATTAACTAGATAGACACTGAAGTTATAAAAATCTATTCTGATTATAATTTCTATCCCTAACTTATACTCGTTTTTCTTTTCATTTTTTTAAAACTATTATAACTCTTTTTTTTATTATTATTATACACGCATTAGATTCTACGTTTATTTTCCTTTCAATTGATGTAAGTATGTGATTTTATTTTAGTTTTGGAAAATATCATAAGCTGATGTTTAAATTTGGAGAATATTAGTATTTTTAGTCTAGTCATATATATATATATATATATATATATATATATATATATATTAAAAAAAAGTAACCGCCGCTGTCGTTGTCAATGATTTTTTTGTGCCTTGGGGTCTTTCAGGGCTAAAATATTCAGAAAACTATTGCATGTAAAAATAAGAAAATTGGTGGTTTTATAGAGAAGTATTTGATAAACACGCTGAAGCAGACAGTTTTTAAATCGAAGAATTATTTTAAGAGATATTTAATATTAAAGTCGGTAAAAATAGTTCTCTTAAAAAAGCTTTATCGGAGCAAAAACTTGAATAGGAATTTTGAAAGGATATAGTTGATAAGCTTGCTGTATGCACTGTGTAACTATATTTTTAATTTGACTAATCTGTTGACGGTTTATTTTCAATGTTTTATTCAAAATTTCATCATTTTAATTGAAATTCATTTCATATTTCGAAAAAGCCATCTATCTAAATTGTTGCCAATTTGCAAAATAGCGCACATAATAATATTCCTGTTCAATAAAAAAAAATATTTACACGTGACTATTAAAAGCAGAAATAAATCTTTAAAATAATAATTAAATGATCACGTGTTAAAAGCAGTAAATGGAGAAAATTACGTCATAAAAAATGTACTCGCGTGTGAATATTAAAAAGAGAAATAAAACTTGAAAATAATAATTAAATTATTACGCGTTCAAAGCATTAAATGGGAAAACTTACACCTTTTTTAAAATGCTCAAATAACAATATTTCCAAACTGTTTCAATTAAAAAATATATTTAGACGAGAGATTCATTTATTTCGATAAAATCTTTTCTTATTGTTGCAAATTTTAAAACAGCGTAAATAATAATATTTCCTTTCAATTAAAAACAACATTTTTACGTTTAATAATAGGAAGAAAACTTTGGTGAAAATTACGCCAGTTTCTTATACCATCGTTATAAAATTCCCTGATGCAGCGACATTGTTTACTTAGCCATTTTACACAAGTTGGTTTTCAAATGTTTAGTTGATCTTATTTAATCAATCACGAAAACAGCTGTTAGCTGTTTCGACAACAGTTGATTCGGCCTTAAAATCCCTCAATCAAAGGAAAATGAATGGAAACCCGATTACAGGAGATCGCCTCTGGTCGTTTAATTATAATTCAATCTTCCGTAATCGTTTTAGAGCCGATCAAATTAGGGTGTTTTTAGAGTTTGCGGTGTCAGAACGGGGGTTGGGGAGCGTAGCTTGTAGGATTTCTAGGGTGCAGAGCCCACTAGTGTTTTGAAAAGCTGTCAAGAACAATTTTATTGATCAAATATACTCAACACATAAATAGTGCGAAATGTAAGATTTTCAAAAGTAGGCTAGTTTGCTACATTTCGAAGTTTAACTTAATATAAATAAACTTTCATTCTTCTAGACTTTCATCTATAAAACAATTCCATTGTGTCCAAAAGTTTTAGCTATGTGCTTACAATATCATAAAAAAATAATAATTAAAAAAATGGAAATAGTTTTATCATCTTCAAATTTAACTAAACCGTTCTTTACCGAACAAAATATGCTGATTTTACAGAAAAATGTCTCAGCCAGAAAGCCACTAAAAAAATTTTTATTTTACAGGAAATTATACGGTAAATAGTAGAAAGTTCGTATTAAATATATAGATATTTTCTGTTTTCAATACTGGCGTGGCAGTATTTTTATTTATTTATTTATTTATTTTGTTAAAATTAACAAAAACAGCGTTTGCACATGTGTAACTGAAATTTGGAAGATGTACACTACTGGAGAAAAATGCACTACTCCCTATTAATTTTTCGCCTCAAATCATCATATAAAAACGTAACTAGTTCCAGTAGATTAATAATAACGTCTACTAATTAATGTTACACTTAAATTTTGCTTACGGAGTCGCAAACATATAAAAGTTATACCAAAGTTTAAAAATTTTAATTATAACACTTAATTTTTAAATGATATTTGGATTCTTCGGTAAATTTTACTGTAGGAGTCCAAATAGGGAGTCATTCGTAGAATTTAGTATAGGAATTATGGAGGTTCTAAATTTTGATTAAATTTTAATCGTTTCAAAATGCATTACAATGCGGATATATATATTTTTAAAATAACACAAAACTGCTTATTGGAAGGAGCTGTAATTTTGGATTCATATATTTGAAGCTTTTAAAAATCAATTTATTTGACAAAAAAATTAGGTTACAATTCATATTGTTTCGAAAACTAATTTCAAAATACATATTTTCTGAAATTAACTTAAAAAAAAAATACGAATTGTAACCTACAAATTTTTAATGGAAGTCGATTTCTAAGAAGCTTCAAATATGTGAATCCAAAATTTCAGTTCTTTCGTCAGTTCCATGTAGTTTTTGAGTTATCTTTAAAAAATTACCCACTTTGCGATGTGTTTTGTAACGGTTAAAAATTAATTCAACATTAGGAGGTCCAAACTTTAAACCTGCATAACTCCTAAACTGCTCGTACGAATGACTTCTCGTTTGGTATCTGGAGGTGAAATGTACCGAAAAATCGAAATATGATGTAAAAATTAGGTGTTAGTATTGAAACATTTAAAGTTTATTACAATTTCTATATTTAGACGACACTCTAAATAAAATTAAACATTACATTGATTAGCAGACGTTATTACTAATTGGTTGGTACCATCCGTCACATTTTTATGTGATTCTTTGTGGCAAAGTTACTCAGATGCTAGAATACATCAGTTTGAGCAAGTAAAAAATAATTAAAAAAATTTAGAGCATAAAAATAACAATTTATTGACTAAAAGGTACTTTTTTCACATCTGCAATAAACAGAAAATTAGATACTTCTCATAAACATTGTCAGTTTTCTAATAGAAAATTATAAAGTATACGAAGTTACCTTTGTAAAAAATCAATTTTTGGACGTCTCCAGCCTTTTCAATTTTACAGAATTTACGAAGTACTTTTTCGCATTAACAATGCGAAACTGCTCAAATGATAAATAAAGCTTTGGCGTGAAAAATAACTCAGTATCATCTTCTGTTGAGAATTCTATCGACAATTTATATTAACTGCTGTGTTGGAAAATACTAACAGAAATAAATAAAATCGTGTTTTAAACCCTACTGTATAAGTAACATTAACTTTTGAGTATGTTGCAGATATCCAACGAGGGGATACAGAGTTAATGTCTCTTAATACTGTATTTTTTCAAAATAAGATTGGTGACCTGTAATCGTTGTGCTGTCTATGGAATTATTAAATAGTTTTATGTTCAGATGCTGGTAAATGCAATTATTATTATTATTATTATTATTATTATTATTATTATTATTATTGGTATGAATGTTTACAGATATTCAAAGAGTTTTCCTGAATAAAACAGATAATTTATCTTTCTGCATTTGTTGTTTAAAGCATATTTGATCAAATTAGTCATTGAAATATCTCAGATGGATAATTTTATTTCCTACCAGCAAATCCATGAATAGAGATTCATGTATCGTTTTCATGTTAATCATCATTTTTCATTTCTACCAGAGGAAAAGGAAATGATGTTAGGTATTTCTGATGGTACGAAAAATAGCAAGTGATATGATATTTCTGATGCTCTTTATATTTTTTTTCCCTAAAACGAAAATATAGATGATATTAATTACTTGTAATGATACGAAAAATAACATCAGATATGATACTTCGGATGTTAGTTATCATTATCGTCTCCTGTATTTATCCCTATAGAATATCAATTGTCAGCAATATTGGTAATAATATTGCATTTGTTGGAAATACTGTCAATGAAATGCCAATATTGATTAATATTGCCTTTACACTGGAAATATTTGCAACGAAACGGCAATATTGTAGAAATATTTACTTTACACTGGAAATATTTTCAATGAAGTGGCGAGAGTTTTTTCTACAAATATTGATACAATATATGCAAAATGTAAACACACGAGTGTTATGTCAAAATTTTACACCATTATTGCAATATTGGCCAATAGAAATAATAACATAGTAGCAAAATAGTATTTGCTATATCATGGGTAAATATTAGGACCTTTGCTTAATATTGGCATGATATATTGCCTCAACATAGGGTATTTATATTGAGAATATCGCACAAACATTGGTAAGAAATGTTTCACCAGCATAAAGTGAATAAAGGGAATATTTCTCAAATATTGGCATTTCATTGCGAATATTTCTAACATAAACCCAATATTTCTACAACAATACCATTTCATTCTTAAAATTTCCAACGTAAAAACAGCATTTTTTAGATAGTTAATTAACAAAATAAAATGTTTAATTAATATCTGTATTATAATTATACTTTCTATAAATCTACCAATTCCTCAGACATTAGCACTAAAAGAGGACAGAACAACTCATGTATATCTGCGTTAGTTTTTTTTCTTTTTTAAATAAAATATACTATTTTTCTTATCCAAAAATGGTACTATATCTATAAATGTACCAGCTCCTCATACATTATCGCGTAAAAAGAAGAGGACTACTCATGTAATTCTGTATCTATTTTTTTTTATTATAAAATATACTATTTTCCTTTTCTGAAAAATTATTTTTAAGATAGAATTAAAAGTTTTTCGAAAGTAAAAACAGTACATTTTATAGTAAAAATAATTTAAAAAACAGATGCAGATGTACATGAGTTGTTCTCTCCTCTATACGTGATGTCTAAGGAATTGGTAGATTTATAGAAAGTATAAGTAAAACCAGTATTTAACCGATATTTGTACAACATTGGAAATATTTGCATTGAATCCTTTATTAGCGTAATTTGGAGACAATATTGATTTATCACTATTGTATCGACTTAATATTGTTTTTGTTCTAAGGGTATGTATCATTCTGATATTAGTCATCTCTTATAGATGATCCCGGCTTTGGACCAGACGATCCTCGGTGGGTTGGAGCTTGGTGGATCGGATTTTTTTTACAAGGAGTACTTCTAGTGATATTCACCATACCAATAGCTTTCTTTCCTCGAAGGTTGCCAAGCCAGAAGAAGGTTGAAAAAGTTGATGTCACCGCTCAAGAAGAGGGCTTGAAAGAATTATTCAGAGGTGAATTTGGAAAATATTTAATAAATTTAGTTTTCATGCAATTTTTATTAAATAGTCACTGAGCCTGTCATCCTTTTCGTAATGTAACTCAATTAACCATTGTAAAAATGTTTCAAAATTACTCAATGTACATAAACAGGAACCAATTATTTTATTTAGGAACTATTTTTTTTTAATTGACTAATTTTATTTCTTTTGAATTGTCTCGGGAATACCTTTTCTGCCATCGATGCAGTTCTTTTATTTTGAATTTTGTTTGTGTTATTAAAAAATCGCCTGTTACGTTTTTCTTTGAGATTATGATTATAAATAACAGTAATAAAATACTATTCAACTTAGTAGTTAATCTTCCAGTTCTCAATGCACTTTTCAGGTTGATCATTTATCCCCCCCCCCCCTTTAATTCCTGTTAAAATATTTACTGCCTAGTTAATGCCCATCTCTTAGCTTCTTGGGGAAACTAATGAAACTGTCTGTACTTAATGAAAACTTGCTGTTATAATCTGATGCTTCTTACAAGTTTTCAAACTTCCTCGCGCCATTTTGCATTGTCAAACTTTTGTGTTTACCATGATTTTTTAAGAGGTGCGTATTGACATTTTTTAATACTTTATAGTTAGCAGAATAGCATTAGAAATCTTGTGTATGAAAATTGTCAAGGAATTATTTCTCCAGTACCAAATGCACACAGCAATGTGCGGTAATATAATAACTACAAAAAACTATTAAAAATACATAAATTTGTTTCATTTAGATGCAAAATAACTAAAAACAATTGAAACAAAAACGGAAAATCATGCGTCAAGGATAGATTTCGAAACACTTTCCATCAGATCCACAAAACTGTAACTCTAGCGAAGCTAAACCGTTAAATAAGGTGAAAGAAGATATGTTAATATACAGTTTAGAAAACACAGAACACATTTAAAAATTCAGTTTCAACAATTACTGTCCATATTGAGAAAAGTAGTTGAATTATTCTATGCAACCCTGAAAATTATCGGTAGATTTGTATATATACTACATAACATGCTAAAAGTTCAGTTACAAAACGCATCACATACTTGAAAATTCCCTTTGAGCAATTCCGTCAGTAGACGGATGTGCACTCAAATTCTTTTGTACAACCTTGTGTATTATCTGGAGATTTTTATACACGCCATATAATAAGCTAAATTTAATTCAAGGAAAAAAACGCACTTCCAGCAATTAACAACCATAAAGACAATGGATCTATTTCTATGCGTAACTTTGCATATGCATTTATTTATATTCCACAAACGTCTCTTAGCATACTAAATATAGTGTTGCTAATGGATTCATTTTCTAGGTTTGATAGGACATTCTGTAATGGAATATTCTGAGTTTTGTGCATATTTCTAATTGGAAGAAAATAATTGAAGTTTCGGCTATTCTCTTTTTTATTTGTAGCACTCGGCTCTAACACAACGTGTTCTATAATATATATATATATATATATATATATATATATATCGCTTATTATATCTGAAGTCGCATCTCATGTTTTAAAAGAAATTCCAATCCCTCAAAGAACTATCACAAAATCTTTTAACATCTCTATAAGGAGTGTAAGAAAAATTATAAAATCTGATTTAAAGCTAATCAAAAGAAAAAAAAAATGTCCACCGCCTAATGCGAAAACATGTTTCTCAGCGCGAGACTATGGATGAATACCTTGATTGTTGTATGAAAATTAACTGGCAGGTGAAGATTGTAAACATGTAGTTACAAATGATGAGGCTTGGATATATTTATCTGATTGCAGTAGAAAAAAGATCGATTTACTACCGAAAAAGTAAAGAAAAAGACCTACAATTTTGGTTCAGAGAAAACAAGAAAAGTTTTACTAAAGATTTTATGATTATTGCTGGATTCTCTTACAGCGAAAGACTTAAAATAAGGAAATTAGAAAAAAATGTCAAAATTAACTCGGATTACTATATGTCTAGAAATACATTTTGGTACCTCTTTTTAAAGAAGACATTCCATTATTTTACCTAAGCATTCTTCAATGTGTTAAGTTCCATCAGGATAAGGCTACCAGAGAGGCTACCAAAAGTGAAACCGGAATTGAGGCTCTTCCATTTAAATGCATTTCACCTATGTCCTCCGACGTGGCTCCTATGAATTACTATGTATTTAGACTTTTAAAACAAGCTCTTTATGGGTATCCCAAAACATTGGATGGACTCTGGGACATTCTGGTCTACGAGTGGAAGAAAATCAACCTTAATATTTTAAGAAAAGTAATTTTTTCTTGGAAATCAGATTGAACATATTAGAAAGTCAAATTCATATCTTTGTTTACATATTTATTTTTCCAAAATCATTACAAAACTGTATGAACACCTTCTGTAATTAGTTTTAATAAGTTCAAAATCACTTTCTAAGTAATTTTGACAAAAATATGAAGCAGAAAATGCTTCTTTGAAAGCGTCAGATATGGACCTATCATAATTTATAAATTAGGCAAAATTCTCTCTATTTTATTTTTATGCTAGTCAATACGGTTTTTTAAGTAGATCATTTTAAGAATGGGTGTATTTAAAAGAGAAAATTTTCCGAACTGGAGGAACAGAAAAACAATCCATTGGGAAAAAACACAAATCAAAATAAAATGAATCAAAATAAAACCACCAAAGGTTATTGAAATGTCCTGATGCTTTGAAAACCAAGTAAGGAAATCGACAATTTCAGAGATCGAAGAGGTTAAACCGATAAATTGTTTTTTATGAGTTCTATACTCGAACATTTAAGGAAGTGTGCAATTTTCCCTTACAGTATCCTGTCCGTATTCTTAAGTTTATACAACTTTTCATTTATTAGGATATATATTTTTATTTTGGTTATACTCTATGATCACAAAGTTTCGTAGAAAAATCTTATACTACATATTTTGAATTTTTACTTTCTTCGACATTCTCAACGAAGAAAAGTATTGAATTCATAAATATTTTCCGACTTCGTGTTTTGGATGGTTTTTCAAGTTTTGAAATTATCTGATTACAATATGAATATTTTTGCAAAATGCCTTTCTGTTACAAAAATCCATAACCGCTCTCAATTAACAACTAATTCACGGAATATTTCTTTTAAATGCTAAAAGGTGTAAATTAACCACATAATAAATATACAGTAAAATAACTTTTATTAGGTTGTTTGACATGTTTCGGCTCACTCCGAGCCATTTTCAAAAATAAATGAGAATATTCTGTAATTGCATGGTCTTTGAAGTTATTATTTAAAATGCTATAATTTAATGTTCATGTACTTTTTCAAAATTACGCACCTTACAAGAAAATTAAATGAAAAGAGTGCAACAGCTAAGATCTGATCACTTATAAAATAAGTTATAGTACGAACGCACCTCATTTGTCACGTTTGACGTACAATTTCCAACGTGCTATGTGTTAAGATCACAATTTTGCAGAAGATTTTTAATTTATATCCATTAAAAAAAAACATTAAGTGGATATGTAACACAAAGCCTTGAAAAACTGGATATTAGATCGTTTCTCAATCCTTTCAATAAATATATGCAGATATTTGGCTACAACCTAATAAACTAAAAAAGATTAGTATCTTAAATATTTTCATATAATAGAAGCTTAAAAATATTTAGCATGAAATAATTGAACTTTTTAAATAGTATGTGCATTTGGTTCATTTTTTAAAATGCTTACCTATAGTATCGATATAAACTTTTTAAATTAATTTAAAAAACGTCAAAAAAAAAGTGAAACAGCTAACATTTAAATAAATTTTAAGCAAAAAAAAAAAAAAAAATTAAATATGGAATATAAAAAATATCCTGAATTTCATTAAAAATATCTTTAATTTCTCAAAACTAATCATATTAAAGTAAAATTGCTTCTTATCATTTTGGACGTAGCCAATATAAATAAGTATGATTTTTTTTTAAATTATACAATTGACAGTTTGTTGCTATAATTGTTTTAAAAGTGGATCAATGTAATAAAAATCCTCATTTGGAGAACACTATAAAAAAGTACTTGTAAAGACTATGTATGCAAACTTTAAACAGCTTATTTTTTATATTTTAGGTATTACAATATACAGTCGAACTTCGTTAACTGAAATCTCAAGGGGAATTGAGGGGTTATAGGAGTTTTTCAACTTGAAATATAAGCTTAGTTGTCATTAATCCTTAATTTGTCGTTAATCTAGAAGTTTTTTTAACGTCTAGATGCAAAGTAGAAATATGTATTATTATTATTATTATTATTATTATTATTATTATTATTATTATTATTATTATTATTATTTAAATAAAAAATGACATATTTTGAACTTTTAAAAACTATATTTTAAATATTTTTATTAAAAAAATGTGTCTTTTATATTTGTTTTATCTCAATGTTGCGAAGAAGTGTGTAGCCAGTGATTAATACTGGGAGTTTCCCAATGATTGCCCCCCCCCCTAAAAAAAACCCTTCAAAAATGTCCCTCCCGGAACAACAAAAATGTTAAAATATATATAATTCTTTAATCCTTGACATACAGTTTTTTGAATTTTTACATTTTTAATGAAATGACGGACTATCAATGGATCAATTTTTTTAATTAAAAATCAGATTTTGCTTCATTTATAGAAAACGAACGAGTTAAATAAAAATAATAATAATAAAACCATTAGTAAAGGACTTGGGAAATATATATAAGCTTTCATTTTAAACAAAGAAAAAAAAAGATAAGAAGAAGAAAAAGAAATTGGTTTATCCGTTGCCGAAAAATTTTTGGTACCCTCTCAAAAAACATTGTTTCGAGAAAATCGTTTAAAGTTTTGTAATAAGTGCCACTCACTTTTACACTGTGCAACAAAAATGGCTAGAACTTCTATATGTGTTCAAGTTGTTAAAAATGCCTTCGAGAGATCAGTTATACAATATCATATATTCAGAAAGAAAGTATTTTTTGATGCTTAAAGACTTTATAACGCTTAAAAATTTTGTTCATGTTAATAGCAATTCATAGTATAAATAACCAAATCTTTGTATTAAATTTTTTACAGGAATAGTGAGAACAATTAATTAAATTGTACGTAAAAGTAATTGTTAAATTGTAATTAAAAATATTTCAAGTTCGGAGTTTTCGTGTCAACGCGGTTAGACTGTATAATGATATTATCGTTTTAATATGCAGAATCCTTTTAATATGAAAATTTTCTTCGTCAAAAAATTTTTTTAGATTTTTTTTAAAGCATTTTATGTTATTCCTTCCCTTATTTAATTTCGAAAACTGCAAGTATTATTCATTACATCTGAAAAATATGTAAACATTTTAAAATGAGTTTTATATTCAGATTTATAGAAATTAATATTTCGGTAATTAATTTATTTTTCAGGCATGATTTCTGCTTTAAAGCGGTTGAGCAAAAATCCAGTTTTCATTGTATTGATAATTCAAACAACAATGAAAATATTTGGACACTTCGGACATGCCATAATGCTTCCCAAGTACATGGAAAACCAATTCAGGCTTTCAGCTTCCGAAGCCAGTCTGTACTCAGGTAAGGTATAAAAGACATTTTGTGATACAATAAGTTTAAGGTTTTGAACTACTAAACTAACCAATCAAATTTAAATGCAGTAAAACTTCAGCCATTCGGATTGATATCAGAAAATAAAAAATTGCATTTAAGGAAAAAAAAACATGTTGAAACGTGAGATGTATTGGTTCATAAAAATATAATTTCCTTAAATTTCCTATTTAATTCAAAGAAAAATTTATATTTAATTAGAATTTTGAAGTCTATATTGAATAATTCTAAGTTGGCACTTGAGGCCTATGGTAAAACAATTAGTTTTGTTGTACATGTTCAACTGACACATATTATACATATGTAAGTAGCAATTTTCTTTTTTTTAAAATTCTTTTTAGATAAAAGTGATCTGATTAAAAGGTGAACTTAATGTATGATGGAAAAGCTAAGCTTACCTTTTTATTAAACAAAAGCTATTTGCTATGTGTTTCAATTATGTTAAACAAGTTGAAACAAGAGATGCATGTACTGTCACGTAAAAGTATAATTTCCGTGACATTCCTATTTAATTCAAAGTTAAAATTTATATGTGATTAGAATTTTGAAGTCTATGTTTGAATAATTCTAAATTGGTATTTAAGAGTTATGGTAAAACAATTAGTTTAGATGTGCATGTACAACTGGCAAATATACATTTTTTTTATTGATTTTAGTAAAAGCGATGTTAATAAAAGGTGGACTTAATGTAAGATGAAAACGTTAGGCCTACCTTTTTATTAAACAAAAGCTATTTTAGATGAATTTTTATTTCTCAAAATATTTTTTTTCTTATGATTGTGCTTCAATTATTTGGATTTCTGCATATCCAGAATTACAGAAGGTCGTTCGCACTTTATGAAAACGATTTTCACAATTAATTTCTGAGCATATATGCCATAATCTTTGCGACAATTTTACTCTACTGTATAACACTGACTCTTGATTATAACACTGAATTAAAATTTCTATCATAGTCAATTTTTCTCTTAGTTCAATAATATCAATTTTCTCCCACACCTCTTGGTAAACTTTCCAAAGTCTTCCAATGTGTTGTGGATAGCGCTTTCTAACGCACGCTTTAACAAACACATAGGTGGTGATAAATAAAAATTTATCGTAACACCGGACAAAACATGGCTTTATTTAAGTGAGTGTATCAAAAGAAGAGCAATTTTTATCAATTAATAGAAAAAAAGAAAGAAATGGGTTTGTGTATGCAAAGAAAACTTTCCGAAAGAATTCACGATTGCTGCTGGATTTTGTTATGAAATTAAATTAAAGGTAAAAAATGCAGTAAAGCTAAAGTGATTTCACTTTATTATCAGTAAAATATTTTAGAACCCATTTTTGAAGAAGAAATTCCAGCTTTATATGAAAAAGACATTAATTGAGCTTCATATGAACAAAGTCTCAGAGCCGTTCTTCCATAACTCAACTGACGCATATTTAACAAAGAAAGAATCTCAAACAGAAATAAATTATGTATTAATTTATGAAATGCATGTAAAATCACCTGACGCACCCCCCCCTCTCCCCCTCACCAATGGCCTTTTTTAGGCATTCGGATTGCTTAAATCATGATGAATTCACGTACATTGAAAAGACTTCGGAAAGTTTTTTCAAGAGGTATCGGGAAAAACTGACATGACTGTAACAAGAACATTCTATTATCATAGAAATGTAGAGCCAGAGCTATAGCCAAAAGTCAAGGCTATCCAACAACGTCAAATTTATTTCAAGGAATATGTCATTTATGCGTAGAAATTAACTTTGAAAATCGTTTCCATAAAGTGCGAACGACCTGCTGTATATCCCTAACATATAAGTACTAATAACTGGATTTTCTACCTATTTACTTGTTTAGAAAGAAGCTTTTCACTTTCCTTTTACTCCCTTAGGCGCTACAAGCATCGTTTGCATCATTATATCAACCTTGATAGGTGGCTTCTTGATATGGAAATTCAGACCGAGGATCAAAGTACTCCTTGGTGGCATGATTGCATCAGAGACAGCCTTGTGCATAGGCTACTTAATTCTGATGATTCCAAGATGCCAAACTTCAGAAATGCTACACTTTGGCATGAACGAAGAAGGGTAAAAGAATTGATCTACATTCTTATTGACATTTTAGTTTCTTAATTTAGAAAATTTAAATTGTAATTTAATATACGAGGACTATACGATAAGTAAGTTTTCTAAAAGAACAGGAATATGGGCAGATAAACATATTTATTACCAGTGCCGTAATCGTATAAAAACCAGATGGTAAGTTCAATAGTCAAAAGGTATATGCTAGAGGGTCTACGCTATAGCTTTATTTGAGGAACAAAGGGTATACGGAGTATAGGGTATACGAACAAAGGGTATACGGAGTAAAACCCTCTTAAAAAGTTCCAGAGTGTATACGGCAAGGCTACCACTGGTGACTATTAGGTAGATTTCGTAAGAAATGTTGCCTATTACATTCTCCCCTAAGTTGGAATTTCTGAAAGATTTTTGCAGATCTACGACGATCATGACTCCTAGAACCCAAAACCACCCCCAGTTCAGATTTTTATCTATCTATCTATCTATCTATCTATCTATCTATCTATCTAACTAACTTTTTATGGACACTATAACTCCCATAATTCTGCACACATCTCTTCCAAACTGATACATAAAATCAAGGGGCATAAAATCTAGGTCAAGTTCGTTAATGGGCATAATCGGATCAAGCGGGGGGGGGGGGGAGGGTAAAATGGGGCCTTTTGTGAAAACAGAAAAAACGCATAAATTCTTAATACATATCGAATCCGTTTAAAGTTAGTATTACTTCTAGGAAAAGGGCCACAAATTTATGTATGACATATTTTTCATATGATTAAAAATGGCCTCAAGGGGGAAGGAGGGGAATAGGGGTTTAAGAAGGAAAAATTCATAACTTCGTCAAGTCCCAAGATATCATATCCGCTTAAATTTATTATAAATCTGCTTAATATTATCTACAACTTTTATATTGACAAGTTTTTTATAGGATCAACTTTTATAGCAAAAAAATTAAAAACAAAAAATCCCTGCTGGCTCCGCCTACAGGCACAGGTATATATCGAAGCAAGGTCTTTCTTCTGCAATTTCCAATGAACAGGCACCCCATGGTCTGCGTCTTCGAAATCTACCCGTGTCTGTAGGCCAAGGATTCAGGATATTTTTATATTCTGTTCGCTCCACTATTTAAAAAAAGTAAATTTTGTAGTATAAGAAGGAATTTCTCTTGCACTTGTTGTCACAGTAGTGTATGTGAAAAATATTTGTTTTGAGAAAGTGGTGCGACATAGAATTATAAAATAGTCGCCAGTGGCAGCTCTGATACGGCGTATACCATCGTACACCCTTCACGACACTCCTGTATATCACACTAATGCTTCGCATAACTAACCAAAACATTAACCCTTATGTTACCATCGTCCTTTATACCGCTGGCAGTTCAAATTTCTGGAATATTCACAAGTAATATCACATTTTTCCTTTCTGCTCTGCTACAAAAATATTTTTTAGGTTTGATAAGTCTCACTTGTAATCATTATAAGTAATATTTTCTTTAAATTTTTTTAATTTGACTAATTTTTACTCTTTTAACAGATTTTTTTTATTATTAAATAATTGTGCAAAAAAATGTTTTCTTTAAATTTAATCATACCAAAAGTTTTATATATTGATGATGAGTAAACGTGAAGTTTGCTGAGAAATTTTAAAATAGATGCACACAATTTATAGTAATTTATGACATCATCGTTCTATGTATAGGTCTGTTTGAAAAAAAAAAAAAGCTAATAAAGTGTTGGTATGATTTTTGCACTTTATATTTAAGTCTATTGTCTGATTTCTCTTGTAATATCAATTTTATGCGAAAATGTTATTTTCTTTACATTTGGTAAAATATAAGTAAAAACATTTATGGTAACGAGATACAAGTGTTTCTATATACCAACATTAGAGAATATGGCCATCTGTGAGGTTAGTTACAGGTGTTAGAAGGATGTTACAATATTTTTCACTTCGTTTCCGTCATCAAAACATCGGTCACCCGAGAATTTCTTTAAGTACATATGCTTATGATATGTACATATTTTGTTTCATATGTTTCTTTGCAATTTCTAGCATTTTAATCTTTATATTCCATTTAATACTGTTAAAAATTTGGTGCTAGGTTAAACTAAAATTTAGAGCCGATTGAATTATGATTTGGTATTATGATAACATTTGGCTAAACACCGAATAATTTCTCAATTCAACATAAAATAATGTAACAATAAAATATATAAGATTGTGATAAATATTTTAAAGCGTGCAGCAAATTGGAAATTAACCTCGTCGTTATTTGTGCGACGCATTGATAATTGCCGAAAGGATCCCTACTTATCTTATGCATATGAAGGCTAAACACTTTCTTAAAAAAAATGTTTTTTTAATCTACGAAAATATAATGAATCCATGAACTCAAATATACAATAATCTCTTCCGAGTTACTTACGATTACGAAAAGCACACATTATCTTTAGAAATCTCAGAAACCAATATACTTTCGAAATTTCAAGAAGCATTTATTTTTAAAAAAGTTTCTTTTGCTGCCACTGATTTTCGGAAACGTTTCCGAGTAGGTTTTATTGTGTATTAATCAGTTTTCTCAAAGCGAAATATCGGTTTTTAGTTGCTGTCCATTCTCAAGTAAAAATTTTCAGCTGCATAACTGAATTTATACATACAAGAGTAACAAATTAATAGTAATTTTAATTTTGATGCCAATGTCAATGTCTATGTGTTAATGTCAATGCTGTTAATTTATCATGTTTGTCTGTAAAACATGTTTATAGAACATGAAAATGTTCATTTGAAAATTAATAGCATCCGAAAAATCGATATTTCAGGTTAAGAAAATTGATTAATATACTATAAAGGGAACGCTCCCGAAAATCAGTGACAGCAAACGAAACTTTGTTTTTATAAATGCTTTTTTAAATCTTGAAATATCAGTTTCTGGGGTTCTTAAAGATAAAGAACGCTTTTCGGAATCGTGGTTATCTTGGAAGAGATTATGGTATACTTTAGTTTGAGGTTATATTACATTTTTTTCTAGATTAAGAAACATGCGTCTTTTTAACAGTGCAGACTAGAACCCACATTTTAATTGGAATCCAACCCATTACAAAGCGGGATTCGAACCTAACAAATTGTAGCCAGTGCACTAACCACTGGGCAAGCAGGTGAGCATTCTCGAGCTGTAAAGCCGCTCATTGTCATGCATAGAACTATTTGTTCTGATTGGCTGTTGAATAGCTCCATTTTTGTTTTTGAAAATTGATGTTATTTTCTAGTTTGAAGCATGAGATAGCTTTTTTTTTTTTTAAAGTAAAGAAGAACTACATTATACTTCTCAATTATTTTACGTGTTAGAATGTCTTAACTTTGATTTGGAAATTTTAATAGAGTAACGATCTCATTAACTGAGCTTTAGTTAAAAATATACACTGCAAAAAAAAAAAAAAAAAAAAAAAAACAGTATTTATACAGTTTTTTATGCAGTTAAATTTATAAAGTTTTGATTTTACAGTATAATACTGGCATCCCATCTGCCAGTATTATACCGTAAAATTAACAGTAATAAACAGTAAAATAAGCAGTATTACAGTATAATACTGGCATCTGGGTTGCCAGTATTATACTGTAAAATCAATGATTTTTTTGCAGTGTAGTTAGAGTCTAAAAGCTATTTCATGAATGAATAATATTTTTTTTCAGTCTTAATTTCATACGAATTTTGTGCAGTTTGTTTCATATTTCAGGCTAATTTTGAACAGCGTTTGCAACCAAAACTGTGATTGTTCTACATCATCTTTTACGCCATTTTGTGGACCAGACGGTAAAACATTGTATTTTTCACCTTGTTACGCTGGCTGCACGGAAGAGGTGAACATGACAATGTCAAAGTCCTATAAAATGAACAAGGTAATTATTTAAAAACTACTTTTATTATCCCACTAAGTATTTTTTTCAAGGGAATACTACTTGCTTTACGTTGTAACGAACTGAAATTATATAATTAAAAATTCTTTTCAAATTACATGCATTAATCCCTGAAAGAGAGAGTCCAGCCGCCCTCACAAATGTTAAAAGACTCCCACCATCTGTGATTATTAATTTTACTCAAGAACCTGTCTATATTCCTTAATAGGATTTTTTTTTTAGGTTGCCAAATCCGTAATTCTTGCTAAGAACTTCAAGGGTCTAATAAACTGAAAGAAAAGTACTCTATAACTTACAAGCTCTCAGAAAAGAGTGTTATTATCTGTAATTTTTTTTTCAATGCTTTCGCCTACACGTGTAACTGTTTCTAAGGACCTTTTCCCAGACCACTAGAACACTTGAAATCCCTTTTCCTGATATATACGAAATAGGAGAGGCTTTTTTGGGAGATTCATAGCAAACTCTACCGACAGTGGTTATTGGAGAAAATTCTCTTGCAGAGAGAATAGCGGAAGACCAGCAGGTTTCGCCGGAAAATATCGCTGGGATGCGAACCCGAGACCTGAGCGTAACGTCCTGATTTTTAACCCTAACTTTCCGTCTGAACGAATGTCGATTTTATCGGTTGAATGTGCCGAGTAATTGTGATGAGTGTAATACTAAATAAATTGTGTTGTCATCCGTACAAGCCTTAAATGTTTTTGAGTGTTACAACGTATTAAAAACATTATTTTGTTACTTCTAAATAGCTGATCTTTGCCTTAAAGCGTTAGAAAATGTGTAGTGGAACTGACATATATTCAAGACCATTTTATAGTGGTTATGTATAATGAGGCTGTTTAATTTATGTAAATGTCCCTAATACATGTAGTACATCTGGAAATTGAAAATTTTCAAATAGTATAGCGAGCAGCCAATATATTTTTCCGTTTATAAGTCCCCTTTTCTAAACCTTATTATAATAGCTAACCTTATATAAATTACATTACAAATGAATGAAATGAATGAAAAAGCACAAAATGAATGAAAAAGCAATTTCAATGAATTTTAACCCTAATACTCCACCAAGGGCATCCCACAACCCCAGGTACTTTTCACAGTCTTGTCTTTTTGATTTGTTTATATTTTTTAATTCAAATTTTTACAAAGAAAATTTTAATATGTTTTTTAATATGTATATAGTAATTGTATCAAAGTTATCCCACATAATTTTAAAAAAAAGTCTAAAATTGATATGAATTGTTCAAACGGCATTGATTTAAAATCTTCAGGAGAATGGAACACCAGAATGGGATTTCCGTTATGTACAAATAGTGTGACATCCTAGAGTTAATGTGTAGTTTATTTGGATAATAACATAATTTATACTTTCTAAAAATTCACTGTATTTTCACCAATCAAACCAATTAATAAAATCACTATTATATTAATTTTTCTTTTTCATTAACCTTGCATTATTTACGGAATAAGTGTCCCTAATTTGGCTAAGTTTATTACTGGATATATCGATTGTACGATTAACGTTATATTAAGAGATATTTGAAATAAAACATTTTTGTTTTCAAATGTTAAGTAGACGTTTACATTCTTGAAACAGACGTTCAATATCAACATTTCATTTGCTTTGCTTTCATTGTTAATATTTGGAAATTTAAAAGCAATTCTTTCTAAGAGATATTTGAAATGAAACATTTTTGTTTTCAAATGTTAAGTAGACGTTTACATTCTTGAAACAGACGTTCAATATGAACATTTCATTTGCTTTGCTTTCATTGTTAATATTTGGAAATTTAAAAGCAATTCTTTCTAAGAGATATTTGAAATAAAACATTTTTGTTTTCAACTGTTAAGTAGACGTTTACATTCTTGAAACAGTCGTTTAATATGAACATTTCATTTGCTTGCTTTGCATAGTTAATATTTGGAAATTTAAAAGCAATTCTTTCTGATTTTTTTATTAGTCATTAATAAAACTTCACCACCTTATAATTCAAGAATATTAAAAAAAGATCTGGTTCATATTACACATTGGCATAATTTTAAAATCTGATTATACCTGTTAGTAACCGTTTAAATTTTAGATTATTAAAAAACATGTACTCAGAAAGGCGAACTGGAACCTTCTCATTTTTCTTAAGTACAATTGTATAATAAATGAGTGTATTACATACTCAAGTATAGTTTAAAACAACCTTCCCGATAAATATAAATATAAACTATATTACATGCTATAGAGCTCAAGAGACATTCTCCAATATATGCACATGTACAGTAGGGTGGGTAAAAAAAAACGAAATTTATATAATCGAAACGTAATAGTGCGGGAAAGTTGCCATTGGTAATAAGGAATAAATTCGCAAAATATTACACCAAATGGTTAATATCTTTTACCGCCGCAAAGGGGGCAAAGTTTCGAAAAATCGCAAAAAAAAATGTTTTATTTAAAAAAAAAAAATTATTCAATCATACCAATACAATTTCTAATTGAATGCAACAGCTACATCAAGTTGTTAGTAATGTTCCAGTAAAATTTCATTACGGTGAAATCATTTCTATTACCGCCGCAGGGGCGGTCACAATTTTGAAAAAAAAAAAAAAAAAAAAAAAAAAAAAACCGGAAAAAAATTCAATTTTCCGTTTTTTTCTAAATTTTTCATGATTTAATATATATCTACAATTAAATAAATTTACATTATAGCTATTAATAACTTATAAATGTCTAGTAATTTTGATCATGGACATTGCCAACCAAGGGCGAGAGGGGTACGAACACCCTAAATCTGAGAGAAAGGTGCTTTTTGAAGGGATTTTGGGATTTTCCGAAAATTTTTAGAGATTTTTTTTGTAGAGGGGGGGGGGGGAGAGCAAAACTGAAAAATGAGGGGGAATTATGTATGAGGACCCCCTACCAAAAATATCCCCAAAATTTACCGGATAATTCCCAAAATTTCTTCAAAAAGCCTCTTTTTCTCTAATTTAGGAGGGGAGGGGGGGCCTCTCTCCCTTAGTTGGCAATCCCCATAATCAAAATTACTACACATTTATAAGTTATTACTATAAGGTAATTTTTTTTAATAGTAGACATATAATAAAAATTTAAAAAATTGTAAAAAACGGAAAATTGAAAATTTTGCCATTTTTTTTTCTAAATTTTGGCCGCCCCTGCGGCGGTAATAGAAATGATTTCACCATAATGAAATTTTATTGGAACATTACTAACATCTTGATGTTGCATTCTATTTGAAATTGTATTGGTATGGTAGGATATTTTTTTTTCTTTTTTTTTTGCGATTTTTTGAAACTTTTGCCCTTTTGCGGCGGTAAAAGATATTAACCCTTTGGTGTAATATTTTGCAAATTTATTCATTATTACCAATGGCAACTTTCCCGCACTATTATGTTTCGATTATATAAATTTCGGTTTTTTCGACCCACCCTGAAGTTAGTATTAAAAAAAATGGATACCTATATTTCTTTTACGATAAAATCAATACGAGATCGTTTACGATAAAATCATACTAAAGGTGTCACTAGACTCGGAATATTGTCTCTTGCAGTCTGTGAATCCAATTTTTGAACTACTGATTGTCCACAAATTAAAAATTGAACATAGATTTTTCGAATGGTAAGATCCCTTTTTGACACTATTTATTTGTGTTGCTTGGATCAAATCAGCCCGGGATAGCATATAGTTTATGTATTTTTGTTAAATCTTCATGGAGTTAGATGAGGTCAAAGTTTATTGATGGTAACACTAGAACTAACCGTGAGCCGTCATTTTGACGGTTACCAAATGAATATATTCCGATTCCAGCCAGAAATTTCTTTTTAAAATAAGTTAAATCTAAAACTCACAGAAATACGTTAAATGAATAAGTTAAGTAGTTTTAAATAAAATTTCTGGTGTGAAATAGTTAAAAAAAACTTTAGCAAAATTTCCGGTATTTCTGGTGTTAATGTTAAATTCACATTACTAGCGTTAAGTTATATCTTCCCAAAAATGATCCGATTTATATATTTATTTTTCAGTAAGAAACATTGAATGGGCCCAGACATAGTCCTAGGCATTTATTTTACTTAAAAGAATAATTTTTATTAGCTCACTGGCTATCAAAGCCTGAGAGTTAATGTGCCCGCCCTTTCTGTACGTATGTATATTTGTACGAGTTAATGTGCTTGCCCTTTCTGTATGTATGTATGTATGTACGTATGTACGTATGTACGTAAAGCGATAAATCTTGATAGAAATAACCGTTTTGCTTCAAATTTTGTTTATAGGTTCATTGTGATAAGGCGCTTCCCTGATTAGTTTTGGGATTCATTGGTTAAGTATAAAGGGGGGGAACGGGGGCTAACCCCCCTTAAATTAGATGATTGTGTTTTCCATGCAGAATTGTCCAATTTTCTTCAAATTTTCTATATATGTTCCTTGTGGTAAGTCGCCTCCCTGATTAGTTTTGGAGGTTCATTGGTTAAGTATAAGCGGGTAAAGGAGGGCTAACCCCCCTCCTTAATTTAGATAAATGGGTTTTTCTTGCAGAATTATCCGATTTTTTTTCAAATTTTGTATATAGGTACATTGTGGTAAGGTGCTTCCCTGATTAGCTTTGGGGGTTCATTGGTTAGGTATAAAGTGGGTAACGGGGGTCTAATTTTCCCCCTTAATTTAGATAAATGGGGTTTTTCATGCAGAATTATGTGATTTGCTTCAAATTTTGTATATATGTTCATTGTAATAAGACGCTTCCCTGATTAGTTTTGGGTGTTCATTGGTTAATTATAAGGGGGGAACGGGGGGATGATCCCCACTTAATATATTGTCGATTTCTTTGTTTTTCGAGAGGTATTATTCTTTGAAATAAGAGTATAATATACAATTAGTATGAATAGCCTGTGAATCAATGCCCTCAGTTTAACTGGGCAGTTTTCTTTTTATTAAAAAAAGGATTAATAAATTCATATTGAAAAATAAGAATTATGCCCTATTTTTTTTATATACAGAATGGGCATCGTCAGATGTATGGGTGTGTAAATTTACAGTTCACTCCAATCATTATTTTTCGAAATATTGCAAAATTTTACTTTTTGAAAGTATAAAGTGAAAATATTCCGCTATTTTTCAGTCCCATGTAGAGAAAAGGAGTAGAAAAATATTAGCAGATAATTTATGTGAAAAATTCCGTTAAATTTTAATTCATTTACAATTTTACTGGTGTGAATCTAGAAGAAGTTTTATTTTTGAGATCCTAATTTAAGTTTCCTAAATTGGAGCGTTTACCCTTAATAAATTTTCTCTAATAACTCTATGAAGATTTAATAAAATGTATATAAATTATACTCTTTTCTAGGCTGCCTTGACACAAGGAACTGAAATATGGTGTCAAAAGTGTGTGTTACAATAATAAAAAAAAAAAAAAAAAAAAAAAAAAAGTTGGTGCAATTTTCAATGTGTAGACGACTTCCTTTTCAAAAACTGCATTCATATTCCAAGATAAAACAATATTCTGAGTCCAATGAGACTTTTAGTGTGATTTTATGGTAAACAGTTTGCGAATAAAAGCAGATGTATCGAATTATTGTTTTTATTGATTGAACAACTTTTAAATATTTTGTTCAAATAGTCTGAAGAAATAAAGTTGAGCACTTGTAACTTAAAGAATCCTATGATTAAGTGCATCAAATCAGTGAGTGATTATATGTGTCTCATTTTATTATGATTTTATGTAGTGTAGTGATTTATCATGAAAGCATTTGAAAATAGAAATCATGTAGTAGCGAAATCGTATAAAAGCAAAGTATATACTCAAAATATTATCATACACATTTTTTACGATTTGAGAGTTAAATACTGCGCTGTTACAAGTCGAGAAAATTCTCAATAATAATTCCACTTGCTTATTTTTAAATACCTATTTTAACAGTGTATCTGATATTTAAAATGTATCACTTACATTTAAGCTCAAAATGATATTGCCTCTTTTGAACTTCACAATGATAAAAACTGAATTGGAAAATGAGAATCACTTTTAAAAATAGCAAGTGAAATTCTTATTCACTTTATGAAATTTGTTTACAGCTGGAAGAAATGTGTGCAATTTTTATCTTATGCTTTGAAAAAAAGTAACAAAACGGAGCTCGGGAGATATTTCAAAGATTATCTTTTTGTTATTAGGAACCATTGTTTCAATTTCTTGAATCATAAGTGTATCTGCTCAAACATATTAAATGAATCATTAATTTTTAGACAATCCTCAAAGTATAATAATTACAAAATTATTTCTTAAAAAAAAATAACATCTAAAATTCCTTTTAATGTGATTTTAGACACCTAACATATGTACTTTAAACATTTAATTTCATTCATTGTTTAAAGGCCGTTTTTTTAAGCAAATATCGCATAATGAAATAAAACATGAAAATATCTACAAATCTAAAATATCTAGTAAAATCTCAATACTTACGAAATATTATCAAATCTTTCTATTGTGTGACTACTTTGATATACATGTGAAGGCCAACTGCTAGCATGGGATCGTGGCAAAGAATGGGAAGTTTTATAACATTTTTTTTAACAAACGTGAACATCATGCTGTCTGCGCAAAAAATAACATCAATGAAATTTTTCAAAAACCGAAGAGTACAGTAAAAAGTTACGTTCCAATGAGTAGATACAATAGAAATAGCCATTTCCTCAGACTGAATGTGGTTTTTGTATACATTTATTCATATTTTATTTTTTCTTCATAATACTACTAGGATTTTCCGGGATTAATGCAACAAATAAATCAGTGTAAATATTGTGAAATAATTTTTCTACGTTTTTTTTATTTTTTATTATTTTTTTGTTAATCCTTATAATTTCTTTAATTAAATTCCATTAAACTGTCAAATATGAAGGACATTTTCCCACACGTTGTCTAAAGGATAAACGGCTGTTATATACATAAAAAAAATGCTTTATTTATTGGAATTTAAATGGTTTACTCTTTAAACAGGCATATTTTATTCATGAGTGGAGAACGGGCAAAATTCTCGCCAGATATATATATATTAAATGTACTTATATTTTTAGAGGATTTTATGCTTAATGTTTAATTAAATATATAATATTGTTATGAGTAGCTATACTATGAAACAAAAACATATCCGTGAGTAACGTTGACGTCATTTTGACGGTGGCAACGAATTGACCAATAAATTTCGATTTTACTGTAATTAATTTTAACTTCTAGACATTGCACGATTTCAATTTTTAGATTGTCAAATAGGGAGGAAAATGTACATTCCAATGCAATTTGTTTGAAAACCTTATCTCAACTTACAAATTTTTCTTATGGATTTTAAAATAATTTCCAAGCATGAATTTATCTATTGGTCTACATCGTGTTTGGCCCGGTTATGGAAGATTAATCCGTTTATATTTAAAACAATAATTCAGTATTTCTTTCGGGCTAATATTCCATAACGAAATTAAAACTTAATCAATAAATGAATAAATAAATAAAATAATAGATATTTTATTATAGGGGCCTTGGCGCGCGATAGAAAACTGTCAGGTTAAATTTTGCGAGAAAAGCAAAATTTCAAAAGCACTTTCTGGCAACCTTTATTTACATTTTAAAAACGTCATCAGATTGATTCAGATCGTCACCTTCTAATATATACATTGAGAATTTTTTTTTATTTATACTTAAAAGAGCCATATAATAATGTACAATACAAAATAAATAACATAAATAAGCCACGTAAGATTAGAAATTTTTTCATTCGTCGCACAGCGCGCCGAAATCATGAATTCCCACGACATGGGTGAAAATTGTATGTATATTCCCAAGGTTTGCCAACTATGTAGAATTGTTCTATAAGTCCCCACAGCGTGAGAAACCATATATGTTTTTCCCTTACATGCCCTCTACTCCTGTTCTTAAAAAGATGTATCAGAACATTAGGAAAATCAGGTGCAAATGAGTAACTGATGGTAATTTTTCTTTTTTATAAGTCCATTTTTTTTTTTTAATTTCTTCTATCTTTACAAGAAGAAAGTATTGGATTTATGAAAAATTTTGACTTCCGGTTTTCGACAGATTTATACGTTTTAGAAGGTCCTGAAGACGATTTGACTGTTTTTAGAAAATATCTGTCTGCGAGTCTGTCTGTATGTGACAAAAATGTTGTGGGCGCTCTATCTCAAGAACTAATGCACGGAATTTAAATAAAACTTTAGATTCAGTTAGACCTTGATATAAATGGGTGCTAATTAGTTTTTGGTGTAAATCGCTCAACAGGTGGCGCTGCTACGGTGCATTTTCGCCGATTTTCACGATTGCTATATCTCAAGAACTAATGCACAGATATTCATCAAATTTCAGATTCTATTAGACTTTGACACAAGTACTCAGTAATTACGTTTTGGTGTAAATAGCCCAACAGGTGGCGCTGCTATGCTGCAGTTTTCATGATTTTCACGATAGCTAAATCTCAAGGACTAATGCATGGAATTTAATAAAATTAGTACTGATTCGTTTTTGGTATAAATCGCCCAATAGGTGGCGCTACTATGCTGTATTTTTCACGATTACTGCAATAGCTCTATCTCAAAAACTAATGCGCGGATTTTCATCAAACTTCAGATTCAGTTAGACGTTGTCATAAGTTGTTACTGATTATGTTTTCTGTAAATCGCCCAACAGGTGGCGCTGCTATGCTACAATTTTCATGATTTTCACGATAGCTAAATCTCAAGGACTAATACATGGAATTTAATAAAATTAGTACTGCTTCGTTTTTGGTGTAAATCGCCCAATAGGTGGCGCTACTATGCTATATTTTTCACGATTACTGCAATAGCTCTATCTCAAAAACTAATGTGCGGATTTTCATCAAACTTCAGATTCAGTTAGACGTTGTCATAAGTTGTTACTGATTATGTTTTCGTAAATCGCCCAGCAGGTGGCGCTGCTATGATGCATTTTTCAGGATTTACACGATTTTAGCGATAGTCATGTCTCAATAATTAATGCACGGAATTTCACGAAACTTCATATTCTGTTGCACCTTGACATAAGTTGGTGCTGATTAGGTTTTCGTATAAATCATATAACAATTACTTTTTCAGCAGTATTAACATGACTGAGATAGAAGAAAGTTTTGGGATTGGCACATCTGGCTAGTTTATATTGTTGTAAATTATTATTTATATTGTTGCAAATTATTATTATTTAGTCTTGTGAGCAATATTACGAGACTAATGTTTTTGTTTAATTAGTTAGGTTTTGATGTTTATATATATATATATATATATATATATGTCTGATGTTAATGTAAAACTACTATGATATTATTATTTATTACTATTTATGTATATTATTAAAGCTAATATAATAAATATGTAAATCAAACTTAATTTTGAACAATTATTATTCCTATAGAGGGCAGCACATTTCTTGTCAAATAAATGTTAATAATATTTTTATTTACCTATATAGGGTGCTTATCGCTTATGTATTTAAATTTTACTTTTAACGATTAAAATTAAATGGAAAATTTGTATATTCGCAAATATAAATTTGTTTTTGAATGTATTTATTTGTTTTTATCACAAAAATAAATTTGTGTGTTTTAAATCAATTTATGTTAAGGTGTAATAATTAAGGTGTTATTTCAAAATATGTTCTCTCAACTTAACTATCAAAATATGTTCTCTCAACTTGACTATCTCATCAAGATTATGATATTTCATGATGTGCGCCATGTGGTCGTAATGGTATAAATGTAGACCTTGTGATGTGTACAGAATTTTGGATAATTATTGTGAGTAAAATATTTTATCTATTCTTTACAAGTTTTTTATTTCCAATTTTACTATTTCCAATTGTTTTCTGATAATAATACAGTATACCTGGATGAATATACTGATTTTAGCATAAATGCCAGTATATTTATGAAATACTGTATTATTTTTAAAGCACGTGTGGATACATCCAGGCTGATGATTATATCTACACGTGTTTTTTCATATCCAATTCTAATTTAAATCTCTTGTTATCCAATTTTCCATTATATTTAGTTCATATTTCATTTCAAAATCCATTTGTATTCACTTGATATCAACTTCAAATTATTAACATTTTATGGTTTAGTATATAATTTTTTTTCTCTCTCTCT
Organism: Maratus michaelseni; assembly: GCA_963931845.1. NCBI lineage: Eukaryota > Metazoa > Arthropoda > Arachnida > Araneae > Salticidae > Maratus > Maratus michaelseni. Next base: position 270,377,156 of record OZ007593.1, read on the forward strand.
TTTTAAATATTCTTCATATTTTCAGTAATTTTGGCCCATTACCATTGAAGCAAATGCTATGGTAAAATTATGATTGCAATTGTTAACTTATTAACTATGTGGTATTCTGTCTACACTTTATTACTAATTATCTCTTAGGAGATTTAATTAGAATGTTACAAGAACTTGATATGTTTTTTGAAATTCAAAGATATTATATATATATATATATATATATATATATATTAAATTAAAGTCAAGATCCCGCTATATCCGGACAGTCGTTGGTACATTCCTCTACTTTAGGCTTTTGAGGAGTAAGAAACGTTGAGATTAACTGCATCTTTGGCAGTTACGGTGTTTGATTGAATGGAAGTCCTCGTAAGAAAACATGCTTCTGAACAAACCTCAATACAAATACAAGTTTTTTGTTTAAAAATATCTAAAATTTGAGATTTTTGATTTAAAAATGTATAAAATTAACAAATGTTGCTGTGATTGGGAACTGTGAACTGACTCGATAAACTCTGAAAACAGCTTTGTCAATGTCTGCAAAAAAAAAAAAAAAAAAAAAAAAAAAAAAGCCACCTCGTCACAATGTGCACCGCGTCGTTTCACGTCCGTGATTGTCTACAATATTTGGCGCGAAATAGCACTTTTTAAAGACTGAGTCAAAGCCTCTATAACAAAGAAGTTCCAAATAATCTATCTAAACATCTATGCATTGTCGCATAGAAAAAGAAAAGGAATTTAAAATGCATTTTGTGAGAAAATCGTAACTCAGTTTATTGATTTTTTTAATGATATGTTAAGTAATTTTCTACCATGACTTTTTTTTTTATGAATCTACCTCAACAATGAACAGTTGTTCTTTAATCGCAGCTAATAAACAGCGCAAAATGACCTGTTCGTAATCCAGATAGAATCTCGACTACGGAGGAAGTAGTAAATTTGAAAATAAACAAAAGGAGGGTCGCAGGAAAATTCATACTTTTGAAGTGTGAAAAAAAAATCCTTCGTAAAAAACGATCTTTTTATGTATCATCATACTTGTTCAAATAAGGTTCGAACAACTTGTGGATTTATATGATTTTCGTTGTTCTAAAGTAACATTTACAGTAATATAAACCAATAAGCAAAACTAAAGAGAGAGCGACAGCATTACTACTTTTTGATTGCCAATGTATAAAAAATTTACACTTTTTTCGGTACTTACATATTATCCGTGCCAGTTGATTATATTGCCAAAAATAGTTGTCAATCACCAATCAAGTTTAAGTGTGGGTTTCTGTTTCTGATTCAAAACCACTTTAACACTGCTCGAGAATTATTAAGCTCGTTAAAAAAATTAACTAAATTTATATGAACGATAACTGCATTATATAAATTTCGACAAAAATTAACATACATCGCTGAACACGCTGTTACCTCATGTTAACTTTTAGTAAGCATTTAAATTGGTGTCTGCGGCTTCGTTATTAATAAAATTTTAAACAAGAAGTATTCTTAAATATGATAAAACTAAACTGCTACTAAAGAAAAATCATCTGAACAACTAAAAATCAAACATCTTCTTTATAAATCAAACATCTTCTTTTATTCGTTCACTAAGACTGCTAAGATCTATGGCAAATTACATGAAATTTGGACTTACCGCGGCCGCTATCTTGGCCTTACCACGGCGACTGAAAGTCAGTTCTTATATTCATAAATATATAAACTGCAATGCAGAAGAACTGTGAAGCAGATTCACTCATACAAATTGTCCTTTCTTATTCGAATACGATATCTGCATCAATATTTAAAATATAAGCTGGTTTTATTTTGTCATCGGATTTTCTAGTGAACTCAACAATTTTTAAAATAATTATTTTTTAAATTGAGACATCTGTAGATGTGCCCACAAAAGCTATTTTTAAAAATGTTTAATATTTATACTTTATTTTTAATTTAAAAAGTTTTTAAAGAAATTTCTGCAAGAGGGTGGCAATCGGATTACTTCCATTGTAACAAAGAAAAGGGGAATGATGGTAATTACTACAGTGGTATGGCCAAAATTGTGGACACCTTTTTGGGAAAAATGCATTTTTGAAGTTTGATAGATCATACACCAAATATATTTCTTAATAATACCATAAAAGCTATATACCACTCGAAAGATAAGTTAATCAAGAATATTATGCAACATAGTTTGTTAAATTATAATTATTTTATCAAACGTTATAGCCCAATAACCAGAAAACGGCAGTAAAATCTGGTTAGGTTGATGATAATTATTTTTCCTTTTCTTGAATGTAGCCATCGCATATGAATGTTTGGAGTGATAGTCAGATTCCATTTTATTTGGTAATGTGTGAATCAAAGCAATAAATTATCTTTCCAGTGGTATATAGCTTTTATGGTATTACTAAGAAATATTAGGTGTTATGATCCATCAAACTTCAAAAAAGCATTTTTCCCAAAAGGTGCCCACAATTTTGGCCACCACTGTATGTCTTTACTGATCTCATTTTCTTATAACAATTTAAAATAACTTTTATTTAAATTTCAACAGAAAATGGTGTCACATTTAAAATTAAAGTGTATATTTAAAAATATATATTACACTCTGATTTTTTTTATTTTATTTTATTTTCTATTTTTTTAGTGTTAACAATATTTCATTGTTGCTGTTTCACAGTCAGTTGGCTTATTTTTTGGTTTGGCGCATAACTAACTTCATTGTTGTTTCAACTCGTAAACAGCTATAACCATAAAGAATATTTGGTGATTTATCACCTGTGGCTGGCTAACGGAAAAATGTCTTAAAACTAATTTATTAATTTATAATTAAGTTCTAAAAATGTTGCCGACGGAAACACACCTGATTACACATTTCTTATAATTCTAGCATGTCAGGAATGAGAGAAAAATCGATGAAAAAATTCCATCTTTACATACATGAACTAATTTAAGTTAAATAAAAGAATGTAAATCACGCATTTTCACTCATAGCACTTGTTACATTTTAATATTTCTTCATTCCACTGATACTGAGTTTGAAACGCTATCTCAGAGAGACTTGAAATGTTTTGGTGAGGGAAGTGACGTCATATTTAAAGGAAAACTGGCATTTCTTTGAAAAAAACTAAATATTTTATTACGAATACGCCTAAAGGCATAAATTTCTAGACTTTTACACACCGATACTGAGATTAGAATCTCAAAAGTCAAGTGTGCGAATGCTTAGAGGGAAAGTTTTAACTGGCAAACGTGACGTCAAGTTCGGAAAATATTGATTAATAATTTATTGTGCGTTAAAATATTTTTTAAGTTGTGAACATGAATATGAAAAAAACGCATGTAATTTTTGCGACGATGAAAATGACGTTATGTTTAGATTTCATAGAAAACAAAAATTATGATTTTGTCAAAGTGTCGTAGTTTTAGCTGTTGTTCATTTCGTAATATCAAAGATCATATCCTCAATGGATTACATCATCGTAATTACTTATCTTGTTTGCATGTTGCAGCCTACTTATACAAAGTTTAATTTTTCTATAATTGGAAAAATTGAAGTTAATGGAAATAGTAATTTGGTAACTTTGATTTAAAATAACATTTGTTTCGAGAGTTAGTCTAGCCAATGTAAGAAATTTTTTTTATAGTTATTAATTTTATAGGTTTATTATAAATTCAATCTAACAGTTTCTTGACAGCAAACAACCAACAGAGTGAAAAAATGTCCAGACCAGGGTTCGATCCCGGACTCCTTAGTATAGCGCACCAAGTGCTTTACCAACTAAGCCATCCGGATGTCGTCCGGGTGGCTTAATTGGTAAAGCACTTCGTGCGCTCAAAGACTACTAAGGGATCAGGGACTTTACTAAGGGATCAGGGATCGAACCCCGATCTGGACATTTTTTCACTCTGTTGGTTGTTCGCTGTTAAATAAAGTGATAATTCACATCCTCTGTATTTCAGTAATTTACAGCGTAATTTAGCTCTGCTGAAAAATTAATTAGTATAACGGTTTCTTTTTAAACATTTTCTTTCGTCAAATTTCGACGGGTTCCACCTCGTAAAGAATATAATCTTAATACTTTCATTGGATTGCAAAATCATTTCTTCCAAAAAGACGTAAAAACAAAGTAACTTTTATCTTTCAGTATCTTTTTTGGGCATTCTACATATATTGCATTTATTGTTTAGGAGCCTTTTTGTTCTAAAAAAGAATTATGATGGAATAAAATATGAAAGTCGCTACATAGAGTTACATTTCGAAACTTTTCCATTGTGTAACTATTTTCATATACAAATTGAAGGCCGACTGTTAGCATAAATCACGGCAAAGAATGGGAAGTTTCATAAATGAAATCTACAGCCGTCAGCACCATGCTTTTCTAATATGTGCACAAAAAATAACATCAATGAAAAATTTCAAAAACCAAAGAGTATAATAAAAAGCCATGTTCGAGTGAATATATACAAGAGAAATAATTATTTATTCAGGCTGGATGTATTTTTTGATACTATTTGTTTATGTTTTATTTTATTGCTAAAATGTCTTTCCGTTTCTATTGCTGAAAAGCTAAGAAATTTCATAAAATTCAAATTATCATAACTTCGTGAGTTTTGGTCACAGAAGAATGGAATTTTTACTGTTTAACTTGTCAGAGCAAAGATATTTTTTTAATATAAATTATATAACCTAACTGCCGTATAAAAGTTTCAATTTCATAATTTTTTAACAAATAGCTATTTTGAAGTAAATGGATTTTCATATGTTGAAGAACAACATTTGAAACATTTTTGCAATTGGAACTATACCTCTAAAACTATAATGGTTTAAGGCATAGCTATGGATGAACGATAAAAAGGACATCCTGTATAGAACGATGATAACCAGGGCTTAATTTGCGACGAGCCCACCGGAGCTCAGCTTCAGTACTTCTCTATTTTTAGTAAATATTTAAATATTGGTCAGAATACACCGGTGATCATAAATACTGATCTCCGGAGCCCAGTGCCATAACGCGTCCAAAAACAGAATCGTAAATTACCCTTTCCTTTCACTCCCATCTCCAATCTTTTGCCTTCTTTTGTATCATTTTTGTGACGTAATGTGTCGCAGACGTAAGAGATGGCAATAAAACAGACTCGATTTTTATATCAGTCTTTGGGTTTGGGCAGGCTCGAGCTCAATCTGTCTTAAATTCAAAATTTTAATTATTCATGTATAGAAAAAAAAACTTTACGGGTACGCTACGGGTGTTAGTACTTCAGAATATTAGGGCTCCGGTCCTTTTTTTCTTAGAAATTAAGCCTGATGATAACTACTATAAATTGGATACATCTGTTTTAAAAATCCTACAGTTTTAATAAATACTAATAGACAAGGATTGTCATGATAGACTTGGTGAAAATTTCGGTATGTTTTCACACACATATTTAATATACAGGGTGTCCCAAAAATCTCCGTACAACTTCAAAAATTTATTACAAAAAAAATTAATAATAATAATAATAGGCCTACAGCAAAAATAATTACAACAGTGCATAGAGTAATTAAAAAAGTTTTTTTTCTACTGCCTTTGTAAACTTCAACATGAGATCCTTTCGTAGCACGAAGAATATCAAGACGATATTCCAATTCAATCCACGAACGTTTTTCATGCTAACATATAAGTTGCTTGCAGTAGCTACTGCTGTTTGGATCTTTTGTTTCAATTCCAAGAGACTATTAACTTTTGTTCAGGTTTCATCAAACCTGAACAAACTGAAACCTGAACCTGACCAGGTTTCAGTTAAGTTAGTTGTAACTACTGTTGATGTTAGCATGCTGAAACGCACGTGGATGGAATTGGAATATCGACTTGATATTCTTCGTGCAACGAAAGGATCTTATGTACAAGTATACTAAGGTAGTAGAAAAAAATATTTTTAAGATACTCTATGTACTGTTGTAATTATTTTTGCTATAGGCCTATTATTTTTTTGTAATAAATTTTTGAAGTTGAACGGAGACTTTTAGGACACCCTGTATATATATATATATATATATATATATATATATATATCTTAATAAATGTAAGATAAAATAGTAAAAAATATTGAAATTCAGAAATCTAAAGAAAAATAAAAATGATTAAAAATGAACTTCAAATGATTATATGTAACACTTATTAAACTTAAAATCTATTTTAGTAACGAAGTTGAAATAAAAGTGATATATTAAACTGTCAAATAACAACGTCTATTTACTACAAGTCGTGTATAGAACAAACTCATTTTATAAGCCAATTTTTGTTTATGTACTGAAATTTAAATAATCTGCTTTTTTAATATGCAAATATTTCTTTTTTTTCCTGAGCGGAGAATGGTCACAAATCTCGCTGTATATAGGGTGAAACCCCCAGTAACTGACACTACTTTAAGGATTCTTTCTTGTTCAAATCACTATTACAAAACTTTAAATCTATGTTATGCTTACCTTTGCTTTTGAAAGGATAGTAGAGATTATATAAAAAAATTATTGTTGGCAAAATTTTGAAAAATTATACATTTTATTATTAAAAACTAATTTTATTCATAAATATGGTCAAAAACTCCAGTAACTGACACCATCCCTACTTTGGACTGACACAAAGTGAACCAGTGACTGGCACTTTATTTTAAAAGATTAAAATGCTTTAAAAGAAACTTTATTCTTTATCATAAAAACGAAATACACTAATATTTATTATAAAATGTGGGATTTAGTAAGCTGTACTGCATTATTAGTAATGCAGAGTATCTTGTAAGAGTATATTAGGAGGAATATTTAGTAATGCATTATTAGTATTGCAGATATCCAATAGCTGACATTTATGAACCATTAACTGACGTCTAGTGTCAGACAACCGGTAAAACAACTTAAATTTTAATGGTGTTTACTACAAGATAAATTTAATTTATTATTATGCATTTCTAAACAGGTCAAATAATAGATTTCAACTTAATTTAATATAGCCAATAACTAACAACTCTGTCAGAGACTGGTGAAATGAAAGTCTAGGAACCAATAATTGGCACCCCCATTAAGCTAAATTAAATAGCTATAAACCGTAAATACTGGCCCTAATATATGATAACTAATTTCTACAAGTATAACTTTAAAGAAAAAAGTTTAGGATCCTTGCGTTACAAATAGATTAGAAAAACACTTCCTTAATTTTAGAAATAAAATGGTTGCTTCAAAATGGCACTTTTTGTATTATCAAAAGTTTTTTCCTCATTGAATATGTTCTTGGCCCTCTAGTGGTGAGTAAATCGACTCCAAAATAAAAATAAGTGCCTCATTTACCACTAGAGAGCATTACTTTGCTGAATTTTACAACAAAATGCTTATTTGAGTTAGATTTTTGCTCAAGTGTCAGTTACTGGTTAGGTGTCAATAACTGGGGATTTCACCCTATTTATATATTAATATATATATTAATAATTTATATATATTAATCATTTGATTACGACCCAGGACTGGCAACTACTTTTATATTTAATCATACCACAATAAAATAAAATATATTTTTTAACTTTTAACATTTCTAGGCATAGTGCATAATGAAATAAATTTAAATAAAATATTCAGGAATAAACATTCAGTATCATTACTTTTTACAAACATTATTAAAACTAATGCAAGTAAAGGATAAATTACCAATATCATACAAAAATACCAATTCGATTGACTCAATATAATCTGTAAAAGTATATCATGTTCTTCTTTTCTAATTTCTAAGTCAAATATTTATTGAGTCTGATAAAAGTGTAAAATAACTACGCAAGATGAAGAGTTTGGCAAGTTTGGTTAATTCATGTACTTTTAAGTTTTTAGCCAAATGTCCAAGGAAATTAAGTGACTTTAAAGTTTCAAAGTTTCATTAGCACATAATTAATGATATAAAATATAAAATTAATGTTCATGTTTAAAAGTTTAGTATCCTTACTTCGATCATCATTAACCCCTTAATCGTCGCGCTCTATAAGTGTAAAATACTTTTTAAAAATTCAGATTGCTTGATTACCACCACTTTTTTTAAGTAGAAATATTCGCCTTATTTAATGGACAGATAAAATAATGCCAGAATAAAGCCAAATACACTAATTTAAAAAACTGGTGGAATAAAACAATATAAATAAAACTGGCGTAGCCTACGCTGCCCGTGAATGTCTCGGGCATGACGATTAAGGGATTAGAACGTTCATTAATGTCCAATCTTACTATATCCAAGCACTTCGAAAGTTCAAATTTAGTTCATGATTTCCCATAAATATAAAATTACTGTTCAGGAGTAAATTTTTGACAAATTTTAATATTTCATACACATTAGTAAAGTTGTTAGAATAAATTTCCGGTGAATTATTTAATTTTTATCTAAAAAAAAATCTTAAAACATAACTAATGATAGAAAATATAAGGTTTTACATGTTCAGGTTTTAAAGTTTAGTATCTTTACTTATTTCGAGCATCATTAGAACTTTCAATTATGTTCAATCTTATTATACCAAGCACTTCGAAAGTTCAAATTTAGTTCATGATTTCCCATAAATATAAAATTACTGTTCAGGAGTAACTTTTTGACAAATTTTAATATTTCCTATATTATTAAAGTTGTTAGAACAAATTTCCGGTGAATTATTTAATTTTCATCTAAAAAAATTGTAAAACATAACTAATAATAGAAAATATAAGGCTTTACATGTTCAGGTTTTAAAGTTTAGTATCCTTACTTATTTCGAACTTTCATTACTGTTCAATCTTACTATATTCAAGCACTTCGAAAGTTCATTTTTAGCTTATGATTTCCCATAAATGTGCAATAACTGTTCAGGATTAAATTTCTTTCAAATTTTACTATTTCATACATTATTAAAGTTGTTAGAATAAATTTCCAGTGAATTATTTAATTTTTAACTAAAAAAAATCTTGAAACATAGCTATTGTTAGAAAATATAAAATTAATGTTCAGGTTTAAAAGTTTAGTATCCTTGCTTATTTCGAGCATCATTAGAACTTTCATTAATTTTCAATCTTACTATCTCTGAGCATTTCGAAAGTTTAATTTTAGTTTATGTTTTCCAATAAATATTTAAAAAAAAAACTGTTCAGGATTAAGTTTTTGAAAATTTTACTATTTCATATATTATTAAAATTTTTAGTTAATTAACTAATTTTTAACTTAAAAAAATCTTAAAACATAACTAATGATAGAAAATATAAAATTAAAGGTCAGCCATCAAAGTTTGGTATCCTTGGTTATTTATAGTAACATTAGGACTTTTATTAAAGCTTAGTCTTACTGTCTCTGGGTACCTGGAAAATCCATTCTCAGTATCTTCATTTTGAGACAAATATTCCCTCATATTTCTGAGAGTACGTAATAATATTCTCTGCCGTATCTCTTTCATATAATGCCGAGACATTTCCTTATTAAAGTTTTGCAACTACCTCTATAAAAAAAGCACATTATCTCCAATAACTGTCATCAAAATCACATCACACAAATCACATCACACAAATCACATCACACAAATCACATCACACAGGTCATTGAGATGTCATAATCATTATTATCACAGAGTCATCGTCTGTCGTGATTGTTACCGTAATGCTTTTATTGAATTTTAATTTTAATGGTTAATCGGATATTTAATATGTTTTAAGAATTAATTTAATATTATTACGTATTGGTATTATCTTAATGCACATAATGAGCACACAATACCATGCAAGAAGAAATATATATTAATCATTATAAAAAATAAAATTTATAATAAACGTATCATGATATTTAGGTTTATATAATACAGACAATATAAATAAGATGAAAAACACAGCTATGAGCTGTAAAATATGATTATTTTAAAATTTTGAAGATTTCTGAGATTATTTAATGAAATAAATACGTATAAATTAAATATTCAGGTTTAAACGTTTGACATCGTTACTTTTTACAAGTGTAATTAAATCTTCCACAAGTAACTAAAAAGTTACTAATATCGTAATAAAAAATATATATTAATTAGATTGACTAAGAATAACCTGTAAAAATATTATATTAATATTTTTGAGTTTCTAGATGCAATATTTAATGACATAAATAAGTACAAAATAATTGTTCAATATTTAACGTTTGACAACCTCTGTTAATTCCAGTATTACTACGTTTTTAGCCCGAATATACAAAGGAAGTTTTAAATTTTCTTAGTAGATATTTCATGTTAGAAATTCGAAAATTAATGTTCAGGATTAAATGTTTGGTATCCTTGGTTATTCCGAGTACCATTTGGACTTTCATTAATGTTTACTCTTACTGGCTCTGGGTACCTGGGAAGTTCATTTTCGGTCTCTGCATTTTGAGACAAATATTCTCTCATTTTTCTGTAAGTACGTAATAATCTTCTTTGCCGTCTCTTTTCCATATAATGCCGAGCTATATCCTTATTAAAGCTTTGCATCCACTCGTGTAAAAAAAGCAGGACTGTAACTACAACAACTGTCATCAAAATCACATCATACAAATCGTGATAGCTCATTGAGAAGTCAGAATCATCATTTTTCTGGTAGTCGCAGTCACACATTTCACACACGGAATGAACATCTATGGTCTTTACGTAGTCATGAACTTTAGGGATGAAAAACTCATGACAGCTGCACGAGTTAGTTGACGGTTGAGGCCCCGTGTACCGAACCAATGTCTGAAGAACATGTGCAATGCTTACTTTAGGGTCAACGCAGGTGCAGACGCAGTTTTTTAAAGAATTGTCGAACTTACCGAAAAAATAGTCGAAAGTAAGCCATCCAGATTTGCAGGTTACGAGAATTAAACTCACGAAGATTAAAGAACGACTGGATCGGAATTCATTCATGTATACCATTTTATCTGACAAAATGTTTTATAGAATTCTACCTTGTTGTTAATATCAATTGTGGAGTGCAAGTAATCTCATGGAAATGCTAACTTGCTCCCCCAAACGTTTATCATAGAAATATGAGGGAATATTTGTCTCAAAATGAAGATACTGAGAATGGATTTTCCAGGTACCCAGAGACAGTAAGACTAAGCTTTAATAAAAGTCCTAATGTTACTATAAATAACCAAGGATACCAAACTTTGATGGCTGACCTTTAATTTTATATTTTCTATCATTAGTTATGTTTTAAGATTTTTTTAAGTTAAAAATTAGTTAATTAACTAAAAATTTTAATAATATATGAAATAGTAAAATTTTCAAAAACTTAATCCTGAACAGTTTTTTTTTTAAATATTTATTGGAAAACATAAACTAAAATTAAACTTTCGAAATGCTCAGAGATAGTAAGATTGAAAATTAATGAAAGTTCTAATGATGCTCGAAATAAGCAAGGATACTAAACTTTTAAACCTGAACATTAATTTTATATTTTCTAACAATAGCTATGTTTCAAGATTTTTTTTAGTTAAAAATTAAATAATTCACTGGAAATTTATTCTAACAACTTTAATAATGTATGAAATAGTAAAATTTGAAAGAAATTTAATCCTGAACAGTTATTGCACATTTATGGGAAATCATAAGCTAAAAATGAACTTTCGAAGTGCTTGAATATAGTAAGATTGAACAGTAATGAAAGTTCGAAATAAGTAAGGATACTAAACTTTAAAACCTGAACATGTAAAGCCTTATATTTTCTATTATTAGTTATGTTTTACAATTTTTTTAGATGAAAATTAAATAATTCACCGGAAATTTGTTCTAACAACTTTAATAATATAGGAAATATTAAAATTTGTCAAAAAGTTACTCCTGAACAGTAATTTTATATTTATGGGAAATCATGAACTAAATTTGAACTTTCGAAGTGCTTGGTATAATAAGATTGAACATAATTGAAAGTTCTAATGATGCTCGAAATAAGTAAAGATACTAAACTTTAAAACCTGAACATGTAAAACCTTATATTTTCTATCATTAGTTATGTTTTAAGATTTTTTTTTAGATAAAAATTAAATAATTCACCGGAAATTTATTCTAACAACTTTACTAATGTGTATGAAATATTAAAATTTGTCAAAAATTTACTCCTGAACAGTAATTTTATATTTATGGGAAATCATGAACTAAATTTGAACTTTCGAAGTGCTTGGACTTTGAACTTATCGATTAAACCTCCCCTTTCAAACTAAACACAAGTTTAAGTGAGAAAGTCTTATCTGCTAAATGAGAAATTGATTGTTTTGGTACAGTCAATACACTCCTCCAAAAAGAAAACACGCTGCATTCTTTCAAAGGGAGTGTGTATTTTTCTGTCACGTGGCAGCCTACTGATATACGGCTGAAAATCAAAGGTTATTAATGTGGTTTTAGCGTTGCTTAAACATCTAACATTTTAAAATTTGTTAAGAAAATCACCACAACTGTAACTTGAATGGTGTTATTCATGTACACAAGAACTAGGGGTTACTTCTAAACAAATAAAGAATAAAATATGGCATTATTGTTTTTTAAATACTTCAGAATGTAAACAAATTACAATTAAATTAAAAATTAATTAAAAATAAGAATTAAAACAATCTTTTTAAGCCATATACTTGAATAATTTTTATTCCAAAAATTCATTATCTGAACAGAGAATTAATTAATATTTTTGAAACAAAAATAGACTTTCAGTATTTACAAGTGCCACATTTTAAAAAGTCCTAATAATAATATTTCCGCAACGATGTATTTTCTATTCAAATATATATTTATACGTAAATACTGAAAATGAAAAAATAATACTATTAATATGTACGAAAAGCATTTACTGTTGAAAATTGCATCATATTTAATTCGAAATATGCAGTTTTATGCGTTAAAGTGTTTTTAATGACACATAGAGCGCATAAAGGAAAGTTTTCCTTGTTGAAAGTTACGTCATTGTTTACAATAACAGTTTTTTTTAAATCTTTTTAATTTTAATGATTCTTTGATAAAAGTATTTATTTATTTTTAACACCATCCTTTCATGTATTTCACACAAACGATTTTTTATTTCTTATTGCAGTAGTATTTTTAAAAGACACTGAGAAGGGTGAAAAAAATATTTCGATATCAAACATTAGTTTTGAACGACTGTTATATGTGAAAGTCGCGCCATATTCAGAAGATCAAGTGCATTTGTAAATCATGAACGTTAAAGCTTCCACGGGAAAAAATGTCGCCGTATTTAAAATGAGACATCATTTTTATCCAGAAAACTTAAATATTTTACTACAATTGCACAAAGTGATGTAACTATCATAAACTTTTTCATTCACAATTCTTTTTTTCTAGATTTTTTTTCTTTTTTTTTCTTTATAGGGGATGGGGGAGAGTAGAGGTGTTCACGGGCCCGGGCCTGGCCCGAGACCCGTATCCGACCCGGCCCGGGCCAGCGGAGTGAAGGTGAATTTTCAAACGGGCCGGGCCGGGCCGACAAACAAAGTAAACGGGCCGGGCCGGCAAAAAAATTGAACGGGCTATCCGAGTCGGGCTAGGTCAATAAAAAAATTTAGCGGGCCTACCGGCCCGAGATAAATGTTTAATCAGAACCGATAAAATATGAGCTATTTTCAAAGAATATGGTTTTCGCAAGAATAACTATAAATAAGTGTCACGAGCCTATGCTAGTTTAACAACATAATACAGAAAAGTAAGTTGTCTACCGTAGCGATCGACACCGGACAGTTATATGTGCTTAATATTTTTTTAGCAGACTCGTGCCGGGCCGAGATGAGGCTTGCATTTTTTTTCTACATAGTCGAACCGGGCCAGAACTGGACTTAATTGTTTTCAGGATGTGTAGGGCAGGCAATATGTTTTGTAAAAGTATTAATAGCGATAATGAACTTCTGTTAATGTAATCTTTAAAAATATACCTTAAAGGTGGTTCTTAAATTCTTACTCAACAACGCGAAACCTTGACTTTTCTGACTAATTTTTAACTGTAAAGTTATAAAATTTACAAGCCTGACTGCTGAAGGGATATGAAATCGAATAGTTTTTTCCATTTTTGATAAATAAATTACTTGTCGATATATAAGAGATTCTTGTCACGTGGCTTCAGATTTTTCTCCTTTCCCATGCTGTCGCTTCCGGAAATTCGATTCAAAACGCTAACTTTGACAGTATTTTCTCAAAGATATATTGCTTTTATCAAAAAATGGATAACACCGTTCGATTGCACAGTTTCTGAATAAGAACACCTGCCAATCTTATGCGTTTCCGAAAAGAAATGAATTTAGAAATGTATCAGAAAGTAGCTCCTTTGGATTTGAGAAAAGCTTTAATAAATGACAAAGAAATCTTTTCATAAATCTACTTTTTATTATACAGCTTCAAAAGTTATAATGTTTTAACCCTCTTTTTTTCTGTTTATTCTAAACTAGATTAATTTTTTGAACCCTTATTTGTATGTTGAAAGTCTTAGAATGTAAGTAATTATTAATGTTGATATTGTGTATTTTCTGTCTTGCGAACACATCGCAATTTTAAAATATACTGTAAACTTTTCCCATCAATATTATGCATGCAGTATTCTTTAGGAATCTTAATTATATGCTAAAAATCTCAATTTTTTCAAAATAGCAGAAACTGCAGAAATTGTGTCAGGCCATATCGGGCCGGGCCGGGCCTGTTTTCACTGATTTCTGTACGGGCCGGGCCGGGCCGGGCCATGAATTGTGAAAATATAAACGGACCAGGCCGGGTTCGGGCCTGGAAATTCCGGCCCGTGCAGATCTCTAGGGGAGAGTATATTTTATTAAATTACAAGCGCTTTTAATGATTATTTCAATCACTAAGTCCAGTTCTTAAAATAATATTTATCTTCAAATGGGTAATGTGTTTCAACTTTTGCACTTTTTTTTCAGTATTTTTAAAACAGAGTAAATTAGGTGCTTTTTGGAGACCGAAGGTCTGTCTAAATTATGGTAGGCGAACATAGCTCGTAGGGAGCAGATGGCAGCCCCCCCCCCAGTTCTTCTTCTCCTTCTTCCTTTTGTTATTATTATTTTCTTAAAGATATATTCTACAAACTTCCCACATTTTCAGTAGGAAACGTGGTGCAATCTAAATTTTACGGCTATTCGAATAGTTTAACAAAATTTAGAACACGGGTGAGCTGAAAGGCTGATAAGGACTAGCAAAACCAATAATAAAAAAATGTTAATAATTCCATTTAGATTGGCAACAATATGATCTCATTAAAATGTATTTGAAATAATATTTGCCTATAGATGAAAATCTATGTTATGAAGCAAAAACATGTCTGCAAGTAATGTTGGCAACATCTAACTAATAAATTTCGCTTTTCCTGCAATTTTTTTCAAAACTTTTAAACATCGTTCGATTTCGATCTTTACACCGTCGAATAGAGAAGAAAAAATAATTTAAAATGCAATTTGTTTGAAAAATGTATCGCCAGTTACTGAATTGTTTTTAAAATAATTTCCAAGCTTGAATTTTATCGCATGAATGTCTATATCTCTATCGCGTGCAATCGGATTACGAAAAAATAACCCGTTTGTACTTAACACAATATAAATAGTTCAGTATCAGTTTCCATCTGATAATAAATTTCAAAACTTTATTTGAATAAATTATCGATATTTTTCATATAAATAGTTTTTTGGTATTTTTAGTGGGCAATCTAAAAATATATATTAAATATAAAAAAATCTATTAGAGTTTTCAATTAAAAAAAAAAAATGGATTTTCGTATGTTCTGTAACCCAAGAACTCCGGGTTATATCCCCTAGTGTATTTAAATTATAATCTGTCGGATATTTCAGAACAAATCAAGATAACTTTCATATGCACAATTTGTTTTTGACAATTTATAGCTATAGACCTTTCGAAATAATTTTTAAGATACGTAAATTTAACTCAACGTAAAATTAAACTGGAAAATCTTAAATTTAAATTTAAAATCGTAATTAAAAAAAATTAGGTATTGTTTAATTAATCACAATGCAGATATTTCGTATAACTTTTATAAAATTATTAAATAGATGTGGGTTTAATTTCGATGTGGGTTAAAATAGTTTTTAATTTCTGTTAAATTTCGAATAATACAGATCAAGTGTAGTTATACCTATGGAGGATAAGAAAAAGAGAGCAAAAAGCATTATTTACCTTAATAGCTTGAATAAATTGTGTTATATAACACCATAAATGCCGAAATTATTTCTGTTTTTTTTTTTCTTTAAACTGGAAAACTAGTTTCTTAATTATAGCTTTAAAAAAAACATAAAAAAATGAAATAAAATAAAATAGCTAAGCTCAAATTTGCACGTGAACTACATTGTGTAATATGTGTTTGTTCAAATGTTATCAGAAGACAGAAACCGGCTTCACGACAAAGAAATTCGAGATATTTTTAAACGGATCTGCAGATATGTGGTATTTAATACGTAATAAAACTAATTCACCAAGACATTATGATGAATATCATCCGATTTGATTTACTATATTATTATCTATATTGATATATTATGTAATGTAGAAATCCAAAAATTAATGCTGAAATAAACAAGTTTTTTTTAATGATGTCCATTCGCTTCAAGTTAAATCCTTTTTTTTTTTTTTTGAGGGAAACAGGAGAGGGAGGGATCAAGTTAGAATTGGTTTTTAATTTTTGTGAGTCGCATTGCAAATACCCGATATTTTCAAGAAAATCATACCAGTTTTCTTCAGATTAAAACAATGAAAAACAAAACGTCTCAATATCAGGGTTACAAAATTTAAGTGGTGGTAGAGCACAAACAATTTTTGTATAGAATACTAGGGTCGCAAACCATTTATTTAAATTACAATGCAAAATGTCTTACCCTGTACCGAACTCGGGCTTTTGATTATAATTTTAACAATAACGAAGATATTAAAATGTAAATTTCAACAGTACGTCACATGGTGTAAAATGCGTTGGCATCACAAGAATTGATGGAATTACACAGTAATAAGGTTAGCTACACTAAATGTTATGTCAATTATATTACGAGAAAGGGGGACGAATACTTCAGCACTGTTTGGATGTGGATAGTGGCTATATCCACAACTTCGCGTGATATCGGAACGTATTACAGAAAGTATAAAAAGAAAAGTAAGTCTGCGTGCACCAAATTCCGTTAATCTATTTTCATTATTGTAAAAGTTATGAACAAAAATCCGGATTCGTAATGGAATGAGTTTATTTTATTTTAGACAAAATAAATGGATTGCGAATATGGCTAAGCTTTACGGTAAGTAATATGGCATAACGGTACGAAACCCTCAGGGTCCGAGTGGTACTCGCTCTTGTCCAGTTTTTTAGGTAGCTTTCATTACAAAAAGCTACCTATTGCAGCCGTTCGGAGAAAAGCAATTCCAAAACATTTTGTTATATTTTCACCGATCATGACCCCCGGACCCCTAATCCACCCTCCGTTCAAATGTTGATTTATATGTATATATATATATATATATATATATATATATATATCTGACATATGTCATGCTGTAACTCTCTTATTTATGAACTGATTTGGATGTAACTGAGTATGTGCATAGGACATACCAAGATCTCGACAGACTTCGTTAGCCAGCTTCATCCGCCATCTTGTTTGAAAATGGCGGCCAGTTATTATTTTTTTTTAAATTCAAAAACATGTACAGAAAAGTATAAATTGAAAAAATTGTTTATGTTAAGTGTTAGAACGTGATACAAGGATTCTGGAACATTTTTGTTTTAGTTATATCTTAAAAAAGGGCTGAGATATGGCAGCTTGAAATTCTATTGTGGCTGTGATTTTGAATTAATCTGATATTTGTTATGCTGTAACTCTCGTATTTATGAACCGTTATGAATGTGACTCATCATGTGTACAGAACGTACCAAGGTCTCAACCGAGTTCGTTGGCCAGCTTCATGCGCCATCTTGTTTGAAAATGGAATCAAGTTACATTTTTTTAAAAATTCAAAACGATGTATGAAAAATTATAAATTGAAAAAGTTGTTTCCGTTAAGAGTTAGATCGTGATACAAGGATTCAGGAACATTTTTTGTTTTGGATTTATCTTAAAAAAGGCTGAGATATGGCAGTTTGAAATTCTAGGGTGGCTGACATTTTGAAACAATCCGATTTTTGTTATGCTGAAATTCGCATTCTAATTCAGCATTAACGAAAACCGATATTGAATCTTCTATATTCGGGTTCGAAACATTTTAACTTCGGGTATTTGAGTAAAATGAGTTGAATTTTTAAAAATATGGACAATGAAAGCTACTTTTTCCTCCCGGTACAGGCAGGAAGGACTTTTTATAATTTCATTGGTTTAATTGCGTAGTTTGATTAGATATCTGTTAAATTTCTGTTTTATTTATATTATATTATTTATTTATTTATTGATGAAGTTTTAATTTGTTTATGGAATATTAGCCGGGTTGAACTATTTATATTATTTCAAGTGCAAACGGGTTAATCTTTTATAATTGGGCTGAAAGAGATACAGATAAATCCAAAACTAGTATGTTTTAGCCATCACAAAACTTTCTTTAATACAAGTCAAATCGTCTGCAACCAAGATTAAATGACATGATGATTTGTTCGTGAGAAATATTTATCGCGGAAATCATGAAAAACACGGTATAGCAGCGAATTTTTTTAGGCAGTGTACAATCAAATGTAATAGGAGTCTATTTATGTCAAAGCCTAACAAAATATGAAGCTTTTGGTGAAGTTCTGTGCATTAGTTCTTGAGATATAGCTCTCATGAAAATCATGAAAAATGCAGCATAACAGCGGATCGCCACTTGTACGATTTACATCAAAACCCAGTCAGCACCAATCTATGTCAAGGGTAATTGAAGCTGAAGTTTTATTAAATACCGTGCATTAGTTCTTGAGACAAAATTTGAAGATTGCGCTCGAACGGCACTAAGGCAGAACTCCCTAGTTTTGCCATAAATCTACAAAAATGAGCATTCATTACATATCATTATCTTAATCTTATTTACAAAGAGTAATTTAAAGTTTTTTGTTCTTTTTAATTTTCTTTTTATTATTTTTATTATTTTTACTGATTACACGCTAATTTTCAATAGGACTAAAGTTTTTTGCCATAGAAACTTCATGATTCTCAAGAAGTTCTGGACTTTGGTAGATTTTTTTATGCCCATTTCAGATAATCAGCATTTTTTAAAACTTTACCCAACAGTCCATCGAGAGACCAAAAAATTACCCTTAAAGTTTCAATCTCTGGAATGTCTTTTAGGCTGTATTTTGGAGCAAATTTCAAATTGCGCCAAACGATGTCGATCATCATTTCGCATATTTTATTTTTCCGTTTCTCTTAGGTTTTTGAGTTATTACCTTTAACCTACTCAAACCTTTCCATCACTCAATAACATGTTCTAAGAGATATCCCCAAGGATGTAGTGGAGGGTATACAGTGGTATTCGCAGTATACCTTCTACATTTTTGAAGAACTATACAGTATACTTTTTAAAAATAAAATTTCAGAATAAGCTTCTGCCAAGGTGAAATTTATGTTTTGATAAAAAATTTCACATGATAGCTTTTCTGACGCTGCTGGAATTCCTAGTGAGAAATTGCATAGCTAAAAATTTAAAATGGATTTTTTTATGTTTTTCATACAACATTCATACTCCAAGTTAAAAATGGGTAATAAAGATTAAACAAAATTTCATTTTGTGTTTATTTATAGTTATTTGCCTCCCCTGGGAAGAAATAGGATAACTAAATTTAAGTAAAACTTATTTTTTTTTATATTTTATTGTATGACAGCTCTACTGTAAGGATACTACTGTTAAAGATGAGTAATATAGATTCAATACAATTTTCTGTTTCATTTATAGCGGCCCCTGGCGGGAAATAGTGTTCTATATTTAAATCAATTTGATATTTTATGTTTTTTTTTCTTTTAAATCTTATAATAAGCTTCTGGCACAGTCAAATTTATGGTTTTATAGAACATTTTCACATGATAGGCTTTTTTACGTTGAATTTTTAATATTTGTAATTTTTTACGCTGTATTTTGGAATGCCAATTTCAAATTGTGCCAGACGATGTCGATCATCATTTCGCATATTTTTTTTCCGTTTCTCTCGTGCCTTTTTGGGTTAATACATGTAACCTATTCACACCTTTGCATCATTCAATAACATGTTCTAAGAGGTATGTCCAGGGATGTAGTGGAGGGTTATACGGTGGTATACGCCATATTAACTTCTGGATATTTTAAGAACTTCTGTATGCCCTCTGTTTCTCACGTAAAGCTATAACGTATATATTTTTAAAATAATTTTTCAGAATAAGCTTCTGCTAGGATGAGATTTATTTGTTGATAAAAAAAAAATCACATGATAGTCTTTTTTTTCGCTGGTAGCGCCCCTGGTGGTAAATTGCATAAATAAAAATTTAAAATGGCTTTTTTTTAATGATTTATCACATAACAAACACACTCCAAGATAAAATTAGGTAACAAAAAATTAAAGAAAATTTTCTTTTGCGATTACAGTGCCCCCTCGAAGGAAATATGGCAACTAAATTTAAGAAAAACGGATTTTTTTACGTTTTACTGTATGACAGTATATATACTCTATATATACTGATGTTAAAAATAACTAGTACAGATTCAACTCAATTTTCTTTTGCATATATATAGCCCCCTGGCGGGAAATAGTGCAACTATATTTAAATAAATTTGATATTTTATGGGGTTTTTTAATCCTTAGAATAAGCTTCTGGCACAGACAAATTTATGTTTTGATTAAAAAAGTCCTTCCGGCTTGTACCGGGAGGAAAAGGTAGCTTTCCTATATCTTCGTTTTAAAATTTGAACTAATGTTACACGAACACAGCAAGTTAAAATGCAAAGAAAATGTTTTCAAAAGATTCGTTAATACTGAATTTGAATAAGAAAGTCGCCAAATTATTGAGCTATAGCCAAGTTGGCTTCATTTAGGAAGACTTATTTTGGTCGCCAAATTATTGAGCTATAGCCAAGTTGGCTTCATTTAGGAAGACTTGTTTTGGTCGCCGAATTTGGCAATATTTCGCCAAATGTCACCAAGTTTGGCGATAATTTGGCACTAACGGATATGAATATATAGTTTTATGCGTATGATTGGGAAAATTATTACAACAATGAAATTTTTTGTAATGTGCTGTCTTGTTTCAAAATATCAGCCACCCTAGAATTTCAAACTGCTCTATCTCAGCCATTTTTAAAGATAGAGGTAAACCCAAAAATGCTCTGGAATCCTCGTATCAAGGCCTAACACTTAATTAAAAAATAAATTTGAATTTTTAATTTTTATGTATATCTATTTTAGTTTTAAATTTTTAAATGGCCGCCATCTTGAAACAAAATGGCGGACCAAACTGGCCAACGAACTCGGTCGAGACATTGGTGAGCTTAATACACACAATTAGTTTCATCAAAATTGGTTTATAAATACGAGCGTTATCGTATGACATAGGTCAGATATATATATATATATGTATATGGATATATATATATATATATATATATATATATATATATATATGGGCTGTTTAATAGCCTCTGCTTGTTAACTAGGAGAAGACCCTTTAAATGCCTCAGAGGAGGACTTAAAGGAATCGACTGGGAGCAGGGACTTGATGTCCAATCCGCACCTTCCATCGGTGCAGCCTGTTAGTACCCTTGCCTAGTGCATGGGGAACGAACGCGGTGGGCTTCCTCCAACCCGCTTGGCCAGCGTGGAGGAATTTGGCCACCTCCCCCCTTATTTTACCATGAATTCACAAAACAAATCACGGCCCTCAATTCCCGGCAGTCTGCATGTTCCTGATTACGGCAGCGATCAGAAAGACATGAAGACAGAGGGTGCTAAGAATCACCGGGCTCGGTTTGGCTGCCATAAGTTGATGACCTTGGCTACGTATAATGGACGATCCTTATCTTCTGAAAGTCGTTTACAGGAACTTGAAGAAGAATTAGAAAGAATCAACTGGGACATCCTAGGATTATGCGAAATAAGAAGAAAAGGTGAAGAGAAGATTGATCTTGCCAGTGGACATGTATTGTACTACAGAGGTACAGAAGATGGAAAAACAAGTGGTGTAGGATTTCTGATTCATAAAAGGTGGAAGAATCACATCGTAGAATATGATAGTGCATCAGATAGAGTTGCAAGGTTAGTTATACAAGTGTCAAAAAGATACAAACTGCAAATTACCCAAGTTTATGCACCAACAATTAGCTATACTGATGAAGAAATTGAGGATTTCTATGAAGAAGTAGCTTCAATGCATCAAAAAGGAAAATGCTACATAAAATTAATAATGGGAGACTGGAATGCTAGAATTGGGGAAAAAAAGAAAGGTGAGTTCTCGGTAGGAATTCATGGATATGGGGTGTGTAATGAAAGAGGAAACAGATTGATTGAATTTGCAGAATGTGAACAGATGTATATCATGAATTCATTTTTCAAGAAAAAGCCACAAAGAAAATGGACATGGCGTAGTGCAAATGGCTCAACAAGTGAAATCGACTACATCTTGACAAACAAAAAGCATCTTATTCAGGATTGCAGCGTTCTCAATAACTTCAATACAGGAAGCGATCACAGGTTAGTTAGATGCAAACTGCTTTTAAATACTAAAGTGGAAAGAATGAAGCTTTTGCAATGCTCAAAGAAATCAGTCGATATTATAAATCTCCAGAAACATAAAGAAGAATTTAATTTAGAACTTAAAAATCGTTTTCAAGTACTTCAATCAATCTTAGAAGAAGAACAAGATGTTACAGTAGTGAACAAGAAAATAACAAATACTCTACAAGAAATTGCAAGGACGATAGCTGGTGAAGCACAAGTAAAGCAAACAAAGAAAATAACAGAAGAAACAAGAAGACTGATGAAGAAACGCAGAGAATTTAAAATGAAGAAAAACTATCCTAAATCAAGAGTTGAATATGCAGAATTATGTAAAACGGTAAGAAAATGTGTTACAGAAGATATAAGAAAATTTAACTGTGATCTTGTCAAAAAAGTTCTAGAAGATAACAAAAGTTTAAAATCAGCTAAGCGCAAACTGTGTGTTGGAAGAAAAGGTATTTTTGCACTGAAGACAGCAGATGGAACAATCACCAAAATCAATAATGAAATAGTACACATTGTCGAAAAATTCTATAACGATCTATATAAATGTGAAGATCAAAGGGAAATCAACCTACGTGATCCACTAGTAAACATAACAGAAACTGAAGAGATAATCCCAGTGATGACAGATGAAGTTGTACAAGCCGTTAGAGGCATGAAAAAAGGTAAATGCCCTGGCGAAAATGGAATTACAATTGATCTTATCAAAGAAGCAGGAGAAGAATTTGCAAAAATGCTAGCCTTACTGTTTTCCAAATGTTACGAGAAATCAGATGTACCAGAAGATTGGAATAATGCTGTGATAGTGTTACTTTATAAGAAAGGAGAAAAGGAAAACATTAAAAACTACCGTCCAATCAGCTTACTGTCAGTGATTTATAAAATTTTCACCAAAGTTTTAACGACAAGACTTGAATCAGCTCTGGACTCAGCTCAACCTAGAGAACAAGCAGGATTTCGAAGTGGATTTAGCACAATGGATCATATTCAAACAGTAAGGGGAGTTATAGGAAAACATAAAGAATATAATTTACCTCTCTGTCTTGCCTTTATTGATTATGAAAAAGCATTTGATTCGGTCTACACATCTGCAGTAATTACTTCTCTGGAGAACATTGGTATAGACAAACCTTATATCAATATCATAAAGAAGATCTACAAGAAAGCAACAGCCACCATCCGTTTGGACAAAGGAAAAGCGAAGATCAAGCTTGAAAGAGGAGTAAGACAAGGAGACACCATTTCGCCTAAGCTTTTTACTGCTGTCTTAGAGAGTATTTTCAAGAAGCTGGATTGGGAAAACAAGGGGATTAGAATAAATGGGGAATATTTAAGCCATCTCCGGTTTGCTGATGACATTTTAATTTTCAGTAATAGCCCTGAAGAATTGCAAAATATGCTAAAAGATTTGGCAGAAGCTAGCATTAATGTGGGATTAAAAATAAATTTGGAAAAGACTAAGGTGATGTTCAATTCATTTGCATCAAAAAAGAAAATCGTCTACAACAACACTGAGATTAAAGATGTTGAAAGTTATGTGTACCTTGGACAAGAAATATCTTCAGACAACAGTATCATGAATGAAATCAATAGAAGAATAAGAAATGGATGGAGTGCTTTTGGGAAGAACAATATTATTCTGAAAAGTAACATGCCTCTTTGTTTGAAAAGAAAGGTGTTTAACCAATGTGTTTTGCCTGCACTAACTTATGGAGCAGAAACTTGGACACTAACAAAACGGATGGTACAAAGATTACAAACAACACAGCGAAGTATGGAAAGATGTATGCTAGGCATAACCAGAAGAGACCGAAAGAGAATAACGTGGATAAGAAGTCAGACGAAAGTTTTTGACATTATCGAGAGAATTAAACGGCTAAAATGGAAATGGGCTGGGCACATTGCAAGAAGACAAGACAATAGATGGAGCACAAACACCCTACAGTGGTATCCCAGAGATGTAAAACGACCAAGAAGACGACCTCAAGTAAGATGGAGTGACGAAATCAGAAAAGTGGCCGGTGTTAATTGGATGACTAAAGCACTAGACAGGCAACAATGGAAAAATCTGGGGGAGACCTACATCCAGCAGTGGATTGAAAACGGTTGATGATGATGATGATGATATATATATATATATATATAAATCAACATTTGAACGGAGGGTGGTTTTGGGGTATGGGGGTCATGATCGGTGAAAATATATCAAAATTTTACGGAACTGCTTTCCTCCGAACGGCTGCAATAGGTAGCTTTATACTTTTAGGTAGCTTTCAATACAAAAAAGTATAAAGCTACCTATTGCAGCCGTTCGGAGGAAAGCAGTTCCGGAAAATTTCGATATATTTTCACCGATCATGACCCCCAGACCCCAAAACCACCCTCCGTTCAAATGTTGATACATATATATATCTGACATATGTCATACGATAACGCTCGTATTTATAAATCAATTTGATGAAACTAATTGTGTGTATTAAGCTCACCAATGTCTCAACCGAGTTCGTTGGCCAGCTTGGTCCGCCATTTTGTTTCAAGATGGCGGCCATTTAAAAATTTAAAACTAAAATAAATATACAAAAAAGTTAAAAATTCAAATTTATTTTTTAATTACGTGTTAGGTCTTGATACAAGGATTCCAGAGCATTTTTGGGTTCACCTCTATCTTAAAAAATGGCTGAGATAGAGCAGTTTGAAATTCTAGGGTGGCTGACATTTTGAAACAAAACAGCACATTAACGCGATTACTCGCAAATTATTTTCTTTCATTGTTGTAATAATTTTCCCAATCATACGCATAAAACTATATATTCATATCCGTTAGCGCCAAATTCTCGCCAAAATTGGCGACATTTGACGAAATATCGCCAAATTTGGCGACCAAAATAAGTCTTCATAAATGAAGCCAATTTGGCTATTGCTCAATAATTTGTCGATTTTCTTATTCAAATTCAGTATTAACGAATCTTTTGTAAACGTTTCTTTGCATTTTAACTTGCTGTTTTCGTGCAACATTAGCTAAAATTTTAAAACGAAGATATAGGAAAGCTACCTTTTCCTCCCGGTACAGGCCAGAAGGACTTTTTTGTATTGAAAGCTACCTAAAATTTCACATGATAAGTTTTTTTTTTTTTTATGTTGAATTTTTAATATTTGGAATATTTTTTAGGCTGTATTTTGGAATAATAATTTCAAATTGCCCCAGACGATGTCGATGATCAGTTCACACTTTTTGTTTCTGCTTGTCTCCGGATTTTGGGTTATTACTTTTAACCTATTCAAACCTTTTTTTCATCAACCAATAACATGTTCCAAGAGGCATCACTAGGGATCTATTAAAAGGTGTACGGTGGCATACGCCGTATGCGTTCTGGATTTTTTAAGAACCACCGTATGCCGTCTGTCTCTCACATAAAGATACATTTTATACTGTAGCATATACTCTCTGTCTATAGCCCTCTTGTTATTTTACGACTACAGCACTGTGTATCCTTATTCACATAGCAGTTTCTTTCCTGTCTGTAATACTTAATTTACAAAGAATTTGGAATCTGTTTTCGTTTTTTGTTTCCTTAATAATTTAAGTATAATTATATCATTATGACAAGAAACCCATGCTTACGCAAATAAAATTATTATTTGCTATCAGTAACATTGCTTATGAAATACTTTTCAGTATTAAACGGAAAGTTGTAAATTCAAAATTTATTTACAAATTTTGATTTTCCTATGAACAGAATGCTCGTCAATTATTGGATTGTTTTGTACTGTTCTATGATGTCGATGTAAGAGTGATTAAGTGCTTTTTAATAATGTTAATAATGAAAAAAAAAATTAATACCTAACCATGAGCCATTTTAGCTACTAAAAATGTTGTTAAATATAATAGAAATATTTCTAGCGTTATTGAACAAAGGGAATTGAAATGACACCAATCTACCGATAATTTCACTTTTTCTTTCCTTTCGTCATATCTTAAAAATGAAAACAGAGCAAGAATTATAATTTTTAAAATAAATTCATTAGTTCGCGCTTTCTATCAAGTGTAAATGAAAGCATTAGATTTTCCATAATCGGGGCCCATGCCCAGTTAACGTGTTATAACAGATTTGTTTTTGGATCTGCAGTAATGAAATTAGGTAGAATGTTTAAGATAAACATTAAAATTCTTATAAAGGAGTGTTTGTTATTTTCTATTAAAAAGGGTCTTTTCCATTTTCAGAAATTTGACAACTGTTCCTGCGTAGATGAACAATCGGGAGCTACTATAACAGAAGGATTTTGTCCTGACGAAAATTGTTGGAGCAAAGTGGTAGCTTATTTGATACTTTATTTCATTATAGTGACAATGAGCAACCTTTTTACAGTGGCTGCTACAATGATATTATTAAGGTAACAATTTTTGTAGCTTTTTTATACACTGCATTATTTCCAATATATGATTGACATCAATTAAATATCATTACATATGAGTTGTTCTATCGAGTTTGCCATGATATTTATAGTGTAAAGTCTCGATATATCGTAAGGAACATTTCTTCTTAAAAATTGCCGAGATATAATGGTGCAATGCGTGTGCTGCAATAATCGTAAGTTCGTTTCCTGTTAAAATAATTAATCCATACAAGAGGCATTAGATGAAATCAAGTCTTGTTATCCATGGAATTATTTTTATTAAACCAACACATCGACACAAGAAAACAGAGAGGGTGGCCTTCGCTTATTCTACCAAAAATTTTACATCTTTATCCGACAAAAGCGAGAGCAGATCTGATCTAATTTTACAGATACATTATCGCCAACATATTAGATGTAACATGCCAATCCGTACATTTCTAGCCAGGCATGAACCGTCAAATTTTGACAGTTAGCAATAAACCAATATTGAGCATTTTTGAATAAGAAATGAAAGGATGCCATAATTTGGCGGAACATCAATTTTTGTGACTTTTTAACTTACACCCGAGCGTTGTTTTGGGAAAATTAGGCATGTGTTATTACAATCTAACGAAAAGAGTTTATAGTGCATATTTTTGCAGCAGTCAAATTATGAAAACGGTGCCTGCATTTAACACAAGATACGAAGAAAGACAAAACAACATATGTTACGGTCATCTGCAGTACATTAATATTCGAATTGAAACCGCATGAGAGAAACGTACATTTAATGTTACGAAGAAATATCTGGGAACATTTTAAGCTAGGAAGAAATGATTGTTTTTCGGATTAAAGAATAAAAAGATTTTGAATACAGAAATTAATTCACATAGAGAAACTTGAAGATAGGAAAATTAAATTTTAGAGTAAAACACAAAATATATATGATTCTATATCATATATATCTCCCCTTTGGCAAAATGAAAAAAAAATGGCGCTGGCAAGAAATGCATTGGCATAAACACAAATAAACACAAAATATTCAAATAAAATGAAGACGAAGACCACCATACACAATACAACATATAATGTAAAGTAATATAAGATTATAGCAAGTACTTGTAATATGTAATAGACACAACAATGGTGCCAGGTATACCATTATCATCTATAGACATAAAACGTCTCCAAAATGTCAAGTCTGATAATTTTTTTATAAAAAGGCTGCAGCATATAAATCAGACATAGTAATCAGACATTAATAAGATATATCTTTTTCTTTTAAAAATTCACGTCATTAAAGACGGAAGGCCTATAAATTCTTTTCATGGTGTACACATTCAAATATAATATACGCTAGCAATAATAATAGAAAACATAAAATAATTTATGCTTTACCTGCAGGTTAACCGATGTCAAGTGGTATTTCTCCGAAGCATATATTTCAAATACATAAAAATCATACTGATAAAAAATAGCAAAATTATATTGTTCTCTTGAAAATCAGTACGTAAACAAACAATGATAAGTAAGATAACATATATATGAATATATAAAAGTAAAATTTTATGCATATTTATGGCATGCATTTAATCATCTTGTAATGTTCTTACAAGAAAAATAAACTCTTTATACTCTTTATACTTGTAAAATTGATATGCATACAAAAATAATATATACAATATGGATGCAGATATGGATATTGAATTGGGATCTATAATTTTATTCACTTTATTTTTTTTAATTTATAAATTGGAAGTACAATTCGGATATTGACATGAAAATCTTAATTAATTTAGGCATGAAAAAATATATGGATACTGCCAATTTGCAATAATTTTTTTTTAAACAATGCAACAATTAGAGGTGTTGCCTAAAATGCCAAACGCTTATGTATCTAAACTATAAAAATATCTGAAAAAAAATCATGACTTAAAATAGGCTGAAGCCAAAAAGTATTGCCAAAAATTATTGTGTCTACCAGGCAATATAATTAACTTTTAGGAAATTCCTATCAAGAACTAGATATATGACTAGTGTATGAGAATAGAATTTTGACATAACAATTCCAAAATCACAAGAATAATGCATTAAAAATGTAAATACAGTGGAAGTATTTTATTAAAAGGAAGAGGTATGTAAACCTTGATGATATTTTTTTTTTTTTTAAGTTTAAAGTGACCTAAAAATATAAAGTGAAATGAAAGGTAAGCATATTAAGCCTCAAAGTGAATTCAACTAGTACGTGTGTTAGAAATTTGAAGGTACAGACCTATCGTCCACCATATGAAGATGCCCTGAAATTTTCATATGACAGATCTGTAAAAGGAAAATGTGTGTGGTGTGGAGCACTGATCAACATCACCTATAAGCAAATGATACTTACCAAACAGATACCTAAAATTAAATTAGAAATGTAAAAAGGGGAAAGAAAGAAAAGAAAAAATCATGTTCGACATGTTTAAAACTGTACATGTTTTCTTGTACATGCCGTAACCATGGTGTGTACTTGTTTGTGTCAACGATGAAAGAAATACAAATATAAAGTGAAAATGAGTATGTATAAAATGTATATAAAAATTAATAATAGCAAAATGTAAATAACTTGTAAATATAAAATAATCAGAAAGTATGAGAATAAATTTCAAAAAATATATACCTGAAATACGACATACTGTAACCATGTTATATTCAAAGAGAAAGTACACCAGTACATATACTTTATTTAAACATAATGAGATTGATAGGTGAAATGATAAATC
The DNA here is from genome assembly GCA_963931845.1 of Maratus michaelseni. Lineage (NCBI taxonomy): Eukaryota > Metazoa > Arthropoda > Arachnida > Araneae > Salticidae > Maratus > Maratus michaelseni. The sequence continues at coordinate 270,406,943 of OZ007593.1, forward strand.
TGAAACATTAAAATTGAATTGTATTGCATTTTGAAAGATTTATCAGTAGTAACATGTAATATAGAAGTGTAAATAGAAATGTAACCTGAAAAGTGACAAAAATAATAGAAATATAAGTATTTTATGTTTGAAAAGATATTTGAATAACATGTGTGTCTTGAATGCGATACATAGAAAATAAGTTAAAATAAAATTTGTCCAACCATTAAAAAATAAAAATAAAAATGTTTATTGTAAACATGTGAAAAAGAAAAGACATTTAAAGAAATCCAACGGTATGAAGAGTGTACCCCAAAATAGCTATTTGTGCCTAGCAATATTAAGTACAACTAAAGTGTATATGTATAAAAAATAAAGGATGAGAGAAAAAAAAATCTGGTAACAAGGTACCAGCGCTCAAAAAGTTATATATCTGAAAACAAGGATTCAGACGCGCCAAAATAATAATCTGATAACAAAGGTATCAGCCCTCCATAAGTTATATATCTGAAAACAAAGAATTAGACTCACCAAAATAATAATCTGATAACGAGGTATCAGCCCACAATAAGTTATGTTTCTGAAAACAAGGGAATCAGAACTCCATGACGTGAAATAAAAAGAACAAAAGAAGAGAATAAAGAGTTACCGCTGGACTGTACACTATAAATATATAGCATAATTCACAAGAAGTATCGTCAAACTGAGAAAAAATACAAAAGCTACAAGAAGACAGTGAATTGAAATACCGATGAGCCGAAAAATACAGTGAAAACTTTATCCAGACAATTGTATGCAAAAAAAATTAAATGTTTTTTTTTTTTAAAGAGAAAAAAAATATGTGTGAAATGTGAATTGGAAAAATTTAGTCATAGAAACATGTATGTTGAAATGACAATATCACATGTAGAACATATAAGTGAAAAACTTTTGTAAACTCTTTGTATGAGAAAAATTTTGTAAAACTGTGAAACATACGTCTGTGTGCAAGGATGTACGACAAAAAGAATTGCGCAAATATCCACCAGTACTCGAAGGGGGAAAAAAAAAGAAAAGATCCATTGTACAACTATGTAATTCGAATAACGGCGAATACTCCCAAAATACTTCTTGTTGAATGAAATCGTTGACAAATTTAGAAAGACACAAGAATCCGAAGCATGGAAACCATAATTCCACACAAGACCCGCTATGTAAAAAAAATTATTTTACCGTACACGGTCATCAACTGGGAAAAACTGGGGATCCACACAAAACATACCTTGCAAGAAGTATGACAATGAAAAGTTCAACAAAGTAAAAACATTTAAAAAGAAAACAATATTGTAATAAATGAAAATACTGTTCAAGATCTATTAACTAGAAAAAGAACATTTGCATAAGCTGCAATGAAGATCGTAAAAATGGCTCACACTTAAATGATAAAGAATATCTAAGTTAAAAAATTTAAAAGTGAAAGAGAAAGGCAAAAACAAAACATTTCAGATTCCCATCTGAAGTCCTATTAATGTTTGGGATTAAATCACTATAAGAAAGCAAATGAGAAACAAAAATGGTAATTTTGAATCATTCCTTGCTTGTGGTACCTCAATGCAATGAATGAAAAGAGATTCCGAAACACAATTATAAAAAGTACAATATCCACAAATATTATTAAGAGGAAAGTGTGAGTATATCAAAACGTTTAAAGTGAAAAATTAAATCTAGAAATCATAAAAATAATGGAATCTTGTATTCCACTCACCTACAGTATAATCCCATTGACTCAAGAATATACGAATTAATGAAAAGTAAATGGAATAAGAAAGTAAGTATTTTAAAATTCTTTAAAAATATCAAACTATTTGAAAGTTTAGAGAACGGCAAGACACGACATGCAAATGTAAAATGTAACTGAAGTTAAAATAAATGTATAAAAGCTTTTATATGTGTACAGGAAAATTTGTTTTGTTAAAAATATCAAAGTAGAAAAATTTGGCATTTAATTATAAAATTTGACGCATGGCAGTAGAACATAAACTAAATATTATTATAATATGATAATATAGGTATATTAATTTTTATCTGTGAAAACTGCATCCATATCCTACACTTCATCATAATATTAAAATGCAAAACTATCTACAATAATACAGAAAATATCTTTACCTGAATTTCTGTGGAAAATCAAAAATTTTATAAATAACATATCTCATTGACAAAGAATAATTTACTGTGGAAGCACTGGTGCGTCTTTTTTAATAATATTAATAAAAATAAGTTTCACCACAGTTATTTGTACAATATATATATTTATATCTATTTTTTGTTTGTTTGTTCGTTTATTCAAATGAAACCAACTTTTATTTTGTAATAAAGTATTAAAATGCAAAACAAAATTTATAATCATAAATATTTTTGTTCACATTTAAATATTACCCATGAATTTCCATAAGAGTCTTAAAATATGTACATAAAATCAAGTGGGAGCAACGGTACATATTGCATAAGTTAAGTGCTATGCAAAAAAATTTTTATATATCTATATTATTACCTTTTTTTTAAAAAAAAAAAATCAACAGAAAGTCCAGAAAGATATTGAAGTTGATCTCATCTTACCTTTGCTTCACTTAAATTACACAGGCAATTTCAAACAAAACTTTATCAAATATGTATTTTTTTATTATTATTATTAAAGAAAAATGTCACTGTACGAATAAATACAAGGCTTAAAAATTTTAAATAGCTGATCCTGATACATAAAAATTTTAACAGTCATAACCTGAAAAAAAATCAACACTTTACCATTACGATAATCAAAATAAAGTTTAATCACCATCAAAGTAATAAAAATGTTTTATGATAAAGTGTTAGTAGTTTTAACCAGTTACAATAAATATATTTAAAAAAAATGCAGCAAGTTGGCATAATTGGACATAATCTTCCTCGCGACTGCAAATATCCCCTTATGGCATAAACATTAAATTAGAAACAAACAAACATAATTCTATTAATATCATATAAGGAAATACTCTGATAGCAATAATAAATTCTCAGCTAGCAAAAATGACCAAGGAAAATTAAGTGTTGGTGTTAAAAAAAGTCAGATATCATTTTATAACGTGAGATTGTTTATCATAAGTATAAAAATCTTACCTGTACTTCAACTTACAATGTTCTTACTAAACGAGAACATATTTTGCAAAATTCCAAAAGCAATAATATCTGTAATTTTTTTTTTATTTTATATAAAGGCAGAGACATAATACATGCATGACATACTTATAATTACCTGAAAAAAATTCTTTTAGCCCTAACCAGATTAAAAACAAGATATGCAAAGTACAATAAGAACATTAAATTTAGCGAACAAGTACCTAACTGTTTATTTTTATTATTATTATTATTATTATACTTAAAATATTCCATCACCCTTTTTTTTATCCAATGCCATATGAAATAGTATCATGCATACACAATAAATAAATAATAAAAAATATATATAAAATACTACATTTCTAGTACATAAGATCTGCCTTAGTAAATATTTTATTTGGAAAGGTCAATCTCAAACTTATATTGTAAAATGTTTAAAAACTCTTTGATAAACGTTAAATATGAATTTTTCAATATTTAAAATTAATCTCCCATATAATAAAATCCAAAGGCAAGGAACTGTCTGTAACGCATCCGGGTGCGACCACTCCGGTTTGCGAATCAACCATAGTTAAACGCCATGTTAGGCTTACTAAAAAATCTATGCTACATTCGATTCTGCTGTTAAAATATTTGTAAAAGCATATTAAAGCTTTTAAATATTTTAATTTTGCTTAAAACCTTCAAAAACTATATCATATAAAACATATATATCACCATTTCTGTAAAAAAAAAAATTCTGTAAGCAAGTTTTTTTTTTCAGAAGTAGCGGAGATTTATTTCATAGGGAGGATTTGAGGTTGATTCAGTATACAGGCGCCATCTACTGGGGGATTTTGAAATTCTCTTCCATCGTAAAAACTCATTATCTGGAATCCTCGGGACCAAAAAGGCTTTCCGAGTTTTGGAATTTTCCGATTTCGGTCCTTCCGAAGTTTACGATTATTTGACAAAATTCATGTTTTTTTCGTGATTCTTTGACAAAATTTCCATTTTTTTCTGCTATTCGTTGCCAAAATTTGCATTTTTTCTGCTATTCGTTGACAAAATTTGTCGTAAAAACTCATTATCTGGAATCCTCGGGACCAAAAAGGCTTTCCGAGTTTTGGAATTTTCCGGATTTCGGGTCCTCCCGAAGTTTACGATTATTTGACAAAATTCATGTTTTTTTCGTGATTCTTTGACAAAATTTCCATTTTTTTCTGCTATTCATTGCCAAAATTTGCATTTTTTCTGCTATTCGTTGACAAAATTTGCGTTTTTTCGTAGTCCTTTGAAGAAATTTGCGTTTTCTTTTTGCGATCCTTTGAGGAAATTTGCGTTTTTTGCTATTCTTTGACGAAATTTGCCTTTTATTCACGATCCTTTGACAAAATTCGAGTTTTTTCTGAGATTCTTTGACGAAACTTCACTTTTTTCGCGATCCCTTAACGAAATTAGAAATGTTTTCGCAGTGCTTTGAAGAAATTTGTGTCTTTTTTTTCGCGACCCTTTGAAACAATTCATGTTTTTCCGCGATTATTTGACGAAATTCGAGAATTTTTTTTGCGGTCCTTTAACCATTTTTTTTTTTTTTTTTTGTGATCTATTGATGAAATTTTACACTTTTTCGGAGTCCTTGGAAGAAATTTGCATTTTCTTCGCAAGTCTTTGACGGAATTCGCGTTTTTCTTCGATTTGTGAACAAAATAAGCGTTTTTTTTTTTTTTTTTTTCAATCCTGCGATAAGATTTGCGTTTTTTTTTTTCGATCCTTTGACGAAATTCACGTTGTTTCCACAATCATTTGAAGAAATTGTCTACTGTTTTTCTGCGAACGATAGACATAATTGATTTTTCCGGCGACGATCGTTCAAAATTCGAGATATTTATGTTCGAATTTTTGGACTGAAGACAAAAATTTTCGAAACCGAATGCCTTAAATTTTTAGGAAAACTTGAACCGAATCACCCCTGATGAAATAAATATATAACTAATTTTTTTTGTTTCTAACGAATCGTAATATAAATTAATTTTAAAATAAAATTTGAGAGAAAAATGATTTGTTTTTAATTTCGGGAAGAGGGGACCGTGTTCACCCGCCACCGAAGTAACAATATTTGAGTGATTAGACATTGAAACACAATGGACTGAAAAAAAAAAAAAAATTAAGAATTGGTAAAATTTTCGAAAAATTTCAGAAAATCTAAAAATTTAGTAAAAATTTTCTAATTTAGAAAATTTTCGAATTTTCTCCTTCCGGATTTTGGATTTCGGGATAATGGGTCATAAACTGTAAAATGATTATTTCTTACCAAACGTAATTAAAATATAAGAAACGCATAGTACAGCGTAATTTGCATTTAATTTTGCTTATATAAACAAACAATCAGTTATGTGGTGAGTCTAGCTGTTTAGAAACTCATTGATAACACTTTTTTACAAAAACTTTCACACATGGATTATTTGTTAATATTTAATTTGAATGTTTTGTCCAATCGTTGAACTATTTTAGAAATGTAATACTAAGTAAAAAATAAAAATAAAAAAAATATATAATATATATATATATCTTCATGCTGTTTGTTTGTATGAAGTCTTATGAAAATGAAACGCGGATCGACAATCCGTCATTTTTGACGGGGTTATATACTAGTATCTTTATACTATTTAAAACAAATAGTCTAAAAGCACTGAAACGAGTTATCTATAAGGATCAATTATTTTTAAAAATGAAAAATTTTAAAATTACTAAACAGTAAAACATTATTTCAAAACTATAAAAATAGTTCTTTGCTTTTTGTCCTTTGCGAAAAGGAAAGAAAAAAAAGTACATACTTTAGAATCTGTGAGAAGATGAAAAAATTACGTATATATATTTTTTTTTTTTATAATCCAAATAAAAAGAGTCGCACTATTAATGAATGCGGACACGGATTTCTGGCTATTGGCACAATCCTTACGTTGCATAAGCTTGGTAAATAAAGAGTAATTTATGCATCAACAGCCCACGCAATGTTCAAATCAAGGAGCGAAATAAAAGTAATCATTTCTTTTTTTTTTTTTTTTTCTTTTTGCATCTAGGGAGCGGAGTTGACACCGATTGTTGCGAGAAAGTGTCGAGTGTTGCACTTTCACTTATGAACAACAGCGCGATAGTTCGTATAAAGGACGATCGAGCGAATCTTCCGCTCTTAGCAGTGTGTTGGCAGATTTCCGTTATCGGCAACATGGCACATAAAACGAAAGAGATCATCTCCAGCCTAAGTAGCGGTAGATAGGAAAGACAGTCTCAGCTAGGCTTAGATAGAAAATTTGTCCGGCGATATCCTTCATCATCTATCGAAGCTGATGTACGAAACCACACAGTTTAGTTTCGGAAAAATATAGCAACGGTTGAAAAATCCAGGCTAGTGTCGAATACATTTTCGCGTACTAGGTACGAGATCGGTGTCGAGAGAAATATTTTTTTTCGTCGAAAGCATTTTTTGTAATTCCAAGATAGAACCAAGCAGATCATCCGCTGAAATTTTTACGGTATGTAGGCTTCTGTCATCAGGTAAAATAGTTGATCCGAATCAGTCATCGATAATAGTCACTTGAATTTGCATATAGTTCTGCAGTCATGCTATAACATCGCCCGGTTCCCATATATGAGAGTACTAATCACAAATTGAATCCAATGTAAGTTAAGTTCAGAAAAGTTGGCAGGATGCAGATAAAAAAATGCAAAAATGTTTTTTTTTTTTTTAAATAGGCCACCCTCATGTGTCGATTGAACTATAAAAATTCCTGCGTCCAAAGGCACCAGATTATATATCACGGCACCAGATTATATAGTGTAAAGTCTCGATATATCGTAAGGAACATTTCTTCTTAAAAATTGCCGAGGTATAATGGTGCAATGCGTGTGCTGCAATAATCGTAAGTTCGTTTCCTGTTAAAATAATAATCCATACAAGAGGCATTAGATGAAATCAAGTCTTGTTATCCATGGAATTATTTTTATTAAACCAACACATCGACACAAGAAAACAGAGAGGGTGTCCTTCGCTTATTCTACCAAAAATTTTACATCTTTATCCGACAAAAGCGAGAGCAGATCTGATCTAATTTTACAGATACATTATCGCCAACATATTAGATGTAACATGCCAATCCGTACATTTCTAGCCAGGCATGAACCGTCAAATTTTGACAGTTAGCAATAAACCAATATTGAGCATTTTTGAATAAGAAATGAAAGGATGCCATAATTTGGCGGAACATCAATTTTTGTGACTTTTTAACTTACACCCGAGCGTTGTTTTGGGAAAATTAGGCATGTGTTATTACAATCTAACGAAAAGAGTTTATAGTGCATATTTTTGCAGCAGTCAAATTATGAAAACGGTGCCTGCATTTAACACAAGATACGAAGAAAGACAAAACAACATATGTTACGGTCATCTGCAGTACATTAATATTCGAATTGAAACCGCATGAGAGAAACGTACATTTAATGTTACGAAGAAATATCTGGGAACATTTTAAGCTAGGAAGAAATAATTGTTTTTCGGATTAAAGAATAAAAAGATTTTGAATACAGAAATTAATTCACATAGAGAAACTTGAAAATTAAATTTTAGAGTAAAACACAAAATATATATGATTCTATATCATAATATTGTATTTAGGCAATATTAGTTATAATATATCTGATTCACTTTCATAAAAAAAGATTAAATAATATATTCGTATCTGTAACTTTGAAAGGTCGGGCTTCTTTTTTACTGGAAATTCTTGTTAATTTATCAAAATAATGGCTAATGAAGGCATTGAAAAGACGTTTCTGAGTTGAAAAATGAATTATGAAACATCGTCAAGCATAGATTATGAAACACTTTCCAACACAGCCACAAAACTGTGACGAAACTTCACCGTTAAATAAGATGAAAGAAGATATGTAAGTAAACAGTTTAGAAAACACATAACACATTGAAAAATACAGTTTTCGCATTTACCTTCCAGTGTCAAAAAAGTAGTCGAATTATTTTGTGCAGCCCTGTATATGATCAATAAATGTGGATATATAATATGATAAAATTTAGTTCAGTTAGAATAGTTATTCACATTTAGCAATTTTCGCCAATCGATGGAAATGCACTTGAAATCTTTTGTACAGCCCTGTATATTATCTGAAGGCTTTTGTACATACAATATATTAATAAAAGAGAACTTCAAACTCACTCGAAGCAATTACCAACCGTAAACGACAATGTATCTTTATCTTTGGTTAGCCCTGTATATGAATTTATTTATATTCCACAAACTTCTATTAGTCTACTAAATATAGTTCAGCAGGAAAATGCGTAAACACAATTAAAAACTACCCTTAAGCAATTCACTCCCATAGTTTGTAATACTTACGAATGCCCTTATGTAGCCCTGTATATGATCAACCGAGTTTATAGACACACACGTGCAGTGTAAAAAAATTAGTTAAACTTAAAAATGCAAACCAAAGTTGAAAACACACTTATCATTATCATACATAGACTGTAAATATCGCACATGTACTGTAACCGATATCTTTTGTGTGTCCCTGTAAATAAACGCAATTCACAAGAGAGCAATTTATACTGCACCTCAGTAATGCATATAATTTTCATTGTGTCTCAAATAGTGAAATATCACTAAATTACACTAAAAACGATCTTTCCCCATAGAACGATGTGTAACAGAATTCTTTTGTTTGACCCTGTAAGTGAATAGTAAATGTTTTGCAACCCATATTCCACAAAAAGCATGTTTTAATGCGCTTCATAATTATATATCAATTTTATTATGTTTTAAATGACGTAGCGTCATCGAAAGGCACTTTAAACGATTATTTCGCATTGATTGTAATGTAACGGAATACTTTTGATTGTCCCTGTAAAAAAACTATAAGTGCTACACACGTCTGTTGAAATAGAGAAGATGCTATAGTAAGCGACAATAACATACAAAAATTTCAGGACAATCGAAGCATATTTCCGGGAGTTAGAGCACGGACAGACGGCCATACGGCAGACGGCAGACAAACCGAAGTCATAAACACTTTTCAACTATGTTGGAAAGTGTTAAAAATTAAACCATTTCTTAGAGTTCTATATTAATTCTTTTCAAAGAAAGTTGCAATTATAGAAAGTCTTAAATCGTTTCTTTTGTTCTTGTTCAATACTGCCCGGACAATGCCAGACATCTTATTTTCCTAACGTTATATTTTGTTCAATTTACTTTCTTTGGTTCTGACAGTTACGGTCGCGGTGAGAGTATCGATAATAACGAGTGTGAGCGCCCCTTTCCGTAGGAATATCCCCAAATTCAACTGGGACCTGCTGGTCTTAGCCAAGAACCTATAAATGAAATTTGTTTCAATTCTGTGCATAACTTCAAACACTTTTCGATGATACAATAAGGAAAATGGCACAAAAATCGCTATCACAGCATATGAGTTGTCCCTTCTGAGGAAATATCCCCATTTTCAAGTGGGATCTGCTGGCTATAATCAAAAATATACATGAAATTTGATTCAATTCCATGCATAACTTCATACATTTTTTGATGATATAATGAGGACAAAGAGACATTTTGAACTAATAATGAGACATTTTGTACTAACCTGTATTTTGTGATCTCTGACCCCTAAAATGTGTAAATCTGTCGAAAATAATTTCCATTACAGTACTTTCTTCTATTATTGATAGAAGAAGGTAGAAAAGGGTAAGAAGAAAATGAATAAAATTAAATAAATAGTTTGTACTAATCAGTTAATTTGTTGCATATTCTGAGGTTGATGAAATGTTTATTTTACAGGTCTGTTCAACCCAGCGATAAAAGCCTTGCTTTGGGAACATTTGAAACATTCATTTGTCTCTTTGGTAAGTAGATATTTCTGTTTCTGCATCCATTAATGTTTTTTAAACACATTTGAAAGGGGGGACCTTTATATCAGGCCCTGAGCTGAAATGGTTTTTATCAGGCGCCAATTTTCTATAGGTTATGGTTGTGCAAGGAGAATAGGTCTGCAAGAGCTGAAATTTTCACGTCCGGTCCAATGTAAAATTCTAAAAGATAGGTCCGGTCTCGATCCGGCCGACTCAATTTTTACTAAAAATGACCATATATTTTAACCAACAGCAATTAAAATTATTTTAAAGAATATTGCATACACATTTAGACAAAAATTTTAAAATACAGAATTTCTGAGATTACCGTAATTTCCGGTATACAAGCCGCGGCTAAAAAAAATTCTGCTACAAACTAGAAATGTTATTTATTAGAAAAAAGTCAATTAAGTTCCATGCACAAATAGGTTAAATTTTATTAAATACACTTTCTGGTCGGAAACAGAATTATTTAAACCGCGGCTTATATACCGGAAATTACGGTATATGTTCGTAAGCCATGAATGCGAAATCACACCATTAATGATCATTTGGAAACTTATATTCAAACGAAGACTCAATCTAAAAAAATAATGTAGCTTTAAGTTTCAAATAAAAGAAAAAGAAGGTATAACATCATAATTTTGGAAGTTCTGTAAAGAAAAAATGATCTAGAAATTAAAAATTAATCTTATTTAATTCAATAAACCAAAATCAATTTCTAAAAATTCCGTTAACAAATGTAAAGTATCATTATTAATTTTGCAAGAAAAATAAACAAAGACCCGACATGGCCCAGAAAGTCCAGGATGATTTGGCACGGCTCGACTCTGCAGAAAAAAGTACGGTTTCAGTCCGAGCAGAACTTTCTTATCGGGAATTAAGAGGTCCATAAGCGTAATCTGTAAGGTTGATTTTTTCTGTTAACACTCCTGGACATATAAAATACAGCTCTTTTACTGGGATGCTCTATATTAAAAAAATACTTAGAATAAAGCAATAATCTTTCCTTACTATTTGAAGATCAGAAATACAGTTTTTATTAACACTTTCCAACATAGTTGAAAAGTGTTTATGACTTCAGTTTGTCTGCCGTATGGCCGTCTGCCGTGTGGCCGTCTGTCCGTGCTCTAACTCCCGTAAATATGCTCGGATTGCCCTGCAATTTTTATATGTTATTGTCTTCATCTATAGCATGTTCCCTATTTCAACTGAAGTGTGTAGCACTAATATAGTTTTGTTACAGGGACACTCAAGAGAATTCCGTTACATTACGGTCTATGGGGAAAATCATTTGCTGTTTACTTTAATGATGCTACACAATTTCAAACAGATCGTAATTGATATATATCACTAAGGTGCATTACAAAAAGCTTAATATGGAATAAAGTGTGCATAGCACTTATAGTTACTTTACAGGGACAGTCAAAATAATTCCGTTACATTACGTCTATGGAGAAAAATCGTCTGCGGTTTATTTAAATAATGTTTCACTATTTTAAATGCATTGAAAATTATATATATCACTAAGGTGCATTACAAGAGGCTTACTACAGAATATTGTGTGTATAGCTGTCATCGTTCATTTACAGGGACACACAAAACAATTCTCTACTGTCTGTAAGCAATACTTCCTAGAAGTGCGTTTTAAGTTGCTGAACGCGATTTTAAATTTAACTCACTTTTTGTGTATTTACGTGGTGTGTATAAATTCTGTAGATCCTATACAGGGAAGCACAAAAGTTCGCGAATACTTTTCCGTTTATTGACAGAAACTCCAGAAGGAGAATTTTAAACTGTGCTACGCGTTTCTTAACTGAACTAAAATTTAGCATCCTATGTAGTATATATACAAATCTATAGATCATATTCAGGGCTGAATAAAAGTATTCGGATATTTTTCCGAATATTTTATACGTTGGAAATTCTTGAAAGTGTGTTTCTAAATATGTTATGCGTTTTCCAAATTGTTTACTTAGTTGTTATCTTTCAGCTTATTAAACGGTAATAATTTGTTAAATTATTTTGGAAGCGTTGGAAAGTGTTACATAATCTATGCTTGACGCATGATTTTTCTTTCTTGTTTAAAATTTGTATTGAATGCCTAGCTGCCCACTTCTAACATTTTTCAAATAAAATAAACATATTTTTAACCAGATATTGACTTAATAAATGATATGTTCCACATAGAAACAAGATACATTTTATTAAATACAGTTTCATATACAAAACATATTTATTTGACTTGGAGGAGGGGGGGTGTCGGAATTTGGCATCTGTGGGAGCGTATTGACAGTTGTACAGAAAGTGTTCACACATTTTTGTAATGATTTTGGAAAAATAAACTCATAAAATAAGAATTTTATTTTCTAATATGTTGAATCTGATAGCTCTTCTGTTTAACTATTATTTTACATCTTGCTTTCCAAGATAAAAGAGCTTTTCTTAAAGATGAAGAGATTTAGTTCCACTCCTCGACCACAATCTTACCGACTAAATCCAATGTTTTGGGATGCCTCTTATGAAGAGCTTCTTTTAAAAGTCCAAATGAATGTCCATAGGAAAACACGTGGGAGGGGGACTTGGGGGGGATGCATATGGAATAACCTCAATTGCGGTTTCATTTCTCATTTTTTCTAAAAAACATAGCAGTAGATTTAGAGGTATGCCTGGTAGCCTTATCTTGATGGAACTTAAGAGCCTACACTAGTCATGAAAAAAACGCTCAAGCTAATGTTAAGTCTATGGGAAGGTTATTTTCAAATTTCTCGCTCACATTTTAATATTTTTATTTATTTATTTATTTATTTATTTTTTTTGCATAGGATATCTAACGTTGTTAGTTTTTACTTTTTATATTTTGCTTCTATTTTTTTTTTTAATATAAGGGTACTTTCACTTTCAGAACCGGTTCCAACCGCTTCCAAAATTGAAAATGTCCGCTTATAAAAAAAAACTTTTACCAAAATCAAAAAAGTAAAAACTATCAACGTTATAATAATAATAATAATAAATAAACAAATAAATAAATAAATAATAAATAAATAAAAATCATTTTAAAATATTAAAATGCGAGCGAGAAATTTGAAAATAACCTTCCCATAGACTTAACATTAGCTTGAGCATTTCTTCACTTGACTAGCGTAAGCTCTTAACACAATGAAGATTGTCTGATTAAACTGATGGAATGGTTTCTTTGAAAACAGGTATTAAAACATATTTCTGACAATAATTAGAGTTAATTCTGACATTTTTTCCCTACTTTGCTTGTTTTAATTTTTCTGTTATAAAAGTTTCTAGCAATAACCATAAAATCTTTAACACAACTCTCTTTATTTTTTATCTAAACCAATATTTTAGGTCTTTTCTTCTCTTTTTCGGTAGTAAATAGATCTTTTTATATTGTAATCAGATAAATATATCCAAGCCTCATCAATTGTAACTACTTATTTTCATCTTTCACCTGCCAAATAATTTTCATACAGCAATCTGCACTTACGCTTAGAAACACATTTATATAGGCATTTTCGCATCATATATATATATTTTTTTGTTGTTGTTTTGATTAGCTTTAAATCAGATTTTATAACTTTGTTTGCCATTGCGAAAGAAATGTTTAATGATTTTGCAATAACTCCTTGGGGCGATGGATTTCTTTTAAAACAAGAGTTGCGACTTTAGATATAATCATCGGTGAACGTACCTTTGTTGGGTATAATTTTTTTACCCTTTTCCCAGTCAAATGTAAACTTTGACGTTTCTTTCCTTTTTTTTATTAATTTTTTCATTTATTTTACGTGTAGAAACATTAAAACTATGCTTTTCACACTTTTTTTTTTATGTTGAAATACGAGTGTTTCTCTTCGTAAAGTGCAATTACACAGCCTTCGATCCATTTTAGGTAGATTTCGTAAGAAATACTATCTATTACATTCTCCCATAAGTTGGAATTTTTGAAAATTTTTTGCAGATCTTCGTCGATCATGACTCCCAGAATCCAAAACCACCCCCAGTTCAAAACTTTATCTATCTATCTATCTATGTCACTTTTTTATGGACACGATAACGTCCATAATTCTGCACAAATCTCTTCCAAACTGATACATAAAATCAAGGGGCGTAAAATCTTGGTCAAGTTCGTTAATGGCCAAAATCGAACCAAGGGCTGGGGGAGGGCTTTTTGTGAAAACAGAAAAAAAACCCCATAATTTCTTAATTATGATATACGTAGTGAATCCGTTTAAAGTTACTATTACTTCTAGGAAAAGGGCCGAAAATTTATGTATGACAGATTTTTGATATTATTAAAAATGGCCCCAAGTGGGAGGGGGGGGGGTTAGAAGAAAAAAAAATCATAACATCATCAATTCACAAGATACCAAATCCGTTTAAATTTATTATAAATTCTTTTAATATTATCTAAAACTTTTATATTGACAAGTTTTTTATAGGACCAACCTTTATAGCAAATAAATAAATAAATAAAATTAAATAAAGACCAAAATAAATCCCTGGCGGATCCACCTGCAAACAAATTAGATTTTGAAATGGGTGGTTCCAACTAACGCATCATGGCAAAAGGTCATTTCTTCCGCAATTCTCAATAAACAGGCGTCCCACGGTCTGCGTCTTCGAAATCTAACCTATGCCTGTGGGCCGAGCCGTCAGGGATTTTTTCTATTTTCCAGCGACATTTTAAATAAAATAATATTTGTAATGATGCAGACGGTAATTAAACCCTATTCCAAATTGATTCCATATAGGTCTTATTATTTTTTTCATTTAAATTTAAATCATAGAGAAATTCAAAATCTTCACAAAACTGTATGAACACCCTCTGTAAATGAAAAGTAAGAGTTCTGTAACTATTTTTGAGTTTCACTGTTACAATTAAAGGTGTATTAATTTCATTTCAGGTTTCATTCCTTTTCCTGTTACTTATGGAGCCCTCGTGGATTCTGCCTGTCTCGTGTGGGAAAAAAGTTGTGGTGAAACCGGGAACTGTTGGTTTTATGATATGGAGAAATATTCCTATTTACTGCATGGCGCGTCATCATTTTTCTGTTTCCTCTGTTTATGTTGCCTTATAGTGCTGTACTTTTTGAGTTCTCGAATACGAGATTTATACGAAGAAGAAGATGAAGAAGAGAAGAAATATGTCGATATAAAATTGGATACTGTTTCTGGATCTGTAACAAAACTATGATAACGTGGACGCTAGCAAACGGAGGGAAAGGGATGGCAGTTGCCCGTCATTGGATTTTATAATTCAATCAGCTACATTTTCCCGTCACTGGTGATTTTGAAATCCAATTAAATACATTTTCCCGTCACTGGTGATTTTGAAAAAAATATTAAAAAACTACTGTAACGAAGCAAGATAAAATAACTAACCACTAAGAGAAAGATGAGATAAAAATCTTTTGCCAGGGAAACTCTATTGGGGCCCGCCCCTCCTGAACCCCCCCCCCCCCCCCAAGGAAAATATGTTTTTTCTTTTTGGTTTCATGTGTTTAAAATGTATATGAAACGAGAAACTCAGGGGGAAAAGTTTCCAAGACGGAGAAACGACAGTACTGTGTCAGTACAGGCATCATCCGACTTGCGTATATTACGCGACTTACGCAAATTCGCGGTTACGTAATAAATCTCGATAATTTCGTTAATGGACATGCTAGCGAATTTCATACACTGCAAAAAAAAGTGTTGATTTTACAGTTATACCGCAAAATTAACAGTAATAAACAGTAAAATAAGCAGTAATAGGCTACCGCGCATGCGCGGCAGCGTATTACTGCTTATTTTACTGTTTATTACTGTTAATTTTATGGTATAATACTGGCAGCTGGGATGCCAGTACTATACTGTAAAATCCAAACTTTTTTTTGCAGTGTACACGTTTACATACTTTTGATAATTAGTTTATAAATAAAATATGCAGATAAAAATCATATACATAATATAGTTTCATATATAGAAGGGAGACAAATTTTCATTGAGGATATACGAACAAACACAAAACTAATTAAAATGAGGCAAAAAATACTCTGGTTCAATCGTTATAATTACGTCTGTTGAATGCTATTGATTTGCCATTCCATCGTTAATTCGCGGAGAAAAAGTAAGTCAATCCTCTTTAATTATTTCTTATTTTTATAGTCATTTGATGTAGATTCAAAATTCGTTAGGTATAAAACAATTCACCAATGTTAACTTTATAAATCCCGTAATCCAAAAGACATTTTCAATTTAAAAAGTGTTCTTTCGGTTTGATTTTATATTTTTTTCATACTTTTATGGTTTGTATCCGAGTACATATTGCCGCGATAAAATAATACTGTGTAAATAAATATATAAATATGTATTAATGATAAAATATATTGCAGTTTCTTACGAAATTATTACTTAAGCAATTTTAGAAATTGGACTTACGTAAAATTCTAGTTACGTAGAAGTATACGGAACGCAATTACTTACGTAAGCCGGGGGATGCCTGTACTTTATTTCGAAAAATACTGATAAAAGCTTATATTTTAGATATATATAATATATTTTGTAATTGATAAATTTTTGTACTGTTTTTAGGTTGATATGTTTAAAATTATCTTAAAAGTAGATAATGATGTCTGGCAAAATGTCTTCGTTTGACTTATTTAATCCTAATATTTTGTATTAATAAAATATATATCCTAGGCTGCAGACGACAAGCACATCTGTTCCAAAATCTTCCGTCCTCCTTGGATTTCTTTTTTCCGGTGCCCATGTATGATAAGAATACTAATTTTTGATGTATGTAAATGTTTTGCATTAAAATATTTTGTTGTACGTTGTCATTTTCAAAAATTTAATTCTTGAACTGTACATCTATAATCACATCTTTTACAAAATATTTGCAAGGTAAGGAAAAAAAAGAAGGAAAATTTATGCATCAGGCATAGATTATGAAATACTTTCCAACACTAACAAAAAATTATTATCCCATCAAAAACGTCATGTGTAAAAAATGCAGCCAAGTCTCCTGACTCTTTTATCGTAAAAAGTTCTGAGATCGTGTAAAGCCAAGTTTAGCTATCTTATTAACTCTGAAATTTTCATTCACAAATCACTCCTGGTCTCTACATCTTTCGTTAATGATTATTCTGTGACTTGGCAATTACGCAGCACGAAAATGTGACAGCTCCATATAATTAGCATTAATCAAATAATACCATCTCATCCCACAACATAGCAAGGTGTAATAATGTAAATCCTGATTTTCTTATGGAAAAATAAATAAATAGTTATTTGACAATGGACGTAATTAATTAATAGTAATAATAAAAAAAATTTTAACAGAATTTTTTATATTTGCGGTGATGGGGAGGGGTTGGAGAGGGAAACGACTTTTTATTAAATATTGCATTTATTGTTACAGCGTGTGTATTCGTGCAGCGATATTTAGTGTTTTTGCTTTTCGTACTATATTTTTGACGGGACCGGGCAACGCCGGGAGGATCAGCTATTTTAATGTAAAACACAATCTGCTCTACTGGGTTGTCAGACGAAGCAAAATCTCGTGAAAATCGCCGTGTTGCCCATGTATAAAATCGCCGTTTTGGCGTTAAAAAGATACTTTGGTGCGTTTGCGACATCTGTACCATTAATTAATATTAAACTGTTATTTGATAAAAGCGGATTTTTTTAAATATCACATTATTAATTTTCTATTATTTTAGCCGTTAAAATAATTCATTTTTGCAGTTTATGGAAGCCCTTTGGCATATTTTGGCGATCATTTGTTGACGCATAATTAAATTCATTGTTTTTTCAATTCCCATATGATTGCACACGTTACAGAAAATATTTAGCGAATTATTAATCTAATCATTCAGCACGAGAATGTGACGTATATAATTAACCTTAACCAAATTATCTCATCTTATCCCATAACATAGTAAGGTGTAATAACATCCCTTTGCTGCGTAATTCCTGAGTCACAAAATAGTCATTACCTAAAGTTGTAGAGACTAGGAGTGATTTGTCAATGAAAGTTCCAGAGTTAATAAGATAGCTAAACCGGGCTTTACAGAATCTCAGAACTTTTTACGATAAAAGAGTCACGAGACTTGGCTGCATTTTTTACATGTGACGTTTTAGATGGGATTTCACCTCTTTTTGTTATTAATTCTCCTTTTGTTGACTTTTGGCTCCATTTGGACATCATCCACTGGTTTTAGCTTAGTCGACACTCCGTCCCTATTATTTGTAGGTACCAAAAATTTTGAGCTTTAGTTCCGTTTGCAAAGTAAACAAGTTTCAGGTTCCTAGGCAAACACTAAGTTATGGGGGGGGGGGGGGGGGAGGAATCTGAAGTCGCAAGCCTCGATACTTGATATTTAGCATAAAAGTAATGTTTAGGATACAAAGAAAGATAAAATAAAAAATTTCGGAAAATTCCAACAAATCGAACTATTTTCGAATTTTTTTTTTTTTTTTCGAATTTTTTGATTTTTTGATTATTTTTTTCGACATTTCCATTTTTTAATTTTTTCTTTCGTTATATCCTAAACCCTACCTTTATGCCAAATTTCAAGTTTCAAGGACTACAAAATCGAATTATTTTAAATTTTTCGATTTTTTTTCAAGTATTTCAATTTTTCGATTTTTTTTACCAATTTTCTGATTTTTTTAATTTTTTTTTTTTTTTTTTTTTTTTTTTTTTTTAAATACTAAACACTACCTTTACTTAAACTTATCTAAGACTATGGGATCAAATTATTTTTAATTTTTCGAATTTTTTAAACATTTTCAGTTTCCGAATTTTTTTTTCGAATTTTCTAGATTTTTTATTTTTTTTCCTTTTTTTTGTCTCATAAATACTACCTTTATTCCAAATTTCAAGTTTTTAGTGCTACAAATCAGTTTATGAGATCATTACTTACGCTATGAAAAATTTAAATATTTTATTTCAAAATTAATCTGTAGATGGCAGCACATCTTACTGATTACGATTAGAAGAAGAAAATTCAAAAGATGGTTTTAGGCCACAGAGTACAGAGAAAGAACTCTGTTTTTAGTTAAATCATAAATGTCAATGGTTATTATTTTCTTTATTCTTCACATCCTCCTAAAAAAAGTATATTCGAATAACTTTTAAGAATTAGGATATGGGACAAATTTTAAATTCCTTATTTGAATATGAAGAATTCCATTGATAAATCAAAATGGCATTTTTCTCAAAAATTTTAAATGTGAATAAAAATACATTTAACATTTGAGACATTTTTACTTCTAATGAATAATTTTCTGGAATACTTTAAAATTTTTTTCTTTTTATAGCTCCATTAAGTATCAGATAATTGTCTTTACCAATTATACCAGAGCGGTCGCTGTATGGTCCGTGAAAATATTTTGGTGATCCGCAGGAAAATTCTGACTTGCATTTTTTATGCATCATTAATATTAATATTAAAACAGAAATAGTATTCTAAGAAATTATTATATTTAGGAAATTGTGGCTGTTTAGTTTTGGAAATTTAATTTATAGCAGGCCAATGTTAATTATGTTAATACATATTAGATGTTATTTGTTATTAATTATAGTCCACTAAAAGGGAATTCCCATTGCTGAGTGAAAAAGAAAAGATATTTTTGACACAGTTTTTAAGAACATATTTGTGCAAAAAAACATTTTCTTTGTGTTACAGCAATCGTTACCGTTTACCCCTTGTAATAAAAACGGCTTTCTTGTATTATCGTCAGTGGAGCCAAAATTCCATTATTTTTTTTAAACAACCAGAAACAAATATTACACAAAAGTATGTGATACTTAAATAAGCTTCAATTATTTTGTAGTAATTAAAATAAATGTAACAGTCTTGTTACAATGAAAATTTTGTTATGATTAAATGAGCATTTAAGACTTTTTTTTACAGTTAAATAAGCAGCTATATTTTTGATATATTAAATAGGTGCATTTCGTATTTATAAAATGGACATTCTCTGATTATTATTGTACAAAATTTCTTTGAAGCAATTGTGTTTAAAAAATTCATATTAGCGATATTTGGGCCTGTGGGATTTAAAATTATGAATTTAATTTGGTGCTGCCATCTATTGAATAAATAAAAAGAATAACTTAAAAGTAGAAATAAGATGGTGTTATTAATAAATTTGATACAATCTTGAATAAAAAAGAAATAGTCAAGAAGTATGCTTTTTAACTTGATCATTTAATAATTACAAACTTTTTGTATACTATTTAAAAAAAATAAAGTTATGAATAGACTGCTCAAAATACATCAGCAATTAAAAAATACTGTCTGCCTTGTAGCATATTGAACTTTCATAAAATATAAAGATATCATAGTACATTTCAAAATCCAATGTTAGGTAGTATAGTAACTGGAATAATCGGTGAACTGCTGGTAATCAGTGCTGAGTTACTAAATAAGCAGATAGGCTTACGGAAATATCCGCTTCAAATGACTGGCAATTCACGCACAGTTTTTTGAATTCTATTTTGTCCTGATATGAATATTTAAGAATGTGATATGTAAAAAAGAAAATTAAATTTATTGGAAGTTACTATCTATATTTAAAAGTCAGATATATGAAAGGGGGGGGGGAGGGGGAGCTCGAGATTGGAATTGGTTAAAGGGTCGTTTCACTGTTATTCCCTTATCGCAAAATCGCATGTTAACTCATGTGAAAAATTAATTATGTGATTATTGATTACATAATATAATATTTAAAATACAATTTTCACCATCAAAAAGTGGAGGTCCGATGTCGAGCCATTTTAAAAATGTCTCCTTAAAATTTAAGTAATTTTTAAAAGATGATAATAAATGTAAAACTTTTCCACAATTAGAAAAGTTTACAGATATTTCTTTTCTGCTTAAAATTTAAGGAGAATTTTTTTACAAAATAAGCCTTTAACTCATTTCTGTATAGGCTGGACAAATTCCTCT